>OY728154.1:22500000-25000000 GCA_963277665.1 Viscum album
AGGGGAAATGTAAATTCCAAATACCATAAGAGTTCATCCAAGGTTATCCATAAATGGAATCTCAAGTATCTCTCTCAGCATGGTGTAAATCAAACCCTCTAATACCATCCCTTATACCTCATTTAGGGAGCCTAGTATCACTTATGACCTTGTATAACCATATATACATGATCCCATACACAGTTTCTTCCCTATAGAATCGGTATCACCCACATGGAGGTATGATAAACACATGGTGATATCATCCCAAGCATACCTAGTATCACTCTCAGCATGTATAAAATCCATATACAAATTCTAATTATAAATATCAACAAACCCATTAAAGTAATCCCATAAGTATCTAAGTATTACTATCGACTTGGGTATGAGATAAATCCATAACTATCACAATTCAATTCATTTAATGAGTCATTTTAATTATAAAATTTAAATCAAGTTAGCCAAGAAATTTAATTAAACAATTCAATCATGGAATGAAGTGTAGGGGCCTAACACATTACCTACCATTCCACTTAATTCAATTCATACTTGAAAACAAACTATTACATGAAAAATCACCCCTCAATGATTTTCTAACAATTTAAGGTAGAGGAAAGATAGGATATCAAGGAAGGGAACACCCATTTGGGTGGACCATGTCAAGGTGAACAACCTAGGACGAATTTCCCCGTTATCAAGGATCACAGTAAGTATTAGTAACCATTTAAATTAATTTAATAATAATTTTGGATGTGTATTCGGAGAATCCTGGCATGCGGAAAGACAACGCATAGTATAAATGCAGTGAAACTTGAGGGAAAGAAGCTAGACCACCTACCTTAGGTTCATATGATACCACTCGTCTATTTTAGGACTTTTAATCAATATATAATGGGATATATCAAAAGAATCTTCAAATTCTCTGAAAATAGGGCAAATTAGGTTGCACTAAAATAGCGCAACAGGGGGGAAGATAAACTAAGAGAAGAAGGAAGAGGAGTGGAGATATTAGCGAGAAGAATCCAAAACACTCGATGGTTATAAAAATATAACTCATATAAGGGAGTTATAAAAATATATACCATGGAGGATAAGGAGATATTTGAGTGGATATTGTAGAATAAAGTGAATAAGGAAGAAAGAATTAGGAGTTTTAAAACATTTAAGGGAAAATATAAATTCACCCTCAAATAATGGGTCACACAGTATGGCCACACGATTGACCAAATCATGAACCAATACATTTCTAAATAGACACCTCACATGATCTAGGATCACTACTATCCTGAACATTCACATACTGTGAAAAATGGATCCATTCGGATGTCTACAACACCTGCAGAGACGTGCATTCTGGCTCTTAGAGTTGTAGAAAAACCATGCAGCATCTCCTATGCAGTGGTTGAGTCACACGGTTGGCACTAATAATGTGTTAATCATGTGTCTTATTTTTCCTCCTTAAATTCTGGATCTTTGAACTTGAAAAATCCTCATACTCTCATGAACCACTCCTTAGCCTTTAGAGCATCTTATTGGCATAAAACGAGAGGTTTTGAACTTTAAATTAAAAGTATGCACCTCTATGAAAACTTTTTATGTTACATAAATCAACATAAAATAAGTGTAAATACAATATAATATAATAAATGTTTATTATACAAATAATATTAGAATATCAAAGACAATGAAGAAGTAATATAACATAATGAAAACAAATAGAGTAATGAAATTTTTTACCACTTGGTAACTTTCAAGTCAAATCCCCTTGGATGAAATAATTCAAAAAGAAACTTAAAATACCATGATTTATGAATGATTCAATATTTTTCATGTAAAATGGGTATTATATACACAATATAATAAAAATAGGTGGTGAATATGGCATATGTGTCATAAAAATAAAAAGTGAGTTGAGAAACCATTACCTGAAGTCCATACTTTCCTTGTATGTACTTTAACTCTAGTATAATAAACTTATATAAATTATTTTATTGATTAAGAAACTTTTATAGATTTAATAACTTATAATGAAATCATTTATTTTATTTCTTTAATTATGACATATTTAAATACTTAATCAGTTAAGTATACATCAGGTGTTTTGAGGACGTTTGATTCATTGTTTAAAAATGGATTTGGTGTGTTGATAATGGTCAAGGAGGTAATTATTTCAAAATATATAGAATAATAATAATGATATAATTATCATATTTATACATCAATTAAATTTTTTTTAAACCAATCGGGTAATATGGTTATTAAAAATGAACTATGTTACGATCAAGGAGATGGTAGACTGTTTGTACGCATAAGTAACATTTCTATTTTCAATGATCATTATAGAAAGAAGGTATGTATTATTTTATATTTAAATAATGATAATAATATCATGAATAATATATTATTTATTTAAATATACTTATATATATAATACATGTGATTTAGTGATGAAAAAAAAGTCACATCTCTTTATGGAGGCAGTAGTCCACACGTATACAAGAACGACGTTATCATTTTTCGATGTAAGAAAGAAAATAATATATTACATTTTCAGAATGATAAATATGTAATTAATATCATAATTATTTCATTTATATCACGTATATTCATTATCTTTACCCTTATTACCTTCCATGTAAAGCGTTATTGAAAAAACAAATTATGTCGCTTTGTGAGGCGGCAGTCCGCCATACACACGAGCAACATTATCATATCCCCCATATAATGGAAAGTAATAAGGTATATGTGATATCATAAATCTATAAGTATAAGTATGTTAAAAATAAAATATATATATATACAATTTAAATATATCATTACAATAAGTAATGAGAGGTGATGATGGAAAACAAATGGCATCGGCTCACGAGGCGGTAGCCCTCTGTACACATGAATAATGATTTTGTATCCCATTTGATGGAAGAGGATATGGATTTAGGTTAATAAATTTACATATTAATATCTAAATATATGGTATATACTTTTATTATTATATAATAATAATTTGATAATATTTTAAGTTGTTTTTATAAAAAATAAAATAAAAACACTCGGTTAAGAACGATACCTTTTCTTCGACCAACCTCCTTAGGTTAGCACCAAAATCCTTCTTAGGAAAGATTTATGATAAAACCATTTGATATAGGTATTGGGGATGAAATTCAAGAATTCATTATGGTATTTATTGTCTGAGACAAATGTATTTTCATGTGTGAAGAGAAGAAGAGATGGTGTGGCCTTTTATAAGTGAGGTGAGTGGCACACTTGTAATTTTGAAAATAAAAAGGTGTATTCACGTTATTTACATAAAAAATGCTCCAAAATGGACCATTAAAAATACTTATACATGATAAGGTAGATATATGGACATAAAATATATTTTATAAAAGTTTTTAGCTTATTTTTATACTTATCATTTTTGTTTATTTCCCTAGTAAATCCATTTTCACCTTAACCATGGTAATTAATTTTTATTATTTTCACAATTCATTAAGGTCACAAATTAAGTTGAACTTATTAGATAATATAAATTATGGGACTTATAAATATATAATTCATTTTACTAAATTTAATTCACATAAGTGGAAAATTTTAATTTAAAATTAAATTCACAGACGCGACGAAAAAGCGGGTTTTCAAGAAGTGTATTTTTCAAGAAAAAGGTTATTTTATATTAACTCTACGACTAATAATAATCAATGTATGAATACCAATTAATATTTATTTATATAAAATATATTAATTTAATTTAAATAAATCCTCATTAGTTTTTTTTTAATTAATTAAAAAGGAGAAACGTTATGTACTTTAAAATGATTTTCAGAAAAAACCCATTTTTAAAGCCAAAAAATATATACTAGAATCGAATATAAATATGATTAAATTTTAATTAAGTGGATTAAATATAAATAAATAATTATTATTTTACTTTAAATCATATTCAAAACAAAATGTTACATTTTAATTACTTAATTTATTGAAAAGAAATGACATTCTTAAAAAAACAATATTGTTCACTATTCACTAAAAATAAATATTTTCTGAAAAATAAAAAAAATTGATCCTAAGTTAATTTTTATATTCCAATTTCAAAAAATAATTTAATTTTATCAAATACATTTTATTAAATTTTCAAAAAGTATTTTTAATATTTTCTAATAAAAATCATTTTTAAAGAAAACATATTTTTGAAGAATAAAATTACATTACTAAATATTGATTGGTTATTTACTAATAATTTATCAAGAATATATATTTAGTAGGACATATATATATAATAAATTATTTAATATTATTCATACCCACCAATTTAATGTCTATGTTATAACGGTTATATATTTCATGGGTCGTTTATGCTCGGTGTTACATGTTGAATATACTATCGAATATAATGGTCTTATTTTAAAATATTGAGGTGTTTCATATATTTTGGACCATTTTATATTGTTTAGAATATTTTAAAGGCTTCAACACATCATTTTTTTCTAATTCATAACGTGTTTCACGTATCGTATCTCATAAAGTATCTCTCTGACCCATCTCATGTCTTGAGTTGGGAGGACCTTGATGTGGAACCTAGTCTATATGTGACTGAGTAGTTAGTTAATATTGTTTATTCTGAGATAAATTTTCTTTGTTTGAATTTCATACCTCTTGTTTTAGTGTTGTGGAAGCACGGTTTTGACTCGCATGAGACTTGAGAGCTTGCGACACTAATGTGAGAGCAGTGACCTCATCTCTTTGATATAAAGTCTTCTTGATAGGATTTCTAGTAGAAAAAAGAATTTATGGTGGGGAGATTTTAATATTATATTACCATATTTTAGGCACTTTTGACTATTTTTTATCTTCTTTTGTTTAGACCTTATTCCATGTTTTTTTCGAGGACTTTCTGGAAATTTTAAAAGTTGTTGTGGTTGTGAACGATATGAACATGATTATAGGAAAATGTGAAGTCTAGACCAAAATATTATGTGCCCTAGAATGTGGTTATTGAAGGGTTTCATGGTTTAGTAAAATATTCATGACCTCCCCCATAAAACTATGTCTCATGGGACAGTGGGGAATAACATGGTTGGTGCATAGTTGTCGAACCATGCAGCCAAACCATTGACTCTTTATCAGTAACCTAGGATTTAGCACATGGTTGGTTCATGGTTTGTCTAACCATGTGGCCTAACCATGAAAAACTATCCATAATTTGAGTAAAGGTTTATAGGCACACATTTGTCTCTAACTGTGTATCCTAACCTAGGAAACCATGTAAATGGGTATTTAATCTCTTGAAAATTTTAATTAAAGTCTTAAACCCCATGTTATATATTTTAATTACCTCTTGATAAATCCTAATACAGACCTTTGTCTTTTTAAGGATCTCTATAGAGTATTTTGTCTTCTCCAACACCTTTCCTATTATATTTAAGTATCAATGGATATGATCAATCCCTTTCTAGTAAGTGTGCTTTATTTGGTTTGGGAATCCCATTTGTTTCCCTTATATCCTCAATAGAGAGAGATGAATCCTCATGTTATTAGTGGATCTAAACCCTAATTTGGTGGATTTTAATTCTAGGTATTACTCTTTGATCTTCCTCTCCTTCTTCTCACTATTGTTAGCTATCATTTTTGTGGTTTTATTGATCATGTGACTCAAGGTAGGTGGTTTTATAATGATTTTCCCTGCATATGAAACCTTGATTTCTTGCTTGATTTTAAATGTATTTTTAAATTTATATCTAAACCTTTATTTTATTATTTTATAAAATCATTTAATTTTAAAATAAAACCCATTTTCAAGACTTTGAAAATATTTAGTGGATTTTTGAGAAAATATATCTTAAAATGAAAATGGGTGAAATGAAATGAATTAATTATGATTCTTGAGAAAAAAAATGGATTTAAATTAAAAATGACTTGAAATGAATTAACTTGAGGAAAACACTTGATTTTTTTAAACTGAAATGGCATGTTGAAACTTGAATTTAGGTATTAAAATATGAAATGAATTTAAATAAATAAATTTCCTATGATTGATTGATTATTTGAAATAAAAAGAGAAGATGATTAATTAGTGGGTGAATCATACATTCATACTAGGACTATGACTACCCATAAATGGATTGACGATGAAAACTCTAACTAAACCATGTTAATCATGATTTTTTACTAATGGGGTGTTGATTGATTCTATCTTAATTCCATGAGCCTTAGTTATGTGTGAACGCATTGATTTGTGATAATTGAATGAGTAGTTTGAGGATCCTAGAGGCTTAAACTAACTAACCACGAGGAATATGACCTTGGTGCTTTGTTTTTATTTGATTATTACATGACCATGATTATAGATGTATTTTATCTATGTATTTATGTTTTTCTAAAATATTTATTTAAACCTATTTGGATATACATTACTTCTGCCTATTTTTAAATATTATTTTCACTAAAAATATGAAATGATTTTTCATTCAATGTATTTATTTAAATTGAAACATAAATGGTTTATTTTTATTAGAACAGTTTATGAAAAAATTTGGTGAAATCCACCTAGGCAGTTTTTATCACACCCTACCATTGCATATAGGCATTTTTAAATTATGTTATACCAAATCTAGTAAAATGGAAAGTTCCACTCAAAGGAAGTAGGTGTTATTGATTCATGATACTATGGATAATGGCGTCCATTGGTGTAGTTGTGATCCACTCATTGATATTATGATTTTTCATCTTGATGTATTTTGTGTCATTTTTGGATGATGTTACCTTTGGGATATTTATCAAACTTCTTGTGGTACTCTTTATCCTTGAGGAGTGTTTGTAATAACTAATGTTTATTATTTATCTTCCACTTTTATATCTATTTATTGTTTTTTATTAGGCATAAATAATACCCTATAACCTTTTTTTGATTCCCTGTCACTAGTAACCAACCCATGGAGATTAGTAATCCCCTTAAAACCATGTTAATTCCACCTAGGGTACTAGTTTACGGGGGTATTTGGGTTGGATCATGACATAAATGATTGAAAACATTTTAATAATCATTCATGGGTTCCCTAGATCACTCTTGAATCACTTTTAAGGATATATATACTCATTTAAATCCATTTGATTATTCCATGAATACATGTTCATAATCCAAGAAATGCCTGAGAGAACAAGAAAATAACCCAAGTATGCAATATCTCAGCATTTCAAGAAAGAAATAAAGAATCCAAGACACATTTTGAGTATGAATGAAGAAGGGATAAAATACATGTGAGGATGTTGGTACAATCTATTAGAGTATAAATAAAATAATACACTCAAATATAGAACCTCCCAAAAGCTAGTGACTTAAAATAAATCTTTACCAACACATATTGTGATCCTGAGATTGAAGAGAGAGTTTGAGAGTTATTGTGAACTTATAAAAGGTAAATTAACTCGCTATGTTTTTTGTTTTTGTTCTTTATCAATTATTGTATCATTTTTGTAATAAAATTATTTTTTTTACATTATTTATTATTCCATAATTCTTCCCTAACCCATTGTGATCTCTTAATTTCATGGTTATGGAAGACTGGCCTAAGGTTTTGTCCTAGGAAAGATTTATTGAGTACCCAAGTCCTTATATTTTATTTATTTAATGTTCTCTTATAACTCTTAATATGGAATTAGTAGTGTACAAAATTGGATGAAGGTTTTCATTTTCTCTTTTTCATACCCTTGGTTGTGTCCTTCTTTCACAAACCTTTCTCCCCTTCTTATCCTTACATTACCTTTACATGGTAGAGTTAGGTTTGTAGGGGAATGGACCACTTATAATGGACAGGGGTGTGTTCATGGTAACAAACATTTGGATATGGAATTTTTACTACCTAGAAACATAGAGGAAATGGATTTTTGTGTTCTATATAGTTTTCCAAAATTAAATGAGCTATGTAACTTAGATTGAGGGGAGTGGTTAGTGATAGGTTTTGATATATCTATAGGGAAAATTTATAATAGTTTAGATAGATAATGAAGTTACCTCTATAATATAACCTTGGGACCATCCCTTTTTCTTACTATCTTTCCATTATTTCTCTCCATTTTATTTATATTTTTGTTTTAAAAAAAATCACACTTCTCTTATTTCTTTAGTTTTAAAAATATCAAAAATATAAATAAGTTGTAAAGGAAAGTGATTATACACAAATATCATATGGTACTATCCATTTTCAACTCCCAATATACTCATAGAGTATTTAAAATATTTTTTGAAAACCCAATGAAAAATAGACTATCAAATTTGGTGTTGTACTTCACTCTATTTGTTCACATTTTATAGATAATTTTCCTTATTTTTTATTTTTAAAAAACTAAAAAAACTGATGGATTTTAAAAACATGACTTCTTCCTAGCTAGTTTCATGGTATGAACTCAAAAATATTTCTTAATAAATTCTTACCTCAATACTATTATCATATTTTATACATAAAATTATAGGATGAAGAAGGAATGGGAGATCGAGCATGTGAGTTTAGCCAGGAACTAGAATATCAAGTGTTGTAGTATTAAGAAGATACTTCCCTTGAAGATAAAATTACTCCATATATATTTTATGTAGAGTAGATTATTGAGGATAATTTATAGATCATATTAAACCTACTCTCATAGCTCACAAAATTTCCAAAGCTGCTTCCATAAGTGGTCATTCCAAATGATCCATTTAAATGGGAGAGTTCATATTTGGATTTATTTTATTCTAAACTTTTGTAAGTAAAATTTAAACTCAATTATCCTTATATTTTATTGTATAAATATAACCAATGATCTATATGGAATGTAGTGATGAAAATGAAACCACATTTTAGGTATTAAACTTTGAGGAAAAGATGAAATACTCACTACCCACTCATGCATGCAGATTCACAGATGTTTTGCACACTCAAAAATAACTCCATGCCAATATAGATAGGGGAGATACATTCTCTATGTATATATTTAATTCATATTTTTATTGAAATTAAAATAAAAACTAACATTTATTGTGATATATTTAAAAAATCATCCCCACTAGTGTGGGATTGGGAGGATTTTAATGAAGAAACCACAGGCGAGGTGGTATACTTTTAAGAAGAAATATAGGAGTCGTTGTGGATTCCCATTAATATTGAAGAGAGAGTTGGAAAAGACATGTTATTTTATAATAGAAAATATTATCAATAAAAAATTACTGATAAGACAACTCTTGGATAAAAATGCACATACTCAATGAATTATCCAAGTGTGCCAATAATTGAAGAAGGGGAGATCCCAGCAGTACTGCATAAAGAGATATTGACACAATCTGAACATATAAAGGTTTTAGAATTTAATTTTAACTCCAATTGTTTTAATTATATTAATTTTTAATTGATTACTAATTATACCTTTGATGAAAATTATAAATCAGCACAAATTAAACAATCACTAAAGGATAGATTCATAAGATCTATGGATGGGGAGGACCCATAGTTCATTCTTTCACCCCATACTACTACAAGATCCTCTCAAGATAAGGGGTGGTCAAGAAACACATAGAGAAATGGAGATAAATCAAGATGAAGTACATAAGAATATATGAGAAGATAATTATGTGGTAGTTTATATCACATTAACTACATCCTCTATCAGATGATGGATAACTATTGTAGCTACTGAACAAGGGGAAGCAAAAACTCAGTACTTGCTTAGATGTTAAAACCAAGAATACCTTCCCTTATATATTAATTATTTATTTTATTATTTTTAATAAATTATTTATGTAGTTATTTTTCTTGTAATTTTCTAAAGGATCTCAGTAGGTGTGGATTGAATTGAATACCATTTTAAGGAAATTAATTAAATATTCCCATCCTAATAACTATTTTTTATTCACCCATTTCATAAGTTTACTACTACCTTATTAATATTATATGAAAAATATCATATTCACTATTGGTATCCTATAAGGGTATTATCATCTTAGAATTTGGGAGGAAAACATGTTTGGTACTATATTAGAGTTTTTTTGTATTTTTTATATATAACATCAACTTTATTGGACACTTTTAACATTTATATGCCTATGAGTTTACTGTAGAATTGTTCTTGAATTTGAAATATAAAAACTCACATGATTACTGATATTTTTCTAATCCCTAACTAATTTTAATCATTTAATGAATTTTGGATCCATTTGATAGATCCTTTAATTTAAAATACTATCTAATGAAAAATAAACTTTCCCAATTTAAGAGTCTTCTTAAACTTGTTGATATTTTCTTAAAATTCTCTATTTCTTGAGATATTGGGACATGTATCCTAATATATAACTTTATTTATTTACTTATTCAAAATTCTATGAGTTTAAGTGGGATTAAAATGATAAAGGTGGTTTTTGAATTCAAACCCCCTTTATTTTAATTTTTTCAATCCGGCTATTCTCCTATATTCCTTTTTAGGATATTAGTGATCATGAATAAACTTATATAGGATTAATTATAAGAAAAATCCCTTCCTATACATATCTTGATGGTTTGATTCATGATTTAAAATTAATACATGTGGGGGTGGTTGTATATGAATATCATTTTTTAAGAGTTTCATGTTTTTATAGGATGTAAGGATAGTGTTTCCATTTGTATAGGGTAAAAAGTGACATTTTAATTGAAATTTATTTTTTCCCTATTTTTCTCTAAAAATTAAAAAAAGGGATAGGATTGAATTCATCATTCTGACTTCTTGAATGATTCATGTCCCTTATTATAACAAATAAGGGATTGATTTTCCATTCATCAAGAATTAGATGTATTTATCATCCCATTCTCCTTTAGAAAAAATATAATATATAAAAAATAAATATAATATTATTAATAAATCCTTATTATTAGAGTTTTCATGTGACTCTCCTTTTAAGGGGGTGGAGATGTTTGAGTTTGGTGATGCATTTTAGAGAGGTAAATAATGAGTGTATTTTCTTTATATTTTCTTATAATTACATGCATTGAACATTAGAAGATAAAAAATAATCCTTAAATGATTTGATTTTAAATATCAAAACACCAACCTAAATCCCCAAAATAACCCATAAAAATACCTTTTTATTGATCAAAAATTTTATTTTTGACTAGAGATGTTGTCACTTTTCAAGATTATAGAAAGTGTCTATGATCCCAGGAAGAGGAAAAATTTTCAAACATGCATTCGTTAGAGTGAGAGATGTATTTAAAACTGATATAGGTATAAATTTTAATGGATATATAAATGGTACTGAATGAAATTTCTTGGTCAAAATTAATGGGGGGGTTATAATCATAAAATAATCAAGATGAGAAGAAGATGGAAAAAGGAAAAATCAATACCACTTTTGTGTTAGATTTTGAGTTTAGATTAGGTGTAGATATTCCTTGAAAGTGAAATGGATTAAGTGTAAAGGATTGAAAAAATGATAAATTTGTTAATTATAAAATTATTTTCATTCCCAATATTTTCCCATATTTTCATTAAATTAGGGAAATTATCACATTTTTGTGTTTTAGAATAATTTTAAGATAAATTTCTAAATGGATTAATTTTATGATTTATATTATTTTATTAACTTTGGATAATTTCTATACTTTAGAAGTATTTTTAAATTATTTTCAAGTGTAAACTATCTCTACATGAGGTTAAAATGATAAGTCTTTGGGATAAATATAATCAAATATACCATGAGTCAGAATTATTTCACTGTGAGGTGTTTATGTAATGTGATTTTAAAAAAGATACTGGATGTGTGATATTAACTCCATCCACTAAATAGAAACCATTTGGGGAAAATTTATCACATGTAGGACTAAATCATAGTACTGAACACTTTTAAATAGAATGGGAATGTGTTGTGTAAGGATATCTCATCAAAGAGATCTCTACATGAAAGGCATTCCCTCCCAACATGTGATTAACTTTAGCCCATGTTATAATCAATTGGAAGCATTCATATGAATGAGCATCACAACCAGACATTATATAAGGATAACTAGGAATAATGCATAAGAATCTACAAGTCGTATCTTGGTAGCTATGTATGAATAACCCTAGATTCTAAATTTTCACATGAAAATAAACCTTGTATGCATATAAAAAAAGGTATTACCTAGAACCTCACACCAAAATCAATCAACCTGATGTATAAGATATTTCAGTTGGTATATAATAGTTTACCCATGGATGTAAGAAATAAGTAATTTATTTTCCTTTATCTATTGAGATATAGGAAGTTCGTATAGGATTAACCAACCACCCCTACATGGATCTCATAAGAATCATTTACTTGTCCAAATTTTATGTCAGATTAAAATGATCATGCCTCACATGAGTCACATGGACTCTTCTATCTAGCCATTAATTAAAAAATACTTCTCCAATATTATATTGAATTCTTGATGGAGGGATTCCAGATAGTATTCTATTAACTTTTGGTTAGATAACTGGTCTGGTGCCTCTCTGATTTCTATGGTAGATCCCAATCATTTACCTGAGCACATTGATGTCTCTATTAAATATTTCTTGAATTCTCCCAAAAATTATTTTCCTGGTAATTTTAATAGGGTTATTGATAACTATTACTTTGCTACCACTGATGATTTTCTAATTTGGGAGCCTTCTCACAATAGTTTTCTTGACTTGAAATCTTTTTATAATCTTTATTTTAAAAATATAGAAAATGGTTTTTATTGGTTAAATTTTTTTTATAATCCTTGGATAAAATCATCAATACTCACTCTTGTCTGGAGAATTACTCACAACTGGGTCCCCAATAATACTTGTTTCCAATATTTTGGGTTCCAACTTTTCTCTAAATTCAATCAATGAAATCAGTATAGAGATAAAAATAACTATATTTTTCTTTCATATGATACTACCTCTACTCTATGGAAATACGTTCTTGATCTTTTTTATTACAGATGGTTACTTTTGGATTCAGTCAACTCTCAACTTCAAAGTTATGCCGCTTCTGATGCCTCTCACTATATCAATCACCTTTTTCTAGCTATAGTTGTTGATCTTCTTCATGTGATCTAGTATGATAGAAAATATTTTTTATATTGTAATTGATCATTCAGTATTCATATAGGTCGGGTGAGAATACTTGTTTCCATACATGAAGCTTCCACAATTCAGCAAGGACACTAGAATAATTCTATTTCTGATTTCAGAATCCTACAGCACCTCAGTGTTAAAGGGACTTATAGTCAACATCAAAATATGTTTGAAGTATTTTGGAAATTTCCACTCTCAGGCTGGATCAAAGTTAACATTGATGGTGCCACTAAAGGCAATCCAGGTCTCTCAGGATGTGGAACGGTGTACAAAGACCACCTTAGATAGCATCTTGGTTGCTTCTATAGATCATATGGTTTTTCTTCATCTTTGAGGAAAACATTTTAGGTGTTATTCATGTGATAACATTCTCAAGGTAGAAAGGTTGGAACAATCTATAGATTGAAAGCGATTTAACCGCCATTATACAAACCTTACAGAATAGCATGGTGCATATTGTGTGGATGCTCACAACTTGATAGATGGATTACCTCCAATCACTCTTGAAAATTAATCATGTCATTACACATAAATTTCAGGAAGAGAACACGATTTCATATGGGATTTCCAATAAGGGGGTCAACCATAACATCACCTAGTTGGATTTTATTCTCGTGGATCTGACTCCCCTCTATGAGAAATATTTTAAAAGGATCCCTTATTTTAGACTCTTGTAATGACTTTTATTTTTTAAATAAATGTGCCTTGGTTATTTGACTAAGGATCTACCATTTTAAAAAAAAATCTATGGCTACTAGAATTTATGATTGGATATATATCAAAGGATCTACAATGCTCTTTTTATCATACAGAAAGTATAAAATCATTGAAAACCATTGAATTATCATGAATGGGTTACCTGGATCACTTTGGAATCACTTAGAAGGAGACATTCAACCAAATCCATTGGATTCCTTCATACACATGTGTTCATCATCCAGTTTAGAATAGGGAGATCAAGGGAATTAACCAAGTACAAAATGCCACACCATTTTAGGAAATAAGTTTACAATTGTGGCCAAATGTTGATCATGCAAGAATAAGGAATCAAATACATGTGGGGTGTTCGGAGAAGCTACTAGAGGAGTTAGAGAAAAATATTCTCAAAGATAGAACCTCATAAAAGCTGGTTACATGGAATAAATATGGACCAACATGTGTTATGATCCTAGGATTAAAGATATATTTTAGTAATTATTTTAAACTTATAAAATGGAAATGAATTAATTAGGTTTGGGTTTTTAATATTTTTTAGGTAGTATAGAAAAATAATAATATAATTTTTCATTTTTTTCACTGTTTTTGAATACAAACTTATTCCTTTTCCCAGGGGATATTTCTTGGGTTCCCAAGTACTTAAATTTTAATGATTCAATGTTCTATTATCATGTTTGATCTAATAAAAGGAGTTTATAAAATTAAATAAACGTTTTTTCTTCTCTTTTGTACACCCTCAGTCATGTTCTTCTTTATTTCACAATCATTTATACTTGTATTCTTATTACATTCACTTCACATGATAGAATTGGGTATGTAGGGATATAAACCACTTATGATGGATTTGGGTGTATGGGTGGTGATAAACCTTCATTATTGGAATGTTTACTACCCACCACCAAGGAGAAGATAAAGTTTGGTGTTCCATAGAGGTTTATATTCTGTACTGAGTTCTATAACATAGATTGAGTGGAGTGGTTAGTGAGATATTTTGATCTATTTATAAGGCAAGTTCGAAATATATTCGGTGGATAATGAAGTTATATATAGTAATTTAACCTTGGGACCATCACCTTTCTCACTATATTTTATTTACTTATCCTAGTTTTTTTTTCTATTTTAGTATTCAAACTCATGCATTCTTCTCCTATTTATCTAGTTTTAAAAATACTGAAAATATAAATAAGCATTAAATATAAGTGGGTGTCTATGAATCTCCTAAAGGAAAAACCTTTTTCATCTCCCAAGATGTGCATAGATAATTTTAAATTTATATTTGATAGCCCCATGAAAAATATAATGTAATGGTGATAAACCAAACTTGACCCTAGGGTAAATAACTCCTTGATCCCATGAATGGCTTAAATTATATCATTTCTCCATTCTATTTTATAAATCTACATGGTTTGATTCACCTAGGATCATGTCATAAATTGTATTATCTGAATAAAGAATCAATCCTTTATAAATATTTACTCACATTAAAGTTAGTCGAACCAAGGGTTTGGGGTTTCCTTAAGTAAACCTTGTCCATGAAGACTAATTCATAATAAAGGAGGGAGGGATGATTCAATGATCATTGTATTTAATTTAATAAAAAATATCTTATCAAACCATAAAATAAATAATTAAAATAAATAAATAAATCCAACACATACATAGGTCATTCATTCTCATGATTAATCACAATATATAATGAATACAAATTTAGAACTTCTAGAATTTATTTTAATTCATTCTAATTGAGATAAATTTACTTAAATTAATAAACTAATTAATAAATTAATTCATTTTCTTAATATTATATCCAAATAGTCTCTAATACATAATAATATCATACTTTATATTTTTAAAAAAATTAAATAAGTTTAATTATTATTATTTATATTTTCAAATTATTTAAGTACATGGAATGTACATGGAAGACCACATGACATGTACCTTCTATATAATATTAAAAACCCATTTCTAGAATTTAATACTTACATAAAGTGTACTATCACTTTACATGTCATGTGAAATGCATTTTGTATCATCCCTGACATGTACTATGTACTTACATGGCATGTAATCCCACACAAAATATTGCGATATACACAATATATAGTTCCATTGGTAAAATCTTATAGTCTTTATGGTGTGTATGATGAAACGAAACACCATGATATACATGACGTGTATCTCTAGAAATTAATATGAATTAAATTTCTTTTATAAAAAACCATTATAGATCATATAGTTTCATATTTTATGAGACATTTAATATATCAAGTGTTGGCTTGTATGACATGTTGAAAATCACTCAGCATGTACCTTTCATGGGTAGAAATCTGCTACATGACATGTACATATAGTTTTGCATCATGTTGCATTTCTTGGTTGGCATTCAATACATGGAATGTAATGATATCACGTACTAACCCATGTGACTCATCGTGAATTACGCAACATATTTAATTCTGTGGGGTTACATTGTGTGTGAATGTTGGCTATACACTATGTCATTGTTATTGAACTGCATGTTGGATTGGTGTTCCATATATAGTTTGTAATGGCATCACATACCGAACCACATGGTTAGATGATATTTATGCATCTCACTCCTTGTGTGGTTGACCATGGGTACCCAGTTTGTAATTTATTCTTACATGTTGTGTATCCATGTCATGCATCCTATAACCTCTTCACCTTATATTGGATCTCCAAGAATTATCCACATGCCTATGGATATTCTCTTCTATATGAACTTATATGAAAATGTGATCTCTACCATTAGATAAATAATTAAAAATTGAATATGAAAACTAACAAACAAATTCAATAAATTGATCAAATAAATTATAAATAATTATAAATTAAAATGTTACCACTCGGATCTCAAGGTTCCACGGCATATAGTAAGTGTTTGGAGGGTGCCAAAAATTAATTTTTCAGTGATGAAAATGGATAATATGCAATCAAATTAATATACTAACTCTATAATATCTGTTAAATAATAATATTCATTTCATTTATAATTAATTTAAAACAATAATTACCTCGAATGTGATAATTCTATTGATAAATTTCTATTATCTCTTTTTTCATGTTGTTATTGTGGTGGATAATCCAAATGAGGATTGATCTATATATATCCACACATGATCCATGAATATATGACAATGTTCTTGAATCTATAAGTATTATCATAGTAGGTTCAAGTGGATCACGTTGGTCATCATCAATCACAATAAGGGATCTCTTAGTCTCCTTATATTTTTGAGAGCGGGGATGGGAGGAAGAATCTCTCTAGGGCTTGAGAGAATTTTTTAGATCCTTTTTTATTATGTACAACAAGTCTCTATATAGAAATTTGATATGTTTTTCTTTATATATTTATAATTAAACATAGATAATTACACAAAGTCCCTTATAAATATGTTTAATATAAGTAATATCTCATGTAAAATAAAAATATTATTATTATTATTTCCTATGACATTAATTTATTTCAATATCATTTATTAAAAGAAAAAATTAAAATTTGGGATATTATATAATGTATAAAAATTTCATTGGGTAATTAACTCGGCCCGTTAATCCTCCCATGGAAATTATTGAACCTTGAATAATAAAATATTTATTAAAATTATTACTTTTCATTCAATAGAATAAATAAATATTATATTCATTAAAATTTTGAATAAATATTTATTTTGATATTCACATAGCTTAAATAAATATTTATTATGCTATTATTCACTAAATTCATGAATAAATAAATATTTATTGATTACCATGTGAATAATTATACTAGAGGTAAAATTCAACTCTAATATTCTAAAGTGGAATATCTCATGATTGAATTTTTTTGATCAAATTTAACTTAAATAATTATTATTTCTCAAACAGTGAATAATATTTATTCTTAAAATTAAATTTAGTAGAATTTAATGAGATTTTGGATACACTTAGTGTGTGTCCCTATAGGAATCTTTCTCAATGAAATTAAGTGAATGTACCTAAAGTCTAGGGTCAGTGTCTAACAACATATCAAGGCACCCAAAGAAAGAATATTATGTTGAAAAATAAAAAACCTTCCTACAATAATTTTGGTGTAATGTATTCCTTTTTATACCAATATCTCTTCAAGAAGGATGTATACTTGTTTCTTCACTTTATATGCTTGATTTATATTTCTTTGACTTTCCAAAATAAACTTATCTGTGAACTTCCATGAAAATGGATTTTTCAAAAATTTGTATTTAAATCAAATGGATAGAGATATATTCTTATATTAAATCATAAGGGATAAATCCTTTCTTGGCTTATTAAATTAATTTCATGTCACTTATGATTCACGGAATGTATTTTACCTTTTTGTGAGAATATTCCATCAAGGATTTCATCCATACATCATAGTATTTGATTAATGATATATATTAATAATAATCTTAATTCTATAGACCAAAAAAACATTCTCATATAGGAATATCCAATGACATATAAAACATGTGGAATTACAATTAGAATGTATGTCCTCAATACCTTCCTTCTTAGAGATCACCTTGTCAGAACTTTATGAGAAGAAGTGTCAATGTATTATTAGCCTCTAGCCCCCACTAGTATAACAACATCTATGTAATTTTAGATAGATGTTATCTATACCATAGGATATATTTTAATATTATCATCATGGAATATCTAGGTTCTCATTATAGTAGGTAACTATTATAATATATTAATGTAATTAATACTCTAAGCATAATAACACATTAATATTATGTAGAATAAAAATTATTATATGATAATAAATTTTTTAATACACTATAAAAAATAAATCATACTAACATTAATTTATTGGTGGATAATATATTTATTGGTAAAAGTGAATAGATATAAATTTTTATGATATTAATCATAAGTACCAATAATTGTTTTTACTAATAAATATATCTATTTTTATCAATTTCTACATACAAATAAATATTTTAACAATATTTGAATATATATTTTTACCATATTAATACTAAAAAATTATTATAAAATGAATCTATCACTATATATCATTAAAAATAAATATTTCACCCTTATAAAATATGTTTAGGTAAAGTATTAAAAAAATATATCACTATAATAAAATTAATATTTTCATATAAAACTATAGGATGCACTAAAAATATGTTGGTGAAATTAATATTTTTCAATATTTCTATGCAGTTGAATAATAATTGTATTAATTTTTTTTTTAATTTATTAGATAAATTAATTTAATAATTTGTTAACATATTTCATACAATATTTAAAAATATATTATATCATTATTTTAGTGATATTTTATGACTAAGAATTGAAATAATTAATTAATTTGAGTATTTATGTAAAATTTTAGGATTGAAAAATATAAATATCTTTTTAAATTTTATAAATAATCAAATAGTTTAATTAATATTATATGAAAATTTTAAGGATAAAATTTTTTGGTTGTGGGAATAACATCCACCCCCACTATAAAATACCTCTCCTTGGGTATCTAAGTCATATTTAAAAAAATAAGGAACACACATCCTTTATTTTTTACAGTATTGATCAAACAAATGTGATATAGTTGATAGATTTAAATCATTAATTTAGATGAAGGTAATTACATTTTTCTACCTTTCTTCTCTTACTTTACATCAAAAGAAAAAAATTAAATAGGATGATTACATTTCTTATATTTATTTTTAATGATATTTATTTCTTGATTTAACTTTCATCATGGTATTTATTGAATTTATAAATTTCTAGATAGATAAAATTTCATGTATAGTGTATATCATGGCTAGGTTTTGGGTCTAGATGAAGTTTATTTATGATTTGTACTCATTTATGTTGACCTTAGTTAAAAAAAATTAATTTTCATCAAGTATGGGTAAGAATCCATGTTTTAATAATGTTTCATGTGATTGTGGATAGTATTCAAAGTGTAGAATTATTTATGTTGGAAATAATTCGTGAATTTTAATGTGTGATTCTTGGTTCAGGTCTATATAATTAGGGGTGATGGTAATCATAAGAGACCATCTGACGTATTTTAAGTAGAATTTTGTTTAGGATTATGCATATCCACTGACACAATATACATTTAAATATAAAAGAATATTTTGTAAGGGTCATTGAAATTATATAATAGGATCCCCCAAAAGGTCAACACCTCTTTTTGATAAAAATGATACCTATTTTAATTATTATTTTAATGCATGAATATTTGATCTTAGTTAAAATAAAAAAAAATACCTTTTTCATTGTTTTATTTTTATCCATTAAATAGATTTTCACCACTACCATTAGTTGGGTAATAAAAATTAAATTCAATACTAGTTTTTCTTTAAGAAAAAATCTAATTTAAACTTAAAATTCATTATTTCTATGTAGAAATTTAGATGTCAAGAAATCAAAGTGGTTTTTTATAGAAATTCAATAACTTTAGTCAATGAAATTCTCATACATTAATCTATTAATTTTTATCTCTACTAAATGCCCATTTTTTCCCTTAGTGTATAACTTGATTCATTTTAACGTTCATTGAAAAACAATTTGGTTTTGATACTCCTTTTTAGAAATCTCAAAATGTATTTAATGAAACACATGTAAAAAATGTAAGTGCAGAGAATGAAATTTGTGTTTCAAAGTTAATGGGATATAGTAGTGGTATGATTTAGGTTATATTTTCTATTTATTACTTCCATTTTCTGAAACTTATTTACATATATATAAATATAAGTTTTATTGATAGTATGTATTATTGATTTTCAGTACCATAGATGTATCAAATTTAAATTTTGTGAGTTTTTGTCTTGAATGAGTTAAATTGTTACACATATTTCTTTGAGAAAAATAAAAACAATAAAAAATAAATTTTTAATGTATCAGTGAAAGACAGAAAAAACTGAAATTAAAAATTAATTTATTTTATTTAATTTTTTATTAGGGTTGTTTTCAATGAGGTACCTTTCAAAAATTTCATTTATGGTTTGAGTTAACAAAAAAATTGAAGTTGTTACTCAAAGTAAGATATTTTATGTGTCTATGAATAATTTTTCTCTTTTATTTGATTTATTTATCATATTTATATTCATAGTCTATGATTTTATGATGTAACTTGTGAGGTTTTCAAAATTTTAAGAATACCCCTCCAGGATATGAGTGTTATATCTCTTACCTCGTTTAATCTTACTTCTATATATTCATTTCTATATATTATTCAAATTTAGTGATTTTATGTTGTAACTATTGAGATGTTGAAACTTTTAAGAATACCTTTCCATGTTAGAAGTGTTATATCTCTTGCCTTAATTAAAATTATAATATATTTTTATATCACATACTTATTAATTTTTTAAATGTTATCCTTTATCTTGTGAAATGTTCAAACAATTTATTTTAAAAGGAATTATTTAAATTTTTTAATTATTATTTTCACTGAGCACAAAACAAGTAAGATTTATGGAAGCAAATTTTAGGATCATCAAATAAACAGTGTACCCATTTTTCCCTAAAATTATGGATCCTCCATCTCCCTTGAAATAGATTCCATTTTTTATCATATATCCTTCAATCCAAGCCAAATATAAGATAATATACATCAGCATATATCAATTCCTTCCTATTTTTGTGTGCCTTATATAGCAACAGTTCACTATTTCTATCATTATTTTGAGCTATACAGTCTCAAAAATTATAAAAAAAATATTTTCTATATTACTATAGTATATCATGTAATAAATAGTCATGTTTTCTCCAAAATTTCATCAATATATTGTTCATAGGTCAATCATTAATTTTATATTCCTGTCATTTGTGAATTTAATCCCTTTTTCTGTAAAAAAAATATTTATACAATCATCACATGACAAACCCAATGTTTTTTATTTGGATAATATTGGGAAATTCATTAGACAATATGTATCACATGTAAATGGATAAAATTGTGGTTTATAATAAAATATAAATTTATATAGGGTTAATCAGTGTATCATTAAAGGAAAGCTTGCATACATCCTTTTCAATGTATATTCCACCGTTATTTTTGATTAATTATTCTATTTAGTTATAAATGCAAACTTTTTTTAATTTTAGGTTACTTTGATTATGATAAATCTATAAAATTTTATATTTTTTTACACTTACAAAAAGTTCTTCTAACATATTTAACTAACATTATATATGTTTTTACTAATGTTTCAAAAAAATATTTTTGAGATAAATTAACAGTTTCTCATATTTAATTATTTTTCACTTTAAATTTAAGAATATTTTTTTTCTTAAAACTATATTAAGGAACTATTTGAATTTACTTATTTAACACTACTTTGAACTTATATCTTATATGTATTTTTGACTTATATATTTCTATGTTTTTACAAGTGTTCATAAAGTTGTTCTTAAAACTACTTATCATTAGTGATAATTTTTACAAGTAATTATTAATAAGTGAATTAAAATGTATTATTGAGTACTTTGTGTGAGTTTTTGTAGATTTATTATTGAAATTTTAATTTTCTAGTTGTGTTTTAGAATTTAAGTGAATGTATTTATTTTTTAAATAAAACAAACACTAGTTATCATCTATTCTGAAAAGTGTAACAAGGAATTTGAGTTGAAAAAATATAATTTTATTATTTTTAATATTTGTATGCTAGTTATTTAAGTGTTTTATTCTCTAAGATTTATGTATAATGATTTTTTTTTTTAAAAACACCTCTTATTTTTTCAAATTTTATAATGAGTGGTAATGGAGAAATCATTTTTGGTAAGTTTTCATATTTTTTATCATAAATTATAATTTTTGTAATCAATTTTAATAAATTATATTAGATAAAGATTATTAGTACCACTATTTAAAACATTATGAAATGTTATTGAGGGAAATATAACTCTATGGGTGGACCACTATTTGAAACACATCATTAAGAGGAAAATAAATTTATCCATAATGGAAAAATGTGGGTGCGGTTGTTTTCTTCAACCAACCAATATTCTTATCTTGGATGAATGAATGGTAAAGTAAGAAGGAATCATGAATTCCCATTAGTCACTTTTACAAACCAATTTCCATCTATTTTACTTAAGGTAAAAAAGATATGAAGGGTAATAAAATTAGAATATGACTGCTGATATTTATTTTTTTAGGTGTTCAAGTTTTAAATAATTTACCAATAATGATTGATCTACAAAAATAAAAGAAGTTTTGGGTGAATGAATAGTTCTAAATTTCAAGATCTCATACCTTCATTACTAAGGTGTTATATTTCCATTATCCTTCTATTTTTCCTTACCATAATTATAATATTTTCATGTTAATAGAAATTTGATAATTAATTTCATAACAACTTATTTTTTTCAAGAATTCAAATAACTTTTTCCCTCACTATGTTTTATATTATCTTTTTCAATGTGGTATAAAATTTTTAAATTAATATAGTAATACATCTATAAGTAAAATTATTTCTATTTATTTCTTATTTTTATTTTTCTTATGTTTTTTTATTTATCATGTTGAGATTTGAGTTCAAAGTATTAAATCTGGTGTTATTGTTCGATTCTTATTGAAAATATTGTTGGAATTATACTATTGTGTTACTATTTAATTTGGGAATTTACTTCATTACTTGTTTTATTTTGTTAAATTTTATGAATTTAAATAGATCTGGGGTTGGTGGAGAGATGAAATTCATGGTTTTTTAATACTTTACCACTTTATCTATTTTCCTATTATTGTATTATTTATTTAAAATATTTAGGGTGAGGGACTTTCATTCATTCACATTGTTTTTTTCACTTGAAAAAATATAGAATAGATGCCTTTTTTAGAAATAGTTGGTTTATTTTCTACTAAATCAATATGAAATATGACTTTATTTAATTATTATTATCATTTACATCGATATATAGTTTATAATGATATTAATTATAAAGTGAGAGATGTTTTAATTTATTTGGTAATATCATGTTGGTTTTATTATGAAAACTACTATTCAATTCATTAAGGTTGGTAATTACTAAAGTATTTTTTTCAGATTAATCAAGATCATGTGGTAGTGTATATTGGAATATAAAATGGTATTTCGTGTTCTTATAGTAAGTGATACAGGTTTAGTTTTTTTTTGTCCAAAAAATAGGCATCCAGCATACACCATGATATAAGATCCACAATCAAGGAGTGGAGACAAAATCATGCAGGTGACATAGATGATGGTCCCCATTATAATAATGGATTGTGTGATCACATAGATGATGTACCATCAAGTAGATCTCATGCATCTAGAGGATATGATTCTCAGGTTTTTAACATATTTGTTTTTAAATTACTTATATTAGTATGATCTGAACATGTTCTTTGTTATTATTTCAAGACTCCTCCTTTCTATATTACATAAAAATAACATTGATTGGTATTTAGTTTTCTACTCCTCAATTCCCACTTCTGGTACTCATGGTTTTTCTATTATTTATATCTCATTCAAATTCCTTAACCACAATCCTTAAAAATGATTTTTTACTTGTAAATTAGAATCCCACAAGAAAGGTGCATTTTATTTACTAAAAGATGATTATAAAATATATAAGGTTGAAAAGGATGATAATTTTAGGCTATTATGGTTTATATATGGCATTTTATATAGTCATTTTATTAATTATTTATTCAAATCCTCATTAAGTAATAAGCATGTGAATCTCTATTATAGGATCTATATTTAAACTATCTATAACTTGGTGATCTAAATTTGAATTCCTTTGTGAATTTTCAAATGTGTTTTTTACCTATTTACCTTATTAAAAAATAAATATATCATTAAAATAGCATAACAATATTAATTACATTTACTTTTGATTAATAATAATGATCATGACATTATTTTCTTAGAGAGATTATTTCATTAGCATCCAAATTTGGAAATAGTACATGCATGTAGTTACCAATACATGTTCATAACTTCCATATAAATCCAAGTAGGTACTATTTGTTCTTTCCTTTATAGAGATCATTCCATAAACATCAATTAATATTGGACGTATGATCACTCCTAGTTAGCTAGAATAATTATAACAAATCATTCTTGATCTATTAAAACCAATGAAAACTCCAATGTTATTTAAATATTAGATAATTAATAAATTTTAGTTCAATAATACTTGTAATATAGTTGATATGGGTGTCAATTATGATAACTAAGGTCCTTTTGGTAACACTTATTAAAAATTGATCATAAAACTTATCACTTATTATACTATATTTGAAAAATATATGGTGTTTATTATGTTCTTGAAAAAAAATTCATGTAGGGTCTATTTGATATCACTTATTAAAAATTTATTATCGCATTTAAAATTTTTGATAAATAGATTGAAAAAATATATATTATGTGTTCTGTTATTACTATTAAAAACATCATAAATAAATAAAAATATTATGTTACCTATTTCTTACAAACTACTAATTAAATAAAAAAAATAAATCCACTGATGTGGTAGGAAATAGTTTTTAAATAAGTAGTCTATAAATTTTCATGTGTAAACACTTATGATAAGTGATAATCCCCAAAATGGTTCATTAAACTACTATCCTATTTTGACACAAGGAATTTTTTATTTTTCTCAATATCTTATGTTAATTATATTTATTTTCTAAGAAAATTTATAATTTTTTATTTTCTTCTTATCAAATATTATTTATACAATTTCAATATTGAATTGGGACCTTAATTTCCACTATTAACTCAATATAATTGGGTTGGAAGGAGTGAGTCATATTTCTTTCTCTTATGCATGTTTGGCAGGATTAACCTTCTAATTTCTTTATTAAACTTGTGTGGTTCAATTCTTAATATCTTTTAATCTTTTTATGTGTGTCTTATATGGTGAGATAATAAAAGAGAAATTCCATTATTATTAAACCATACACTCAATCATTTAAAAATATATATATTTCTAAGGTTTTCCGCAAACTTTTAAAGCATCGTTTAAGTTATTCACTAGTTTATTTTTCCTTTTTTTTATTCTATCCTTGAACAGAATTTATAGTTAAAGGATAATTTCTTTATAAATTCTCTATTAAGGGCCTTTAAAATTATTTTTTTATGTGTTTATAATCAAAAAACTCTATATTTTTATCATTATTTGGATAATGCTAGTTTTACCTATTTATTTTTATATCTTCTCAATGGAAATAACTAGTTTCTTGAAGTTTTATTGTAACTTGTTTACATTAAAAATGTTTGTCTTGCTATTAATTTTATTTAATATTTATTGAATATTTTTATGACCCTAAAGGGTTGAGTTGTATTTTTTAATAAGTTTTGGTTCTAGAAGAGTAATACCACAAAGAATAAAATTTGATTCTTAGATGATTGTAAACAATGAGCTTGATTTCTTGATGTTGGATTTATTGATAAGGAATCTTGAAGGTTATGTTAGATTCCTGTCTAAAAGCTATTTGGTAGTGTGAAGAAATTATATAAAGATAATACATGGCCAATAGAGGTAAAAAATAAGTATTGGAGGAATATTTGAGAAAGGTAGGTTTAGGAAATGCCAAAGAATATGGTGTTTTGTGTTGTATTTTCCAAAAATGGGAAAATTAGAAAGGATCATGCTATGGTGGTCACCATGGTGGAGTTCAAGAGAAACTATGTAAAACATTGAAGGCCAATCTGGTCATTTAATTAGTCATGGTTGAGACATGATTCCAATCAAATATTTTAAGGCCAAAATTGTTGGATGAAGGTAACTACATAGTGTATCTTGGAATGGTGCATTAGAAGTTCACCTATGTGAAATGGGGTGACCTAAAAAGAGTGTAGAGGAATCCATGGATAACTCAATTGAAATGGATGCTTAAGGGAACCTCCACACCATGGTGATAAGAATTTGGGCATTTTACTAGGCATTTTGAGTTGATATTCTACCTATAAGAAATGGTGAGCCCAAAATCAGTGTGGTTGTGCCCATAGTGATAGTTTTTTTATTGACATCGGAAGTAGACTTTAGAGCTCTGTAGTGAAAGAAAAAATGTCCAACGGGAAGTGGATCTAGAAATTTTGAGGGGAATTTGTCCCAGAAATATGAAATACACATCATTTTGTCTGGAATAAATACATTTTGGTGGAATTTTTGGTGGGATACATACTAAATTTAAGATTTTATCTCAGTTTATATATAAACATTTCTTTAATGACTCAATAATCATGGGACTTGATTTTAGGCCATGATTAAATCTAGAATCTAATGAAGTTTGTAGTATCACCTAAGTAGATTAAATTTAATTTATTATAATATATAAAATGTGATATAAATGAGACATGAAGAAGTTATTGATTTTATTACATGATAATGGCAGTCATGCAGGAGTTATGGATAGTTTTGAAGGCCCATAATGGTGTTAATAGGTGGTAAATTATTTTCACATGGTCTCCTTATTTTATAAAGGAGGATCTTGAATAGAAATAGGGAGAAAATGAGCACATAGATCTATATCTAAATTTCATAAGTGAATAAAGAAGGTATTACAGGCAAGGGGTAGTGTAACATCCCAAGTTTTTTAAAATAAACACTATCTTCGATAGTGTATATGATTCTTTACATCGAGATTAAATAAAAAAATAAATATTATTATTTAAATTTTACCATAAAACTAGACTTTATAATGGTGGATATTATGGTTTACACATGTATATATAATTAATTCTTTGGTTACCAGTTAATTATAAATAAATATAAAACCCTTTTAAAAGTAAAAGGATTTTTTTTCTCTGAAAAACTATTTAAATGTGCACAAGTTTGTTTTATACCAATGAATTAATAAATAACTCTTCTTGGATTATATTAATGAAATATATATATATATATATAATTTAATGTTTAAAATCATTTTATTTTTTTTCTAGACATCTTATAAGAACAAATCCAATTTTATGAATAAAAGAAGTATTTTTAAAAAGGCAGTTTTTCCGCCTTTTGATAACACACTTGTTTTAAATATAGTTTTTAAAATTTTTATTTATATTTGAAAAATAAAACTTATTATTTTAAATAATATTAGTATAATTTACGTTTTTTGAATTTAGGGTATTTTTCTAATAAGTTTCATGTTTTGATGAATAGTGAAAAATAATGCATTTTAATTGAAAAATAATTTTTCATAAAATTTATTTATAGTGTTAAATTATATTTTTGAATGGTTTTAAATTATAATTAAATCAATTTTTTATAATTTAATATAATATATTTCATTGTATTCAATTTCACATTGAAATTGGATATAAAAACCATGTGAGCTTTTGAACACTTTTACTTTAAAAACCTGATTTATCGCTCCATCAACAGGATTGATTTTTAATTAATTTATACTAATTAAATGTTTTGAATTTAGAAAAATAGATTCCATATTTTTAATTATAAGTTCCAAATTATGTAAATATGTCCTTTTTATTTTATTACATTAGTAATAGTAACTTTAGTTTTTTTTTATTAACATGGTTAAAGGTAAATTGGGTAATTTGGGTAAAAATAATATTATATATATTATGAAATTACCCTAACACTTTTACTAAATTTATTGGATGAGTTATTGTCGACCATAATATTTCTTGGGATGATTTTATTTTCACTTAGAGCCACTTGAAGTACTTTAACTCTTTTATAGTATTTTATTTAAAAAAAAGTCAATTTTGTCACACTTTTGTTTTTAACAAGTGAAATATTTTTAATATAGGGTTATATAGAGGATACCATTGACTATAAATAGTATTTTTAAAGATAAAATTTTAATATTTATCAGTATAATTTATTTTAAATTTTTAGTAAATAAATTATTAAATAAAAGTCTTATACAATGATGATGCAGTAATTATTTAATTAAAGAAAATATCAAATAAATGTTATTAAAAATACTAAAATAAATATAATTTAATATTATTAATGTTATACATTAATTTTTTAGATGATATTTACATAATTTTGTTTTTTTAGAATTATTTTTTCAAATTTATCTTACTGTTATGATATTTTTAAAAAGTCAAGTAATGAATAGTATCAAAATTGATATTATTGATATTTTAAAATAAATAATATTTTACTAAATTATATAAAATTTATAAAAAACTAATATTATTCCAAATGATTTTTATAAGACCTAAATTTTCATAAATATCCCATTTATTAGTTATTTTGCATGTTATAGTAATTATATTAACCCTCAAAGTGTAAATTACATGATAATATGGTAAGAGTTAAAAGGGTAAAATAAGGGTTAAAACAAAAAGATAAGAATTAAAAAAAATAAAAACTTATATAATTTTAATTTTATGAAATTTATTTAAGAAAAAATCATCATATATTTAAAATAAATCGTTTTTTATCCATTTGGAATAGAAAATTAATTTATATTAATTTAATATTGTTAATAATTCTAAGAGTGCCCCTCCCCTCTCTTATAAAAGGGAACCCATTATTCTCATTTCCTCACACTTAAAAACCTATTTTTTGAGAAATGAACTCCCAAAATACCTTACTATAATCCCTATGCACATCATAGATTCATTATTTTATGCATAACAACCTCTTTAGAGGTGTTTAGGTGTTAATCAATGGAGGTCGTCTGAAGAAGAGGTATCGTTTTTAATTAAGTGTTTCCATTTTATTTCTTATTCCTCTTCCTTTAAATCTTCTTACACCATGATGAAATAATAGCTAAAATATCCCCAATATACTAAAATTTTATTTTGTTGATATCATCATATAAATCTATCTCCACTTCCATCAAATGGTAAAGGAATTAATCATTCATGCATACGTATGAACTATCACCTCCACGAACTGATATAATTCATTTTCCATCACCGCCTCTCAAGAATGATTATAATGATGTAATTAAAGTTTAAATATGATATTAATGACATATTTATCATTATGAAAACTTAATATATCATTTATTTTCTTATCTTTCCATGCACATGAAAATGACAATGCCATTCATGTGTATGTGTAAACTATCACCTCCATGATACAGTGTGATTCATTTTTCATCACCACATCACAAGGATGATATATATAAGTATATTTAAATTATTAATATAATATCATTTATTTTATTAAAATTAGGTAAATACAATATAATACTTACCATCTTTACATAACGATCATTGAAAAATGGAAATGTTATTCATGTGTACATATGACTTACCCTCCCCATGATTGTAGCGTAGTTCATTTTCATAACCATACTTAAAGGGTTTAATTTAAAATTATTATTTATGTATAAAAAATATTATTATGTCATAAATATTATTGTGGAGATGAGTTACTAATGACCACTTTTATTATTGACATCATACCAATTTCATTTTTGACTCAAGTGCCAAATATCAACAAAACATCCGACATGAAATTAAATAATTAATTAATTGTTATAACATGATAACATGGTAATAAGTGATATAAACGGAATAATAAACATTAATGGGTTCTTTATAAATTAAATTATTAATATAAGTTTATTATTTAGGAAGAAAAAAGGACATATGTGATGAATCAGACTCAAGGTAAAGGACTCTTTAATTAAAAACATCTTTTTAAATGTTTTAAAGATTTATTCTTTTAAATATTTCTCATTCAAGTTAATATTTTGAAAATTGTGTTATGAATTTATTTATATGGACATGAATGTTTTAAAATTTTAATTTCTTTCAAAAGTTTCAAATTGGTATGGGACACTTTGATTCAAAAATATCTTTTTTAAATGTTTTAAATTATTTTTTAAAAATGGATTGGTTATTTCAATAAATTGAAATGTTTTCTTATGATTTAAAAAGTTACATGTTAAAAATTTCATGATTTTATGTGTTAATGGTACTTGGAAATTTTATGGGTGCTTACATGATAAAACAAGTATGGGTGGTTCCTTGATAAACCAAGTACAGTTGGTTTTGTGATAAACTAAGTATGTGTTGTTACGTTATAAACACTAATGCATTGGTTTTGGAAGTTGGTTTTATGGATATTCCATTTGTAAGAGTTACATTTAAGAAATTCAACCATATATTTATTTCATTTTAGTATAATTATTTCCAAAGTTACCAACTTATATATTACATGTTTTCTTATGAGTTTTCATGTAAATATTTTGATTTTCAAAAGGTAAGATAATGATAGTTTTGAAATGATGATCCTTTATTCACAGTAAAAGGTATGTTTTTAAGGAAATATTTTATGGGTTTTCACTAGACAAATGTTTTTCTTTATTTAGGTTCATTAATAATATTTTTTTTATCATCCCCAGTTTTTAAAAAAAATAAAAAGTATTAATATTGGTAAGGGAAAATAATATGTCATGATGAAATAATTGAATATGTGTCTCAAAAAGAAGTCAGGTTTTATTTTAAAAGGGTTTCCTTTGGAATAAAAAAAGGATACTAAGTATAAGTGGAAACATGTAATGTATGTCTCTACTTTTTAATATTTTTTCCTAATTCTATAAAAAATTTAAATTGAAAATATCCTCAAATCTTAATTCTAGTTAAAAAACACTAGAATAAGTTATGTTTAATATCGGGGCCTTATAATTGGTATCATATAATGGTTTAGACAAATTTAGAGATTAGGATGTCTTTTTAATATATATGGATATCATCGTGGGTTTATAATTGTAGTTTTATCATAATTTTAATTTCTTAGAAACCCTTTTTATGGTTTATGTTATGAAATTTTAAGGTGACTAATGGTATTTTGGAGGCATTTATTTTTGAGGTAATTTTGAATTATTAATTGTTGGGATGCAAAATGAAAGGTATGAGATAAAATTTGAGGTTAAAACATGTTATGGTTATTTCTGATGAATTCATCATATTTTTTAATGTTATAAGAATTATATAGTTTTAGAAAAATGATAACTCACAATATGGGTGATAACCCATCGCATCTGGTAAGTTCGTGAGTTTTGAACCCATAATCGATGGGTGATGAGGGTGAATTACCTACAATTATCTAATGTGAAGTCCTAGTTAGTATGTATTTTTCATTTTAGTTAAATTATTTTATGTATATATAATAATTTTATTTCGGGAACATATATTTTATATAATAGATAACCATAGGATTGGAGAATGATTTGGTTGTGAAGTGATTAATGTTTTTTCAGAAGATGTTTACTATTTTGGGAACCCTTTTTATTGAGGTAAATAGAATACCATGGTATTTTATTTGATAAGTACGGGTTGAATTATATTTTCAAATATTCTATGATTTTATTGTGGACTTATGGGTATTTAGGTTATTTATGGAAATGGTTAGCGTATCTTGAAGATTACTTGGGAAATTACTTTTTGTTATAAGACTTCAAGAGTAATTGATGTTATTTGGAGATAATTATTAAAATTTATATTGTAATATTATGTGATAAAATCATTTTTGGGTTTTAATATTAGTCTATAATATTTTTGAGGAATTTTAATAATAGTTTAATGATTTTGTTAAACATTGGGTATAATTATTAAATTTGGGCGATTAAAATTAGTATTTATTATTTTAAAGGTTTATTATTTTTAGGGAATTATCTTATCTTTTACTAACCATTTTTTGTTTTTTTAAAGTCTAAAGATAGTATAAATATATAGTTAATCTTTTTTGGATTATGTGATTCTCTAGAAGTTGATTCTAGTGCTTCGGGAATGAAAGATCTATCTTGAATACTTATCATTTGGAGAAAAAGATGAGTTTGTGGTGGAATTTGATTAATGGATAAAACTATACTTGTTAAGTAAGAATACTTCCTTATTTTATTAGGCCAATTATGAAAAGAATTCCTCATCTCTATGAAAATGATTTTCAAACAAAAAATTTATTCGTTTTGTTTTATTTATAAGAAATCAATGTCCTTTTAACCCATCATAGATTTATGGTTTTGTGATTGTTAACTTTCTCATGACCAAGTTCTCTATCACTCTCCATCATAACATGATAGTTAGTTTTCTCTTACATGCCCATGTTTTCCTATATGGAACCCTAGTATGTGTTATCTCAGGTGACCTTCGCACTTCCCTTTCTTTATTTCAAAGTGGAAGTTTCAATTACCCTTTTTCTAATGTGGGATTTTAATAAAAATATTTTAAAAAATAAAACCCTTAGTTTTTTATCCTGAGTTAAAATTGTGAGGACTCAACTTATTAAAGGGGAGAGAATGTAACAACCCAAGTTTTAAAAAAAACCCTATGTTCAATAGCGTACATGATTTGCCAAATCAAGGTAAAACAAACAACTAAATATTATTATTTAAATGTTAACATTAAGATATATATTATAATGGTGGGTATTATAGTTTACACATGTATATATAATTAATTATAGCGGTATTGTAGCAGCGACGACATTGTTCATCAGCGGGTTCTGTAGCGGCGGCAGGGTACTATAGCGGCGGGGTGCTTACCACTAAGCCAAACCCCAACTACAACGTGTTGTATGGGTAACGAGGTACAGGGATGGCCTTCCCACCTGCACGCCACACGCCCCCATCTAGGCCCAAGGTGGCCAACCCTTGGGCTTGGGCCAGTTCCCACGGAGTCGAGGGGACGAGAGGTTCGCTGACAAATGGTGCGCGTTGCCTTGGGCTTGCATAAGTGTATTTTATACCAATGAATTAATAAATCACTCTTGTTGGATTATATTAATTAAATATATATATATATAATATTTAATTTAATATTTAACATTCATCTTATGTGTTTTCTATACATGATATAAGAACAAATCTAATTTTACGAATAAAAGAAGTATTTTTTAAAAAGTTAGCTTTGTCATATTTTGATGGCCAACTTATTTTAAATATATTTTTTGACATTTTATATGTTCTATTTAAAAAAATAAACTTCTTATTAAAAATATGAGTATTAAAATTATTTTTCTTGAAATTTTTGTATTTTTCTGCTAAGTTTCATGTTTTGATGAATTGTGGAAAAATAATGCATTTTAATTGAAAACTACTTTTTCATCAAATTTATTTCTAGTTTTAAATTAAATTTTTGAATGGTTTTAAAATATAATTAAATCAAGTTTTTATTATTTAAACCAATTTATTTAATTTTAATCAATTTCACATTGAAATTTGAATTAAAAACTTTGTGAACTTTTGAATGTTTTTACTTTAAAACCTTGTTTTCTCCTTCCATCAATGGGATTAATTTTTAATTAATTTCTGAAAATTATGTGTTTTGAATTTGGAAAAATAGATTCAATATTTGGAATAATAAGTTCCAAATTGTGTAAATATGACCCTTTTATTTTTTGAAATTATGTATAGTCACTTTAGTATTTTTTTTTATTAACACGGTTAAAGGTAAATCAGGTAATTAAGTGTAACAATAATATTATATATATTATGAAATTACCCTAACACATTTCCTAACTTTATTTGATAATTTATTGTCAACAAAAATCTTAATTTGGACTATTTTATGTCTACTTGAATCCACTTGGAGTTCTTTAACCCTTTTATAGTATTTTATTCAAAGAATATTCAATTTTGTCACACTTTTGTTTTTGACAAGTGAAATATTTTTAATATGAGGTTATAGAGGGGATATCTTCAACTATAAATAGTATTATGAAATATAAAATGTTTATATTTATCATTATAATTTATTTTTAATTTTTAAAAAATAAATAATTAAATAAAAGTCTTATACAATGATGATGCAGTAAATGTTTAATTAAAGGAAATATTAAATAAATGATATTAAAAATACTACAATAAATATAATTTGAGACGATTAATATCGTCCATAAATTTTATATATGACTTTTAAATTTTTGTGATATTTTAGAAGAATTTTTTTTGAATTTATCTTCCTTTTATGATATTTTTAAAAATTCAAGTAATGAATAGTGTCAAAATTGACATTATTGATATTTTAAAATAAATAATATTTTATTAAAAGATATAAAATTTATAAAAAATATAAGATTCAGCCAAATAATTTTTTAAGTCCTAAAATGTCATAAATAACTCATTTATTGGTCATTTGGTATGTTATAGTAATTATATTAACCCTCAAAGTGTAAATTACACGATAACACTATAAGAGTTAAAAGGGTAAAATAAGGGTTAAAACAAAAAAGATAAGGATTACAAAAATAGTAAAAACTTATATAATTTTAATTGTATAAATATTATTCAACCTAAAATCATAATATATTTGAAATAAATCACTTTTTACCCAATTAAAAAAGAAAATTAATTTATATTAATTTAATATTTTAAAGAATTCCAAGAGTGCCCCTCTCATCTCTTATAAAAGGGCACCCATTATTCTCATTTCATCACACTTCAAAAACTATTTGGTTCAAAAAATATTTTCCAAAATCCATTCCTATAATCCCTAACCACACTATATAGGCTTTAGTTTATTCATAATACCCTTCTTAGAGGTTTTAAGGTGTTAATCAAAGGAGATCGTCTGAAGAAGAGGTATCGTTTTAAATTAAGTGTTTCTATTTTATTTATTCTTCCTCTTCCTTTAAATATTATTATACCATGATAAAATAATAACTAAATTATTCTAAATATAATTAGATTTTATTAAGTTAATATCATCACCTAAACCCTTCTCCACTTCCATTAAATGGGAAAAGAATTAATCGTTTGTGCATGCATGTGAACTATCACCTCCATGAACCGATATAATTCATTTTCCATAACCATATCTCATGAATAGTTATAATGATGTAATTAAAGTTTAAATATTATATTCATGAAATATTTATCATTATTAAAAGATAATATATCATTTCTTTTCTTAACTTTCCATGCACATGAAAATGATAACGTCACTTGTGCGTACGTGTGAACTATCACCTCCACAATGCGATGTGATTTGTTTTTCATCCCCACATCACAAGTATGATATATATTAGTATATATAAATTATTAATATGATATTATTTATATTATTATCATTCTATAAAGATAATATAATACTTACCTTTTTTCCATAATGATCATTGAAAAATGGAAACGTTGTTCATGCGTACGTAGGGCATACTGTCTCCATGATTGTAACATAGTTAATTTTTCATAACCAAACATAAATGGTTTGATTTAAAAGTATAATTTATGCATAAAAATGATTATTATTTCATGAATATTATTCTGTTGATGAGGTACTAATGACCAATTTGACTATTGACATCATACCCAGTTTATTTTTGACTCAAGTATCGAATATCGACAAAATGTCTGACATGAACTTAAATAATTAGGTAATTGTTATAATATGATAAAATGGTAATAAATTATTTAAAACAAATAATAAACATGAAAATTTTATTTATAAATTAAATTATTAACATAATTTTATTATTCAATAATAAAAAGGACATACGTGACAAATCAAACTCAAGGTAAGGGAATCTTTAACTAAAACATCATTTTAAATGTTTTAAAGATTTATTCTTATAAATATTTCTCATTAAAGTACATATTTTCAAAAAAAATTCATATATTTATTTATATGTACAAAAAATTTTAAAATCAAAAGTTTCAAAGTGGTATGGGACACTTTGATTCAAAAATCTATTTTTTAAATGTTTTACTTTGGTTTTTGAAAATGGATTGGTTATTTAAATAACTTGAAATTATTTATTATTATTTTAAAAGTGACATGTTGAAAATTTCATGATTTTAATTATTAATGGTACTTATACATTTTATGGGTGGTTATGTGATAAACCAAGGATGGTTGGTTTTGTGATAAACTAAGGATGAGTGGTTTTGTTATAAACCACGGATGGGTGGTAATTTTATCACCTCTAATTCATTGGGTTTGGAAGTTTTCCATATATATATTCCATTTGTAAGAGTGACATGTATAGAATTTGACCATGTGGTTATTACATTTTAGTATAATTATGTCCCAAGTTACCTAATTATATATTACATGTTTTCTTATGACTTTTCATGTAAATAATTTGAGTTTCATAAGGTAAGATAACGATATTTTTGAAATGGTGATCCTTTATTTCGGGTAAAAGGTGTGTTTTTATGGAAATGTTTTATGGGTTTTCACTGGAATAATTTTTTTCCTTATTTATGTTTCTTACTGAGATTTTTATGCTCATCTGAAGTTTTAAAAAAATCATGGGTATTAATATTGGTAAGGGAAAAGAAGATGTCATGATGAAATAATTGAAGATGTGTCTTGAAAATAAGTAAAGTTTTATTTTAAAAGTGTTTCCTATGGTTTAAAAATGGATACTCGGTATAAGTGTCCACATGTAATGTATTGTTCTACTTTGTAATATTTTTTTCAAATTATCTAAAACTATAAACTGAAAAGATCCTTAAATATGAATTCAAGTTCAAAAACACTATAATACGTTATGTTTAATATTGGGGCCTTACAGGTAAGAAGGAAGAAGTATAAGGAGTTGGAACTCATTAAAGAATATTCTAAAAGAAGAGCAGAGTATATCACTATTATTTAGTGAAGAAGGGGAATTATAGAATTGTTTTGGAAATATAGGAAGGATCTATTCTATAGGAGATTATATAAATTCTCTGAAGACCAAATAAATAACTTCAATAGAAAAAAATATAATCATAGTGAAAATATATATAAGTGATTTTATTGAAGGGACTTGCAAGTCTATAAACTATGTGAAGGTGATCCTTTCAAATAAAGTGAGTGAGAGGAAGTAAGTTTTAGGGAGTTACCATTGGTAATAATTTTGTTATCCATAAACCATTTTAAGGGTAATGACCCCATATAGGAGTGACCATGCATAAACCCCATATGAAGAGTACTGCACTTTTAGTGATTTAGTGCATCAACAAATTTATGATCACATGCTACATGGACTGTCCCATAGTGGTGAACAACATAAAATTATTTATTCCCTATTTACTTTATGGATGCACACCAAAATAGGGTAAAATATAATCACATGATATTTGGTAAAATGCTTGTTCAAATTGAGAGATAATTGTATAATTTTATAAGAGAAAAGGTAAAAAACAAGTGACCCTCAAGGTTGAGAGGTCAATATACTATAGGTTGGTAAGAGATAAAGTAAAAGGTGTTTAAATTGGTTAAGCATTACATACCCTGTTTCACCCCCCCCCCCCCCAATGGTATATCACATCTAAGACCCTTATAGGTACTAATAATTAGTATCAAAGGGTAGGTAAATTTCATGTTTAATTTATTTTTTATCTAACTTGATTTGAAGTTTTTGATGACTGGAATTCATTATGAAAAATATTATATTTGATGGAAATCATTTTAAAGGGTGGAAAATGAGTTAATTGTATTCATGTAAGATTCTAATGGATTTTCTATAGAATTTTTATAAGAATAAATTTTTCTATTAATCTGATATGGATTTAACTTTGAGATGGATCAAAGAAATATTGATATTGATGCCTTAGTCAGAATACATAAAATAATTCTCTCAAAGAAGATATGTCTAAGAATATTGATCACAATAAATTTTTAAATAGAATATGGATAATATTGGAATATTCATTTGAAAATCAATAAAGTTTAGATAAAATTTTCCTTATACCAGAAGGTAAGTAGAAGAATAACAAGAAGAATTCTCTTTAGAATATGATTTCTCTAACTGAGGCAATTAATTATACTTATATATCTGATTCTAATATTAGTTTAGAGAAAGGATGAGGTGTTTGATTCTCTATTATAGATCTAAAAAATATGATATTATTAAAATATGTAAAAAACATCATGTTTCCAATCTAGAAGGTGCTCATGAAATGGAAAAAATGAAATCCCTGCCTTATAAGAGAGGTTAGATCAATGAGAAGTCATCCATAAAATATATCATGCAATGATTGAAGATATTACCTTAAATAATAAGAAGAAAAAGAGGGTATATGTGTCCTTGAGTTTTAACATAAATAACATGGGAACTAAGAATAATTGATAAAGAGACATTCTTGAAGAGATTTCCTAAGAGATCATAAAACGAATGGCCACAGAAAAGGAATTTAAGGAAAGAATCATTCCTCTCAAAACAGATCTTGAAGAGAGAAGACAATTGGGAATTGATTTTTATTTAATTTTCAAATAAATATATGCACACTTGAAGAAGAAAGATAATAATATCAAAGAACTTCAGGAGAGGATAAACACCTTAAATTAGAATATGAAAATCTCTCTAAAGGAAGCTTCAGTATCAATAATAAATAGAGATCTAAAATCTAGAAGAAAATATGAGTTTTGTGAAAAATATATAAGTTAAAATCTAAAAAATAATGTTTTTCCAAAATGATACTAGTTTGAAAGAATTGGGCATATTATGAGCAAATTATTCAAAGTCCAAAATCTCCAACATGAAATAATAATTCCAATTATGCCAATATTTTAACCAAGAAGAGACCATATGAGGTATGATTACTATGGTATATATTTTATTTGTGCTAACCTTAGTTATATTTAAAGGAATTTAAGTTAAAAAAATTCATGAAAGGGTAAAGATTCATAAGGAGACACTCCCCTCCTATGACATATGGATAAAGAGTTTACCTAAGGAAAATCCTTGTTAAGATGGAATATAGGTTTAATGTTTTAGAGAATAATAATGAGCCTCAATAACAATTTCACTAAGAACATAAATCATTATACTCAAAACAATTATCCTGGAAGTAAAGAAATAAAAAATGGAGACAAAAAATAAAAGTTATACCAACTATGATAAAGGTGGGATAATAAGAAAATAAGAATAAACTGAGAAATAAGATGGATTCAAAGATATAACTCATGTCCATTGAGGAGGAATATAGTGACCCGTATTTTCTTACATATATTATTACATAATTTTTAAGGAAAAAAAATATAAAATCATTAGACAAAGAGGACAAAAAGGTTTAGCGTCTTGGGAAAATTAGGACCATACATAAAATTTACAAAATAAAACATAAACATTTATTTAATTCCTTCTTCTCTAGCTTCTTATTGGCACTTTAATTCTCCTTAATACAAGTAGTCACCTGAGGATATACATCAAAAAGGGGTGAGCTAAAATCATATTGATAGTATATATAAGAACATTAAACTATATAACATGGGGTGAGAATAATCATTATCATCATAACATAGGAATATGATCATAAACATGAGAGAAATCATTAATAAAAGGCATGGAATGTTTTTTTTAAAGGTTGGGGTCGAAGCCTCATTTATTATTAAAGGAAAGAAAATACATCTTTTAACTGGGTAGAGGGAGACCCATTATATAGCCCGAAGGCCCAGTGGTCATTTAGCCCATTACATGACCCGTAGACCCATTTTTTTTGGCCCGAAGCCCATTCTGTGAATAGTACTGCTACAGTACCTGCACTGCTACAGTATTGCACAGTACCTGCCACCGCTACAGTACTCTGCTGCCGCTACAGTGCCCTGCCCCGTTACAGTGCTCGCCGTTTCTACAGTACGCTGCTGCTACATTAACCTACGCCCAATGGGTTTTGAACCCCCATTTTTCATGTAGATTTAAGGGGTGCTTACCACTAAGCCAACACATGTCTTAGTGGTAAACTACAACACATAGTTGTGAAAAAAGATAGAATAATGTTCACACATATTTAACATTTCCTCATGAGATACATCATGTTACCCAATTAATTGGAGTACTATATAATTCTGGGCTCACCAGTCACATCATAATATTTTCATTATGCTATATAATTCCAGGCGCACCTGTCACATCACAATATTTACATTATCATGCATGACACATAGAACATATGTCAATATTGTACATAAAATAACCCATGTAAATGAATGGGTTTCATTTCATAAATCATATATTTAAAAAATCTGGGTTTCCAAAAGGAATAGGGAATAACATTCTGGATATAGGAATCATCAACCTTGAGTGAAGAAGAAACAATCTTGAGAAGTAAAAAGTGCATTTTTTTTGAAAGAAGAGTTATTTTGGAAAACATTGAGTTTATAATAAACACAATTAGAAAACATTTATATCATATAAAATGTAATATAATGATTAATAAATGATTTTGAAGTAATAAACATATTGAAAATGGGGTGAAAGAGGGAAAACCCAAAGAAAGATAGTTGAGTTCAAGAATTCCCCTTACCATGTGTCTGAATGCTTTCTTCACTTTAATAATCACATTATATTCATTAAATAACAATCCCAAAAAAATTATACATGAATATTATTAATTATGGTTTTATTAAGTTCTTTTATGGTTCTTTGGATGAGTTATAGAGTTTAATTTTATTATTTAAGAGTGTTCATTTTCGTAGTTTTCATGATCGGTTCACTTCTATACATGAATGGATGTTTGTGTAAAATAAGGATAAATAAAAAGAATTTTTATTATATGTTATTAATGATATTAAAAAATCTTAAATGATCTTATAAAGAATCTAGTTATTTTTTATGAGGATGAATCATTAGATAAAAGTTAATGATGGTCGTTTTAGGTTAATTTTGGTGGTTTTTCGATCACAACGAACTCATTTTGTTTTATCATATAGTATTATGTATAAATATTTGTTCCATAACATAATGATGTTTTTATTATACATATTAAAAAAATAAACCATTAAATGGTTTTATTAACATCCTTTTAGTTGTTTGAGGAAAATGAAAGTGCATCACCCGTGATGTCGGTAAATTGACACATCACGGACGATGATTTCATTTTTATAATAAAAGAGTGAGAGATAGAAGTTTAATGGTATATATTACATTAACATGATATAATTCCATTATATTTAAGGTACTAGAGCTATTATACCATTTGGATATGATAATTTGAGGATGATAGAATAAAAGAAATGAAAATTAAAGGAAATTAAAAGAAAACGAGAGAGGATTTACCTCTTGAATTTATCTGACTTGAGAACCTCCTTAGGGAAAGGTTTTAGTCTTTTGATTATAAAAAAGATATATTGGACGTGGGGGAGGGACTAGATAATATAATTGGGTATAATTTAGTCAATGATCAAATCTTGAGAAGTGTGAGGAGAAGAGGGGGTGAGGGGTGGCATTTATAGTGGAGGAGAGGGGTGTTTTCTCAATATTATATTCATTAGTTTATTATTTTGGATCAATACTATGAATAGTTTAAGCATTATATATAAATATATTAAAATAATTAATGATTTATCTAGATTAAGGTTCTTAAATCATCCTTACATCAATAATGACACAAAAATTCATGTATTTAGCATCTATCGAAAATTATCATATTTTATTATTCATCAGAAATTCAAATATTTTAGAAAACTCCCAAAAATTCACCCTATCCATTTTTTTGATGTGTTGAGTTCAAAAATGAACTCCATTTTATGAAAATAATTTTATAAACATGAGTAATTTAATTTTTGATTAAAATCATCATTTACTTGGAAAATACAGATTTTAAAATTATAATTGATTTTATAACACTTTGAAAAATTACTTTAAGGTCTCATAAAATTATTTTAAAATAATAAGACATTAAAATATTAATTTATGAATAAATTTTATGAAAATAAAATTTCTATTAAATTATTTAATTAATTATAAAATTGTAATTAAATATTTATGACCTACAAAAATCCCAACACATAATTAATAATTTTTAAAATATTTAATTACTTAGTCTATGATATAATTATACCATAATTTCATTTATAAGATGATTAAATTTTATTTATACTTTCATGGGTGAGGTTACTATTCATTTTTCTAGTTTACTATTCATAAGGGTCAGATTACTATTCTTAGAGTCAAGTTTCTATTTCATCAGTATTGGTTCTTTAACTTCTAGAAATACTTCATATTTCATTAATTATTCATTTATAAAGTTTTTATTATGGTAAATAAGATATTATATGTGATTTATACTATATGTCATTACTATAATAAGGGATAAATTCCATTGATAAAATTTGGGTCGTTACACTCTTCCCCCCTTTTAAAATTTCGTCCTCAAAATTGCGTTTAACATAAATAGGTGAGGGTACTTATCCTTCATCGACTCTGCCAGTTCCCAAGTTTCTTCTTCATACATATGGTTCCTCTACAACACTTTGACAAGGTTGGTTGTATTTTTACGTAGAACCTTATCTATCCGGTCCATAATTTTTACTAGCTTCTCCTCATATGAGAGATCATCTTCCAGTTGTACCACCTCTGAGTTCAGTATATGTGAGGGGTCTGGTATATACTTCCTCAGGAGTGATTCATGGAACACATCATAAACGTGATCCATATCCAGTGAATGTGCAAGTCTATAGGCCATGGCTCCTATGTGATTAGGGATCTCAAAGGGGTCAATGTACCTTGGGCTTAGCTTCCCTTTCTTTCTAAACCGCATGAATCTATTCCATGGTGATATTTGAAGGAAAACTTTAGCTCTAGAATAAAACTCCAAGTCCCTTTAATTTTTGTCATCATAGCTCTTTTTTTAACTCTGATAATATTTGATATGTTGATGGATGGCTTAAACCTTCTCTGTCATCTCTTGTACAAGATCTGGTCCAGGTAGCTTTCTTTCGACAACTTCATCCCAACAGTTTGGAGTTCTACAATGATTTCCATACAGATCTTCATATGGAGCCATCTAAATAATTGAGTGGAAGATATTATTATATGATAACTCAACTAATGGGATATTCTGATCCCATTATCGGTTGAATTCTAAAGATCAATCTCTTAGCATATTTTTGAGCATCTAAATAGTCTTTTCAGATTGGCCATCAGTTTGGGGGTGATAGGTCGTTCTGAAATTTAAATCAGTACTCAAATAATGTTGAATACTCCTCTAGAATTTATATGTGAACCTGGTATCATGATTAGAGACAATCAAGAGTGGAATCCCATGAATTATGACAACATCCTTCACATATCGTGTTATTTACTTTGGATGTATTTGGGAGACCACTGATAAATTTCATAGTGACATTCTCCCATTTCCACATGGTTATAGGTAATGGTTACATCATCCCTTTGGAATTTTTTCTCTCTTATTTCTCTCTTATTTAACTTTATGAAATATTAAACAAATTTAGAAATACTTAGTAATCTTCTTCTTCATGTTGTCCCACCAGAAGTGTTCTCGGAGATCATGGTACATCTTGGTACTCCCGTGATGGATAGGGAAAGTTGAGCTATGTGAGTTTTACAATATTTACTTCTTTATCATAGGTGATGAAGGCACAAAAAGCCTCATACCAAACCAAATAAAACCATCATCATCAATATGGAACTCTTTCATATTCCCTTATTTTACTATATTCACCTTATTTTGTAACTCTGGATCATCCCTTTATGCCCCCTTAATCTTATCCTAGATATATGGTTGGGAAATTATTTGGGAAAGGTAGGATGTATTACCTACCATTATGATTTCCAAATCTATACTTTTTGTATCCATAAAGATAGGGTATTTATTAATCTACAACATGGATAAATTAGTAGGCACTTTTTTTCTTAAAACATCAGCTACATTGTTCACCTTGCCGGGATGATTGTGAATAGAGAAATCATAGTATTTGATTATCTCTAACCATATCCTTTGATTCATGTTGATATCATTTTGTGTGAATATATACTTTAGACTCTTTTGATTAGTATATATGTCACACTTCTCACCATAGAGGTTGTGTTGCCATATTTTTAAGGAAAAAATTAGAGCTGCTAACTCAAAATCATGCATCAGGTAGTTCTACTCATGGATCTTCAGCTTCTGTGAGGCATAGGCTATCACATTATCATTTTTCATGAGTACACAAACCAAGACTTTCTTGGAATCATCACTATATATCACAAAACATTCTCCACTTTTAATTAATGTGAGTACAGGTGTAGTGATTTGCCTCTTCTTTTTCTCCTTGAATCTTTCCTTGCATTATTCCATCGAAACATACTTTACCCATTTCCTTGTAAACATAGTTAGCAGGCTTGAAAATTGTGAGTAATTAATCAAAAAACATCATTATTTCCCTGCTAAGATAAGAAAACTGCAGATTTCTGTGACACTAGAGGTTCTGGGCCATTCCACAATCACCTTTTTTAAGGGTCCATAGATATTCTCTTACTTCTGATCACATGTCCTAAGAATGTGACTTGCTGCATCCAAAAGTCGCACTTTCTAAAATTGGAATACAAATTCTTTTTCTTAATGTCACTAAAACAATCCTTATATGTTCTTAATGATCCTCTTTTTTCTTGTAGTAGATGAGAATATCATCGATAAACACTACCAAAAATTTATCGAGGTAATGTCTAAAGACTCTATTCATCAAATCCATTAATATTACAGAGGAATTAGTAAGTCTTAAGGGAATCACCATAAACTCATAGTTCTCATACCTTATACAGATGGAATTCTTATGAATATCTTCCTTATTCACCTTTATCTGATGATATCCAGAATGAATATTCACCTTTGAGAAGTACTGAGCACCTTATAACTGATCGAACAAATCATCAATCCTTGGAAGAGGATACTTATTCTTTATGTTGATCTTGTTGAGTTATTGATAATCGATACAAATCTATATTGATCTATCCTTCTTCTTGTAAAAGAGCACTGGATCACCCCAAGGTGATGAACTATGGATTATGAACCCTTTTACCAAATACTCTTGCAGCTACTTATTTAACTCCTCTATTTCGATAGAAGCTATCCTATAAGGACACTTTGATATATGAGTATCTCTGGGTATGAGTTCTATTGAGAAATATACCTCACGATATGGGTTAAGTCTAGATAACTCTTTAGGAAATAAATCATTGTATTCCCTCACAATGGGAATTTCCCTTAGGTTGATATCTTCCTTTGACTCAACCATTTGAGCAAGGTATGGTTATTCACTGGGAATCAACACCCACACCATTGAATGATTTTCAAAAGGAGATTCGTGATGTTCCTTGCATTTGTAGAGTAGAATGGTATGGTTTTGAATATGAAAATATATTTCCTTTTCCCAAAATTTGATATATTCTCTATATAATGAGATACAATCCATCCCCAGTATAGCATCGAATTCCACCAAGGAAATTATTAAGAGATTCATTGGAAGAATATTACCACATACACCAATAGGAGAAGAGTTAAACAATTGGGTTGTAATGATTGAAATACTTGGTGTTTTTATAGATATCTCAACTTCAAGGTTTCCGGGATTTGATTCAATAGTTATATAAAAATTTCAAAATATAAAGAAATGCATAGAACTAGAATCAAATAAGTATTTTTCCATTATTTAGTGAATAGAGAGTGTACCTTGTACGAATTTGTTTTCTTTATCCACTTTCTCATTAGTGATGTCATAATACTTCCCTTTATCCTTTGGTTTTGGTTACTGATGATGTTTATTACCCTTGAGGACTTGAGGTTTAGTGCACTAGCTTGCATAGTGCCATTTCTCCCTACAGTTGTAACATTGGACCATGGGTGGCGCTCTCCTTTCCTCCACCACATTTTCCTTCTCCCTCATGTCTTTTTGACATTCATGAGATTGGTTTCCTTCTCTCCCACACTTGAAGCATTTCCCTATCCCTCTGAGGTAGTTCCCCTGATACTTCTTCCCATATTTTTGACATGTGTGTGGATGAGTTTTCTTTCCACCTTTCTCATTAGATCCTATGTCTTGAAAATCCATCTTTTATTTCTTATCACCATAGCAATGGGACCATTCTCCAAACTCCATCTTCACTTTGAGATCACATCAAATAACTTCTTAATAACTCACAAAGTCTTGAATTTCTATATCATTTTGAAGGTTTTGTTTTAAACCACTAAATAATCTATCAATTTTTATATCATTATTGATAAAAAACCTGAATCATACCTTGAAAACTTTTTGAAATTTGCTTCGTAGGACATGATAGATTCTTCTTCCTTTTCATTCAGCTCTATGAATTCTATATTTTTATTTATTTGAATGGTTTAAGGGAAATAATTGTTAATAAACATTATCTTAAATTCTTCCCACTCCATCTCTTCAATTTCATCCTTTGGATTTGTGTTCTTAGTTAAATTCCACCGTTGATCAGCCTCTCTATTTAGATGATAAACAGTGATATTCAACTTCTCCATCTCAGAATAGTGAGAAATAGAAAATATCTTCTCTGTTAAGTTGACCCACTATTTTGTAACTAGTGGGTCATAAGATCTAATAAACATCGGTGGTTGTTGCCATATAAAATGCTCGATAATTAGTTTCTCCCTCTTAGGTGAAGGTGGATTTTCCACATTATTCAGGTTATTGTTCATAGCTTGAGACATCTAGGTAAGCATCACCATTAAATTTTAAACTCCACCTCCAAATCCATTGGGGATATTGTGTGGGAAATCACTGCATTGTCCCTCTCATGGGTTGTTGGCCTAATTTCTCTTGGATCACACTATTTTCTAAAATAGAAAAGGTTATAACAAAACATGAGTCAACAAGCCCTCAATAATTTAACTCTAAAGGAATATATTATGGGATCCCTATGTTTATAATTTTCGAAAACAAAGATTCTTGGGTGATTACTTATACTTAGTCTCATACTATGGGTTTTCACTAAGATTATCTAATCCTAATTCATAAATTAACTAAACCATCCTCTGATACTAGTTATAACAACCCTAATTTTATTATATCTCTTATTACATCATTTTAAGGATAAAAAGCATAAAATCATTACACAATGAGTATAAAATGGTTTAGTGCTAGGTGAAAATTAGGAACATACATAAAATTACAAAATAAAACATAAACATTAATTTAAATCATTCTTCTCTAGCTTCTTATTGTCCCTTGAACTATCCTTAGTAAAAGTAGTCACCTAAGGATATACATGAAAAATGGGTGATCTAAAAGCCTAGTAAGAGGATATATATGAACATGAAACAATATAACATGGGGTGATCATAATAATTATCATTATAATATATTAATATTATCATAAACATGAGAGGAAGAATTAAGAAAAGGAATGGAATGTGGAAATACATAAAAATGAAACATCATGTCTTAGTGGTAAACTACCACACATAGTTGTGAACAAATCTAGAATCGTGTTCATGCATATTTAACATTTTCTCATGAGATACATCACATTACCCAATGAATTAGAGTGATATATAATTCTATGCACACCTGTTATATCATAACATTTTCATTGCGCTATATAATTCTAGGTGCACTTGTCACATCACAATATTTACATTATCATGCATGCCACATAGAACATATATCAATATTAGACATAAAATAACCCATGGAAATGAATGGGTTTCATTTTATAGATCATAAATTCATAAAATATGGGTTCCCAAAAGGAAGGTGGAATAACATTCTGGATATAAGAATAATCAACCTTGAGTGAAGAAAAAACAATCTCGAGAAGTAAAAGGTATGTCATTTTAAAGAATAATTCTTTTGGAAAACATTGTGTTTGTCATAAAATCAAGTAAAAAAATTATATCCCATAAATTTAAGATAATGATTAATAAATTATTTTTAAGTAATAACCATAATGAAAATGGGGTGAAAGAGCAAAAACCCAAAGAAAGAGAGTCGAGTTTGATAATTCCCCTTACCTTCTGTATGAATGATTTCTTCACTTTAATTTAATGTATAATCACATTAGATTAATTAATTAACAATTAAAAAAACTTTTATACATTAATTTGATTCATTATTTTTTTATTAAGTTATTTTATGGTCTTTTGTATGAGTTTTAGAGTTTAATCTCATCGTTCAAGAGTGTTCGTTTTCATAGTTTTCATGATTGGATTATTTGTATACATGAATGGATGTTCCTGTAAAATGAGGATAAATACCTAGAATTGTTATTATATGTTATTAATGATATTTAATAATCTTAAATGATCTTATAAATAATATTTTTATATTTTATGAATATGAATCATTAGATAAAAGTTAATGATGATCATTTTATGTTAATTTTGGTGGTTTTTCGACCACAACGAACTCGTTTTGTTTTATCATTTAGTATTATGTATAAATGTTAATTATATAACATAAATAGGATTTTATAATACACATTAAAATATATTTTAAACCATTAAATGGTTTTATTAATATCATTGAAGGAATTTGAGGAAAATAAAAGTGCATCGCCCACGATGTTGATAAATTGACACATCACAGGAGATGATTTTATTTTTATAATAAAATAGTGAGAGGGAAGATTTTAATGATGTATATTCCATTTAAATGATATAATTACATTAAACATAAGTTAATGGAGTTATCATGACATTTTTATAAGAGAAATTGAGGATAATAGAAGAAAATTAATGAAATTGAAAGGAAATTAAAAGAAAAAGATAGAGGATTTACCTCTTGAATTTATCCTCCTTGAGAACCTCCTTAGGGAAAGTTTTTGGTATTTTGATGAGACCAAGAGATTTTAGATGTGGGGTAGGGACCAAGGAAGATTACTGGACAGAATTTAGTAAAGTATAAAATCTTGATAAGTGTGATAAGAAGAGGGGGTGAAGGGTGGTATTTATAGTGGACAAGAGGGGTGTTTTCTCAATATTATATTCATTGGTTTATTATTTTGGATCAAGACTATGAATAGTTTGAGAATTATCACTAAATATAATAAAATAATTAATTATGGTTCGATACTAAGGTGCTTATATCATCCTTACATCAACAATGACTCAAAAATTCATGTATTTAGCATTTATGGAAAATTATCATATTTTACTATTCATCAAAAAATCAAGTATTTTAGAAAAATCCCAAAAATTCACCCTAACCATTTTTTTACATATAGAGTTTAAAAATGAACTCCATTTTATGAAAATAATTTTCTAAATATGAGTAATTTAATTTTAAATTAAAATCATTATTTACTTGGAAAATACATATTTTAAAATTATAAATGATTTTATAACACTTTAAAATTTTACTTAAGGTCTCATAAAATTATCTTAGAATCATAAGACATCAAAATATTAATCGAATCTCATAGAACGGAGTTATTTGGGTGGTTTAAGTGATTCATCGCTTCGTTCAAGAGTATATCGATGCATGTAAGTTTTCAATTATAGCTCGACTTAGTTCTCCTCTGAACATGTCGTGGAAGATTAAAGATCTTAGGAAGATTCTTTAAGAAATTTGGGGTTTTTGTGAGTGGAAGATAGTTTCTCTAGGTATGAACTTCTACCATTTCACTTTATGCTCTAATGATTTGAAATTGAGGGCTTGGATCCATGGATTTGTCAATTTAAGACTAGGGATCTTAAGGTTTCAGAATTGGGATCCCTGGTTTGATCCTTTTAAGGCCAAAAATACGCTTGCTAAATCCTAGATTCACATTAAAGTATTGAGCTAGGTATTTTGGCACCTCTGAATTTTATGGGATATTTATATGGCTATTGGGAAAACCATAAATATTGATAAGGAAATTGGAATGGTTCGATGTGGTCATTTTTCATGAATTTTGGTTGAATTTGACATGTCTTTGCCTCTGAATGAGACTGTTTTTTTATTACTGGTGAGTTTAAATTCGATCTTGAAATTGAGTTTGCACATGTTTTCAATTTTTTATTTAATTTTACATATATTGGTCATGTTAAAGATAATTTCAATAGAGGTTTTAAATTCTCTAATTGTAAGTGGTATGGTCATCTTGGTGAGAATTGTAAATTTAATCAGCTTGCTGCTTCTGATGTTGCACTTCCTGGGAAGAAAGTTACCCATGATGGTGTGAAGGAAAATTCCTTACCCATCAATGTAAAGTAGAATTGTCTCCCTATTTCATTGAATGGGAGATCTATTTCCTTTGCCGATGTTGTGGCTGGTAAGTTTGTCAGCCCTAATGATGGGAAAAAATTGTGGGGGTCTGCCACCCTTGGGTGATTGCACACCCTCCTCTCACTTGCCACATGAGCACTTGCACTGTGGGGAGACCTCTAAATGAGGTAATGACTATGCATATAATCATGGGAATGACATTGAGGTGGATCCTTCTATTTTAATGGAAGAGAAATACTTATCCAAAGGTAAGCTGGATAGCATCCCTCTCCTTAAAGAGGCTTCTGTTGGGAGAGGTGAATATGTGCAGGCTCCTGTAGATTCTGTTGTGCACATTGCCCTTGAAAATTCCACTGATCATGATGCCTTGGTTTATGATAATTCTTCTAAAAATTTGATACCACTGCAACCTACTTCTATTAGTCCCATACTAGACACTCATACTCCGATGTGGGGCTCTACTGCTAGTTTGCACAGTGCCTTAGGATCAGTAGTGCGGGCTGCATCATCTGCTACTCCTTCCCATGTTGAATTTGTTGTGATTTTGTCTGGGAATGTGTAAATAATGCCTACTTCCTCTGGTAAGTATGTTTTTGGCTCTAGTTATTCCATTATAGTAGATTATAAATCCTCTCTAGAGGCTGGTTCTACTGTTAAAAAAGCCAAACATTTTCACTATATTGGTGTCCATCAACTCACCTGAGTTTAATCAGCTATATAAGGAAATCAAAGAGTGAAAGGGTAAGAATGTTTTATCAACACCTGTGACTAATGTGAATTTGTTCCAATAGGATTTTTCATAGGAGCAACCGCTTGAGCAGATTCCACATGAGCAACAGACTGAGGAGCTTCCCAGGGCGGAGGATGCTAAACAACAAGTTGAAGTAGAAGATGATTTTGTGATTGTGTCTCAGATGGACCATGAAGTAGAGGAGCCTAAGGTATTTTATGATCAAGATGGTGTGTGGAAGGCCCAAAAGTATTGGAGGAGGGGAAGACATCTTATAGGTCGTAGTAGATTTTGTGGTCGAGGTGGCCAAGGAAATATATGATAATGGTTCTTTGTATTTTACTGATGGTGTCTAACATGTACCCTTAACTCTCTTGGTTTCTTATTTACTTTTATAATAAATTTTTAGGGCCACGGGATCACCTATGGTCCATACTTTTCTGGTATACCATAATTTTATTTATAATATGTTTAAATTTTATTTATACTTTCATGGGTAATGTTACTATTCATTTGGCTAGTTTACTATTCATAAGGGTTATATTACTATTATTAAGGTGAAGTTACTATTTCATTGGTATTGGTTCCTTAACTTCTAAAAATACTTCTTATTTCATTAATTATTCATTTATAAAGTTTTTATTGTGGTCTATAAATGATTATATGTGATTTATACTATATGACATTACTATAAGAAGGGAGAAATTTCATTGATAAAATTTTGGGTTGTTATAAAGAATCACGCCTAAGTGGTCTCAAAAAACCAATAAAATTTAAGAGATTAATCTTAGATAAAGATTAATTTAATAGTTAAATAATCCATAGGGAATATCTACTATAAATAAAATATAATAAGAAGTTTTTTTAGTTGTGATAGATTCCACAATTGTGAAAAACCCCAAGATAATGAAGGATAACAATTATTACATCCATGAATAGAAGTGTGTGAGTGGATTCACACAAGGGAGGACCTTTGGGAAGATGTTGAGGAGTATGACTACTATAGATGATGAATATTAAGTTGTACAGATGATTTAATTCCTTTCCCAAAATCTGAAAATGGGATAAGGAAAGTTTGAAGATGATGGGTTGGTTTAACTTAACCAGCCCCATTCTTCTATTTGAGTAAGTTTGAGATTCCCCTCTTCCTATATGATTTAATGTTACTAACTTGTTTAAAGTGATGTAGTATTAAGTGGGATACATAATTCATGGAGTGATTTTACTATAAAATCACATGTTATGGATCTTAAAAAGACTTGATAAATATGCAGTAACTGGTTTCAAACAGGTTTCATGTTAAGAGAAGATGGTAAATAGCACCATGGATGAATTAAATGTTCATATATTTGTTTTTATGACACTTGGTGTCATCTATGATGATATAAAAGATTCCAAACACTATTGATATGGAATATATATTCCAATTAGTGGTATTCCCAATTTGAGAAAAATCAATTAGATGTAAATAAATGAAGACTCAAGGGGATTTTTTTCATCTGAATTCAAATGATATTTAGCCTTATCTAGATATTAAATAAGCCTATGAAGGATTACAGGATAATTAGTTTCAATTGGTATCAATTTGTTTCATAATTGGTATTAGTTTAAACAAGTGTTATGATCCTCAAACTCAATGTATTTGAAGTTTATTCATTAAATATTTTTTGTGAAAGTGTCATAGAGATCACATGTTATTTTGAGTAGTGGTAATGTTCAAAGTTTCTATGTAATCATTATTATTCATAAGTGACATGGAAAAACTTTAGATCATTTATAATATCCCATGTTTTCTATATATATCCCAAGCTTTATAATCTTATATTATTTTTTTAATTCTCAATTTCCAAGTGGTAAATTCACTCAATGAATCTCTTGATCATGTACAGTTGTGTGAGAAATGAGGTCATGGAATTGGAAATTATAACTAGAAGTCTAATTTTAACAATAATAATCAAAGAATATATACAATCAACATGTGGTAAATTCCAAATGATAAAGATTCATTATTATAGGGGGATATATAAATATTTTTGTAATCCATCCCTATCCTCAGAGGATGATTTAAGATTTCTTGGAGTTTCTTCCCATACATAAAGGGGGGAAATTTTGAAGGAAATATAATATTAAATAGGAACCTATCCAAAGTAGAAGTGTGAGATGAAATATAAGATCCCTATTTTTTTAGGGGAGAATATCCACTCACTCGTAGGGGGTGATAATTCAAGATTAATTTTATCTTAGTTTTGAAACATTTTCAGATTTTTAATAAGGGGTATAATGACCCTTGGTATTTCATTTCCAATGAGGAGGATAATGATTTATGAAGTAAAAGAAAAATTAAATAGGGTATATAATGTATTGGTTCATTTTTATTTTCTATTTTCAATAAAATATAAAGGGGGAGATTATTATAACCCAATAGGGTTGATTTTTATTTTTTGACAATAAGTATTAATGATATAAGAATAAGACCCTAAATAATATAGGGTGATTCTTGGAGGATTGTTAAAAATGATCTTGATTTCTTGATGTTGTATTTATTGACATATCATCTTGAAATTTTTATTGGATTCATTTATGGAAGCTATCTGGAAGTGAGAATAATTATACAGGGAGCCTACATGGTCAAGAGAAATACCAAATAAGTGTTGAAGGTGTCTTGGAGAAAGGTAGGTGTAGGACACACCATAGAACATGGTGTTTGGTGTATGATTTTCATAAAATAGGAAAATTGGAAAGCATCATTCCATGTTGGTTCCCATGGTGGAGTTATATAGAACCTATATAAAATGGTTAATCTAAATCTAGGCATTTCATTGGTCATGGTAGAGAAATAATTCACATTAAAGATCTTAAGGAAAATTGTCCAGTTAAAGGAAACCACATTTTTTAGCTAGGTGTGGAACATTGGAAGTTCAACTATGTGAAATTGGATAACCTAAAAAGTGCATGGGTAAATCCATGGTGAAATAAATTGAACTAGATGATTAATAAGACCTCCATGTCATGGTGACATGAATTTGGGTGTTTTAGTTGGCGTTTCGAGTTGAGGTTACACCTATGATAAATGGTGATCCCAAAAGGGTGTGGTGGTTCCCATGGTGGTAGTTTTTATTACAGAAATCAGAAGCATCCTTTGGAGTTCTACAAAATAAGTGAAAGAATACAATAGATCATCGAGTTATGTGTTTTAAAGGTAATTTTTTCCATAAATACACAAGCCATGCCATGGAATATGGAAGAAATATATTTTGGTGGGATATGTTCCAAAATTAAATATTTTATCTTAGGAATTTCATGAACCATTATTTAATGATTCAATAATCATGGGCCATAGTTTTATTCCTTCAGTAAATCTAGAATCAAATTGATTTTTCATCATTACTTAAGTAAATTAAATATAATTTATTCCACATTGAAAAAGGAGACGTAAATGAGACACAAAGTAGATATTTCTTTGATTTCATAATGATAGAAAAAATAGAGGATTTGTGGGTAGTTTGGAATACCCACAATGGCTTTAACAATTAGAGAATAGTTTTCATGATATCTCCTTATTTTATAAAGAATTATTGTGAATATACATAGGGAGATAAGAAACACATATATCCATATATGAATTTTTAAATTGAAGAAACAATGTGTTCTAGGAGAGGGGATGGAAGGAAGAAGTGGAAGGAGTTGGAACTCACTGAAGACTTTTAAAAAAGAATAGGATAATAGATCATTGTTGTGTAGTGAAGAAATGGTATTCCAATTTTTTCTAAAAAGTAAAGAATGGGTTGTTTGAGATGAGATCACCACAAGTCTGTCAAAAGAATCAAGAGGACTTCAACAGCACAAATCCACACTCAGTGCAACCGTATAAGTGATTTTGGTGAAGGGAACTTCAATTCCATAAACTATATGACGGTGATCTCTTCCAGTATAGTGAACGAGAGGAAGAAAGTTTGAGTGAGTGGACCTTGGGAAGAAATGATTTGTCCATAAACTATTATAAGGGGAGTGACACCTAATGGGAGTGTCCTAACTTAAACCCCATTCAAAGAGTAGTGTTATAGTGACCTAACTTTTTCTTATATGGTTATTACATGATTTTTAAGATAAATAACATAATATTAATGCATTCTATAATTGAAAGGTTTAGAATCTTGGGAAAATTAGGTTCATACATAACTTATATATAATAAAAATTAAATATTATTTAAATACTTCTTATTTATTCTATTAAAATATTTCACGCTCTTTTGGGTACATGTAATCACTTTAGGATATACATCAAAGAAAGGGTTGAGATAAAATATTTGTAATGGGAGGAATAACATGGGAGGAAAATGACATGAATCAATGGTACATGGGTCATAATAATCATTATCATTGCATCATAATCATAGTATAATCATCATAATCATGGTGAAAACATTCTAAAAATGAATGGAATGTGGTATATTAATAATAATGAAGCATCATAACATTGTGGTCAAATACCACACATAGTTTTGAACAAAGCTAACATCATGTTCATGCATAACATATGTGAATAAATCGTAACATCATAATTATGAACAAATCTAGAATCATGTTCATGCATAATACACATAATCTCATAATATATATCATATTACCTAATTCATTAGTGGGATATATAATTTAGTTCATACCCATAAAATCATAAAATTCTCATAATCATGCATGCCATGTGAAAAGGAAACATATAACAATTGTGGTCAAGAAATAAACCCATGGAAAGGAATGGGTTTCATAAGTGTTTCATATATCATATATTATGGAGTAGAATTTGTGGTTATGAAATGAATAAGTAAGGTCGTATTTTGGTATAAAAGATCATTTTCCTTTAAATAATAAACAACTCAAGAGGAGTTAAAGATGTGTTTTGGAAAAATAGTCTTTTTGAAAAATTATTGAAATTGTCTTAGAAATCATTTAGACATGGTAGAAACATTTATATCCCTAGAAATAAAAGGGAAAGAATGGTTAAAGGAAATATTAATTTCAATATAGTAATATATATACTGAAAATAATGTGAATTAGGTGATGACCCAAAAGGGATGTATTTTGGTTCGAGAATCCCCTTACCTTAGATCCTGATTTATTTCATTACTTTTTTGCCTCCTGTATAATAAACTTCAGTTTATTAAAACACATAAATAGAAGATAATTATGTTCAAGTTTTTTTTTATTTATCAATTATAATAATTGGATAATATTTCTTAATTCTCATTTTTATAGGTGAAATGTTTTGATATCATATTTTCCTTAAAATATCCCATCTTACTTTGATTTAATAATATTGTTTTTTTACTATTTATAAATTGTTAAGATTAAATCCATAATATTATAAATACACATATTTATGAATTTATAAATTATAAATAATTTATTATAATCATCCATAATGGTTGTGATAATTAGAGAGTTGGAAACAACATCATGGGTAGTTAACTAATTGTTGATGGGATATTGTTGAAATATGATGAAAGAGAAGTATGGGATATAAATATTGTACGAATATACTCATTATAGTTGGTTAAAATCATTAATATAATGTTAACGTACTACTAGATTAATTTTATAAGGTTTTTGTTTAGATAGAATAGATAAAAAAGGTAAGTGAATAGGAAAATAAGAAGAGAGGTTGATGAAAACTTACCCTCTTCTTGGTGTTTCCTCTTTTCTATAGCACTAAACTTCTCGAGTGATTGGAGTTCAATGGCTATGGAATATCACTAAGGATGATAAATGTATTAATATAGGTGTGACCGCGCTGTCATGACACGTCAAATTGATAGTTATTAAAAGAATATTTTGTAGTATAGGGCAGACCCTAGGTCATCTCTCAAGGAGAGTTGGTAGGTTTTGAGTGTGTATTTTTAATAAGAAGAACAAAACAGGGGGGTGATTTTGTAAACAATTTTAAGAAAGTAACTTAATGTAAAGAGTTGTAAAGTTTAAAGACAGAGTGTATTTTGAATAGTATGAGATAAATAAGTGATCATTTCTAAGTTACTATAACACTTTAAGAGTTCCTCGTTCTTAATTGATTATTAGGTTTTAGTGTAATCCTTTGGTTGAGGGTTAACCAAGATCTTGGTTCCCCTCTTTCCTCTTAAAATGATGCACAAAGAACCACCCCTTGACAAAAAAAACATGTTTTCAAGGTTTGGATATCAAGAATAAAGTGTGGTATACCAAATAATACTAAAATATCATGTATGTGTTAGAGAAATAGGATGCTTGTGTATTCCAATCGGAACAACCCAATATTCCCACTTGAATCTCAGCCCAACCGGCATTGAAATGAGAAATGTTTCACTTAATTAAACCAAATAAATGCATTCAGAGAAGATTAATATAAATATTAAACATAAGTGAAATAATTAAAACACAAATTAAACAAACCCATTAGAATATAAGGTGCCGGAACTCCCTCTTCAAGTGTGTATCTCCCTCACAATGATCACCCACCATTTAGCTCGACATCGGGAAGAGGAGAAATATTGGGTGGAACTCCTTATTAATTATTGATCCCACTATGAGGATAGGGGCCTCCAGAACTTCAAGGATGAGGTCAAGACTCCTCCAGGACTCCAAAATGGTGGATCTTTACTTATGGTTCGAACTCCCAAATGGGGTTCCCAATGTGCCTTTTTATAGCCAAAATGGGAAGTGGTTTTGGGCACCCAGATTTTGATAAACCACTTGGAGGATGGTTTTAGACTACTAGACAGCCGAATCTATCTTTTGACAAAACTGGAAAGTTGTATCCCCACATCCTGACTATCACCACCAAACGTTTGGAATCAATTGGAAAATCACAGTTTGAGATATTTACATATTACAAAACGGAACTTTTGACTTTGTGCATATTTGGTGGCTTGGACAGATCGGTTTGGATGGGACCCTTATAATCCGAATAGGGATTGGGTTCCTTGAGATGAAATGTATATTATTAAATTTTGGACCGGACCACAAAATATCAGCCCATTTGGATGCACTTTCTAGTAGAAATGTGTGGATTAATCCACTGGTGTGCTTGGATCCTACGCAGTTTGGCCCATATTTCTTGGACTTCATCATGGGTCCTCCAAATCACCCCCACCTTCAATGATATTATCAAAACAAGTAACATTACCATTTTTAATAGAGATAAACATAAAATAACTGAATCAAACATGAAGTTAATTTTTTTATTATATTTGGAGTTTATAATACAAATTTAGTTTAATATAATAGTGTAAGGGTGAAAATAACACAGTGAATCGGGGTACGATCAAGGGGATTTTGAAAATATTTGGATTTGGTAAGTATAAGGTAAGTTGTCTTCCAAGGGAGGTCTAAGGGGTTATTTATAATTAAGGAGAGGAGTTTTTTAGGATAAAATATTGAATAAATTATTATATCCAAGTTAAACCTTTCAATAGTAATATTTTTTACATTATGAAATATATTTGAATAAAATAAAAATATTTCAGGACTTTTAAACACTTTATAATTATAATTTATTATTTTAATAAAAATTAAAGGATAAAAATAAAAAATAAAGTTTATTTAAAGGGATACTTTAGGATTTTAGGCTTTAGAAAATACTTTTTAGGTTTTGTGATTGAATTCCATGAATAATTTAACTTATTAAGAAAATTGTTGATCCTAAAATTATCTAATTTATTAGATTATTATTATATCATGAATGAGGTAATTTAAAACACACTAATTACAAAAAAAACTATATTTTTACTATTCTTATAAATATTGAAGTATTTCCAAAAATTACCAAAAAACTCACCCTTATAAAATTTTGATGTGATGATTCTAAAAATGAAATTAATTTTATTAAAATAATTTTATATGATAGTTAATTTAAAATTTTAATATAAAATTATATTTTTTATAAAATACAATAAAATAAAAAATTATTAAAAAAAGTGCTTATAACTTCTTTGAGTTTTAATCTTGGTATTTATTTTATGGAATTAAAATATTTATATTTTCTTAAATTATTCGTGGTTAATATTATTTATACTAAATTTTATTGTTTTGAGTCCAAATTATTATTTCAACATTCATATTACTATTCCTAATGGTCAGGATACTATTATTAATGGTCTGGTTACTATTCTAATGATCATATTACTATTCTAATGGTCATCTTACCCCTATAAATAAATATTTCTTCCTTTATACATCATTCACTATAATTAATCACAAGTGTCTAAATTTTCCTTTTCTAAAATTTTGATTGGTTTACTAATATTTTGTTTCATTTCCATGATTTTGTTCATGGGAGAGATGATTCTAGTATATCAGGAAGATTCAAACTTTCCCATTCTGATTTTTATATTTTATATTTTTTGTCACATTGTAATATTTGGAATTTTTATTGCTTAGTTTATAACAAATATAATGATATCCATTAATAAAATAAATTTTTGTTGGTTCTTATTTGTGTTTTATGTGTATAATACTATACAATATGATATAGCATATATTTATTCAAGAAAAAATATCATTGATAAATCTTGGGTCATTACATTCTTACCACCTTTATAATTTTGTCCCTTAAATTTTACATCACATTCTCGATTGAGAATAGATGAGGGTACTCTTTTTTCATTGTTTACTTAGGTTTTCATGTTGCCTATTTATATTTATGGTTCTGACATAGTTCTTTGACAAGGTGAGTTGTCTTTTTGTGTAGAACTTTGTCTATATGGTTTAAGAGCTTCACCAGTTTCTCCTCATAAGAGAGATCATGATATATTTATACCACCTCTGAATTCAATACATGTGAGGGATCAGGTATGTACTTCCATAGGAGAGATACGTGGATCACATCGTGAACTTGAGCCATATTTGGTGGAAGTTCTAGCCAATAGGCCACTACTACTATATGATTAAGGATTTCAAAGGCGATAGTAAACATTGATCTAAGATTTACATTATTTATAAACTTCATGACTCTCTTCCATGGTGATGTTCAAAGTAAAACTTTGTCTCCAAATTCAAACTCTAAGATCCTTCCAAGGTTGTCAATATAGCTCTTATTCCAAATATAATTATCTTTTATATGTTTTTGGATGGCATGGAGCTTCTCTATAATTTCTTTCACAAGATTTGGTCTAATTATCTTCTATTCACAAACTCCACCCCAATATGTATGATTTTTATATCACTTCACATATAGAGATTCATATGGTTCCATTTGAATACTTGAGTGGAAGTTATTGTTGTATGAGAACTCCATTAATGGGATACATTGATCTCATACTCCTTTAAATTATATTGAGTAGGATCTCAGCATGTCCTTGAGTGTTTAAATAGTCCTTTTAGATTGAACATTAATTTTGGGGTTATAGTTCTTACTAAAATTCAATTTAATATTTAGAGAATATTGAAGACTTCTCCAAAATTTAGAGTTGAACCATAGATCCCAGTTAAAAAGGATCAAAAGTGGTTCCTCATGTAGCCTCACCACTACCTTTGCATATATATTGAAAATTTGGTTAAGTGATAAATCTTCCCAAATAGTGGTGAATTGGGAAATATTAGTGAGTCGATCCACCACAACCCATATCACATTGCCTCCTTTTGGATGTATTCAGGAAATCGGTGATAAAGTCCATATTGATGTTTTCCTATTTCCATGTGGGTATGGGTAATGGTTACATCATATCCTTAGACTTATGTCACTCTTCTTTAACTGTATTACATACTAAGAACTTTGATGTGAACTTAGAAATATCCTTCTTCATCTTTTCCCACCAAAATTTCTCTCAAAAATTATGATACATATTGGTACTTCAATTATGGATGGAGAAATATGGGTTATTCAAATATCAATAAAAACATGAGGCATAACGATAAGTCATGATCAAGATACATAACATAATAATAAGAACATGAATCATAACAAAAAAATGTGGCTACAACATTTAAATGGGACATTAATAATCATATCTCCATGGTTTATCACCAAGGTTTCATAAATGAAAATTACCAAGGTTATTCACCAAGGTATCATAAAACATGTCATCTTTGGAGTTTAATTCTTTAACCAATGCATTGGAATGCTATCAGGGTGCACCCTTCATATTTCTTAATTTCATGTGAGAAAAATATATTATAATATAACATTTCATAAATAAACTTTGTAGAATATATAATAGGTTTCTTATCAAAATCATGGTATAAAAAAGTTCTTAAAATATGTGATCATTACGTCATTTTTAACCCATGAAAAGAAATGTGAGTTTCGTATATGTAAATCCCTGAATCAAAAGTAATTTTTAAATTTATTTGGGTACCCATTGAAAATAAAATAGATTTATGTATTAAAATAAGAGGAAAATATAATTTCTCATGTAAAATAGGAAAATTTGAGAAGAAAATTTGGAAACATGATGGGTATAAAACATGGTTTTAGAAAAGGGAAAACGGAAGGGGATAAGGGAATCCCATTCATAAAAGACACTTATTATAGTAATAGGATAAAATAAAGTGGGAACAAGAACATAGTTTAAAAATTGAAGGATATAACACATAAAATAGGAACTTGAATGGAAAATATAAGTGAATATTTCCCTTAAAAAACCATAGATTAAAACATAAATTGATAGAAAAAAAGTAGAAATAAAAAAAAATCCCTTACCTTGAAGAGTAGTTCCTAAAACTTGAGGATATAACCTTTGGGGATTGAGGACACATTTTGGGGACTCCTTGGGAGGAAAAATCACTAGAATTTCATTGAGGATATATTTTGAGTGAATGTAAATGGAGAAATAAGTGGTTATTTATAGGATAAGTGGAGTATTTTTTTAATATTTTCCAAATAGTGTTCTTGGAAAATTAGGTTGTTAAAAATGCAAAACCATTGTCCTACCCATGGTTTTTTCTTATAGTTTTGGACATTTGGGTCACATTTTTTGTTATTTTAATCCACCAGAACCGAACATCATATTTTATTGCTTCTTTTGGCATGGAAAAGTAAAGTTTCCACAAAGTAATGTTTTTAAAAATCAAATTTTCCTTTTTAGACTTTGGACAGTAACTTATAGTTTTAAAATTTTAATAAAATATATTAAAATACTAAATATTAATAAAATATCATATTTTAGGTCTTGGATTGTGTTTAATTAATTATTACATCATTATTATAAAATTATGATGTCATAAAATATATTGAAACCCTAAAACTGTATTTTTTACTATTCCTAAAAAAATAAAGTATTTTAGAAAATTCTTATAAATTCACCCTAACCTAATTTTGATGTGATGATTTCAAAAATGTTTTTTATTTTATCATAAAAAAATTTTAAATATGATAAATTTAAATTTTAAATATAAAATATCACTATTTATTTTAAAATAGCAATTTTTAAGGCATGTTCAAATTTTTAACACTTGTAAAAAAATTCCTAGGTCATTATAAAATTATTTTATCTTTTATTATTTAAATAAAAGTGTTTTAAAAGAATATTTTATTAAAATAAATACCATTTATAATACCTTGTTTTATTGTAAAAATTGTATATATTTTCTAGAAAAATGCAATTATGTTTTTTTTGCTTCCAAAAATCAAATTATCAAATTAATATCAATTAAACATATATTTTATTAAGAAAACTATTCTTAAAAGTAATTGATGGAATAAAAAATTTATTTATAAAAAATAATTTACACTTTAAGTAACTAAGTTCTAGACATGTAGACCCTTATTACACATGCATACGCCCTGAGGGTAAGGTGGGTGATGGTGGTAGTTTTGTAGGGTGCCTTGGCTAACATCGATTGAGTGGTAATCTATACTAACTTGAAATTATCTCGTAGTCAATTTATTTCCAACTTCACTTATTGAAGATCGACATGGGATTCGTCAATGGAGAACCCTAGTGATGATATTTCCCTCCCAAGTTATGACAAAAGGAATTCAAACGGAACAACTCGACTGGTTGAGGTCATCAATTCTCTTTTATGTATCAATTATACTATGTAATTAATACTTATGAGCACTAATTATAATGGTAAAATTATAAAATAAGGGTATAGTTTTTAATTTTCATATTGACCAATATTTATATTGACCAACATTCATATCATGGTTGAATCTCAATGGCCACATTTTCCTTTATACCCTATAAATACTACTTCATTCTTTCACTCAAAATTCACTACAATTATACTTAAGGTTATATTTTCATTTTCATGAAATTTTTATTGGTTTTATAATATTTTGTTTAATTTTTATAGCATTTTTAGTGGGGATGATAGTTCTAATAGATTTGGGCAATCCATACTTTCCCATATTAGTTGTTCTATTTTGTAATGTTTGGAATTTTAATTGGTTTCACATCTAACTAAAGTAATGATCATTTTTTAAGATATTAAATTTTGTTGGTTTCACTTTTTCTGTATTTGTATGATATTATATAATATGTAACAAAAATTTATTCAAGAAATAAATATCATTTATAAATTTTGGGTCATTACACATAATCATTGAGACTTTTTCTTATGATGTTCACACTTGGTGATCTCTAGTAGTTGAGATCATGAGGAAAGACCCACTAATAGAAATAGAACATGTTTCATGTTTCATTGGTTATTACTATATATAGACATGTGTATTGGTCTCGTGACTTGAGATCATTATCAATGAATTCCATTTGATCGTGTGCTTTGAGTTAAGGTAAAAACCATGATAATTAAGTTGTGGAGAGGTAGCTTGTATTGGGTGTGTCATTGGTGGTATGAAATTGGTTGAATAGTCAAGATAGAAATTTTCACTTTCTAGTTGAGGAAGTAATATCTCGGGCATAGTTTATTAGAATGGTAGTACCTTTATAAATCCTTGGACAAGGTAGTTTAAGGTTTGTCTATCTAGTTAGATCAAGAAAGAATTATGACACAAGTGTGCACCCTTATTTAGGATATAACATGAGACAAAGATATTATATTACATGGTATGTATCTGTAGGATGGTTGTTGTTGTTATAACTATTCCTTATCTCTTTAGGGTCTTTGATGGGTTTCTAGACTCCACTCTTGGTATGTGAATATTATTCACTACTATCGAGATAAGGGGCTGGAGGTTCACACACAATAGTGTGTTTAAGATTCTTTCATATTTTGGTGAATAGGAACATTGGGTATGGTGGGGCATGCCACAGGGTCTAAGAGTTATCTAAGAAATCGATCACCGATGAATAAATAAATTCATTATTATTTGAGTATAGAATAATTAGGTTGAATTTATTTATTAAATTTATTTAAATGTATTTAAGTAAATATATGGAATAATATTATACAAATGAATATTATTTTAATATTCAAGGTTTGTTTGATATTATTAGTAATTACAAGTCAAGTTAATGAATCGGGTTTATCACCTAATATATATTTAACATATATTACAAGTATGTGATAAAATTTAAATAATATTTATAATGAATTTAGTTCATCATAATTATTTATATATTACTTATTATGTGGACAATAAATATGAGAATATCGGGGAACCCTATCTGAGTATTTGAGAATCCACTATATAAGAAGGAGGAGAATCGCATTCCATGCATTGTTCATTCCAATGGAATGAGAACCTCTTTATCCAATCGCATCATAGAGAGATAAAGTCTCTCTCTGAGTAATCTATCCAAGAACATATTTGAAAGATTGAATGGATGGGATTGAGGTGATTGTCATGGTGCTGATGGATTCATCAGAGCTCTATGCTAGCACCTGAAATTCGATGAATGGTAAGTGTGCAGATTTTTGAAGCATGTGTGGGTGATATAGTGGTAATTAGATTTAAATACTTTGATCAATAGTCACCGACAATGAGATGTAGTCGAGCATTCTTCATTATCGAACAAGGTATTTTTTTCATATTAATTTTTTTTCTTATTAAATTCAAACAAGATCCTCAAACTTATACCAAGGCTCTAATTGCCAGAGATGGCAAGTTTCAATACTCTGTTGATAAAAAAAATTTCAATCCCTAAGCTACCAGATTCTACTATGTTCCCCAGTACCAACAAGCTTAGGATGTTTACCTATACTTTGACTTATCCTTAGGATTTTCACGAACATTTTCTAATCCTAATTCCCAAATTAACTAAATCATTCTCTGATACCAACTATAGAAACCCAAATTTTTATTACATGACTATTATATCATTTTTAAGATAAAAAATATAATAGTAATACATTTTAGAATCAAAATATTTACTATCCTAGGAAAATTAGGTTCATGCACAGATCGTACTTATTAAAACTTAAACATTATTTTAATCCTTCTTCTTTATCCTCCTAAAATCTCTCACATTATCCCTATTATATGTAATCATATAAGGATATAAATCAAAGAGGGGTAAGATAAAATCCCAATAAGGGGAGGAATAATGGATGTGAATAAATATTACTGGGGTAAAAATAATCATTGTCATCATATCATAAGCATAGGATAATTATCATAATCATGGAGGAAATTTTGAAAATGGAATAAAATATGAAATATTCATAATAATGAAACATCATAACATAGTGGTCAAATACTGTACATAGTTGTAAACAAATCTAGAATCCTCTTACCTTGGATCTAAATTTACTTTATCAATTTTATGCCTCCAATATAATAAACTTAGGTTTATTAAAAAAATGGAACTAGAAGTTAATTATGTTATTTTTTTCACTCTTGGTTAATTATAATAATTTAATCGTATTTCTTAATTCACATTATTAAAGGTGAAACATTTTTATGCCATATATTATTTAAAATATATACTCTTTATATGATTTAATGATATTTATTTATTGATATTTATAAATTTACATATTATAAATAATTTATTATAATCATTCATAATGGTTGGGATAATTAGAAAGTTGGAATCATCCTCATGGGCGGTTAACCGATTATTGGCGGGATATTATCGAAAGAGAAGGAAAGAGAAGTATGAAATATAAATATGGCATAACTATACTCATTATAGTAGGTTAGCATAATTAATATAATATTAAAATATTGCTTAATTAATTTTATAAGGTTTAGGTTTGAATGGAATAAAGAAAATGTGGATGGGAAGAGGAAAATGAGAAGAGAAGTTGATGAAAACTTACCCTCTTCTCGGTGTTACTTCTTTTCTATGGCACTAAAATCCTTGAGTGATTGGAGTTGAGTGGATCCAAAACGTCCCTAAGTATTCTAATGGTATTGATACAGGGTATTTGGTTAGAAATTTTCCTTCTGTAAGTGGAAGGTAAGTGGTTTTCCTAGGGTAGGGTGAGGGGCTATTTATACTTAACGAAAGGGGTATTTTTATGATAAAATATTGAATAAATTATTATATCCAAAGTAAACCTTTAAATAATAATATTTTCTACATTATGAAATATATTTTAATAAAATAAAATTATTTTAGGACTTTTAAACACTTTATAATTATAATTTATTAATTTAATAAAAGATAAAGATAAAGATAAAAAAATGTTTATTTAAAGGGACAATTTCGACTTTTAGACTTACGAAAATACCTTTTAGGTTTGGAAATTGAATTTCATGAATAATTTAACTTATTAAACATGTTTTTTGTAAATAATAAAATTATTTAATTTATTAGGTCATTATTATATCATTAATGATGTAATTTAAAACACACCAATTACGAAAAAAACTGTATTTTTACTATTCACCTAAAAGTTGAAGTATTTCATAAAATTATCAAAAAATAACCCATAGAAAATTTTGATGTGCTGATTCTAAAAATTGAATTCATTTTATCAAAATTATTTTCTAACATGGTTTATTTTAAATTTTAATATAAAAAGTATGATTTTTTAAAATACATTAAAAACAATTTATCAGAAAAAGTCCTTATAATTTCTTTAAGTTTTTAATCTTAGTATTTATTTTATGAAATTATAATATTTATATTTTCTTAAATTACTCATGTTGAATATAATTTATATCACATTTTATTTTTTTGAGGCCAAATTACTATTCCAACGGTTAGGTTACTATTCTCAATGGTCAGTATACTATTCCTACTAGTCAGGTTATCATTCCAATAATCGCATTACTATTAAAATGGTCAAATTAATATTACAAGGGTCATATACCTCTTATAAATATCTCTTCATCTCTCTATGCATCATTCATTGTAATTTATCCCAAGTTTCTATATTTTCCTTTTCTAAAATTTCGATTGGTTTACTGATATTTTGTTTCTTTTCCGTAGTGTTATTCGTGGGAGTGATGATTCTAGCAGATCGATATGATCCAAATTTTCTCATTCTACTTTTTTTATTTTCTATTTTTTTCCTATTTAAATATTTTTAATTTTCATGGATTTTATTATTGATTAATGTAATGGTATCTATTAATAAAATAAATTGTTGTTGGTTTTTCTTTGTGTTTTATGTGTATAATACTATACAATAAAATATAGCACATATTTATTCAAGAAACAAATATAATTAATAAATTATGGGTCATTACAAGTTTGATTTTAATAATTTTGAGCATCAACACATTTTCAATCACATGCACCTTGGAATAGCTGATGGTATCGAACCAAATAAAAATATCCATGCCCTATTTACCTTATGCATGTGTGGAAAAATTTGGTAAAAGATAGTCACATGATATCCATTAAAAATCCCAGTCAATTTGAGAGATAATATAATCTTCTTAAAAGATAAAAGATAAAAAAATTACCCTCAAGGTTGAGTGGTAAATATTTTATAGGGAAGTGAGAGGTAAAGGAAAAAATTGTTTAATTGTGTTAAGTATTACATACCTCTATTCACCCCCACCCTCACCCCCCACTGAGGGTATATCTCATCTAAGAACCTTGGAGGCACTAAAAAAATTATTTAATTCTATTAAGTTAGATTGGAATAGTCAACATTATTTTTGAGAGTCTGAAAAAGTTATCAAAATAATTGTAGAAGATTTTCAGATGTGATCTTGTTATGATTTATATGATCCATAACCAACCCTATAGTAATTTTATAGAATAATTTTGAAATTTAGATATTAATCCTTTGATATGAACTGGAATATGTATTGTTTATGATTTCTTTTATGGTAGTTGGGATGAAGAAATTATTTGGTGTAGTATACTGGTTAGAAAAACATGCTTGGAAATGACCCTTTATTTTAAAAAAATTAAATAGACAATTTTTTGATATATTGGAAGTTTTATAAAAGAAATAGAAAAAGAAATGAGATTAGTAAAAAAATTTAACCCAAATATTCAATTTCCTATTTTTTATGTGTTACTTTACTTTATAGGAATCTAATTTGGTATACATATATTATTCTTATTATCAGTGTAAAATCGGGTATAAACTGCTTTCATCTATAAGTGGAATTAAGTGGAATTTCTTACATGAGTGGGGATGATATGCTTATTACGGCCACTGGAGTAAGATGTCCAAAATTAGGTATAACATGATTTATGGTGCCAATGTGAGTCTACTATAGTTCATCATCGCTATTGTGTCCATTTCATGACTGATTGGGTGAACTATGAACATTTACCCTGCAGCCAGTGTGAACCTCAATAGTGGCAGTGGCAGCCAATATGAGAAACAAATTGTGGATAATTTTTATGCTATTTCATATAAATTCACTTGGAGTTTGAACATGTTTGTTACATGTTTCTTGGATCTTGAATCTTTTTCTTATAGTTTGAATAAGTTTTTCTTGGATTTTAAACATGTTTTTAAACTATGTTTGAGCATGTTTTTTTAACATGTTTTTAAGTAAAGACTCAGTTTTTTGGACTTTCATATAATATAATTTTATAATTTTTATATAATAAATAGTTTATAGATAAATAGTTTAACAAATATAATATAATATTTTATAAATAAATACTAGAATACACTCACCAAATATTTTATTAAAAAAATTAACTTATCAAAAAATATTAAAATTTGGTATTACTTATAATAAAAGATAAAATAATATTACTAAAAATATAACTAATGGAAAGATAAATATTGGTAATAATATTATCATTAGATAAATCTATTTTTAAACATTTTGACCAATAGATATATTGTCTTTTGGTATTTTTATAATTTAAGTTGAACAATTTTATATGTTGTAATAATATTTAGTGACATGTTTTTTACTAAACATTTAGGTATAGGGACATATCTATTAGTAAAATTCTTTACTGACAGAAAATATTCATTTATCAATGTAAGAACCTGTGTTTTTTCAGACAGTCGTTTTGAGAAGAAATTTGAATTTTTGCTGTTGGACGCTTATGAGGGGTAAAACAGTCATTTTACCCTACCAACTGATCTCAAATAATTTTTTCTGACAGCTCCGTTGGTCCCGAAATAGGGAGGTTACCCTAGGACATGAGTTTGGAGGAAATCTGAGCAGTTCGATTTTTTGCGGAATATTTAATATTTAATATTATTAAATTAAATATTAAATTATTCACGTAGGTTCATTTGGAAATAACTTTTAAACGGAGCGTCAGATTGAGATTATGCCTGCACCATTGAGTCCGGAATTGGTATTTTTTCCTAGGGAAGGCATAAACTCATGTCGAGCACCGGGGCTGGCCTGGGCCCCTTTTTCTTCCTTTTCTTTCTTCTTTCCTTTTTTTTCTCCTCTCTTATTTCCTCATCCTCCTTGTGCACGTCTCCTACACCACTCCTCTTTTGTCGTGACCTATGGGAGATATGGATTTTGAGGAATAGGGAGATTTGGAATCCAAGAATTGTACCGATTCTAAGCTCTCGACGCGCTGAGTCGACGTGCGGCAACCGGGAGCCGCGAAATCAATCGAAGCTTCGGCGGTTTCTGCCCGAAGGTAGGAAAGTTTATGTTTTTTCCATAAATCTCCATTAAACATGTTTTTTTAGCTCTTTTAAGCCTTATATTTCTTGCTTGTGGCCTCTTAAGGCCGGATCTAATGTTTCGAGGGTGAAAACGGGCGTTTCGGGTGTTTTCAGGGTTTTCTGATCGGAAAACCCAGAATACACGGCGTGTATTCTAGGGGTACATTCCATGTGTTCTTCCCATTCATGTAAGATGAAGTTTTCTTAATTGCACACCATGTATTGGGTGGTTGTGTGGTTGGTCGTGTAAACTAGAACACGGAAATAGTGGTTTTTAAGGACTACACGTCGTGTACTTTAAGTACACGCTGTGTAGTGGTACATGGGCATGTGTTCGGGTGAAAACGGACATGGCGTAACTTTTTGTGAATAGTAAAAACCATGTACAGTAAATTACACACCGTTTACTATTACATAGGCAGGCCATTGTGCCCTGGCCATGTACTCTGGCAATGTACTGCTTCAGTTTAGTAATTTTGAGATATCTTGGGATCTGGAAGTCAGAATTGGGTGTGTGAGTAGTCGATTCTGAGAGTTTTTTCATGTAGATCGCAATGGTGGAATAAGTTTTACATTTAGAGTTAATATAAAGGAGTTTTGGGGGGTTTCCATCTAAATTTAGGGGTTCTTCCTCCACTTATCGAGTTCAGTTGTCACCAGAGAGTGAGACTTAGGATGGATGATAGGTTGGGTGTTAGTACCAACTTAGTTGAGACATTTAATTGGATATTAGCTATGAGATATCTTCTGTAACCCATGATTTAGAGGAAGTTTCCCTTGCAAGACATTCCCTTCTCACCTATGAGGCTTTGAGACCATATACTTCTAAGGATCCCCTGAGGGATGCCTTTGCTTGTGTGCTGACCTAGGGAGTCCCTTGTAGGATCTCTCTCTCTTGTTCTTCCTTGACAGGAACCATGTTACGGAATTCCTATGTTGTCCTTCCTTTGAGGATCCCATGTAGGATTCCTCCCTTACTCTTTTCTACAGATCCCGTGTAGGATGCCTTCACTCGTGTTTACCTAGATAATTCTAGGTATGATGTTTCCTTAGTGTTGGACTTGAGGGACCCAGTGGGTGCTTGTTGTTTGAATGACCCATAGTTGTTATGTCGGGTTTGGGTAGATATGGTGATCGGGTGTCACCTAGAACCCATTCCAAACTGGTGATCCCTTTCGGATTTTGATGTATTGTTGGGTTGGGTGTTCAGGCCACCCACATTGTTTGTTTATATCTGACTTGGTTGTTGATTTTGTAGTGTTTACCAGAGGTGCTTTCTGGTTGGTGGTTGGTGAGCCTGACGTGAGACATCTTTCTTGATTGTTATTTTCCTGCCATTCTTGTATGCTTGTGTAGAGGTAATTTGATCATGTTTTAGTATCATTTCTGTGCTTGTATGTTTTTCCAATGCCTTGTTCTGTTTATGACCTTTGGGTCTTGTTAGCCTTTATCCGTTATACCTGTTTCCATGCCTTGTGACCATAGGATGGAATGTTTTTCTTAACATTCCTATTTCTGTAGACTGGTTATCCAAGTAGCCCTATAGGTGTACTTTGTCTTTATAGCATTATTATGCACTGACTGGCACGGGGCTGAGAGAACCTGGTGCCATAGACTATAAGGGATAGATTGAGTGAGCTTCCCAGAGAGTATTAGACATTATAGACTACAGGGGATGGACCAAGTGAGCTCCTAGAGAGTCTTGGATATTATAGACTATAGAAGGGTAGACTGAGTGAGCTTCCTCAGAGATTCTTACCTTGTTTGAATCTCTTTAAGAGCCTTCCTAGGATAGAGGAGGAATTGACCGAGTGAGCTTCCTCAGAGATTTTATGGTATACCTGAGGCTATAGGAGGAATTGACCAAGATATCTTCCTCAGAGAGCCTCTATACCTTGGGGCTAAGAGGGTTAGACTGTGTGATCTTTCTCAGAGAGTCCCTGACTACCCTTGACTATGAGGGGAATTGACCGAGTCTGCTTCCCCAGAGAGTCTTATAATTTCATATGACCAAACTAGAGGGGTTAAGCTAAGTGAACTGCCCAGAGGGTTGTTGGTACTTCTTGTATAGGGCCAGAGGGGTTGGCTGCGAGAACTTCCCAGAGGGTTACCTTTTGTTTTATCTTCTTTCTTGTGTTTGTTTGGTTGAATTAGAGGATATCTTGTCTTTGTTTAGATTTTTAAGAGGCGTATCTCCGGCGTTGGCCGAAGCAGGAACATGTTGATGGAATTACGGACCCAAAGATAGACTTATTTGAGTTACAGCTTGAGTGGAACTACGACCAACTCAATGTCCTTGAATAGTATTTCCAAGAGATCGGTCTTATGGTTCCGAGGATCATTTGCTGATGTTGTTTCGTGTTATTTGAATAACTTCATCATGAATATTCATATTTATGTATATGTGTATAAGTATGGGACTATACATGTGTACGTATATAGATATGGACATCCATGGTGGCACATGCCTAGTTGATAGGGATTACATGACCTGAGTACAACTGTGGTTGCGCGTTTGGTTTACTTCCTTTTTTTGTGCTCCAGTTAGGCTGAGCACTTTGTTGTTGCATACACTTTTAGCAGCACAGTTGTAGGTTGCTTGCCGGGGTGCCCTACTGAGATTATTTCTCACCCTTGCACGTGCACCTCGATGTACGTGTAGACCTTATGTCTACTTTTTCAGGTTGAGAACAGGTTGCATGGTGGATAGGGCTGAGGCCCAGTGTTGCATGACCGAACGGAGCTTCTCGAGTGGTTCTACTGATCGGGCTGCTGCAGTTCAACAGTGTCTGGAGATCGGGTACGTGGTTTGGCTCAGAGTTAGTAGCAGAGCCCTGTACTTTTACTTTCAGTTTATTTTGCACTTGTATTTGTATGGTCGTCCCGGTGGGTGACCAGTGTTGTATTGTATTTCATAGTTGTTCGGGATTTTACAGCATTTTACTATTACATATTGTTCTATTTCAGTTGTTTACTGCTTCCACACTCTGTTTACTTTCCACTGTGTATGATACTTGGTTATTTCTGATGTTTGCTTACTCTAGTATGAGGGTATTGTCTCCCCACTATCACACCCTAGGCCCTCGCTGCTAGTCGGCAGCCTCTGGCGTACGGGGAGGCGCGCTTGAGGCCTTGTGGAAAACCAGCTCGGAGCACCAATTTAGTGGCTTCCGGGTCAGGAAGTTACAAAGTGGTATCATAGGAGTTTTTCCTTCTTGGTCTTTACTATTTGTGATATGGTAGACCGGATTATTAGGAATGTTTCGGAACCTGTGATGGATATCGGGTTGGTGCGTCATGAACACTTGTTCCGGTAAGAAGTACTGGTTTCCAGGGTTTGGGATTGTTGTTCTAATGTTGCGATGTTACGGTTGTATATGATTTTTTCCTTGAGTGACTCACATGTTGTGTGGTGTTTTGATTTACTATGGATCTCTGGCTCTTGGCCATTGGTAAGATTCCAGGGATAGATTTTGACTCTTGGCTGGAAAAGGCAAGAGGCGTCTCATGCATCATACTAGGCACATAGGATTCATGGCATATAGGCCTGATAGTGTGTGTTTCTTTTTACTGACGACTGAGACCTTTGGGTCTGCTTACACATAATTTTTACTCTGATATTAGGTTACGTGGATCTACGTTAAGGCATTTTTTATGGGGATGATGACTTAGTCCTTTTTCATAGGTGGTGCAGTGACCCTAGTTTGTCTATGTGTAACATGATGCCTTTTTGTTTAAAAACTTATTGGGTGTTGTTTCTCGAGTCTGTGGTTATCTAGTCAGATCGTTGAGAACGATGTCGATAGATACCAAGGCTTTTCTTGAGAACTGGACCTCCTTGTGGTATTTCTGTATACAAATACCCAATGGGTGTTAGCTCAACTTGCCTCTTCTGTTTTATTTGTGACCTCCAAGGAGTCGTTCCTTCTTAGGATGCTCGGAGAGGATCGGGGACCTTGTAGGTTGTGTTTCGGTTTCGAATTTCCTTTGTTTTTTGTTATGTTTACCGTCTTCTAAGAGGTTTTGGATCTTTAGGCTAGGTGGTTAGACCTTGTGACCCAGTTGTGAGGCTTTTTCTATAGGGCTAGGTGGAAGACCTAGAGACCCTGGGTTTTGACTCGAACACTTATCGATCGATGTCTGTTCCGTTTTGGGGAAACCTGGGTGAGAAGGTTGGATAGCGTTTTCCAATTCCTTTAGCGGTGTTTGTTTTCGCGACTAGTTTTGACAAGCAGGCATGTTCGGGTGCCTGGCCTGGTCAACCAGTGTTTTTGATGTTGCTGTTGCAGAGGTGACTTTGTGAAATTTTGGGTTACCATGAAATGGTTGACCCATGCTTGAATCCTGGTCAGGTTTTGGCAGGATATTAGCGGGGCTCAGAGGGAGCTGGACATGCCTTCAGTGAAATCTTAGTGTAGCCCTGTAAGATACTATCATGTGTTGTCTTGATTTGTCTTGAGTATGCTGAGAGAGAGCTTCGACCCTACATCGAGCTCCTTTTTCTTTCTTAATGTTCTTCCCTGTTGAGGGTGAATCTTGTTCTGGTTGTGCTCTCAAAGTGGTGTAAGGAAATCCATATGGTGGGGAGTGCACCATTGGCCCTTTTGTGGGTGGTTTTCCTTGTTTAGGTTAAAATTCAGTGTTTTCCAGAGGGCTTTTGAGCTCGGAGTTTTCTTTTAAGATGATGACATGAGTGTTCCTATGGTGGGAGGTACCAGTTTGGGCGTAGTTGAATGTCTTCTCTATAGAAGGTGGCGGTTAATGCTATAATGCAGGTCATTGGAAAGTCTAGATAGCTTGTTTGTGCTTATGCTCAGGTTATGAGCATGGTTGTTGTGTCCTTCACTGGGATTCTCGGGGACGAGAAGGTTTATGGTGGGGAGTTTGTAAGAACCCGTGTTTTTTCGGACAGTCATTTTGAGCAGAAATTTGAATTTTTGCTGTTGGATGAATTTGAGGGGTAAAACAGTCATTTTACTCTACAATTTGATCTCAGATAATTTTTTCTGATAGCTCCGTTGGTCCTAAAATAGGGAGTTTACCCTAGGACATGAGTTTGGAGGAAATCTGAGCAGTTCGATTTTTGGCGGAATATTTAATATTTAATATTATTAAATTAAATATTAAATTATTCGCATAGGTTCGTTTGGAAATAACTTTTAAACGGAGCATCAGATTGATATTATGTCTACGTCGTTGAGTCTAGAATGGTGAGTTTTTCCTAGGGAAGGCATAAACTCATGTCGGGCGTTGGGGCCGGCCCGGGCCCCTTTTTCTTCCTTTTCTTTCTTCTTTCCTTTTCTTTTCTCCTCTATTATTTCCTCCTCCTCCTTGCACATGTCTCCTATGCCGCTACTCTTATTCCATGACCTATGGGAGATATGGAGTTTAAGGAATAGGGAGATTTGGAATCCAAGAAGGGTACCGATTCGAAGCTCTCGACGCGCTGAGTCGGCGTGCGGCAACCGGGAGCCGCGAAATCAACCGAAGCTTCGGCAGTTTCTGCCCGAAGGTAGGGACGTTTATGTTTTTGCCATAGATCCCCATTAAACATGTTTTTTTAATTCTTTTAAGCCTTATATTTCTTGCTTTTTGCCTCTTAAGCCCGGATCTAATGTTTCGGGGGCGAAAACGGGTGTTTCGGGTGTTTTCAGGGTTTTCCCGTCAGAAAACCCAGAATACACGGCGTTTATTTCAGGGGTACATGCCGTGTGTTCTTCTCGTTCGGGGATGAAGAAGTTTTATTAAGTACACTCCGTGTACTTTGAGTACACGCCGTTTAGTGGGTGTCCGTGTGGCTGGGCGTGTAAAGTAGAACACGGAAATAGTGGTTTTTAAGGACTACACGTCGTGTACTTTAAGTACACGCCGTGTAGTGGTACATGGGCATGTGTTCGGGTGAAAACAGACACGGTGTAACTTTTTGTGAACATTACACTCCATGTACAGTAAATTACACGCCGTGTACTATTACACAGGCCGGCCATTGTGCTCTGGCCATGTACTGCTTCAGTTTAGTAATTTTGAGATATCTTGGGATCTGGAAGTCAGAATTGGGTGTGTGAGTAGTCGATTCTGATCATTTTTTCACGTAAATCTCAATGGTGGAATATTTTTTACATTTATATTTAATATAAATGGAGTTTTGGGTGTATCCATCTAAATGGAGGGCTTCTTCCTCCACTTATCGAGTTCAGTTGTCACCAAAGAGTGAGACTTAGGATGGATGATAGGTTGGGTGTTCGTACCAACTTAGTTGAGACCTTTAATAGGATATGAACTATGAGATATCTTCTGTAACCCATGCTTTAGAGGACTTTTCCCTTTCAAGACATTCCCTTCTCACCTATGAGGCTTTGAGACCATATACTTCTAAGGATCCCCTAAGGGATGCCTTTGCTTGTGTGCTGACCTAGGGAGTCCCTTATAGGATCTCTCTCTCTTTTTCTTCCTTGACAGGAACCATGTTACGGAATTCCTATGTTGTCCTTACTTTGAGGATCCCATGTAGGATTCCTTCCTTACTCTTTTCTATGGATCCCATGTAGGATTCCCTCACTCGTGTTTACCTGGAGAATCCCAAGTATGATGTTTCCTTAGTGTTGGACTTGAGGGACCCAATGGGTGCTTGTTGTTTGAACGACCCATAGTTGTTATGTCGGGTTTGGGTAGAGATGGTGATCGGTTATCACCTAGAACCCATTCCAAACTGGTGATCCCTTTCGGATTTTGATGTATTGTTGGGTTGGGTGTTCAGGCCACCCACATTGTTTGTTTATATCTGAATTGGTTGTTGATGCTACAGTGTTTACCAGAGGTGCTTTCTGGTTGGTGGCTGGTGAGCCTGATGTGAGACGTCTTTCTTGATTGTTTTTTTTTCTGCCTTTCTTGTATTCTTGTGTAGAGGTAATTTGATCATGTTTGAGGATCATTTCTCTGCTTGGATGTTTTTCCCATGCCTTTTTCTGTTTACGACCTTTGGGTCTTATTAGCCTTTAGTCGTTATACCTGTTTCCATGCCTTGTGACCATAGGATGGAATGTTTTTCTTGACATGCCTGTTTCTGTAGACTGGTTAGCCAAGTAGCCCTATATATGTACTTTGGCTTTATAGCATTATTATGCACTGACTGGTGCGGGGCTGAGAGAAATGGGTGCCATATACTATAAGGGATAGACCGAGTGAGCTTCCCATAGAGTCTTAGACATTATAGACTACAGGGGATAGACCGAGTGAGCTCCAAGAGAGTCTTGGATATTATAGACTACAGAAGGGTAGACTGAGTGAGCTTCCTCAGAGAGTCTTACCTTGTTTTAATCTCTTTAAGAACCTTCCCAGGATAGAGGAGGAATTGACCGAGTGAGCTTCCTCAGAGAGTCTGTGGTATACCTGAGGCTATATGAGGAATTGACCAAGATATCTTCCTCAGAGAGTCTCTAGACCTAGGGGATAAGAGGGTTAGATCGCGTGATCTTGCTCAGAGAGTCCCTGACTACCCTTGACTATGAGGGGAATTGACCGAGTGTGCTTCCCTAGAGAGTCTTATAATTTCGTATGACCAAACCAGAGGGGTTAGGCTGAGTGCACTGCCCAGAGGGTTGTTGGTACTTCTTGGATAGGGCCAGAGGGGTTGGCTGCGAGTACTTCCCAGAGGGTTACCTTTTGTGTTATCGGCTTACTTGTGTTTGGTTGGTTGAATTAGAGGATAGCTTGTCTTTGTTTAGCTTTTTCAGAGGCATATCTCCGACGTTGGCCGAAGAAGGAACATGTCGATGGGATTATGGACCCAGAGATCGACTTATTTGATATACGTCTTGAGTGGCACTACGTCCAGCTCAATTCCCTTGAATAGGATTTCCAATAGATCGAGCTTATGGTTCCGAGGATCATTTTCTGATGTTGTTTCTTGTTATTTGAATCACTTCATCATGAATATTCATATTTATGTATATGTGTATAAGTATGGGACTATACATGTGTACGTATATAGATATAGACATCCATGGTGGCACTTGCCCAGTTGACAGGGATTACATGACCTGAGTACAACTGTGGTTGCGTGTTTGGTTTACTTCCTTTTGTTGTGCTTCAACTAGGCTGAGCACTTTGTTGTTGCATACACTTTTAGCAGCACCATTGTTGGTTGCTTGTTGGGGTGCCCTACTGAGATTATTTCTCACCCCTGCACGTGCACCTCAGTGTATGTGTAGACCTTATGTATGCTTTTTTAAGTTGAGCACAGGTTGCATGGTGGATAGGGCTGAGGCCCAGTGTTGAATGACCGAGCGGAGATGCTCGAGTGGTTCTACTGATCGGGTTGTTGCAGTTCAACAGTGTCTATAGATCGGGTACGTGGTTTGGATCGGAGTTAGTAGCAGAGCCCTGTACTTTTACTTTCAGTTTCTTTTGTACTTGTATTTGTATGTTTGTCCCGGTGGGTGACCAGTGTTGTATTGTATTGCATAGTTGTTCGGGCTTTTACAGCATTTTCCTATTACAGCTTGTTCTATTTCAGTTTTTTTACTGCTTCCACACTCTATTTACTTTTCGTTGTGTATGATACTTGGTTATTTCCGCTGTTTTCTTACTCTAATATGAGGGCATAGTCTCCCCACTATCACACCCTAGGCCCTCGCTACTAGTCGGCAGCCTCTAGTGTATGGGGAGGTGTGCTTGAGGCCTTGTGGCGAATCGGATCGGAGCACCGGTTTAGTGGCTACCGGGTCGGGATGTTACAAAGTGGTATCAGAGGAGTTTTTCCTTCTTGGTCTTTACTATTTGGGATATGGTATACCGGAGTATTAGGAATGTTTCGGAACCTGTGATGGATATCGGGTTGGTGTGTCGCAAACACTTGTTCTGGTAAGAAGTCCTGGTTTCCAGGGTTTGGGATTGTTGTTCTATTTTGCGATGTTACGGTTGTATATGATTTTCGCCTTGAGAGACTCACATTTTGTGTGGTGTTTTGATTTACTATGGATCTCTGGCTCTTGGACATTGGTAAAATTCCAGGGATAGATTTTGACTCTGGGCTGGAAAAATCAAGAGGTGTCTCATGCATCATACTAGGCATGTAGGATTCACGGCATATAGGCCTGCTAGTGTGTGTTTTTTTTACTGACGACTGAGACCTTTGGGTCTTCTTACATATACTTTTTACTCTGATGGCAGGTTACGTGGATCTACGTTAAGGCGTTTTTGATGGGGCAGATGACTCAATCCTTTTTCATAGGTGGTGCAGTGACCCTAGTTGGTCTATGTGGAACGTGATGCCTTTTTTTAACAACTTATTGGGTGTTGTTTCTCGATTCTGCGGTTATGTAGTCAGATCTTTGAGAATGATGCCGATAGATACCAAGGCTTTTCTTTAGAACTGGACCTCCTTGTGGTATTTTTGTATACAGATACCCAATGGGTGTTAGCTCAACTTGTCTCTTCTGTTTTTTTTTGTGACCTCCAAGGAGTCGTTCCTTCTGAGGATGCTCAGAGAGGATCAGGGACCTTGTAGGTTGTGTTTCTATTTCAAATTTCCTTTGTTCGTTGTGATCTTTACCGTCTTCTGAGAGGTTTTGGATCTTTCAGATAGGTGGTTAGACCTTGTGACCCAGTTGTGAGGCTTTTTCTGTAGGGTCAGGTGGAAGACCTAGAGACCCTGGGTTTTGACTCGAACTCTTATCGATCGATGTCTATTCCGTTTTGGGGAAACCTAGGTGAGAATGTTGGCCAACGTTTTCCAATGCCTTTGGTAGTGTTTGTTTTCATGACTGGTTTCGACAAGCAGGCATGTTCAGGTGCCTGGCCTGGTCGACCAGTGTTTCTAATGTTGTTGTTGCAGAGGTGACTTTGTGAAATTTCGGGTTATCGTGAAATGGTTGACCCATGCTTGAATCCTGGTTGGGTTTTGGCAGGATGTTAGTGTGGCTCGGGGGGAGCTGGACACGCCTTCGTTGAAATCTTAGTGTACTCCTATAAGAGACGATCATGCGCTATCTTGATTTGTCTTGAGTATGTTGAGAGAGAGCTTCGACCCTACATCGAGCTCCTTTTTCTTTCTTAATGTTCTTACCTGTTGAGGGTGAATCTTGTTCTGGTTGTGCTCTCGAAGCAGTGTAAGGAAATCCATATGGTGGGGAGTGCACCATTGGCCCTTTTGAGGGTGGTTTTCCTTGTTTAGGTTAAACTTCGGTGTTTTTCAGAGGGCTTTTGAGCTCGGAGTTTTCTTTTAATATGACGACATGGTTGTTCCTATGGTGGGGAGTACCAGTTTGGTCATAGTTGAATGTCTTCTCTGTAGAAGGTGGTGGTTAATGCTATAATGCAAGACATTGGACAGTCTAGATAGATTGTTTGTGCTGATTCTCGGGTTATGATCATGGTTGTTGTGTCCTTCACTGGGCTTCTCATGGACGAGAAGGTTTATGGTGGGGAGTTTGTAAGAACCCGTGTTTTTTCGGACAGTCGTTTTGAGCAGAAATTTGAATTTTTGCTGTTGGATGCTTGTGAGGGGTAAAACAGTCATTTTACCCTACCAGCTGATCTCATATAATTTTTTCTGACAGCTCCATTAGTCCCAAAATAGGTATTTTACCCTAGGATATGAGTTTGGAGGAAATCTGAGCAGTTCGATTTTTGGCGGAATATTTAATATTTAATATTATTAAATTAAATATTAAATTATTCGCGTAGGTTCGTTTGGAAATAACTTTTAAACAGAGCATCGGATGGAGATTCCTTCTACTCCGTTGAGTCCGGAATGGGGAGTTTTTCCTAGGGAAGTCATAAACTCATGTCGGGCGCCGGGGCCGGCCCGGGTGCCGGGGCCGGCCCGGGCCCCTTTTTCTTCCTTTTCTTTCTTCTTTTCTTTTCTTTTCTCCTCTCTTATTTCCTCCTCCTCCTTGCGCACATCTCCTACTCCGATCCTATTTTTTCGTGACCTATTGGAGATATGGAGTTTAAGGAATAGGGAGAGTTGGAATCCAAGAAGGGTACCGATTCGAAGCTCTCGACGCGCTGAGTCGGCGTGCGGCAATCGGGAGCCGCGAAATCAACCGAAGCTTCGGTGGTTTCCACCCGAAGGTAGGTAAGTTTATGTTTTCTCCATATATCCCCATTAAAGATGTTTTTTTAAGTCTATTAAGCCTTATATTTCTTGCGTGTGGCCTCTTAAGGCGGGATCTAATGTTTCGGGGGCGAAAACGGGCGTTTCGGGTGTTTTCAGGGTTTTTCCATCGGAAAACCTAGAATACACAGCGTGTATTCTAGGGGTACATGCCGTTTGTTATTCCCGTTCGGGGAAGAAGAAGTTTTCTTAAGTACACACCATGTACTTTGAGTACACGCCGTGTAGTGGGTGGCCGTGTAATGTAGAACACGGAAATAGTGGTTTTTAAGGACGACACGTTGTGTACTTTAAGTACACGCCGTGTAGTGGTACATGGGCATGTGTTCAGGTGAAAACTGATATGGAGTAAATTTTTTTGAACAGTACATGCCGTGTACAGTAAATTACACGCCGTGTACTATTACACAGGCAGGCCATTGTGCTCTGGCCATGTACTCTGGCCTTGTACTGCTTCAGTTTAGTAATTTTGAGATATCTTGGGATCTGGAAGTCAGAATTGGGTGTGTGAGTAGTCGATTCTGAGATTTTTTCTGTGTAGATCGCAATGGTGAAATCCTTTTTACATTTAGAGTTAATATAAAGTGAGTTTTTGGGGTTTCCATCTAAATGGAGGGCTTCTTCCTCCACTTATCGAGTTCAGTTGTCACCGGAGAGTGAGACTTAGGATGGATGATAGGTTGGGTGTTCGTACCAACTTAGTTGAGACCTTTAATAGGATATGAGCTATGAGATATATTCCATAACCCATGATTTAAAGGACGTTTCCCTTGCAAGACATTCCCTTCTCGCCTATGAGGCTCTGAGACCATGTACTTCTAAGGATCCCCTAAGGGATGCCTTTGCTTGTGTGCTGACCTAGGGAGTCCCTTGTAGGATCTCTCTCTCTTGTTCTTCCTTGATAGGAACCATGTTACGGAATGCCTATGTTGTCCTTCCTTTGATGATCTAGTGTACGATTCCTCCCTTAATCTTTTCTACGGATCCTGTGTAGGATGCCTTCACTCATGTTTACCTGGAGAATTCCAAGTATGATGTTTCCTTAGTGTTGGACTTGAGGGACCCAGTGGGTGCTTATTGTTTGAACAACCCAGAGTTGTTATGTCAGGTTTGGGTAGAGATGGTGATCGGGTGTCACCTAGAACCCATTCCAAACCGGTGATCCCTTTCGTCTTTTTATGTATTGTTGGGTTGGTCGTTTGGGCCACCCACATTATTTGTTTATATCAAACTTGGTTGTTGATGCTGTAGTGTTTACCAAAGGTGCTTTCTGGTTGGTGGCTGGTGAGGCTGACGCGAGATGTCTTTCTTGATTGTTGTTTTACTGTCTTTATTGTATGCTTGTGTAGAGTTAATTTGATCATGTTTGAGGATCATTCCTGTGCTTGGATGTTTTTTCCATTCCTTGTTCTGTTTACGACCTTTGGGTCTTATTAGCCTTTAGTCGTTGTACCTGTTTCCATGCCTTATGACCATAGGATGGAATGTTTTTCTTGACATGACTGTTTCTATAGACTGGTTAGCCAAGTATCCCTATAGGTGTACTTTGGCTTTATAGCATTATTATGAACTGACTGGCGCGGGGCTGAGAGAACCTGGTGCCATAGACTATAAGGGATAGACCGAGTGAGCTTCCCAGAGAGTCTTAGACATTATAGACTACGGGGGATAGACCGAGTGAGCTCCCAGAGAGTCTTGGATATTATAAACTACAGGAGGGTAGACTGAGTGAGCTTCCTCATAGAGTCTTACCTTGTTTGAATCTCTTTAAGAACCTTCCCAGGCTAGAGGAGGAATTGACTGAGTGAGCTTCCTCAGAGAGTCTGTGGTATACCTGAGGCTATAGGAGGAATTGACCGAGATAGCTTCCTTAGAGAGTCTCTAGACCTTGGGACTACGAGGGTTAAACTGTGTGATCTTCCTCATAGAGTCCCTAACTACCCTTGACTATGAGGGTAATTGACCGAGTGTGCTTCCCCAGAGAGTCTTATAATTTCGTATGACCAAACTAGAGGGGTTAGGCTGAGTGCACAGCCCAGAGGGTTGTTGGTACTTCTTGGATAGGGCCAGAGGGGTTGGCTGAGAGTACTTCCCAGAGGGTTATCTTTTGTGTTATCTGCTTGCTTGTGTTTGGTTGGTTGAATTAGAGGATATCTTGTCTTTGTTTAGCTTGTTCAGAGGAATATCTTTGGTGTTGGCCGAAGCAGGAACATGTCGATGGGATTACGGACCCAGAGATCGACTTATTTGATATACGGCTTGAGTGGCACTACGTCCATCTCAATTCCCTTGAATAGGATTTCCAAGAGATCGGGCTTATGGTTCAGGGGATCATTTGCTGATGTTGTTTCTTGTTATTTGAATCACTTCATCATGAATATTCATATTTATGTATATGTGTATAGGTATGGTACTATATATGTGTACGTATATAGATATGGACATCCATGGTAGCACTTTCCCAGTTGATAGGGATTACATGATCTGAGTACAACTGTGGTTGCACGTTTGGTTTACTTCCTTTTATTATGCCCCAGCTTGGCTGAGCATTTTGTTGTTGCATACACTTTTAGAAGCACAGTTGTAGGTTTCTTGTCGGGGTGCCCTACTGAGATTATTTCTCACCCCTACACGTGCACCTCGGTGTACGTGTAGACCTTATGTCTGCTTTTTCAGGTTGAGCACAGGTTTCATGGTGGATAGGGCTGAGGCCCAGTGTTGCATGACCAAGCGGAGCTGCTCGAGTGGTTCTACTAATCGGGTTGCTGGAGTTCAACAGTTCTTGGAGATCAGGTACGTGGTTTGGATCGGATTTAGTAGCATATGTTTGTACTTTTACTTTCAGTTTATTTTATAATTGTATTTGTATGGTAGGCCTGGTGGGTGACCAATGTTGTATTGTATTTCATAGCTGTTTGGGCATTTACAGCATTTTATTATTACAGGTTGTTCTATTTCAGTTGTTTAATGCTTCCGCACTCTTTTTACTTTCCACTGTGTATGATACTTGGTTATTTCCGTTGTTTTCTTACTCTGGTATAAGGGCATAGTCTCCCTACTATCACACTCTAGGCCCTCACTGCTAGTTGGCATCCTCTAGCCTATAGGGAGGCGCGCTTGAGGCCTTGTGGTGAACTGGCTCGGAGCACCAGTTTAGTGGCTTCCGGGTCGGGACGTTACAATCAATATATATTCCCTTGTTTTAAAATGTTAAATATTTTATAGTGATATTATGGTAATCAAAATTAAGAATCTCATTAGTTATGGGGCACCAAATGAGGAGATTCAGTCATAAACTACATACATATTTCATCATTTTTTATGAAAGATTAATATATTACACAATAATTCATTTCCCAGAACCATAAAGGTTTAGTGTCTTTGAATACTAGATACATAATCAACTTATATCATGAAATATGTTCAATATATCCCAAAAAAATCTTCTCATATGGTACCACTCCTATACTTATTATAATTAATACCTTTCTTCATAAGTTGGGGAAATATAAATATAAGAAAGGGTGGGATTAGATGATCAGTAAGGGTAAACATGGGAGACATAAATTGAATATTATAAGTGGGCATAAGATAAGCATAAGGGTGTGAGACCATGATCATAACTTATGAAATTGACAATGAATTAGTAATAGATCTTGAATCATGAATCATAGCATAAAACTTCTTTATAAAAAAATACATGATTAATATGAATGTGTAATCATAAATAATCAATCATGATCCATGAGAGCATATTATAAGAATAAGAACATGACATAAGAGTGCAGCACAATCATAGTTATATAAAATAATTTTATTATCCAAGGATTACTATCAAGACCACATTATTATAGTGGATAGAGTACCATGATGTTTTTTTTCACTCCTTATTCTATTTTCATTCATAGTGGATAGAATCCTAAAATGGATTGGATTCACTCCCCATTACCTTTTCATTCATGGTGGATGGAGTCCTATATTTGATTGGGTTCACTAATAATTACCTTTCATATTATCTCAAGATATATCAATCTTTACCCAATGCATTATAGGACTATATAATTTTGATCCCACCCATCACATAATGAAACCCATACATAATTGTGCCACAAAATCACAATAACATTCATCATTTCTTCATAGCTTAATTATCATGTGAGAAAGAAATAGGTTTAAAAAATATCTTTTAAAGGTCATAACCATAATCATTCCAAATAAATAAATTAAATGGTATCATAAGATAATATCCATAATGAATTGTAATAATCCTTAAAACATATTAAAATGGATAAAAAATACTTTTATAAAATTAATTTTAATATTATTTGAAAAAACTAAAAGAAATGTGATTTTCTCCTTGTGACTTTTAAAAACTAAAAATTATAAGGAAAATGGGAATAGTTTTTTATTTTTAAAACCATAGAAGATTATAAAGGAATCTTAAAAAAATAATGGTAATGATTCATAAAAATTCATTCATTAGGTAAACGTTAAAAAAAATATTTTGTTCATACTTTTTTAAAAAGAAAAACATAACCCATACGAAAAACAATTTAAAGATTCATTTTTAAACCTTTGAAAAGAAATTAAATTATTGTTGAAAAATAACTTCAAATAATAATTATATAATATAAATTAATGTTATTGAAACGCTTTAAATAATATGGATAGGGAAGAAAAATATTCCCAACCTAAAAGAAGAAATAAGGTCGGTTGTACTTAAAAAGATTCTTTTGATATTTTGAGTACCAAAGAGGGAAAATGGAAAGAATACTTAAAAACCCCAAAAATAAACATATGATAATAAAATAAATGGTTTTTAGGAAAGATATAGAATATAATTTTCCAAATAGATATTTAAACATGAATAGTCCCGGTTAAAAATGAGATTGAAACATAAAACTTTACCTTAAGTCCTAAATTGCTTAGTGCATGATCTAACATCCAATATAATAAATTTAGATTTATTATATATCTATATCAAAACTATATTTATAATTATATTATCATATATTATTCATTCATAATATCCAATCACCCATTTATTAATAATTCTCCACTAAAATCAATATTCTAGGTGTTAAATATTTCATTTTTCATGCATATTTCAGTTTAGAGATTCCAGTCATTACACCTTGATCATGGTTTCATCATATCAAAAATATTAATAATTTCATAAATATAATATTTATTCATTATATACACTTTTATAAAAAATGTAATTCGGTGATGAAAAATGATTTCCATCACTTCATGGAGATGGTAGTCCATACATATAAATGACTGATGCTTTCATTTTACATTTGATGTATGAGAAATAGATAATAGTTTCTACATTAGTATAATAAAATTTCAGTATATTTATGATATCAATTTCATTATATTAGGATGTATAAAATATATTTGAATGAGGTGTTAGAATAAATAAATTGAAAGAATTCAGTTAAAAAGATTACCTCTTCATTGAGTATCTTCCTTTAGATTACACCTTAAGACTTCTTTGGATGATCTTTTGGTCGGACCAGGACCTCTAATATGTAGGGAGACTTCTTTGGATGATATTTTGGTGGGACCAGGACCTATAATATGTAGGGAGAAATTTTTTTAATATTTTTGAGTAGGTATTGTATAATAAATATTACTCAAAGTGTGTGAAGAAGTGAGGAGAATATGTTCTCTTATAAAAGTGAGGGGTGGTACCTTTGTAAATATTCAGTGTTTTAAAATAAAAAAAATAATTTTATTTGGTAAATAAAACTAAATGGAAAAAATTTATAAGATAGTATAGGGTTAAAAATCCACTCATCTAATCAAATTTATATGTTTTTTAGAGATATTTGAAGCATTGTCATTTAATTTAACCCCATCATTAACCCTTCTAACCCTTATCGTGGTGATTAACATTTACCAAGGTAACTATTCATTATAACAAAAAAATATAATTGGAATTATAACCAAATTTGAATATATTTATTTAAAATATATAAAAAATTATAAAATAAAATTTATAAAGGTCAAAAAAATTAATTTTAACATAAGTGTGAAAAATGTAATGAAAACAATGTTTAGAAAATTTTCATTTTAAGCATAAAAATAAATTTATTATCATTCATTTCCTAGTAAAAAACTATATGAATGTTAAAATATTTTATTGAATATATTATATAAATATGTAATTAAATCCATTCATAAATAGTGATCAATTTAATTTATTAAAATGAAAACACATCACGTGCATAAAAATAGTTTTCTAAAAATATCTCTTTTTACCTTAAAATTATTTTATCATTATTTATAACCAATGGATAAAAATTTATGGATGATCACTAAATTTTATACATGTTTAAAAAACACGTTTATATAATTTTAATACTCAAAATAAAGGAAATTAACTTTTAAATAAAACATATATGATAAAAACAATGTTTATAAACAAAAAATTTACATTTAGCCAATAATTACTAAACTAAAATTCCTTATCATTTCTCAGCCATTTAATGAATATAATTACTTTATTTTATTAATTGAATTTTATAAATAGAGTATTGATAACATTACTTAAAATTATTAAATTTAACAAAATTTATAATTCAACAAAATAATTCACAATAGTTTCTCTAGGATCAATGGTATTTCCTTAAGTGACTTTGACCCTGTTTAAAAAATCATTTACTTTATCAATTTCATTTAACCATCTATTAGTGTATTTAATTTTATATTTTTAATAAGGTATTATTCACTTAAGTTCACTGTTTTTTTCACGACCTGTCCCCCGGGGCCCCTGCCGTGACTACCCCAAGCCCACCTTCCATAGGCCAGGGGCTGGCGACTAACACCGAAAGGCGTATTCCCTAAAACCAGGAAGGCATTGCCTTTATAACCTATAAACACACGTAACCAAGAACACAGCGAGATACAAACACAAGTAAAACTGTATAGAAAAAAGAGTTCTGAAAGTAAGAGGGGCTGGAATACAAGCCCAATAGTAAGGGTACAAGTACAACTGAAATACAATACAATTGAAGAAAGAGAAAGATAGCTATTGGGTCATCCTATGAGGTTCCTACCTGAAGGGTAGGTACAGATCGCCTCCTTAGCACTCCATGTCTGCCCATATTCTCTATGTATCGACATGCCGTATGGTCCACCTCTGGGCACCGTCCAGTCCGGGTACCCTCGTCCTCAGCCAGCGTTGTCTATCGTCTACACCAAACACAACAAGGTGCAGGCATAGCCCATGTAGGGGTGAGTATAGCGATACTCAGTAGAGACTCCAAGACCCTCAAGGTCTCACAAAATCTACAAAGGATAAACCACAGAGCATAAAATCAATTTACAACAATACTTAGGTATATTCCAATACATATACCTAAGTTATCAAGTATTTCCATCTCAATCATGATGAAACATAGAGTCGATCTCAAAAGCACAAGCTCAACTGTTCCATAAAGGAAGGAGTACCATGAAGGTAAGTACCACATAGGTATTCCACACAGAAGAATACCACCAAGGTATTACCAAAAAGAAAAGTACCACACATGTACAGACTCAGCTCACACCAAGTATATCTTAGGTATAGTAGTAGAGATGATTAGATGTAACTACTAAATCATCTTACTCTGTTAAGAGGCAGACCCACGAAGGATTCTAAATCATCATCAGACCCACAGAGGATTGTAATACATCGTCAGACTCACACAGGATCCTAGTACATCATCAGTAAGTCATCAAACCCACACAGGATCCTAGTACATCGTCAGTACATCGTCAGACCCACACAAGATCCTAGTACATCGTCAATACATCATCATACCCACACAGTCTTCCGCAAGATGCCTCTGATCCGGGCTCAAGCATCATCCTCGTTCTTCGTTGGAGATGGTGTGTTCTTCGTTGGAGATGAGTTCCTCCAAAGTCTTCCCTTTCGCCAACAATTTCTCCCAACCAAAAACAAGAGAGGAGACAACACCAATTAAATTAATTTTACCAATTTAATTTGTTGGCACATTTAATTGGTATAATTAATTAAAGGGGTGTGGCACAATTAATGTGAAGGAAGTTCAAGAGACTTATCCAAATTAAAGAGGGAGTTTAAGGGTTTCTCCATTATGAGGGTTTGGGTGGTCCCCACATTTAGGAATTCAAATTGGGGGGTTTATACTTAGGTGGTCCCCACCACCATAACCCATGTTGAGGGGTTTCAAAAATAAAAATGTTAAATATTTTTATTTTATTTTATTCTTTCACGAAAAACACAAAAACTAACTTTCACCCTCGACCAACTGCCCTTGAGGTGAAAGTCTCCTTAATAAAATACTAGCGTTGTGAGTTCAACGGTGTCCTTGGATTTTAATTCTAAGCACTGGTTCAAAAGTTAAAAAAACCCCTCTCACACGTTTACTGAACGTACCTGAAAAAAAGTTAATAAATTCATTCTAGGCACTTCGGTCCTCGGAATCACGCGCCGTAAATTTTCACGAACTCGTAAAATTCCCATATAATTAAAAAAATACATGGAAATTCCGAGTCTTTAAATTCTCCCCACCTCAGGGCTTTTGTAACACCCCGACCCCAGCTACCCAGAGTCGGTGCATTACTTCGTAACATTGTCATGATCACAAAAGATCAAGTATCGAAAGACCAATTAGTTTAGTAGCCTTGGAAACACTAGATACATTCATAAACATTACATTACATCATAAAGTGAAAAACTATAATAACAAAGTCTCCATAGTATACACTCATATCCTCTTCTGACAATCCCTACAGGTCATTCATAAAATACTTCTTCACATCCTGGAAAATATTAAAACATTGAAAGGGGTGAGCTCAGATTCTCAGTAAGGATAACAATATTGCGGAAGCTTTCATAAATAAACATTAACATTTAAGGCAATGTATAACTAAAACAAAAGCCTTTTTAAACTTGAACTTCAGCATAATATGGAAAAAATAAAATTAAATAATGCCATTTACTTACTCACATGGATATTCTACTAGTCGAATAATCACATGCAATATCAATGACCACTTTCATAATGAGGGAATGTATAATGCCAGACATTCTGAAACATTTTGTCAAGGCCTCGGCCAAGACGTCTAAAATGATTAAGGTCTCGGCCAAAATCATAAATCAAATTGGGAAAGGGCCTCGGCCAATTCCACGTCTAGTTGTCTCATGAGACCTACCGATGCATTGAGGAGCTATATCGGGCTCCACCCGTCACTTATTAAGTCCAATACATTCCTCATATGAATAGGTTTAAACATATCATAAACCATAACATAATCGTATCACATAAAACATGCATAAAGGAAACATAACATTTCCACATTTCAATCACAAGATATCAATACAACACATTGATATAATAAAAATGCTTTCAAAACCATTTTCAATACCAAAATAAAAGAAAGTTAAAACATTGTATTTATTTTTCATTAAAAAAAAGTGATGGCTTTTAGAGGAAGCTGAAACTCAAATAATGGTCATGGCGGCGGAGAAGTCATTGTCGCCGCATATGTACGGAAAGAAAACATTCCCTTTTTGTCGTTTAGTAAAACGCTTCATATAAAAAAGATTCCTTTTGAATAAACGTAAAAGTCAAAGGGGTTTATACACCGTATAAAAGAAAATTGTGTATAAAACCAAATATGCCTCAATGAAAGGAGATTGAGACGAAGTCCTTAAAAAGATCATTTTTAAAATAAAATAGATCTATTATGTGTATTCACTATAGGTACACATAAAGAAATTAAAAAAATACAAAATAATACATAATAATATCATGACATAATTTGAAAGTAGGAGATTAACCCAAAGAATGGAAGTTGGGTTAAGAAATTCCCTTACCTCGTGTCTGACTTGACTCAACCGTTCTTTAACCTCCTGAATAATAAAATAGAGTTAATATATACCTTATTAAGAACCATTTTTAATTTCATTATCCTTTTTATATCACTTATTACAATGTTATGAACATTATGTAATTATTTAAGTTAATAACGGTCATTTTGTCGATCTTTGGTACTTGAGTCAACAATAAAATTCTTATAATTACAAGTTGTTCATGTGGTGAAATATCCATTATATCCAGAATTATATTCATGATGTAGATATCATATATATGATATATACCCAGTATATACATTCATTCATAATGTCACGTAACATTTAGAGGTAAGAAATAAAATGCACCGTTCATGGAGACGGTAAGCCGTACGTACGCATGAAAGCTACTTTCATTTCTATTTCATATTTAATGGAATGAAATCATAATGATATAAATGTATAATATAATTCCAGTATAATATAGTGTATAATACCATTTACTCCATCCTTTATACATCCCACATATGGCATTAACGATTCAAATCACTTTGAGGGGGCGGTAGTCCGCACTTCCTAAAATGAAATTATCGCGTTTTACCCATAATGGAAATCATAAAGTATGCCATAAATGAGAAATACAGAAGAATAAGTAAAACATAAACATATTATATATCATATATAAATATAGTGACATCTTAATGGCCACCTTTGAAGGTGTTATATGAGTGATGAACAATCATCGTTTCGTGAGGCAGAAATTCGCCATCCACAGAAACCGTATGTTCTTTAACCATTAGATGTAGGTGTGTGTAAGTGTAGCTCGAATAATTATTATAACAACATCCTAGTATATTGAGGATACTGGTGTTGTTACAAAAGAAATGAATAAAAAGAGTTTAGGGGGTGGGAGAAGAAAAATAAAACAAAACAACATTAGAGAAGACATTACCTCAAAATCGGGTAACTCTTTTTGATTTGAGCCAAAGGCTTCCTTGGGAAGAGTTCTGCCCAAAGTGAGGCTTCTAGGAGTAATAGGGGGAAGTTGGGAGAGTATTTGGGCAGATTTTGGCTGATCCAAATGGCTTGAATGTGTGAATGAGGTGGTAGAGGTGGGGGCCTTTTATAAGTGGAGAGGAGGGGCACTCTTGGAAAGTAAAGAAAAGTCATTTTATTATAAAATGAGTTTCGGATTTTAGAGGTCCCACACTTATATAATTCGTGGATAAGGTGATAAGGGTTCGAAATATACCCATACAATAGTATTTGTACAAGTGTAAGCCTTGGATTTTACATTATCTTTTCATTTTATTAAAATCATTAAATAATGAGGTCATCGCTGCATCATAATGATGTCATAAATAATTTAATTTATTTATTGTCTTAAAATTATAAAAAAAAATACTATGATGTAGGAAATATTTTTATCTTTCCAATGACTATTTATAGTCAAAAATATGAGTTGTATAACCCCATGTAAAAATTGTTTTAATAAAACATTTCATGTTTGTGTCATTTTTTACTTTAACATTAAATAAAAGGTATTTATGTCATTTTCCAACTAAAGTGGCTCCATGGGGTCCCCAAGTTGACCCATGGATTGTCTTGGTCGGCCATGGCACATCCAATGAGAGTAGGACATGTGTGAAGCTCATCTTATATTATTAAAACATTATTTTTACCTTAAACTACACTAATTACCTCTAATCGCGATTAAGAACTTAAAAGTTACTATTCACCAAAAAATTATTTTAATCTCATTGAACCAAATTTTACTTCATAATGACAACCATGTATGTCGGATTTTTGAAAATCAAATCACATAGGTGGTAATATTTCATTTAAACGAAAAATCAGTTATTTAACTACCACTTAGTGGTTTCACTATTCATCAAAAATTGAAGTTTTTCAGAATAATGCCAAAATTTCACCCTAAGCTATAATTGATATTCCGATTTCAAAAATGATGTCTATTTTACAAAATTCCAAACATATAAGTTTCATTAATTAATTTTATAATTAATTCCCGTTGTCACAACAAATAGCGTGTTTTTAAGAAACAATTTATATCAAAAGATTGGCAATTATTTATGTCCAATTTCAATGTTAAATTAATTCTAATGACCACCATTGGATAAAATGGTAAAAATATATTCTAATTATACTTTAAAACCAATAAATAGTATAATTTATCACTATAAATTATTTTGATTAAAAAATTTGTTTTTAAGTAATTTTCACTATTCATAAAAAAATTGGAAGTTCTCAGAAAATTACAAAAAATTCAACTTTGGATAATTTTGATATTACGAATACAAAAATGAAGTCCATTTTGAAATATAAAATTTCTATAATTTTAAAAAGTGGTTATTACTATTCATAACGGCTAGTTTAATTAGTTGTGGTGTGTGTTAGAGCTCGAGGTTGCGTACAACACACGCTATTGCATTATTCGAAGGGAAACGTACCGTGGAAGCTTGGGGTGTTACATTCTCCCCTCCTTCAAATAATTGTGTCCTCGTAATTTGAAATTTTTCTTTGAAAATAAAAGGTTGAAAAGAGAAAATACCTTTGAGGAAAACCCACATCGGAAATAAGATTAATAAAATTTAGCCTTAATAAGAGGGAAATGGAAATAAGAAAGTCACCACAAAATTATGATCTCGATAAGGAGAACATTGGTGGAAATTATAGACATATAATTGTAGGAAAAACGTAAATATTTGTAGGGAGTGATTGAGGTCATCAATCACAATCAACTGTCAAATTGAGGGCCTCAAAGCCTTCAATCTATGTTGATTTAAAATATCATCAGTTCAACAAGACATAAGGTATTAGGATAACACATTTTTTTTGTTTTAATATCCCTTTACTAAAGTTTAAGAATTAATTTATTCATTGAATAATAGATAGGTATATATATATTTATGCTTGACAATTAGAGTTTCAACCTTCAACTCATCTTTCACTCAAAAAGATAATAGAACTCAAAAATATTATACTTATCCTAATTGTATAAGGTTCCAAATATTAACACATACCATTTAGATTAGTAAAATTATTTTGTAATAACCAGGGACTTCCTGTAGGCTAGTGGTAGGAAATAAAGGCATGTCGCACTATGGTTGTGGGTTCGATTCCTGCAGCTTTGTCCGACGCGACGGGTTATGCCCCACCCTGCAGGTTGTCCTTTTCCTAAAACTATAGTATTATAATATTCCAAAAATAATCTTCATAAATTTTTTAACCTTAAATAATACTATCCAAAGATCAACTTAATCCACTCCAACCTTTATAGTTATCCAAAATACCTCTGTCCAGACTTTCTCTAAAAGGTCTCTTAATTCCAAAATCAATTTATCAGATTCCCCAAACAAAGTAAAGTTTCTCTTATTGTCACATACTAAAAATATAATTAACTTCATCATATTAAAACCTTACTGAAATCAACAAGTACTGCAGTACAATCCTTATATATATATATCACATTATTCTAATAACCAGAATATAATCCATGAGTCCAAAAGCACCAATACATTAGTTATTCTGCTTCAACTGTAGTAACAGCATAAGATTGTCCTTGATCCCTTGGCCTTTTCTGAGGTAAGTTTCCCTAACGCTTAGGACATTCATTTTCATAATGCCCCATTTCCCTACAATTGTATCATTCAACATTGATAGCCTCTTTCTTTCCCTTGCAATCACGCACCTGGTGACCTTTTTCTCCACATTTATAACAAACTCCCATTCCTTTTAGGCAAGTACCAGGGTGATTCTTCCCACAATTATCACATAATGGAAAATCCTTCTTTACCTTTTTCCCTTTATCTGTCTCTTGTTCCACCGTTCTCTTCTTCTCTTGCTTTACTTTGTTGTCATAAGACTTAGAGAATTCCTTTTCTGTCTTGATAGCACACGAGACAATATCTTCGTATGATGAGAAGGATTGTGATACTAAATCTCGACGGAGAAATGGTTTTAACCCATCAAAGAAAAGATCAATATTACTACTTGGGTTACGTATATAATTGGCAGCATGTCTTGCTAACCTTGTAAAGTTAGCCTCATACTTTGCGACATTCTCATCCTCCTTCTGCCTCAGACTCAGAAATTGCCTTTCCATATCTGTTCGATGGTCATGAGGAAAGTATTTTTCTAAGAAAAGCTCTTTGAACTCCCTCCATTCCATATTCGATACGTCATCATCTTCCTTTTTATTTTGAATCAATGACCACCATTGATCGGCATCTCCAGTGAGGCGGTAAACTGCCATGATAACCTTCTCCCTTTCGCTACTCCCCAAGGCGTGGAATATTTTCTCTAAGGATTTTATCCATTGATCATCTACTAACGGATTTGTACCCCCATTAAATGTTGGTGGTTGTTGCCTCATGAAGCGGTCTAACATTGATCCTCCACGTTGCGGATCAGGGTGCTCCATACGAGTAAGTTTATTATTCATAACCTGAGTGAGTTGTCCCAGTATGGTAATAAGTTGATCAGCACCAATTGTATCTCCAGATCCACAGTAATTATCTTGAGCAGGAGGGCAATCCCTACACGGAGTTTGTGTATTGATACGGTTTCCATTCCTTCCACTAGGCGCCATTACTATACAATGGTATAAACTAGATTAGTTTATGAATCAAAATACATAATTCCATACTTATAAAATACTTAACATAAATTGAACTATTTATGGATATAATCCATAATCATAAAAAGGTTTTCTTTGAGGAAGTATATACTCATAACCGTTCATAGTGTTTTGTAAAGAAAACAAGAATTATCCTAAGCATATCCCCCGGGAGTGTCGTAACCAAGAGTGCAGCAAGGCCCGTTGTCGTGCACTAGTTCCCGTTCGAGTCTATCTCAAAGCGGTGTTTTCGGGTTTTACCCCTAGGTACATCTGTGCCAGAGCCGCCTCTACCTGCTCGTATCCAAACAGGGATGTATTGCTCGGAAAACTCACAACATCTCTACAATACCACATTTCTAGGAAGTTCTTCTATACTAATACTCAAAGTCTATCTTCGGGCTATGTGATCTAATCAGAGTTTATCTAAATCTAGCTTCCAAGGTTAGTACTAAACTGCCTCTGATACCAACTGTAACGCCCCGACCCCAGCTACCCAGAGTCGTTGCATTACTTCGTAACATTGGCATTATCACAAAAGATCAAGTCTCGAAAGACGGATTAGTTTAGTAGCCTTGGAAACACTAGATACATTCATAAACATTACATTACATCATAAAGTGAAAAACTATAATAACAAAGTCTCCATAGTCCACACTCATATCCTCTTCTGACAATCCCTGCAGGTCATTCATAAAATACTTCTTCACATCCTGGAAAATATTAAAACATTGAAAGGGGTGAGCTCAGATGCTCAGTAAGGATAACAATATTGCGGAAGCTTTCATAAATAAACATTAACATTTAAGGCAATGTATAACTAAAACAAAAGCCTTTTTAAACTTGAAATTCAGCATAATATGGAAAAAATAAAATTAAATAATTCCATTTACTTACTCACATGGATATTCTACTAGTCGAATAATCACATGCAATATCAATGACCACTTTCATAATGAGGGAATGTATAATGCCAGACATTCTGAAACATTTTGTCAAGGCCTCGGCCAAGACGTCTAAAATGATTAAGGCCTCTGCCAAAATCATAAATCAAATTGGGAAATGGCCTCGGCCAATTCCACGTCTAGTTGTCTCATGAGACCTACCGCTGTATCGAGGAGCTATAGCGGGCTCCACCCGTCACTTATTAAGTCCAATACATTCCTCATATGAATAGGTTTAAACATATCATAAACCATAACATAATCGTATCACATAAAACATGCATAAAGGAAACATAACATTTCCATATTTTAATCACAAGATATCAATACAACACATTGATATAATAAAAATGCTTTCAAAACCATTTTCAATACCAAAATAAAAGAAAGTTAAAACTTTGTATTTATTTTTCATTAAAAAAAGTGATGGCTTGTAGAGGAAGATGAAACTCAAATAATGGTCATGGCGGCGGAGAAGTCATTGTCGCCGCATATGTACGGAAAGAAAAACATTCCCTTTTTGTCGTTTAGTAAAACGCTTCATATAAAAAAGATTCCTTTTGAATAAACGTAAAAGTCAAAGGGGTTTATACACCGTATAAAAGAAAATTATGTATAAAACCAAATATGCCTCAATGAAAGGAGATTGAGACGAAGTCCTTAAAAAGATCATTTTTAAAATAAAATAGATCTATTATGTGTATTCACTATAGGTACACATAAATAAAGTAAAAAAAATACAAAATAATACATAATAATATCATGACATAATTTGAAAGTAGGAGATTAACCCAAAGAATGGAAGTTGGGTTAAGAAATTCCCTTACCTCGTGTCTGACTTGACTCAACCGTTCTTTAACCTCCTGAATAATAAACTAGAGTTAATATATACCTTATTAAGAACCATTTTTAATTTCATTATCCTTTTTATATCACTTATTACAATGTTATGAACATTATGTAATTATTTAAGTTAATAACGGTCGTTTTGTCGATCTTTGGTACTTGAGTCAACAATAAAATTCTTATAATTACAAGTTGTTCATGTGGTGAAATATCCATTATATACAGAATTATATTCATGATTTAGATATCATATATATGATATATACCCAGTATATACATTCATTCATAATGTCACTTAACATTTAGAGGTAAGAAATGAAATGCACCGTTCATGGAGATGGTAAGTCGTACGTACGCATGAACGCTACTTTCATTTCTATTTAATATTTAATGGAATGAAATAATAATGATATAAATGTATAATATAATTCCAGTATAATATAGTGTATAATACCATTTACTCCATCCTTTATACATCCCACATATGGCATTAACGATTCAAATCACTTTGAGGGGGCGGTAGTCCGCACTTCCTAAAATGAAATTATCGCGTTTTACCCATAATGGAAATCATAAAGTATGCCATAAATTAGAAATACAGAAGCATAAGTAAAACATAAACATATTATATATCATATATAAATATAGTTACATCTTAATGGCCACCTTTTAAGGTGTTATATGAGTGTTGAACAATCATCGTTTCGTGAGGCAGAAATTCGCCATCCACAGAAACCGTATGTTCTTTAACCATTATATGTAGGTGTGTGTAAGTGTAGCTAGAATAATTATTATAACAACATCCTAGTATATTGAGTATACTTTTTTTGTTACAAAAGAAATGAATAAAAAGAGTTTAGGGGGTTGGAGAAGAAAAATTAAACAAAACAACATTAGAGAAGACATTACCTCAAAATCGGGTAACTCTTTTTGATTTGAGCCAAAGGCTTCCTTGAGAATAGTTCTGCCCAAATTGAGGCTTCTAGGAGTAAGAGTGGGAATTTAGGAGAGTATTTGGGCAGAGTTTGGCCGAGCCAAATGGCTTGAAAGTGTGAATGAGGTGGTAGAGGTGGGGGCCTTTTATAAGTGGAGAGGAGGGGCACTCTTGGAAAGTAAAGAAAAGTCACTTTATTATAAAATGAGTTTCGGATTTTAGAGGTCCCAAACTTATATAATTCGTGTCTAAGGTGATAAGGGTTCGAAATCTACCCATCCAATAGTCTTTGGACAAGTGTAAGCCTTGGAGTTTACATTATCTTTTCATTTTATTAAAATCGTTAAATAATGAGGTCATCGCTGCATCATAATGATGTCATAAATAATTTAATTTATTTAATGTCTAAAAATTATAAAAAAAAATAATATGATGTAGTAAATCTTTTTAGATTTCCAATGAATATTTATAGTCAAAAATATGACTTGTATAACCCCATGTAAAAATTGTTTTAGTAAAACATTTCATGTTTGTGTCATTTTTTACTTTAACATTAAATAAAAGGTATTTATGTCATTTTCCAACTAAAGTGGCTCCATGGGGTCCCCAAGTTGACCCATGGATTTTATTGGTCGGCCATGGCACATCCAATGAGAGTAGGACATGTGTCAATCTCATCTTATATTATTAAAACATTATTTTTACCTTAAACTACACTAATTACCTCTAATCGCGATTAAGAACTTAAAAGTTACTATTCACCAAAAAATTATTTTAATCTCATTGAACCACATTTTACTTATTAATTACAACCATGTATGTCGAATTTTTTAAAATCAAATCATAGAAGTGGTAATATTTCATTTAAACGAAAAATCAGTTATTTAACTACCACTTAGTGGTTTCACTATTCATCAAAAATTGAAGTTTTTCATAATAATGCCAAAATTTCATCCTAAGCTATAATTGATATTCCGATTTCAAAAATGATGTCTATTTTAAAAAATTACAAACATATAAGTTGCATTAATTAATTTTATAATTAATTCCCGCTGTCACAACAAATAGCGTGTTTTTAAGAAACAATTTATATCAAAATATTGGCAATTGTTTATGTCCAATTTCAGTGTTAAATTAATTCAAATGACCACCATTGGATAAAATGGTAAAAATATATTCTAATTATACTTTAAAACCACTAAATATTATAATTTATCACTATAAATTATTTTGATTAAAAAAGTTGTTTTTAAGTAATTTTCACTATTCATAAAAAAATTGGAAGTTCTCAGAAAATTACAAAAAATTCAACTTTGGATAATTTTGATATTACAAATACAAAAATGAAGTCCATTTTGAAATATAAAATTTCTATAATTTTAAAAAGTGGTTATTACTATTCATAACGGCTAGTTTAATTAGTTGTGGTGTGTGTTAGAGCTCGAGGTTGCGTACAACACACGCTATTGCATTATTCGAAGGGAAACGTACCGTGGAAGCTTGGGGTGTTACAGATTTGCATCCCTAAAATCCACATCAAAGAACTAGGAAAACAAGTGGGGGTACTGAGCATGAATTTGAGCCTCCTGCTCTCATGTGCTCTCCTAGAGGTTCTCGTGCTGCCAGCAAACGCGCACCAGAGGTATTGACTGCCCATGAAGGACCCACTCCTATTGATCCACAATCTCTACTAGAACCTAAGTAAACGTCACCCCATCATCGACATCCAGCTCATTGTGTTCAATGATGTGAGAAGGGTCGTGCACATATCTCCTGAGCTGGGATACGTGGAAGACGTCGTGCACCCGATGCAACTGAGGTGGAAGAGCTAGGCAGTAAGCCACCTCACCAACTTTTCTGACGACCTGGAAGGGTCCGATGAACCTCATAGATAACTTGCTGCCTCAGCCAAATATTTTTAAACCTCTTCGGGGTGAGACCCATAGAAAGACGTGGTCGCCATCCTCAAACTCTAGAGGTCTTCGTCTCCTATTGGCATAAGACTTCTACCTGCTCTATGCATTCTTCATCCACTCTTGGATGATCTGTACTTTCTCTGTGGTAGGCCGTACCATATCTGGTCCCACGAGTGCTGACTCCCCTGGGTCAGTCCAGCACAAAGGTAATCTGCAAGGTCGCCCATACAACGCCTCAAAAGGTGACATCACAATGGGAGAGTGATAGAAGTTTTTGTACACAAACTCCACCAAGGTAAAGTGATCCTCCCAACTATGACCAAAGTCGAGGACACAAGCACGCAGCATGTCATCGAGGGTCTGAATGGTCTGCTCAATCTGGTCATCCGTCTGGGGATGGAAGGCGATGCTCAAACGAAGCTGCGTCCCAAAAGCCTCCTGCAACCCCTTCCATAGAAGGAAAGTGAAACATGTATCATGATCGGAGAAAATTGTCGAGGGTACTCCATGTAGCCACACAATCTCCTGCACATAGAGACATCTCAAGCTCTCTGCAGAACCCTGCTCTCTGATCGGTAGGAAGTGGACCGACTTGGTGAGTCGGTCGACGATCACCCAGATAGAATCATAACCTTTGAATTTACGTGGAAGTCCTATCAAGAAGTCCATGGATATCCCATCCCACTTCCATTATAGGAACTCTAAAGGATGAACCAAGCCTGCTAGTACCTGATGCTCCGCCTTCACTTGCTGACAAGTGAGGCACTGAGATACAAACTCTGCTACTTCTTTCTTCATTTCCGGTCACCGGTGTTGTCATCGGAGATCCTGGTAGATCTTCTCCACTCATGGATGTACTGCTAGAGGGGATGTGTGGAACTCCCTCAACACATCCTCCTAAAGTGACATTAGTACCATGGTATGTCCTCTAAAGAGTATGGCATGCTCCCCACCTTCATAAAATCCATAAGGTGCTTTTCCTATGGATATCTGAGCACGTTGATCCTCACAGTCAGCATCCCCAAGCTGCGCCTCCCTGACTCGCTGAAGAAGTGGGGGAGTGACTGTAAGAGACTGAAGAAAAGTTGTTTCATCCCAATCCACAAAGGATATCTGCAAAGCGGTCAGATGCTTCATTGTCTCACCTAGTAGTTGTATACCAGATCTCCTGCTGAGTGAATCTGCTACAATGTTTCCCCTCCCAAGAGTATAGAATATCTCAAAGTCATAGTCTTGGAGGAACTCAAGCCAACGTCGATGTCTCAGATTCATATCCTTCTAAGAGAAGATATACTTTAGACTCTTGTGATCAGAGTACACTATAAAACACTCGCCCATCAAGTAATGTCACCACATCTTCAAGGCGAAGACCACTAATGCTAACTCCAGGTCATGGGTAGCGTAGTTATGCTCATGTTGTCTCATCTATCAAGAACCATATGCGATAACTGCTCACTCCGGCATCAGGACACATCCGAGCCCGGTCCCTGATGCGTCGCAGTAGACTATGTACCCAACACCCTCCTCTAGAAGCCTCAAGATGGGGGCATTAGTTAGCCTTTTCCTCATCTCCTGAAAACTCCGTTGGAATCTCTCTAACCAAATGAAGGGTTTCCCCTTATTCTTCAATGCTAATAAAGGTACTAAAACTTTGGAGAAATCTGGTACAAACCTCCGGTAGTATCCAGCCAAACCCAGGAAACTTCGTACCTCTATCACACTCCCGGGTGGCTCCCAAGAAATTATCACCTCAATCTTCACTGGATCCACTGTAACTCTAGCCTCTGAGATGACGTGTCCTAGAAAGTGCACCCCTCAGATCCAGAACTGGCACTTCAAGAGCTTACCATAAAGCTGGTGCTCTCGGAGTGTGTCCAGAACTATCTTCAAATGATAGGCATGATCCTACTCGGTAGCTGAGTAGATCAGAATGTCATCAATGAATACTACTACAAAGAGATCAAGGTATGGCTGAAAGATCATGTTCATGAGTCCCATGAACACTGTGGGGGCATTTTTCATGCTAAATGGCATAACCAAGAACTCATAATGGTCGTACCGACATCTGAAATCTGTCTTCTGCACATCCTCATCTCGTACTCTGAGCTGGTGATAGCCTGATCTGAGGTCTATCTTCGAGAACCACTGTGCTCCCTTCAGCTAATCAAAGAGGTCGTCAATCCTCGGAAGTGGGTACTTGTTCTTAATGGTCACCTGGTTCAGGTGCCGATAGTCAACACAAAGCCTCAAGCTCCCATCTGCCTTCTTGGTGAACAAAATCGGGGCTACCCAAGGAGAAATACTAGGATGGATGAACCATTTCTCCTGTAAGTCCTCCAACTGTACCCGCAGCTCACGAAGCTCCGCAAGAGCCATCTGATATGCTGGTGTAGATATCGGTGTCGTCCCGAGGTACAAGTCAATGTAAAATTCCACCTCTCTATGAGGAGGTAGACCCGAAACATTATCTGAGAAGACATCCGCATACTGGTCCACCACTATAGGATAACTCGGACTCTCCACATCAATTGCTCCGAGGGTAAGACTAGCCAACTGATGAGTGATCGGTTTTACTATCCTCTGGGTAAGTCCATCATGTGCTACAAAGGCTCCCTTCTCATCGGTGAAGGTAAACCTAGTCCCATCCATATGGACACACCTCACTTTGCACCTAATACAGTCAATCTGAGCATGGACTATAGATAACCATTCCATACCCAAGATGACGTCATAAGGCCTCAACGCCGCTAATAAAAGATCCCAGCTGAATCTCTTGCCTCCTAGAGTAATCTCACACTATCGGCACCAGTGCGTAATCATCAAATCTTCTCTTGTAGGATTATATAGCTGTAAGGATCGATCCAATGACTCTGTCAGAATCTCCGAGCTCCAAACAAGGGTAGTGGAAATAAAAGAATGACTGACACCTTTGTCTATAAGTACTGCAGCTAAGGTGGAGTAGACACAGATAATACCTCGTATCATCTCCAGAGTGTCGTGATCGTAGGCCTCAGTTTCCTGGAGGTGAGCTCGCCCCTGTCCTCTTGCTCCCAGTGGTCAGGGTGGACCACCTGGTGGTGGTGGTGGTAACATCTCGAATCGTCACCCACCGCTAGCTGCACGTCCAGCTCCTCTACCACGTTCGCCTGCTCCCTGTGGACCTCCTCGATCGAACCTTTGTATCTGCCTGGGCAGTCCCTCGACCATCTACTGATCATCCGTATGGCGGGTCAGGCATTCACGAGCTATGTGACCCTACCCACCGCATGTGAAACACTGCTTGTTCCTCGCATGACTGGTTCTGTCGCCGGTACCCCACAAAACTGATCCTAAGTCATGTGGTTGTCCACCAGTAGGTCTATTCCTCTTGAACCTTTGTGTCATCTATCTGCTGCCAGCTATAGAAGACTCCACTACATGATGTATGGTGGTGGGTCTCGCTGCTGGAGACTGCTCAGCAAGAAAACTATCCACTAAGAGGGCTCCCTCTAACACCCCTGCCTGCATTGGGATGCTGAGAGAAATCATCAAAGCCCAGATCTCCCGCCTGAGTCCCTACTCAAAGGTCCAGGCCCCTGAATAATGGGTCCCACACCATATCCATGGAGTAGCATGAGAGGTCAGTGAACCTCGCTGAGTACTGAGCCATAGTCATGTTGTCCTATTGCAAATGAAGAAGCTCTTGTATGCGCACTGCGCGAAGAGTCGCTAGGACAAACTCTGCCTGAAATAGGCTCTCGAAGTCTGTCCAGAGAAGTGTCACCTCGTCGTGAACCTGGAGCATCAAGATCCACCATCTGTCTGTTGCTTCCTGTATAATACTGGTGACAAGGATCACCATGAGATCAGATGGTATCCCTACCAGTCTGAAGACTCTCACAATAGCCTCCAGCCAGTCCTCAGCCGCCTGTGGGTCCATCTCTCCCCCGAACCTAGGTGGCCTCTGGCACTGTAACTCATGCAACGTGCTCAAGCGTCATGCACCCTCTGCTATTGGGGCTGGTGGCATCGGTGGCCCAATGGGTAATGGTACCGTTGGTGCCTTTGCTGGTGCCTCTACTGGAAGAGGGCCCTACACCGAGGCCTCGTCCCTCGGTGGGCTATTAGTGCGTACTATACCCGAAACCCTAGCTGGTTGTCTGGGTGGAGACATACTAAAAAGAAATAGGTGCTCCACGGTCAATAAGTTATACTTGGTGAGCTGAATCAAATAGTTCACAAAGAAGACTCTTGAAAACATACATGCAATCAGTGTTTTCATGCACTAAGTCAGAAATCAGAAGTCAGGGTCCTGGTGTATGGATACTTTGATCGCTGCACCAACACTGGATTCCCTAAACTGATAACCACACTCACTACACTTAACACTATTTCTGTTAAAAATATCAGAGTTCTATGTTCTATGGTAAAACTGAATCCTCTGATACCAATTTGTCATGACCTGTCCCTTGGGGCCCGTTATGTGACTACCCCGAGCCCGCCTTCCATAGGCCAAGGGCTGGCGACTAGAACCGAAAGTCATATTCCCTAAAACAGGTAAGGCATTTCATTTATAACCTGTAAACACACGCAACCAAGTACACATCGAGATACAAACACAAGTAAAATTGTATAGCAAAAAGAGTGATAAAAGTAAGAGGGTCCAGAATACAAGCCCAATAGTAAAGGTACAAGTACAACTAAAATACAATAAAACTGAAGAAAGAGAAAGACAGCTACTGGGTTGTCCTTCGAGGTTCCTACCTTAAGGGTAGGTACAGATCTCCTCCTCAGCACTCCACGTCCGCCCATCTCCTCTACGTACCGATACATTCTATGGTCCACCTATGAGCACTGTCCAGTCCTGGTACCCTCATCCTCAGTCAGCGTTTTCCATCGTCTGCACCAAACACAACAAGGTGCAGGAAAAGCCCATGCAGTGGTGAGTATAATGATACTCTGTAGGGACCTCGAGACCCTCAAGGTCTCACAAAATCTACAAAGGATAAACCACAGAGCATGAAATCAACTGACAACCCAACTTAGGTATATTCCCAAACATATACCTAAGTTATCAAGTATGTCCATCTCAATCATGAGGAAACATAGAGTCCAACTCAAAATCCCAAGCTCAAATGTTCCACAAAGGAGTACCACGAAGGTAAGTACCACATAGGTATGCCACACAGAAGAATACCACCAAGGTATTACCATAAAGGAAAGTAACACATAGGTACAGACTCAGCTCACACTAGGTATATATTTGTTACAGTAGTAGATATTATTAGATGTAACTACTAAATCATCTTAATATGTTAAGAGGAAGACCCACAAAGGATCCTAAATCATCGTCAGACCCACAGAGGATCGTAGTACACCGTCATACCCACACAGGATCCTAGTACATCATCAGTACATCGTCAGACCCACACAGGATCTTAGTACATCGTCATTATGTCGTCAGACCCACACAGGATCCTAGTATATCGTCAGTACATCATCAGGCCTACACAGGATCCTAGTACATCATCACAGCTAGCTACAGGGTTCCCACACTAAGCTTGCTTATCTCTGGTAGGGTCCACTCCTCAATACACTGTTTGATACTCCAACTACCACGAAGTGCCATGAAGAAGTATCCCAAAGGACCTCCATGTCATAGGGGTCTCAACGCAACAGACAGTGCATCAAACGGACGCCCGGTCTGCAAGTTATTAGCCTTTTAGTCCTGAGGGCCTGGTTAGATTCGTGTTCGATCCAACCTGACTGTTCCCCAACTTTATCCAAATCTCCAGTGAGGTTTACCAAAGGGATCATCTCTCTCCAAGGTTTTCAGTGCCGTAGACGGTTTGTTAAACGGACGCTCGGTGCCAAAGCTATGGCCCAAAGATCATAAATGGGTTGAAGTTGGTCCGGGTCCGGTCCAAGCCGGTCGGCCCGACCCGACCCAACCCGGCCTAGGCCGACCCGACCTAGTTCGGGTCGACCCGGCCTAGAAGCAGAGAAGCCGCGGTGCAGCGCGTGGGCCGCATGGCGGTGGTCCGCCGCGGCTGGCCGGATGGCCAGCTGTCCTCTCCGCGCGGTGCAGTCAAGCGCCGTGCCTTCCCCGGCGGCCGGCTCGGCCAGCCGTCTTTCCTTCGCTATTGCGGCACAAGCCACAGTTCTCTTCCATCGAGCATCACGGTCGTGTTGGAGCCTTTGTCGCTAATAACACAACAAATAATCACAAGAATTGCAGAGAGGTCGTTCCATGTTCATTTGGCCCACACTCTCTGTGTCAGAGTGGTAGCAAGTGGCTATGATTCCTTCTTGAATTACAAAGAGTCGTCAAGAACGGAAAAGGGGAAAAATAAAAACAACAATCCTACCTTGTCGTTCATTGGAGGAAGTTGTGAGGAAGGAGAAAAATTCATTGGGGATGGTGGTGTCGTCGTTCATCACTTCCGCAAGATGCCTCCGATCCGGGCTTAAGCGTCGTCCTTGTTCTTCGTTGGAGATAGTGCGTTCTTTTTTGGAGATGAGTTCCTCCAAAGTCTTCCCTTTTGCAAATGATTTCTCCCAACCAAAAATAAGAGAGGATCCAACACCAATTAAATTAAGTTTACCAATTAAATTTGTCGGTATATTTAATTGGAATAATTAATTAAAGGGGTGTGGCACAATTAATGTGGAGGAATTTCTAGAGACTTCTCCACATTAAAGAGGGAGTTTAAGGGTTTCTTCCTTATGAGGGTTCGAGTGGTCCCCACCTTTAGTAATTCAAATTGGGGGGTTTAGGCTTGGGTGGTCCCCACCACCATAACCCATGTTGAGGGTTTTCAAAAATAAAAATCTTAAACATTTTTATTTTATTTTATTCTTTCATAAAAAACACAAAAACTAACTTTCACCCTCGACCAACTACCGTCGAGGTGAAAGTCTCCTTAAGAGAATATCAGCACTGCGAGTTCAACGGTGTCCTCAGATTTTAATTCTGAGCACCGGTTCAAAAGTTACAAAAACCCGCTCGCACGTTTACTGAACGTACTTGAAAAAATTTCAAAAATTCATTCCAGGCACTCTGGGCCTCGGAATCACGCACCATAAATTTTCACGGACTTGTAAAATTCCCATATAATAAAAAAAAATACATGGAAATTCCAAGTCTTTATAGTTTTGTTTATCACAATCTATCAAATAAATTGAATTTATTTAAGAGAAATATATTCTAAAATTTAAAAGTGTTACATTCTAGCCCCTTATAATAATATCACCCTCAAAATTCCATTACTCTAATTATAAAAATTAAGCGTATCTCTTCCCCATTACCTCCTTGGGTTCCCACATATATTCCTCAAATTTATGATTCCTCTAGAGAACCTTGATTAGGTGAGTGGTCTTATTCCATATCACTTTATCTTTATGATCCACAATTTATACTGGTTGTTCCTCATAAGAATGATCATTCTTCGATGATATGACATCTAAGTTAAGTAAATGTGAAGGTTTAGTTATGTACTTCCTAAAACGTGATATATAGAACACATCATGAACATGGGATAGGTTCTGTGGAAGTTTTAATTGATAATTTATCATCCCTACTCAATAAAGAATTTATAAGGGACCAATGTATCTAGAGATCAGACACCCCATCCTTCGAAATCTCATAACATTATTTTAAGGTGATATTTGTACCCTTTATCCAAACTTCAAAATATATATATCATCAATTTTTATTTACATAACTCTTATATCAAATCTGTGATAACCTGATTTGTTGTTGAATGGCTCTAACTTGTTCTTTCATTTCCTTAGATAGCTATCAAGTCTCAATGGATTTCATTCTACAACTCCATCCCATCATGTAGTAGTTATGAACTTCTTGACATAGATGTATTCATAAGGAGACATATAAATTCTCATGTGAAAGATATTTTTGTGAGAAAATTCATCCAAAGGAAGTTGTTAATCCCAAAAACCTATGAAATCTATATAGAAAGATCTCATAATATCTTTAAAGGTTTAAATAGTTATCTAAGACTAACTATCTATCTAAGGATGATATGTAGTGTTAAAGTTCAACTATATATTCAATTCTTATTGAATAATTCTCCAAAACTTTGAGGTAAACCTCATATCATGATCAGATACAATTTAGATTGGTACTTTATAAAACCTTACCACTTAATTAATGTATATTCTAACAAGTTGGTCAAGTGATAAATCTTCTTTAATAACAATAAAATGTCCTAACATCGTAAGTCAGTTGACTATAACCCAAATGGTGTTATGGCCTTTAGAAGCATTGGGGATTCCTATGAAAAAATAAATGGTGATTTTTTTCCATTTCCATATAGGTATGAGTAATGGTTACATCATTCCATTGGAATTATTACATTTATCCTTAAATTTCTAACATACTAGGAATTGAGATACATACTCCGTAATATTATTCTTCATGTTGTCCCACCAAAAAATCTCTTTAATATCTCTATATATCTTTGTACTTCCAAGATAGATAGATAATGATGATCTATGTGCTTTATCTAATGGTTCATTCTTAAATTATGGTATTGATACGACACATACTTGGTTCTTAAACCTAGTCATTCCATCACTATCATGGTTGAAATTAGGAACAACCCTTTCCTTCTTTTACAGCTCCACATCCTGCTTTTGTGCCTCTTTAAACTTTTCATAAATGGATGGTTGAATATTCATCTAAGTAAGATAGGATTTATCTCCTTCCATAAGGATTTCAAGATTCAAACTCTATAAATCCATAAATATGGGATCATTTTAAATCCTCATCATGGACAAGATAGTATGGTCCTTCTTACTTGAATCATTAACCGCCATGTTCGCCTTCCCAGGTTGGTAATGTATTGAGTAATAATAATATTTAATCAGCTTCAGCCATATCATTTAGCACATATTAAACTCTTTCTATGTGAATATATATTTCAATATTTTATGATCATTATATATATATATATATCACACTTTTCTCCATAAATATAATTCCTCCAAATCTTTAAATAAAAAATTACCATTGTCGACTCCAAATCATGAGTTAGATAATTTTTCTCTCAAACCTTCAATTGGCATGAGGCATACACTACTATCATGTCATTTTGTATGAGAACATATCCCAGTCCCTTCTTTGATGCATCACTATATATTGTAACCCTTATTCATTGTGTGGTAGTGTGATCACGGGTTCACTAACCAACCTTCTCTTCAATTCCATGAAATTCTCTTCACATTCATCAGTCTGAATGAACTTGGCTCACTTCTATGTAAACTTGGTTATTGGATTTTATAGCCATGAGAAATTTCTCAAAAATCATTTATAGTATCCACTAATATAAGAAAAATATGGATCTTAGTCACCATGTTGGTCTGGTCCAATACTCAATAACTTTCATTTTTTAAGGATCCACTAATATTCCCTCAATTTTAATTACAAGATTCAAGAATGATACTTTTTGAATCCATAACTCACACTTGATAACTTTTTCATATCGTTTGAATTCAAAAGGTATTCAACACAATTCAAAAATTATATTTATTATATTTTTTTATCTTATAATATATAAGAATATCATCTATAAAGAATACCATGAACTGATCAAGTTGATATCTAAAGACTTTATCCATTAGATCCATAAAGATGGAAAGGGCATTGGTAATTCCAAATTGAATCACTATAAATTTATGTTTTTCATACCTCGTATAGATGGTTATATTAGGTATGTCCTCACTTTTGGACCTTAATTGATGATATCCATATCAAAATTTAGTCTTTTAAAATTATTGATCTCCTCAAAGTTGATCAAAGAAAACATCAGTATAATGTAAAGGATTCTTATTTTTGATCATGATCTTATTAAGTTCATGATCATCAATTCATAGATGCATTGTCCCATATTTATTTTTAACAAAATGAATAGGTTCACCCCATGTCAAAGCACTTGTACAAATGAATCCCTTATCCAGATTCTATTGTAGTTTCTTCTTCAATTCCTATAACTCAATCGAGGCCATTCTATAAGGATTATTTGAGTTAGATGTACCACTAGGTATGAGTTCTACTGAAAACTCAACTTCGTGATTTGGGGGAATACTAGGTAACTCTTCAGGAAATAAATAGGAATATTCCCACACAATATACATATCTTCAATGTTGATTTTCTCCCCAACCATTTGAGATAGATACCTCTCATGAATAAGTATTATGACCCATATAATGGAAGTAATTTCCATTGGATTTTCATATTATTCCTTGCACATATAGGTGAAAATAGGTTGATTCATAATATCAAACAATTTTTCCCTTCCTTATAAATTGATATGGTATCTATATAGAGAGAGTCAATCCATGCCCAAAATCACATAAAATTCAACCAAAGTGGGAATAATAATATTTTTAGGAGAAAAAATCCCACAAACTTCTATAAAATATGAGATATGTACTTGAGATTCCATAATCACAACATTAGGAGTTTTAATCGATAATTCAACATATAATTATTGTGGTGTTAATGTGATACTCTTAGAAAATTATTTGTATATAAAAAGTGGGTTGGTCCATAATAAAATAAGATATTTTCAGTTCTAGAGTGGATGATAAGTGTACCTTTCACCACTTAGTTCTCATGAACCTCTTCAGTGTTTGTGATCGCATGATATTTCTTTTTGTCTCTTGGAATAAGAAATTTCTGATGTTGATTGTCATCATTGACCCTCAGATTCATGAGTTGGTTGGTCTAATTCTCATACTCTTTGAAATTGAATAATTGGAGTGTTGGTGGTGCATTTAGTTAATCTTTTTATCTATTTATTTAATTTACTAGCCTCTTCATATACCTTCAGCATTCATTTTCTTGATGATCTTATTTTATACACTTAAAACATTTACCAATATCCTTAAAGTAATTTTTCTTATGCTTCTTTCCACACTTTTTAATTGAATAAATATTAATTTTGTTTTATCCATGGATTTTATTATTAGGATTTCCTTAAAACTCTATCTTTCTATTCTTGTTCCCAAACCCATGAGAATAATTAGAGTATCCAGACTCTATTTCTACCTTGATATCAAATAGACTGATTTCTTCATAACTATAAAAGTCTCTTATAGCCAATGTATTTCAGATACTTATTCTTAATCCACTAAGGAATCAATCAATTTTTCTTTCATATTCAATGATAAAACCAAATGAATACCTTGAGAGTCTTGTGAAATTTTTCTAATATGAACCAAATGATTCTTCATCCTTCTTCTTTAGCTCAAGAAATTCCCTTTCTATTTTGGGGTAAAGAGTTCAGGAAAATTAATTAGTGAAAAATAACATATTAAAATCCTCCTATTATCTAGATTCAGTTTATTTATCTTTCCTTGTATTCTTAGTATGATTAAGTTGTTGATCTACTTCATCTTCCAAATGATAAATAGATAAGAAAACTCTTTCATGCTCCAAGAATGGAAGAACTAAAAATATATTTTCAGTGGTACTGATTTGTTGCTTTGAAATTAGTAGATTAGAGGACCCACGAAAGGAAGTTTGATGTAGCCTCATTAATGAATCAATGATATATTTCTACTTCTTGTGATCATTTGGAAGCTATGTATGATTTAGATATTGTGATATTTTTTTAATAATAAAAACAATATTTTACACTCCATCCCCCATGTGGTTTGGTTGCACATGAGTAAAATCATTAAATTAGGCATCACATTCATTGTTAACATGATTACTCCTAGTTATATCCATTGAATAAAACCAAAAACCATAGTGTAATAATCAAGAATCATTAATCAGAGTGATAAATTATATAATCATGAAAAAAATTCTTAATATTTTCTAAATTATGACACCTTCTTATCAACCTATGACACTTTAGCTTCATCCTATAACACTTTCATTTCATCATATGTTATCTTAAGTTATTTCCTCATATTCTTTATAACCTAATCTCCAAAAAAACTAAAATATTATTTGATACCAACTGAGTAAACCCAGCATAACGTGCATACATATTTCATCATTTTAGATGAAAACTTAATATAATATACAATAATTTATTCCCCATAACCTTAAAGTTTTAGTGTCTTTGAAGACTAGATACATAATAAAATTATTTCATAAAATATATTAAAAATATCCCAAAAAAATTTCTCACATGGTACCCCTTATAGAATTATCATACTTAATACCTTTCTTCATAACCTACTAAAAATAGAAATATAATAAAGGGTGTGTCCAAATGCTCAAAAGGGTAAACATGGGATACATAAATCAAATTTAATAAGTAGGTATAAGATAATAATAAGGATATGAGAGGATGATCATAACTTATTAAATTTATACCCAAACATTCATAAATCATAAATCATGATTCATGGCATAAAACTTTTACATATCACAAGACATGAGTTGTAAGACTATAGAATCTCCAATAATCAATCATGATCCATAAGATAATATTATAAGCATAAGAGAATGTCGTGGGAGTGTGGCACAACCATAAGCATATAAAATCCTTTCATTAGTCAAGGATTGCTAACAAGACCATTATAACGTAGTGGAAAGAGTCCCACAGTGGATCGATTTCACTCCCCATTCCCTTTTCCTTCACGGTGGAAAGAGTCCCATATTGGATTGGGTTCAATCCCCATTCCCTTTTCATTAATGGTGGATAGAGTCCCATATTGGATTGGGTTCACTCCCTATTTCCCATTCATATTATCTCATGAGATATCAATATTTACCTAATTCATTGGAGGGATATATAATTATGGGCCCACATACCACTTAATAAAAAACACACATGTGTGTGACACAAGATCACAATAACATTAATCATTTCATTGTAGCATAATTAACCCATGGGAAATAAATTATTTTCCTAAAAAATAGTTTAATAATCATCATAATAAGACATCCAAATAAAGGAATTTTATGGTATTTTAATAGTATATTCCTAGTGAATCATATAAATCCTTAAAGTATATTTATATAGATGAAAAATACTTTTATATAATCATTAGAAATATGATTTTAAAAAACAAGAAGAAATATCCATTTCTCTTTGTAACTTTTAAAAGATAAATATTCCTTAAAAATGGGAATAGGATTTTATTTGTAAAACCATGGAAACATGTAAAGGAAGATTACAAAATAACATTTGTGGTGGCTTAAAATCCTTTCATTTAGTAAATCTTAAAGAAATATTTTTTTTTCATACTTTTATAAAAAGTCAAATATAACCCATATGGAAAACATTGTAAAGATTCATTTTTAAACCTTTGAAAATAAATCAAAATATGTTTAAAAATGAATTTACACAGTCATTGTAGAATATAAAAGATCATTCTTAAAACATTTTAAATAATATGGACATAGAAGAAAAATATTTCTGATCTAAAAGAAGAAATAAGGTCGACATTGCTTGAAAATATTTATTTGATATTTTGCGTATCAAAGAGGGGGTAAATGGAAAGAATAATTAAAAAAAACAAAAATAACCATATGATAAGAAACTATGTGGGGTTTAAGATATATATTATACAATTTCCTCAATGAATATTTAAACAATAACAATCTCGATTAAAAATGAGATTGAACATAAACCCTTACCTCAAGTACTGAATTGCTTCATATGTGCTCTAAACTTTTATATAATAAATTTATATTTATTATAAAACTATATTAGTACCATATTCATACTTATATTACCATATATGATTCATTCATAATTTCCAATCACTTTTTTATTAGTAATTCTTCACTAAAATCAATATTCTAGGTGTAAATTGTTTTGTTTATCATGGATATTTCAATTTTGTGATTTTTTTCATTACATCGTGGTCATGGTTTCATCATATACATAATATTAATCATGGAAAAAAATTCATTGAATTTATTATACTTATTCCATTATAATAGTATTGATAAATATATTTTAAAGAGGTGGAAGAAGAAATAAACTTAAAAGAATTTGGTCAAGACGATTAACTCTTCCTTGAGTATCTTCCTTTGGTTTACACCTTAAGCCTTCTTAGGATGGAATTTTGGTTATACTATAAACTATATGATGTGGGTAGGAAATTTGAGAATTTATTTTAATAGGTATTGGCTTATTTAGAGTACTCAAAGTCTGTAAGTAAGTGAGGAGATGAGGTGTCCTTTTATAAGCATGGGTAGTACCAACCTTGTAAATATTCAAAGTTTTAAAATAATATAAAGTATTTTTCTTGGGAAAGTGGCACAAAAAAGAAAAAAAATTAAGATGCGATAATTAATGATATAAAAACACTCATTAAATCAAAGTTATACAATTTTTATAGATATTTGAATCCTTGTCTCTTAATTTAACTCCTTTGCTAACACTTTTTATCCTTAACGTAGTGATTAAATTTTACCATGGTAACTATTCATTATGACCAAAAATAAAATTGGAAATATAACTAAATTTGAATATGATGATTTCAAATATGGAAACCATTTTATAAAATTCGATTTATAGAGGTGGTAGAAATTAATTTTAAAATAATCCTGTAAAATGCAACGGAAACAGTTTTTGGAAAATTGCCCTTTTAAGCATAAAAATGAATTTATTCTCATTCCATGACTATTAAAAAACATTGAATAAATGTTAAAATACTTTATTGAATATATTATAAACACATTTTATTAAAATAATTCATCAATATAGATAATTTTAATTTATTAATATGAAAACACCTTACGCGCATAAAAATTGTTTTCTGAAAAATATCTTTTTTACCTTCAAATTATTTTATATTTATTTCTAAAAAATTTATAACAAATGTATGAATTATCACTCATTTTTATAAATCGATAAAAATAATTTTCCATAATTTTAATAGTCAAAAATAAATAAATTATGTTTTAAATAAAACGTATATGATAAAAACAATGTTCATAAACAAAACATTTCTGTTTAGCCAATAATTACTAGACTAACATTATGTATAATTTCTTAACCATTTAATGAATTTAATTTATTTAATTTATTAATTTAATTTTATCATTAAATTTTATTGATAATATTCCTCAAAATTACTAAATTTAACAAAATTCATAATTCAACAAAGCAGTTCACAATAATTTCTCTATGATCAATGGTATTTCCTTATGTGACTTTGAATCTTTATAAAAAACCATTTATTTTATTAATTTAATTTAACTATCTATTAATGTATTTAATTTTATATTTTTAATAATTTAATATTTACTTACATTTGGGGTTTTGTGCATCATAAGCTATCGAACATATTGAATTTATTAAAGAGAAATATATTCTAAAATATCAAGGTGTTACACCAACTCCAATAAGGAGTTGATACCTAAACCAATTAACAAGAATTTTATCATAACTAAGTGTTTTCCCCTAAAAATTGAATGAAAAATGAGAGTTGATGAGAAACGGGGTAATACTTATGTGTAAAGGTGACTCATGGGTGAAAGAAAATGATTTCAATGAGACTTTTTCACCGATTTTTGGGCTTTAAACCATTAGTATTTTCCTTAATAACACCACACAAATGTTCTACAAGATATTTTAAATGGATTTCAAGTCATCCTTCCTCAATGGAGATTTGAAATAAGAAGTGTACATTGAGCAACCTGATGGATTCTTGCTTGGATAAGGTGAAGGATATGATTTCAATTTAAATAATGTTATATATGAGTTTAAACAAGTGAGAGCATGATATTCCAAGTTAGAAACTTTCTTAAAGTCACTAAATTTTAAGAAGGGTAAGTGGATCAAAATATCTAAATCAAAAAAATAAATATGTATCTTTAATTTTTATTATTTATATTGATAATGTTATCTTTTCTATAAATGAGGTAAGCATTTTTGGGGAGTTTGATTTAGAGATGGAAAAAATATTTGAGATATTGATGCTTAGGGAGATGAAGTATTTCTTAGGTCTCCAAACTTCTTAAGATAATTGTCATATTTTTCTTTCTCAAGAGAAGCATGATTAAGAACTTTTGAAGAAGTTTGTAATGGGGGATTCAAGAAAGTTTCTACCCTAGTTTTAGTGGGAACCAATCTATCAAAAGATGAATACTAAAAGTAATTTTATTCAAGAGAGTTCAAAAAAATTATTGGGAGATTACTCAACTTGGCAGATTCATGACTAGATGCATTGTGTGTTATTACATTACATTCTAGATTTCAAAGTGCAACAAGGCAATTAAATAATGTTTCTACAAATAGGATTCTCAGATACATTAAATCTATGATTAATTATGGATTAAAAAATAACATAAATGGAAGGATTGAACTTTTTAGATATTCGTGTGTAGATTGGGATAGAAATGTCAATGATAGAAGATCAACATCTGGTGGAGATTTCTTCCTTAGAGAAAGGTGTGTCATCTAGCACATAGAGAAGAAAAATTCAATAAACTAGAGTTCCACTAAAGTAAGATATCACTATGCCAAAATTGGAGTTTAGTGGCGGTTTGTTTTTCATTTAGCAGCGGTTTAAACAACCGCTAAATTGTTTTATAACGGTTTTGTTTTCGTTATTTATTTTGTTTTCATTATTTATTTTGTTTTAGTTATTTATTTTGTTTTCGTTATTTTATTTTGTTTTTGTTATTTATTTTTTTCGTTATTTATTTTGTTTTCGTTATTTATTTTGTTTATTACCATGCACATGCCATATATATAAATTCTGTGTTTGGTGAGATTTGAACCCCTAACCTCTTACATATTATTCAAAGACTTTACCACTACAACAGGCTCATCATGTGTTGAATAAACAGAATTTAATATATTTATATATATTAATTGAAAAAACAAATAATACATAACTAAATGAAAAATAAGTTATAATAATAAATAAATAAATTATAAAATTACAAAAATAAAATAATAAAATTATGAAATTAAAAAAATAAATAATAAAATAATAAAATAATAAATAATAAATAATAAACAATAAATAATAAATAATAAATAATAAACAATAAATAATAAACAATAAACAATAAATATTAAATAATAAATAAATAATAAATAATAAATAATAAATAATAAATAATAAACAATAAATAAATAAATAAATAAAAACTCAATAAATGACTAAATAAATAATAATGAATGAATAATAATGAAAAAATAATAATAAATAAATAAAAATAAAAATATTAATTATAAATAATAATAAATAATAATAAATAATTATAAATAATTATAATTAATAATAATTAATAATAATTAATAATAATTAACTATAAATAATGATAAATAACAATAAATAAACAAATAATAAACAAATACTAAATAATAAATAAATAAATAATACCCAATAAATAATAAATAATAAATAATAAAAAATAAATAATAATAATAAAATAATAATAATAAAATAATAATAAATAAATAATATTAAATAAATATTAAAATATTAAAATATTAAAATAATAATAAATAATAATAAATAATAAATAATAATACATAATAATAAATAATAAATAATAATAATAAATAATTATAAATAAAGAAATAATAAACAAATAACAAATAATAAATAATAAATAATAAATAATAAATAAATAAATAAATAAACAATAAATACTAATAAATAAATAATAATTATAAAATAATAATAAAATAATAATAAATAAATAATAATAAAACAATAATAAATAAATAGTAATAAAATAATAATAAAAAAATAATAATAAAATAATAAAAATAAAAATATTAAAATAATAAAATAATTAATAATAATAGATAATAATAAATAATAATAAATAATAAATAATAATTATAAATAATTATAAATAATAATAAATAAAGAAATAATAAACAAATTATAAATTATAAATTATAAATAAATAATAATAATAATAACCAATAAATAATAATACATAAAAATAATAAATAATAAAATAATAATAATAAAATAATAATAATAAATAATAATAAATAAATAATAATAAAATAATAAAATAATAAATAATGATAAATAATAATAAATAAAGAAATAATAAATAAATGATAAATGATAAATAATAAATAATAAATGATAAATGATAAATAATAAATGATAAATGATAAATGATAAATAATAAATGATAAATGATAAATAATAGATGATAGATGATAAATAATAAATCATAAATCATAAATCATAAATCATAAATAATAACTAATAACTAATCAATAATAAATAATAAATAATAAATAAATTATAATAAATAAATTTAATAATAAAATAATGAGATAAAAATAATAAATAAAAAATAAAAAAATAACATATAAATTATAATAATAAATAAATAATTTATAAAATTATGAAAATAAAATTATAAAATTATAAAATTATGAAGTTAAAAGTATAAATTAATAAATTAATCAATAATCAATAATGAATAATAATTAAAACGAATGACAAGACATGAAAATACATGAAAAGGCATGAAAAGTGATGAAAAGGGATGAAAAACGATGAAAAAACATGAAAGCGGATGACAATGCATGCAAACGCATGAAAACGCATGAAAAACATGAAAAGTGTGATAAGGAATGAAAAATCATGAAAACGCATGATTTTGACTACTACATAATAGTACGAACATGATACAAAGTCACCTCATGTTGAAAAGGAGGCCTTCGTGATTGGGATGCATCATGAGCACTCAAAGAGGTTCAGCAAGATCCAACAAGGATGGGCTGATTTACTAGAGTGGCTAAGAAACCCTCACAACTATTACAACCATGAAAAACCTAACAAAGCCTTAAGGATTCAACATAATCATCATAAAAACCCCAAAAAACCATTGATAATGATAACAAGCCATGAAAATCTTAATAAACAAGAATAAATGGAGTAACCGTAAAAACCCACCAAAACGGTCAGAAAGTCACAAAAACGTTGGGATCACATTAATGGAGATAACTTATGATCCGGGTGTCCATTCTAGGGCCGCAACCAGTCAAATCAAAGATCCTGAAATTAACTTTGATCTGATAAGCGATAGTGGCTGAATGGACTGGCATATCAGAAGTTACGACCGTTTAAAAAAGTAGACGGGGAATAGGTGCTAGAAATGGGGCATCGAAAAACATAACAAACTTAATACCATATAAAATGGGAATAACATATGATCCAAGAGTTTGTGTAGGCATTGCAACCATTCAAAACGAAGCTCGTGGAATGAGCTACGATCTGACAGGTGGAGGAGTCTGAACCGACACATAGATTGAAAGTTATGACCATCTGAAGAAACTTTTGACGGGACACCGGTGATGGAAATGATGTTTTGGAGGCCTTCTGAGGGGTTCTGGGGGTTTAAAACATGAAGAAAGCTTTTTTTTATTGTATTAGTGTGTATCTCTCTTCACAGACTTCGATTTTATATGTGGTAGAGTCTAAACGGACACCCGAAGCGAAAGTTATGGTCGTTTGAAGTTGGATAAATTTTTTCAACTTTCTTATAACTCTCATAACTTCTACACCTTTGATCGTCTCATGGTTTTGATCATACGTAGCTCTGTCTCTCTTCATGATCTTTGATTTGACTGGTTATGACGCTCTAAAAAACACCCAGATCAGAAGTTATGGTAGTTTTAGTGACTTTGGGGTTTCTTAAGTTTTTTTTCTTCAATTTCACAACGGTTTTTATAAAAACCCACTGCTAAAAAAATTGTGGAAAAAAATTAACAAAATTATATTTTAAAAAAAAATATTTAGCGACGATTTTTAAAAACCTCAGCTAAATTTTATCCCGAAAAGCATTTAGCGGTTGTTTTGAAAACCACCGCGAAAAAACCGCCGATAAAGCGCTTTTTTCTGTAGTGTATATTGTTTATACTCAAGTAATAACTCAATTAATGTTGGTTAAGACTTAATTGGAAGATATAAATATGGATATGAAGTTGACACTGCTCATGGGATGTGATAATAAAAGTGTCATCAATTTATTGATAATTCCGGTTCAGTATTCTCGATCAAAGGACATTGATATCAAGTATCACTTTATCAAGGAATTAGTGGATCAAGGAATGTTAAATTTGGATTTTTTTCCAACAAAGGAGTAAATAGTATATGTGTATACTAATTCACTACCAAAGGAATCATTTTAGAAAATGTGATTGATAATAGGAGTTCAGCCTAAATCCATTTAAGGATAAGGTATGGTGATTTCATCCCTTATCTCACTTTTTATTTGGATATATTCTGTCAAAGGGGGAGAAATAAAACATAAATCCCTTTATGTTACATTACTTAATTCATTTCCTCAATTATTTGGGAAAAGTTTTTCAAAGGTAGATAATAAAAAAATGTGGGGAGAATCCAAAGAAACATGTTGAACCTAATTAGGGAGAAATTTCTTGTTCTGGGGAAACATATATTTAAGGAAATTTTTTCAAAGGGTAAAGCTATGAATTTAGAGAATATGTAATGTGAAGTTTTTCAATAATTATAATGATTTTATGAATAATTTGTGTAGTAAGTTTGTGTTTGGAAAATGTAGGAAATTTTTTGATGAGTTTGAGATGTAGAAGAAGAAGTTGTTAGAGGTGGATGTGAGTTACCCTAATGGACATATTTGATATTGTTATTCATAATTATTATTTAATGCATCATGTATTCTCATATATTCTTATACATTTTAATGATGATTCATTATTAAGTTTAAAGGGTGATTTATGTTTAAGGGTTGACAATAATTTATTTGTATTTAATGGTTGATAAAAAATCCAAAGGGGGATGTTGAGAATAAAAAGTAAAGGGATTGTAACACCCCAAGATTTTGTGGGAAAAAATTGAATAAATTTGATTTCTTTAATATATTTCATTATGTACAACAGTTATTTTAACTTGTGTTACACACAAATATGAGTTTATCTTTCATTACATGTGACACTTAGTTTTAACAAACCATGATATATTATTAATATTATTATTTAAACGTGACCATTATAACTTAGCCATTAAACTTAGTGATATAAATAGTATTAACTAATTTTTAAATATAAAGTATAATATTTTTATATAAATAAAACATATTTACAAAAAACATAATTTTCGGTAAAGTCTTTATATGTTTCGAAAATACTATTTTCTCAAAAAATGTTTTTTATTTCTTTTTTTGAACAGTAATAAAATTAGTTTTTGATACTTTAGGAAAATTAATTTAATAAAATAAACTTAATTTTTGAAATCATCATGTCAAAATTTTCTTAGGATTTTTTTTGGGATTTTTTGTTAAGATTAATTTTTTGATGAATAGTGAAAAATACTGGTTTGTATTGAAAACTTCTTTTTCATTTAAAAGATTTATAAAGATCATTTTTATTTTAAAATGGGTTTAAAATTAAAATTAGTTAAATTATATATCAATTAATTCAATTTAAGTCATTAGAATCATTTTCATATTGAATTTTGATATAAATACTTTTTAAACTTTTGAACTTTTTCTCTTTAAAAACTGGCTTTCTCATTGCGTCTATGAGATTAATTTTAAATTAAATTTTCAACTTATATCAATTGATTTTGGAAAAATTCATTCCATATTTTTAATAATCATAATTTATATTATCTAATAAGATCATCTTAATTTTTAACCATAATGAATAGTAAAAATAGTAAAAAATATTTATCGCATTTAAGGTAAAAATGGGTTTACTGAGGGATTAAAATAAAAAGATAAGGGTTAAAAATAACCCAAGACTTATATAACGCCAATTGAATAGATATATTTCAACCTTATCTCTTATAGTTTTGATAATGGACCATTTTGGATCCTTTTTTCATGTCAAAAACATGGTTATACCTTTTTCTTTTCAAAAATTATAGGTGTGCCACTCGCCTCACTTATAAAAGGTCATCCCCTCTCATATCCTATTCACACTTCCAAAACCCATTTGTTTGGGAAATAACTACTAAAATAACTTCCTTAATTTCCTCATATCATCATATAAGCCTTTTTTCTCATAAATCCAACCTTGGAATGATTTTTGGTTCAAATCAAAATAAGGTGTCTGAAGAAGAGGTAACATCCCTAACTGAGTGTTTTATTTCATTTCTTCCCATGCCCCCTTAAATTATTATTAAAACATGATGATATAATAAAATATGTATATTCCATATAATTAGATGTTTTTATGTTAATTTAATGACCTATATCCATCTACTCTTCCATCAAATGGGTTATGAAATCATCATTCGTGTGTACGGCAAACAACCGCCTCGCGAACCGATGTTATTCATTTTCTATCACCACCTCTCAAGAATACATATAATGATTGATTTATTATTTATATATGATATTTATGATATTAATATGCTTCTTTAATCACATATTAATTCTTTATTTTCATTCCTAGGGAATATGATAACATCGTTGTGTGTATGGCGGACTACTGCCTCGCGAAGTAATGTGATTCGTTCTTCATATACGCTTTAAATGGAAGGTAATAAGGAAATTATTAAATAAAAATATGTGATATACATGAAATAAAAATTTTCCATTATTTTAATATATTATTTACCTTTATTTATTTCAATCCTTTGAGAAAATGGAAACATCATTGATGCGTACGTACAGCCTACCGTCTCCATGAACGGTGTATTACACTTTCTATCTCCAAATTTTATGGATTACTATAAATACATATATAATGAATATATATGGTATTTATATCATGTTTATAATTCTAGATATTATATAATCATGATCAAATTAATAGGACAAAAAATACCAAATCAAAATATACACAAAAAATAAAGCAGTTATTACCCGAAACATGACTTTAACATGGAATTGTTAATAAGTGGGTAATAAAAGGACATAAGTAAATAATATATGGTATGATATATATAATTATGGTTCTATAATAGATCTATAATAAACTTATATTTATTATACAAGAGGTTTGAATGTTTGAAAAGTAAGTCAAGACTTAAGGTAGGGGATTTATGTCTCACTTTTTACTTCTGTGAGACACATGTCATATTCACCGCCTATTTATTTTATGTGGTGTATATAATTACCATGAATTTATTTTATGATTCTTATCCTGAAAATTATTTGTATTTATATATCCATTTTATGATCTCTATTTCATGGGGTTTATTGTTCAAAAGTTATTAAAGTAGTAAGGGATTTTTTGTCTTAATTTTCCTTCTTTGAGACATATGTTGTGTTATGTATCTATATTATTTTATGAGGTGTATATACTTCCCCTTGAAATTTTATATCATGAATCTACTTCTATTCATGATATATTAAGTTTCATTTAATTTTATTCTTTCATGGGTCTTATTATTCGATGTTACCAAAGTGGTAAGGTTTTCATGACATTATCTCACCATTTATCAGGATTTTTGTGATTATGTTTCCAATGATGGAATATTATGATACATATCTCAAGAAACTCATAAATTTTCTTATAATTTGGTTATATCATTAGAATACATTTTTTGCCTCTATTTTCCACTCTCTATTTTCTCAATATTCTAAAAGAATGTTTTTATAAAAAATCGGTGTTATTTATTTCTTTGGTCAAAAATACTTTTTCTTCCAAAATCATGTTTTCTAAAAAAATTAATTTTTTTAATATTATAAAAATTATTTATTAAATACATTTTTACCCATTTTTAACTTTTAAAAAAATATTTTTAAAGTAATCCTCATGTCATTTTCTAAACAATGTCTGTTTGGATTTTACTGAAAATGTGAAAGGAATATTTGTTTTAATGTGTACGACATGAAAGGAATTTTCAACCATCGTGACCAAATAATTGTTTTTAAAGCTTCTTTTATAAGTTTAAATGTTTATTTTCAAATAAAAGTATTTCCAAAGTGTTTTGTTAATTTTAGTTTTAAAAAGTGGTTTTTGAGGAAATGATATTTTCCTTAAAAAAAATTAAATCATTTTTAATGATTCCTTTATAAGACTTAAAGATTATTTTCAAAGAAAATGATTTTTAAAATGTGTTGTGTTTTAAAAAGTTATTTTTAAAGTGTGAAGGATATTTTTCTCAAGAAATGTTCCAAGTGATCTTTCAAAATCATTTTCCATCTTTATATAGCATCCTTTGATGTTACTTATGATTTACTAGGAATATGATCCAAGTATTCCATTTGTATTCTTTCTCTAAATATTTTATGTTTATGAGTACATGATTCTTATGAAACCCACTTCTTTTTACAAGGTTTATTCTATAAAGAAATGATTAAATGATTATGAAACCTGTTTCTTTTCCATAGGTTATACTATGATGAATTATTTATGAAACCTATTTCTTTTCATGGGTTCTGATATGATGAATGTTTTATGATCTTGTGTCACACATGTATATTTTTTCATTATGTTATTGGAGGTACCTATATATCCCTCTAATTAATTGGGTAAATATTGATATCTCATGAGATAAATAGGACTGGAATGGGGAGTGAACCCGGTTCAGTAAAGAACTTTTTCCACCATGATAGTATTATGAGTGAACCTTGAATACTACAATGGTTTGGGGAGTGAAATAATTCCAATATGATAGTCTTGGTAATGAAGCTTGAACTACTATGGAAATGATTTTCTATGCTTATGTGTATTCCATAAATCTATGCCTTACTCAAATGTTATGTTCTCATGGTCCATATTCTTTGATTCCAACATGATTCATGTCTTATGAACTACCAAGATTTATGTCATGCTCAAGTTTATGGTCTATGATATATAGGTTATGGTTTTCAAATGTTATTCTCATTTCCTCATACCCTTATTCTCATGATATAATGATATATCCCTTGTTTACCCTTACTAAGCATCTGATCTCACCCTTTATTACGTTTCCTTTCCCTAGGTTATGATGGAAGGTATTATATATGATATGTATAAAAAGGGTGATAGTTATGAATAACATAGTGGGATATGACATAGCTCACTTATTTACTAGTTATTTATGTTTACAAGTTTTCAAATTCATTATACCTAAAAAATTTTGGTGTGTATAGTTATATTATGTATTAAATATTCATCTATTAAGATGTAATATTTATGTATGAGAATCTTGAGTCATTGCAATTGGTATCAGAGTAAGGTTTAATTAACCTATGGAAACTAGGATGAGAAAACTTTAGTTGGATACCTAATTATATTTATAAGGGTATGTCTAGGGATATGTATAAGGATAAGTCTATATATGATTCAAATTATAGGAAAATTAACTTGAATTTTGGTAAAGGATAGAGTGAGTGGTTTCTAAAAAATTACATTCCTTATCTGGATACTATAAGTATATGTAGATCTAGAATAGAGGTACCTAGGGGTAATAACTTGAAAAGGTAACATTGATATGGACTCTATCATCACTTGGTGTACGACAATGGGCCTTGTTGCCCACCTGATTTGAAACTCTCAAGGGATATGTTTTGTAAATTCACCAACTCTTTACAAACCATCATGAAGTATTTAAATAGATGGTGACTATGAATGACCTAGGATAAAATTAAGGAGTCATATATTGAAAATAAGGCGTCATGATTTAGATATCCTATAAGTTATTTTTCATGATTATGTGGTTTTACACTATGATTAGTGTTTCTAAAACATTGATTTCAGTTTTATTCAATGGTCGGAATCCAAAGGAACTATGTTAATGATGAATGCAATGGAAAATGCAATGATTTTCCTCCTGAGAAACTGAATGTTATGGGAGCTAGAATGAAAAACATTTTTTCAATGCTCGCACAAATTTCTCAATCTATGAATAATTCTAAACTTCCAAACTAGTAAAGAAGATAATAATTTTTTGTTGAGTCCTTCATGAGGCAACAACTACCCTCATTTATTGGGTCCATTGATCCACTAGTTTCTGAACAATGGATCAGTAACTCTGAAAATATATTTTACATTCTCCAGTGTTTGGAGCCTGAAAAGGTAATTTTGGTTGTCTATCATTTGGAAGGTGAATAAGATCAATGGTGGAACCATATCAAGAATATGAGTCAAGAGGAGGTAATTGAATACATGGAATGGGGTAAGATTAAGAGGATATTTTTTAGTAAGTACTTCCCTCATCTTCTATGAACAATGATGGAGAAGGAATTTCTCAATCTCAAATAGAAGGATGGTAAATCTATTGGTACCTATGAAGTTAATTTTACAAGACTTTCATAGTATGCTTCTGGTTTAATCATCAGTACAAAAGGAAAAATTGATTGATTCTTTGGTGTCTTAAGAGTAATTATTCAAAAGGAATTGTCTATGATAGAATTTAGTATCTACGAAGAAGTTATTAAATGTGAACTGAAGGTAGAAATGGAAATTGGAGATTCTGATCATTCCCATGGTTTTAATAAGAAAAGGAAGATTGAGTCTCATGAGAACTTGAATAAATCACTCAGTGGAAAGAAATTTTAGTCACCTACATGCTAGAAATGTGGTAATACGCACTCAGGTGAATTTCTAAAAGGAACAAGAGGGTGTTACAAGTGTGGGAAGTCTATCCATAGAGCAAAAAAATGTAGAAGTAATTTGAAGAGGCTAGTAAATGAAATGAATGGAGAGATAGCTCGATAGAATGCACCGACCACACTCTAGTGCTTCAAGTGCAAGGAGTTTAGGAATTATGCAAATTAATGCCCCAATCCAAGGGCTAATGTGGATGATAAGCCACAAATACCTCTAAACACAAAGGACGATAGGAAATCTTATGCAATAATAATGGATAAAGTTAATCATGATGATTAGGACACATTGTCCTCCCCTCCTTAGTTAGAAATTTCATGTTTGATTTGGTATGCTTGGGACCTATGAAAATATTATTGTTCATCATTTAGTGAAATTTAATGTATTTTTTATCATTTATTATCACCCTATGCATGGATTTTGAAGTAGTGAAACCTCATTTGATAGTCTATCGGTATAAGGATGAACCCAATATTCCAATGAATTTTGTTTTTGTATAAGATAAGAGCTTATATAAGGAATAAAGGTTGAATCAACTTTTAGAATTTTATATGTATTTGTGTAAGATTAACTTAATATTTATGGATACCATCATTGGTTTATGAGTTTAAGGTTGATGATAAGTTAAAATTCATTGACATCCCTTTTGAGATTTTACGTGATGAGATTTTATTAATAATAAGGATTTTTTAAGAGAAATTTATAGAAATTAAACCCTTTGGTTTTGTATATAGTGACAAATTTATTTGAGGATAAATGCCTTTACACTTTATGGACATATGATTAAAGGTTTTGGTAACCTTTATGGTTTATCTTATTTTTAGGTTAAGGTGATTATTAGCTATTGAAATTTAAGAATGTTTTAGGAACTATGTTATTATAGTTTTGGAAAAAGGATAAACCAAAAGTCTAGAGACAAACTATTGCATCTGTCAAGGCCATGGGGCTTCAACCCATAACTGAAGGGAGACAAGGGTATAGATCCCACCACTAGCCTATGTGAAAGATTATTTTTATTGGTACAACGTGAAGAGTGATAATTATGATTATGTATCTCGGTACTTGGTATTTAATCAAGTTAAGTAAGAGAGAAAAAAGCCCAAGGGGATTCCATAACCATTATACATAAAAGAATGGAAATGGGAAAAACATCAACCTATATTTTTTTTGTTGGACTCCCCAAAACATCTAAAGGAAATAATTCTATATGGGTTATATTTGATCACCTTAAAAATTCATTACACTTCATCGCTATTAGAGAATATTTATATCAGGATCATCTTGCCAAAATATACATTAATAAAGTAGTAAGATTACATGGATTACCAAATTCAATTGTATCTGATCAGAATCAAAAGTTAAACTCAAATTTTTTGTAGTGTCTTTAGCAAGAACTTGATAAAGATTTGAGTTTCAGCACTGTATATTATCCTCAAATAGATGATCAGAATGAGAGAATAATTCAAATCCTGTAGTATATTTTGGGATCTTGTTCTCAGAATTTTAAAGGTGGTTGGGATCAACATCTTCCTTTTATTGAGTTTTCTTACAACAATATCTTTCACTCAATCATTCATATGGCTCCTTATGAAGCCCTTTATGGAAAGAAGTGTAGAGCTCCAATGTGCAGAAATAAAGTTAAAGAAAGAAAGCTATTGGGGCCTTAAATTGATGAAGAAATAGAAGATAAGGTTAGATCCATTCAACAAAAATTAAGGGGGGAATAAAGTTTATAGAAAATTTATGCTAATAATCATCGACGTGATCTGAAATTTGAAGTTGATGATAAGGTGTTTCTAATAATTTCTCCATGGAAGATGGTAATGATATTTGGAAAGAAGGGAAAACTAATCCCTAGGTATATCGGTCCCTATAAAATTATTGATCATATCAGGATGATATCCCATCAGTTGGCACTTCCACCAAACCTCTCTCAAGTTCATGATGTGTTTCATGTATCTCTTCTAAGGAAGTACATAATTAATACATCGCATGTACTGAACTTAGAGGTCATACTATTGGAGCATGATATTTTTTATAAGGAATAACCAGTGGAGATTCTAGATCATACAGAGAAAGTTATAAAAAACAATAACACTCACATGGTAAATTTTTTGTTGGTAAAAACACCAGTTTAAGGAAGCTACATTAGAACTTGAGGACGTAATGAGGAATAATTTTCCACAGTTGTTGGTACAAAATTGATGAATTTTGAGGTTGAAATTCATTTTAAGGGGGTATAATGTAACACCCCAAGATTTTATAAATTTTATTTCTAATAAAGTTAATTTTTTCAATATTTTGAGTTACATACAACATTGAATTTAACTTGCATTACACGTAACACCAAGTTTCTCTTGTGTTACACATGACACTAACTTTTAACAAACCATGATATACTATTAATTTTATTATTTAAACATGATAGTTATATCCTAGATAGTAAACTTAGAGATATGAATAGTAATAACTACTTTTAAAATATTAAGTATAATGGTTTTATATAAAGAAAACATATTGATAAAAAAGTACTTAATTTTCAGTAAATTCTTTATATGTTTCAAAAATAGTATTTTCTCAAAAAAATGTTTTTATTTCTTTTTGTGAAAAATAATAAAATTAATTTTTGAAACTTTTAGAAAACTAATTAAATAAAATAAATTTAATTTTTGAAATCATCAAGTCAAAATTTTCTTATGATGAATTTCTTATATTTTTCTGAAAATATTAATTTTTTGATTAATGGTGAAAAATACTAGTTTTTATTGAAAACTGTCTTTTCGTTGAAAATTTTTATAAGGTTAATTTTTTGTTTTAAAACATGTTTAAAATTAAAATTAATTCAACTATATATCAATTATTTCAATTTATTTCATTATAATAATTTTCGTATTTAATTTTGATATAAAAGAATTTTAAACTTTTGAACTTTTTCTCTTTGAAAACCAGTTTTCTCATCGTGTCTGTGGGATTAATTTTAAATTAATTTTTGTGAATTATATGAATTTAATTTGAAAAAATGGATTTCATATTTTTAATTATCATAATTTATATTATATAATATTTTCAACATAATTTTTTACTATAATAGATAGTAAAAAAAGTAAAAAAATATTTATCATGGTTAAGGTAAAAATGGGTTTATCATGGGGTTAATCTAAAAAGATAAGGGTAAAATAACTCAAAACTTTTTAAAAACCCATTTTATGGAAATATTTAGACCTTATCTATTATAGGTTCTATAATGCACCATTTTTTATCCTTTTTTCATGATAAAACCTTAGGTAAACCTTTTTCTTTTTAAAAATTATAAGTGTGCCACTCACCTCACTTATAAAAGGCCACCCCCTATCCTCTCCAATTTAAACTTAAAAAAATCATTGATTTATAAAATATAGACCCAAATAACTTACTTAATTTCCTACCATCATCCTATAATCTTTATTTTGGTCATAAATCCAACCTAGGAAGGTTTTGGTGAAAATCAAAAGAAGTTGTCTAAATAAGAGGTAACATCCCTAACCAAGAGTTTTATTTTATTTCTTTCTCAAACTCATTAAATTATTATTAAACCATGATTGTATAATAACAAAATTATCTTACATATACTAATATGTTTTTATGTTAATTTAATGACCTATATCCATCTCCTCTTCCATAAAATGGGTTACAAAATCATCATTTGTGTGTACGGCAGACTACCGCCTCGCGAACCGATGTTATTTGTTTTTCAACACCACCTCTCTTGACTAGATAAAATGATTGATTTATTATTTATATATGATATTTATGATATTAATATGATTATATAACCATTATATTACATATTCTTTCTTAATTTTCATTCTGTGGGAATGCGATAACATCATTCGTGTGTACGGAGGACTACCGCCTTGCGAAGCGATGTGATTCATTCTTCACATACAAATTTCATGGAAGGTAATAAAAAAAAGTTTAAATAAAAATATTTGATATATATTAAATAAAAATGATCCTATAATGGTAATATATTATTTACCTTTATTTCTTTTAATTCGTCAATAAAATGGAAACAACGTTCATGCGCACGTATGGCATATTGTCTCCATGAACAGTGTATTTCACTTTCTATATCTAAATTTTATGGATTACTATAAATAAATATATAATTAATATATGTGGTATTTACATCATGGTTAACATTTTGTATATTATGGAACCATGATCAAATTAAGAGGATCGGAAACACCAAATCAAAACATACATGAAAAACAAAGCAGTTATTACTTGAAACATGACTTTAACATGGAATTTTTAATAAATGTGTAATAAAAGATCATAAGTAAATCATATATGGTATGATATATATAATTATGGTTCTAAAATATATTTATAATGAACTTATATTTATTATATAGTATTTTTGAACGTGTTCGAAGAAAGTTAATACTTAAGGTAAGGGAATTTTGTCTCACTTTTTACTTTTATGAGACACATGTCATATTCACCACATATTTATTTTATGTGGTGTATATAATTCCCATGAATTTATTTTATGATGATTCTTCTAAAAATTATTTCTATTTACATATCTATTTTAGGATCTCTCTTTCATGGGGTTTACGATTCAAGAGTTACCAAAGTGATAAGGGATTTTTGTCTCAATTTTCCTTCTTTGAGGCATATGTTTTGTTATGAACCTATCTTATTTTATGGGGTGTATATACTTCCCATTGAAATGTTATATTGTAACATCATGGGTTTTTGAATGAGTCAAAATTTCTCAACCTTTTTGAATTTTTGATTTTGGTGGTCAGACCAACCTTTCTTTTGGGATTTAGAACTTAATTCTAAGAGTTTGATTGACCCAAGGAATTATTTTTATATGGTTTTAAGTATATTAAGGTGCCTTGGGATTCAGATGGGTTTTGGGTGTATCGAGACTCAAAAATCCACTTTTCAGAAAGTGCATATAGAGGTGTACGGTTTGAACAAACCATGTGGCCTGCAAGTGGAAACTGTGCGGCCCACTTCTGCATTGGACAGGGTTAGTCAAACTGAGTGGGTGGGGGAACACGGTCATGTGGAAACTCTCTAGTTTTTAATATTATGGATATGCATATTCTTTGCATGGTTTGTAAAACTATGTTCCTAATCGTTCACAGTGTGGTGCTTAGGCAGTGAGCACCACACTGTTAGCCAAACCATGCGGCCACAGCATAAGGGGCTCACATTTCTCTTCGTCCCTTGGTTTTGGCCTCCTCTTCTTATTTGAGCTCTAATTCAAGCTCTGTTGGTGGCTACATATTCCTCTCGGTAGGGCTTTAAATCTTCTAGATTCTCTTTCTCGTTTATCTCACCATACAGAATACTAAATCCATGTGATCCATTTTCCCTTATTTTTAGGGTGTTCATTTAAATATCTTATTTCTCTCATTTCGACTCGAGTTAGTGGTTGATATCAGATGAGAGAGAGCCTACTAGCCTAAGGTGGGTGGTGCCTATATTTTTCTTTAATTTTATTGGTGTTTTGTGGTGCATATCTAAATTCACACATTGGGTTGTTAAATTGAGACCCCTAATTAATTTTCCTTTCTTTATAATTAATTAATCCTTGCTTTTTAATACACATTGATTATGTTTTTGTGTCTTGGGGTGGTGTTGACCATCGGTTATGTTGGATGTTCTCACCATATAAATCCATGGTGGATGGTGATGGAACATCGGGAGATGGTATTGAGACCATCAGTTGGGGATGAGGCTCACCTTTATGCTTGAGGTTGGTGGGTCGAAATTATTGGAGGGCAGATATCATTGTGCCTTAGTATGTCGGGATGTTGAGCCGATGGTGATTATTTATTAGAGGACATACATCATCATGCCTCAGGACATCGGGCTATTGAGTCAATGGGGACTTTCTAAGGTAAGGTCTGAGGGACCAGGGACTTGATGGGTATTCCATTTGGATGTCAGATACTTGATTGATGGCATGAGATGTCGGTGATACATTTATGGGATGTTCTCAAGGGATCTCTAGGTATGACATTCTTTAGGGGATGCCTAGGTACTAAGCCATGGGTCCTCACCACTACAAATATATATATATATAGGCATGTACTGTATACCATATATATATTTGGGGGAACATATTCATAGATATACTAGCATTATCCAAAGCAGGTAAATGCTTCCTTATAGCTATTAAGCATAAGGGAAGTAGGGTAATTAAAAAAAATTGTGTGTGTTTCTTTTTATTTGTATTTTTCATACACCTACATAATCATGGATGTAATATGGACACACATTAGTGGTGGCCTACTGAGTTCATACTCACACCCTACATGGGCCCCTTGGGATGCATGTAGGCTTTATGGTTTTGAGATCAGGTAAGGGATCAGGATCGGGAGCTATACCTTATTGATTGTAGATGTACCTTTTGCATGGGATGGATAGTAGTAAACTAGGTGGTTCCTCTACATCAAGCTGGATTTTCCTTTTGAGCTTTTTCATGATGATTATTATATATATATATATATATATATATACTTGTATGGTTAGCCATGGTTGACCCTGTTTTCTTATTTGTTATGTATGACCTACTTTTCTTTGCATCTCTAATTATTATTATGTGTTGGGATTATTTATTTTTTCTACTTTGTTTATACTTATTCTATGTTAATATATTGATTTTGTTGAGTCATGGTCCTTCTTTCATTGTGTTATATACATATGGACCATTATTTATTATCATTTACAGATGGAATATTCTCCCTACTATCACCTAACCAAACCCTTGATTCTAGTCAATAGCCTTTGGCATATGGGGAGGCGCGCCTAAGTCCTAGTGGACAACCATTTCGGAGCACTGTTTGAGTGGCAATCAGGTCGGGATGATAAAAATGGTATCAAAGGAGTTTCTTTTCCTTTTGGTCTTTCTATTTAGGCTATGGTATACCAGAAACTAGGATTTAGTTGAAAGTGGGTAATAAGCTCGTGTTTGGGTACTTGTATCCCCATGCACGAGGGACATACCGAGTTTTCAAGGGTGGTAAATTGATGTTATGATTTGTGATTTTACAGTTGATTGATTTTCACATCGAGTGGCTCACTTAGGTGTGATGTTATTGTATTATATGGTTTTGACCCTTGGACCAGTATGGAAAGGGGGGATTATTTATGCATCATGGTATGCACATAGGGTGACATGATATATGTATGTGCCTATAAATAATTGTTTAGAACCTGGAATGTGCTAAGAGGGTTTGGGTTGTTTAAAGTGTCAACAAAGAAGATAAATAGTGTTTTCTTGTATATCCTTTTTGGTGGAATTCTATTCAGCCAGCCCAGGTATGTGATTCCCGATGATACTGATATGTGATATATAGTCTTGACTCTATTAGGAGTAGGATGGGATGGTAAAGGGGGTGAGTTGTTTAAAGTGTAAACAAAGAAGCTAAACAGTGTTTTACTTTATATCCTTTTCAGTGGAATTCTACTCAACTACCCTAGATTGATATACATTATATGTGATGCCTGACTCTGATATGGGTAGGTAAAGGGTCATGAGGTTGGATGATACTTGATACACGACTCTGATGTGGATAGGTAAGGGGCCTTGAGTCCAGATGTCTTATGACATGGGTGTGGTAGGGGAGTGTAAGGGTGGTGAGATGTGCTACCTGTTACAACTTTCCCTATCGGTGATATATATATGTTGTTATGGTTTTTTGACCATAGTATTTGGTCTTCACTATGATGACATCTCGACAGCTTTCGGTGGAGTGTTAGGAGGGTGGTGATATGGTGTCACAAGATCATGCAATGGATGAGGCCCATGGGGATCGAGATGATCATGATCCACAGGTACAGGTCGGACAACCATAGTAGATGGAAGACTTTGGGCCATGGCTAGATGGGCAGCTCAGGGTGAGCTTGGTTTGAGTCATATGGGGTATTGATAGGGGATCTCGGGGAGCTGAGATATCTATGGCATATTTGACTCGTGAGTTCCAAACTCAACACCCACCATTATTTCAAGGTAAGGGTAGACCGCTAGCAGTAGAGAACTAGATTAAGTCAGGGCAAAAAAAGTGATTAGCTTGAGAAACCCCCTAGGTCGTAGGATGTATCTGGTGACATACATGCTTAGAGGACTGGTAAAGCACTGGTGTGACATACAAGTTTAGGAAGGCATACATGAGGAACTGTCTTAGAATTATTTTGAGGTCAGGCTCTTCAATCACTTCATCCCCAAGATGTTGAAGGTGGATAGAGATCATGAATTCATGAATCTCCAATAGGGAGACACATCTGTTATGGATTATGTGTCCAATTTCATGGACATTTCCTGTTTTACACCCTCTATGGTGGGTGACGGCATTGCTAGGGTGCGATGTTTTGAGGATAGCTTGGGGAACACCATCAAGGTTTAGGTAAACATTACCACCAAATATTTTTATGATTTTATTAAAAAGAAAGAGATGAAAATCCTACAGGAGAAATTACAGAGGTCTGAAGAAATGGATTCCAAGAGCATCGGCCCTAACAAATTGCATTCCCCTGGGGGAAAGGATCTAGGATGATAAAAAATAAGAAACTGGTCGTTCTGAGAAGCAATAGAAGCAAGGAAATCCGCCACCACATTCCCCTCTCTCCAGTTATGAAGAATAGAAGTATGATCATCCAGTATATTCCTGCAGCGTCTGATAAAGTAGATAATAGACCATGGGACCGGACCCTTACCTAAAATTGCATTAAGGAGGTTCATCGAATCACTCTCAATCTCTGTGAGACATAAGATCCTATGATTGTAAAGCTTGAGGCCATAAATCATGGCGATAGCCTCCGCTTGAAGAGAGTCAATCGGGCCCAAAAAGACTGAAAAGGCAACAAACATTGATCCAGTATTGTCTCTAATAACTCCACCCCCTCACATCGTGCCCATGCAGCACGAACCATCAGTATTCAATTTAATCCCTGAGTCTAGTGCTTTCTATCGAACCCAAGCACCTCGGATGAGTGGATCCAAACTGGACACGGAGTGCTAGGGAAGAAGCGGAGAAATAGACTGGGCAACCTCAAGAATTTTGTCTAACCTGCAAAAAACAAGAATGAGGTTTCAGACTTTAAAGATGATTCCCAAATGTGAAGCCTCCATATTAGAGTGACGCATATAATTCTGAGAAGTCCAGAGCAACCAACATCCTGCGATGAAGATAACTGCCCTTGCCCGTCATTCTGCACATGGTCTGTCCAGCGCTAAAAACCACTGCTGAAGGAAGGTATCAGTCGAGTAAATCCAATCAGACCAGCCTGTAAACTGTCCGAAGGAACTCCAAACCATTTTAGCCCAATCTCTATTGAATAAAAGGTGGACAACAGATTCAGATTGTGGCTCTTTACAGCAGAAGCACTTCGAGGCCAAACAAACACCCCTTCGCTATACATTTTCATCCGAGGGAAACTCACCATGTCGGACATGCCAGGCAAGGAAAAGGAATTTGGAAGGCAGCCTTTTTCACCATAGAATATCCCCCCAGCAGTCTTGTTGGGAAGCAATAGATTTAATTCTGAGAAAATCTCTGATAGAGAACATCTTCATGCTAACATCCTTCTCAAAGGAAGTGAATTAGGCATTGATAGACAAGGGTAACTTGAAGGATTGGTCATATTCGAGTAGAGTGATGGTGTTAGGTGAGCTTAGAAGAGATGCTTCAGGTAAGAGGAAGTGGGATCATAAGGAATCTTGGTAAGGCAGTCAGGCCATAGATTCAAGTAGACCACCAAGGAGTGGGTCTTCAGTTGTATTCTTCCAGTGCGGGAATCTAGGGCATGTTTGAACTCAGTGTGATCAGGATCTAAAGGAGTTTCATGCATGTGGTTAGATGGTTCATCTGGAAAGGTTCTATAGGAATCCTTCTCAAACAACTGGAAGTCAGGGACCAAGTCCGACTCAGGGATCTGAGGTAGGATCGGGAGCGGTACCAGGAGCCGGTAGCCAGGATTCAGCTGCATGCATAGGCCATGGTAGGGATAGAGAGACCCATTAGTGGGGTTGGTGTCCAGTAGTTGGTGCAAATCCATAGGGAGGTCAGGCCTCAAGAAGTTGGACTTCAGGCCAGGTGCATGCAATTGAGCTTCTAGGTGTAGAGCAGGCGGGGAGCCGACGATGGTTAAAGATATGCATTGATCATTGCGTGACCTTCTTTTTTGTTTTGGCATGTCCAGTTATGGGGGAACAAGGTGAACGTGTGTGTTTTTTTGGACTAACCAGGTGATGGTTAGTATGTTGTCATTGGTTATGATGCATGATATATATATATATATATATGAGGTGCGTTAGCACCAAGATTTATTTAGGGTGTTGGTATGATGCATGTTTCGTATGAGGTGCATAGGAATCGGGACTATGATGGGAATTGATATGTATATATAATGCAGGGTTATTTTTTAACATCTATTGAGATGTAGGACTTATGGGTATCTGATGAGATGAGGGTTTTGATGAGTGTCATGTATGGAACAGGTATGATATGTGCATCTAATAAGATGTAGAGCTTGATGGGTGTCATGTATGACATGGGCATGATTTGAGCACCAGTGAGGTGCAGGAATGACGATGTATCATGGGAGGAATTCTATGTCTGGGGATGATTGGTGGAACCCTCATAATTTTAATTTTGGGTTGGGAAGAAAACGGATAGGTAATTACTAAGGTGTGGAGCGCTACAAGAGGAATTAGCATGTGACTAGTAACTAGGGTAGACCGGGTAGATGTAAATGAGATGGGTATGTTTGGTACCATCTCATCATAAGGCCTAATAGCTCATGGATGAGATATTATAAAGTGGGGAGACTCTAACATCTCGGGTTTTTAAGCAGGTCCAAATTCCCCAACCTTTTTAAATGTTTGAGTATAGTGGTCGAACCAAACTTTATTTTGGCCTTTGAAACCTAATTCCAAGAGTTTTATTGAATCAAGGCATTGATTTTAGATGGGTTTTAAGGATATTCAAGTGCCTCAAGAGTTTTTAAGGGTTTCAGGTCCATTGGGGATCGAAACCCCACTTTTCAGAAAGCACAAATAGAGTCGCACAATTTGAAAAAAAAAACCATGTGTCCTACAAGGGGGAACCATGGGCCCACTTTTACAATAGACACGGTTAGTCAAACCATGTAGGTGGGGGCACACGTCCATGTGGAAACTATGCATTTTTTAACAGAGGGGATATTCATGGTTTGTGCATGGTTTGGAAAATTGTGTGTCTAACCATGCACACTGTGGTGCTTAGGTAGTGAGAACCTCATGGTTGGCGCACGGTTAGCCAAACTGTGTGGGTCATTTATTTGGGTGAAATGAATTTGCTACCCCTTCCTCCTATTTCTATTATCCTCATTTCTCCTCCATTCCATGCATAGCACTGGGGGATCTCCCATTCCTATTCCTCCCTAGGATTTGGCCTCCTCTCCTCATCAAATATCTAATTCAAGCTCTATCGGTGGCTATGGATTCCTCTCAATAAGGCCTTCAATCGGATATCTTCTCTTTCTCGTTTATCTCTCCATATAGAATGCTAAATATGTGCAATCTATTTTGCCCTATTTTTAGGGTGTTCATCTAAATATCCAATTTATATCATTTCAGCTCGAGTTAGTAGTCGATAGCAGCTACTAGCCTAAGGTAGGTGGTGCCTAGATTTCTCTTTAATTTTAAAAGTGTTTTGGGGTGCGTACTTAAATGTGCATGTTGGGTTTCCCGAGTGAGATCCCTAATTAATTAATACTTGTTTTCTAATTGATTAACTGTTGTTGTGGGATGCCATTGATCATGCCCTAGTCCACCTTAAATTGTACTAAGCCAGGTAAAGGGCTTATGACCAACTGGTAAGGTTAGGCCAGTTTTCTATTTTTAATTAATTAAATTGTTATATGATGTGATTGGTTCCATGGGAATGTGATGGACATGGCCTAAAGATTGGGGTGATGTTGATCACCTGGATTGAGGCGACATAATCATCAGGTTGAGGGCATGGGACAAGACATATGGGGTGATAATGATTACCAAGTTGAGGCGACATGGTCATCAGTTTAAGGCGGTGAGGTTGTTAGGTTAAGGTCAGGGCCTGTGTAACTTGATATAGTGTTGATCATCAGGATTTAGCAATGAGGTCGTAGGGCCATGAGGCATCAGATGATGTGGATTAGGTTATGATGGTGATTTTCACTCATTGTTGTTAGTCGACGCACTATTGGAGTCGTTTGCACGGAGATATGACTCATTTGAGGTGGTGTTGGCCGCTCGTTGTGGGTGGAGGCCTCTGTATATATTGCGTCTTAGGGGATAGTATTTTCTATAGGTTATATTGGAGGTGATCACTGTAGAAATCCATGGTGGATGGTGATGGACCATCGGAATATGGTGATGGACCATCAGGAGATGGTGTTGAGACCATCAGTTGGGGCCTGAGGCTCATCGTTATGTTTGAGGCCGATGGGATGAGATTATTGGAGGATGAATATCATTATGCCTCAGGACGTCGGGTTGTTGAGATGATAGTGATTATTTATTGGAGGATGGACATCATCGTGCCTCGGTACATCGGGTTATTGAGCTGATGGGGACTTTATGAGCTGACATCTGAGGGACCAGGGACTTGATGGGTGTTTCTTTAGAACATTAGATACTTGATTGATGGCACGAGGTGCCGGTGATATATTTATGGGAGGTGCCCGAGGGCTCTCCGGTTATGAAATTCTTTAAGGGACTCCTGGGTACTAAGCCATGGGTCCTCTCCACTATAAATATATATATACAAACATATATTGTATTCCATATATATATTTGGGAGCACGTATTCAGAGATATATCGGTTTTGGCCGAATTAGGTAAACGCTTCCTTGTGGTTGTTGAGCACAAGGGAAGTAGGGTAATTAAAATATGTGTGTGTGCATTTCTTTTTATTTGCATTTTGCATACACCTGCATAATTATGTATGTAAGATAGGAATACATTGGTAGTGGCCTACTGAGTTCATACTCACCCTATACGAGCCCCTCGAGATGCATGTAGAATTTATGATTTTGAGATCAGGTAAGGAGTCAGGCTCGGGAGTTGAACCTTAGTGATCATAGATGTACCTTTTACATGAGATGGATGGAAGTGGACTAGTTGGTTCCTCTGCATCGAGTTGGAGTTTCCTTTTGAGCTTTTACATGCTTATTATATATATATATACCTGTATGGCCAGCCACGAGTGACCCTGTTTGCTTATCTGTAATGTATGAACTTCTTGTATTTGCATCTCTAATTGGTATTATGCCTTGGGCTTATTTATTTTGGCTACTTTGTTTATGATTCTGCTATGTTTATCTATTGTTTTCACTAAGTCATGGTTTGTCTTCCATTATGTTATATACATAGGGATCATTATTTATTATCACCACCAGAGGGTATAGTCTCCTCACTATCACCTAACCAGACTCTCACTGCTAGTCAACAGTCTTTGGTGTGCAGGGAGGCGCACCTAAGGCCTAGTGGCCAACCAGCCCGGAGCACTGTTTGAGTGGAAATCTGATCAGGACGCTACATATATCATGAATCTCATTCTATTCATGATATATTAAGTTTTATTTAATTTTATTCTTTCATGGGGATTATGATTCAATATTATCAAAGTGGTAAGGGTTTTATGACACAATCTCATCATTTGTCGAAATTATTTATGATTATGTTTCCGATGATAAAATCTTATGATCCATATCTCAAAAAACTCATGAATTTTATTCTCCTATGGTTATGTCATGAGAATACATGTTTTCCCTTCATTTTCCTCTCTTTATGTACTCAAAATTCGAAAAGAATGTTTTTATGAAAAATCGATATTATTTCTCTCTTCGGTCGAAAATCTTTTTTCTTCCAAAATCATTTCTTCTATAAATGTTTTCAAAAATGTTCTTAAAATTCTCTAAATGATTTATTAAAGACATTTTTATCCATGTTTGACTTTTTACAAAATGTTTCGAAAGGAATCCCCATGTTGTTTTCCAAACAATGCTCATTAGACTTTAACCAAAAATGTGAAATGAATCATTGTTTTAATGTGTACGACATGAACGATATTTTCTACTATCATGGACAACCCATTATTTCTAAAGCTTCCTTTATAAGTTTCAATGTTTATTTTCAAAGAAAATGATTTCCAAAACGTTTTATTAATTTTTAATTTTAAAAAGTGATTTTCAAATAAAGGTTATTTTCCTTAAGAGATGTTTTAAATGATTTGTAAAGCTTCCTTTATAAGGTTTCAAGGTTATTTTCAAAGAAAAGGATTTTGAAAATGTTTTATGTTTTAAAAAGTGATTTTCAAAGTGAAAAGACTATTTTCCTCAAGAAATGTTCCAAGTGATTTTTCAAAATCATTTTCTATCTTTAGATAACATCCTTTGATATTAATTATGATTTACTGGGATATGATCCAAGGATGAAATTCTTATTCTTTCTCTGAATGGTTTATGCTTATGAGTACATGATAATTATGAAACCCACTTCTTTTTTTAGGGGTTATGCTATAATGAAATGATGAAATGATTATGAAACCTGTTTCTTTTCCACAGGTTATGCTATGATAAAATGTTTATGAAAACTATTTTTTTCATGGGTTCTGATATGATGAATGTTTTATGATCATGTGACACGCATATGTATTTTTTCATTATGTGATGGGTGAGAGTTGTATCTCCCTCCAATTGAGTAAAGATTGATATCTCATGTGATAAACATGATTGGAATGGGGAGTGAACCCAGTTCAGTAAAGGACTCTATCCATTGTGAGCCTTGAACTACCAAGGAAATTATTTTCTATGCTTATGTGTATGCTACAAATATATGTCGTATGCCAATGTTATGTTCTCATGGTTCATGTTATTTAACTCCATTATGATTCATGTCTTATGAACTGCCAAGATTTATGTCATGACTCAAGTTTATGATATATGATATGTAGGGTATGGTTTTTAAATGTTAGTCTCATGTTCTCATACACTTATGATCATGATATATTGATCTCTCTTATTTACCCTTACTGAGCATTTGTGCTCGCTCTTTCTTATGTTTCCTTTTTCACATGTTATGATGAAAGATATTATGTATGATGTGTCTAAGAAGGATGCTAGTTATGAAGAACATAGTGGGAGATGACATAGCTCACTTATGAACCAGTTGTTTATGTGTCCAAGTTTCTAAAGGCACCAGACCTAAACGATTCTGGTGTGGATCGCTATGTTATGTATTGAATATTCATCTATTAAGATTTAATATTTGCATATGAGAAGTTCGGGTCTTTATAGGGAGATTGTCGAGACCAGGAATTGTTGAGATGATGAATTTTTTTCCAAGAGATGTTTGTCAAAGGGGAGGAATGAAGTGGTGAGAGACTCATCATGTCATGTTCAGTTGCAAAATGAGTGTGGTGGTGGTCTGAGAAGGAAAAACGGGGAGCTCAGCTTTAAAAGTGGTGTTTCTAAAGATATTTTAATTTGCAAAATTCCTTGTATGAAATGGGAAAGGTCTCTATGCCATGGTTGGTGGGTATGGCCTGGGTTGAAAATGGTTGGTTTAAAGAGAAAAATGCTTAGGATGATGAAATAGTGAGTGGAAATAGAAAGGTGCACAAATTACCTGGACTAAGGTCCAAAACGACATCACCTATGTTGTGGTCCATTGGTTTATGCCATTGAGAAGAGTTGAAAACATCGAGAGGCGTGTACTAGGAGAGTGAAATAACTTGCAGTCAGGGAGGTGAAAAGGGCTTGATCAAAGTTCAATGGTTGCCTTAAATTCAAACCTGCTTACATAAAGTTGTGGTTGGATATGGACATGTCATTATGCACATGAAAAATCCAAGTCCAAAATAACAAGAGAGATTATGTCATGGCACAATATATGGTGCTCTGAAGTTTGAACTTAAACGACCTCCATACATTTAGTTGTTCAATTCATGTGGCCGTTTTGAAAGTGGTTTCAAAGAAGTTTGGGGCGGTTGAATTAAAATGGCTTGAAACATGCCATGATGAGCCTCAAAAACTTTCGATGCGAAGAAAATTCCAGATTTTGAAGTGATTTGATGACGTGGCTTGGTTTGTGTTTGAATTTGAATTTGAAATTCAAAGTTGAATGAAGTAGAGGAACGAGATTGTTGAAGAGGATAGGTAATTACTAAGTATTGTTAAATCACATCTAAAGGTCATATGATGTTTTAGAGTGATCCAATGGCTTGAAATTAAGTGGGAGTAGTTGAAGAGGAAGTTGTGTGTTTGAATTTGAATTTGAAATTCAAAGTTGAATGAAGTAGAGGAACGAGATTGTTGTGCAACATGTAGACAATATAGTGAAGTATATACAGGAAGTATATAGAAGAATAGGAAGAAGAAGAAGAACAAGTGCAAGAAGAAGGAAAAGGAAGAGGAAGAAGTGTAGTAACAACTTGGAGGAAGTCTATTTTGAGTGAAGACCGTCTCATTGTATCACAAGTTTTGTGTATCAAAGATGTTGAAACTAGTGGTTGTGTGATCACAAGTTTTATCAGATAATATTAAATATTGTCGTTCACTTCAAAAGGTGTCAAATGTTGATACTCATCCAGCAACATATGCTTTGGGGTAGTCAAAATATTGACACTTTGGTAAAGATGTTTTGGAAGATTATCGATTTATATAACGAAGGAATGGACTGAAAGTCTAAGATAATAATTTAGGGAGGGTGAATCTTTTTAAAACGAGTACTTAAACAATAGACATGAAATCATAGGCTAATATAATAATGCAGAAATCAACGGGAAACGACAGAAAGGAATCCTGTTTCCGTCACGTAGGATTACTTGTTACCACAAAAAACGATTCAATCCGCAACGCAGCGGCACACCCCCCGTCACGGATCACTGTGATATTTACAGCGACGAGTACCCTGTACCCATCATCATCACCATCCTCGACTTTTCTCCCTCTCTTTTCCGACGCCATTTCTCTCTCTATATAACTACCCCCCAGAAGCCGAAGATCCTTCAAATCGATGGGGCAAGTAAACGGAGAGGAGGGATGGGAATCGTCGTGGAGTGGGTGGGGTTGGGGGGACGACGGCGACACCTACTGCAGCACCGACACGGAGGGAACCAGGAAGGACGGCGATTCTGAGCTGGGGCCGCGGCGGAAGAGAGTGATGGTGCTGGTGGATCACTCCTCCCACTCCCACCACGCACTCATCTGGGCACTCACCCACGTCGCTCACGACGCCGATGTCCTCACCCTCCTCCACGTCCTCCCCCTCTCCGCCCCTGACTCCTCCTGTTCTTCCTCCTTCCACGACCCCAACCTCGCCGCCTCCCTCCGCTCCCTCTGCACGGCTCGCAAGCCTCAGGTGCGTTTTCCAGATTCCTCCTTTCTGCAACTCCACGCCTCCTTCGCGTCTGATTTGAACTGTCGCATCTTCTGCAAAAGGTGGAAGTGGAGGCCATCGTGATACAGGGGCCCAAGCTGGCGACGGTGATGGGTCAGGTTAAGAAGCTGGAGGTCTCTGTGCTGGTTTTGCCCCAGAAAAGGACTTCTCTCTTCCTCAACTGGTGCGTCCCCTTCGCCAGAATGAGTTCGTTTCTCTCTTATCTTAATTTTCCTCCGGTCGCAGCTTCTGCGGGAGCGGCGGCGATGGGTTCGTGGAGGACTGCATCGAAGCCGCGGAGTGCCTGACGATTGGGGTCCGGAAGCAGCGCAAGGGGATGGACGGCTACCTCATCACCACCAGGAACCGCAGGAACTTCTGGCAGTTGGCTTAGAAGGCCTCTTTCAGTTTCCTTGACTGTGAATATCCCATTGTAACTCGTTAACTAATCATCTGATTAATAAGAAATGGAGAATCTCAGAGCACGAGGATTGGAGAGGAAAACCGATTCTGTAATTGATCTCAATCTTGTTTACAACACCAAAATTTCTTCACGAAACTCAAAACAAGGTGTGGAGCTATAAGTCAAATCTTCTCGTCTAATTTATCAGGCAGGAGGGGGAGCAGATCCAGTCTCCTCGGAGTCCGAGGCGTCGCCGGTGGCTGCTGCGACAGCCGGTGCCGGACATAGCCGTAGAAGGTGCAGCCCAGCAGCGTCACCGCGCACCCCACGACGTTCATGGCTGCGATTGGGTTCCGGAAAATCAGCCACGACACCAACACAGCCACAGCCACCTGTGAAATCACACGAACAAATAAAAACAACAGTAAAGTCACAATCTTTGATGTAAAAAGGGGGCTGATTCGACGGACCCACCTTCAGATTGCCGGCGACATTGAAAGTCACGGCATTGGTGGAGTGGATCACGTAGAAAATGGAGAAGTTGAGGCAGAATGCGGACATGCCCGACCCAAAGATGATGAACAGAGACAGCCACGGGTTGGATGGGGGCGCGTGAAACCATGCCACCACGCCTGCTCCTTCCAGTATCACCGCCGGCACCACCAAAATCATCGTTGCAAAAGGCGCCATGTAGTACACCGTATTTATGCTAAACCATGAACCAGGTTAGAGCAGCAGCAACGAGCCACAAACCTAAGATATAGTAGTCGTACCTGTCAAACTTGTAGCCATGCAATAGGGACTCGGCGAGGATGGTCTTTGTTGAAGTGGCCAGACACCCAAGCAGCGCAGCACAAAAACCAAACACATTAAAACTAAGCTCCGTCACAGATGTAAGGAGTATGCCTCCCACAATGGGCACCAAAGAGACCCAGATTCTCCTGTCAAAATGTTTTCTCCACACCAACCACTGAAGTAGAACTGTGGTTGCGGGTGTGAAGGATTTTATGGTTTGCATGAAGGAAACTGGAATGTAACGCAGGCTGACATTTCCCAGCACTATGTTCACACAAAACACAAACGACATGGGGAATATGCGCCTCCAGCGATCTTCGGAATCAACAACTATAAGTGATTGAAGCTTCAGCACCTTTATCACCGAGTAAGCCCCAATACTTGAACAGATGAAGTGAACGCAAGACACTGATAGGGGGAACTTGAAATCCAGTTTCTGCAAAAGGACATCATTTCAGATAGGATGAATATGCACAGGTTTGTAAAGCAAGATGTACGAAGTTAACCATATGAATTACCTCACCAAAGTTAACTACTTCAATTATGATACAGAGAAAGGGTTAATAATTTAAGAAGATCAAAGAAACATCTACAAATAAATGCTTTCACCAAATCCAGCTCCTGTGGAACTTAAGACAAAAGAGATGGACACCTACTCTCTCCAAACCAGGACACCCATTTTCAACTTTCTCCGCATGCAAGAGGTACCTTCAGAGATATGACCAATTGTTTAAAAGGTGGGTTACAATAGTACGCACGCTGCAGTTGTTTATTGTTAATGATTGAGCGCCCTAAAAAGTGGAAATATCAAAGATCCAAGATTCCATTTTTTCCGAGAACAAAGTTCTAGCCAGGAGCCTACTTATAACCTCGTTATAGACCCTGACGAGTTATAAACTCAATTTCCCCTGCCTAGGTGCTTCTTGATTTACAAATTCCAATACATCAAACCACATCCCAACTCTAGGAGAAGCAGAACTAAATATATATTTACAATGTTTAAGTCAATAGATTAGTAGTAATCAGAACAAAAAAAATCTGTAACTAAACCACAAAGAAAAACGTGATGGATCATACTACATAACACACAAAATTCTCGCAAAAGAATTTCCTTCGTACAATTGAACCCGCAATCGACACCTAGACATTCAAATCATGAGAAACTTCAATCGACGAAAGGAATCGAAGCATTCAAATGATAAACGGGGTTTTAATACATGTATTCAGATGGAGGAGGCACGGATCGGAAAATTTAGCGAAACTGATAAACGAAAGCAGACCTGGAAGATCCACTTGTTCATGATGATAACGGTAACGTTGAAAGCCCACCACTGAAGGATCGCGAGAAGCGATCGAAACGTGCTCCGCTGACATAAGAGGGTCTCCTCCATGGCTCCCCGCCGAGGCTCAGGCAGCACAAGGATTCAGAGATCCGGATAAAACAGCAACGGATCAATCACGCCCGCTTTGGCGTTATAAAGCTTAGAATCCGAGCCAATGAGAGGAAGGGAAGCGAGGCAAAGGAAAGCCGGTGATGGCGATTGAACAAGAAGAAACCCTCTATTCTTAGAACTTAAAAGTGGTATGAGAAAGGACGTAACAGAGTGGGGAGCTCTCCATTCCCATGTGCTAGGTTGTCCGATAACTTTCAGCCCCGGGGTTGAATTGCGGAGGTCATCGGCCTCTCCTCCCGGCACGCCATGGAATGTAAATTTTCGTTTGTTCTGCAATGTTTTCCCACAGGAAACCGCTCCTCGCCTCCCCCGGTACGCTGTCTCGTCTCAGGGATGGATATAATCGGATGGATGGACGAAGCAAGGTGGAATAGGTCATGGAATTTTATTTATTTTTATTTATTTTTATTTTTATTTTTGGAAGGCAATATATGCGGAGTGGCCATGACACCGGATTAATGCGCTTTTAAATATATTATCTAACCTTTCCTTATTTCACTTTATTGACACGGCGGGCTGCCTTTTTTATTTTAAGCATTTAATAAAGTTTAAACCCTGGAATTTTTAGGGAGTTTTTTTTTAATACCTTTTATTTTATTTTAAAATAATATAATGAATATGGTTTTATTTATTTGAAAAATGGGGCCGCGGGATTTGTGAACCCTGTTCACGGTTTCATGAGGGCTGTGTGTGTGATCGCATAGCGATTCACTATTCAATTTCACCTTTACACCACTGTTTTAAACTAGTTTTGTAATGAATATTCAAAATATAATAATAAACTGCACTTCATGTTTTATTCAATGAATTAATGTTTATCACTATTAAAAAGGACAATTATACTTGTTTTGATATTTTCATCGAAGGGGGAGGTGATTTGGGGGCCGGAGATCATCCAGAATAAAATTGGGCCTAACTGCATGACATCCCATGGACTTTTGTCCGCTGTTTTGAACATTACAAAACTTCTGTACATCCAAATGGGCTGAAACTTTGTAGGCCTCTCCAAAACATCATAGGCTACAACTCTTATTAATAAACTGAAGCCTAATTCGGCCATATGGTGGCCAATCCAAACCATTCTGTCCAGGGGACAAAATCTTCCCGAATTCAAAAGTGTGTTTCGGTCTTTTGACCATATCTCCCAATACAGTTGTCTAATGGCCACCAAATTCAACAGGGAGACATTCAAGAGGCCGACCAACAACTCTTCTCTTTTGGTCAAGTCGTAATATGGCTTTCTACTATTTCAAAACCGAGACACAAGTGGTATCTGAAAAACAGGGTACTCAAAACCATGTCTCATTTTGGCTATAAAAAGGCACTATGGGCACCTCATTTGAAAAGTCGACCAAGGGGTGAAGTGCTACCCATTTAGAGTTCTAGAGGATTCCTCTCCTCATACTAAAAATTCTTGAGGCCCCTATCCTCATAGGGGGATCAAGGATGAAGAAGGAGTTCCACCCGAGCTTCCTCCTCCCGATGTCAAGCTAAACGGTGGACGATCATTTCGAGAGAGCTACACATACTTGGGAGGGAGTTCCAACACTTGATGTTCTACTAGTTTTCTGTAATTTGTGTGATAAATATTTCACTTATGTTTAACTTTTATGCACTTCTCCTCTGAATACACTTCTTTCATTATAATTAAGTGAAACACTTTTTATCTCAACACCGATTGGGTTAAGATTTCAAGTGGGAATATTGTATTATTCCGATTGGACAAGACAAGAGTCATATTTATCACACACATACATACGATTTCAGTATTCTTTGGTATCCTTTCTTTTCTATGTTTGATACCCAAACCTTGACAACACGATTGTTGTGTCAAGAGGTGGTTCTTTGAGCACCATTTAAGAGGCAAAAGGGAAGTTGAGATCTTGCCAACCCTCAACCAAAGGATTCCATTAAACCATGTGTATTTTTCAGAATGATGAACTCACCAATATGTGTCGTGAACTTGAAATGATCTTCTTATCTCATAATTATAAAACACCAACTTTATTTATCAACTATTAAAGTCTTTCAGTTAAGTCATTTTGTTAAAACTGTTTTCAAATTCATCCCCCTCTTTTAGTGATCTTTATTACAAATACACACTATAAGATACCAACTCTCCTTGAGAGACGACCTAGGGTCTTCCCTAGACTATAAATCAACCTTAAAAACATAATCAATTTGACGTGTCACGACAGCATGATTAGATTTTGGCGTCGTTGCTGGGGAGCGCTTTGGTTTTTAGTGCGTGTTTTTATAAGATTTTTGTAATTTTTGTGAATATTTATTTGTTTTCTCTTTTACCTTTTCAACACCTTTTTGTTTTGATCTATTTTTTGTGTAGGTTTAGTGCATGACGTGTTCTTCTCTGGGAGATTTAGCACATTTCGAACCTGAATCGGAGAGGACCCTACGTCAACGACACTGAGACAAACAAGACAACACTTTGAAGGAGGACACACCACACATTGAAACTCTTCTTCACCCTTCATCTTCTTTTGGAACTGACATCAAAATTGAAATAAACTTGTATAACATGGCTGAAAACAGTAGAACACTAAAAGAGCTAACCTCGCTTGATGTTGATATCCAACCCACATATATTCAAATACAAGGCAAGACACCCAATTTTGAACTGAAATCTAATCTAATTCACTTATTGCCAAGATTCCATGTACTTCCTGGAGAAGATCCACATAAACACTTAAAATAATTTCATACTGTGTGTTCTACATTAAAACCTACTAATGTGGATGAAGAATAAGTAAAGCTAAGGACATTCCCTTTCTCATTAGAAGATACTTCAAAAGACTAGATTTACTATGTTAATTCACCAATAAGAGGATGGGCAAACATGAAACGCCTTTTTCTTGAAAAATATTTCCCAGCCTCTCAAACTGCAACTATAAGGAAGAAAATCTATGGTATAAGGTAGTCACAAGGGGAAACATTACATGAATATCGGGAACACTTTAAAAGGTTATGTTAAAGTTGCCCACACCACCAAATAAGTGATCAACTTTTAATTAAATATTTTTATGGAGGTTTAATTCCTATTGATAGAAACATGATTGATGCTGCTGTAGGTGGTGCGCTGGTAGATAAGACCCCAATTGTTGTAAGAACCCTAATTGAGAACATGGCACAAAACACTCAACAATTTGGTACAAGGCCCAATGTACCCATTCGATGTGTCCATGAGGTGAAAAGTACCGAATTCGAGAGGAAGGTGGGCATGAAGATCGAAGAGGTAAGTACCCTTCTTCAACAACTTGCTCTTTCCCAAGGGAAATCCCAATATCCTCCTCCCATCCATTGTGGTATATGTTCTTCTGACACCCACTACTCCGACCAATTCCCCCAATTGAGAGAAACTTCTGAGAGCTGTGAAGAAATCTTTCTAGGCCGCCCCTATAACCAACCCTTTAGGCAAGAACCTTATTATCTATCTAATCCTAGGTGGAAATAAAACCAACCCTTTAGGCAAGAACCATAATATCCATCCAACCCTGAGTGTAAAGAAAACCAAGCCTATAGGCAAGGGGGGTATTCAAACCAGCCCCATCAACCATGGAACCAACAAGGAAAGAGTAGTTATCCACCGCCACCACCCAGAAATCCCCAACCACCCCAAAGGCCTTTCCAACAACCCCCTCCCAAACCCGATATTAGCCTAGAAGATATGATGAAACAAATGGCTTCCAATAATATCCAATTCCAACAAACCACCCAAACAGCCATACACGACCTCAAAACCCAATTAGGCCAACTAGCTAACTCAGTGGGTGAAATTCAAAGTCATGGGTCAGGTAGACTACCATCTCAACCTTTAGTCAACCCTAGAGATAAAGAAAATGTTAGTGTCATCACCCTTAGGATTGGAAAAAATATGAATCCTCCATTAGAGTCATCCCCTCTTGAGGAAACCTCCATCCCAACCATTAAAAATGTTCCAAATGTTGAAAAACTATGTCTTGAGAGAATCCCTTCCAAAGGAAAGGGTGTGTATGTCGATGAGTCTCCTCTCCCCAATCATTCCTCATATATTTCCCTAAAGGTCCACCCAACCTAGAAAACAAAAGGAAACTGAACTTGATAAAGAAATATTGGAAACATTAAAAAAAGTGCAGGTTAACATTCCTTTGATTGATGTCATGAAGCAAATCCCAAGATATGCCAAGTTTCTGAAGGAGATGTGTACACACCGAAGGTGACTTCATGGAGATGAAAAGGTGAGATTGGGGAGGAATGTATCAGCATTAATAGAGCTATCACTTCCCACCAAGTGCAATGATCCTAGAACATTCTCAATTCTATGCACCATAGGGGGGGTATTCTTTTTCTAATGCTATGCTTGATTTAGGTGCTTCTATAAATGTGATGCCTCACTCCATTTACTCTACATTAAAGGTTGGGGGAACTAAAGCCCACTAGAATTGTTGTTCAACTGGATAACCGGAGTACCTCACACCCCTCTGGTGTGTTAGAGGATGTTCTTGTGAGGGTTCAAAATTTAATTTTTCCTGCTGATTTTTATGTGCTTAAAATGGAGGATAATAAGATGAATGGACATGCCCCAATTATATTGGGGATACCTTTCTTGAAAACCTCCAAAACCATAATTAATGTCCATAATGGTACATTATATATGGAATTTGGTGGTGACATAGTCCATTTCAACATCCTTGATGCCATGAATCACCCCTCAGAAGAACATTCCTCTCTCTCTCTGTTAATTCAATTGATGTAGTCTCTTCTCCTGAAAACACTTCTTATCATTCCCCCGATCCCCTTTCTGATTTTTCATCCTTGATTGGAATTCTTGGTAATGAATCATGCATTGATTGTTGTAGTGGTCTAGAGAAATGTAATGCATGTTTGTTAATTGATGATTTCTTGAACACTGATAATTCAATGACCATCGATGATACTGTTAAGCTTGTAAAAGCTCATTCCTCGTCTGAGGATGATACCATTGAGAAGTTAGATGAGATCAGTGACCTCTCACTTTCACACACACTCCCATCAATCCAAAATACACATGAATTGGAACTGAAACAACTACCTCAAGATTTAAAATATTCATATCTTGAGAATGGAAACAAGTTGCCTGTCATCATTTCTAGTTCACTCACTCCCGAACATGAATTGAGACTTCTTGAACTTTTGAGGGAGTATAAAAAATCTTTGGGGTGGACACTTGCTGAAATTCTTGGTATTTTCCCATCAATTTGTACACATCATATTTTATTAAATGATGAGGCTAAAATAATGAGGCTACCACAACATCGACTGAACCCAAACCTCCTAGAAGTTGTGAAAAATGAGGTAACAAAATTATTGGCTACTGGAATCATTTACCTCATCTCTGACAGCCAATGGGTCAGTCCCATTCAAATAGTTCCTAAAAAACCAGCCTTACAATAATTAAAAATGAAAATAATGAATTGGTTCCAACTCGTGTGCAGAATAGTTGGCGTGTCTGCATAGACTATCGCTGACTAAACCAACACACTAGGAAAGACCATTTCCCTTTTCCATTCATTAACCAAATGCTAGAGAGGCTAGCGGGTAAGTCCCACTACTATTTCCTTGATGGGTACTCTAGATACTTTCATATCCATATTTACCCAAAGGATCAGAAAAATACAATCTTCACTTGCCCCATTGGAATATTTTCATATAGGAGGATGCCATTTGGTCTGTGCAATACTCCAGGTACTTTCTGACGATGTATGGTTAGTATTTTTTCAGATTACCTGGAGAGTTGCATGGAAGTTTTCATGGATGATTTCACTGTTTATGGCTCCTCTTTTGATGAATGTTTGAGTAGTCTTGGTTTAGTCCTACGTCACTCTATTGAAAAGAATCTTGTATTAAATTATGAGAAATGACATTTCATGGTGCAATAAGGTATAGTTTTGGAAATTTCATTTCTGGGGATGGTATCCAAGTAGATAAATCAAAAGTGGATTTCATTTCTTCCCTACCATTCCCAAAAAATGTACGGGATGTGCAGTCTTTCCTAGGTCATGCTGGATTTTACCGTCGTTTCATTCAGTACTTTAGTAAAATTGCACTCCCCCTCTCCCGATTACTCCAAAAAGAAAAGGAATTTGTTTTTGATGAAGAATGTGAGGAAGATTTTAATAAGTTAAAATGGATTCTCACGTCACCCTCGGTAATCCAACCACCATGGTGGGATTTACCATTTGTGCTCATGTGTGATGCCTCTAACTATGTAGTTGGGGCAGTCTTATCACAAAGGGTTGATCGAGCTCCACATGCCATTGCCTATGCCTCACGTACTTTGGAACCTTCCCAAGAAAACTACACCACAACTGAAAAAGAATTCCTTTCCATTGTGTTTGCCTTGGACAAATTCAGGTCATACCTTTTGGGGTCCAAAGTCATTGTGTTCTCAGACTATACAACCCTCTGGTATCTCCTTAAGAAATCGGAATCCAAACCACGTCTCATTCGTTGGATGCTCCTCCTTTAAGAATTCAATCTAGATATTAGAGATAAAAAAAGCATAGAATGTGGTGGCTGACCATATCAGTAGGATTCCCCCATCCTTGGACATTGACTTATCCCCTTGTATTCCTATAAATGATATGTTTTTTGATGAGCAATTGTACCGAGTGCAAGATGTTATTCCTTGGTATGCTGAAATTGTAAATTATTTGGTATCATCTTGCATTCCTACTGATTTCAATAAAAATCAATCCAGTCGTCTAAAACATGATTTTTGTTGGTACATTTGAGATGACCCCTACCTCTGGTGCACATGTAGTGATCATGTACTTAGGTGTTGTGTTCCCAATAGCGAGTTTCAGCCTATCCTTAGATTTTGTCACACTCTTACTTATGGGGTCCACTTTGGTCTCCAACGGACTGCTCGCAAAATCCTTGATTCTGGTCTCTTTTGGCCAACACTATTTTCAGGATGCCCATGATTTTTGTAAATCTTGTCCACGTTGTCAAAGAATGGGTAATGTCTCTAAAATAAATGAAATGCGACAACAACCATTGCTCTTTCATGACATTTTTGATGTTTGGGGTGTTGACTTTATGGGACCATTTCCCAATTCCTTTAGCAACTTGTACATTCTTCTGGTAGTTGATTACGTGTCAAAATGGGTAGAGGCACGAGCTACAAGGACTGATGATTCTAAGGTAGTTGTAGAATTTTTGAGAACTCAGATCTTCTGTAGGTTTGCCTTACCTAAGTTCATCATCAATGACCAGGGTTCTCATTTCTACAACAGAACAATGCAATCACTTTTGCGTCGGTATAGGGTCAGTCATCGAGTATCTACTACATATCACCCACAAACCAATGGTCAAGTTGAGGTGTCAAATAGGGAGGTAAAACAAATTCTTGAAAAAACGGTTCAACTCAATAGAAAATATTGGAGTCTTAGACTTGATGATTCATTATGGGATTACCGTACTGCTTTTAAGACTCCCATTGGAATTTCACCATATCGGCTAGTGTTTGGAAAGAGTTGTCACCTCCCTATTGAGATTGAGCACCAGACCTACTGGGCCATCAAAAAATGCAATTCTAATCTTTATGGTGAAGGTTCTCAAAGGAAGTTGCATATTCACAAGTTGGAGGAAATGAGAAGAGATGTATATGAGAACTCTAGGATTTATAAGGAGCGAACAAAGGCTGCCCATGACCGTCTCATCCTTCATCATCAATTCCACATTGGGCAGAAGGTCCTCCTCTACAATGCAAGGCTGAAGTTACATCCAGGTAAGCTTCATTCCTGTGGGTTTGGACCATAAAATGTTATTAATGTATCTCCATTTTGTGTTGTTTAGGTTCAAAATGAAGAAACCAAGAAAACCTTCACTGTTAATGGGCAGCGGATGAAGCACTTCCACAAAGACCTTCTGGATTTCCCGATGGAGGAACTCTATGTTCAAGATGCAACATAACAGTGAAACACACCATGTTTTATCCTTCCTTCTCACCTTCTCAATTATTACAGTGAGTACACTGCACATTCTATGTGTGTGTGTGTGTGGGGGGGGGGGGGGTGGGTGGGTACATTCCTGGGTTAGATAGGAATTTTCATCATCTTTTTCCTTTCTTCTCTTTTTCGCCTTCTTTATGGTATTTTCGATTTTCCCCATGTTTCTGGGTTCATTAATATTTTCATTTTCTTTATTCTTTCTTCTCTTTTCACCTTCTTTATGGTATTTTCACTTTTCCCCATCTTTTTGGGTTCATTAGGATTTTTATTTTCTTTCTTCTTTCTTCTCCTTTTCACTTTCTTTATGGTATTTTCACTCCCCCCCCATATGGTCACCAAATCATGGAACTTACTAAAAATGCATGTTGAAATTTTTAATTCCATGTTGATTTAACATTTGATAAAAAAACATGTCTCTGTTTTGGATTGAATGTCTGTATGAATTTTACATAAGGGGGTGATTTTTAGTGAATTGGTTTTCTGTCAATGATATAAATGGTTGTATCACTGTGAAACATTTGAGATGGTCGATGCCCCTTGTGTGAGTAGTTTTTGAGAAAATTGTGTCACTAATATCTCCACACATTTTTGCATCAAACCAAAAAGTGTGAATATTTCTTACTTAATATAAGTTAAATATATTTTAGGTTAATATTTTTCATCTTTAAATGATATTTCCATACGTTCATTCCTTATCTGATCTGTTTCATTACTGTACTAGATTGACCTATGTGTGTGTACCTAATGTCTAACTATTGTATGCCCTAAAAAAATTAGGTTGTGTCTTTGGTAGGTCAAAAACCACTTCTCCTCAACCTTTGATCTTATTATAACTATTGCAATTAGTGTCGTGAGGAGATCAAACAAGGGTTGGGAGATGAGTGTGAGATTTGTTCCAAATTCAACTTCTAAAAAAACAAAAATAATAAATGAGGGGAGTGATGAAATGTGCAACATATGGGGATATCTAGGTCGGGAGATTATGGTTGGCTTCTGGGAATGCTTAAGTGAGTGGGTCTTGAAATATTATTTCAAAAGATGTAGGGCAGGTTTGGTGAAAAAAATCATTTAAAGCTGAATAATGTTAAAATAACCTATATTTATTGGATAGAAAGTAGAAAGAATAGCATGGAATGGTTTTCACACACACACATGGTGGGTTAGTGTAATGGTTGAATTTTGAATTTCTTTCTCAATTTTGTGTCATGAATCTCTTTTAATTTCATTATGATATGATTTATGAGACATCGTTTTCCATTTTCATTAGGAAGAACTCCTTGGTGTGGTTCATGCATTGATCACATTACTTTAATGAATTAAAAGTTCCTCAAATGTTAAATCTTAATGATGTTGGGAATATATACATGCATCATTTTTTTGGGATATGTGACTTTTCCTAGGAGTGAAAATGTTTAGGTGTGGGGGTGTGATCGCATAGCGATTCACTATTCAATTCCACCCTTACACTGCTGTTTTAAACTAGTTTTGTAATGAATATTAAAAATATAATAATAAATTTAAATTCATGTTTTATTCAATTAATTAATTTTTATAACTATTAAAAAGGGAAATTATACTTGTTTTGATATTTTCATCGAAGGTGGAGGTGATTTGGGGGCCCGGAGATCATCTAGAAGAAAATTGGGCCAAACTGCATGGCATCCCATGGACATCTGTCCACTATTTTGTATAGTAAAAAACTTATGTGCATCTAAAAGGGATGAAACTTTTTAAAACTCTCCAAAAAATAATTTTATACAACTCTTATTAATAAACCTAATCCTAATTCGTCCATATGGTGGCCCATACGAACCATTCTGTCCAGGGGACAGAATCTTCCCGAATTCAAAAGTGTGTTTCGATATTTTGACCATATCTCCCAATAAAGTTGTTTAATGGCCGCCAAATTCAACATGGATACATTAAAGAGGCCGGAAAATAACTCTTATATTTTGGTGGAGTCATGATATGGATTTAGACTATTCCAAAACTAAGACACAAGTGGTATCTCAAAAACAGGGTGCTCAAAACCATGTCTCATTTTGGCTATAAAAGGCACCATGGACACCTCATTTGAAAAGTCAGCTAAGGAGTGAAGTGCTGCCCATTTGAAGTTACATAGGATTCATATACTCATACTAGAATTTCTGGAGGCCCCTATCCTCATAGGGGGATCAAGGATTAAGAAGAAGTTCCACCCGGGCTTCCTCCTTCTCCCGATGTCGAGCTAAACGGTAGACGATCATTTCGAGGGAGCTACACATACTTGGGAGGGAGTTCCGACACTTGATGTTCTACTGGTTTTTTGTAATTTGTGTGATAAATATTTCAATTATGTTTAAATTTGATGAACTTCTCCTTTGAATACATTTCTTTCATTATAATTAAGTGAAACACGTTTTATCCCAACACCGATTGGGTTGAGATTTCAAGTGGGAATCTTGTATTGTTCTGATTGGACAAGATAAGAGTCTTATTTATCTCACACACACATAAGATTTTAGTATGATTTGTTAGCCTTTCTTTTCTATGTTTTATACCCAGACCTTGACAACACTATTGTTGTGTCAAGGGGTGGTTTTTTGAGCATCATTTAAGAGGCAAGAGGGAAGTTGAGATCTTAACAACCCTCAACCAAAGGATTCCATTAAACCATGTGTATTTTTCAGAATGATGAACTCAATAATATGTGTAGTGAACTTGAAATGATCTCCTTATCTCATAATTCTAAAACACCAACTTTATTTATCAACTATTAAAGTCTTTCAGTTAAGTCATTTTGTTAAAACTATTTCAAATTCACCCCCTCTTTTAGTAATCTTTATTAAAAATACACACTATAAGCTACCAACGCTCCTTGAGAGATGACCTAGGGTCTTCCCTAGACTATAAATCAACCTTAAAAACATAATCAATTTGATGTTTCACGACAATGTGGTCACTGTGATATGAAGCTTAAACCTCATTCACTCTTTCGTTGTAATCTATTTGTAAATTTTAGTTTTCAGATTGGTTTATTTATTTTTTTTGTATGATTTATTTATTTAAATTGTTTCATTATACGAATTTATGAATTAATGTTTTTTGTACGATTTAATTTATGTATAAATTAATGTTTTTTGTATTATTTAATTTATGTATGAATTATTGTTCTTTGTGTGATTTAATTTATATCAAATGATTTAAAAAATATAAATATGGTGTTTGTATAATTTAAATTTTATGTATAAAATAATATAATTTATATTCAAGGAAATATTGTTGTTTATAAAAATTTATACGTTGTTAATTTAAATTGTGAATAAATTGATTTGAACATATTTATATGTATATTCTATATTATATAGAATATTAAAAGTAAAATAAATTTAAAGTATAAAATTTGATACATATATAAATAAAGTGAATCTACCTAAATGTTTTATAAAAATTATATTATTAATAATTATTTATAAAAAATTATTAACTTTATTTGAATATAATTATATATATGTGTGTGTGTTATGTTATTTATCATATGTAAATTTATTTAAATTTACAATATATTATTCAATATATATATATATATAATGTTATTTTTGCTAATGAAACTAAATAAAATTACTAATAATAATAATTTTTAGATTTTGGAAGGTTTAATTACTTCAAAAAATGTATATATACTTACCTAATTTTATTATATTGAAAGTAACATAAGTTTGCAATATTTTATTTGTTATTTGAGTGTAAATTATATTACTTTTTTTAATTAAATTAAAAAAATTACTATTAATAATATCTTGAGTAGTTATGTATAAAATAATAATATTTTTATTTAAGATACTATGGTTTCTTACATATATACATATAATCATATTTTAAAATATTAATAAATACAATTGAATATATCTAATTGTGTATATATATATATGGTAAATTGAAAATTAAATAAATGTACAATATATTATTGGACACATAGATAAAAAAAGTATTCTGGTTAATTGTTTTTAAAAAATATATCAGTATTAATCATTAAATACAAACATGTATACTATAAATTAAATGAAAAAATGCATATAGATAATATATGTTATCTTATTTGAATATAATATTTGAAAAATAATATTAATCATATTTAAAAGGCATCATTAAATACAGAAATGGGTGTGCGCGCGCGCCCACACACACACACATTCATATTTATAAACATGTAATATAAATAGATGTATAGATATAGAGAGATGTATATTTTTTATTTATTATATATAGTTATAGGTAAAGTTAACATATGTAGAACATAATAAGTATCTCAAAAAAACACGTTAAGAGTACTGTGTGATGAATGAGCTTGACATGACTGACCAATGTATGATTGAAATTGCATGTCATATTTTTTCATGAGGTTATATAATTTGTAATAATTGCATTTTTTCTCATTGATGACCTTCTTATCATCCCTCTCTATGTATGTAAGGATTTGTGTGTCTGTGTAAAAATGATATGTATCCTAAACCCCCCAACCCCCTCACTTGAATGTAATTAACATTGTAATAAAAGGTTACTTGACAAGAGGCGTTACTGTTTGATGCTGGATTTTTACATCATGACCGAAAGAAGACTGGTGGTTGCTGAAATTTGAGATAGTAGAGGCTCCAGAATCCCCCCTCAAGTTTTTGTTGGTTTATCAAATAAGGATAAACTAATCTATCAAAAAAGTTTCAAGATCAACTCACAGTTATTTAATTATAACTAATTAAAACATGTTAAGAATTTGATGATGTAGTATAAATATATATGACATTTTATTAAAATTTATTTCTAGGTAATCACATATGTGTCAATATACTTTGATTGCAAGGTTATTTATATCAATCAGTGTTTTAGCTATAGTTTATCACCTACAATAGTGGAAAATCTTCATGAATGTCTGAATATAAATAGATGCATATATATAGATATTTATTATTTATTACATGGAGTTATAAGTAAAGTTTCAATATGTAGAACATAATGAGTATCTCACAAAAACATGTTAAGAGTATTGTATGGTGTCTGGTCTTGAGATGACCGTTCAATATATGTTTGAAATTGCATGTTGTGTTTTTTTTGTATGCATTTATTTAATTTGTAATAATTGACTGATCTCGAGATGACCGGCCAATGTATCATTGAAATTATATGTCGTATTTTTTTCTATGCAATTATATAATTTTTAATAATTGCATTTTCTTTTTCTCATTTATGACATGTGTGTCATCCCTGTAAGGATCTACATGTCAACGTAAAAATGTTATATATTCCAAACACCTAGATCCCCTCACTCGCATATGAGTAACATTGTAATAAAAGGGTATTTGACAAGAGGCATTATCGTTAAATGTTGGATTTTTACACCATAACTAAAAGTAGGCTGGTTGTTAAAATATGAGATAGTAGAGGCTTCAGAAGTTTTCCCCTAAGTTTTGGTTTTTTTATCAAATAATGATAAACCAATCCATACAAAAAGTCTCAAGGTCAAGTCACAGTTTTTTAATCATAACTAATTAAAACATGTTAAACATTTGATGATGTAGTATAAATATATATAACATTTTATTACAAAATTTTGAGGTAATCATGTTAGAATTAATATACTACAATGGTAAGGTAATTTATACCGATCAAGGTTTTAACTATAGTTTCCACCTGCAAGAGTGGAAAATCTTCATGAATACGTGACATTGGATGAAGTTTGTAGGAAAATTCATAGCCGCTTAAAATTGAGGGCTGATCAAGTAATTACTTCAATTACATATCGACGCCTTTAATATGTTGATCATATATGGCACATTGAGTATCCTCTGCTTGATGAATAGGATTGGATAGAGGCATCATCGTTGTTCTGACAATAATGCAGTAATGGTGTATTGTAATTATGTGTAGTTATTTCTATTTTTGATAAGGTGTGACCTACTAATACAAAACCATGTTATGAGAGATTTGTTAAAGTTGGTCCTTCGCAACATTCTCATTCATTATATTCTCATATGAATCTGGTAAGAGAAACAAATTATGAAAAAATGAATAGAATGTGGAAATAATAGTAGGGGACATCCCCATCGATACTCCCGATTTAATGAATGATACTTTATCCGATGAGGAAGTATCTGATGATGTAACAAGAGATAATGTGGGTGAGGATGATGTGGGGAATGAACCTTTTTCTGAGTCAAAAGTCTCTTTTTGATTTCTCTATTCCTTTTGTTTTGGAAATCACAAATTCTTTTTTAAATGCTTAATTACTAACTCTTTTATTCTTATATCAAGGACTTTGTTTTACGAAAATAAATTCATACTATATCATTACAATTTTCATAGTACATATGATAAAAATCACACTCATAAGGATTTCAATAATGAATCATTCCATGTCTATCGTAACAAGACCGAATACAATTTATATCATACACATTGGATACAATTTATATCATACATGTTATCCAGTCTTTTATACTGACAATATTTTCATAATGATATAAATCATACTGAATATCATAATGTAAAACATCAGACTCATTTATCATACCTAGAAAACTATATCATAATGAAAATATTTCTTTTAAATCAAAATGATGTTGTGTATTATATGATAATCAAAACGATGTCGTGATTTCAGTTTCAGTATGTTCGTTAGATTGATAGGTGTCTAAGTCCCTCTGAGATTTCAGGAGAAAATATGGCCATTGGAGATCAATATGGTTGTTGGGATCAATGCTTATAAATACCAGGTCATTTGAACGAGCTCAAGAATAATGATTTCTAGACACTGTGCGAGAGCTCTACTAAATTTGCTACGTGTGAAAGCTCCAAAGCTTACAAGTTGTGAACTGCTTATTCCATACAACTCTAACTTTCTAGAGTTTGTTTTTTTCCTTGTGATATTCCAATCATTGTGATTATGATTGAGGGCTTCCAAAGATAGGAAGACAGAGGTGTTGATCACCTTCTTGATCGAGGATTGTCGGGGATATGCAGATAGATTAAAGCTGATAATTGTATCGAGGTCTTACCCTGGTGTGGTTAAGATAAACTTTCTTGAAAGTATAAATCAAGGTACCTTTATCCTAGTTTATTGGACACCCTTCTTTTTGAGTTAAAATAATTTTATTCATTTACTAGTATTTCATTTCCGCTGCTATTATAATAGAAAGTGAATTTATACATTCATTTTTCTATTCTGTATTTATTTATCGTAATTACTATGATTACAATACTTTTGTATTACATTGTGATTACGATTTTTGTGATTACGATTAAATCAATTGCTTTGATTACGATTCTATACATTAAAAGGTATAATCATATATTTGGTGACTTGTGACCTATAAAATTTCAAAATCATCCTGATTATGATATCTTTATAATCGGACCCAAGGGTCAATCCATTTTTCTTATAAGAGATTTTGTGAATTGAATTAGTTTAATTATTTTAAACTAATTTCTTTTAAGGTTAATAATGAAAGATTTTAAACTTACAATTCACCCCCTCTTGTAGTTTTTCGTCTACATATACATTTTGATCTAACAATTGGTATTGAAGCCAAGTCTCTATAATACTGATACTTTACACCTTCTGAGGTTCCTTTGATAGATATGCAACAACTGGTTAGTGGCAATCATCCTACATTATGAACTTCCTTAGTCTAGGGAATATTTCAAGCACAAAATTTTTATTGGGTTGTCATTACTCTAACTATTGAATTCCCTAGCATTATAGGTAACACCTCTACATCAACTGATAACACCATATATGTTTGACAAGAGTTTGAAAGAAAAAGTGCATTAAAAAGTGTGCTAAAGAAATACCACATAGAGCGACATTTTTCATTTGTGGTTGATGAGACCAAGAAGAAAAAATACCTCATACAATGTAACAAATATGGGTCAAAATGTAAATTTCAAATTCGGGCAATATATGATAAATTTTTTGCATGTTGGAAGATAACTAAGTTAGAAGGCCCACATACTTGTGTACATCCAAGATTCTCACAGGATCACTCTTTACTTGATGCAGAGTTTATATTAAATGTTATTATAGAGATGATACAAACATTTCAAGATGTTCTTGTGTCCCTTATCTAGGAATAAATACAATAGTTGTTCAAATATAGGATTTCCTATGGAAAGTCTTGGAATTCAAAACAAAAAAAATTGTGAAAGTATATGGTGATTAATATGAATCATGTGCAATGTTTCCACAACTAATGAGATTGATTTATCTCAACAATCAGGTTATTTATTATCTGGACATTGTTGAGTATGTATCACTAGATCACCGAGTTGATCAAACAAAGGTGAAGTTCTATATGTTGTTTTGGGTTTTTAGGTCATGTATCACTAATTTTCTTTATTATAAACAATTAATTCAAATGGATGAAACTTTTATTTATGATAAGTATATAGGTGTTATACTTATCTCTACTATATATGATGATAATTATGATCCTCTAACACTTTCATTTTCTATTGTTGAAAAGGATAATTTTGAATAATGGAGTTGGTTTTTGTCCTATATATGCATTAATGTTACACAAATCCAAGGAGCATGTCTGATATCTGATCATCATCGAACGATTATAGAGGTTATTAACAGTGAGGGAGTTTCATGGATAAAATCAAATTCTTATCATCAATATTGTATTTGACATATTTTTAGTAATTTTCATAAGCATTTCAGAGATGAGGCAATAAAGGAGGCGAGCGTAATGTTGGGTATGTTTTCTTAAAACTATATTTTTTTGGAAATTTTTTTAATATCCTTTTAAATAAATTTTTGTCTTTTGGTTTCAGTATATTATCCCCAAGAAGGAAAGTTTTATTAGTGACTTGAAGAAATTTTAAGGGTTAATCAAGATGTATTTTATTATATGATGCGGATTTCAAAGGAGAAATGGTCATTAACATATGATGAAGACAAGAGATATGTTCATATGACCACTAATATTGTGGATTGAATAAATGGGGTATTCAAGGGTGTTTGTAAACTACCTATCATAGGGTTAATACATGATACATTTTATATATGTTTGAAGCACTTTGTTTAACGGTCCCAATAGGCCTATAAGAGGATGCAACATGGAATGATTTTTTTTCTAAAATTTTCCAAAGAGACATTAATAAGATACTACAGGACACATCATCATTTTGTGTTCGAACCTTTAATTAGGTAGGGAGATGATTTGAGGTAGCAGAGTTCCATGATCTGATCACAGATAATGGTGATTGACAGCTAGTGATCTTACTGGAAAGAAGGTACTGTGATTATGGTTCTTTCCAGGCATTGAGATACCCTTGTACACATGTCATTGCATCTTATGCATTAGTGAACTTATCATGAGAACCCTATGTTGACCCAGTGTATCTTGTGATCTCTCTCATTTATTGTTATAGTAAACCTTGGATAGATTTTGATGATTTTCATACTTTTACCTTGCTTTCTTATCAGCCAACTGTGGTCCCTAATATCACCGAGTTTTGTATTCAAGCTTTTTCATTTATAGATTCTTTAATTTCTAGCTTGTTTCATTCTTGGTTTGAATCAAAAATAATTTTATGATATTTCATACTTACCTTACCTAATCATCAACCAAATTTAGTGCCTAATATTACTAGGTTTCACCCCTGGGGATAACCAAAGTCTACTCATATCAGAAATAAGATGGACTAGCCTTGAGAATGGGGAGTGGGAATATGATGCAACTTTTTTCACACAAGTGGTAGAGTTGGTGTCCTAAGACCAATTGATTGTACTTTGATTACATGTATATTCGATGTATTGAATATTAATTTAATATCTTATTACACATTGTTCATTGTTATGCATGAATTTAATGTAATAATGTCCTAGAGTATTTGTTGCATTGATAAGGTCATAACAGTTACCCATTATGATGAGAACCTTGAAGTGATATAAGAATATTCTTAATATAGTTCAGTGTTTGGATAACGTATTATAATGGGACACATATTATTTAGACCGTCTGGTGTGAGTACTCGTAAGCGAGTGAAGATTCTTCTCATGAAGTTTGCACTTGGTAATCTCCAAGACGGGAAATTATGAGAACAGACCTGCAAGTAGGAATTCTACATGTTTTGATGTCATTAGATATTCCTATTTGCACGTGTGTGTAATTTTCCTTAGACTTTAAAATCATCATTGATGCATGTCATGACTCACACACTTATATTTAATGACAAAAACCATCACACCATATGTTTTCGGGAAGTAGGGTATGTTGGGTGCATCAAGATTGACACATTATTAATGGATTAGTCAAGGAAGGATTTTATAAGATCCTGGGTTTTTCTTAAGGTGCATATCTTTTTAATTTCAATTTAATTGATCAATTTTGACCTAATGTGGATTTATAATGAGGTTATGGGAGTTTTAGGAGTGTTTGGGGCTTATTCGGAGCCTAAATGCTCGCTTTTTGAAAAAGAAAGTTGGACTGCACGATTAGTAGAAACCGTGAGACCTAGGCTACATGGTTAAGAGTAACCATGCAAGGTTGGGTAGAGAGAAGTAAAGGTTGCAAGGTTTTCCCTAACCATGCACTAAGGGCCACATGCCCATGCAGTAGGCTATATAGTTTTTAGTAGAGGTGTGCAGCATGATTTATGCATGGTTTCCCAAATTGTGTGCATAAACCATGCGAGTTAACTGCTGAGGCAGTGAGGGGCGCATGATTGGTGCACATTTTGTCCAACCATGTGGCCAAACCATATGACCTAATTTTTTTGGATAAATGACTATTTTCCCTTAAAAAATCCTTTTAACCTTTAACCTTTTTCTTTCTTATTTATCCAACATATTTCTCCTCCTCCCATGAGAGTTTCTCAAGCCTAATATAGGCTTAGCTTCTGATTCTCTATTCAGACTCAGATTCACACATTGATCGTCTTGTTGGATGTCTCTTAGTAAGTTCTTCAATCCTTTATCACCTTTCATTATTTCCTTGTTATCAGATGTTCTATTTAGGTGCAAGAAAATATTCCCTATTTCTAGGGTTTTAATATGTTCTTCCTTTTTATCATGATCTGGATTGAATCATAGGTCTATACTAGATGAGTCTTATACTATGGGTATATGGTAGGTGTTCTATACAATTCCATTTAAGTTTGGTGTTTTATATACCTTGTTGTCATTGTGCTGCACACCAGACCTTCTAACGTTGCCCCTACAATTAAATAAATAACTTGATTAAATTTTTTGGTACCTGTTTAGGTTTCCCACTAGCACCATTATATGGTTGGAGGTGGTTCACCTCGATAGAGACCACCCATGGGGTGTGTTTGGTACTTTCTCCATGTTATACCACTCTGTTGGGTGTGTGTGAGCTCACCAATTTTAGTGGGAGACTTAATGAGAATTGAATGAGTTATAGGAGAAGGCTTATGCCTCCTTCCATGTGATAAAATGTTATGAAATTATTTAAAATGATTATATAGATTATATGGAAAATGATGAATTAGTTGGATGAACTCATAGGTTTTTTATAATTTTGAAATGTCTTATGAATTGAGATAATGAATTGATAATGGCAGCAGATGCCTCAGAAATTTATACTCCTAATATCCTAATTCCATTGGATTTCATGGAAATTTCTATTCCATGGATCCTAATTATGGTAGTGGATGCCTTGGAAATTTCTACTCCTTGGATCTTGGTTCCATAGGATGTCATGGATATTTATACTTTATGGATCTAGTTTACTTTGGATGCCAAGGACATTACTCCTCCTTGGATCTGGCTTTCTTGGAATCACCTTGGATATGCTATGTGGACATGGTCATTGGGCTCCACCCAAGTCTTTACCGAGTTTCCATCGAGATTCTCTATGTAATTGATGAGGATTCCATGGTCATTTATACCTTGGATCTGACCCTTCAAGCCTGACACTTGATTTCATGGCACATGCCATTGAGGATACCTTGGTCTTAATAACCTTGATCTGACCCTTGGGGCCTAACACTTGATTACATGACAAGGGCCATTATGGATGATTTATCATGCTTTATAAATAGCCTAGGTATGGGTATTTGATTATAGTTAAACCTTGTTTATGGGTTCTTGACTATTGTTCATAGGGATCCATGTTTGGATGGACAAGATCACATCTATTTTTGACACTTTACTTTCATTACTATTATACATGTGATTACTACACACTACTTCATTGTTTATACATAGACTGGATATGTTATAGACATTTTTGGAGGTGGCATACTGAGTTTACACCCTATTCGGGCCACCATTGGGTACTTGGATAGACTTCATGGATGCAGGTAGGGAATGGGGAAAACGCTCACTTTATGATGCTTGATTTGATCATTGATTTGGAGCAGGGGAGTACAAAACTGAGCTATGCTTATGATGCTAACTGGAGATAGTTCCTTTTAGTCTTTTTGTATTTTGATACATGTACTATATGGGATGTATGTTTCCATGTATTTCCTACCATTTTATATAGATACATGACATGATCATCATATTATACATGACACTGATTTTAGATTTATTATTATTATAGTCTTTTGGATGTTATCTTCTGTCTTTGATTTATATCATGATTCTACTAATTTATTCACTTGAGATACCAATGTGTTACTTTTATCATGTGGGTATAGTCTCTCCACTGTACCACCTTAGACCTTCGCTGCTAGTCGGCAGCCTTTGGTGTATGGGGAGGTGCGCTTGAGGCTGGGTGACCCACCAGACTGGGGCACCGTTTAGTGGATCTTGGGTTGGGACATTACAAAGTGGTATCAAAGCATTTTATTTTCTAGATTTACTATTTTTAGACTATATATAAGAGATTAGGAAGTGTTGGAATTTGGTAATGAGTTGTTCCTGGGAGTAGCTAACCCACATACAAGAAAAATCCAAATTACCTAGGATATGACATGTTTTTCTGGATTTTTCATATTACATTTGATTTGATTCCACCATTGGGTTACACACTTGATGTTTGATGTTCCTTAAGATTATGGATTTTACCATTCCACAATGAGATGAGGGTATGCCATCTAATGCATCATTTTAGGAACCTTACAGGATTCACATTTCATGCACATGTCATGCTATATAGGATGCATTACTTGAATGCTTGACATTTATTATGAATTCCTTGTATTATAGAATTGTTATTAGCTAAAGATTCTTATAGGAAATTGAGAAACATAAATTGGTACTTAGAGGTCCTATCGTAACCTAAACAATGTTTTCCTGCATAGGCTACAATAGACACCCTAAGCAGTCAATTATGGCATGTTGAGTCATGGACCATTGGTCACGTAGATTGAAACGTGTTATGGTTGGGATTGAATGGATGTCACTTTATGATTTATAAAGTGTATGGGAAATTATAGGTTGTAAGTGGTGATCCAATTGGTTTAACCATTTAAAGAGAATTGTAAAAAAAGTGAATTTAAATGAAATTGTAATTCTAAAATGGAAAGATCGCCAATAAATGGGTTTTTCAATTACACCGGACAGTTCATATACTAGGACCCAAACTATGAAATAGAGAACTTAAACCAAACCCAACTTTAGAGTGGGCAGTAGGCAATGTCTTTGGTATTTTATATAATGGTTCTTATTACCCATTTTTTGATTTAGGAGCATACAAAGGGGTGTGACTTGCTTATAGGAAGGTTTCGACCTATACTATGCTTTTATATCTACGAATTGGTCACTACTCAATTATTTTATGAGGCATGTGTTTTGGAATTGTAGAGACATGTCACCACGACGACCTCCATTCATATTCCAGGAGAGTGGAAATGACCAAGCTTTGGAGGTGGTAGGGCCATGGGATACCAGTAGAACCTCCAGTAGTGTCTCTTATGGAAGAAATAGTTGTGCTAGATACATGTGTTGATGTACAATTACATTAGGGTTTCTTACACTTTATGAATACCATTTAGGGAGCCCTTCAACCTTCCTTGTCTATGGCATAACAGATGCATGTGTTCCAGCAGCATCATCTTCCTATGTTTTCAGAAGATGGTAGTCCACAGGCTGTTGAGTTGTGGCTTGAGACTATATTTTCTATCTTCGATCATCTGAATAAACCTCCTTATAAGAGAGTGAAGATCATGACATATATGATTTGGGGAGCCACTAATCACTGGTAGGATGTTTTGAACCAGTTTTATGGGGTTTAAGATATGGTTTGGAGGGATTTCCAATCTAAGTTTTATGATTACTTCTTTCCTGAGACTCTGAGGGCTGAGTGGGTCAGTGAGTTTATGTGTCTAGAGTAAGGAGCAATGACCATAAAGTCACAATATTTGATGTAAAAAGGGGGATTAATTGATAGAACCACCTTCAAATTGCCGACGACATTGAAATTCGTGACATTGGTGGAGTGGATCACGTAGAAAATGGAGAAGTTGAGGCAGAATGTAAACATGCCTGACCCAAAGATGATGAATAGAGACAACCACGAGTTGGATGGGGGTGCGTAAAGCCATGCCACCATACCTGCAGCTTCTAGTATCACCGTTGGAACCACCAAAATCATCGTTACAAAAGGAACCATGTAGTACACCATATTTATGCTAAACCAAACCCGCCCACATGAACTAGTTTAGAGCAGCATCAATAGGCCACAAACCTAAGATATAGAATTAGTTCCTGTCAAACTTGTAGCTATGCAAGAGGGACTCAATGTGGATGGTCTTTGTTGAAGTGGCCATACATCCAAACACATTAAAACTAATCAATTTCATAAATGTAAGGAGTATGCCCCCCACAATGGACAACAAAGAGGCCCATATTCTCTTGTAAAAATGTTTTCTCTACACCAACCACTACAATATAATTGTGGTTTCATATGTGAATTATTTTGTGGCTTGCATGAAGGAAATTGGAATGTAATGTAGGCTGACATTTCCCAGCACCATTTTCACACAAAACACGAATATATGCTTCCAATGATCTTCAGGATCAACAAATATGAGTGATTGAAGCTTCAAAACCTTTATCACCAAGTAAGCCCCAATACTTGAGAAAATTAAGTAAATGCAAGACACTGGTAGGGGGAACTTAAAATCCAGTTTCTGCAGGACATCATTTTGGATGGGATGAATGAAAAGGTTTGTAAAGAAAAATATACAAAGTTGACCATATAAAGTACCTCACCAGAGTTAACTACTTCATTTATGATACAGAGAAAGGGTTAATTATTTAAGGAGAAGGTCAAAGAGATGAACATCTACAAATAAATTCTTTCACCAAATCCAGCTCCTGTGGGACTTATGAAAAAATAAATGGACACCTACTCTCTAGAAACTAGGGCACCCATTTTCAACTTTCTTGGGATGCAAGAGCCACTACCACAAAAATGGGTTTTCATAACACCACCCTTTAACACCGCTAAAAAAAGCACTGATAAAGGGGGTACCTTTATCAGTGCTAAAAAAAGCACTGTTAAAATTACCCCTTTATCTTTGTTTTTTTAGCGCTGATAAAGGTACCTCTTTATCAGTGTTTTTTTAGAACTGTTAAAGGGACCTCCTTTATCAACACTGTTTTTAGTAGCGTTGATAAAGGGTGTCTTTATCAACACTTTTTTTACTAGCGCTGATAAAGGGTATATTTCAAAAAAAAATATTTCATTAAAAATAATATATTTATATATAAATATATAGATATATTTATATTGATATAAATATATTTATATTGATATAAAAATAATATATATTTTTTAAATATGTTTTAGATAAGTATAAATAGACATTTACACTTAATATATAAGATATATAGTGAAAACTAATTATAAAATATTTTAAAAAATATTATTAATTAATAATTTGTTAATTATCATCGATTAATAATAATTTAATAACAATTTGAAGTCACAAAAACTAAAAAAATCAATAAAAGATCTAAAATAAGTTGAAAACATAACTCAAAATTCAAACGACCATAACTTTTGATCCAGGTGTCTCTTTGAGCTTTACCACATATTAAATCAAAGCTTGCGACAAGATCTACGCGCTGATGACAAAAGAAAACCTTTTGTTGCATTTTTCGAGGCCAAAAAAGTCTCAAAAGGCCTTCAAAATTGAGTTTTTAGTCGGGATACCCAATTTTTTTAACATTCGATGGAATTTTAGCCTCATTTCAGGGGGTCTTTTGGCCTTTTCTTAATAGGGACTGAATTTATTCCTAGGAATTACATTCATATTGATATTATGACTTTGAAATTTTATTATTTTTCATAATATACTGTTATTTATAATCAAATATATAACAATATATACACATTTTTTTATATATTCACACATAAAAATTTAATTTTATAAAAAAATAATTAAATATATTTATATATAAAGTATATTTCTCAATATATAAGCCTTATAATATCCATTTTATTTAAAATACAAATATATAAATATTTATATGACTATATAATGTGTGTGTGTGTGTGTGTATTAGTGTGTGTCTGTATTAACAAACTGATATATATTATCTATATATTCCAACATATGAATATAAATATTAATATATAATATATGTATATATATATATATAAATATGTATAATTATACTTACAGATACACATATATATAATATACATACATGTGTATGTATGTTGTATATATGTATGTATGAATTTATTTATTTATAAACACACACAAAAAAACATTTTTTATAAATGTATTTTAAACTAATCTTATAAATATATATTAACATACAAATAAATATACGGACAAAAAAAATATAACTAAATATATATATATAAATAAATAAATAGATATAAATATATATTAATATACGAATAAATAAATAAATAGATATAAATATATATTAATATACGAATAAATAAATAAATAAATAAATATATATATTAATATAACTATATATATATATTAATATAAATATATATTAATATACAAATAAATATAACTATATATATAAAAATAAATAGATATATCATTAAATGGAGAAAAAAACAAGATGAGTAAGTGGTAAAGGTGCGGGCGCGCAAAGCAGAGGTCTCGAGTTCGAATCCAAGAAGAGGCAGGGGTGCACGGGTGGGTACACGGGTGCGCAGGTGGGTGTAGGGGGGGCTAGCCCTGTTAAAGGTTGAGTGGGTGCACCTAGCACTGTTAAAGGGGGTGGCAGGGGTGTGGGTAGGGCTTCCTAGTGCTGTTAAAGGGGGGTCAAGCGCTGTTAAAAGGGGGTCTCCAATTTAAAGTTTTTTTTGACTTTTATCAGTGCTGATAAAAGGGGCCTTTATCAGCGCTTTTTTAGTACCATTAAAAGGAACCCCCTTTTAATAGCGCCTCAATTATCAGCACTTTTTTAGTATTGATAAAGGCCTTTTCTAGCACTGATAAAAACCTATTTTTTGGTTTTGGGATACCTTCATAGATATTCCCAATTTTTTATTATAGTGATTAATTATTGAGTGCCACTATTATTAAAAAAAGGTATCATGGAAATATCCAAGATCCAAGATTCCATCTTTTCTGAGAATAATGTTCTAGCAAGGAGCCTACCTATAACCTTGTTATAATCCCTGACAAGTTATCAACTAAATTTCCCCTCTTTAGGTGTTTCTTGATTTTACAAATTCCAATACATCAAACCACAACTATAGGAGAAGAAAAACTAAATATATATTTGAAATGTTTAACTCAATAGATTAATCGTACACTAGTAGAAATTTAAGCTTTCATGGAAGGTTGATTCGAGCGACCGCCATTTAGAAGTCGCTATTGATGTTATTATCGATCGATATTTAGTGGTCGTTGTACTTTTTAACCCCCCACCTCATTTTTTCCTCTCCCCTCTCGTGACCCCACTATCGTCTCCCATGATTCGACCCCTCCTACAACCCTCCCATGACCCCATGACTCTCACCCCCCACCTCCTCATAGCGTCGTCGGACTGTCCCGCCACCGTCGGGCCATCCCACCACCTTCAAAACCTCCCAGCCCCATCATGCCCCGCCGTAGAGCCCCCCCATCCCACCACCATTGAATTATCCCAGCCCCATTGCATCCGGCTATCCAACCCTCCCACCTCTGTAGAGCCATCCCGCCCCTGTCAATCCCCACCATCAAACCCTTGTCGTTGAGCCCCTATACCCCGTCATGGATCCCCAATCTGGTCGCCCCCCTTTACTGGTAGTCGACTCCCCTCTAGGTAAGTTGTTCGCATTGCTTCTTTGACTTCCCCAATCTGAGTTTTTAATTTGGACATCTTACTCATTTCTTCTGGATGGTTCCCACAATACTACATATTCTCCTTAATTCTTGGTCCAAATTCCCTATCAATATTGTATTCAATGCTAGGTCTTTGAATAAATCATCATCGTCATCATCAATGATAAGAGGGTGTGGTACCTCACTCTTAATACTATAATCATCTTTCAATTTTTCAAGAAGCACAAAGGGAACATTTATTCCAACTGACTCATCCTTAACAAGGAAATAAAATCCATTAATATTTATCACATCTTCTTATTTCCTATATAAATGTACTACGACTAATGTCACATGATTCCAAAACTGAACAAAGGAGATGGACCATACCGAAATAAGTGAAAACAAAACCAAACCTAAGAGGTTATGGTAATATTCAAACCTAATATTTAATTACATTATAGATTTGGATTCCAGGACCGAGCTTTTGAAACACAGGTTTGGTCTTAGGAAATAATTTTCAACCTATTGAATCCCTTTTTAATATTTCCTAAACTTTGTTTTATGGAGTGTTATTAAGAAGGTCTACTCTTGCTAATAAAACATTTGAATATAATTCAACTTTATATACATGTTTGTATATTGGTTATTACTCTAGTTGTATCTGACTAGGAGACCAATCCTCTCCGAGAGTTTTTGTTCACTTATTGTGTGGGTATCCTTCCCAATTCATTATCAAGAGTTTAAAACTCCAACTCTATACAGTGATTTATATCTTATAGCTATTCAATTTTTAATGGATTTATTGTTCAACTTTAAGATAATTATTGAAGGAAATATGTATATTTTTTCCCACCTGTTGTAATACAAAAAACAATACACCTGCTATATCTTACACCTATCATAATTTGAAAATATATTTATATAGGTTTGATTGGTACATAGGTATGTATTATAGTTCTTTTTCTATTATTCCTTGTATGAAACATTGTTTGTATGGGAAAGGAGTCCCCTCCTCTATCATCAGAAGAGGTTTTGGCAGCATCTGTAGGGTCTGATTCATCTCCTCTCTTAGTGGATCTTCCAAAAATAAAACATCTCTTGAAGGTTCTAAGGGTGGTTGATGGAAATAAATTAGTGGTTCTCTCACATCTTGATTTTTTAAAGCATCATATATGATTGATTCTTCATTGATCATGCATTTTAGTCATCATCTACCTATACCGGATGTCTTCAATAAGCATGTCAGCATGAAACGATGGGGTTGATTAACTCTCAACACTTTCTCATTCAGTTCTCTGATGAAGAGGACTTTACAAGGTCCTGGTCACATTCATCATATTCCCTTAGCTTTATCCATTTCCATCTCCACATATGGACATTGTCCTTTAATATGAAGCATAACACCATATAGTGGTTTAGTGCGATTACCCAATCTACCTCTCGTCTATTTCATAACCTAGTGATACTATGGATCTTGGGGAATTTTTGAGTCTATTTTCATGTGTTGATTGGCACACTCCCTTAATGATGCATCCAACTATTTCTTGAATTTGTGTCAAAATTAATACTTCTTCTTTACTTACTAGGTTTTATTGGATAAAAATAAAAGGTGAGTATCATTACCAACCAAACCATTATTTAAACATGGTGGCATCCTCTATTTTTTCTCAAAATCTATTGATGTTTTATGTAATTTAAATTATTTTTGTAAAAAAAATCATAAATGGTTTCAACATTATCCATTTTCACATCTTCAAACCTATCACTCTCTTATTAGTTTGATTTTTTTACATTAACATTTGTTTCATGGATATTCTCAAGATTATCCTAAATATCCTTTATAGACTTTAATATATTCATTTTTTTAAAATTATTTTTTGATAGGGACACCATGATAGAATTCCATTACTTTCCATCAAATTCAATATTCTTTTTCTGAACAAGTATAATGGGAAAATATTTCTCAATAGATATGAGGCTAATAGGGGCATCGTTAATTATACTTGATCCATATTGTACACATCAGTGTTAAAAACCAATGAAAAAGATCTTCATGAATCTCCAATATGGTTCGTCATTAATATATTGATATTATCATCTATCCCAGAGTTCAATCATAGATTAAGTCTATAGATTTCTTGTATAAAATAACTCTTGATCATAATGTATATCATGATCCTTCATATTCATATAACCGAGTATACTCTCCTTTCTTCAAAAATACCAATTCATTATTATTTAGAAGTTATTCATGGTTGGTATTTCTCAATCTCTCATTATTGTATTTTCTTCAAAGAAACATCATTTAAATATTGTAAATTAATATAATATGGAATAATTTCTATTTTTGAATATTGGAAAGCCTATAAATTTTGGTTTTGAGATCGTCATTTAATGAAGGTTAAATATCTTCCAAAAAATATTTTCACATCCAATATTAAAATATAGAAAATATTATCTTCTTGAAATGTACATAATTTATATTCAAATATTCTCTCAATGATATGATGTGTCAGTTTCAACCTAAAGATAGTAATGTCATAAATGATGATGTTGGATTGAGTAATCCCTGTTCTTATGCACATGGAGAAGCATTGAAATTATTTGAAATTACTGACGATGAGCATACTAAATTATATCATGGATGCACTAAATTTAGTAAATTTCCATTCATAGTTGAATTGTTACACTTGAAGGCCTTGAATCAGTGGTCAGACACCTCATTCGACATGTTGTTGGTATTGTTGAAAAAGGTACTCCCTCATGGAGTGAAGATTCTAGATTCATCTATCAAGCTCACAAGTTGACCGATGACCTTGGTTTTACATACGAGACCATTGATGCATGATACAATAACTGTATGTTTCTCAGAAAAGAGAATGAGAAATTAAATACTTGTATTGTTTGCCATTCATCCAGGTGGAAGGCCAATGACAAGGTAATTAGATTCTTCCTGGTAGGGTATTGAATTAAGGGAAACAAGTTGCCGCTAAGAAAATGCATTATTTCCCACTAAAACTGAGACTGAATAGATTCTTCATGTTAAGTAAAATTGCTAAATTGATGACTTGGAATTCAGATAGAAATAAAGAGGTTGATAAATTAACTCACATGGTAGATTATTTGGCATGGAAAGAGTTTGATCAAATACATCCAAACTTTTCTTGGGATGATCATAATGTTCGATTGGGTTTGTAAATATATGGTTTTAACCCATTTAGGTCCATGGTTGGTGAGAAACATAGTACATGACCAGTGGTGTTGGTTCAATATAACCTTCCCCTATGAGTATGTATGAAGAAACCATTTTTGTTACTTTAGACTCCAATTGATGGACTGAGAGGTCCTAGAGATAAAATAGATGTTTATATGCAACCTTTTATTGAAGATCTATAAGAATTTTGGGTAGATGGTGTAATGACCTTTGACTCGACAGCTAATGAAATGTTTAGACTTTGGGAAGATTTGTTATGGACAGTTAATGACTTCCCACCATATGCTAACTTATTAGGTTAGATTACAAAAGGAGAATTTTCTTTCCCTTGTTGTAATAAAAGTAAGAAATCTATATGGCTTAAACACTATAGAAATTTGGAATATCTTGGTCACATACTCTTTCTTCCTATATTGCACAGGTTCAGAAAATACCGTGTGTCGTTTGATGGAAATAGAGAGCATGAACTATCACCAAACATAATGTCCAGGGTTCAAATTAGTGCACAAATTGATAAAGAAAACATTCATACAATATATGATTTTAAAGATTTATTGGCTCCTCCATTGCCTTCTATTCCTGCTGCAAATAGATAGCGCAATCATAATTGTAATAAAAATAGTATTTTTTTGGAATTTCCTTATTAGAAATATAATATTTTAAGGCATAATTTGGATGTGATGCACATTGAAAAAAATGTATGTGATAATATATTGTGCACCATTTTAGGCGTCAAGGGGAAATCAAAGGACAGTGCCAACGCTCGACATGATTTGGAAGAAATGGGATTGATAAAACCTTTACATTTATAGCTAGGTGATGGTAATTAGGCATACATGCCTGCTGCACAGTACATAATGAGTAAAAAAGAGAAATAAACATTTCTGTCAATTTTGAAGACCATCAAGGTGCCATATGGTTATTTCTCTAATATTTAAAAGCATGTTAATATGATAATCATGAAATTACATGGGTTGAAAAGTCATGATAATCATATCCTGCTTCAAGAGTTAATCACTATATCAATTTGTGATTACTTACCTACCCAAGTTTTTGAGTTGTTGATTGAAGTTTCTAATTTTTTTAAATAGCTCTATTCAAGGAATCATCACATGAGTGATTTGAAAAAACAGTAGGATAAGATTGTACTTGCACTATGTTACCTATAGAAACTATTTCCACTGTCTTTTTTGATGTCATGGTCCACTTGACTATGCATTTAACTGGTGAAGTCATTGCTGGAGGTCCCACGCAATTCAAGCGAATGTATCCAATAGAGTGATACTTAAATACATTGAAACGGTGTGTGTGTGTGTAACAAAGCTCATTTGGAAGATTCAATTGCCAAGGGATATTTAATGGATGAGTGTACTAATTTTTGTGCTTCATATATTGATGAGGTTGAAATAAAGTTAGATAAACCCTCCCAGAATGACGAGGGTCCAATTGGAGAAGGGATAATGTTTGATATGCACAAGGATTAGTGGGTTCAAGCTCATCGATATGTGTTGTTCAACACTCCATCGGTTATTCCATTGGTACAATAAGTTTCATATTTAATCTGTCTTATGTTTCTATATTTATTTTATTACTTACCTTTTATTGTGTTGTGATTTAGGATGCATATCACTGAGTTTAAATGTGAAAGGCCCTTTGAAACTGACCATCAAATCCAAAAACACCATTTCAACACATTTCATGAGTGGTTCAAGACTCACATACGTATAAATAACTGGCTTAATATTTTTATAGTAAAACTTAGTTGTATTTTCAAAATCATTTATCCATTGAACTATGTGAAATTTACAGATTTAAAAGATATGTGATTTAAGTACTCATACTGTGAGCGAAGAACTCAACCAACTAGATGTTGACCCATTTATTACAGCTCATCACTACAAGTCTTTGGATGCTAATGGATTCTGATTCCGTATTAGTGATGTTGACATGAACCAAGCCATGAAGAACAATGGTGTTGGTTGTTCATTTATTGATGTAGGTTATTATTATGGATTGTTGAAGGATATTATTGAGGTTATTTATAATTGTGGCTTAAAAAACGCATTGTTAAGGTGTGATTGGGTCGATTTGGTTCTTGGAACTAAAGTTGATCACTTCCAATTTAAACCAGTAAAATTTAACAATGTTCTATATTAAGATAACTGAGTAAACAATGAGACCTCTATACATACATCACAGGAAAAGTAAGTTTACTTTGTCGGCATTGATTATAATTGGAAATTTGTGGTGAAAATATCTAGAAGAGGTGTTTTTCTGATTGATAAAGAGGAACCGAATGTTGTTGCCTTTCCTGATCAAAAACATGACCAAACAATTGTAGCTATACAAGAAGAAGATATAAAATGGTCTAGAAAGACAATTGAAGGAGATATGATAGACTTGCATGATTAGTGAAAGATTATAAGTTTTTCCCAGTTAATGTTTGTAAAAATATTTATGAATTATATGTATAAAAATTGTTTGATATAACTATTTTTTTATTAATGTAGGTATGTCATAGGGTGGTCAGAGTGGTTCACCTGATGTTTCCAGTATGTATTTTTTCATTTTTCTAAATTAATTTGTTGTAATTTTCTGTGTATATTTTCCTAATTTTTTCTAATATTCAATTAAAAATTCAGTTATATTGTAATTGTATTATGAATTTCTATTTATCAGGATATGGTGCGTCTTCTAGCAGAAACATGGGTCTTAGTAGAGGGGTTCAATCCTGGAACTCTGGATCCCGATTGGATGTGTTATTTGATGACACATTTCATCCAGTTGGAGAAGGTTCAAGTGTATTGATTCATCAGTTTGGACATATGATACGAGACCCACACAGATTCCCTCTAATGATTCATGATTGGACTTCTTTCCCCCATTATACGATTGATAGATTATGGAGGGAGATTCAGGTAAATTCAATGTTTAAATTTTTATGAAATTGTTTTTATTATGATCACAGTTACTTACTATTTTTTTAACAGGATAATTTTACTTCCTATCCATATGAGTTTTGGGAAGTATGTATCACCAAATTCCAAAAATTATGGAAGGATTACAAGGGAATGATGAAGAGAGATCATTGGATACCATTTGCGGGTGTGCCATACATTTTAAAATGAGTCCCTTCGAGCATTATTCCCATGAAGTGGTAGGATTTAGTTGTGTTTTGGTCGAGTGAGGTGATGATGGAAAAATTTATTACTTTTAATCTACAAATGACTAATTTTTCATATGCATATTGTAAGGACCCGACCCCAGTTTCCTAGAACTGGTGCCTTATTTTATTAAATTGGCATATAAACAAGGAAGTTGTATCATGAAGGAACAAATAGTTTAGTAGCTTTGAAAAACAAGATACATATAAAAATTCAACATTACAACTTGAAAGGAAATACAACACAACAACTTCTTTTGAATCACATATAATCTTCTAGATTATCCTTGCAAGTCATTCATAATATACTTTTTCACAACCTAGGGATAATTAAACATGTAAAAGGGGTGAGCTTAGATGCTCAGTAAGGGTAAATAATACAACAGAAGAAAATATACATGTTAGGAATGATGAATAACTAAAAATTCATGCCTTTAAAAATACACTTCAGCATAATATGACAGGAATAAAAGCTGATTAAATAATGCCATAAAACATAACCATGAATATTCTACCAGTCGAATAATCACATGGACTATCATTATCTAGTTTCATAATGAGGGAATTCATAATGAGGGTATTCTGAAATATACAATCAAGGCATCATCCAATACATCTAAAAATTATTAAGGCCTCGGTCAAAACCATATCTAAAAATGGGTAAAGTCTCGACTAAGTCCATATTTTTTTTGTCTCATGAGACCTACCGATGCATATAGGGGCTATAGCAGGCTCCAAACGTCACTTACTAAGTCCAATGCATTACTCATATTAATTAGGATAAACTTAAAAAATATATACATTTATACTGAAACTAACATATGAAATGTAAATAACTTTCCCCAAACATAAACACTAGCCATTCAGAGTAACATGGTGAATGTTTTCAAGATAAAAAATCTATAGTCAAACTAATCATAAACCATTCAATACAATATGGTATATAATATCATAAAATTTTAGTACCAATTACACATAATATTCAACAAGAGTGTTGAAATAGACAAAATTACTCTTATAAAATTATTAAGTAATTCTTGAGATAAATACTCTTTTACTTTGAAAGAAAAGTTATTTTGGGAAAATTTTTGTATAAAAATAGAATTTAAATAATATAGTTTTATCATAATAAAATGAGTAATTTTATAAAAATAATGGTTGCTAAAAATAAATTATAGAGTACCCTTGAAAATAGGTAAGAATTCGAGAAATTCCCTTGAATCGGACTTGTATATTAGAAAGAATTTTTGAAAGATCATTTTAAAACATGTATCTCTCCATAAAATAAAGAAGGATTATGGTTGGTACACATATATAAAACATTAAAACAAAATTTATTAGGATTAAATAATAATAATTGAGAATTTCATTGAGATAAGTAGAGAATAAGAGTAACCCAAAAGAAAATGAAGGTTTGGGTAGAAAATCCTTACCTTATGTACGAATATGTTTCTCTATTGAACTTAAGGTCCTGGAATATGAAATTAGACTTATTAATAACTTAATTAAGAACCTATTAGACATTTATTTTATTTAGTATAATTTTATTAAGTTAATTTATGGTCATTTTTATGGGTTAAGATATTCAATATAATCGTTTGTGAGTGCTCATTCCATTAGCTTTCATGATCAGTTCGTTTGTATGGAAGTTAATGTAAAATGAAAATTGAATTCCAAAATTGATGTTATATGTTATATGTTATTAATATTCATATACAAGGATAAATGATCATATAATTCATTTTATTACTTTGGGTGAGGATGAATCATTAGATAAAATTTTAATGATAAAATTTTGGATTAATTTGGTGGTTTTTGATCATCACGAACTCATTTTGCTTTATAAATTAATACCATGTGTAAAAAATGATTCCAGAAAATTACATAGGATATATTACATATATTATGATCTTTTTCAACCATAAAAATGGTTTCATTTCCAGAATTTAATACGATAATAGAATTTGAAAAACCTATCATCCTTGAATGTGATAATTTAACACATCTCGGATGGTGTTTTCATTTCTAGAATAAAAGGAGGGGAAATGAGTGATGATAATGAATTATTACATTATCATAAAAACATTAAATTACATGTAAGGTAACAGAGTTATCATAAAATTTGGAGTAAAGGAGGTGAGGAAAGAAAAAGAAAGAAAGGAACTTGAAAGAAAATAAAAGAAATGAAAAGAGGAATTTACCTCTTGAATTTATCTTCCTTCAAAGCCTCTTTAGGGGAAAGGATTTGATCATTTGAAGAGAACAAGGGATTATGGATGTGGGGAGGATCTTGGGAGAATATTTTAGTAGAATTTAGACAAGTCACAAGTCTTGAGAGGAGTTAAGAGAAGAGAGACTATTGAGTGACTTTTATAGTGGAGGAGAGGAGGGTTTTTCCATTATTTTAATCATTATTTTATTATTTTGGATCAAGAATATGAATACTCATGATTCTCATGACTCAAAGAGTAATAAGTTCATGTTATTTCTAACCAATGTTCATTTAAATCATCCATCACTCAAGCATGATGCAGAAATTCATTTACTTGGCATATTTCGTAAATTATCAAATTTCACTATTCACCAAAAATTCAAGTATTTCAGAAAAAATACCAAAAATTCACCCTAACTATTTTTAAATGTGTATAATTAAAATATGGACTCTATTTTATCAAAAATTTTTTTCTAAATATGTGAAATTTAATTTTTAAATAAGATCATCATTTACTCAAAAAATTCAGTTTTTAAAACTAAAACTGTTTTTATAATACCCTGAAAATTAACTAAGGTCTTATTAAATTATCCTAAAATTATAGGAAAACAAAATATTTATTTAGGAATACATTTTATGAAAATTAATTTTATTTTAAATAAATTTATTAATTTAAAATTGTAATTAAATATTTATTACTCAAAAATTTCAACAATTAATTATTAATTTTTTAAATATCCACTCTCATTTATATGGTGCCTGGATTTTATTTATACTCACATGAGTGAGGTTACTATTTTAAAGGGTACACATACTATTCATAAGGGTACGTTACTATTCATAAGGGTAAGTTTCTATTCACAAAAAATGTAAGTTAATCCTATCAGACTCTAAATATCTTACTGAACACAACTGTGTATGTCAGTTTTTCAAAATTAAAATCATAGAGGTGGAAAAAATATGTTTACTAGCTAGGTTATAACAAAAGGGTGTTTATAGAGACTCAGTATTTCATGCATTCAAAATTAAATTTATTTATAAATCCTTGAGGTGTTAAATTCTTCCATCTTATAAAAATTTCATCCTTAAAATTCTAGAATGTTACCTCATAAAAATATTTGGGTAGTTATTCATCATAAGCTCCTAAGACCCCCATGTTTCTTCTTCAATTTATGATTTTTCCGTAGTACCTTTACCAATCATGTCATTAGACTCCTCAACACCTATTCCTTAGTGTCTAGAATACAGATAGGCTATTCATAGTAAGATAAGTCATGTTCCAATTCTATACCTTCCGAAGTGAGGATATGTGTTGGGTCTGACATGTACTTTCTTAACAATGAGACATGGAGCACATCGTGTACTTTAGACAGGCTAGGAAACATTTCTAAACGATAATCCACAACTCCAATTCTCTCTAGAATTTCAAAAGGTCCAACATATATGGGACTCAATTTTCCTTTCTTCCCAAATCTTATAACACCCTTCCACAAAGATACTTTCAAGAAAATGTGATCTCCCACTTGAAATTCTAAATCCTTCCTTCAATTATCAGCATATCTCTTTTTTCTTATTTTATCTTATTTGATATGGGTTTGAATAGTCTTTACCTTCGTTGTTGTTTCCTCCACAAGCTTTGGTCCCACAATCTTCCTCTCACCAACTTCATCCCAACACGTTGGTGTACAACATCTTTTTTCATACAGTGCTTCATATGATGCCATTTGAATACTTGAATGAAAACTATTGTTGTGGGAAAACTCCACCAAAGGTAAATAATGATCCCACATAACTTTTAAATCAAGTTAGCATTATCTCAACATGTCTTATAAAGTTTGGATCATCCTTTCTGATTTCCCGTCAGGTTGTGGGTGATAAGCAGTACTCAAACAAAGCTTAGTATAAAAATATTTCAAAAGACTTTTCCTAAATTTTGATGTAAATTGTGGATCACGATCAAAAAAAATTGAGAGAGGTTCTCCATGAAGTCTCACGACTTCATTGATATAGAGTCGTGTAAGGCGCTCCAGTAGAAAATCCTCCCTTATAGTGAGGAAATGTGCAGATTTCATAAGTCGATCGACAATTACCCATATTGCATCATTCTTTCTTAGAGTTTTAGGTAATCTATTGAAACAATCCATGGTGATGTCATCCAATTTCCATGTAGGAATAGGTAGAGGTTTCATGACTCCTCTAGGATGTTGTCATTCGGCCTTCACTTGTTGACAGGCTAAACATCCTGATACATAAACTTTAACTTTTCTCTTCATGTTATCTCACTAGAAATGTTCCTTAAAATATCTATACATCTTACTACTACTAGGATCTAAAGAGAAATTTAAACTATAGGCATCATCCAATAACTCCGTTTTTGGTTCGGGTATAGCGGGAACACAAAGCCCCTTCCCAAACTTCAAAATTCCATCTTTATATATGAATCCTACCAACTTCCCATCATTCACAACATTAATTTTCTTTTGAAGATTCTCGCCATCAGGATGAGAACTTTTAATCCTTTATAATAAAGATGGTTGGACAACCAATTGAAAAAGTAATGATGTTTCACATTCTTTGATGATTCCCATATCCATCCTCTCCGGATCCATGTATAGGATCCTTGTCAATTCTCATTTTGTTTAGAACTCCATGATCCTTCCTACTCAATTCATCAGCTACCTTATTTTCCTTTCTTGGGTGGTAGTGTATGGAACAATTGTAATCCTTGAGCAGCTCGATCCATCGCCTCTGCCTCATGTTGAGTTCTTTTTGTGAGAAGATGTATTTAAAGCTCTTGTGATCAGTATATATCTCAAATATTTCACCATATAGATAATGTATCCATATATTCAAAGAAAATATTACAACTGCTAAGTAAAGATCATGAGATGGATATATTTATTCATGAATTTTTAACTACCTTGATAAATAGGCAATAAATCTATCATTCTGCATAAGGACACAACCAAGTCTTTTCTTTAATGCATCACTATAGATCATAAACTCATCATTTCCCAATGGTAGAGTTTGGATCGAGTAATTCACTAATATCTTCTTTAATTCTTCGAAACATTCATGAAATTATTTTTTCCATACAAACTTAACCCCTTTATGAGTAAGCTTGGTTAACGGATTGGTTAATCTGGTGAAGTTCTGAATGAAACGCTGATAATAACCAGCTAAACCAATAAAACTACATACCTAGATTATGTTTGTTGGTGTAGGCCATTACAGAATAACATTTTTATTCACATGATCAACAGATATTCCATCGTTAGAGACAATATGTCCAATAAAAGAAACTGATTGAATCCAAAATTCACACTTGCTAAACTTCCCATATAATTCATTTCTTCTAAGAGACTTCAGAATAATGTGAAATTGGTTTTCATGATATTTGTAGCTTTTGGATTATACCAAGATATCATCAATAAATACCACAACAAATTCATCAATATATTCCTTGAAAATCCTATTCATTAGATCTACAAAGACATAGGGTTCATTAGTCTGTCCAAAAGACATTACTATAAACTCATAATATCCATACCTAGTTTGAAATAATGTATTTGGAGTATCTTCCTTCCTCACATGTAACTGATCATATCTAGATCAAAGGTCAATCTTTGAAAAATATTGGTCTCCGTGAAGTTGATCAAATAAATCATCAATGTGAGGTAGGGGATACCTGTTCTTTATTGTTATAGCATTGATCTCCCTGTAGTCAATGCACAACCTCATAGATCCATCTTTCTTTTTAACTAAAAGAACATGAGCTCCCCATGGAGAAACTCTAGGGAGAATAAATCCTTTATCACTCAATTCCTCTAGTTGTTTCTTCAGTTATACTAATTCCATAGTGGAAATTCTATAAGGAGTCTTTGATATAGGCCTTAAACCAGGAATTAAATCAATTGAGAACTCAAATTTGTGCTCTGGAGAATGTCCAGGTAAATCCTCTAGAAAAACATCAATATATTCTTGCACAATAGGTACATCCTCGATTTGAACATTTCTTTACTCACTCATAGATATTGAGTTCTCATCCTCCCCAAGAATTGAATTCAATAGAGCTACTAAGGGTGGATCTAGATGAGAATCAGATGGCAAGATTTTTTCTCTAAAGATAAAGGATTCTACACCATTCTAAAAAATTGTGACCTCCTTCTTCTTGCAATATATTTTCACATCATAATTTTAAAGTAAATCTATACCAAGGATTATATAAAATTCAATCATGGGTATGATGATAAAATCAGCAGATAAAGCACGTTCATATTCTATAATGGGGACTGCCTGACATATCTTTGTTGCAATGATACTTCCCTTAGGAGTTTTGACTCACAACTCCTTTATGAAATCAAATTAGAAATATCTAATTTTATTGGAAAACTGGGAAGTTATAAAATAATGCGATGATCCAAAAAAATAAAGCATTGGCTAAGTTTGAGGAAACGATTAAAGTATCTTCCACCACATCAGCGGGAACTTAAACCTTAGTAGTTGTGATCGCATAAGCTTGGCCTTGCTCCCTTGACCTTTTTTGGGGAAAGTTTCCTTGAATTTTTGGACAATCATTAGCATAGTTCCCAATCTCCCTACAAATATAACATTGAACATTGATAGATTCTTTCTTTCCCTTGCAATCATGAGCATGATGACCTTTTTTTCTACACTTATAGCACACGTCTTTTCCTTTTAAGCAGGCACCAGGGTGTTTCTTTCCATAAGTATCACATGTTGGAAAATTCACATTTTTATTCTTCTATTTATCCATTCTATCCTCTTCCACCCTCTTCTTCTATTATTTCCCCTTAAAGTCATAAGACTTATAGAATTCTTTCTCTGTCTTGATAGCACTTGAGATAATGTCTTTATATGATAAGAAACTTTGGGAGCCTAGTTCCCTTTATAGGAATGGTTTTAAACCATCAAATAATCGATCAGTCTTTCTCATTGGATTATGTATATAGTTTGTAGCATGTATTTTTAACCTTGTAAAGTTGGATTCACACTTTGTAACATTTTCATCCTCTTTCTGTCTAAGACTCAAGAATTGCCTCTCTATATCTTCTCGTTGTCCACGAGGAAAATATTTTTCTAGGAAAATTTCCTTGAAATCCCTCCATTCCATTTCTTTTATTTATTTATCATAATTTATGTTTTGAATAAAACAACCACCACTGATCTGCATCTCCAGATAGATGATAAACTGCCATGATAACCTTCTCTCTTTCGTTACATCCCAAAGTAAGAAATATCTTCTCTGAAGAACTTATCCACTACTCCTCTACGAATGAGTTTGTAGTCCCATTGAATGATGGAGGCTGTTGTCACATAAAAAAATCCAACATATCTCCTCCACATTGTGGATCTAGATGCTCCATATAGGTAAGGTTAATGTTCATAACCTGAGTCAACTCTCCCAGTATAGTTATAAGTTGCTCATCACTAGTCGCAACACTAGATCCAACATCATTATATTACATCAGAGGGAAATCCCTACATGGGATACATGCGTTCATGCAGTTTCTATTCCTTCAACTAGGATTCATTTCTAAATAATGGCATACACTATATTAGGTTATGAATCATAATATATAATCTCAACTATAATTCTATCATGCGGTTTCCCGACGCACGATTTTGCGGCGGTTTTTCAAAACCGCCGCCAATCGATTTAGCGACGGTTTAAACCGTCGCGAAATGAAAAAAAAACCGCCGCTAAATGCCTTTTCTGCCGTAGTGCTCAAACTAGGTGCGCAGTAAGGCTCATTGTTGTGTATTAGGATACCTCGGGTCATGCTCGGAACTCCTTATCGAAGTTGTTACTCCTAGGTACATTTGTTCTATAACCACATCCACTTATAGTATCCATATATGGATGTATTTTCTAAAAAGATCCGCATAATCTATTACTTACCAAAACTCCAGGATGTTCTTATATGTTTATACTCAGATACTATCTTAGGGTTTTGTTCCCTAATCTATGCTTTCTAAATCTAGTTTCCAAGTTTTCTATTAAACTTCCTCTGATACCAACTGTAAGGACCCGACCCCTATTTCCTAGAGTCGGTGCCTTATTTTATTACATTGGAATATAAATAAGGAAGTTATATCCCAAAGAAACGAATAGTTTAGTAGCTTTGGAAAACAAGATACATGCATAAGTTCAACATTACAACTTGAAAGGAAATACAACATAACAAATTCTTTTGAATCACACATAATCTCCTAGATTATCCTTGAAAGTCATTCATAATATACTTCTTCGCAACTTGGGGAAAGTAAAACATGTGAAAGGGGTGAGCTTATATGCTCATTAAAGGTAAATAATACAAAGAAATAAAATATAAACACCAGGCATGATGAATAATTAAAAATGCATGTATTTAAAAATATACTTGAGCATAATATGGTAGGAATAAAAATAGATGAAATAATTCCATAAAACAACACCATGGATATTCTACTACTTGAATAATCACATAGACTATCAATCTATAGTTTCATAATGAGTAAATGCATAATGAAGAACATTCTAAAATATATCATCAAGGGCTCGACCAAGACATCTAAAAATTATTAAGGCCTCAGACAAAACCATATCTGAAAATGGGCAAAGCCTCGACCAAATCAATATTTGTTTTGTCTCATGAGACTTATCGATGCATCGAGGGGATATAGCAGAACCCACCCATCACTTACTAATTCTAATTCATTACTCATATGAATGAGGATAAACTTAAACAATATATACATTCATATTGAAACTAATATATGAAATGGAAATAACTTTCCCCAAACATAAACACTAACCATTCGGAGTAACATGGTGAATGCTTTCAAGATAGCACATTCATAGTCAAACTAATCATAAAGAATTCAATAAAATATGGTATATGATATCATAAAATATTATTCCCAATTACACATAAGATTCAACAAGAGTTTTGAAATAGACAAAATTACTCTTATAAAATCATTAAGTAATTCTTGAGATAAATACTCTTTTACTTTGAAAGAATATTTATTTTTTAAAAAATATTTTTATAAAACTAGAAGTGAAATAATATAGTTTTATCATAATAAAATGAGTAATTTTAGAAAAATAATAGTTTCTAAAAATAGATTATATAGTTTCCTTGAAAATAAGTAAGAATTCGAGAAATTCCCTTGAATCAGGATTGTATTTCAGGAAATGTTTTTGAAAGATCCTTTTAAAACATGTATCTCTCTATAAAAGAAATAAGGATTCTGGTTGGTACATATATATATAACATTCACACAGAATTTATTAGGATTACATAAGAATAATTGAAAATTCCACTGAGGTAAGTAGAGAATAAGAGTAATCCGAAAGAAAATGGAAGTTCGGGTAGAAAAACCTTACCTTATGTCCGAATATGTTCCGCTCTTGAACTTAAGGTCATGGAATATAAAATTAGACCTATTAATAACTTAATTCATAACCTATTAGAAATTTATTTGATTTATTATAATTTTATTAAGTTCATTTATGGTCGTTTTTATGGGTTAAGAGATTCAATATCATCGTTTGTGAGTACTCGTTCCATTAGCTTTCATGATCGGTTCATTTGTATGGAAGTTAATGTAAAATGAGAATTGAATTCCATAATTGATGTTATATGTTATTAATGTTCATACAAAAGGTTAAATGATCATATAACTCATTTGGTTACTTTGGGTGAGGATGAATCGTTAGATAAAATTTTAATGATAAACGCTTGGATTAATTTGGTAGTTTTTCGATCATCACGAACTCATTTTGTTTTATAAATTAATACCATGTGTATAAAATGAATCCATAAAATTACATAGGATATATTACAGATATTATGATTTTGTTCAACTATAAAAATGGTTTCATGACCATAATTGAAGACGGTAATAGAATTTGAAAAACTCATCGTCCTTAAATGTGATAAATTAACACATCTCAGATGGTGTTTTCATTTCTAGTATAAAAGGAGGGGAAATGAGAGATGATGATGAATTATTCCATTATAATAACAAAATTCTAGTACATGTAAGGTACTGGAGTTATCATAACATTTGGAGGAAAGGAGGTGAGTAAAGAAAAAGAAAGAAAGAAACTTGAAAGAAAATAAAAGAAATGAAAAGGGGAATTTACCTCTTGAATTTATCTTATTTGAGAGCCTCTTTAGGGGAGATAATTTGGTCTTTTGAAAAGACCAATGGCTTATGAATGTGGGGTGGAGTTTAGGAGGAGATTTTAGCAGAATTTAGACAAGACAAAAGGCTTGAGAGGAGTGAAGAGAAGAGGGAGTGATGGGTGACTTTTATAGTGGAGGATATGAGGGGTTTTCCATCATTTTAATCATTATTTTAGTATTTTGACTCAAGAATATGAATAGTCTTGATTATTATGACTCAAATAGTAATAAGTACATGTGAGTTTAAACCAATGGTCATTTACATCACTCATGACTCAATCATGATACAAAAATTCATTTACTTAGCATATTTCGTAAATTATTGAATTTTATTATTCACCAAAAATTCAAGTATTTCGGAAAAATACCAAAAATTCACCCTAAATGTTTTTCAATGTGTAGTATTCAAATATGAAATTAATTTTATCAAAATAATTTTCTAAATATGTGAATTTTAATTATTAAATAAAATCATCATTTACTCAAAAAATACAATTTTTAAAACTAAAATTGATTTTATAATACCCTGAAAATTAACTAAGGTATTATTAAATTATCCTAAAATTATAGGACAAAAAAATATTTATTTATGAATACATTTTATGAAAATAATTTTTATTTTAAATAAATTTATTAATTTAAAATTGTAATTAAATATTTATTACTCACAAAAATATCAACACTTAATTATTAATTTTTAAAATATCCACTCTCATTTATATGGTGTCTAGATTTTATTTATACTCACATGTGTGAGTTTTCTATTTGAAAGGGTACATTACTATTCATAAGGGTAAGTTTCTATTCATAAGGGTAAGTTACTATTCACCAAAAATCTAAGTTGATCCTATCAGACTCTAAATATCTTAATGAACGCAACCGTGTATGTTAGTTTTTTGAAATTCAAATCATAAAGGTGGAAAATTTATATTTACTGGATAGGTTATAAAAAAAGGGTGTTTGTAGAGACTCAGTGTTTCATGTATTCAATATTTAATTTATTTATAAATCCTTGGGGTGTTACATCTATTAACTGAATACGTTGAATATAGACTGAGTTTTCTCGTCATTCATGTAATCGGGTGATGTAGGGCACACCTTCTAGACTTGGTACTCGACAATGTTACATCTCAGACATGATGTAAGTTTAGAATTCACTATTCATTCATAAATTAAAAATATTATAGTATAATGTGAATATAAATATATATTTAGTCGACCCCTTTATTGTAGTTACACCATCGAGGTGAGCCGACCGATCGAATATCAAAATAGGTGAGGACTTGTAGGGCGGGTGATCATGATGTTGCCGGTGTTATAGTAAGAAAATTATTTAGTAAAAAATGTATTTTTATTTCCTAGAAATTATTCATATTTGTTCATCAATTCATTATGTATATGATACAGGCTCAGTTTGATGCTAAGTTAACAGAGATACTGGAGGAGCAATGTCATAGTACTGTGTGTAGAGATGAGATATTTCAACGTGTCGTTGGGTGTGACGGTCATGGTTATTCTTTGACTTATAGAACTGGTGTCCCACGACATGAAGTTGTTAGAGTAGAGGTGATGAGTGCATGTAGAGATGCAGGGATGTACATACAGACTACGATAGATGCTGCCATGTAGGCTATGCAGCGTAGTACAGATGAATTATTTTAGCAGTTATGTGCAGAGTATGAGGAGAGATTATCACAAATGTCAACACATATCAATGAAGTAATGACACAACGACTTGTTGATGGTATACAAGTGGTGCCATTGGTAAAAAAGAAAATAAACCATACTCATATTGAATTTTATTGATATGATTAAGATATATAATATTTTTATATATTTTAAGCTCTAAATATAGCTGATGGATATCGTAGTGATATTGGTGATCTAGATGAGGATAAACCTCATGTATGAGGTAATTTACATTACCATTTTAATATCATAAATGAATTATGAATTAATAATTATTCTCAAAACTTTAGTTCTATTTACACCTTTGTGTTTTATTGTTTTAATTATTGTGATTTAATTCATTCTTTTAATGTTTACTTGATTGTTAATCATGATATATTACATAACACTTCAATTTATTAAGATTTATCTTTCTTTAGGTTTAATTTGCTGGTTTTGGAGTAGCCCATTACAAATGAGTAGTTGGATGATGCCTTGGTTGTACCTCTTGTAAATGAGAGCATTATTTAGTCCATTGATACTGTTGTCTAGATTGAGTAGACCACTTTCAATGAGAAGCACACTCATGTGGAGGACACTAAGAGGGAGCCCGAGGATGGAAATCCAGAGTCTTAAGATTTCCCTGCTCCCCCATTTTTGTTTATTTTTGAACTACTTGTGTTTTCCATGTACTTATTTATTCTCGTGCTTATTATATATCTATTTCATATTCCTTGAATGAGTATATCACCCCATTTTTTCACCCTCCTTTCAAGTGCTTTATTGTTTATCTTTTTTGAACTCACCACTTTCAAGTGCATGAATTTTTTATATCAGGACTCACATCCCTTTTTTCATAGCTGAATAAAGGTTTCCAGATCCACCATAATCAATTTTCATTAAATACTTCTTTATAATGGGGTTTTTTCTTGTTCTCTAATAGTGGGGTGATCGTGTTGTCGAGCACGTCAAATTAGTTGTTTATTTTTTTACTAGATTTTTTGCAGTATAATAGCAACCCTAGGTCATCTCTCTACAGAGCCTTAGAAAATTAATTTAAAAAGAGGGTTTTTATTATGAAAATAGAAGGTAATGAGATTTTGGAAAACATGGGGTTTTATTATTAAAGATGACAATAGAAAACAAAAGTGATAAAACAAAGTAGAAATGAACAAGATTAATTAAGTGTGATCAACCTGGGGAATTCTCATGATGCTCATCCTTCATCACTTCAAGAGATAAGTTTATGATTTTTTAATCCTTGGTTTTTAACACCTAGAAATATAATATTACTAAGTTTCAACAAGGATACCTATGAGGGTTCAGTCAAAAACACACAATGACTCACCGGATACCGCCGATGATTGGGTGATTTGTGTTCGACTTCATAACTGAAACTCACCAAGGCAACACACAAAGAACTCGATGTACTGTCCAGGTTTGTATGTTACTTCTTCGTGATGCCATGAAATAAATGTACATGGCCTTGAAAGTGATTATGTGAGTTCAATTGACCAATATGAACCACACAAACACCGCAATTGAATGAGGAAAGAAAAAGGGATGAAGAGTGTGTGAAACATCACATGAAAGGGTACCCCCAAACATGATCATTTGAGTTTGAGTATAACGTACCAATATATAACTCAATTAAATAATAATATAGGATGAATAAAAACAACATACATTCTAGAATTAAAAAGACCATTCAAAATAATACAAACATGAAGCTCAGGATTACATCACGTTCCTCCCCGGGTGATCACAAGGGGTTTAGAATTCTATGGGAGGAGAGAAAGAAGAAGATGTTGAAGTATCACTTCCCATAGCCTCCAGAACTTCTAGGGATGATGAGAAGACTCCTTTGAGACTCCAAAATGGAAGCACCTTTCCTCCTGGTCGAACTTCCAAATGGGGTGCCCAAGGTCTCTTTTTATAGGCAATTTGGAAGGTGGTTTTGAGCACACAGATTGTATAAAACCACTTGGTCCATGGTTTTCGACCTCCATAAAGTCTTATATAACTTTTGAGAAAACTAAAAAGTTGTATACCCACCTATTGAATATCTCCACAGAAAAGTTGGCACCAGTTAGACAACTACAACCTGAGATATTGATAAAATACAGAACACCGCTTTTGACTTTGTACAGATTTGATTCCCTGAACAGATCAGTTCAGATGGGAATCGTAGCAGCCGAATGGGGCTTGAGTTCCTTCATATGAAATGTATACCATTAAATTTTGGATCAGACCACAAAATATAAGACCATTTGGATGCACAATTTAGTATCATTATGCGGTTTAGTCCACTAGTGTGCTTGGATCCTATGCAGATTGACCCATTTTTCTTGGACTTCATCATGGGCCCTCCAAGTCACCTCCACCTACAATGTAATTATCAAAAAAAGTAACATTTAACTTTTTAACATTGTTTAACACAAAATAATTGAATCAAAAATGAAGCATAATATGTTATTATACTTGTAATTCTCAATACAAAACCAGTTTAATACATTGGTATAAAACAGTGAATTGTGGTACGATCACACCCCCACACCTAAACAGTTGCACTCCTGGGAAATGTCTTATATACTAATAAATTTTCATTCCTAAATCAAAGGCATAAAAACTTCCAAGATTATTCTGAAATGAAATTCATCATGTCTCGTTTATGAAATCAATTTTCATATCATTTTTCTTCTCTCACATTTGAATTTGTTCAACATCATTTGTTCACCCATGCAACACGTCGCAACCTACCTCACCTAGATATTTTCTCTATTCACTCAAGGAACATATTAAAGTGGAGTTATACTATTTTTCCAGAGTTCATGTGATCTTACCATATGATTTCCAAGATTCTCAGTTCTCTACCAACAAAAACAAGTTTGCTACTTAAGAGGACTTCCAACAGGTTGTTCTGAGGTTCAAGGGTTAATAGGATTTAATGTTTAAAAATCTAAGGCAGAAGAGGAGTGTTTAATATCTTATGTAAAAAACGTGTTAAAATTCAACAAGTGTTCACAATGAATGTACACACTCAACCTCTCACAAAGTATATCACCTCCATCTCACTATCCTCATTTTCCATTTTTGTGGGTCACAACAAAGCAGTGAATAATAATGAGTAAACATCCTCTTTTCTCCATTTTATTCTTTTATTATGTTTTTTTATGTATATAAGTATATTTTTTTAATATATAGTTTTTTTAGATAAAGTGGGAAACATTTGTAAAACAATTATGCAATATGGCTTGTGAACCCATTGCTCAAGGAAAATGTAGGAACCCTTTATATCAACCCATAACAATGATTCTCTCCCTAGAATTCCCATGGAAACCCCCTCTCACCCACACTCACTAAAAATAAAACAAGAATATACATAAGAGATGGGTAGGGATGGATAAATTAGCTTGTAATGTGGCTACCTAACAGGCATTTCATGATCTCTAAGGCTTAAGAAGGATAAAATGTCAAGGTGGCCGAAAATAGAGGTTAATTGTACAAAGGGATTTTCAATGAAAGATTGCCTCTATCATGAATGTAGCATACTCGAATATTATGGATTCAAATAGAATCAAGGAAAGTTTTAATTTCTCTACATGACCTAAGACTCTCAAGAAAGTGATTAAAATGAAGAATATGCAATAAATGGATTAAAATACCTCTCAAGTAAGGGATTAAAATATTGGTTAGCGCTAATGAGGCATGAGATTCAAAAATACATTAAACACCTAAGAATGATTTGAAAATACAATTCTAGAAAAATATTCCATATCAACATTCATTTGAAAAACATTTTCACAAAAACCATGAAATTTTCCACACAATTGACTCAAGCATGAAAAAATGATTTTGGATATTATTTTTAAGATTAATGTTTAGAAACAAAAAATAAAGAAAAAGAAATCAAAAATGAAAACAAGTTTTTTCCATTTTGTTGTTTGTTTTTTTAAATCCTAACTATGACATGTCACCCTCCCCCACACCTAAAAATTACATTATCCTCAATGAAAGTATTTTAAATAAAAGAACAAGTAAATAAAGGTAGGGAGAAAGGACAGCCTGCTGAGTGGTGTCATATATGGCATCTATCAGTTAAATTTCCTCCACGAGATGATTTGGAAAATCCTCATAGAAGTGTTTGATCCTCTTCCCATTGACAGTAATCTGTTGTCCACTCTTCTCATGAAAAACCTGTATAGCACCAAAAGGGTAAACATCAGTAAAAATATAAGGACTGATCCATTGGGAATGAAGCTTACCTGGGTGGAGCTTTATCCTAGAATTGTACATGAGGAACTTCTCACAAATATGAAACTTCTGCTGATGAATCATCCCATCATGGACTTCCTTTGTTTTCTCTTTATAGATTCAAAAGTTCTCATATGCATCATGCTGAATTTCTTCCAACTCATGAATCTACAACTTCCTATGTTCACCTGCATATGAAAGATTCATATTACATTGTTTCACATCCCAATATGCATAGTGCTCTACCTCCAATGGGAGGTGACAAGACTTTCCAAACACAGTCCTATACACAGTCCTATATGGTGAAATTCCAATCAGGGTTTTAAAAGATGTACGGTATTCCCAGAGTGCATCATCCAAGCTCAAACTCAAATATTTCCTATTGGGTTTACCATTTTTTCCGATATTCTCTTAACTTCTTGATTTGAGATTTCTGCTTGTCTGTTAGTTTGGGGGTGATATGCAGTGGATACTTTATGAACAACCCCATACTTATGAAGCAAAATTTTCATGTTGCGATTGAAAAAATGTGAACCTTGATCACTAATGATGAATCTGGGAAAACCAAACCGACTAAAAATTTGAGACCTCACAAAATCAACAACAACTCGAGAGTAATTGGTCCCGATGGCCTTTTCTTCCACCCATTTAGAGACATAGTCCACATCAAATAAGATGTACACAAAGCTAAATGAATTTTTAAAAGGCCTCATGAAGTCAATGCCCCATGCATCAAATATTTCATAAAATAACATGGGTTGTTGGGGAATTTCATTCATCTTAGAGATATTCCCTATGAATTGACAATGACAACATGACTTGAAAAATAGATGGGAATCCCTATAAAATGTTGTCCAATAAAGTCCCGAGTCAAGGACCTTTCGAGCATTACGTTGAGAGCCAAATTGGCCCCCACAAGCCAAAGTGTGGCGGAAGGTCAAAATAGAGGTGAACTCATGGTTAGGGACACACCGACGGACAACTTAGTAACTACAAATTCTCCACAAATATGGGTCATCCCAAATGTACCATCTAGAATCATACTTAAGTCTCTGGGATTGTGAAGTGATGAAATCAATGGGGACCCTAGATGTTTCTAGAAAATTCACAATGTTCGTATATCAGGGGGTAAGGTCCATAACATAACAAAGGTTCTCATGAGGGAAGAATTCTCCAATGGGGAGGGGTGAGTCAACATGATGGTCCAGTGCTGGGGAAATCCTACTAATGTGGTCAGCTACCACATTTTCCACTCATCTCTTATCTCTAATCTCAATATCAAACTCCTGGAGGAGGAGCATCCACCGAATAAGGTGGGGCATAGCTTCAGGTTTCTTTAGGAGAAAAAAAGGGCAACATGATTAGAAAAGACAATGATTTTTTACCAGATAAGATATGAATGGAATTTTTCCAAGGAAAACACAATAAAAAGAAGTTTTTTTCAATGGTTGTGTAGTTTTCTTGAGCAGGTTCAAGGGTACGTGAGGCATATGAAATGACATGAGGAGCCTTCTCAACCCTTTGTTATAAAAATACCCCAACTACAAAGTTAGAGGAATCACACATAAACTCGAAGGGGAGATCCCACCTTGGTGGTTGGATGATGGAAGATGATGTGAGACTCCTTTTAGTGAATTGAAAGCATCCTCACAATTTTTATTAAAAACAAATTCATAATCCTTTTGCAACAATCGAGACAGGGGAATTGTGATCTTACTAAAGTATTTAATGAATTGGTGGTAAAAACCAACATGACCTAAGAAATATCGCACCTCACAAACACATTTTGGATATGGAAGGGTTCAAATTAATTCAATTTTTGATTTAACCACTTGAATTCCCACATTTTAAATAACATGGCCAAGAACTATCCCCCTCTCAACCATGAAATGTCATTTATCTTAATTTAATATAAGATCTGATTCTATACAACAGCGGAGGATATAACCTAAGTGTGACAAACAGTCATCAAAATAAGTGTCATAAACCGTGAAATCATCCATAAAAACTTCTATGCAATTCTTAAGGTACTCTGAAAATATACTCAACATACAATGCTGATAAGTGTCAGGAGCATTACGTAGACCAAAAGGCATCCTTTTGGATGAAAATGTGTCGAACGGATAAGTAAATGTGGTCTTTTCTTGATCCTCAGGGGTTATATGGATTTGGAAATAACCTGAATAGTCATCAAGGAATAATAATGGGACTTATCAGTCAGTCTTTCTAACATTTGGTCAATGAAAGGTAAAGTAAATTGGTTCTTTCACGTGGCTTGATTCAGTCAACAATAGTCAATACAAACTCGCCAATTATTTTGCACATGTGTTGGAACCAATTCATTCCGTTCATTTGACACAACATTCATTACAGTTTTTAGGCACAATTTGCACTAGGCTAACCCATTTACTATTAGACATTGGATAAATGATCCCAACAACAAGTAATCTAATAACTTCCAATTTTAACACTTCAAGGAGAGTGGGATTTAACCGACGTTGAGCTTGCCTTACAGGCTTAGCCTTATCATCCAAAAGTATATGGTGCATACAAATAGATGGGATAATCCCAGAAATATCAACCAATGTCCATCCTATCACCTTTTTACACTCTCTCAAAAGATCAAGTAGTTTTTATTCCTGCTGTTGAGAGAGGTTATTGGAAATAATGACAAGAAATTGGTCATTACCCTCAAGATAGGTGTATTTTAAATTAGATAGAAGTGGTTTTAATTCCAACACGGGTGTTTTTTTGATTGAGGGAGGGGATTTAGGGGGAGTGAGGTCCATGAAACTGTCTATATACTCATGTTTATTCTCTAAGGATAGAGAATCTATTGAAATGAGATTTTAATAATCATCGACAATCATGGGTACCTCAGAATGAACACATTCATCAATCAAAGGACAAAATTTACACTTTTCAAAACCCACACAACACTCAAAACATGAATCAAATATCAAATCATCCAAAGGTGAAGAATAGGAAAATGAATCAGAGTATGGGTCAAGGAGAGAATTGTGTGTGTGTGTGTGTCATTTGGGAGCACTTCCATCAAATAGACAGGAAGAGTGGAGTGCTCTTTAATAGGGTGTTTCATAGCCTCAAGGATGTTAAAACTTACCTTTTCTCCACCAAACTTCATGGACAACGTACCATTGTGAACATTGATGACCATCTTTGCTGTTTTGAGGAATGACCTCCCAAGTATGAGAGGGGCATGTCCTTGGGTTCGGGTATCCTCCATCTCAATAATGTAGAAGTCAGCGGGGAAGATGAGATTCTTCACTTTTACGAGGACGTCCACGACCACTCCATATGGGTGTGTTGTGCTCCGGTTGGAAAGTTGCACTATAATGCCTGTCAGTTGAAGGTCTCCAACCTATAGAGAAGTGTACACAGAGTAAGGAATTACATTAATTGAAGTGTCCTAATCTAGAATAGTATCTAAAAAGAATGTCTCCCCTTTAGTTCAAGGTATTGTGAAGGTGTCTGGATCCTTGCATTTGGTTGACATTGATGGTTGGATCAAAACAGAGACATTTCTTCCAAGGTTCACTCTTTCATTACCCTTCAGTATCTGTCTATGGGTGCAAATATCTTTATGAAATTTGGCATAGCGAGGTATTTGTTTAACTTCATCCAATAGAGAAATATTAACTTGCACCTTTTTAAATGTATCATTTATTTCTTTATCAATCTCATTATTAAAAATTTTCTTAGATTTAGAGAGTCTTTGGGGGAAAGGAAGAGGAATAGATTGTTCATGTGAATCCTCAATGATAATTTGTTTACCCTTTTTGTCTTGTTTTTCTTTAATTGAATATTTTGAGGGTAGGTAAATAGATTTTTTAGGTGAGGGACTTACCTATTGTGTAAAATTAATAGAAGGAGAAACTTATTTTCCACTATGAAGTGTAATTGCACATAAATTACCTTTTTATTTTGAATTAGAAATGGGTTTAGATGGTAATTGTCCTGGACCTTGCATCTTTATCTCACCGATGGTGTTTTCCAGTTTTCCCACTTGAGTTCGTAGGTCTTGAATTGCCAATTGTGTAGTCTGTTGGAACTGGAGGTTCTGGGTTGTCATTTGCTTCACGATGACCTCAATACTTGGTTCGGATTTGAGAGGAGGAGGATTGTTTTGAGATGTTGATGGATAAGAAGTTTTCATACCTTGTCCTTGTTGATATTAGTTCTTCTTGGGGTAGCTTGAGTTTCCTCCTTGTCGGTACTATGGTTGTGCTTGCCACTCGGGGTTTGGATTTGGCCTAAATGGTTCTTTCTTGAAGGGAGGTTCTTGTTGGAATAGACTCCTAGGGAATATTGTTACACAAGACTTGGTTGAATCCTGAAGTTGTGGGCATTGGTCAGAAAAATGAGTGTTATCAGAACAAATACCACAATGTAATGGAACATGAGAAGATTGTGAGTTACCTTGTGCTTGAGCTAATTGCCTTAGAAGGGTATGCATCTCATCAAACTTTTTATCTGCCTTTTGTTCTAAAGATGAATGACTTGCCACATGAACTCCTCGAGTGGGTGCAATATCTCGTGTACCAAATTGTTGTGCATTTTGAGCCATGTTGGCTATTAAGTCACGAGCGGCGAAAGGAGTTTTATCAACAAGGGTACCACCAGCTGCAGTGTCAATCATTCCACGATCCATGGGGATAAGTATCTCATAGAAGTATTGGATTAATAGTTATTCACTAATCTGGTGGTGGGGGAAGCTTGAGAAAAGAGTTTTTTAATCTCTCCCAGTATTCATGAAGGGTCTCTCCTTGTGATTGCCTAATGCCACAAGTTTCTTTCCTAATTGGTGTAGTTTAGAAGGTAGGGAAGAACTTCTCTAAAAAGAATATTTTTAGGTCATTCTAGCCCCCAATTGTGGTAGACAGATAGTATATCCATTCTTTGGCTACACCATCAATGGAGAAAGGGAAATCCCTGAACTTAATGAGATCTTTAGAAACATTTTGGGGTTTTATGGTGGAGCACACTGTGAAACTCCTTAAGGTGTTTATGAGGGTCCTCACTGGGAAAACTGTAGAATTTAGGAAGTAAGCGGATGAGGCCTGATCTCAGCTCAAAGTTGGTTGCTTCCTCAGGATATTGGATGTACGTAGGTTGGGACTCCACATCCGGGGTGGTCAGTTCTTTTAAAGTTTAGTTATTCAACCATGTTTTCTTGTGTTTGATTTGGTTCAATTTTTTATTGGTTTAGGACAACTTGAGATTCCAAAAGGGGTTTATCAGTGTTACTTGATTGACCTACTCTAGAAGTCTTGATTTGTGAGTGAAGTGTCTTTTCAATTTCTGAGTCAAATTCAAGCAGTTTTTCTTTTTCTGATCGGGTCATGCAAATAAATTGTGAACTTTTTTTTGTATTTTTTTTATTTTTATGATTGAATATGGATAAAATAAAATAACTTAAGAAGGGTGAAAGGATAAAAGAAAAGATAATGTTATAATACAAAATGAGAGAGAAAAAGAAGAAGAAGAGAGAAAGAGAGAGAGAAAGAGCACACAAAAACAATCAAAAACCAAAACAAAAACAATCAAATGGGGGGGGGGATATCGAAAGTAGTAATAAGTAAATAAAAGATTAAAATGAAAAAAATGATCTTGGTTCCCCAGCAACGGTTCCAAATTTTGATCGCATTGTTGATCACGTCAAATTAGTTTATTTTTTTACTAGAATTTCTACAGTATAACAGCAAACCTAGGTCATCTCTCGACGGAGCCTTAGATCATTAATTTAAAAAGAGGGTTCTTATTATGAAAATATAACGGGGATGAGATTTTGGAAAACATGGGGTTTTATGATTAAAAATGACAATAGAAAACAAAAGCGATTAAACAAAGTAGAAATGAATAAGATTAATTAAGTGTGATCAACCTGGGGAATTCTCATGATGCACACCCTTCATCGCTTCAATAGATAGGGTTATGATCTTTTAATACTTGGTTTTTAACACCTAGAACTAAAATATTACTAAGTTTAAACTAGGATACCTCATAGGGTTCAGTTGAAAACACACAATGACTCACCAGATGCCGCCGATGATTGGGTGATTTGTGTTCAACTTTATAACCGAAACTCACCAAGGCAACACACGAAGAACTCTATGTGTTGTCCAGGTTTGTATGTCATTTATTTGTGATACCATGAAATAAATGTACATGTTCTTGAAAGTTCTTATGTGAGTTCAATTGACCAATATGAACCACACAAACATCACAATTGAATGAGGGGAAAAATGGGATGAATGGTGTGTGAAACCCCACATGAAAGGGTACCCCTAAACATGATCATTTGAGTTTGAGTATAACGTACTAGTATATAACTCAATTAAATAAGAATATATGATGAAAAAAAATCATACAACCTATAATTAAAAATATCATTCAAAATAACACAAACATGAAGCTCGAGATTACATCACGTTCCTCCCCAGGTGATCATAAGGGGTTTAGAAATCCATGGGAGGGTAGGAAGAAGAAGACGTTGAAGTAGCACTTACCATAGCCTTCATAACTTCTAGTGATGATGAGAAGACTCCTTTGGGACTCCAAAATTGCAGCACCTTTCCTCCTGGTCGAACTTCCAAATGGGGTGCCCAAGGTCTCTTTTTATAGGCAAATTGGAAGGTGGTTTTGAGTACAGAGATTGTGTAAAACCAATTAGCTCATGGTTTTTGAACTCCAGATAGTATTATATCACTTTTGAGAAAACTAAAAAGTTGTAGCCCCACCTTTTGAATATCTCCACCGAACATTTGGAACTAGTTGGACAACTACAGCTCGATATATTGATAAAACACAAAACATCGCTTTTGACTTTGTGCAGATTTGATTCCCTGGATAGATCAGTCCAGATGGGCACTGTAGAGGCCGAATGGGGCTTGGGTTAATTCATATGAAATGTAACCCATTAAATTTTGTACCATCCTACAAAATTTCATACCATTTGGATGCACAGTTTAGTAGCAGTATGTGATTTAGTTCACAAGTGTACTTGGATCCTGTGCAAATTGGCCCATTTTTTTGGACTTCATCATGGGCCCTTCAAATCACCTACACCTACAATGTAATTATCAAAACAAGTAAAATTTCCCTTTTTAAAAGTGTTTAAAACAAAATAATTTAATCAAAAATGATGTAAAATTTGTTATTATACTTGTAATTTTCAATACAAAACCAGTTTAATACATTGGTATAAGGGTGAAACAAAATAGTGAAACATGGTACGATCATAAAGACACTTTTTGAATATCTAATTGTGTGTTAATATATATATATATATATATGTGTGTGTGTGTGTGTGGTAAATTGAAAATTAAATAAATGTACAAATACATTATTGGATGCATAGATAAAAAAATCATTCTAGTTTATTTTTAAAAAATATATTAGTAATGATCATTAAATACAAACATGTATATCATAAATTAAATGCAAAAATGCATATAGATAATATATGTTAAAATATTTGAATATAATATTTAAAAAATAATATTAAGCATATCTAAGACATCATTAAATAAAAAAATGTGTGCACGCACCCACAAATATATATATATATATATATATTGATATTTAAAATCTTGTAATATAAATAGATGTATATATATATAAATATAAATATTTATTATTTGTTAGATATAGTTATAGGTAAAGTTAAAATATGTAGAACATAATAAGTATCCCAAAAAAACACGTTAAAGAGTATTGGGTGATGATTGATTTTGAGATGACTAAGCAATATATAATTGAAATTGCATGTCATATTTTTTTGCATGTGGTTATATAATCCGTAATAATTGTATTTTCTTTTTCTTGTTGAAGAATTGTTTGTAATCCATCTCTCTAAGTATGTAATGATCTGTGTGCCTGTGTAAAAAATCTAGGTATCCAAAACCTTTATACCCCTCACTTGCATGTGATTAACATTATAATAAAAGAGCGTTCAACAAGAGGCGTTATTTGATGCTAGATTTTTACACCATGACTAAAAAGAGACTGGTGGTTGTTGAATTTTGAGATGTAGAGGATCCATAAGTACCCCAAGTTTTGGTTGGTTTATCAAATAATGATAAACTAATTCATAGATCATCCACACACGCTTCAAGAAACTACAGAAGCGTTGTTCATCGAAATGGGGGTGCGAGCGTGAAGTTCTGACAATGCCTTCGACGCTCTGACGATCACCACATCGCTCTGCTTGCGATGCCTGAGAGAGAGAGCTTCATCCGAGCTCCTTGGATCCAGAGACTCTCTCTCAAAGATGTGGGAGAGATAAGTGGATAGAGAGAGAGATTAGTGAATAGTCCCTAGAAAATCGCTCTTCTCCTCTATTTATATAGTGTAATGAAATTACCTGGAAATGCCAACTCGACCCCTGAATAATTAACACACTGTATAAATAATATTTAGACTATTAAACTGAGTCATAAATATTATTTATTATTATTATCACTTTCTTATAATATATTAAATATATTACATGATAATAATTAATCCATTAACTCATCTCTTACTCCCACAAATATTAATGAATCTTGAATATTTTAATATTCATTCAAATAATATTTTTCATGTATTTACTTAAAAATGGTAAATACATTTAATAAATAAATTCAATGTCCGTTATTATTAACTTGAATAATATGAATTTATTTATTCCTTGGTGATCGTATCTCCTTTGAAAAATCCTAAACCCCAATGGTGGGGTCCACCATGTCCAAAACTCATATTCAACTGAATAAGGAAGATTCTAGAATATGTTATTATGTGTGACCCTCTAGGCCCTTATCTCGACAACAGTTAGTAGTATTCACAAACCAAGAGCGAGATATAGCAAGCCATTATGGCCCCTGAAGAGACAAGGATTGTCATAACAGCGACAACGAACCTACAAACACTTAAAATGTAATATAATCTCTTTGTCATTAATATCTTATAAATCAGGATGAACTCACATGTCATCACCCTTTTCCTTGCTTTATTATTTGTTGATCTAATTAGATGGACTTACCCTCAACTGCCATGACCATGGTCTTATGAAGGCATTACCATCCTGATCAACTTGGCTTGAGATATATAACTTCCTTAAACTGGAAGTGACAAATCCTTTCTTGACCATTCAACCAATGTCATGCCACTAATGACACACCCAACATAAACTACCTCACCATTATTTCAACATCATGGTTTTCGTCTTGCATTAAAGTATGCAATCAAATGACATAAACTCGCAATGATCTCAAGTGAAGAGACCATCACACATGATCGTACATAGGAACATCCAATGACACCCGAAACATGTGGTGTTCCTATTGGCAGGTTTGTCCTCATGATCTCACTACTAGAGATTACCTAGTTCGAACTTCATGAGAAGAAGTATCAATGCTTATGATTCCCCAGCACCTGATAGTCAAACATCCACTGTGTCCAATCAGTGAGATGTATCTAGACCATAAAACATATATTTACGATTAATGTCATAACATCTCGAGGTTCTCATTATAGCAGGGGATCTACTATAACCTTTCGACACGACAATTAATCTTTGGACATTACCATTTCAATAGTGGACGTAAAAAAGTCCACGGTATAATGGTAAGATGACATCATGTATAACTAACTGTACACATGATATGGTAATCAAAAGCACTAAATAGTTTGTCCTAGGACACCCACTATTTCAACACTCCCACTTGCACTAGAGCCAACTTGCTAACCAAACTTTTTAGCTACTCACATAATAAAGATCATGTTTGTGGTGAGTAATGGATTTAGCTACTGGGCCTGCCGCGGTTCTGCCGCGTGGCTATTCTGCTATTGCGACCTCATCTCATTGAGTAAAACCTCTCAAGAGATGGTATCCCAAGTATATCTCACTTGTCCACTTTAATAACTTGACATCTTGGCTAGTAAGAATATCATAATTGACATTATGATAATCTTTTCCTTACTAGGTGTGATTCTAAGAACTGGAACAAATCATTGCATTTAACTGCTTCTTAACTACCTCAGAAGCTGCAACATACTCGGTCTTTGTAGGTATGGCTACCACTGGCTTATGTGAGCTTGTCTCGCTCATCACCTTAGCCTAAATATGATACTAGACCACATTGATCTATGGAAGACTAGTTTGTGTCTCCTGAAAAACTAGTATCCTTTTCTTCTCCACTTACCAGGTACATATCTTTTGTACTTGCCGAAGTACAGTTAGATAGTTCTGACTGCTTCTCTTGCAGTGCTCCTGGATATAACTGATATTTTCCTACTAAAAAGTATGTCTTAGCAATTTCATTTTTTTGACATATCATGGTAGACATGATTAATCCATCTTTTAAGCATATGGGTTTTAAATCATCACGTTAATCTCTTCACATGTCTCAAACATGTCATCCTAGAGAGATTATTCCATGTGATATTGGTAACAATTATTCTCTTGAATTGTTACAACTTGTATTTTTCAATACTATGTCACTGTATGTATGATTGACTTGGTCTAACCAACCTTTAGATCCACCTCAGTAGATCCAGTTCCCTAGAACTTAGTTAGCTACTTTAAGTCAATCACTGGAGAAAAGAGTTCATCCTGATCTTAACTAACTGTAAGACCGATGTCTGTTTTTTCATATGTTGCCAAACATACTTTGCTTGGAAAACCTTAGTGCTCCCACTAACCTTTGGTAGACACATGACAATCATTCATTCCAAATGAATACTCTATGATCATGTTGCTTACTTCAATACTAAACTGGATTTCAGTAACTTGAGACCTTTATTAGCATTATGTGATGTGACCATCCCTTTCTGGTTGCGTCATATAGACACCATCCACGATTGGTAGTCATGACATCAAATGCCTAATATAATGATCATAAAAATCAGCTATGGAAAGTAAAACTCTAATGGATTTAGGTATACCGGCTTAGTATAACCAATTGAGCCTTATCGGTACCACACTTGTACCATCCATGTATCAACTCATTTGAATACCCGCTGCATTACTCAAAATTATAGGCCCCTTTTCTCTTTGATACATGGAATCCATTTATGAATTTTTAATTGATCTTTTCAATCTTTTCTAATTGCCATATTCTGCTCACTTGTAGGAAATATTATTCGCAATGAATAATTGATCACCGACCATAGTAAATACAAAAACTATCACCATGGTTTTATCCTTCCTACGCATTATGTGTCTCTGGAACATACTTTGTTCCACATGTGCTTGTGGAACTAGTTCTTATGCCAACTATTTGTGCATATAAAGCATTGACTAATAACAAGTCAATCTAGCTCCCACTGTCTCAAAAGAGATGTGCACCCTCTTATAGAAATATAGTCTATAACTTGACTATATCTTTTCTATCATAGAGATTTATGCAATATCCTAAGAAACCGTTAGGATAATTACAAAAGATGTACAATGTGTTTTTTCCTGATGCAAGTTTGTTTATGTCCTAATAAAATCTTTGCATCCAAACACATGTCCTTATGACATAATGGATTTACATCATACTATGACTCGTATGATATCCATTTTTCATTATAGTTGACATATAGTTATGGGATAATTTCATTATTTGCGAATCATGTCATGAAATATAATGGAAGTTTATGGAAGTTGCAACATTGATACTCCATACATCACAACTCTGATGTATGAAATGTGCGTTTAGGAATTAATCCACACTACATTTTATTGATCAATGCTAACATGTAAGACTTCATAATTGATCCTCCTTATTAACATCAATGTCGTGATGTAGAGATCGATAATTGCATTGTCAAGATATTCTTCGACATGCCGGTTCGAAGCAACTCATATCTTCTGACCATGCACTCGTTTCACTTTACCATTCCTTAATTGCTTAAAGGAATCTTATGAAGTATATATACCTCCAACTTATCCTTGGAATAGTTCACGCTCACTTGCTGAACTAATTTTGAAAGCTTTGCGACATACCTTTATTTCTAAAGGTTTATTTATCCAAACTAAATACGTCAATGATACCAAATGTGTTTAGCTGTACCAAGCCTAAATACCATACTAGGTATCTTCTTGATGTCCACTTTTAGTTTGGCTTGACAAAGAATTAGTTTTCCACAACTGGGTATAAGTCTTACATTTTATATTCATCAAGTATTGCCTATAATTCAAGTGTGACTGAATTATAAGTTGATTATTAAACAACATTAATTCCTAAACCTGGAATAAGGTATCCTTGTGTCCAAGGACACACAAGATTAATGTTTAATTTATACTCAATAATAGTTCTACATGAATCTTTCACTTGGAAATTAAGAAGTCATGTACTTCTCACCATTGGCCTAGGTATGACCCTTTCTCAACCACTTAGAGAATACACCTAATTTCCAATAAGGTTTCTATACTTACTTGGTTACCGTATTATAATACACATATGCCACCAGCATATTGTATTTAATACCCAAGTAGTAAAACTGAAACATTACAATTGATGAATATTTTTTAAGAAGAAGTGGGTAACTTGCTTCTTTTATTCAATTTATTACTTTTAAACTTCCATTGTTTTATGTTATAATATACAATGTAAATAAACTTTTTTAATACCTCATTCATTGAAGGACGTTGCGAATGCATCATTCAAATTACTTGTCTTTTCGCCTTTTCGTCTTGTCTTTAAATTTATTCACCATAATAATTAAAGATAAATTGTCTTTGAAATTCTTATTCACTTGGCGAACCTTACCTGAACAGGTAATAATGCATTTACTAAATACTTGTTCGTTTTATAACTTAAAACAAAACTTGAGTAAAGGGGAGAAAATGATATGAGAAAGGGATCCATTTAAAGATCATGATTCATCTTTCAATTTACACATGCTGGTGTAACCATTGCCTTATTCATATCATTGCTTCACTTTCTCCTTCTAAACATCTTAGAGATGAGACTTCATGTTTTATCATCCATGTCCTGATGTAGCGACCACAACTAACATCGGACATTGATGAAAGCATAATGACATAACCATCATACGCTTTGTACATCAGTCTCCTGTAAGCAATTTCACCATCACTTCTTGAGGTAGTTTAACATGTGTTGGGGACACTAGCACCTTGAGTTTCCTATATCATAGTACTATGCGCATGCGTCTGTACTAATCATGGATACTCGTGTCAGTGAGGAAATTTACTTTGTCCAATATTTAACGCAGATTAAACTTGTGGTATAATTTTCCATTTTACTACAAAAATGAATTTTAACAAATTATTACTTTTATCATGATTACCAGTTTAGACATTTTGATTAATTAATTAAATCATTAACTGTCTCCCACTATTTTTATCGAGTTCTAGGAACCCTCTGCGCTAGAATCGGAATACTATGTCGCTAGAATGTTCTAGTGGCAAGGATCCCAGAACCACCCCTCATAGTGTACAAGCTATGGCTACGCCACTACTTAGAGGGTTCAAGGTAGGCTTTTGGTTGGCTAACCGCATGAACTCACGGTTCCTTGATCTGTTGAGTGAAGTCTCAACTTCTAAAATCAGAACTTGATTTACTCAACGTTTGCCTCTAAAATGATAGCAAGTTAGCTATGACTAATCCTTACTAGCACTTTAGTTAAGTTGACCCATCACTCATATAAGGACTCTCCGGTAGTAAGAGGTACCCTCAGTTATGGAATGACCAACACCCCAAACACCTGATTTTGTTCAAATTCGAATGACGGAACATGGTTATGACTTGATATATCTTTGAAGGTTTTATTATTATTTTTTAATGTGACGAAAGAAATCATTTCCGATTTTTATAAGCACATACTATGTGATCGCACTCACAACTGACCATGCAAAAAATAGAAAACTTCATCGTGTGTCATGTTCATTTTATCTTGCATTCTTGTTTATTATTATTCTATGTGATCATGAATTAACTATGCATTGCCAATAATAATAAACCATGCAAAACAAAAAGATGACATGATCATGAGCTGGTACTAATGGTTGATCCGTTGAGGGAATAATGGACCAACCTTGACCCTACAGGTAATACCTTGAGTTGTGTGGCTTGCAATAGCAATGTTTGTCCACCCAATGCATCCAACTCATGTCTGGTGTGTCGTAGTCACTTGGTATGAAGTGCGTCCCACATCGTCTCGTCATTATACAACGGTACTCGCACGCAGGTGAGGGGGTCTCGGGGTATAAAAATACAACTCTGAGAATGAGCGCGTAGACCCTTATACATATAATGATTCTGAGACGACACACAAATCATCTTTTATTAATTAAACTAATTATTACAATATCATGCAATGATTAAATAAATAAATAATCAAGCACCATACATGCATTTTTCGGTCTTCAGCTCATGATCAGCATGCGCATTAACTCGTGTATATAAACTAAATGTAGAATAAAAATTAAACTTGCATTAAATAAATTTGAAGGCATTTAATTGAATTAAAAATTCCACTCTAATTTTTAATTCAATATTTTAATGTCATTTGGTCCTAATTAATTAATTTATTTTTAAAACTGAAATTAAATTAATTAAGTAATTTAATTAATCACCAAATTAAATTAATTTACACGACAACCATTATTAAACCAAAAAATAATATTTAATTAGTTTAATTATTAACTGTAATTAAATTAATTATTTTAATTAAATTTTGATTAAATTATTTTTCCCGAGCTCCGAAAACCCTGAGCGGGGCCTATGCGGGTTGGGTTGGACCCGCGCAGGTCCATATCGGGCTCAGCCAACCTTGTGTGGCGTGATTAGGCCAGACAGGTCTGCCCAAGCCTGTTTTGGGCTGAGCAGACTCGCCAATGCCTGTTAATGCGTGAAACGAACCAGCAAGGTCTACCTGTCTGCTAAGACGAACGAACCAGCAAGGGCTACCTGTCTGCTAAGACGACCAGACGACACCTGGACCCGTCATCCAGATGCTCGTCGGATGTGGGGTTTGCTGCCCGCCGATGCGTGAGGCTAAGCACGACAGTCCGATGGTCGTGGAGGAGCAACACGTAGGCTGTGCGGCCGGACCGTGCTAGATCTACCCAGAGGCGGTGGGGCGCGGCTGGAGGATGGATTTCGCGAGGTCTCTATGCGCCGGCGAAAAGGGGAGGTGGAGCGCAGGGCTGTCGGGCGCTCGGTCTGGCGAGGGCTAGTCGCGGTCAGCCGGGGCGTTGGTCAGATGGAGTGGCACCGGGGCGGTCCGAGCAGGGCAGTCGCGGCGTAGGAGAACGCTAGGGGTGGTCGTCCATTGTTCCATCGTAGGGAGAGCAGGAGGTGGCGTGGGGCAGGGGGCCGCTCAGCCCCCCCAAAACCTTTTTTTGTCATCCCAGACCTGCAAAGATCTCCACTTTTTTTCTTTCTTTTGGCTTGTAGAATAAGCCTATGACCCACCACCCAAAAGAAGTCCAACCCCCATCCTTTATTAAAATTTTCCGAAACCTATTTATTAGGCTTTGGAAAAATAATAATAATAATAATATTATAATAAAATTAAAATTATTATTATAATAAAAAACATATAAATTTATTATTATTATAATAATACAATTAATTTTACAAAATTAATATTATTGAAAAAAATGTTTTCCGGTGAGTATTTCGGCCACTGAATTTCCTATCAAAATACAAAAAATCACCGGAATTCAGTCTCGAATTCGAATTCAAAACTTCGAACGGTTGCAGACTGGCCATCTGATATCTGATTATGACTCTGTCTACGGTGTTTGAACCGCAACGACGCCCTCTTCATAGCTTAATGCAAATTTAATTTTTCAATTGACTTAAAATTGTCATGTGCTCGCTCTAATTCCACTTGAAGAAACCGAGCATGCAGCTGAAGCCCCAAAAATTGAGATTTAAAAAAAAATCACCGACGATCGACGTAATTGTGTCGATGTCAGTGAATAGCTACGCAGTTTAGGCTGAGGATCTCGCGTGAAAGAAGTTAAGTATAAAAATTAAACTGTATTCATACCTAGTTTAAAACTGAAGCCGTGCACAACGTCTGCTCGTCATTGGCGATCAATGCTTGAAGAATCCGAAACTGAATTGCTCTAGTTTGTCCACACACACTTCAAAAAACTACGGGAGCGCCGCTCGTCAAAATCTGGGTGCTAGCGCGGAGTTCCGATGACACCTTCGACACTCCAACGATCACTACATCGCTCTGCTTGAGATGCATAAGAGAGAGAGCTTCATCCAAGCTCCTTGGATCTAGAGCTTCTCTCTAGGATATGGGAGAGAGAAGTAGAGAGAGAGAGTCATGAATAGCCCCTAGCAAACCCATCTTCTCCTCTATTTATAGTGTAATGAAATTACCTGAAAATGTCAAACCAACCCCTGAATAATTAACACACGTAAATAATATTTTGACTATTAAACTGAGACATATATATTATTTATTATTATTATTATCACTTTCTTGTAATATATTAAATATATTACGTGATAATAATTAATCCATTAACTCGGCTCTTACTCGCACAAATATTAATGAACCCTGAATATTTTAATATTCGTTCAAATAACATTTTTCATGTATTTACTTAAAATTGGTAAATACATTTGATAAATAAATTCAATGCTCATTATTTTTAACTTGAATAATATGAATTTATTTATTTATTGGTGATCGTATCTCCTTGGAAAAATCTCAAACTCCAATGGTGGGGTCCACCATGTCCAAAACTCTTATTCAACTGAATAGGGAAAATTCTCGAATACGCTATTGTGTGTGACCTTTCAGACCTTTATCTCGACAACAGTGAATAATATTCACAGACCAAGAGCGGGATCTAGAAACTCATCATGACCCTTAAAGAGATAAGGACTGTCACAACAACGACAACCAACTTACAAACACTTACTGTGTAATATAATCTCTTTGTCATTAATATCTCATAAAGCAGGATGCACTCACGTGTCATCTCACTTTTCCTTGCTTTATTATTTGTTGATCTAACTGGACGGACTTACCCTCAACTGACATGGTCATGGTCTTATGAAGGCATTACCATCCTGATCAACTTGGCCAGAGATATATAACTTCCTTAAACTGGGAGCGACAAATCTTTTTTTTGACCATTCAACCAATGTCATGCCACCAATGACACCCAACACAAACCACCTCGCCGCGATTTCAACATCATGGTTTTTGTCTTGCATCAAAGTATGCAATCAAATGACTTACATTGATAATGATCTCAAGTCAGGAGACCATTACACATGATCGTAGATAGGAATATCCAATGACACCCGAAACATGTGGTGTTCATATTGGCGGGTTTGTCTTCATGATCTCACTACTAGAGATCACCAAGTGCGAATTTCATGAGAAGAAGTCTCAATGCTTATGAGCCCCAACACCTGAAAGTCAAACACCCACTATGTCCAATCAGTGAGATGTATCTAGACCATAGAACACATATTTAAGATTAATGTCATAGTATCTTGAGGTTCTCATTATATCTTGGGATCTGCTATAACTTTTCGACGCGACAATTAATCTTTGGACATTACCATTTCAATAGTGGACGCAGAAAAGTCCGCACTATAATGGTAAGATGACATCATGTATAACTAACTGTACATATGATATGGTAATCAAAAGCACTAAATAGTTGGGTCTAGGGCACACACTATTTCAACACAATAACGATGGGTCTAAAGCGTCTTTCGTTTGCCGGACGCTGGGCGGCCGCTATAGGCCTTTAGCGATGGCTTTGGTAGTCACTAAAGGCCTTTGAACCAGAATTTTTAGTAAATCAACAGCATATTATATACATAATACAAAATCCTCGAGTAAAGGATTTTCCTTCGTACAATTGAACCCACAATCGATACCTAGCCATTCAAAACATGATAGACTTAAATCGAGAAAAGGAATCAAATCATTAGATGAGAAATAGATTTGTAATATGTGTATTCAGATGGAGGCTGCAGAGATCGGAATATTTAGCAAAACTGATAAACGAAGGTAGACCTGGAAGATCCACTTATTCACGATGATAACAGTAACGTTGAAAGCCCACCACTGAAGGATCACGAGAAGCGATCAAAACGAGCTCCACTGACATAAGAAAGTCTCCTCTATGGCTCCCCAGTCGAGGCTCAGGCAACACAAGGATTCCGAGATCCGGATAAAACTGCAACAGATCAATCGCACCCGCTTTGGCATTATAAAGCTTAGAATCCAAGCCAATGAGAGGAAAGGAAGGTAAAATCTATAAAATAGAGGCCACCACCACCCTCCATTTACCATATTCTAACTCTACATTTTGCACCGAAGCTCTTGAATCACTTTCTAACATATCAATTTTTGAATTTTAAAATTTATATTTGTAAATTTTAGTTTTCTAATTGATTGATTTATTTTATTTGTATGATTTATTTATTTAAATTGTTTGGTTGCATGAATGTGTGAATTAATGTTCTTTGTATGAATTAATTTATATAGAATGATTTAACAGATACAAGTATGGTGTTTGCATAATTTAAATTTTATGTATAAAATAATATAATATATATTTAGGGAAATATTATTGATTAGAAAAATATATATATTTTTAATTTAAATTGTGAATAAATTGATTTGAATATATTTATATCTGTATATTATATTATGTAGAATATTAAAAGTAAAATAAATTTAAAATATAATATTTGATCATAGATAAATAAAGTGAGTCTACCTAAATGTTTTATAAAAATTATATTACTAATAATTATTTATAAAAAAATATTAACTTTATTTGAATATATATATATATATATATGTTATATTATTTATCATATTTAAATTTATTTAAATATACAATATATTATTTGATATATATATATATATACATATAATATTATTTTTGATAATGAAACTAAATAAAATTACAGATAAGAATAATTTTTAAATTATATTAATTATAAATAATTATGCATAAAATATAATTTTTTAAATTATGGAAAGTGTAATTACTTTAAAAAAATGCATATATACTTACCTAATTTTATTATATTGAAAATAACATAAGTTTACAATATTTTATTAGTTATTTAAGTGTAAATTATATTGATTTTTTAATTAAATTCAACAAAATTTACTATTAATAATAGTTTGAGTAGTTATGTATAAAATAATAATATTTTTATTTAGGAAACTATATATGCTTACATATATATATATATATATGTATATATATATGGTAAATTGAAAATTAAATAAATGTACAAATACATTATTGGATGCATAAATAAAAAAGCATTCTAGTTTATTTTTAAAAAATATATTAGTAATGATCATTAAATACAAACATGTATATCATTTATTAAAGGAAAAAATGTATATTGATAATATATGTTATATTATTTGAATATAATATTTGAAAAATAATATTAAGCATATTTAAGACATCATTAAATACAAAAATGCGTGCACGCACCCACAAATATATATATATTGATATTTAAAAACTTGTAATATAAATAGATGTATATATATATAGATAAATATTTATTATTTGTTAGATATAATTATAAGTAAAGTTAAAGTATCCCAAAAAACACATTAAAGAGTATTGTGTGATGACTGAATTTGAGATGACTAAACACTATATAATTGAAATTGCATGTTATATTTTTTTTTGCATGCAGTAATATAATTTGTAATATTTGTATTTTTTTTCTTGTTTAAGACCTGTTTGTCATCCCTCTCTCTAAGTATGCAATGATCTATGTGATTGACTAAAAAATCTAGGTATCCAAAACCTTTATACCCCCTCACTCACATGTAATTAACATTATAATAAGAGCGTTCAACAAGAGGCGTTATTTGATAATGGATTTTTACACCACGACTGAAAGGTGACTGGTACTGAATTTTGAGATACAGAGGCTCTAAAAGTCCCCCAAGTTTTGGTTGGTTTATCAAATAATGATAAACTAATTCATAGAAAAAGTTTCAAGATTAAGTCACAATTATTTAATTATAACTAATTAAAACATGTTAAATATTTGATGATGTAGTATAAATATATACAACTTTTTATTAAAATTTCTTTCTAGGTAATCATGTCCGCGTTAATATACTTTAATGATGATGTTATTTATATCAATCATTGTTTTAGCTATAGTTTTTCACCTACAATAGCAACAATTTTTTGTGAATGTCAGAATATAAATATATGTATATATATAGAAATATATTTATTATTTATTAGATATAGTTATAAGTTAAAATATGTAGAACATAATAAGCATCTCACAAAAACATGTTAAGAGTATTGGATGAGGATTGATCTTGAGATAACTGTCCAATGTATGATTGAAATTGCATGTGTGTTTTTTTTATGCAATTATATAATTCGTAATAATTACATTTTTTTCCTCGTTGATGACATGCGTGTCACCCCCTCTCTAAGTATATAAGGATCTACATGTACACATAAAAATGTTATATATCTCAAACCTCTAGATCCCCTCACTCGCATATGAGTAACATTGTAATTAAAGGGTGTTCAACAAGAGGCATTGTCGTTCGATGCTGGATTTTTACACCATGACTCAAATGAGGGTGATGGTTGTTAAAATATGAGACAGTAGAGGCTCCAGAAGTTTCCACATACGTTTTGGTTGGTTTATCAAATAATGATAAACCAATCCATAGAAAAAGTCTCAATACATAATGTTTCATTACAAAATTTCTAGGTAATCATGAGGTAATCTATATCGATCAAAGTTTCACCTATAATTTTCACCTGTAAGAGTGACACATCTTCATGAATGTGTGATATTGGATGAAGTTTGTTGAACCCAAGAAATTGAAAGGGGGAACTTAAAATCTAATTTATGCAAAAGTACATCATTTCAAATGAGATGAATGTTCAGGTTTGTAAACCAAGATGTACAAAGTTAACCATATGAAGTACCTCACCAAAGTTGACTACTACATTTATGATACAAAGAAAGGGTTAATTATTTAAGGAGAAGGTCAAAGAGATTAACACCTACAAATAAATGCTTTCATCAAATCCAGCTCCTGTTGGACTGGTGACAAAAGAGATGGAAACCTACTCTCTAGAAACTAGGGCACCCATCTTAATCTTTCTCCAGATGCGAGAGCTACCTTCAGAAATATGCCCAATTGTTTATCGCAGTGATTAATTATTGAGTGCCACTATCATAAAAAAATCAGGTATCGTGGAAATATCAAAGATCCAAGATTCATATTTTCCTAGAACAAAGTTCTAGCGAGGAGCTGACCTATAACCTCGTTATATGCCCTGATGAGTTATCAACTGAATTTCCCCCGTCCGGGTGCTTCTTGATTTAAAAATTTCCATACATCAAACCACACCGAAACTGTAGGAGAATCAGAACTAAACATATATTTAAAATGTCTAAGTCAATAGATTAATTGAAATCAGAAAAAAGTTTGCAATAAATCAATAGAAAAACATAAACACAAAATCCGTGAGCAAAAGAATTTCCTTCGTACAACTGAACTCACAATCGATACCTAGCCATTCAAAACATGAGAAAATTCAATCGAAAATAAGGAATTGAAGCATTCAGAAGAGAAACGGATTTTTAATACACGTATTCAGATGGAGGAGACACAGATCGGAATATTCAGCGAAACTGATAAACGAAGGCAGACCTGGAAGATCCACTTGTTCATGATGATAACGGTAACATTGAAAGCCCACCACTGAAGGAACGCGAGAAGCGATCAAAACGTGATCCACTGACATAAGAGGGTCACCTCCATGGCTCCCCACAGAGGCTCAGGCAGCACAAGGATTTAGAGATCCGGATAAAACTGAAACAGATCAATCACACCCGCTTTGGAATTATAAAGCTTAGAATCCAAGCCAATGAGAGGAAGGGAAGGCAAAGGATATCCGGGCAGTGAGAGCGGTGATGGCGATTGAACAAGAACAAACCCACTATTCTTTGGGTCAGGTTTGGGGGTGTTTTGGACCCGATTGGATCAAAATTGGTTGGGTCGGATTAGATTGGATCGGATCACAACTGTTTTTTTGTTGTGACTGGATCCGTTGGGTTGGGTTAGATCGGTTGGATGAAGAAAAAACATATTGTAAATAATAGCAAAAAAATCTAAAAATATTGATTCAATTAGAACTAAAATAATAGCTAAAAAATAATATTGTTTGATAAATAATGTAAATATAATGTAGATATAATGTTGTATAACATGCCTCTGGGGTGCAGTTCAGTTGGTAGCGGCCATGTGGGGTCTCAACGAGGTTTCGGGTTTGAGTTTCGTCGAATTTTTCTCTGCTGGTAGTGTAGAGTTTTTCCTGCATTTCTCCCTCATCCCCGACAGTTGAAATAATGTTGTATAACATTTTATAACATAAATAAAACATTATATAACATAAATAAAACATTATATAACATAAAAATAATGGTATATTTATGTTATATAATACTATATTTTCTTAAATCAAATGTTATATAATGTAAATATAACATTATATAATGTGAATATAATATTATATAATGTCAATATAAAGTTATACAATGTAAATATAATGTAAATATAACATAAATATAATGTAAATAAAATGTTATATTTACGTTACATGGCCTTATTATTTATTATTGATTATTATTAATTATTAGAAATTATTACTAATTAAATATCAATTATTAGTTATTTTTTAGTAATTATTTATCAATCTATGTTAAATTTTATTTATTATTTATCATATATATATATATGGTTGGGTAGGTCGGGTCGGGTTGAGTCAGATTTTTTCCACCCCGCGACACGACCCGACCTGACCATACCCCACGTGTAACGTGACCTAACCTGGTCAGGTCGGGTTAGCCGGGTCGGGTTAGCTTGGATACCCCTAATTTATAGAATGAAGACACCCATTTAGATAAACCATCCTAACCATTCGAATGAATCTAATACCTTTTTTAAAAATACATATTATTTCCAGATTTAATATTGTCCATTTGATCTCACATGATCGAATAAGTGGTCCAGATTGCACCTGTCAGCGAAATGCTATGTCTGTTAGATTGCACTCGATCTGATTGATGATCCAGATCATACTTGTTCTCCCGATCCATCATGAAAAATTAAGGAAACTCAAAACACCTCACACCGACACGGTGTGCGAAGTGCAAAGTGCACAATCAAAGTGCCACATTATGCCTTTGCACGCACGCGTGCGCATGAGCATGGACAATGCATTGCATTGTCCCACACAAGATTATACCCTTTTCCCTTTATTACATATAAATAACAATAAAGATACTTCCATTAATAAGGAATACCCTACTCCCACTTTCCAATGTGAGATTCCAAAAAACTTTCCCCTTTTAAAATTTAAAACAAAACAATTAAATATTTTAAAACAATTTAAAATCCAACAATCCCCTACCATTTTAAAATATTTAAAACATAATTTTGAAAATCAAGCATCATACTCTCTTGGAAAGAACTTTCATAAATAAAGGTATCTCTCAATTTGAACCTTTATATAGCAGAGACAAATCAAATTTGAATAGAAAAATAGATGGACACTGCCTTGAACATGTAACTCTTGTTATCAACCAGATTCACCCTACACAAAATTGTTTAAATTAATTAGTTCTTCATCTACTCATAGACACCATTATGGACATGTGTTACTTATCCTTTCATGAATGTTTGAGTTCTAAAGTCATAAGCTCTTTAGAGTATCATCACTCCTATATTCACAAAGGTGAACCAAAAAGTGTTCCTAAGTTTCAACACTTGTTTAAAATCCTTGGTTCATTAAGAAAATTAAACTCACCCTCCTTTTCCTCATGGGAACTAAACACAATTTTCCTAGGATGTAATATACCATTGATGTTTCCCTTCATTCATATGATAGAATTTCCTACATTGAACTTATACACGTGAAGTTATCACATGTTAGGTTGAGACCTCATCATTGGTGAATTTTTAACAAGGACTTTAAACTCACCCCTAAGGAAGTTTTTTGGAGTTTGTGCCCTAAAACCAACTACTTTGTACTTTATATTACATGTATATTCAAGAAATTAATATCAATACAAAAATCTTATCACGTATTGGTTGTTCTTCTGCATAATATTAATGTGATAATGTCCTAGGGTGTCTGTCGCATCAAAATATGTCATAGCAGTTCCCTGCTATGATGAGAACCTTGAGACGCTATGATGATATCTCATAAATATTAGTTTTACGGTGAGATAAAATTCTATGATCAGGCACATAGTATGTTGACTATCGAGTGCAAGTGCTCATAAGAAAATGAGACTTATTCTCATGAAGTTCACACCTGGTAATCTCCAAGATGGAATATTATGAGAATAGACCCGCCAATAGGGATTCTACATGTTTATGTGTCATCAGATATTCCTATCTGTTAGTGAGTGCAGTAATCCTTAGACCTTAATATTATTATTAACGCATGTCATTACTTGCACACTTAGATTTATTGACCAAAATCGTGATGTCATATGTTTATGGTAAATAGGGTAGGTTGAGTATGTCACGAATGATATGTTATTAATTAATAAGTTGAGGAAGGATTTTCCTCTTCCATTTTTATAAAAGTTGATATACCGAATCTTTGATTAAAATATAACTGCTACATTAAATTTCATGGTGATGGTTTAACAATGAGTTTATTTCAGATAGTCAAATAAAAACATATTATGCATATAGGTTGATGGCATGAGTGTGCAACCTGCTCGATGAGATATTGTGATAAAGATATTATATTACATAGTGATCTCTTGTATGTGGTTGTCAATGTTGTAACATTAACTTCTTTCTCTTGCATGTCTTGACCATTTTGAGGCAGTAATCTTGGACTTGGGAAAGTCTGCCTAATGCCAATGAGAAATAAGCCTAGAGGGCCACACACTAAGTCTTTGCATTGATCTCAATTAAATTACATTTGAATTTAATTATTGAAATAAATATTATTCTCAAGATCAAGGGATAATTTTATTCAGGATTTATCGATCGCAAATATTATTCATAAGGTAATAAATAAATATTTATTCATTAATAAATAATGTATTTAATTACATGAATATTTAATAAATAATTATTATCCAGACTTTGAATAAAATATTTATTTTATTTATTGAATATTTAATAAATATTTATTCGCTAGACTATAAATAAACTATTTATTTTATGCTAAAATATTTAATGAAATATTTATTCGGGTATTCGCTAAATGGTGAGGAGGATAAGCGGGCCAAGAATGTGTCCGATGATAAATATTACATAGTTATTTTAAATGTTTGACCAACCTATGTTGGGAAACTTACTTTGAATGTGAAGTTATTATGAAAGTTTTGGGTTGACCTAACCAATTTAAATCAAGAGAAGTAGCCCATTCTATACTTGATATAACTTGGTTGCAAGTGTTGAAGAAATATGAGTAAGGGTTTTTGGATTAAGGAGTTCATTCAACGGATCAAGGAGCTGCAAGCCCGCAATTGTCAAAGACCTAACTACCTAAATACCTTCGAGTAATTGACCCAACCCATACTTGGGTTATGAGAAGGGGAATATGAATACTTACCAAAAGAATGTTTGAGCAACTGGACATTCCGAGTCTAATGGTGAGGGATATTGGGACTAGATAAAATGATGGGAGACTAAATGAAATTAAAATTATTATGTCTCATATAATTTGTAATCAAGTAAAGTATTAATCATCTGTTTTAAATATTCTAAAAAAATGGATTGAAAAACCATGAAAACACTATGACCATTCCTTAACTATTGGTATTTTCTTACAAATAAAAATTTCTAGATATGGTAAAATCATTATTAAGATGCATTATTATTAGAAAATTTGTATTATGAATTGGAATCCCTTATCCATATTGTACCACCCCAATAAGTGAGCAAAGGAGAAAAGAGTATCTACCAAAGATATGTAGAGGATGATTCTCATGTTCATTGTATTATATTATCAAAAATATCTGGAGAGTTGATGATGAAATATAAGGACATGGATGCTTACACCATAATATACCACCTTCTTTTTCTTGAGAAAGAGAAGGAAAGGCTTGAGATAAATAAGATTGTCAATGCCCTATATCAGGGTAAACTGGATGAAGGGAATCTAGCTAATGATCATGGTTTCAAATTTTAGGGGTATATAGATCAGTTAGTTAAATTGGGATTCTACTTGCATAATAAATTATCCATTAATATTATTTTATTATCCTTACCACCAAAATTATCCATATTCTTCCAAACTCGGATGAACAAAATAGATAAGTCACTCAGGAATATTTTGACCATACTTCACCAAGGAGATAAGGATTGGTTGAAACATATTTCTCCACCCCTTATGGTGAAAATTTTGAAAGAAAAGGTTGAATATCCCATGGATAATCTAAACCAAAAATATCCTTTACAACATCCTTCAAAGAGACAAAAGATTCAAAGACCGAAGAATGAAGGAGAGACTATTTTCTTCTTATGTGGAAAGAATGGACACTAGAAAAGAAATTGAAATGAATTGAGAAAGTGAACGGTTTCATCCACTTTAGGTATATTCATCAAGTTTCTATTCACCACTTGTGTATTAAATACAATATTCATATAGAATACATGTATTTAAATATAGGAAATGAGAAAGAATATAAATGTTATATAGTGAAATCAAAATGAACCGATAAAGAGAGATTCCTATGTCATCCAAGGGGATCTCACTACTTCTCATTACCAAAATGGATTGATTCAAGTTTGTAATAATAGTTACCAAAACATTTATATCAGTGTCTATCTAGACACAATGAGACATTATTTCACATTTGTAATAAATTTTGTTATAGTACTTAAATAATAAACTAATGGTTCGGTAACTCTCAAATCATAGATATCCATTGCAATGAATGATGAATATAAAATATAAGAATCTTACCTGATTATAGAAGGATAAATCTATTTCAAATAAAATTGAAATTAGTTGAATTGTTTATACCCATAAAACTATTTTAGTCTCAATTGAGCTAAGTTATCAAATAAACAAACAAACTACTTATCATGTTTTAGATAAATAAAAATTTATAAGTAAAGGTAATCAAGAAATATTTTAAGAGTCAGTTAAATATGGCCATGAAAACTATTCTAAAACTAAAGGTAGCTTCTTATACTTCACAAGATTTCTTTAGAAAATTTTAGAAATGCCCAGTGAAGTAAATGAGTGCACTTGGTAAAGATTGAGGAATATATGTGTTGGCTTGTCGAAGAACACCTTATCCATGTATTCATTAATCATACATGTGGAGTAAAGGTATTACTAAACTCAAATTTCCTTATATTCATGAATATCATGATGGTAGTAAAAGGAAGATCAATGATGAGTCTTACATATATTGCAGATCTTCCATAGTTTTTTCCAAGACACATTTTTCAAAATAGAAGTGCAACAACTTACCATATACCAACTATATTTTCTAATGAATATCATATCAATTGAAATATGATAAGAATAAATTAAGACAATACCACAAGTGTTTATTGAAAAACGGTGTTAAAAGTTGGATTTAGCTACAAACAAACATCAAACACTAAGGTGCATTTGAGTTAATAATCCTATAGCCATTAAGGATATTAACGCATAGTAAAGACTGAATATATTTCCATAAAGTAATTATATATCTTTAAATATAGTGGGAGTAGGCTTAAAATCTATGGGTTAAGGTTCTATATGCACATGGGTTGGCATAGGAATGCTAGATGCCACTAAGCTCTATAGTGAGAGTAGTTTAAGAGACACATACTACATACGAATTTATAACCAAATAGGTGGTTTATATTCACCATATTGGGTGATACATATATAGGTCTTTTGGAATAATTATTCCAATAAAGAAGAATTAAATGAAAAAATTCTAAGGTTGATAAGTATGAATAAATTTAAGTAATAGACTCCATGTATCAAGATTCAGGGACTCTATATTTTGAATGTTTCTAATACTCAGTACCATTAGTGAGAATTCAAGAGAAACTGGACTTTGATACTACATTATGGTACCAATAAAGCATAATTGATTATTGAAAGTTCTAGTTTACTAAAAAACCTATGGACTAACCATCACGAATAACATACTTTTAAATTCTACTTGTTAAAGCATACTTCTATGATCATCATATTGGGATGTTGATAGTTAAGGCCATATCATTTGGAGGAATACTTATGGAAGATTCCTATATAACATGACCAAAAAGGATACCCTATGGTATATATCTACAAGTCATAACTAAAAAGGGTTGGTGAAGTCAATAAATTACAATGATATATTCATATTACATAAATTCACTTATAAATAAATCAAGCATAATGATCATAAAATATTAATTTGGAAATGAACGAGTGACATGTGTCTCTAAATGGTTAGTGAGAGCACTATAATTTTTCAAGATAGATATGTTGATAATATGTGGGAAATAAATATTATGTCTTACCAGTTTGTTAAGACTAAGGAATGAAATTTATCCAAGTATGACTTAAAGTAGCAATTGTGTTCTAGAAAACAAGATCTATTAAATAGATCCTTGGGTTTGAAAAATATATTCATAGTACATATATTAACAGAGTATTAAAATAATACATGTTGAAACAATTCAATATTGAATTGTTGTTGGCATATAATCCATCTAGCAGAACATGCATGAGCATAAAAAGATATTATTGATATTAAAAGAATTTAAAAAGCTTAAGTACTAGGAATTTATATCATATTCCATGATATGTACTGATGTTTGATATTACCAATGCATAGCACATAGTTAGTGAATATCAAATATATCCAACATAGATTCATGGACTTATAGTTAGAACTATCCAATAATATTTGGAAAAGTAGAACTAGAAGAGTTTCTAATATATGGAGAAGTGAGAATACTAGTGATCAAGGGAATTGAATACTTCTCTTCACTTTGTTTAATTTGATATAGTATTGAAAAAAGGATAAGGTAATATGAAAGAAAAACATATTACATCCAGTGGCTTATATAGCCACAATATTCGTGTATGTTGGAATTTCTGATGCAGCTTAAGGAATGATTTAACAACGTCCTATACCGATTTTGGGTTATACCAAAAGAAAGAGTTGTAACATTATTATGATAATATTTTACTATGGACTATGTGTAACGACTCTAATTTTTCCATGTATTACTTTAAAATATTATATGAACTACTTTTAGAGCTAGGCACTGAGACAACATGAGATTCTGAGACTCAGTGAGCCCAAAATTATTTTTTTGAAATATATTAAGTATATTAAATATCACACATGTTAAGTTTTCCTTAAAAATTATAATAACACTTAATAGAGGCTCAAATCATAAATATAAGGATGTCGTTAAATTTAGAGTGCAGGTTTTACCCTAGGCGTGACTTAACCTTAGATCGTGTTGGGCGTTTGGGTTCAATACAACCATGGCAAAATTAATAAAATAAATTATTTATTTTATCATGTTAACACAACAACCTATGTTTTCTATATAAATAAATAGTTATTAGGAGATCTCAGGTTTGGTTGCTTAACCCTAGAGACCTAGAGGACCATTGGAGGAGAACATTCTTGGAAAACGACATCATATCAGATTAGGATAGTGGATTGTTGCACCATCGAGATTCAATGATCTTGCCAACAACAACACAAATTTGTTATTCATCAGCGATCAATCCTTCTTGAGGTAATATGTTTTTTCATGTGGATTTATCCATGTTTATTTATTCCTATAATGAATGTGAATCAATCAAATAACGAATTGATTCACAGACTATGTGCATTGTGGGTATGGGATAGATATTATCCAGGATTGGGGATTAACTTGTTGATTATATTATATCTCTTCATTCATTATTCTAAGGACAATGATTTGAGAGCAACATGAACATTGGATGAGGTCTGTTCCTTATGTTTTTGGTTTGTGCATTTCTTCCCCCGTTCTTCACTCATCATGGGAAATTCCTTTGACCTGCAGTTTGACGAACACATGGTAATCAATCATTGCACACCCATTTATTGGCACAATGGATTGATATCAAAAAATTGGGTTTAGATCAATGATGGGATCAAGCAGCTATAATTTATGATCAATCTGGGATGGATTTGGGGATACCCGTTCTATAAATTTTCAGTATGTGATGACGGTGTGACATGACGATTGATTTCTAAGTGGATTGAGGCACAATTTCCAATGATCAAGCAATAGAGAGGAATAATTGAACCAGATCTGCGGTCTCCAGGTGAGATCAGCAGAAAAATCAGAGGTGATGGCGGCGTAGGTGTACACGAAGGGAGAACCATGAGTTTTGTGAAATCCTAGGTTACATGATATATAATATGGAATTACATGCCGTGTAGGACCCCTTTTGCAATTCTAGGGTTACATAGAGAAGAAAAATATCACACGGTGTGTGATATCTATCACATGTTGTGTGACCCTTACTTGGTGTCTCATCATATACTATAGTGGGTACACAGACACCACTAGAAGTACAAAGGATCAGAAATGTCATGTACTCAGACACGGAAACAGTGAGGCCAGAGGTACATGGTTAGATCTATGTACTTGCAAATTATCAAGAACACATCATGATCAGGAGTACATGGGTTCGAACACACTGTGTACTTAGACACAGACATGGGCATGATCCGGGATACATGGGTAGGACACGATGTCGAAGGGACACACTGTGTAATTATACAAAGATGGATTGGATCCCTTCCCCTATTAATCTTGGACAAGCTTCATTAGGGTACATTCCCTTGATCCATTCCCTGAGGGTTTGGTATGGAGTTATATCCTATACATAGGATGATGATCCTCTCTAAGGTACTTCAGTCTTGGATAGCATTTTTGGAATCCCTCCATAAGGCCTAGAGTGAGATCCTCTATCATCATCATTACTCTAGATGGGGTTCTTGGTATCATCATGACCAAAACTATGTGGGCATCGATCCCCTACTTAGTGGGTTAATCCAGATTGGGTTGTTGGAATACCCCATCCCTTGGGTGTGATCCCCATCTGTGTATCGATCTCTTCAGAATTCCAGTGTGTACTTGTTATGGAGAGACCCAATGATCATGACTTCTTGAATGGAAATCATTAGTTCTATATGACTCATGGAGTATGTTCTTCCAGATGAGTGCTATGTGAAACCATTGAGCAAGAATCCTGGGGTGACAATATGGTTGCGATCTTACACTGATACTATGTATCTACTATGAGTATACCTGGGTATTCTTGTTATATGTGCTGTTGACATATCCTTGTTATGATTTGACTATTATTCTTGATTCTATATGTTTAGTGATTTTAGGGTGTTATACTGGGAATTATTATACTCAACCATGTATGGGATTTTCCTGCACATGAAGTGTCTTATGCAGATGACCAACCTTTTGACGGAGTCGTAGAGGGACCGAGACCAGGTGAAGCTTAGTGATCCAGACATACTGAGGTGTGTTCTTGTAGTTGTATTGACAACATGCCCTTGTATTTTTTAGGTTGGACTTGTTTTCAGTTTCTTTTAGTGGTCTTGTATTTGTCCCCTTGCTTTCTAGCACTTTTTATCGTACTATGATGGTGGGATTTTAGATGTATGCACTCATGGTTATCAGTTGTTTTATGTTTCAACATTGTTGAGCTTGGAGATGTGTGTGTGTGTACAGGTACTTTCATCTAGGACCTCCCATGTGTGTGGTATGCCTACTTGGTGCTGGTCTTTAGCCCCTGACCTATTAGAGGAGAGATTGGGGTAGCCACGATTTGGGAACCTTTGGGACGGGTTGTGACAGAGTGGTATCAGAGGGGTTAGTTTTACTTTAAGAACAAAGTACATGAGATTGGTTTGGGGAAAAAATGTTAAGTGTTTCAAGTTCGGATCTCAGGTCAGAGATTCTAGTTTTAGTATGGTGGCCGATGTATCCATAAACTAGGACTCTAACAATATTCTTGTTGACTTGGTAGATGTGGACACTGGTTGTAGGGAAAAAATTGGTACATGCACCAAATAAAAATGTGTTGTGGTTTCCATGTCCTTATTGAATCATATCTATAGATATACTCATTAAAAGTGATAGATCTTATATATTTTAGGAGGCCTCTATGACATTTTCCAACTAGGATTGGGTATCAGGATCATGAGGATGATCTTCAAAGTGATAAGGATTTGATGTAGGGACTTGTTTAAGAGGTGTTACGTCCAGGTGGTTCACTAGTCTTACCACCACCTATCGAGAAACATATGGTACCAACAATACCAACATATGAGGTGCACAGGCCGAACACGCTTCATGAGTTTCAGCATCAGTGACCCCTCAGGTTCAAGGGTTATCTAAACCCACAGGTATCTTCAGATTGGGTTAAGGAAGTAACAAAATTCTTATATCTTTTTAGGACACCTACAGACCAGATTGTGGTCCTGGTGGAGAGCCTTTTCCATGGCCCCACTGAATGATGGTGGGGCTTAGTGACCTAGTCATATGATGAGGCGACTCTTTCATGGTTAGAGTTCAAGTGCCATTTATGATAATAATTCTCTCCAGATATGTTGAGGGTTCTGCGTATCTAGGAGATTAATAGTTTCAATAGGGAATTATGACCGTGGTTGAGTATTCATCGATGTTCACTAACCTCTCTCGATACTCAATGGATATGGTGCATGATTAGTTCTTTCAGGACCAGAGCTTCAAGAAAGGACTACTTAGAGACATTTGAGCCAGCGTGATACCTCTATACATCCCTACCTATTATGGGGTGCTAGAGAATTCTTTGGTGGTCAAGAGTTTCTTGGATAAGAAGACGCAGATAGTTAGTGCTGACAGTGGTCACACGTGAGAAAATACTTCAGCAATATGTATCCAATGATAGAATCAGAAACCTGGACATGAAAAAAAATTTAGGAGGTGATTCTAGGATATATGGTCTATGGTTTAGGGTTCACAGTATAGATCTTGTTAGCCTAGGGATAGGAGGAGCTACTCTTGTGGTGGTAGGAGACATCTCACACGGGATTGTCCGACCCATTATAAGACTAATAGAGAGACAATGGATGGGACACCTAGGTAGAGGCAGCAAATGGAGAAGGTGGGTCAGTATGGCAGTGAACGTGGAATAAGAGTTGGGCGAGTAGCTGGAGGTAGTAGATGTTTTGACTTGTTTCCACCACCACCCCCAGGTGGTCCGTACCAGAATTAGGGAGCTAGGAGATAGGGGTTATGGTAGGTGTAGGCAGTCAAGTCTTATGACCTAGAGGCTATAGGGATGATATGAGGTACAATATGTGTCATTTATACCTTAGCTACAATATTGATAGACATAATTGCGAGTCATTCCTTTATTCCTACTTATATAATTTGATAATTAGAGATTCTGGTTGAGCCTTTGGATCAAATTTTGCGCTTGGAGACTCCTACTAAAGGTGACTCAATGATCACACACTTCTATTGATGGTGTGAAATGACTCTTGGAGGATAGAGTTTCTTTTGGGATATTTTTGTAGCAGTGATCAGGCCTTATGACACTATCTTATGTATGAACTTATTATCTATAGTTCATGCATAGATAGGCTATTTTAGGCATAAGATGTGGTGTGTCCATAATAATGGGACGAGGTTTTCCTTTGTGGGTGAAAAGGAATCCCAAATAGAGAAGGATGGTCTTAGACATAGGAGAGTGTAGCTTATTACTCACCAGTTGGATAGTATGAATCTTGGTGCAATGGATTCCATGAGCTTCTAGTTTCCTATAGTAGTGAAATATTATGAGGATGTCTTTCCTAATAATGTTCTAGGATTACCTCCCCATCGAGATATAAAAGTTTTCATTGATCTACACCCCGATATGACCCCAATATCTACACCAAAATATCATATTCCCCCTAAAATATTTTTGAGTTGAGGGTGTAGTTAGAGGACTTGTAGTGGAAGAGATTTTTCAGGACCAATGTATCACCCTAGGAAGCACCAATATTGTTCTCCAAGAAGGTGGATGAGAGCTTGAGGTTGTGTGGATATTACCATTACCTAAACTAGGTGACCATAAATAATAAGTATCCACTACTGAGGATTGATGACCTTTTTGATCAGTTGAGAGGGAAATTATGGTTCTTGAAGATTGAACTCAGATCAGGATATCACTAGCTGTGTGTGAGAGATGAGGATATACTAAAGATAGAATTTAGATGTAGCCATGGTCAATATGAGTATTTGGTGATGATGTTTTCTATAATGAACACGCAAAAAATGTTCATGGGACTCATGAACTGAGTCTTAAATCCTTTTTAGACAATTTTGTGGTGGTTTTTATTAATGATATCCTAATCTTCTCGGTGTATGAGTAAAAGTATGCACGACACTTGAGGATGGTTTTGGATATACTCTAAGAGAACCAGATTTATGGTAAGCTCTCTAAGTTCCAGTTCTAGATCTAGAAGGTCAACTTTCTAGGACATGTTATCTCAAAAGATTATGTAGTAGTGGACCCGAAAAATTTCGGGGCAATATTAGCTTGGGGCCCACCCAAGAGCGTTACAAAGGTGTGGATCTTCCTTGGTTTGGTAGGCTACTATAAGAGATTTATACTTGATTTCTCTAGGATATCAGCTCCCTTGATAGCTTTAACTAGAATGGAGAATCCTTTAATGTGGGTAGGGAGGTTTCATTAGGATTTCCAGGAGTTGAGGTAGAGATTTATGATCACTCCCATCTTGAGATTTCCAGAGGTGGGTGTTGAGTACATAGTGTTCTGCGATGCAAGAAGGACTAAACTTGGTTGTGTTTTGATGTAGAGGTAGGTAGTGATTGCCTATGGTTTACGTTAGTTGAAACCATATGATAATAACTACATGACCCATGACTTGAGTTAGCGGTGGTAGTCATCACACCAAATATGTGGAGATACTACCTGATGGGTGAGTTCTTTATCATCTATTATGACCATAAGAGTATAAAGTATATCTTCTATCAGAAGGATCATAACTTGAGACAAAGGCGATGAATATAGTTCCTCCAAGAGTATAACTTAGATAATGTCTATACTCATGGTAAGGGAAATGTGTAAGTAGATTCTCTCAGTAGAAGATCTTATTTACAATTGTTGAGAGAGGAATCATAACAGTTATCCTCTTTGTATTTATCCTTCATGGATAAGGATTGAGCACCTTACCAATAGTTTATGGTTGTTACCCATCATATTTTATAACAATTCAAGGAGTCACAACTTAGGGATACTGACTGTGAGAACCTATGTACTCAGATATCCATTGGACATGCTCCTGATGGATTTTATGAAGGTGGGGATCATGTCATTATTTTTAGAGGATGTATGATGATACCAGTGATGTTGTGGGATAAGGTTATGAGAGAGTTTCATATATATCCTATGGAGGTACATCTAGGTGAGGAAAAGATATACTAGAACCTACGATGCCAGTTTTGGTGGCCAGAAATGAAGAAGGTAGTTACAGAGTTTATCTCTTAATGTCTTAATTATTAGCAAGTAAAGGCTGAGCACCAGGTTCTAGCAGGTTTAGCTCAACCCCTTGAGGTTCCATAGTATAAATGGGATGTGATATATATGAAATCTTTTAATGGGTTACTACAGATGTCTAGAGGGAATGATTCCATTTGAGTGATCATAGACTGACTCACCAAGTCATCCCACTTTCTAGCTATTCGAGAGAAGAGTCTGATAGATAAATTGGGGTGCCTCTATGTACAAGAGAAATTACAACTTCATAGAGTTCTCTTGACAATCGTTTCTGATCACAAAACTCACTTCACATCTAAATTATGAAAGGTATTGTAAGAGGCCTTTGGGAATCAGTTTCATTTGAGCACGACATTTCAATCCCAAGCTAATGGTTAGACTAAGTAGACTATTCAAGTCTTGTGGGATATTCTACGGGATTACATGTTAGGCTTTGTCCATAGTTGGGCGGATCACCTACCATTGGTGGAGTTTGTGTACAATAATAACTATCATTCAACCATCGATATGATACCATTCGAGGACTTGTACATGTGACCCTGTAAGTCATCACTATGTTGGAACGAGCTAGGAGAGTCAAAACCTATAGGCCCATAGTTGGTGTGATCCATGATAGAGAAGGTGCATATCATCCAGGAGTATATAAGTACTGTACAAAGCCATAAAAAATCCTATGCATACCGATGACTGAGGCCTTTGGAGTTCAAGGAGGGAGACCATGTGTTCCTGAGGGTCTCACCTCAACATGGGTTATAGATATTTGGTCAGGGTAATAAGCTATCTTTGAGATTAATTGTCTATTTAAAGATACTAAATAGAGTTTGAGAGGTAGATTATCACTTAGAGTTACCCCCTTAGTTAGACTGGGTACACTACATCTTCCATGCGCTACAACGGAGGAGGTACGTGCATGACCCATATCATGTTATCAACTAGGGTGAGTTGGACATCAGAGATGGGGATACTTTTGCAGAGCACCTGATAGAGATTGAGTATCAGAAAGATAGGATCCTCTGTGGGTGTATGATTCTTTTAGTGTATGTTTTATGGAAACACGTGAATCTTCAGAAGAATTCCAGGAAGTGGGAGACCCAGATGTGTGCTTAGTATCCACATCTATTTGTGTAGAATTTCATTTTGGATTTCTGAGATGTAAATCCCCAAGGTGGGGATAATGTAATGACTTTTTATTTTTTCATGTATTACTTTATAATATTATATGGATTCTTTTTGGAGCTAGGCATTGAGATGGTGTTATATTATGAGGCTCGGTGAGCCCAAAATTAATTTTTAAAATACATTAAGTATAATAAATATCACGCATAAATAGTTTTCTTGAAAAAATGGAATAACTCTTAAAAAGAGGATCAAATCGGAAATCTATGGCCATCGTTGAATTCAGAGCATTAGTTTTACCCTAGTCATGACTTAACCTAGGAGTGCGTTAGACATTTGGGTTAAGTGCAGTCACGGGTGAATTAATAAAATAAATAAATAAAATAATTTATTTTATTATGTTAATGTAGTGAACTATTTTTACTCTATAAATACATGATTATGAGGAGATATTAGGGTCAGAAACTTAACTCTATAGACCTATTGGACCATTGTAGGAGAATGTTCTTGGTGGACGACATCAGATCCGATTATAATCGAGGATCATTGCACCATCGGGATTTAAGGATGATGCCTATGATAGTGACATAGATTCATTCTTCATCACCAATTGATCCTTCTATAGGTAAGATGTTGTTTCATGTGGATTTATCCCCATTGATTTATTCCTATGAAGAATGCGAATAAATCAACTAACAAATTGATTCATGAATCATGCGTATTGAGGGTATGAGATAAATATTATATAGGATTGGGGATTTCTTTTCTAATTATATTATATCTCTTAGTTCATTATTCTAATGAAAAAAATCAAGTCCAACATGATCATTAACCGAGGTCTATTACTCATGTTTATGGTTTGTGCATTTCTTCCCCTATTCTTTGTTCATCACAGAAAATTCCTTTGGCCCACGGTTCGATGAATACCTAGTACTCAATTGTTGTGCACTTATTTCTTGGCGCAATAGATTGATATCACAAATCTAGGTTCATATTGATGATGGGATCAAACGACTATGACAGATGATCGATCATGGATGGATTTGGGGATACCCATTCTATGCATTTTTGGTGCGCGATGAAAGTGAAAATAAATGATTTATTTATGACTAGATTGAGGCATGGTTTTTGATGATCCAACGATGATGATGCTCAGTCAGACCAGATCCAAAATATCCAAGTGATATTGATGGAGGAATAAGAGTTTACGATGATGCAGGTGTACGCGGAGGAAGAACTATGAGTTACATGAAATGACGGGTTATACAGCTTGTAATCTAGAATTACACATTGTGTGGGACCCCTTGTGCAGTGAAAAAGTTCCATAGAGAAGAAAAATATAAAATTGTGTATGACACCTGTCAAACGACATGTGACCATTACTTGGAGGCTTGGAATGTACCTCAGAGGGTACATATACATGACTAGAAGTACATAGGATCAAACACACTATGTACTCATACACAGACATGGTCATGATAGGGGTACACGAGTAGAGTCGTGTACTTGAAAATTAACAATAACATAGATATAGTTAAGAGTAAATAGGTTCAGACACACTATTTACTCAGATAGAGAAAAAGGCATGAGCCATGATACATGGGTAGGAAACGGTGCCTAAGGGACATGCCATATACTCATAGTACACATTGTGTAAGTTTTCAAAGATGTCTTGGAGCCCCTATCCTCTTCATCTTGGAAAATATTCATTAGGGTACATTGCCTTGATCCATTACCTGAGGGTTTACTATAGATTTGAGTACTATGAATAGGATGTTGATTACCTATACAGTACTTTAGTCTTGGATAGAGTTTTGGGAATCACCCCATGAGGCTCAGAGTGAGTTCCTCTGTCATCATCATTTCCCCAGGTGGGGTTCTTGGTATCATCATGACCAACACTATGCGAGTTTCAATCTCCTGCATAGTGGGTTAATCCATATTGGGTTTTTAGAATACCCCATTTCCTTGGATGTGATCCCTATTTATGTATTGATCTCTTCAAACTTCTAGTGTGTACTTCTTATGGTGAGACCCGACAAGCACAACATCTCAAAGAGACACCATCAGTGCAATCTGTCTTGTGGAGTGTGTTCCCCTAGATGAGTGCTACGTGGAACCTTAGAGCAATAATCCTAGGTTGGAAATATGGTTGTGATCTTACCTTAAGACTATGTGTCTACTATGAGTATATCTGGGTATTCTTGTTATATGTGTTGTTGACATATACCTTTGATGATCTTACTATTATTCTTGAAGATATATGCTTAGTGATTTTGGGGTGACCTACTGGGTATTGTTATACTTACCCCTACATATGATTTTTCCAAATGTGACATATCTTATATGGATGAATAACCTTTTGACGTAGTCCTAGAGGGACTGGGACCATGCTGAGCTTAGTGAGCTAGACAGACCGAGGTGTGTTTCCTTGGTTTCATTAATAGTAACCCCCTTCTATTATTCAGTTTGGACTTATTTTTACTTTCTTTTAGTGGGATTGTATTTGGTCCCTTGCTTTCTAGTAATTGTTTTTATACTTTGATGGTGGGATTTTAGATGTATGCATGCATGGTTATTAGTTTCTTTACATTTTATTATTATATGGGCTTGGAGATGTGTGCATGTGTACATGTACTTTAGGACAAAGCCTCCCATGTGTGTGATATGCCTACTCAGATCTAGTTTCCATATCCTAGCCTATTAGAGGCGGGCATGGGGTAGTCACGGTTTGGTCCCTGTTGGGACGAGTTGTGACACTTAGTCAGGATTTCATGACTTTGAAATGAGAACAAGAGATGGATACTCGGTTATATCCCTACTTGAGAGCTTTTCTCAAGAAATTAATGTTTCATTAAGCGGTTTTCCCACACAGACATGTGAAATTACCAACCCTAGTCATGGAAACATGATATTCCCAGTAGCTTTATCCATACTCAGTATAAGCATGTTTAAAATGTGATAACTAACAATTCATTAATAGTTGTATCTAGTGCAAGTGGGATTCTATTGAAGTTGATTAACTAAAACCAACTAATTTGTACTTTATATAACATGTATATTTAAGAAGTTAATATTAATATAAATACCTTATCACATATTGATTATTCTTATGCATAACATTAACATGATAATGTACTTGTGTATCTATCACATCAAAATAGGGTATAACAGTTCCCCTCTATGTTGAGAACCTTGAGAATCTATAAAGATATCTCTTAAATATTAGTTATATGGTTAGATAAAATTCTATTACGGGGCACATAGTATGTTGACTATTAGGTCCGAGTACTCATAAGGAGATGAGATTTCTTCTTTTGAACTTCTCACCTAGTAATCTCTAAGATGAGATATTATGAGAAAAAAATCAACCAGTAGGAATTCCACATGTTTACATGTCATAAAAAATTCTTGTTTGTGAGTGTGTGTAATGATCTTTAGATTTTAAGATTATTATTAATACACGAGACGAATCACACACTTAGACTTACTGGCCAAAACCATAATTCCGTATGTTTTTGGGAAGTAGGGTATGTTGGATGTTTCACAGATGAAAGGTTATTAATTAATAAGCCTAGGAAGGATTTTACCTTCTATATTCATAGAATTTGACATCTCAACCCTTTTATTTAAATATAACTATCGCGTTAAATTTAATTTATATGGTGTAATGATGATTTTATTTCATTTTTTAAAAGAAATTCATATCAAGCATATAGGTTAATGACATGAGTGTTCAACCTTCTTGATGAGATATTGTGAAGAATGTATTATATTATATAGTGAGTGCGCATATGTGATTGTTAATGTTGAGAAATTAACTTATTTATCTTGGGTTCCTTGACTCGTTACTAGAAAATATTCTTGGAATTTAGAAAAGTTCACCTAATGCCAATGATAAAGAAGCCCAAAGGTTCACACACTAAGTGTTTCTATTGATCTCAGTTAAATTCTATTTGAATTTCATTATTAGAATAAATATTATTATCAAGACTGATGAATAATTTTATTCAGGATTTATCTATCGCAAATATTATTTGTAAGGTAATAAATAATTATTTATTCATTAATAAATAATTTATTTAATTATGTGAACATTTAATAAATATTTATTCACCATATCATGAATAAATATTTATTTTATTTACTGAATATTTAATAAATATTTATTCACTAGACTATGAATAAAATATTTATTTTACAAAAAATATTTAATTAAATATTTATTCAGGTATTAATTAAATGATTAGGAGGATGTGATAACCAAGATTGTGTCTGCCAATATATATTAATTTGCAAGACGGTAAAATAATAATTATTGTTGTGCCAGTTTGTGCACACTATAAAAATAATTTTAATATTATCATTACATGGAATGGGTTAAATAAGGTTTAATATATTATTTAAGGTTTCTGTGTAATTAAATAATATTTTAACCCTAACTATATCTCTATAAATAGATGATTATGTTTATTATGTAGAGGTTGATCAAGATAGATCAATATTGAGAATCGTTGTGCATAATTAATTCTAGAGCCCACTCTCAAGACTGGAGAACACTTTAGAGATTATTTTCTCTCCTCCACCCTCTAAAAAATGAGAGTATAAGGAAAATTCTTCAATCCTTAAGAAATTGTTGTAGTGATCTAGACAAACACCGCACAACAATCAATCTGCCACACTAGCACCCGACAATCCATAAACATTGTTTGGAGATTAAAGGAGCATGTTTGGATCACCACTAGAGGGATTCTACACTTGTATCCTATAAGTATAGTGATGATAAACCAAAATGGTTTTATATGATCAAAAACATCATCAAAGAAATATCTTAAGACCAAGGTATTATTTCCTTTGATCTATTTAAATTAATTATAAATTTAATGAAAAAATATCTCCACTTAGTTCTAGAATATTTCATTATCAATATTCTTTGAGATTTTTTTGTTCATGACATTCGAATCTTGCACAATATGAAAATTATTCATTTAATTATGCATTTTTTTAGTTGGGATTGGCCCTGATAAACACTTCCACTGCACTAAGAACCATTAAGTTTTGTATACAAACTCCCTTGAAAGTCTATTTGTTAGTGGGTCCACCAAAATTTTGGCTCAATATAATAAATTCCATAGTTATGATACCATCCTGTATCAATTGCCTCACATAGCTATGTCTAAGAAAAATGTGTCTCGATTTTCCATTATAGGTATTATTGCATGTACTGGACAATGTTACTTGACTATCACAATATATAACAACTAGAGATATCAGCATAGGACACAATGGTAGATATGATAAAAGTGATCTAATCCATTTTGATTCCTTTGTAGTAGCTATTAAAGTAAAAAACTTTGAATCCATTGTGGAGTCTATTATATAAGTTTGTTTCTTTAAATCCCAAGAGATCGTTACATCTCTAAGTGTAAAAAACCAACCAATCATAGAAGAGGGATCCTCCAAATTATTTATCTAGATTTCATCAGAAAACATTCCAATACCCTTGGGTTTTCACTGTAATATAGAAAATATAGTACCTTTAGACACTAATCTTTTAACTACATCCCAATATGGATAACCTATATTACTCATATAATCACCCAAATTTCCAATGACATATGAAATTTTGGGTCTTTTACATGTAAAAGAATATATGAGACATCAGTTCACCCTTTCATATTCAAATTGAGAAACTACCATACCAGGATTTGGTATAATCCTACTCCTAGAAGCATATGAGGCAGAAACTGGTGAACAATCTAATTGTTCAAACCTCTTTAAGATTTTTTCAATACAATGAGATTGAGAAATTATAATGAAATTATTATTTATAAAAATTTAGATTCCAAAAATAAAATTAACTCCACCCAAGTCTTTCATATTAAAGTTTATAGATAAAATATACTTATATTCATTTATTTGATTTATATTAGTTCCAAATATAATCATGAACTAGTATAAAAATACCTTTAAACACCATTTTTTGAAATTTAATGTCAATTTTCTATCCATTGTTAATTGAGCTAATGTTTTAAGCATTATTCTTAATTATAGTTAAATAAACCGATGTTAAAACATTTATTTTTGTGGATTTTTATTCCATTTATTCAGATAACAAATGAAAAAATGAAACTTTTGACTTTTAACGTTGGTTTTTTAGATAACCGACTTCAAAATTCACTTTCCATGATGATTATCAAAATAAAAAATGTATAAAGTGTATGATTTTTTTTTAAATATTGATGCAAACTAATCACTTGGAAGAAAACATGAGAAATATGTACTAAAAATTATAGAAACCAAATTAAAAAAAGAAAAATAAACTTAAAGATTCAACTTGATTTCATTTCTTGTGGAGGTTTAATTCGAATCGATATGTTGTTTGTTGATATTCCAATTATTTTTAGGAAGAACTCATGCAACATCCAAAATGACAGTTGATAAGGAATTTTAAACTCCAATTGATAAATATCATGTGGAATATTTATCTTATTAACTTGATTGGAAGAAGTCTTCTTCCTCATAAAAAAATTAGTCATCAAAAAGTTCAACAATGAAGAAAACCAATCATAAAGAAACCAAATTACATGAACACATACCATGTTGAAATCATTGAATAAAGAAGAAAAGTAACTTTGATGTGGATCTAAGAGGAAAATATCAAAAATATTTAAGGAGAGGGAATGAGAATTAATATAATGTACATGAAAATATGTTTCGTGGTGATGTAATAAAATTTAAGTGGGGTTTTAAAAATTGAAACTGCACTGTAAAAAAATTGAAATATTGATTATTTGTGATTGAAATTTTAATTTTAACATTGGATATATATATATATAACTGAAGTTAAAAAACTTCTCGCAATGGTGTTTTCACATTAGTTATATAAATAACCAATTTTAAAACCCTTCTCACATTAGGGTTTTAACATCAGTAATTTTTATAATTGACATTAAAACCTAATGTGAAAGGGTTTCTACATTGGTTATATAAATAAAAAATGTTAAAACCCAAATTTAAAGTGGTTTTAATTTAGTTATTTATATAAATTATGTTAAAACCATGACTTTAAAATCCATTTTCTACTAGTGATGCCATCAACATATAAACATATAACAACACCATGATTTTTATGGAACCTACTATAAACACATTTATAATATTGGTTAACTCCATTTGATAATATTATTTCATTAAATTTCTCATACCATAGTTTTATAACTTGTTTTAAACCATATAGGGATGATACCAATTCATAAACCTTATTTTCTTTGCTAGGTACTATGAATCCTTCTAGTTGTTCCATATATATTTCTTCAAGCAATTCACCATTTAATAATTATATTTTTACATCAATTTTAGGAGTTTATAAATTATATATGGAAGCTAAAATAATAATAATTATAATCAAATAATACCAATACATAGTAGAATATGTATCAAAATAATAAATTCCTTCCTTTTAAGTAAACCCTTTGGCTACTAATCTAGATTTATATTTTTCAATGGTACCATCAAATTTTTATTTTGTTCTAAATACCCACTTACAAACTATGGGTTGTGAAACTTCAGGAAGATCAAATAATATCCAAGTATAGATCCTAGTTATATGGTCTATTTCATCATTTATAGCTTCCATCTAAAGAGATTTATTAGAAGATGACATTACCTTTTTGATTTTTTTTGGGTTATACCATATTGAGAAAAAGTGGAGTTATTGTAAAAATAATATCATTAGTTCCTTACAACAAGTACATATAGAAATCATATCCATATTTCTTTTGAATCAGAGGTCATTTACTTTTATAAACCTCATCGTCTTATAGAGATACTCTTTTATTTGAGAAAGATTCCTCAATTTGGACTTATTTAGCTAAAGAGGTAAACTTAAATTCATAAAAGATATAATCTCTTGGTTCAATAACTATATTAACAAATACTAAATCATTTAATTCTTAAATCATGAATCTATAAGCTTTTTAATGATCCATATATCCTAGAAATATGTTGTCAATACCTATTTTACCTGATTTTTCCCTTTTAGGTTTAGGTACTCCTACAATTGCATGACAACCCCAAACATTCAAATAATTTATGTTTGATTTCATATTATTCTATAATCACATGGATTCATAGTATTCTATTTTTTGGGAACCTTATTTAGGATGTGACACATAGTTAATAATTACTATCCCTAAAATCCTTTTTAGATACTTGAGATAGACATCCTAGAATTAACCATTTTTATTAATGTTATATTATTTCTCTCAAATACTCCATTTTATTGAGGTTTATAGGGAGTTGTCTCTTCATGTATAATCCCTAGGGATTCAAACAATGAAGGATTATATTATTCACCTTCTCCATTGGATCTGAGACATTTAATTATAATCCCACATTGGTTTTCAACCTCATTTTTATAGATACTAAATTTATCTATAACTTCATCTTTAGAATATAAAATTTAGATATGAAAAAATCTATAATAATCATCAATAAAAGTTACAAATTACCTTTTATTACATATGGTAAGGGTAGCATGAAAATTACATAAATCACTATGTATTAATTCTATCAAGTTAATTTTACTTTCTATAACTGGAAATAGTTACCTGACTATTTTTGTTTTCACGAAAGTTACACATTTATTATCATTTTTATTCATGCTAGGCAATAATTCCATTTTGAAATGTCATTCATTTTCTGAAAATTAATGTGACCTAAAAGATTATCCCATAAATAAAAATACTATATAAAGTAAGAATTTTTTTTATTCAATTTTCAAAACCCATCATATAGGTGACCTTTTATAACAATGATCCCACCCTTAGATAGCACAAAGTTATCCACCTTAAAAAAAGCTTAAAACTATGATTGTTTAACAAGCTCCCTGAGACTAAGTTCCTATGAACTTCAATCACATACAAGACAAAAATTTAAGGTGAGGATATTTCTTGAGGTAAACTCAAGATAAACCACTCACTTATCTTATATGTTTATGATTGCAGAGTTCCCCAAGTAGAGAGATGTACCATCTTTGGATAATTCCATAATTTTTAAGAGAGATTTATAGTTTCACACATGTTGTGTAACACCATAATCGATCAACCAAGGATAATTTTCCTATAGCACATTTTCTTAAAAGATCAAGGATGCAATGTTCTCTTCTGAAGTATTGTTTCCATACTTCTTCTTATATAAATGATAATCACATTTGAAGTGTCCTAAATTTCCACATATGTAGTATAACCTTTTCTCCTTCTTTAATCACACCTTTACTTTTCAAGGATTATTTGGGTGTTTTTTTACATTTGAGGACCTATATGGATCCACTCCATTTTCCATGAGGACCTTGAATTTATCATCCTTAGGATCATTTTCCTCAGTGTTATTTTAATACTCCTCCTCAATTTGAAGGTAGTTGAGTAAATAATTAAGGGAAATATCTTCCTTATTATGCTTTAGATATTGTTTAACATTATTCTAAGAAGGATGGAGCTTATCAATGCTAGATGTGACAATGAGAGAATCATCCATATTCATCATGTTTTGATTAAGGTGTTATAAGATGAATTTTATTTCATAGAATTTTTCTATGATAGATCTATCATCTACGATTTTGTATGAAATAAACTTTCTTACTAGGAATATTTTTCTTGCTGCATCCTTAGTGATGTACTTTTGCACCAAGGAATCCTATATTCCCTTTATGGTTGGATGATGTTGATATTTTTTGAAGTGTAAATCAACTAAAGAATTGAATATGTGCCATAGACACATGAGATCATCATTCTAACATTTTTTTGTTATGTGGTAAACTTAAAACATCTCATCTTTGGATGTGAGGCGCTTCAGAGTTGAGAGAAAATAAACCAATTTGAGAGTTGCAAGTAGCAAGTGCATCATATTTTTTCACCTATTGAAGGTGTTACCATTGATTTTATCCACCTTTATCACATTTTTGATCATAACTATGAGTTCAGTGTTGGTTTAACTTGATTTATATTATTTTATATTTGGTATATAAATTTATAGAGGCATTGGGTCTTATAATGAGAGGTTTACCCTAAGTTGACTGGATTCTCTAAGGTGCTAAAAGAAGTTTTTTTAATCCTCCAGTTTTACTTGGGTTGGATTTAACACTGGATTAAGGTTTTATTATTATAGAAATAATTTTAAGTTTGTTAATGTATTTATTATCTTAGTTTGGTTTAATTTTAAAAATGATATAAAGTAGGTTCTAAGCAGTTTTTAGATGTTATAAGAATTTTTTTACCTTTATTTTATGTTGTTTTTCATGGGTAGAAAGAGTGTAATTTTTATATTTATTATAATACACTATTTAGAAATATATATAATATACTTTTCACAAATTAAAGAGAGGAAATTTTAAATTTTCAAATCATTATTTAACTAAGATTTAAGCTAACATTATATAATTAATCAAGTATTATTTTTAGATTATTTAGTTCTATGTTTCGAACCTTTTTATTTCTATTTTTAAAATTCTTAACAAACTAGTTATTAAAAAATTTAATGAACCACTTATTTTTTATGTGGTTTAAATGGTTAAAAAGTGTATAGTTTTATTCTTAGTAAAAAGTGTTTTTATCCTTGTTTAAATTGAATTTACATAAAATGATTAATGTAATTTTTATATGATTTAAAGTCTTTTTTGTAATTCCTTTTTAGTAGTTTTTCAAGAGTTAGGGATGAAATTTTAATTCTTAATATAAATCATTGTTTTTCTTATTTAATTATGTAGTTTGAAGGGGTTTAATCCATGTCTGGCCATGAATGTTTCTTTGAACATGATTTAGTTTTTGTATTTCTTTGAAATATGTTACATTTATTTTCATGTGTATCAATGTATAAAAGCAAAAATAGTCTTTTTTTAATCATAAGTATTTTTTATTTTTATTTTTTTAATATTATTTGAGATAGCTTGTGGGTTGGTTTTATCCGTTCTGCATATGGACTAGACATATTTTTTGAATCCTACATATAATGTGAGTTTAAATGGATTTATAATTGTAGGCCCTGAAATGTGGGCTTGTGTCCAGTCTACCCCAGTCCAACTCATTAAGCACCTCTATAGTGATGTTTTTAATTTTGGGATATTTTTCTATAAGATATGACTGAGGTATGTCGTAGAATATGACTAGACTAGGTGTTGTAGATTTTCCCCCCAAAATTCATTATTTTCCCATACGAAAGAGTCCTTAAGTGGAAAAGGTTTCTCTATGATATAAAAAAGACCCCTCAGATCAGTTTTGGTATTTTTTTATTGATAATGGAGTGTTATGTGGCTTCCAAAGGATCTCAAATTTTGATGGAAGATCTCAAAGGAGTGTTAGAAGAAGTCATTATAGTATTTCTTATTGAGTAGGATTCACATCATGAAATTTATCACACTGAAAAGGTGATTGAAGTGGTTTTTAATGGAATTTTAGATATGAAGTTCATGTATAGGAAGTACTATGCTATGAAAGTCCAAGTTTAGGATTTGAAGATCTGGTCTATAGGTGGCCCTTCCATGAGAGGAGTCTCATGCTGCAATTGGATTTTGGTGGATTTTGTTAATTATTTCTAGGTGATTCCCATTATGTTATTGGATTTAGGTGGATTTAAATGATTCTATATACCTAAGGCTCACATCAAGAACATGAGGGTCGCGCCACAAATAGTTTAAAGATCAATATGGATTTGGGGATGAATGTCATGATCTTATTGAGAATTGAATATGAGATATGAATCAAATTTTTTGGATTTGTGTCACGACCCGTCCTCGGGGCCCGTGCCGTGACTACCCCAAGCCCGCCTTCCATAGGCCAGGGGCTGGTGACTAGCACCAAGGCGTAAATCCCGTTAAAAAGGGAAGGCATTGCCTTTGTAAAGTAAACAATCACACAGAGTACAAGAGGAAGAAGTAAACACTAAGTAAAAACTGAGTACAACAGTAAGTGCGGAAAGTAAAAAGGGGCCGGAAATACAAGCCCAACTGTAAAGTACAACTCGAAAGAGAAAACAGCAACTGAAAAGTAAAGCTGCTACGCCGAGCTGTCCACTGGAAATCCCACCAGAAGGGTGGGTACAGATAGCTCCTCTGCTCCTCGGGTCCCGCCGTCCGCTCCGAGTATGTCCCGCCCAGTGGTCCACCTCCGGGTACCGCCTCGTCGTCACGTCCACCTTTGGGTACCGTCTCGTCGTGAGTTCCTCCTCCGGGTACCATCTCGTCGTATAGTCCACCTCCAGGTACCGTCCAGTCCTCGAACACTCGGCCTCCATCAGCACTGCCCGTCGTCTGCAACCAACACAACGAGGTGCGGGCATAGCCCGTGCAGGGGTGAGTATAACGATACTCAGTAGGGACCCCGAGACCCTCAAGGTCTCACTAAACCAACAAGGATAACCACAAAGAAGATCTCAACAGATAACCTCTACTTAGGTATATGCCCATACATATACCTAAGTTATCAAGTAACCCATCTCAATCATGAGGAAACACAAGGATTGTGAAATCAACGGATAACCACTACCCGTGTATATGCCCATACATATACCTAAGTTAGCAAGTGACCCATCTCAATCATGAAGTAAACACAAGGTCAAAAGTCTCAGCTCAAACCAGGATTTTCATTATCGAAACCGTAACTACTGAAGAGCTCCGTCTCTAGAGTGTACAGTGGTCCTGTCACGACTCCGAGGTACTGCTCACTAACCTAAGACTGCTGAGGTACTCCTCCTGTCGAGTACCGCGGGTCTGCGGCCAACTACCGGGCGCTCCGTCCGCTGTGGGTCTGTCGCCAAATACCGGGCGCTCCCCCCAATAGCCTACAGAGGTACTCCTCCTGTCGAGTACCGCGGGTTTTCGGCCAACTACCGAGCGCTCCGTCCGCCGTGGGTCTGTCGCCAAATACTGGGCGCTCCGTCCACTAGGCTAGTCGACCTACTCCAAGTCGAGTCGGTCAAGCAGTCGTCAGGTCTCAGTCGGCTACACGGTCTCCGTACTCCGCACGCTCGTCTCTGGGAGGGTCCGCTCCATGAGCTACAAGTAGATACTCCAAGTATCTCACGGTCCCACGAAGAAGTAACTCAAAGGACCGCCTCGTCACAGGGGTCTCAACGCAATAGACGGCGCGTCGATCGGACGCCCGGTCTGTGAGTTATTAGCCTTTTCGTCCCAGGGGCCCGGTTGGTTTCGTGAGCGAACCAAACCCAGCCGTATCTCAACTGTACCCCGAACTCCCATAGGGTATACTCATAGGAACCGTTACTCAACATAACCACCAACGCCGCTGACGGTTCGTCAAACGGACGTCTGGTTTGAAAGATATCAGTTTTTCCGTTCCAGGGGCCTGGTTGGATTTCAGTGCGATCCAACCCGGCCACTATACAACTGCATCCAATTCTCAGGCGGAGGATGCCAAAAGTTCCGTATCGACAACAGGAACTCAACGTCGCAGACGGCGCGTCAATCGGACACCCGGTCTGAGAGTTATTGGCTTTTTCGTCCCAGGGGCCCGGTTGGTTTTTAAGGCAAAACCAACCCGACCGTACTCCACCTGCGTCCAAACCTCGGGCGGAGTATGCCAAAAGATCCGTCTCACTTATACGAATTCAACGAAACAGACGGCGCGTTAATCGGACGCCCGGTCTGTTAGTTATTGGCCTTTCCGTCTCACACCCACCCTGGGAAACTTCCAAGGAGGTCACCCATCCTGATCACTGCTCTAGGCCAAGCACGCTTAACTACGGAGTTTTAACTACGTAGGCTCCCGAAAAGAAAGGTGCACCTTGAGTATAGTATACCGAAACGACCGTCTCGATCCAAGGATCGCGTTGCCACTGACGGCGCGTCGTTCGGAGGCCCGTAGCTCAAGTTACGGGCATGTGAACGAAAACCGTCCGAAGACGGGGGTCCGGGCCCGGGCCGACTCGGCCCGACCCCCCCGGGAGTTGGCCGAACCGGGTCGACCCGAACTGGGTCAACCCGACCCGAACCGGGTCAACCCGACCCGGTCAGACCCGGTCCGGTCCGGCCAGGGCGCGGCCCGGCCGGTCGGACCGGCCTGGCCCAGTTCGGCCGAGCGGCCGAACGGCCAAGGCGCCGCGGGGCACCGCCCCCGCGGCCTGGTGGTGCCGCGGCCCCCCGCGTGGGGCCGCGCTGAGTCGGGACGCGGCTTCAGCCGCGTCCGAGGGCACCGGACCCGCGCGGCCGCGGGTCCGCGGGTGCCGCCGCCGCCGCGCTGAGTCGCGGCGGCCTGTCCGGCGGCGCGCCGGGGCGCCGCTGCTCCCGGCTGCCGGCGCCGCCGCGCCGGCGACCCACGCCGCTGGCGAGTTCCGCGGGCCACCGGGATCGCTCCGGTGGTCCGATTTTGTTCCCGCCTGCGCCGCTGCTCCTCCCGGGACTCGTCCTGCACTGCGGAATCATCAAACACCCGTTGCGGCATGTTCCGTCGTCGCCCGCCAAATCCGCAAAACACGAAGAACGACGGAGGGTTGCCGGGCCGTGTTCGTTTGATCCGCACCCTCCGCGTTAGATAAAAACAACGGGAGAAATAAATTTCAACACATGAACGCATATCCGAAACAATTTTTAATGAAATAAAATTGTTTCATTAACGGGTTCCTCATTTGAACGAAAAAAAAAAACAATTTTAATAAATTTTAAAATTGTTCACAAAGCCAATTCTTTACTTTTTAAAGAAACAATTACGGGAATATAAAAAGAAAAGGGGTAATTCCCAAAATAAATCCCTACCTCGTCGTCGCTATCGGATGTGAGGTCGTCGCGGAATTGACCGTCGCGGAAGGAGGTGATCGTCACACCGCAGAAGGGCATCACGTCGACGATCTTGGTTGTTGTCAATCGAAGGCTGTCACGGGGTTGGATTGTCGCGGAAGAAGCGTCGCGAAGGGAGATCTGTTGGTGTCACGGTACAAGGCTTCGCGTCGTCGATCTCCGCAGGTTTGGCATTCTTCGCGTTCTTCGCGTTCTTCGCCGAAGAAGAACGCTTTCCTCCAAATCCTCTCCACGCCACAAGTTTCAACCCAAAATAAAATAAGCTTAACCTTATTTTATTTACACAACTAAACATTTGAATTTCAAAAGATAAGAAACAAACCATTAATTCGTAGAATTAATTCAACGAAAGAAACATCTCATTTAATTTACGAAATAAACAGCCCAATTAAATGGTCTGTTAAGATTTTAAGAAACGCGTCAGTTGACTTTCATTAAGACGGGTTTTCACGGGTGCGTTTCTTAGCGGAAAGAAACGGCGGGGCTCGTGCGGGCCTCACCTCACAAATATCCTACCAAGGGGTAGGATATTTCTGGATAGCATCCTATCCAGTTCAACTCAGTTCAAGCCGCCTTTAAGTGGCATCAAGTGGCTTCCAAGTGGCTTAAGCGAAATAAAATAAAGTTGTAGCAAAATTAATTTATTTCTTAACTTTAAGCCCGAAAATTAAAAACCACACCCGAGCAAACGCAACTCCGGAAGAGGCATTTCTAAGCGAATACCGGCGCTGCGATTTCATCGGAGCCCTCAGAATTCGATTCCGGGCTCCGGTTCAAAAGTTAGAAAAACCCGCTCGTCCGTTCACTGAACGTACCAGAGCCAAACTTCGGAAATTGATTCCGGGCATACTGGGCCTCGGAATCAGGCGCCATCAGAAACTGCGTTCTTGTAAAATTCCAAAGAAAATTAAGAAAAAAATTTCCTTGAAATTTACGGGTCTTTACATTACTCCCACCACAGGGCTTTACGTCCCCGTAAAGCTTCACCACAAACTCAGGGAAACAAAGCGGTACTGAGCACGCATCTGAGCCTCCCGCTCCCATGTGCTCACCTGGAGGTTCCCACGCTGCCAAAGAAAGTGCACAAGAGGAATCGACCATCCTCCTAGGATCCGCTCCTGTCGATCCTCGATCTCCACAGGAACCTCCGTATAAGACACTCATCGCCACCGTCTAGCTCCTCATGGTCGATGATATGCAAAGGGGTCGAGCACGTATCTCCTCAGTTGGAATACGTGGAAAACGTCGTGCACCTAGTGCAACTGAAGTGGATGGTCCAAGCGGTAAACCACCTCGCCTACCCAGCTGAGGACCTAGAAAGGTCCGTTGAACCTCGGAGATAACTTGCCTCCCAGGCCACATCTCCGTAAACCTCGTCGAGGTGAGACCCGTAAGAAGACGTGGTCGTCATCCTCGAACTCCAGAGGTCTCCATTTCTGTTAGAACTGAAACTCAAAACGACTACTGCTATGAGGGTAAGGTTGACCGACTCAAGAGTGATCGGTCGCACCCTCCTGTGCAAGAGTTACCCTGCACTGCCTGGGGTTTCCTTTTCCGTCGACCAAGGAAAACCCATCCCAACGTTTGCCTAAAACCGTCAATTTGAGTATGAACAGTTATTGCCCATTCCATACTCAAACTAACGTCGTAAGGCCTCGACGCTGCCACCAAGAGATTCCAACCAGAACTCTCGCCTCGAGGGTCTGACCACACCGTCGGCGTAAGTGTGATTATCGAGTATCCTCCCAAGGTATCTCCAGACGTGAGGGTCAAGTCCAGGGCTTACCGGAAACTCTAGGTCTGGAACAAGATTTGTGGAAGCGAGGAATGATTCATATCGACATCTGTTACTACAGCAGCTAGTAGTGGACATAGACTGTCCCTTGAATCATTTCTAGAGCCATTGGGTCACACTCCTTGACCGCATGCAGCCGCATTCTTCCACCGCACGAGTAACAAAGTCTGCTTCTGGCACGCCTGGCTCTGACCCCACCCCGGGTGCCCCGCACCACCGGTCCTAAAACCCGAGATCGCCCAACTGCTGGTCTGGTCCTCCTGGACCTCTGCATCATCTGTCTACTGCCCACAGATGACTCGGCTTCTGATCGAAAAACACGCGGCAAAGGCAGCAGCTCCTGAACACGTTCGGGGTGTAGAGCTACTGGCACAAACTCCACCCTGAAGAAGGTCTCGAAGTCTTCCCATGTGAAATCCATCCCATCGCAAAACTGGAACAAGTGGCTCCACCACCTGCCTGCTGCTTCCTGAAGAAGGCTGGCAGCCAAGGTCACCATGAAGTCCGATGGCGTCCCCACTAGCCTGAAGACTCCCACCACAGCCTCCAGCCAATCCTCAGCCGCCTGCGGGTCCGTCTCTCCCCCGAACCTGGGTGGCCTCTGGCGCTGGAACTCATGCAGTGCGCTCAAGTAGCGGGCATCGCCTACTGCTGGGGCTGGTGGCATCGGTGGCCCAACGTATGGTAGTACCGCTGGCGCCTCCGCTGGTGCCTCAACTGCAAGAGGGCCTTGTACCGAAGCCTCGTCACTCGACAGGCTGTCAGCACGCACATCCCTCTGGGCTCTAGTTGGTCGTCCGAGAAAAGGCATACTGAAGGAAACAACGTAACACGGTCAAACGATTATACCTGGTGAGCTGACCTGGTTTGAGCTGGTTTAAGGGGGGAAACCTTTGAAAACACACACGCAATCAGTGTTTTCGTGCACAAAGTCGGAAATCAGTTGCCAGGGTCCTGGTGTATGGATACGTCGGCCGCCCGCACCAATACTGGACTCCCTGAACTGAAAACCACACTCGGTACCCTTAACACTATTGCTTCACAGAAAGAAAGATCAGAGTCTGCGGTAGAACCGACCACCTCTGATACCAATTTGTCACGACCCGTCCTCGGGGCCCGTGCCGTGACTACCCCAAGCCCGCCTTCCATAGGCCAGGGGCTGGCGACTAGCACCAAGGCGTAAATCCCGATAAAAAGGGAAGGCATTGCCTTTGTGAAGTAAACAATCACACAGAGTACAAGCGGAAGAAGTAAACACTAAGTAAAAAGTCTCAGCTCAAACCATGATTTTCATTATCGAAACCGTAACTACTGAAGAGCTCCGTCTCTAGAGTGTACAGTGGTCCTGTCACGACTCCGAGGTACTGCTCACTAACCTAAGACTGCTGAGGTACTCCTCCTGTCGAGTACCGCGGGTCTGCGGCCAACTACCGGGCGCTCCGTCCGCTGTGGGTCTGTCGCCAAATACCGGGCGCTCCCCCCAATAGCCTACAGAGGTACTCCTCCTGTCGAGTACCGCGGGTTTGCGGCCAACTACCGGGCGCTCCGTCCGCCGTGGGTCTGTCGCCAAATACCGGGCGCTCCGTCCACTGGGCTAGTCGACCTACTCCAAGTCGAGTCGGTCAAGTAGTTGTCAGGTCTCAGTCGGCTACACGGTCTCCGTACTCCGCACGCTCGTCTCTGGGAGGGTCCGCTCCACGAGCTACAAGTCGATACTCCAAGTATCTCAAGGTCCCACAAAGAAGTAACTCAAAGGACCGCCTCGTCACAGGGGTCTCAACGCAATAGACGGCGCGTCGATCGGACGCCCGGTCTGTGAGTTATTAGCCTTTTCGTCCCAGGGGCCCGGTTGGTTTCGTGAGCGAACCAAACCCAGCCGTATCTCAACTGTACCCCGAACTCCCATAGGGTATACTCATAGGAACCGTTACTCAACGTAACCACCAACGCCGCTGACGGTTCGTCAAACGGACGTCTGGTTTGAAAGATATCAGTTTTTCCGTTCCAGGGGCCCGGTTGGATTTCAGTGCGATCCAACCCGGCCACTATCCAACTGCATCCAATTCTCAGGCGGAGGATGCCAAAAGTTCCGTATCGACAACAGGAACTCAACGTCGCAGACGGCGTGTCAATCGGATGCCCGGTCTGAGAGTTATTGGCTTTTTCGTCCCAGGGGCCTGGTTGGTTTTTAAGGCAAAACCAACCCGACCGTACTCCACCTGCGTCCAAACCTCGGGCGGAGTATGCCAAAAGATCCGTCTCACTTAGAGGAATTCAACGAAACAGACGGCGCGTTAATCGGATGCCCGGTCTGTTAGTTATTGGCCTTTCCGTCTCACACCCACCCTGGGAAACTTCCCAGGAGGTCACTCATCGTGATCACTGCTCTAGGCCAAACACGCTTAACTACGGAGTTTTAACTACGTAGGCTCTCGAAAAGAAAGGTGCACCTTGAGTATAGTATACCGAAACGACCGTCTCAATCCAAGGATCGCGTTGCCACTGACGACGCGTCGTTCGGAGGCCCGTAGCTCAGGTTACGGGCGTTTGAACGAAAACCGTCCGAAGACGGGGGTCCGGGCCCGGGCCGACCCGACCCGACCCCCCCGGGAGTTGGCCGAACCGGGTCGACCCGAACCGGGTCAACCCGACCCGGTCCGGTCCGGCCAGGGCGCGGCCCGGCTGGTCGGACCGGCCTGGCCCAGTTCGGCCGAACGGCCAAGGCGCCGCCCCCGCGGCCTGGTGGTGCCGCGGCCCCCCGCGTGGGGCCGCGCTGAGTCGGGACGCGGCTTCAGCCGCGTCCGAGGGCACCGGACCCGCGCGACCGCGGGTCCGCGGGTGCCGCCGCCGCCGCGCTGAGTCGCGGCGGACTGTCCGGCGGCGCGCCGGGGCGCCGCCGCTCCCTGCTGCCAGCGCCGCCGCGCCGGCGACCCGCGCCGGCGGCGAGTTCTGCGGGCCACCGGGATCGCTCCGGTGGTCCGATTTTGTTCCTGCCTGCGCCGCTGCTCCTCCCGGGACTCGTCCTTCACTGCGGAATCATCAAACACCCGTTGCGGCACGTTCCGTCGTCGCCCGCCAAATCCGCAAAACACGAAGAACGACGGAGGGTTGCTGGGCCGTGTTCGTTTGACCCGCACCCTCTGCGTTAGATAAAAACAACGGGAGAAATAAAGTTCAACACATGAACGCATATCCGAAACAATTTTTAATGAAATAAAATTGTTTCATTAACGGGTTCCTCATTTGAACGAAAAAAAAACAATTTTAATAAATTTTAAAATTGTTCACAAAGCCAATTCTTTACATTTTAAAGAAACAATTACGGGAATATAAAAAGAAAAGGGGTAATTCCCAAAATAAATCCCTACCTCATCGTTGCTATGGGATGCGAGGTCGTCACAGAATTGACCGTCGCGGAAGGAGGTGATCGTCACACCGCGGAAGGGCGTCGCGTCGACGATCTTGGTTGTTGTCGATCGAAGGCTGTCGCGGGGTTGGATCGTCGCGGAAGAAGCGTCGCGAAGGGAGATCCGTTGGCGTCGCGGTACAAGGCTTCGCGTCGTCGATCTCCGCAGGTTTGGCATTCTTCGCGTTCTTCGCGTTCTTCACGTTCTTCGCGTTCTTCTCCGAAGAAGAACGCTTTCGTCCAAATCCTCTCCACGCCACAAGTTTCAACCCAAAATAAAATAAGCTTAACCTTATTTTATTTACACAACTAAACATTTGAATTTCAAAAGATAAGAAACGAACCATTAATTCGTAGAATTAATTCAACGAAAGAAACAACTCATTTAATTTACGAAAGAAACAGCCCAATTAAATGGTCTGTTAAGATTTTAAGAAACGCGTCAGTTGACTTTCATTAAGACGGGTTTTCACGGGTGCGTTTCTTAGCGGAAAGAAACGGCGGGGCTCGTGCGGGCCCCACCTCACAAATATCCTACCAAGGGGTAGGATATTTCTGGATAGCATCCTATCCAGTTCAACTCAGTTCAAGCCGCCTTTAAGTGGCTTCAAGTGGCTTCCAAGTGGCTTAAGCGAAATAAAATAAAGTTGTAGCAAAATTATTTTATTTCTTAACTTTAAGCCCGAAAATTAAAAACCACACCCGAGAAAACGCAACTCCAGAAGAGGCGTTTCTAAGCGAATACCGGCGCTGCGATTTCATAGGAGCCCTCACAATTCGATTCCGGGCTCCGGTTCAAAAGTTAGAAAAACCCGCTCGTCCGTTCACTGAACGTACCTGAGCCAAACTTCGGAAATTGATTCCGGGCACACCAGGCCTCGGAATCAGGCGCCGTCAGAAACTGCGTTCTTGTAAAATTCCAAAGAAAATTAAGAAAAAAATTTCCTTGAAATTTACGGGTCTTTACAATTTGGTTGTTGACTATATATTGCATCATAAAATATGACGTTATTCCATAAAGCATGAATTTACAAACCACTGGTCCATTACAACTAGAGTTTAAAATTGTGAGTTAGTATGAAATTACAAGGGCTGAATTGGATTGATTGGAATGTGAAGACCACATTAAAAGTATGTGGTGCACTTGAAATGATCTCGATGGTGTAGAAAAATGATAATTAATCATAACCATTGTATTAAGGGTTGGATCCCACGTAGATTACAAAAATTTATTTTAGTATCTCTATAAATCATAAAAAGAATAGAAGAATGAAAATTAGAGATAAAATAGAGAAATTATAGAATCAATATAAAGTGAGGAGAGTCATTCCATATTTTCACTTGAAATGAGGAGGAGGTGGGTGTTCTAGGAGACTTCTCACTATATGTTTAATGAAGTTATTAAAGGCAAATAAGGTGTATCAATTGAGACACCACCATTGGTGTTACATGATTTTTTTGAAGCCTAAAAATAGTGGTGCTTGAAGTGCATTACCTAAGTGATTGAGAGTAGTGAAATTTTATCTTGTGAATGTTATATATCAGAATGGTTAGTGTAAGATTAAAAATTGTAATTAAAGTAGAAAGATTAGTGATTCTGATGCATTGACACATTTCCATTGTATGATCCTTAGATTAACCTTGTTCAAGATAACCATGTAAAATATTTTGGGTCCCTCTTATACAATTTTATCATTTTATATCATCCTTGAGGGATAGATAGAGAGGTGTCCCCATTATTTATGAAATAATATTTTTGGTAGGGATAATTTAAGAATTTTCATACCCTGATTCACCCCCTTGGGGAAATAACCTTGTTTGGGACCAATAAGTGGTATCAGAGCCAAAGTTACTCTATAACGTTATTATCTCACTGAAGTTATGGTATTAGTTTTCAGCTATAAGGAAATTCATATTTTCAAAGGAACTAAATTCCATATATATAAAAACCAAATTATTTTCTACTTTTAATAATTGGGGATAGATGTACACATGACATTTATGCATGAAATCTCATCCAGTGTGAAGAGTTGAGCCTATCTAATAACAATCACAGGATGTTGGATGCTGATTCCAAGGTGATTAATATAATAGGGGGAGCTTTGGACAACCATATCTACACAAATGTGATGTCATGAAAAAACTCCCATTCCATGTGGGAGAAACATCTCATTATTTATAAAGGTGATTTAAAAGTTTGAGAAGATAAGTTAATGGTTTTGTGGAATAATTATGAGGATTTAATAATGAACCCGAATAAGACAATTGATGTGTTTTTGATCGTTTGAACACCCTTTTGGAAGATATTCATGTACTTAGAGAGGTCCTAAATGATACTAAAATCATTAAAATAATCATGAGGAGATTAGATCAGTGTTTCAAAATTAATGTATTAGTGCTTGAAGATGAAGATACAAATGTGGTGATGTTGGATAACCCCCATATCACTCTCATTGCATATGTGATGAGGAACAATGACAACGAGTTAGTTTAAAAGGAGAGTTTTAAAGAGGTGGAATTTGGGGAAATAAATAGACTCTCATTGTAAAGGGATCCATATGAATAATTTTATGAAGTAATTTCTTTCCTGTACTCTAATCATAAAATAGGAAAAATTAAATTCCAAGTAAAGCTTCCACTTTCTTGCTTTTAGTGCTATAAAGATGGGAATATTACTACTAGGTTCCCTAAGAAACTTTAAGAAGATGACGAATAACAAGAACCTATGAGGAAATATTTCAAAGTAATGAACAAGAAAAGGAAACAACCACAAAAATAAATTAAGAACAAAAACTTATTATCTCAAGAAGAAGATAGATTTGAGTAGAGATAAGTGGAAGAGGTTGAGGATTACAAATACCATAGTGAAGAAGTCTTTATGGATATTGTAAAAAATCCACATGGGGAGGAAAATGATGATGAAGGTTCAGGAATTGAGGGAATATTTGACCTTAAAGATCAACTTGAGGCCACTCATAAGGAAATTGAAATTTAGGGTGTTGGAACTAAGAAAGCCAATGGTGTTTTATATGAATCCAAGATTCATAAGTAGTAATAAGAATTGGATAATTCTGAATTTAAAGAAACGAGAGAATGAATTAAATATGTTCATTCATGAAAATCAGATAAGGAAGTTAATCATAATATCAAAATTTAAGTACATAACCATATCATAGATGGTTTAACAAATATAGTAAAATAAAGGGTGAACATAATTGAAGATATCTAAATTTAAGTCACAATGCTATGAAGGAACTGTGATGATTAATAAATACTTATTAATCCAAACATGAAATATGGATGTTCAAGTGCATCAACCTCCAAATATGATAAGGGAGTTCTTGAGGGATCATATAAGAAGGGTGTGGAATGTCTAAAAGTGTAGTGGTTTAGAGACAAAGGAAAATTAGTGGTGTTTAATGAAAAAAAACCAAAAACCCGAACCACAAAAGAAGATTTATTTTAATAGAATACAGAGGGACTATACAAATACTATTGATTTAGAAAATCCACATAATATGGCATTAATAATTTAGTGTTTTTACTATGGAAAGATGGTGTATACCCAATATTAATGCTTCTTTATAAAGAGATATTTTAGGGAGTAAGAAAATTGAAAACATGAAAGCATAATTTCTTATTCTTAATATGTGTTTGATGGTTATTGATTTTTTTGTAAAGACTTTGGGAATAATGTAACTGATTTTACTTCAAGGGAGAAAAGAAGGGTTACAATAGAGATCTTGAGAAGTATAACCCAGTAGCTAGAAGTATCATCAAGTAATATGAAACTACACAACATATTTTCATCCTTGTAAGATGAGGAAGAAGAAATAGAGTTGGATGTGAAATATGTTTAGTCGTCCAAAAATAAAACAAAATATTGGACATGGGCTAAAAAGGAAAATCTAGGGAAGTAAATGTCACTGAAATCTCTTTGAGAGTAATGAACCAAGCTAATGTATGGATTATTGATAGCGGTTGTACTTCCTATGTGATGTGAAATAAAAATATTTTCATAGATATTAAATGCAACAAAGATTATGTCATTCATGTAGTGTCCCACCCTGGAAGCCACTTAGCGGTGCCCCAAGATGGTGGGTCACAAGACCTCAAGCATGCCTCCCCGTACACTAGAGGCTTCCGACTAGTAGCAAGGTCCTCTGGTGTGTCTATGGGGAGACTATTACATCATAGATCAAAGTAAAATACAATGGAATATACATATATAAAATAGGAAACAATAGAAGCAGACGATATAGCAACATGACCAGTAACCCACCATAGTAGAAGCAGTAATAACAGACCGACAACAGAGGAATAAAAATAAACCACGCACCATAAATAAATAATAAAATCTCCATAAATAATATATACAAAAATGATGATGATGATCATGTAGCAATAAAAAATGAGTACATAGAGAAACATGGGATACAAGCATATACAAAAACACAAGAAGGCTAAAAACAACAACTACTAGCATCATGAGCATATTCTTGATCTTTTACTCCCATAATCAATCCTAGTATTGGTAATAAAGCATCAAAAGTTGGACACTTACATTAATCTATACATGAAATCATGAAGTCTTTTTTGGGTACCAAAGGTATCCCAAATAGGGTGTGAGATATACTTAGTGGGACAACACCAACGATGTATAGATCAATCCATTACATATAATATAAAATGAGCAGTTTTACAATAAGTAATAAATTAAAGGTAATAAATAAGTGTAATACATTAGACTGGGTTTCACTTGGGACACACATCCAACTCTACCTACTTAATCTTAAGATGAATGTCTCTAATCTAAGGTAACCTGCACAAGTGTGAAATATGATAATAATTTCTATAAGTATAGTGTCAAAGGGGTGAACCATCCCTAAGCATGAAAATTTTCTTTTTGGGAAAGTCTTGGGTATTTAAATTCCAAATTCTTACTTTTTAATTTAATTAACATATTTATAAATTATTAAGAGGTGCCTCGAGCCTATCCAAGGTGATTCCAAATGAATCGCAGGTATCACTCTAGGGGCTCTGTATATGACCAATTCCTTGGGAGTCCATTTGAGGTAACCCATGAATGAGACCCCAAGGTTCACTCTAGTCATGGTGTGAAAACATCAAGAAATAACCACCGAGTCCATCCCTAGTATCAAACATAGGGGTCTGAGTCTCTCTTGCGGAATAGTATAACCATAGCGCCACTAAACCTATTCACGGGGTCTCCCCTAGGGAACTAATGTCACTCATTGGGAGGTAAAAAGGAAAATTCACAATGAACACATCCCATGCATAACTAGTGTCTCTATTGGTGTGTTTTTAATTTCATTAACAAAGCTATCAATTAAGCACGATGATCCTGTCCAAGAGGTCCTTAAATCGGAACCCCTTGTATCACCCTCGACATAAGTGAGTATGGTTTGGCTATCAAAATCATATCATTTAACAAGGAAAAAATTTATAAAATAATTAATAAGTTGTCCAAACCGCTTAATCAAGCACCTCAAGTATGAAACGAGGTGTAGGGGCCTAATTCATCGCCCATAATTCTAAGCAATTCAATTTATCAATTCAAGGAATTTATTATAAGGAAGTACACTTAAAGCGGTGTTTAATAAATTAGAATAGTGTAAGGTAGGCTATCAAGGACTGGGCACACCCAATGGGGTGGCCCATGTCAAGGCAATTGACCTGGGATGTGATTTTCTGCTAGTTAGGACCATAATAAGCATGAAAAACCATTTATAATAGTTTATTTAACACTTTTGAGGTGTTTAAGGAGGGTTCTAGCATGTGGAACAATGTATCACATTATAAAATGAATCTAATCATTGTAAAATAAGCTAGAACACCTACCTTAGGTTTATAGAACTCTCCTCATCCAGTGTCAGCCTTTGAATCCAGTTAGAACGAGAGTTATCATAGAAATTTTCAAATGCCCTAGAAATGTGGAAAATGAGCTTGAACAAAAATATCACAATAGAAGAGAAAAGAAACAAGGAAAATAAGTAATAGGAGTGTAGATATTACCTAAATATTTTTTATGGATCTGATGATAAGATATTTGGAGGAAAAATGAGGGATATATTAATAAACCTTGAAGAGGAGGAGAGGAGACCTCTTGGGCGGCTGCTACTAGAGAAAAATGAATGAGAGAAAGGGATGAGGGATTTAAAAAATATTTGTGGTAAAAGAATAAATTATCCATCATTTACTAGGCCACAAGTTTTGGCCACACAGTTGTCCAAACTGTACACCAACCTTGCAGCCAGTTCTGCCCACAGAGGGACCTTACAAGGGCTAGGTACACGGTTTGTTTAACCATGAATTGCCTGTAAAAAACACCTATGAATTTTTTTTGAGAAAATTTTAATGGGAATAAAAGTATAATTTCATGTTTTTAGAGAAACCATGTGGAGCCTTTATCCCCACCATCTCACACCACAAAGTTAGAGAAACCGTGCGGGATGGGTGGCACAGTTTCTCCTAACCATGCGCCCCAGTCCGCCTCTTCACAAACCAGGGATCTGAGTTATGAAAAAGAAACAAACACCCTCATGATCTCCATGAATCACTTAGGTAACACTAAAAGGAATGAAATATGGAATTTAAACAAAAAAAATGATGGTATGTACCTTTGAGAAAAATTGGGACGTTACAACCTACCCTTCTTAAGACAAATCATCCCCAAGTTTCCCTTTCGAGGGTGGTAAAACATCATATGAGAAGAGTTACAACCACTAGCACATATATCAACCTCCCACTCCTAGGTCTAGTATTTTATGAATACATAATGCTATAACACCCAGACCAGTGAAACTAACCTACCTCAGAGAGCCTTGGTACTCCGGTTAACAATACATATTAGATGCTCCTTAAAGGATGCATCCGCCTTCAGATCAATATCCTCAGGGTCAAAAAAATGTGATAGGTCAAGATGATACTAATGATGCTGTGATACATGGAATATTTCATTCACGGTGTTGTACCTCTGAGGTAGCTACAAACGATAGGCTATCGAATCGACTGTCTCTCCTATCTCAAAAGGACTGACATAACGAGGTGATAACTTTCCATGTCTCCACATTTATCTATGACCAATCTATGAGAAATACATAGAAAGACCCAATGCCCACCTTAAACTCTAATGTTCATTGACGATGATCAATATAAGTCTTCTTCTTGGACTGAGCTATATCCATATGCTTCTGAATCATAAAGGGCCTCATACAGATCCATTTGAATTGTTTCTTAAAAATTATTGTTATAGGAAAACTCCACTAGAGGTATGTGTTTTTCCCATGAACCTCAAAAATCAAGGGTATATGCCTAGAGCATGTCCTCTAACACCCGTATCATCTGCTCAGACTACCCATTGGTCTAAGGGTGATATACTATACTCAAGATAAACTATGAACCTAGTGCCTCATACAAACCTTTCCAAAACCATGAAGTAAAATAGGAATCTTGGTATGATACAATAGAAAATGGAAACCATGAAGGAACACTATCTCCTAGATATAGAGCCTCCTAATATCATAAAGGGCCTCATACAGATCCATTTGAATTGTTTCCTAAAAATTGTTGTTATAGGAAAACTCCACTAGAGGTATGTGATTTTCCCATGAACCTCCAAAATCAAGGGTTTATGCCCAGAGCATGTCCTCTAACACCCGTATCATCTGCTCGGACTTACCATTAGTCTAAGGGTGATATACTATACTCAATATAAACTATGAACCTAGTACCTTATAAAAACCATTCCAAAACCATGGAGTAAACTAGGAATCTTGGTATGATACAATAGAAAAGGAAAACCATGAAGGTACACTATCTCCTAGATATAGAGCCTCCCAAGATCATCAATTGATAAGGTCTATCAGATCGATAGGAAGTATGATACCTTATTCAACCTATTAATGTTCACCCATGACACATCACCGCCTAGAGGGGATATTAGCAACATCGTCACGAAATCCATGGTGAAATCATTCTATTTCCACTTAGGAATGGATAGAGTCTATAGAAGTCCAACAGGTCGCTAGTGCTCAGCCTTCACCTGCTGATAGGTGGAGTATCAAATGATAAAAACTAAAATCAATTACTTCATACCTAGAAACTAATAATGATGATGCACATATCAATACATATTGGTAAGCCCATGATGAACTAACCAAATAGAGGCATGAGATTCCCACATTAGCTCATCCTGTATATTATAAGGCACACATACACACCCACAGAAGAGTAGGATATCATTTTAATTAACTCAACTAGGAGGTGGGTTCTCACATATGAAGATATAACTCAAGATTATGCCCTCATAATTAGATATCTACCTCATTCAGGCCTACTTTAGAAGAGATTATGTCACTACTATAGCTGCTAAGATAGTTTTTCTATGCTGGTCCTCAACCTTTAGGTGTATCTTAGAAAATAGATCCATTAGCTTCCACTCACTACTAGACTTCTATATGACCTGTATCTAAGTCTTCTGGCTCATGGAATCAACTATGAAATTTCCCTTATCAGGTGTATAATCAAGATCAAAATAAAGCGACTAAAGGTATTCAACCCTCTCACACAACCTATGATTAAAGTCTCATTGTGTGGAGATATATTTTAGAATTTTATGGTCTGTGTAGACAACCCAACCACCCTACATCTGGACTTCCACCAGCCTAATCCATGAAGAATCACAGTACATAGTATATATTTTTCCTGATTTTAGCATAATCAGGATCGAAACTGAAGTCATTATTCACTTCAACTCCCCAAAGCTATATCATAAGCTTTAGACCAAAAAATTTTCACACCCTTCTTAGTCGAGGCCTTAAGAGGCATTTCTAATATAGATAAATCTTTAATGAGTCACCTATAATTTCCATCTATCCCCAAGAAACTATGTATGTCAAAAACATTCTTGGGATGTTCCTCGGAAACCATGGTGCTCACATTCTTTGGGTCAAAAAATAAACCTGTATATGAAATAATATTGCCCAAGGAGTGAACCTTTTTTGACCAAAAGTGGCATTTTCTGAGCTTTGCATATAACAAGTTCTCTCTTAATGTAATAACCAAAATCTCAAGATGGTTGGAATGGTCATGTCTATTGAGAGAATAAACTAAGATGTCTTCTACAAATACCACCATAAATGAATAAATCTATGGGTGAAAAACCCAAGTCATCAGAGCTATAAAGGATACTAATGCATTAATAAGGCTGAATGGTGTAACCAAATACTCGTAAAAGTCATACCTACTCCAGAATGTTGTATGTGGTATTTTTTATGGATTCACATGCACTTGATGATAGAATGAACTCAAATTGATCATAGAGAAAAATATTGCTCCTCAGAGCTGGTTGAAGAGATTTTCTATCTGATATAGTGGATATCAATTCTTCATTGTAAACTAGTTCAGTCAGTGGTAATCCACGCACAAATAGAGGGTACCATACACCTTATTGGTGAAAAGGACTGGTGAACCCCAAGGTGAATTACTAGGTATGATAAAAGCTTTCACCTCTAGATCTTCTATCTAATTTTTGAGTTCTTGAAGCTCTGTAGGTTCCATCATATAGGGAGAAATAGAAACTAGTTACACACATGGCACTAGCTCGATAGTGAATGCAATCCCTCTATTGGGAGGTAAGCCTGATAAATCGTTAGGTAAGGCATCCCTAAAATGATCCACAACTAAAGGGAATTCCACAAGCCACATTCCTTGCTCGCTCATAAGGGGAATTTCCATCTAGGTTGTTACTTTTCCTATCCCCTGATGCTCAGGTCTAGATTGACTTTCCTGGATATCCCATTCGACTTTATGGATACATGGTTTCCCTTGGGTGATGTAAATGACACTTTCCTATGATATCAATCCATGTGGGCTTGGTAAGGCACAAGCCATCCCATACCAAGAATGACATCGAAGAAATTCATCTTGAGTATGAAGAAGTTCCACATGAATAGGTACCTACCTATATCAAGAGGGAATTACTAGCACTAGAATACATTCTATGATCTGAACCCAATCAGCGTGTCAAGAGTCATCATTCCACTAGAGTATTCTATCACTATTCCTAGACTCTCCATAGTTGCAGCTGATATAAAAGAGTGCGCTGCACCTATATCAAAGAGGGAAGAAACTAAAGTAGATGCTACTATAATAGTACCTATAATCATAGATGACCATGGAATCATATCCTCATAAGTAGGATTCACTACATATACATGGCCCGAACTATAACCCTGAGATGCCACCTGAATATCCTAGGTAGGTCCACTCTACATATGAAGACCATCTGAAATTAGACCACCTCGACCACGATTGCCGTCTCTGCCTGATCGTCTGGTAGAATATCAAATCCTATCATAACATGGATTCATTGATCCCATACTGTAGAGAAACATCAGTACGAACCCCCTTTTGATAGGTACTAGAGGAAAATATTGGTAGAAATTCTAGAGATGAACTATCTTATATGAATCCCGACACTTGATCTAGTTCCTCATACACTGAGGATTTTTATGGCCTAGCCTACCACATTGATGATACACTAAATAACTGTTAGTGAATTCCACCTAGATGGTATTGACACTATGTGTACCCTCAAAAATACTTTTCCTACTGCTAGATAAACCACTTCCCTATCTGGAAGCTGAACTGCCCATAACCCACTGGTCGGAGGATCAAGACCTCCCTTTGATGCCACTTGGTCTCATCCCACCCTGGAATCCACTTAGTGGTGCCCTGAGATAGTGGGCCACAAGAACTAAAGTGCACCTCCCCATATTCCATAGGCTTATGAAAAGTAGCGAGGGACTAGGGTGTGTCCATGGGGAGACTATGCCACCATAGATTAAAGTGTAAAATAATGGAATATAGATATATAAAATTGGAAACAACATAATCAGTCACTATGAAAACAGAACCATTAACACATCCTAGTAGAAGCAATAATAACAGAAAGACAATAGAGGAATAAGAATTGACCATGCAACATAAATAAAAAATGGAATATTAATAAATAATATATACAAAAATGATGATGATGATCATGTAGATTTAAAAAATGAGTATACAGGGAAATAGAGAAATAGGGGATACATGCATATATAAAAATATAAAAAGTCTAAAAATAGTTACTATTAGAATTGCGGGCATAGGTTCAGTCCTATACTCCCACACTCCATCCTATTATTTGTAATGAAGCATCAGAAGCTGGCTACTTCCCTTTATCTACACCTACAATCATGAAGTCTGATTGGGTACTAAAGGAAACCTAAGTAGGGTGTGATATATACTCAGTAGGCCACCACCAATGATGTTTAGATCAGTCCAATTAATGAAATATAAAATGAGTAGTGTACTAATAAATAATAAAATTAATTTAATAAATAAATGTAATACATTTGAATGGGTTTCACTTGGGACACCCATCCAACTCTACCTACTTCAGCCTAAGCTGGATGTCTCTAATCTAAAGTAACCTGCACAAGTGAGAAATATGTTTAGAACTTCTATAAGTAAAGTGTCAAAGGGATGGACCATCCCCAATCATGTGATTTGGATTAGCGGGTGCATCATGAGTATTTAAATTCTAAATTCTTACCTTTTAATTTAATTAACATCTTTATAAATTATTAAGAGGTACCCTGAGGCCATCCAAGGCGATCCCAAATGAATCCTAAGTATTGCTCTAGGGGATATGTATATGCACAATTCTATGGGAGTCTGTCTAAGGAAACCCATGAATGATATCACAAGTGTCACTCCAGGTATGGTGTGAAAACATTAATAAATGACCTCCGAGTCTATCCTTAGTATCACATGTAGGGGTCAAAGTCTCTCTCATGGCATGGTACAACCATCACGCCACCAAGACCATCCATGGGGTCTCCCATAGGGTACTACTTTCACTCATCTAGAGGTAAAGAGGAAAACACATGGCAAGACCATCCCATACATAGTTAGTGTCACCCCCGACATGTTTGTAATTTAATTAAAAAATATATCAATTAATCATGATGATCCCATCCAAGAGGTCCTTAAATCAGAACACCTTGTATCACCCTTGGAACAAGTGAGAGTATAGTTCAGCTATCAACATAAAACCATTTAACAGGGAAAACATTTATGAAATAATTAATAAGCTGTAAAAACCACTTAATCAAGAACCTCAAGTATGGAATGAGGTGTAGGGGGATGATTCACGGACCATCATTCTAAATAATTTAATTTATAAATTTATGGAATTTATTACAAGGAATCACACCTCAAGTGGTGTTTAATAAATTAGAACAATGGTAGGTAGGATATCAAGGACTGGGTACTCCCAAGGGGGTGGACCATGTCAAGGCAATCAACCTAGGAGGATATTTACCTCTAGTTATGACCATAATAAGAATGAAAAACCATTTAGAATAATTTATTTAACACTTTTGGGGTGTTGTAGGAGGGGTATGGCATGGAGAAAAATGATAAACATTATAAAATGCATTGAAACTTGGAGAAGTAATCTAGACCACCTACCTTAGGTTCATAACTATCTCCTCATCTAGCATCGACCTTTGAATTAATCTAAAATGAGTGTTATTGGAGAAATATTCAAATTCCCTAAAAATGGAGTAAATGAGCTTGCTCAAGAATATCATAATAGAGGAGAATAGAAATGAAGAAAATAATAAAGAGGAGTGTAGGGATTACCTCAATATTTTAAATGGATTTGATGACAAGATATTTATAGTACGGATGAGGGGGATATCAAGTAACCTAGAAGAGGATGAGAGGATACCTATTGGGTGGCTGCTGTTGGAGAAAAACAAATGGGATAAATAGATCAAGGATTTAAAACATTCCAAAAAAAAAATATTAATTTTCACTTCATTTACAAGGCCACATGGTTTGGCTGCATGGTTGGTGAAACTGAGCACCAAACGTGTGCCCGATTCTACCCAAGGAGGTACCTCGCATGAGCTAGGCACATAGTTTGGTTAACCGTGCACAACCCATGAAAAAACCTCTACAAATTGTTTGAGAAAAGTTTCATGGGAGAACATGTCTCCTTTCATGGGTTTATAAAAATCGTGCAGAGCCCTTCTCCCCACTATCTCACACTACATGATTAGAGAAACCATGTGGCCTAGGCTGCATGGGTTCTCCTAACTATTCAGCCCAGTTTTCCTCTTCACAAACTGGGGATTTGGGCTCTGAACAAGACCTATACACCTTGATGACCTCTATGAATCCCTTAGGTTACACTATAAGGGAAAAAAAGTAATTTAAACTGAAAAAATGGTATTTAACTTTGAGAAAAACCAGGAATTTATAGTTCACTTTGTCAATGACATAGGTATGAAGATTATTGGATATGAGAAATCCAAAAATTGGTGGAAAAAATTTAAAGTGAACGTAAGTCTTACTGGTTAAAAGTATCAGTCATAATCTTCTGAGTATGAGTCAATTATGTGACATGGGACATGTAGTGAGGTTAAACAAGGAAAAAATATTATCAAAGGATAAGATGGATCAACTTTTTTTCAAGGAAATCACACCAAGTTAAATCATTACATCATTAGTGAAGAAGATATGTGTTTACCATCCAAAGAAGAAAAAATTAAATTATTGAAAAATGACTTGATCACTTGATCCTAAAGTACTTGTAGGGTTTGGTGAAACATGAAAGATCACTACACATTCATAAAATATAAAATGTTTGACACTTTTCAAAAGGGGGATATTGTTTAAAAAACATACAATCCAAATAAGGATAAATCAACAAGGTTACACGAGCTAGTTCATGTGGATGTGTGCAGACCTATGAAACCCAAATACATGGATGGAAAAAGGTATTACATATTGTTTATTGATGATTTTTGTTGAATGGCATGGTTTATGGTTATTACACACAAATATGAGGTATTTAAATGAATTACCTAGTATCATAGGTTAGCAGAAAAGATGCTTGGTGTAAAAATTTAGAAGTTCTAGACTGATAATGGTATAAAATTCACTAATAAATAGGTGTAAGAGTATCCTTATAATCATGGAACTCGGTATCAAGTTTCAACGGTGAGGGATCCTTTACAAAATAGAGTTGTTGGGAGGAGGAAAAAAAATTATAAACAACATGGCCTGGAAAATGATCATTGAAAATTTACCATAGAATTATTGGAAAGAAGTGCTATATACATCCATTTATATCTCCAAAATAGGATTTCTATGTTCAAATAAAGAAAATACTCCCTACGATTTGTGCTATGGGAAGAATATGACACTCAAATACTTTCGAGTATTTAAGAGAAAATGCTTTATTCACAAATAAATAGAAGCACTAAAAGTTTTAATTATACGGGGAATAAAGATATATTCTTTTGATATACATAAAGAATCAAGGCATAAAAATTCTATAACAAAAGGCATATAAAAATTATTTACAACCAAGATGTAGTTGTTGTTGAGAATGAGAAGGTTTAATAAACTGAAGAGCAGAATTCAATGAAGAGCCATGAAAAAACTAAGTAGGAAAGTGATATTTAGGTGAGTGGATTAAGGAAAGCCCATGGGACTATATAAAAATTATAAGAAGATGTTGATACTGAAGAAAAAAAGCATATTTAGTAGTAGAAAATAGAACTAGTAGAAAAGTTGAAATCAGTGATGGAAATATAGATGGTGATTGAAGAGAGCTAGTTAAAAACTGAAGGATGAAAAATCAACAACAATCCTAACTTTTATCTCAAGTGGAGATTAAATATTTTAAATAGGATAATAAAGATAATAATTTGGTCAATCCCATGTATGAAAATTTGAAAAAATAGAAAAGAACTATTGAACCCCTAAGGGTTTGTATTGGAATTTTTGAAAATATGTGATTAATGGAGATATAAAATAGTTGATGATATGAAAATATTGGATTTGATAGTGATTATTTTAGGATTGATTTAGATTTATTAAATCTATAATTTTGGAGAATAAGAAGTAGAATTGGTTATGCTTTCTACCCTTTAAGAAATAAAAATGCATATATGAAGGTGTTGGTTCTGCCTATATTCTAAGTATATAAAAAATATATTAATGTATGGAAGAATTATATTAATGGTTAATTGTTGATATGAATACTTAGAAAAAATATGGATTTTATATATATTCTTATAGATTTTTTGTAGATTTATTAAATCCATAATGTTGAATAAGTAGAGGTAGGCCTAGTTCTGGTTGTCATCCTAGAAGAAATAAAAATGCATATAGGAAGGTGTTGGTTCTATATACATAAAAAGTGTATATAAATTATATTAATTAATGGAGGAATTTTATTTATGGACAAGTTTTGTGATGTGGACTTAGTAAAAATATGGCCAACCTCCAGGTGGTAGGAGTGCAGGTGAACACCACCATGGGCCAACATTTGCATGTGTGAAGGAAAATAGGTTCCCAAATTGGCACATTGAACATAATGAAGCACTCAAGTGGGTTGGATCGAGTGACCCTCTACCATGGTTTGATGTTTAAGGGATTTATTAAAGATGTGTTGGCATGTCCAAGATTATAAACAACCAAAAAACTAACATATCATTTGATATGGGATTTGAGACTAGTGGAGCGGGCACTTTCCATCCACTTAATCCATGCCCATACATACATAAAAAAACCGTTTCTACTTGTCTTAAACCTCCAATATGAAAAATATGCATGCATGTATTGAGAAATAGCAACTTAATTAATCTAGAAGGATCTATTCACATCTCCACACCATTGATTTGATCATAATATTTAATAAACACAGAGTATTCAAAGATAAGTATATATATATATATATTGAGTTTTTTTGAAGTGTGATAAAGATGTAGTTAATGTTATAATAGGAGACCGTATAATTTTGATGATTATAGTGGAGTTTGATTTAATAAGGTAAAAACAACCAATTAGAGAACTCTATTCCATGTATCTTGGTATGGTGAGTGTTGTGCATTGAAACTGAAGCCAAAATGGTTAGCTAGAGGTAAGCTCATCATGGGGCATAGTGTGGTGCATTAAAAGTTCAACCATGTGAAATAGGTTTCCTAGAATTGGGAATATTGGAGAATGAATATTTGGTGAAGGTAATAGTCGAGGTAATGAATTATGCAGAATATTTGGAGACACTGAAATGGTTATCAAAGGAGTACTATGTTGTTTCACTTGGCGTGGTGGTCTTGAAGAACCCTTTTTCGAAATAGGATGACCTCTATGGGTGTTTTTATAGGAATATTAGATTTGTGTATGGAAAGTTGATATAGGATACTTGATGAACCACAATGAAATAGTGCTGATATATATAGATGGATTTTTTTAGGTGTTCCATGCATCTAGGTTTTTCGAGAGAAAGGAAAAACAAGTAGGAAGCCATGGTGTTGAGTGTTTCAAATGGTGTTTTACTTGGTGAAGAACTGAACCACACTATAAAGTTGAGGTTAAAGTCATTTCAAAGGGAATTTTGGATGCTCAAGTTGTTTGTGATGATGTTTGGTCTTTGTAAGGATGATGTTATTTGTTCAGTTGTTTAGTAGATTTCATGGATGCATGCACGGATATATTTCATCCATGATTCTAAGAATCTTATATGATGGAAGTAACTCTACCATGATATTTAGATATTTTAATATGAAATTATTGGGATTTCATATTTCTAAATATGAGTTATTACCATAAAATACATGAATGATGCTTGAGAGATTCCAATATCAGGATAATTCATATTATCAGGATTCCATTAGAAATTTAAAAAGGAGTTATCATGATATTTAAGTGGTATAAATGAATAATTTAACACAACACTGTAAAGGAGAATGATGTATGATGAAGTAGTTATTTTTTGATGGAATGTGAGAATTATAGAGATCATGGAATTTATGGGAGTTTATACAAGGAGTTATTATAAGGAAATTTCCATATCAAAATATGTAAAGAGCTTTATATAATAATATTTTTACAAGCTGGAGTGTGAAAAGTGTAAGAATGATGGAAAGAGAATTACGAGCACTCTATATTCATATAAATATACTCACATGTGTTTATTCTATTTCTATATAAGAAGAATATAAGAAGAATGAAGTAAGAGTGTCAACACTGCTATTATCATTCTTGGAGAATATTTATATTCTTTGAGGGAGAGGAGGAGGAACCTATATTATATTGATAATATGATTTCTAGGTTTAAAAGGAGAATAAGATTACTGCTATATAGAAAAGGTAAATATAATTACCCATAATTTACATACATTGATATTGCTTCAAATTTGAATAATATTCATTAAAAAATATAAAAAATACATGACAGAACCATATAGGTATAGTGTCTTTAGAAAATAGGAAACATAAATAACTAGTACATAAGATATCTTCATTATCTCCCACTTACTTCAACATAACTAGAACCCTTTTGACATATCTTACTTAATACCCTTATTCATGACCTAGAAAAAATAAACATATGAAAGGGTGAGATCATATACTCAGTAAGGGTAAATAAAGGAGACATCAATCATATCATAATCATAAGACATAAGAACATAACATTTAAAAATCTTATACTATATAAGAAAGATCGTGATATCATGCCATGTGGATAAATCATGAAAGTTCATAAGAATAAATGAAAGTAATCCCAAAATTAATAACATAATAAATGAAGTTTTGTTTCATACACATAAAAATATAAAATCATTTCATAGTAGTCAAGTCTCATTACTAAGACCATTTTATCAGACAAATTCCATTACTGAACCAAGTTCACTCCTCATTCTAGCCCTGTATTACTAAACTGAGATCATTTCTTATTCCATCCATGTATATCTCATGAGATATAAATATTTACCCAATCAATTGGAGGGAGATATAGGTCCCAAACAACTCATAATGAAATAATTCTTACACGTTCTACAATAATATAAATCATTCATCATAACCCAAGGTATAAAACGAGTTTCTTTAAACATCATTCAACCATAACATAATCTATGTAAAACAAATGGATTTCATAAACATAATTATATAATAAAAATAATAAAAGCATAGGAACAATAAGGATATTATACCTGAAACACAACCCTATTAAATAATTACATCTTAGATGGAAAATAATTTTGATATAACACTTAAAATTAATTCTTGAGGAAAATATCCTTTATTATTAAAAAAAATTTCTTTTCTCAAAATGCCACACAATTTTAAAAGAAAAAAATTTATTTGAAAATAAACTTGAAATATTATAGAGGAATATTCATGGAAAAAAGGTATTATTAAAACGTAAAAATCCATTCATACTGTATAAGTTAAAAACAACATTCTCCTCATATTTTTGTCAGAAAAGTTAAAAAGTACCTCATATCGAATAATGAAAAAAGATTCCTTTCACAAAGTTTAATAAAAATTAACCAACGGGTAAAATTGACTTTAAAAAATAGTATAATAATAGAAATAATATTACATATTTAATAAATATGTATGTGGATGATAAATATACCCCAATAAATACTTATGTATAAACAATCTCAGATAATAATGAGATTGCGAAATTATCTTTTACCTTTTAGGTATGATTTCCTTTGTATGTATCAAAAAGTTATGTATAATGATTTAAATAATTTCATTGAAATATTTTAGAATAATATCCATTTTTAGGATATCATATATGATCATATTATCATCTACTTGTTAATGACATTTCATTATTACTTGTTATTTGGGTATTAACCGCTTCATTTTCTTATGCATGTTTTGTCCATTAAGTTATGGTTATTCTTCATAGGTCATATTTATATCATTTAAAAATGAAATTAACATTATATATATGATATTTATTCATTATATACATTTATATAATCATGATTCAATTAAGATCATGCATAATGAATCGTATCGCATCGTAGAGACGGTAGGCTGTACATATGTACGAGCGACGATATCATTCCCATAATTGTTGAATGGTATTAAACTGAATTGTGTATAATATTTCAGAATAAATATAATTTTATAATAATTATATATATTTATTATTTCCATAATTATACCCATCCAAGTAAGGTGGTGGTGAAAAATATCTTACACCGCAGCGTGGAGACGGTAAGTCATTCGTACGCACGGGTGGTGATTTTGTTTTTCGTAGGATGTATAGAAGGTGGAATATGGTTGTTTCATAATTATAATAAAACCTCAGTATATAATTGATAATGGAGTTCTTAATTTATAGTTAAAAAATTCATGAATAGTAAGTATAAGAAGAATGAAGTTCGAAAGAATCAGTAGAGGAGATTACCTCTTCTTCGATGTGTTTCCTCTAAATCTCCTCTTAGATCACTAGAGTTGGTATTTGAAGAAGAAAAGAACCAATAGAATGTAACTAGGAAACTTTAGAAGGGAAATAGTAAGGGTATGTATGATATTAAAGGCTCAAAGTAAAGTGAATAGGTGAGGGAGGAGGTTCCCTTTTATAATTGAGGTGAAGGGCACTTTTGGAAACTCTATAAATAATAATTTATAATAAAATAAAAGCCTTCCCAAAAACCTAAAAAATGTTCCAATTTATAATATTATATGATATAGGGTTTTAATATCATCAATAAATAATTTTTTGACAAGTTTTATGTCAATTTAAAACTTAATACTTTAATCAACACTTAGTTATTCTATTTAGTTTTTAAATAGGGTAACAAATATTTAAATATTAAAATGGTTAAATATTTAGTTATTTGATGAAAATTAGACCATAAATAAATACCTTAGAAAATTTTAGACCATTTAATAATTATTATATATTTTAAAAAATGTTTTATGTTTTTTAAATAATTTCATAAAATATTATTTTTCTAAACAAATAATAGTGTAAATTTTGACTCTATTAAATTAATTTATTTTTAAAAATATTAAGATAACAAGTTAACATCTAAAAAACTATTTTATTATATTAAAAAGAGTTAAAGGTAATATATAAAATTAATTGGACATTTTAATTAGTCCAAATTATATTTATTTTAATATTGTTAATAACATTTATTTGTTATCTCCATTAATAAAATAATAACTAAATAAATTTTGTTTAATTATTTAATATAATTATTTGTTGAATAAAATAAAAAATAAAATACTATGATGAAGATAAATCTACTATATTTCATAATAATACTTTTAGTAGAATTTATATTTTGTAAAATCCTACATTAAAAATGTTATAATTTTGAAAAGATGAATGTGACAACTTTAACATCACTTTAAATAACATAATATAAGTATAATAATCTCTTCTATAAGGCTCAAAATGCTCAATAACTCAACCCTTGGATGTTTATGGTTTAGATATACTCAACCAATAAGATTTTTTCAAGTGTTTGGGTCTTTTAATGGTTATTATCATTTTAATAATAAATATTTTATCGATTTATCATCAACTAAATAATTTATAAATCAATAAAGTATAAGTCTTTAAGGTAATTATTTATTTCCTAAAAATTAAAAATAAATTATCATGAGAAATAAAAACATTTTATATTTAAAATTATTATTTATAATCGAATTTATCTTCTATATAACCTTATTTAAAAAATGATATATTTATTAAAATTTGAGTAAGACATATTTAATTTTTCTTTAAATAAAATAAATTAAATGTCCTAATCTCATTCAAGTGGCTTCTAAAGGATACCACTTTAACCCAAGGATATTTTAGGTCTAAAAAAACTCATATAATGATATTTATATAAGTGTTAGGGTATGTTTATAATAGCATTCTTACCCTTAATTACACGATTTACCCTTTTACCGTATTAATAAAAATTACCATAGTTACTATTCATAATGCCCGAAAATAAAATAAAGCTATTTACATAATTTGGTTATATTTATTAAAAATATGAAATCCAGTTTTCAAGATTCAAAAGATATAAGTTTCAATAATTAATTTAAAATTAATCCCGTTGTCGTAAAGAGAGAATGAATTTTAAAAGTTAAAACATTGCAAAAGATTGAAATGTTTTTATATCTGAATTCAATATAAAATTAATGATAATTACATATATTATATTGAATGATAAAAATATATTATATTTATACTTTAAAACCATTAAATATTATAATTTAACCATATAAATTATTTCAATGAAAAAAAGTTGTTTTCAATTAAAATTTAGTGTGTTTTTACTATTCATCAGAACTTGAAAGTTATCAGAAAAATATCAAAAATTTATCCAAAGTAAATTTTTATATCTCACTTACAAATAAAATGTTTATTTTTTCATATAAAAATTATTAATGTTTCAAAATATTAATTTAAAAGGGGTTCTCCATTAAAAGGCGCAAAATTATCCTTTTGAAAAATCTAAGTTTTCTTACATAAAATAGGGTTTATTCATACCTTATGATTAAAATATCTATTGGATGAATGTAAAAAATATTTTATTAAATATATAACATATATATTTCATTAATTTCATTTATCAATTTTAATTCACTTAATTTATGAATAAAAAAATACAAATATATAATTGGTTTATATTTTACATAAATAATTGGTAGCCAATGAATTCACCACACATTTTCATAAGTTATTTATATTTATTCCCGGTAACCTAACGACTAGGATATAACAATCATTTTATAATAATGGAATCGAGTGGTTTGTTTAAACTCATGATTATGTGTAATTCAAGATATTTAATAATTAAAATTATTTAATGAAAATATTTCATAAAACATCCTAGTGTTAAATTTTACCCCCTTAAACTAATTTAACCATCGAATTTCATCACTTTGATACAAACAAATGAGGATACCTCTACCTAATCACATACTCAAGTTCCCACTCAGCTTCCTTAAATTGGTGGTTCATCCAAAAAACTTTAACCAAGTGAGTGGTCTTGTTTCAAAGATTTTTTTCGCTACAATCCAAAATATCTATCGGTTGTTCTTTATAAGAAAGATCATTCTTTAGTAGTACAGCTTATGAGATAAGTACATGTGAAATATCAGCTATGTAATTTCTCAGGAGGGATACATTGAACATATCATGAACTTGAGATAGATTTAGTGGAAGTGCCAATCGGTAAGCCACCTTCCCAACACGATCCAGAATTTCAAAAGGACATATATACCTTGGGCTCGACTTTAACTTTTTTCAAAATCTCATTAATCTATTCCAAGGAGATATTCATAGAAACACATTTTCACCCACTTCAAACTCTAGATCTTTTCTTTGGTTGTCAGTATATATTTTTTGACAAATCTGAGCTTATCTTATGTGTTGTTGAATAGATTTGACCTTTTCTGTCATTTCATCAACAAGATCAGGTCTTAATAGTTTTCTTTCCCCAACTTCATCCCATTAAGTTGGAGTTATGCACTTATTTCTATAGAGGGATTAATAAGGAGCCATCTAAATACTAGATTGAAAGCTATTACTGTAAGAAAATTCCATCAAAGGTAGGTGTTGATCCCAACCACCTTTTAAATCCATAGAGAAAGCTCTCAACATGTCTTTTAGAGTTTGAATTATCCTCTCAGATTGACCATCTATATGAGGATGATAAGAAATGATGAAACTTAAATCTGTATCTAGAGAATTCTTAAGACTTTTCCATAACTTCAAGGTAAACCTCAAATCCCGATCAGATATAATGGAAAGTGGTTCTCCATGCAATCTTACCACTTCCTTTACATATATCATGGCTAGCTGACCAAGATAGAAATCCTCACTAATAGAAATTAAGTGTGCCGAATTTGTAAGGCAATCAAATATAACCCATATATCATTATGAACTTTAGATGTTTTGGGAAGTCCGATGACAAGGTCCATAGTGATGTTTTCTCATTTCTACTCTGGAATGGGTAAGGGTTGTAACATCCACTTAGACTTCTGTCTCTCAGCCTTAACTTACTGACAAACCAAGAACTAAGAGAAATATTTAGCAGTATCTCTTTTCATTCCATCCCACCAGAAATATTCTTCTAGGTCCCTATACATCTTTGTGCTTCCAAGATGAAAAGAGAATGAATAACTATGAGCCTTATCCAACAACTCCTTTAATTATGGTATGGGGGGAATAAAAACATGATTGTTGAACCTTATTATTCCATCATAATCAAGGTTGAATTTGAGAACATTTCTCACCTTCTTTTGTAGATCTACATCTTCCTTCTACACATCCTTAATCTTCACTTGTATAGATTCTTGAACATTAATTTTATAAAGATAAGATTTTACCCTTACTTTAAAATTTCATGATACATCATTTGAAAATACATAAATATTGGTTCTTTTGTGATCCTCATCATGGATAGGCTAGCATGGTCCTTTCGAATCAAATCATTTACCACCTTGTTTGCTTTCCCAGGGTGGTAATGTATTGAGCAGTCATAATCTTTAATCAAATACAACCATATTATCTAGCACATATTCAACTCCTTTTTTTTGAAAATATACTTTAAAATTTTATGATCAATATAAATATCACACCTTTCACCACAAAGATAATGCCTCTATATCTTTAATGCAAAGATTACCACAACTAACTCCAAATCACAAGTTGGGTAATTTTTCTCATGGATTTTCAATTGTCATGAGGCATAAGATATAACCATATCATTTTTCATGATAAAACATACCAAACCCTTTTTGGATGCATCACTATAGATCACAAAACTTTCTCCACTACAATGCAGTGTGAGAAAAGGTGCACTGGCTAACCTTCTTTTGAGCTCTTTGAAATTTTCTTCACATTTTTTTTCCCACATGAACTTAACTCTTTTTTAAGTAAAATTGGTGAGTGGATTATATAATCATGAAATATATTTCATAAAATTTTGATAATATTCATCCAAACCAAAAAAACTTCGGATCTCAGTTACCGTTGTTGGTCTCGGCCAACTTCAATAAACTTCTTTTTTTTGCTAGATCCACAGATATACCCTCTCTTGAGATTATGTGACCCAAAAATGAAACTTTCTGAATCCAAAATTCACACTTGGTAAATTTTTCATAAATATTATCCTTTATAAGGGTATTCAATACAATTCTAACTTAATCTCCATGTTCTTCATTTATCTTTGAATAAACAAGAATATATTCTATAAAGACAAAAAAAAACTGATCAAGACAGTCTCTAAAGACTCTATTCATTAGATCCATGAAGATTTCATGGGAATTAGTAAGACAAAAAAGCATCACTATAAATTCATAGTGTCCATACCTTGTACAGAATTCCATCTTTGGTATATCCTCCTTCTTGACCCTTAATTGATGATATCCTGAATAAAGATCAATCTTGGAAAAGTATTGAGCTCCGTGTAGTTGGTCGAATAAGTCATCAATGCAGGGAAGAAGATATTTTTTCTTGATAGTGATCTTGTTAAGTTCTCTATAATAAATGCAGAGTCTCATTAATGCATCTTTCTTCATAACAAACAGAATAGGTGCACCCTAAGGTGATACACTATGGTGTATGAATCCCAAACCAGGATTCTCTTGGAGTCGCTTCTTTAATTCCTAGAACTCAATCGGGGTCATTCTATACTATGTCTTTGAAATAGTAATAACACCTGATATGAGTTCTATTGAAAACTAAACCTCATTATTTAGTGGAAGACCTGGAAAATTTTCTAAAAAACATTATCAAACTCTTGTACAATGGGTGTATTCTTAATTGTGAGTTTCTCACCAACCCTTTGAGATATATAACATTTATTTATGGGAATAAATACCCATAAGATGAAATAAATTTTTACTGGAAGGTCTAACTCATCCTTTCATTGATAGATGTTCATAGATTGATCTGGAATATAAAATGTGACTTCCATTTCTTAGCAATTGACATGAGCTCCATATAGATAAAGACAATCCATGCTAAGAATCACATAAAATTTCACTATAAGAAGGATCAAAAGATTTATAGGAATCACTTTCCCTAAAACTTCAACTGGAGAAGAATTATAAACTTTTAATGCAACTATTTTTCCATTAGGAGTTGTCACAATTAACTCAACATCTAATTTTTGAGCTAATATGGTGATACCCTTAGAAAATTATTTAGAAATAAAAGAGTGGGTGGATCCAAAATCAAATAAAACATTTTATACTTTAGAATGAATGGTAAGTGTACCTTTCACCACTTCATTATCATACTCCACATCACCGATAGTGATCACATGTGACTTTCCTTTGTCTTTGTCCTTAAGAGTTTTTTGACATCAATCATCACCAATAACCCTTGGATTAGGGCATTGATTGGCATAATTCTCCATTTCCTTGAAATTGTAACATTGAAGTGTAGGAGGTGAATTCTATGTATACTTTTCTCTATTCACATAATTATACAACTTTTTCCCATCACTTTGGTATTCAACTGCCCGATGACCTTCTCTCTCATACTTAAAACATTTTCTAGTACATTTGAGACAATGTCCTCCATGTTTATTTCCATAATTTGAACATAAGGGAAAAATCATCTTCTTTTCAGTGTGGTCTTTATATTTTCCCTTGAATTCCAATTTTCTCTTCTTATCAAACCCATAGGACTGATGGATTACTCTAATATCCATATAAAACTTGAGAGCACATAAAATGATTTATTTTTAGCTATTGAAGTTCCTTATGGATAACGTCATTTAGAGACTTGGTTTTAAGCCACTAAAGAATCGATAAATTTTACTCTTAGGTTGGATAATAAATCTAGAAGTTCACCTTACAAGTCTTGTAAAATTTTCTTCATAGGTACCAACAGATTCATCATCCTTTTTCTTAAGCTCAAGGAACTCCTTATCCATCTTTATTCAAGAATATGAGGAAAGAACTTATTGAAAAATAAGATCTTGAACTCATCCCATTCCATGGATTCAATTTCATCTATTTTCCTTGTATTCTTGATAAGGTTCCACCATTGATCAGATTCAATTTCCAAATGATATACTGATAAGATGAATTTATCATGTTCTGAACATTAGAGAACTCAAAATATCTTTTTAGTGGTAGATCCATTGTTCATCCACTAATGGATCAGAAGGCCCACTGAAATAAGGTAGAGGATGCCTCATAAAGGACTAAACATAATGCTGTTACCACTTTTGATCATTTGTAAGTCCTGTATGATTCATATCTTGAGAAAGTTGTGTAAGGATAACTACAAGATTTTTCATTCTAGATCACATAATATTTGGTTTATCAGGAGGACAATAATTTCATTGCCCATCACATTCATCATTAATGTGGTTCCTCCAGGTTCTATCCATTGAATAAAACTAAGAATCATAATATGAGAAACACTAACCATAATGGGAAAACCACATAATAAAGAATAAAATTTAAATTTAGGATATTTAGGTTTTATCCTAGTATATTCATGATAATTTCTACAACACTAGGATTGTAACCGATACTTCGACATATCCTCAGGGTTCTTCCTATGGTTTTCTCATCCTAGTTTTCAAAGGTTAACTATACCTTTCTTTTGATACCAACTATAACAACCCATACTTTAAATAAATTGATATTACTTAAAAGTTGAATAATATTCATTAAAAAATATAACAAATCCATGATAGGACTGTATAGTTATAATGTCTTTAAAAACTGGGAAACATAAACAATGGGTTCATAAGAAATATTTATTGTCTCCCGCTTATTTCGTCATAGCTAGACCCCTTTTGACATATCTTACTTAATACCCTTATTCATGACATGGAGAAAAGAAACATATTAAAGGGTGATCTTAGATGCTCAATAAGGGCAGAGAAGGGAGATATAAATCATATCATTATCATAAGACTTAAGAACAAAACATTTAAAAATCTTATCCTACATATGAAAGATCATGATATCGTGCCATGGGGATAAATCATGAAAGTTTATAAGAATAAATGAACGTAATCCCAAAAGTCATAACATAAGAACTTAAGTTTTTTGGAATACACATAAGAATATAAAATCATTTCATATTATTTAAGGATCATTTCCAAGACCATTATAGTTGACAAAGTCTATTACTAAGCTGAGTTCACTCCTCATTCCATCCCTATATTACTGAACCAAGATCATTTCTCATTCCAGCAATGTATATATCATGAGATATAAATATTTACCCAATGAATTGGAGGGATATATAGGTCCCAACCATATTATAATGAAATCATTCTTACATGTTCTACAATTACATAAATCATTCATCATAACCCAATGAATAAAATGGGTTTCTTTAAACATCATTCCACCATAACATAATCCATGTAAAACAAATGGATTTCATAAATATCATTCCATTATAAACACAATCAAATAATAGGATCAATAAGGATATTATACTTGAAACATAACCCTATTAAATTATTCCATATTAGATTGAAAATAATTTTTATATTATACTTGAAATTAATTCTTGAGAAAAATATCCTTTCTTCTTCAAAAACATTTTCTTTTATCACAACACATCACAATTTTAAAAGAAAATAATTTATTTGAAAATAAAATTGAAATCATGTGGATAAATCTTCATGTAAATAAGGTGTTATGAAAACGTAAAATTTTGTTCATGCTGTATAAGTTAAAAAAACATTCTCCTCATACTTTTTGCAGAAAAGTCAAAAAGTACCTTGTATCGAATAATGAAAAAATATTCCTTTCATACCATTTAATAAAAATTCACCAATGGGTAAAATTGAATTTAATTTTTTTTAGAATAATAAAAATAATATTACATATTTAGGAAACATGGATGTGGATGATAAATACACCCCAGTAAATACTTATGTATAAACAATCTCAGATAATAATGAGATTGCGAAATTATCCCTTACCTTTTAGGTTTGATTTCATTTGTATGCATCCAAAAATCCTGTATAATGATTTAAATAATTAAATTTACTTATTTAATAATAATATAAATTTTTATGATATCACATATGATCAAATTATCATCCGTTTGTTAATAGCATTTCATCATTACTTGTTATTTGGGTATTAACTGCTTCATTTGCTTATGCATGTTTTGTCGATTAAGTTTTGGTTCTACTTCATAGGTCATAATTATATCATTAAAAAATGATATTAAAATTATATATATCAAATTTATTCATTATATACAAATATATAACCATGATTTAATGAATATCATGTAGAATGAATTGCAACGTATTGTAGAGATGACATGACATACGTACACACGAGCTACGATATCATTCCCTTAATTGTTGAATGATATTGAATTGAATTGTGTATAATATTTCAGAATCAATAACATGTTATAATAATCATATATAGTTATTATTTATATCATTATACCCATCCAAGTAAGGTGGTGGTGAAAAAACATATCACACCACGGCGTGGAGACGGTAAGTCGTACATACACATGTGTAGTGATTTTATTTTTCGTAGGATGGATAAAAGGTGAAATATGGTTGTTTAATAATTATAATAAAATATCATTATATAAGTGATACTAGAGTTATTAATTTATAAAGAAACAACTCATTAATAGGATGTATAAGAAGAATTAAGTTTGAAAGAATCAGTAGAGGAGATTACCTTTTCTTCAACGTGCTTCCTCTAAATCTCCTCTTAGAGCACTAGAGTTGGTCTTTGAAGAATACCAAAACCTCTATAATGTAACTAGGGAAGTTGATAAGGGAAATGGGTTGGGTATGGATGATCTTGAAGGCTCAAAGTGAAGTGAAGAGGTGAGGGAGGAGGCCCCCTTTTATAATTGAGGTGAGGGGCACTTTTGGAAACTCCATAAACAATAATTTATAATAAAATAAAACCCTTCCCACAAACCTATAAAATGTCCCAATGTCAAAGATGAGATGATATAGGCTTGTAATATTATCAAAAAATAAAATTTTGACAAGTTTTCTGTCAATTTAAACCTTAATATTGTAATTAAAACTTAGTTATTCTATTTAATTTTTAACTAGGGTTACAAATATTTAAATATTAAAAGGGTAAAATATTTATTTATTTGATGTAAATTAGACCATAAATAAATACATTATAAAATTTTAGAATATATAATAATTATTATATTTTTTAAAAAATGTTTTATTATTTTTAAATAATTTAATAACACATAATTTTTCTAAACAAACAATAGTTTCAATTTCGACTCTATTAAATTCATCAATTTTTATAAATATTAATATAAAAAGTTAACTTCAAACCAAATATTTTATTATATTTCCAAGAGGTAAAGGTCATCTAGAAAATTCATTGGAAATTTTAATTATCTAAAATTATATTTATTTTAATATTGTTAATAACATTTATTTTTTATTTCCATTAATAAAATAATTACCACATCAATTTTTTTTTGTAATTATTTAATATAATTATTTGTTGAATAAAAATAAAAAAATAAAATACTATGATGAATATAAATCTACTATATTTCATAATAATACTTTTAGTAGAATTTATATTTTTGAAAATCCTACATTAAAAATGTTATAATTTTGAAAACATGAATGTGAAAACTTTAACATCACTTTAAATAAAATAATATTAAGTGTTATAATCTCTTATATAAGGCTCCAAATTCTCAATAAAGTATAAGTATTTAAGGTAATTATTTATTTCCTAAAAATTAAAAATAAATTATCATGATAAATAAAAACATTTTATCTTTAAAATGAGTATTTATAATCGAATTTATCTTATTTATAACCTTATTTTAAAAATTATATAGTTATTAAAATTTGAGTAAGACATATTTAGTTTTTCTTTAAATAAATTAAATTAAATGTCTTAATATCATCCAAGTGGCTTCAAAAGGACACCATTTCAATCCAAGGATGTTTTAGGTGAAAACAAACTCATCCAATGATATTAAGACAAGTGTTTGGGGTAAGTTTATTATAGTATTCTTACCCTTAATTACCTGATTTATCCTTTTACCATATTAATAAAAATTTCTGAAGTTACTATTCATAATGACAAAAAATAAAATAAATCTATTTACATAATTTGTTCATACCAATTCCAAATATAGAATACATTTTTCAAAGTTCAAAAGACATAAGTTGCAATAATTAATTAAAAATTAATACTATTATTGGAAAGAGAGAGTGAGTTTTAAAAGTTAAAACATTTCAAAATATTGAAATATTTTTATATATGAATTCAATGTAAAATTAATGCGAATGACATAAATTATATTTAATGATAAAAATATATTCTATTTATACTTTAAAACTATTCTATATTATAATTTAACCATATAAATTATTTTGATGAAAAAACTTGTTTTCAATTAAAATTTAGTGTATTTTTACTATTCATCAAAACTTGAAAGTTATCAGAAAAATATTAAAAATTCATCGAAAGTAAATTTTTTATATTTATATTTAAAATAAAATGTTTATGATGTAATATACAAATTATTAATGTGTCAAAATATTAATTTAAAATGGGTTCTCTATTAAAAGACGTAAAATTATCCTTTTGAAAAATATAGGGTTTTATACATAAAATAGGGTTTATTCATACCCTATGACTAAAATATCTATTGGATGAATATAAAAAATATTTTATTAAATATATAACATATATATTTCATTAATCTACTTTATCAATTGTAATTAAATTAATTTATTAATAAAAAAATATAAATATATAATTGATTTATATTTTACATAAATAATTTGTAGGCAATGAATTCACCATAAATTTTCATAAGTTAGTTATATTTATTCCCATTAACCTAACATATAGGATATTACAATCATTTTATACTAAGAGAGTCTCATAATTTTTTTAAACTCACGATTTTATGCAATGTAAGCTATTGAATAATTAAAATTATTTAAGTAAAATATTTCATAAAACATCTGGGTGTTACAATAAAGGAATTATAGTCACAACACTAGAAATATGAAAGAGGTTTCCACCAATCATGACAAGGATTTCATTATTGTTTAAGGGGAGTTTTAAAATTCTCTATGAAGGAGTATCCAAGGAGATCAAAAAGGCATCTACCTAGAATAAGAGGATGGATGTGTTGCTGATCATGTTGGACCTACATATCCTTAAACCATAATAGATCCCCATGTCTATAAAAGGTGGGTGTTCTTCCTCAAATAAATGTAAAAAGTAGGAGAAAGGGTAGCGAGGATTGGTAAAGGAGTAACCAAGCCCAAAAGATCATAAAGGTAGTAAGGCTTGGGAAAGAGGTGAACTTGGCCCAAAAATTATAAAGGCAGTGAGCTTAGGCCTGAAGTGACCACAAACTTTTTGTATACCCTAAAAAATAGTGGTCCTAGTTGATTCGAGTGTATCAGAACATCACCAATAACATTACCCTTGGATTAGACCAGTGTAGGTGAACTAAGTAAAAATTATTATGCCCCTACATAAATTACATTTCTGCATATTTACATACAAATCAGTGAGGTGGAATGAAAGTGAAGGCTAGATATCATTTGAACATAGTTCTTTCCCACATGGAAACAATATGGAAAAGTGAATATAAGTTAATAAGTAAAAAAAGATTTAATTTGGTCATTCCCTGATTCACCCCCCACTCGAGTTCCTTGGGGACCTTAAAAGAACCAAACATGATAATTTATTCACAGACTATAGGACAAGAACATCATCAGAAAAAAGTGGGTATCCCAAAATAAACACAATGAATATAGAATGGTTACATGGGAAAAAACACTAGTGTGCAAGGGATATTACAATATTGAAGGTATTTGAATTGGTGATCCATTTTCACTCTTGGAATAATTAGAGACTATACAACTATTTTTAGCAATGGAAATTAAAAAAGGGTTCAAAGACTATCAAATAGATATAAAATCATCTTTCCATAATAGACTAATTAAGGGTTAAGTATACATTGAACATCCTGATGAGTTTCTTATTAATGAAGATAAGAATAAGGTGTTCTAGTTAAAGAATGAATTTTATGAACTAAAACAAGCACCAAGAGCTTGAAATTATTGGTTTTATAAATATTTTAAAAGCTTATATTCCATAGATGGAGAGGTAATCACAACCTCTATATCAAAAAAGAAAATTATCAAAGGATGGTCATTCTCATTTTTATGATTGATATTGTTTTTTATGGATCAAATAATGCTAGATTCAATCCATTTTTAGAATATATGACGTGAAAATTTGATATATCCTTGATTGGAGAGTTAACATTTTTTCTTGACTTATAGGTAATTCAAGGAGAAAATGAAACATTTATTTCAAAAAAAAAACCTAGTACATTATCAAAAGGTTTGAAACAGAGGATTCAAAGATGATGAAATCTACAGTGGCCCCCAATATAATGTTGTCAAAGGAATCATATGGAAAATAGGTTGATGTGTCTGAGTAAAAGGATATTATTTAGAGATTTCTGTACCTAAAAACCACATGAATATATATAATTTTTTCCAAATTCTAAGCTACACATTACCAAATCTGTCCCAAAGAGATTCACATGTTAGTAGTGAAGAGATTACTTTAGTATTTCAATAATACACTAAAAAATGTGCTATTATATTACAACACATCATAATAGGAGTTATTTGCATACCTGGATGTAGACTAGGAAGGGTTAGCTGATGATAAGAAGTCAACATCTGAAGGTGATTTTTTATCTTGGGAATTCCCTCATTTCTTGGTTAAGTAAAAAAGTAGTACTGAATTTTCTTTGGTATCACAGAGGTTTAATACATAGAAGCCACTAAAGAAAGTACCCAAGTGATATATATGAAACAAAACTTGAAGAAATTAGTGTAGATGTGTCATGTCCTATTTATATAAAGTGTGAAAATTCAAGTGCTATTAATCTTAGAAAAAATACCATCCATCATTTAAGGAAAATAAACAATGATATAAAATATCACTTCATCAAGGAGAAGGTTGAGTAAGGGATAGTGAATTTGGAGTATGTGTAAAAAAAATAAAGATGCAGATCTCATTACTAAGGCACTACCCAAAGAGGATTGTCATGACCTGACCCGACAGGGTTTGAGATGAAACTACTTTAAGAACGCCTCAAATAGGCCAGGGGCTGGAGAATAGTACCAAGAAGGCATATCACACACATGGGAGGAATTTTCATTAATTACTGGCACACACACACACATATCCAAGGTCACAAAATGTTGAAATGTAAACAATTGAAATCAATGCATTCATATATTTATAATCACACAACCAGAGTATAAAAAAGGTACTAAAAAGTGTAAAAAGAGGCCAAATAGAAGCCTAATCAAAACTAGAAAGTAAAGTACCACCTACTAAAATAATGGGGATTACTATCAAATGAAACAATGATATACACCTTGGTCTATCTAGCCCAACTATCTCCACCTGCTCCTAGTCCATCAAGGACTCTAAAAAAGGTTTTTCATCTGCATAAGACATGAGACCTAGAGGTATAGCCTATACAGGGGTGAGTATAACAATACCCAATAGGACACCCCAAAATCACAAAGAATAAATCACCAAGAGTAGGTATCTTAATATAATGATATAAAAATCAATATATAATATAAAACACCCAAATATACTTAGGAAATACACCATGCCACCTGATGGTCATAACCAACTATCAAACACAAGATTCTACTTGAAGTAATGTTTTTTTCAGGATAACCCACTCCACGATCCATGATATCACAAGATACACTCATATAATAGGTATAGATCATTAGGACCCACCCAAGAAAGATCACTAGTCTAAGAAGACCCTGGTACTCAGATTGGGGGTCACACCCAAAATTACTAGGGGCACTACGAACCCAGTATGGATCAACCCACTATAGAGAGGATCATATGATAATGATACCATGAACCCTACTGATACGGTCTACTAGATAGAGGATTAGTGCCTTGATCAAGGAGGTCACACTGATTCCACAAACCCCACCTAGGGTATAAATATGATAGAGGATCACACTCTAATCTCATGGAGGGACACCACAAACTATATTTGAGACTCAACCACTAGAGGGGATCACAATCCTATGATGTGGATGCAATGTTTCACTATAACCTCTAAAGAAAGGACCAAGGGAAGACACTCAACAAATAATAGTCAAGACTAAAGAAATTAAAAGATACAAACACTCTTGAAGGGGTTACACAGTGTGTACTAAGGGTACATGATGTGTCTAGCTATCTTCATGTCTACTTGTTTGGTAAAGCATAACACGACATATAAATATTGAAATACATAATGTGTAGGAATAATAAATGTCATGTTGATATCACTTGAAACCCTTACCCTATTTCTTTTCCTTGTATGTGTACTTTGGCATACCCATGTACCAACCCATATACAGGTAGCCGTGTCTGTGTTTGAGTACATGGCATGCCACTGGAAATGTAATTTTTCCCGTGTATGTGCACCCTTCATGTTACACACTGAGCCATCATGGAGGGGTCACAAAATGTGTGATATTTTTCTCACCGCGGAACCCTAGAACTACATAGGGGGTCCCACATGGCATGCCTAACCAGGTTATATGCCGTGTAACCTAGGATTTTCCATAAGTCATGGTTCTTCCTCTGTGCAGTCCATCACCTTTCTAGGGACACCGATCTTATAAGAAATTTTAGATCTAGGGTTGGTTGTCCCCTTCCCTCATTACTACTAGGGATTCGGGTCCTTGATCCACTTAGAAAACCATCCGATCAATCCTTCTGTATTCACACCATGTGTCACTTGGAAAAAAAGACCACCCAATTCGGTCTCGTTTTCCTTTGATCCATCCAATTTCATCATCAATTCCCAAAGTGAAACCTCCATCACCAGGCGTACTTTAGAATTTATTCTTTGTTCCGAATAACTATCACAAAATGACTGAATACTGGGTATTGGTATAATCATTGGCCAAAGGAAATACTAATGATGATCAAAAGAAGTAATGGGGGGGGGAGAATCTATAAGACAGGAAAAGTTAGTAATGAACCTATAACTTTGTTCATTCAGCCTTGCTTTATTATCGTAGAAGAAGATGAATTAAGAGGGATAAAGCACAATGAACATAAAAAATTGCATCAAACTAAATATACTGATGATGTGTGTATCAATTATATTAATGGAATTTATTCATGTTCATCCATTATAAAGAAACAGGATGGAAAAAAAATCAAACATCCTACCAAGAGTTTGGATATATCTTTCAAGAAGAATAGTTCCACACTGTCATCGTTGATGAGATCCATGGACTTTGTTGGTACAATGTTCCATGATCCGGTCTCGATATGCCATAATTCTCCAAGAACACTCTCCTTTAATGGATTATAGGTCTCCGGGGTTTAATATCCAACCATGATACAAACCCCCATAGCCATATATTTAATGAGGAAGCATTTAGCAACATTGAAAAAAACAAAATAAATCATTTAAATTAATTTATTTTATTAATTTTGCAGCCACAATTTTTTTTCACAAATTCCCTAAACTAAAAAAGATAATGTTGTTCCTAGGATAAAATCCACATTTTAAAGTCAAAGATGACCTCATATTTTTTATCATCCCACTCGTTCATGCGTTATTCTATTTTTTTAGAAAACTGCATGAACATGCTATTTAATAGATTTAATATATTTCAAACATTTATTCCGGGCATACCGGGAATGAGAATAGCATATCATATTAGTTACTGGATCCAAAAATGTTCCTTGAAATATTCCAAATTCTTACATGGAAAAAACATAGACATTGAATTATTCCCTCATTTAAAATTTTTCATCCCTGAAAAGCACAACTAAGAAAAAGGTATTGACCCTGAGCTCTCAACTGGGTCTCCCACTCCCACGAGCTCTCCCAATGATTTCATTTTCTATCAGAAAACACACACCCAAGGAAAACACTCATGAAAAAAGGGTATTTCTATTTCTTTATCTCAACATTACTATCGCCTTTAAAAGGAAAATCCATTACCATGACCCAGCTCACCCATGTCGATATCGCACAACAAGTCATGCACATACCTCCTCAACTTCAACATGTTTAGAAGATAAGAAAACTCAAAACTACTATAAACTTAGGGTTAAGTAGAATACCTCATCACTAACCCAAGACATCAGTAAGAAAAGAAAGGGCATAAGATTCTCAAAGATATCCTACCACCCAGGCTAAAACTCTATAACTATCCAACTCCAAAGGACTCTGTCATCAGTCCACCAAGGAATCATGATGTTTACCATATATTCATTATCCTCCCTTGGATTAAATGTACCCTTTTCAACCAAAACTATCACAAAACTAGGGACCATTCACTATAACCCATTGTCTTTGACTAGTATAACAGTAACCTGTAAGGCCTCTCATACATGGACTCGAAGAGTTGATGCTCTAGTTGTGGAGTGGTAATCATAATGATACACAAACCCCACCGACTGTAGATGATCCTCCCAGTTGGGGCTCAAAACTGACATGAAAACCCAAATCATGTTCACTAGAACCCATTCTACTTATCTAGATGGTTGGGGTAAAAAACTATGCCCAAATACAATTGAGTCCCCAATGGATTTCTGTATCCTTTACTTAATAGTGTCGAAAAGTAATCATCATAATAAATGATGATCATCGAGGGAACTCCACAAATCTGAACTACATCCTTTATGCACAAGTGTCCCGAACTCTCCAAAAAATTTTGGTAGTAATCACCCACAGACAATCAAAATAACAAGAGTTCACTCAGAGACTCACTACAATTCCCTTGGATTCCCAAATGATTCCAAGAGATCTCAGTATATCCTCACCTATACTAGATGCACTGTTTAAGGAAAAAAACCTCCTTATAACCTCTTGTCGCATCATTATCGGAATCACCACCCCTCCCTAGAAAAAGGATGAAATGATTCCCTCTTTCAAGTAATTTCCATAAAAAATGTATCTAGTGGATACCTGATCACAAAAGATATCCTAGGTGATATTCCCAAGTCATGAATCCTTAACTCACTAAAAATGAAAAGGGGTATCAACTGTCAAATGGAGGCACACTGCACCATCCTTACCCTAATAAGGGTCAACTACAAAGAGGCTAACTAATCTAACACCTCTACCAACAACTAAGAACAAGATCTCCTGCTGAGAGTATCTTCTAACACATTCCCCATCCTGGGAGTATAGAAAATATCAAATTCATAGTTCTAAAGGAACTCTAGCCATCGCCACTATCTCAAGTTGATATAATTATATTGGAAGATATACTTGAGACTCTTGTGATTAGAGTATAAGTTAAACCAATTTCTCATTAGGTAGTGTCACCACATATTTAGTGCAAAGACTACCACTGCTAGCTTAGGATCACAGGTTATATAGTTCTTCTCATGTGGTCTCAACTGGTGTAAACCATAATCAATCACTTCCTACCTTTATATCATAACACAATAAAATCTAGTCCGTTATGCATAAAAGAACACTACGTAATTGAAACCCTCCTTTGGAAATATCAATATGGGATCACTCTTTAGTATTTTCCTCAACTCTTGAAATCACTGCTGGCACATTTCTGTCCACATGAAAGGCTTCCCCTTCTAGGTCAAAGCTATTAAGGGTGATATTACTCTGAAAAAATCAGGCACAAACCTCTAATAATACCCTACCAACCCCAGGATATTCTACTCCTTGGTAACACTCTTGGGTGGATCCCAATCAAGAACTAACTCAACCTTTACTGGGTCCACTGCTACTCTTACCTCTAAGATAACATGTCCTAGAACTAGACCTCTCGAATCCAAAATTGACACTTCGAGAGATTCCCTTGAAGTAGGTGCTCCCGGAGTGTGTCCAGTACCATCCTCAATGGTCTCACATGATCCTCCTTGACTGTTGAGGGTACATGGATTTCACTAATGAAGACCACCATGAATAGGTCCAAGAAGGGTTTAAGGATCCAGTCCATAAGTCTCTCAATTCCAATGTGGTATAAAACTCTAGAAAGGGCATCACCACTAACTCAAAACAACTACATTAGCTTTAGAAAGCTACTTTTGGTATATCTTGCTCCTCAACTGAAGTCAGTTATAACCCATCACAAGGACAACTATGAGATCCACCTTGCCTCCATCCATAGGGTAAAGGGGTCATCAATTCTCAAGAGTGGATACTTTCTCTCGTGTTACTTGGACCAAGTAAAACTAATCCTCATCCAACCTCACACTCTCATCCACCTCTCTGGATAAAATCATAGGGCTACTTAAGAAAACACATTGGTCCTTACAAATCCCTATGCTCTGTATATTCCTCCAACCACACCTTTTATCTCTTACAACTAATTGGGGTTATCTGATATAATAGTGTATATATTGAGTTGTCCCTAGTGAAAATCCATACATAAACATACTCTTGATGGTGAGGTAAACCTGAAATGACCTTTAATAAGGATGCACTCATACTACTCCACCATCATAGGGACAAAAAGATCATAACATCTGCTACCCTAAGGGTAATACTATCCAACTGAAAAGGAAAGGATTGTAGCCTCCTAAAAATGAGCTTATACCACCCTACATGGAATCAATCCTTGTGAAAGGAAGAAAAGTACATTCCAATCACCAGAAGCACTACAACTCTCACTAAAAGAAAAATATAAGCATGAATGGTAGGAAACCAATCCATACTGAGGAAAAAATCATAGGATCCCACAACCACCATGAAAATATTGCCATGTGAGGATCTCTATCTCATCCCAGAGTCTGATTATAAGGACCCCGAACCCAAAATTCAGGTTCAGACCTTAAAAAATATTTTTTATTTTTTTAACAAAATAAAATTTAATAAATACACAAAATTAAATAAAATATAAGATATTTTACTGGCCCGGGTTTTAGATAATTAGAATTCCAGTAATACATTCAAGTACAAAGTACAAAATTTAGTAAACATTAAGAAAAGTAACATCAAAGCAACACCACCACATTATAAATTCTTCATAGCACTTAAACTAAACCTATAAGAATAATTTAAATACATGTGGTGAGCACAAGAATGCCTAGTAAGGGGTTTAAAAAAAAACCACTTATAAAATAATCTTTCTTTAAAATATTTCTTTAAAATACATGCTTTAAATCATGAAATTAACATTTCTCATAACATGTCATCATCATTTTCTGGAGAGATTATAATATAGATTTTAGAATAAACTCATGCTCAAAATTTCTAAACTTATTTAAGAGTTAAAAGTAAAATACATTATAAAAATATGCATGCACTTGGACAGAAATGCATGAAATGACACCATTAAGTTAATTAATGAGAATAATTATTTATGTATGACATTATAGGGGTACAGATAAAAGTTTACACATGAAATAATATTTTTTACAAATTTTCAAAAACAATAATGTCATTTCTCATTAAAACCAAAGATGAAAACCATGAAATGATAGATAAATTTTGAACCTTTGTTTTGTAGTTTTGAAACTAAATATTAATTCTTCTTTATAAATTAATCACTATTAAAGTATATACTTAAATATAAAACATTAAACTATGTGAAATTGAAAATATAAAACTGATTAATATAGGTTCATAGGAGAATGATCATTAACCATGGATATTCTTCTAGTTAAATAATCAAATGAACTTTCACTTACTAGATTCATAATGAGGGAATTCATAATGAGAGACATCATAAACATTCTTTCAAGGCCTCGTGTCAATACTATACATAACCATTTTGTCAAGGCCTCGTGCCAAGACCTAATTTCTCTCATGAGACCTACCGATGCATCGAGAGGCTATAACAGGAATCATCCATCACATAATAAGTCCTATGCATTCCTCATATGTCAAATAAAACATGCCTTTAAATCAAAGTGTCTCATACCAATTTGATTTATTTGAATCTTAATCATATGTGAAATATATTAATTAAACAATATAAAGTGTCCCATACCACCTTGAAAAGATTAGTTCTTAATCTATATATTATCATAAAAAGATTTATCTCTTACTCAAATTAATTGTCTTTATTTATAAGTCATCAATAAAATGAATAGTTAAATAAATTCACATTTAATAAAAAATTCATATATTGTTTTATCTTCAATAAATAAATAGGTTTCACACATGAAATGATAATGATAAGGTTTGTCTCATGCAGTTGAGTAAAACAATTATACAATAGATAAATAGGTTTCGTACATAAAATGATAACTTGTTTCATAATTTCACATAAAATGATAAGTTTTATTTCATGCAGTTGAAAAAACAAAGTGTTTATAAGAATTTAAAATCATAGGTTTGGAGATTGACACATACCATTTCTAATTTCTGAATAAAAGATGGAGAACAACTATACTTAAGTTGTTTATACATAAATTCATTTACATGTATATATATATAACTATACATATATATACAACTATATATATATATAAATATATATACTTTTATATGTGTATATGGATTGTATGCATAAAACTCATTCAAAATTTTAAAGTTAGAACCCTCCCATATGAACACACACCAAGAAAAAGTTGATAAATGAATGTAAATGTGTTTTACTTGCATGTAGGATTACGCATATACTAATATATATGCATATCAATTTTATAAAAATAAATTTTGAAAGGTAAGTTAATACATAAGTTTTTTGATATAAGATTCATGGCAAAGAAACCCTTAACATATATATACATCTACTGAAAATATTAAGTTATATATGTGTATATACGCATGAATATAAACATATATATATAATTTTTGGTAAAAGATCACATCATGGTAGTAAAATTAAAAAGTTTATTTTATAGAAATACATCCCTGAAAATGGAGAATTCATATCATATATACAATTCAGGTTAGAAAAAGAAACATGGTTTTGCATATAAATATATATAACTATGTATATATATACATGATTATGATTTCAATCAAAAATAATAAAATTCTCTTATTTATGATCAGGAGAGGGATGATGGTTCCTGGAACCGAGAGAGAGAGATAGAGGACTTGGTAGAGAGAAATTTTGGGTATCCATTTGGGTGCAAAGTGAGGTTAAAAAAAAACAAAGTTTTCATTTGTTGCTTTGAATTGACCAAGGATAACCTGAACAAAAACATTAATCAGTGCAAATCAATCAGCAAAAGGTTTATTTACACCCTAAAATATAAAAATTTGGTAGTGAAGTGGATCCTCTTCAAGGATGGGGATGTTCATTTTAAAATAACACCAACTTTAGAAATAAAACAAAGGGTCCAAGACTAAGGGAAACATGCTGAGAAGAGAAAGATAACATCATGAGAAAGAAAGGATGGAGAGGGGTTGACAGCTACAAGGTTGGATGGGGACTGGTGTGGCTCCATGAGGAAGAATAAGGGAGAAAGTATAGATGGCTCAAATCAAATCTGATCTGATCCAAGGGTTGGGATTAACCCTAAAAAAATTTAACAAAGGGGCTTTGCCGCTAAAGAAATGGACGAACAAGATGCATCCAAAGATCTGATCGAATAACCTAGGTTGATCTATGCATTTTAAAAATAAAGGACATCTGAGATTAGATCTCAGCTTGATCGAATGACCACTATTGATCGTGCGGTTTTAAATAGGTTCAATGATCCAGATCGGGCGGATCCAGATCAGACGGTTCACAAAAACGTGCAGTGATAAACCATGGTACTGGGAATCGAACGGTGTACCGGTTCAGACTACTAGGAACTTGCACGGCGAGATCCTATGGCTGAGACCACATGCTCTAGAAAATCACACATCCCACATCGAAACGGTGAAGCGGTTGTGACTTCTTTATAACCCTCGATGCCTCTTCCATCACCCGATGACACAAACACACACACAAGAGTCCTTACACACAGGACTCCACCTGTGGGAACTCATCCCACCCTTTGATCATTCCTGACCAGACCCTATACATGGATCTATGCATGTGTTCCCCAAGCTATGCATGTCCAGTTCGCCTACCGCTCTAGCCTCCCTAGCGCGGGTAGACGCCTCCTTACTGGGGTTGAACAGGTCCCCCAACATAGTTGAGGTGTACCCTTAGCTTAGGGTTGGTTCTAAATTTTTTAATGCTTAGCCTTTAAAATAATAATTTTATATAGAACGAAATTTCTTTTTTCCAAAACTATTTTATTTAATTCCCTTATTAACACCCTTTATTACCCTTAACTATTCCCATGCACTTGTTTACTTTAAAAACTTATTTTAAATAAAAACCGTTTCCATCTTAATTTTAAACACTAAAAACACATATCTATATTATTATTTTAAAATATTTAAAATCACTAATACAAATAAAATACTAATGTATAATACCCATGTTATTGAAAATTAATTTAAAACCATAATTTCATTTAACCAAAAATTATTATCTTAAAACATTTAAACATACCCAACTGCTCTAAAAACCAATGGTCACTTTAAAACCCCAACGGATACTTATAACAGTCATTTTAAACCATATAAATACCCATTAAAGGTATTCCAAGGATCAAGATCATTTCTTGTTTAAGAGGATGATGCTCTACATTCCTTTGAATCTGTGTATCTCTACTATTCTTCTCACTATTTCTTTTTTTATTTTGGTGGATTCAAGGGATGAAGGCTACTTAATTGGTCTTATTGTGATGCTGGGTGGCCTTCTGTTTGTTCTATTGGGTCTTGTGATGAGTTTTCTTGATTAGTTGTAATACATTATATCAATTCAATATTTCAGTGTTTGAATAAAATTTTTCTCTTTCTCTTTAGTGTAGTAGTAGTAAAAACACACCAATTCACATTAAAGTAAGAACAAAAATGATAATAACTAAAATTATTATTATTACATTTATAATTAAGTTTAGGGAATTACATTCTACCCTCATAAAATAATTGCATCCTCACAATTCTATTGTACTCATACACTCCCACCAACACCAACCTTCTGACATCATCCTCGATGTCCCTATATTTTTTAATTATTATTAATTAATTAAAAAAATTTGATTGAGGAACATTTAATTTATACCTTTACGAGGTCCAACACCATGGATAATCTGATGATGACCTCAGGTAGATTCCCAGGGTAGTTTTTAGTTATTCAATTACTTTGGCCTAGATACACCTCAAGCAGTTAGGATCAAACCTATGCCTAAAACACTCAGGTTTCTAGAGGGAGGCATGAGAGGTGTGGATCTCAGAGATTTCAGAACGAACTCGTTCCTTATAGATCTATCGAACTATCTCAATAATTAAAGTTATGATATCATAGAGTATCCCATACATACTAAAACTTAGAACTTGGAATATATAGGTCGCATAAAGATCACCTTCCATTACAATTTCCTGGAATTTATCTAAGGCTAAGTAATTCTTAGACAGAGTGAAATATAGGAAGATACCTTCAAGGTACTTCCATCTATGCCTATATTATGTAATTTGTGCATTTTTCTTTTGGTGATAGACATAACTATCTACTTGGCAGAAACAAAGGATATTTGGTTTGGTTGACACCTGGTATAGGTGTTTTCAGGACAAATGTAGGTTTGCAAAAGGCTGATATTCTTCTGAACAGGTTTTGAGAATTATGGTCTTAAGATGCTCAGTAGAAAGTGACAAGAGGTTAGTTGGTGAACCCTCGCCTTCCATTTGAAAATTTAAGAAAGGTGTTTATCTTAATAATACATACTTAAATTAGCAGTATTATTCTAATTTTCCAAATTTCACTAGGTCGTTCCTCTAATACCAACTCTAAGGACCCCAAACTCGGAACCTGGGTTCAGCCATTTTCAAATGTTGTGTATTTTTTATAACAAAATAAACTTGAATAAATACATAACATTAAATAAAACATAGGATATATTATCAAAATAGGTTTGGGGAATTATAATTCCAGTAATACATTCAGGTAAAAAGTACACAATTTAGTAAACATTAATAAAAGTAACATCATAGCAACACCTCCACATTAGAAATTCTTCATAGCACTTCAACTAAAACTATAATAATAATTTAAATACATGGGGTGAGAACAATAATTCCAAGTAAGAGGTTTCAAATTAAGAAAATTTATAAAATAATCTTTCTTTAAAAAATTTCTTTAAAATACATGCTTTAAATCATCAAATTCACATTTCTCATACATTTCATCATCATTTCCTTGAGAGATTCTGATAAAAATTTTAGAATAAAATCATTATTAAAATTCCTAAACTTATTTAAGAGTTAAAAGTAAAATGAATTATAAAAATATGCACACACTTGGAAAAAAATTCATAAAATTTGACCTATAAGTTAAATAATGACCGTACTTATTTATGTATGACATTACAGGGGTGCAGATAAAAGTTTACACTTGAAATAATATTTTTTCCAAATTTTCATAGATAATAATGTCATTTCTCATTCAACACAAAGATGAAAACCATGAAATGATAGATAAATTTTGAACCTTTGTTTTATTGTTTAGAAACTAAATATTAACCTTCTTTATAAATGAATAGTTATTCAATTATATACTTAAATATAAAACATTAAACTGTTTTCACTTGAAAATATAAAACTGATTAATATAGGTTAATAGAAGAATGATAATTAACCATGGATATTCTTCTAGTCTAATAATCACATGGAATTTCACTTACTAGATTCATAATGAGGGAATGCATAATGCAGTACATCATAAAAATTCTATCAAGGCCGCGTGTCAAGACTACACATAACCATTTTGTCAAGGCCTTGTGCCAAGACCTAGTTTGTCTCATGAGACCTACCGATGCATCGAGAGGCTAGATCAGGCCTCACCCATCACATAATAAGTTATATGCATTCCTCATATGTCTAATAAAATATGAATTTAAATCAAAGTGTCCCATAGTTGTTTGATTTATTTTAATCTTAATCATAGGTGAAATATATTCATTAAAAATACAAAGTATCCCATACCATCTTGAAATGTTCAGTTCTTAATCCATATATTATCATACAAAGATTCATCTCTTACTCAAATTAATTGTCTTTATTTGTAAGTCATGAATAAAATGAATAATGAAATAAATGCACATTTAATAAAAAATGAATATATTGTTTTTTCATCAATAAATAAATAGGTTTTTAACATGAAATGATAATGATAAGGGTTGTCTCATGAAGTTGATTAAAAAAATTATACAATAGATAAATAGGTTTCGCACATGAAAAAATAAATTGTTTCATAATTTCACATAAAATGATAAGGTTTATCACATGAATTTGAGCAATCAAAGTGTTTATAAGAATTTAAAATCATAGGTTTGGAGATTGAAAAATACCGTTTATAATTTCTGAATAAAAGAGGGAGAACAACTATACTTAAGTTGTTTATACATAAATTCATTTACATGTATATATATAACTATACATATATATATATAACTATACACGCACACATATATATAACTATATATATATAAATATATACTTTTATATGTGTATGTGGATTGTATGTATAAAACTCCTTCAAAAATTTAAAGCAAGAACCCTCCCATATGAACACACACTAAGAAAAAGTTGATAAATGAATGTAAATGTGTTTTAATTTCATGTAGGATTATGCATATACTCATATATATGCATATCAATTTTATAAAAGTAAATTTTTAAGGGTAATTTAATACCTAAGTTTTTAGATATAAGATTCGTTGCAAAGAAACCCTTAACACATATATACATATACTGAAAATATTAAGTTGTATATATGTATATACACATGTATATACACACACATATATAATTTTTTGGTAAAATATCATATAATGGTAGTAAAATTAAAACTTTTATTCTCTAGAAATAGATCCTTGAAAATAGAGAATGTATATCATATATGCAATTCAGATTAGAAAAAGAAAAGTGGTTTTGTATATAAATATACATTACTATGTATATATATACAAGATTACGACTTCAATCAAAAATAATAAAATTCCCTTACTTGTTTCAGATCAGGAGAGGGATGAGGGTTCCTAGAACTGAGAGAGATAGAGAGAGGACTTGGCAGAGAGAAATTTCGGGTAGCCATTTGGGTGCAAAGTGAGGTTTAAAAAAACAAAATTTTCAATTATTACTTTGAATTGACCAAGGATAACCTGAACAAAAAACATTAATGAGTGAAAATCAATGAGTAACATGTTGATTGACACCCTAAAATATAAAAATGTTGTAGTAAAGTGGATCCATGTCAAGGATGGGGATGTTAATTTTAAAATAACAACTCCTTTAGAAATAAATCAAAGTGGTCGAGACTAAGGAAAACACAAAAATAAGAGAAAGATATCATCATGAGAAAGAGATGATAGAGAGGGGTTGACAACTACAATGTTGGATGGGGATTGGTGTAGCTCCATGAGGAAGAAGAAGGGAGAAATTATAGATGGCTCAAATCAAATCTTATCTGATCCAAGGGTTGGGATTAACACTAAAAAAATTTAACAAAGGGGTTGTGCTGCTAAATAAATGGACGACCAAGATGCATTTGTGGATCTAATCAGATGACCTAGGTTGATCTGCTTATTTTAAAATGAAGGATGAATGAGTTTAGATCATAGTTTGATTGAACGACCGCTATTGATCGTGCAGTTTTAAATAGGTTTGATGGCCTAGATTTGGCGGAGCCAGATGAGATGGTTTGCAAAAACGCACAGTGATAAACCGCGATGATGGGACTCGAATTGTGTACTGGTGTAGACTACTAGTATCTCACATGGCGAGATCATATGGCTGAGATCGCACGCTACGGAAAATTCCACATACCCCATCAAAATAGTGAAGCAGTCATGGCTTCTTTATAAGACTTGACGCCTCTTCCATCACCCGATGACACAAACACACACACAAGAGTCCTTACACATAGGAATCCACCCGCGGGTGCTCAGCCCACCCTCTACTCATGCCTAACTAGGCCCTATAAATGGGTCTTTGCACGTGTTTCCTAAGCTATGCATGTCTGATTCGCCTACTACTCGAGCCTCCTTGGTACAGGTAGACACCTCCTTTCTAGGGTTGACCATGTCCCCCAACATAGTTGAGGTGTACCCTTTACCTAGGGTTGGTTCCAAATTTTTTAATGCATGTCTTTAAAAGAAAAATTTTAGATAGAATTTTTTTTCTTTTTTTCCAACATTATTTTATTTAATTCCATTATTAACACCCTTTATTACCCTTAACTATTCCCATTCACTTGTTTACTTTAAAACCTTCTTTTAAATAAAAGTTGTTGCCATCTTAATTTTGAACACTAAAAACACACAACAATAAAATTATATCAAAATATTTAATCTCACTAATGAAAATACAATACTAATGTATAATAGCCATGTTATTGAAAATTAATTTGAAACCATAATTTCATGTAACCAAAAAATATTATTTTAAAACATATAAACACACACAATAGCTATAAAAACCAACAATCACTTTAAAACCCCAATGAATACTTATAATGGTAATTTTAAACCATATAAATACTCGTTCAAGGTATTCCAAGGATTAAGATCATTTATTGTTTTAAGAGGATGGTACTCTACATTCCTTTGAATATGTGTATCTCTTATATTCTTCTCACTATTTATTTTTTTATTTTGGTGGATTAAAAGGAAAATGGTTACTTAGTCTATCTTATTATGATGTTGTGTGGTCTTATGTTTGTTCTATTGGATCTTGAAATGAGTTTTCTTGAGTAGTTTTAATCCCTTGTCTCAATGTAATATTTCAGTGTTTGAATAAAATGTTTCTCTTTCTCTTTAGTAATCTAGAATAACAATGATAATAACTAAAATTATTATTATTACATTTATAATTAAGTTCAGGGCGTTACATTCTTTCCCCTGTAACAGAATTGCGTCCTCTTAATTCTATTGTACTCATACACTCCCACCAACACAAACCTTCTGACATCATCCTCGATGTCCTTACAAAATATGTTTTAATTATTGTTAATTGATTAACAAAATTTCAATGAGAAACATTTAATTTATACCTTTACCAGGTCCACTACCATGGATAATCCGCATATGAATTCAGGTGGATTCTTGGGGCAGTTTTTTAGTCCTCAATTTATTTGGCCCAAATACACCTCGAATAATTAGGATCAAACCTATGAATAAATCTCTTAGGTTTTTAGAGAGAAGAATGGGAGGGTTGGAGCTCAAAGATTTCAGAATGGACTCATTCCTTATAGATCTATTGAACTATATAATTCCTAAAAGTTTTGATATCATAGAGTCTCCCATACATACTAAAACTCATAACTTCGAATAGATTGGTTTCACGAAGATCATCCTCTATTGCAGCTTCCCGAAATTTCCCTAAGGCTAGGTAATTCTCAGATAGAGTGAAACATAGGAAAAGAACTTGATGGTACTTCCATCTATTCCTATATTCTGTAAGTTGTGCATTTTACATATGATGATAAACATAACTATATCCTTGGTAGAAACGAATGATATTTGGGTTGGTTGACACTTGATATATGTGTTTGCAGGATAGACATAGGTTTACAAAAGGATGGTATTCTTCTGAACATGTTTTGACAATTGTGGTCTCAATAAGCTCAGTAGGAAGTGACAAGAGGTTATATGGTGAACCCGCATCTTCCATTTAAAAATTTAGGAAAGTGATTTCCCTTAAGAATACATACTTAAATTAACAGTTTTATTCTAATTTTCCAAAGTTCACTAGGCCATTCCTCTGATACCAATTATAAGGACCCTGAACTCGGAACCCAGGTTTATCCCTTTACAAATGTTGTGTATTTTTTTAACAAACGAAACTTGAATAAATACACAACATTAAATAAAACAGATGATCTTTTACCAGCCCAGGTTTTGGAGAATTATAATTCTAGTAATACATTCAGGTAAAAAGTACAAAATTTAGTAAACATTAAGATAAATAATATCATAGAAACACCTCCACATTATAAATTCTTCATAGAACTTCTACTAAACCTTTAAGAATAATTTAAATACATGGGGTGAGCACAATAATTCCCAGTAAGGGGTTTTAAAATAATACTATTTATAAAATAATCTTTCTTTAAAATATTTTTTTAAAATACACACTTTAAATCATGAAATTAACATTTCTCATGACATGTCATCATAATTTTATTGAGATATTTTGATACATATTTTAGGATAAACTCATTATCAAAATTACTAAACTTATTTAAGAGTTACAAGTAAAATTCATTTTAAAAATATGCACGCACTTGGACATAAATGCATGAAATTCCAACTATAAGTTAAATAAAGACCCTACTTATTTATGTATGACATTACAAGGGTGAGGATAAAAGTTTACACATGAAATAATATTAGTTCCAAATTTTCCCAGACAATAATTTCATTTATCATTCAACACAAAGATGAAAACCATGAAATGATAGATAAATTTTGAACCTTTGTTTTATAGTTTGGAAACTAATTATTAATCCTTCTTTATAAATGAATCTCTATTCAAGTATATACTTAAATATAAAGAATTAAACCGTGTGGACTTGAAAATATAAAACTGACTAATACAGGTTCATAGAAGAATGATCATTAACCATGGATATTCTTCTAGTCAAATAATCACATGGAATTTCACTTACTAGATTCATAATGAGGGAATTCATAATACAGGACATCATAATTTTTTTTTCAAGGACACATATCAAGACTATATATAACCATTTTTTTAGGCCTCGTACCAAGACCTAGTGTGTCTTATGAGACCTATCGATGCATTGAAAGGCTATAACGGGCGTCACCCATCACATAATAAGTCCTATGCATTCCTCATATGTCTAAAAAAATATTCCTTTAAATCAACGTGACCCATACCACTTTGATTTATTTTAATCTTAATTATAGTTGAAATATATTCAATAAAAGATCCAAAGTGTCCCATACCACCTTGAAAAGTTTAGTTCTTAATCCATAAATTATCATAAAAAGATTCATCTCTTACTCAAATTAATTGTCTTTATTTATAAGTCATCAATTAAATGAATAATGAAATAAATTCTCATTTAATAAAAAATGCATATATTGTTTTGTCTTCAATAAATAAATAGGTTTCACACATGAAATGATAATGATAAGGTTTATCTCATACAATTGAGTAAACAAATTATACAATAGATAAATAGGTTTCACACATGAAATGATAAATTGTTTCATAATTTCACACAAAATGATAAGGTTTATCACATGCAGTTGAGAAAACAAAGTGTTTATAAGAATTTCAAATCATAGTTTTAGAGATTGACAAATGCCATTTATAATTTATGAATAAAAGAGGGAGAACAACTATACTTAAGTTGTTTATACATAAATTCATTTACATGTATATATATAACTATACATATATATACAACTATATATATATATATAAATATATATATACTTTTATATGTGTATGTGGATTGTATGCATAAAACTCCTTTCAAAATTTTAAAGAAAGAACCCTACCATATGAAAACACACCAAGAAAAGTTGATAAATGAATGTAAATGTGTTTTAATTTGATGTATGATTACACATATACTAATATATATGCATATAAATTTTATAAAAATAAAATTTGAAAGGTAAGTTAATACTTACATTTTTAGATATAAGACTCATGGTAAAGAAACCCTTGACATATATATACATATATTGAAAGTATTAAGTTGTATATGTGTATATACACATGCATATACACACATATATATAATATTTGGTAAAAGATAACAATATGGTAGTAAAATTAAAACTTTTATTATCTAGAAATAGATCCTTGAAAATGGATAATGCATATCATATATGAAATTCGGGTTAGAAAAAGAAACATGATTTTGTATATAAATATATATAACAATGTATATATATACATGATTACGATTTCAATCAAAAATAATAAAATTATTTTACTTGATTCATATTAGGGGAGGTATGAGGCTTCGTGGAATTGAGAGATAGAGATAGAGAGGACTTGGAAGAGGGGAATTTTGGGTATCCATTTGGGTACAAAGTGAGGTAAAAAAAAATGTTTTTAATTGTTGCTTTGAATTGACCTTGGGTAACCTGAAAAAAAAAAACATTAATCAGCGCAAATCAATAAGAAACAAGTTGATTGAAACCCTAAAATATAAAAATATGGTAGTTAATTGGATCCGCATCAAGAATGGGGATGTTAATTTTAAAATAACACCACCTTTAGAAATAAAACAAAGGGGACAAGACTAAGGGAAACATACTGAGAAGAGAAAGATAGCTTCACGAGAAAGAGAGGATAGAGAGGGGCCAACGAATAAAAGGTTGGATGGGGACTGGCATGGCTCTATGAGGAAGAATAAAGGAGAAATGATAGATGGATCAAATCAAATATGATCCGATCCAAGGGTTGGGATTAACCCTAATAAAATTTAACAAAGGGGCTGTGAGACTAAATAAATTGACAACCAAGATGCATTCGTGGATATGATCGGATGACCTAGGTTGATCTGCATGTTTTAAAATTGAAGGATGAATAAGATTAGATCACATCTTGATCGAATGAACACTGTTGATCATGCAGTTTTAAATAGAATCGATGATCCAGATCGGGCAGAGCCATATCAGATGGTTTACAAAAATACACGGTGATAAACTGTAGCACTGGGACTCAAATGGTGTACCGGTGCAGACTACTAGGATCTCGTGCAGTGAGATACTATGGCTGAGACTACATTCTAAAAAAAATCCCGCATCCCACATTGAGACAGTGAAGTGGTTGTGGCTTCTTTATAAGGCTCAATGTCTCTGCCATCACCCGATGACATAAACACACACACATGAGTCCTTACACATGAGAATCCACCCGCGGGTGCTCTGCCCACCCTCTACTCGCGTTTGACCAGGCCCTATAAACAGATCCATGTACATGTTGCCTAAGCTATACATTTCTGGTTCACCGACTGCTTGAGCCTCCCTGGCTTGGGTAGATGCCTCCTTGTTGGGGTTGACTGGGTCCCTCAGTATAGTTTAGGTGTACCCTTAGCCTAGGGCTAGTTCAATTTTTTTAATGATTATTCTTTAAAATAAAAATTTTAGATAGAAAAAAATTCATTTTTTCCAACATTATTTAATTCCCTTATTAACAACCTTTATTACCCTTTATTACCCTTAACTATTCCCATGCACTTTTTTACTTTAAAACCTTATTTTAAATAAAAACCGTTGGAATCTTAATTTTAAACACTAAAAAAACATAACCATAATATTATTTCAAAATATCTAAACTCACTAATACAAATACAATACTAATGTATAATACCAATGATATTGAAAATTAATTTAAAACCATAATTTTATTTAACCAAAAAATATTATTTTAAAACATTTAAACACACCCAACGATTTTAAAAATAAACGGTCACTTTAAAACCCAAATGACTACTTATAGCGATCATTTTAAATCGTATAAATACTTGTTCAAGGTATTTTAAGGATAAATATCATTTATCGTTTTAAGAGGATGGTCCTCTACATTACTTTGAATATGTGTATCTCTGATATTCTTATAACTATTTTTTTTATTTTGGTGGATTCAAGGGATTAATGCTACTTAATCATTCTTATTGTGATATCGAGCGATCTTCTGTTTGTTCTATTGGGTCTTGCGATGAGTTTTCTTGAGTAGTTGTAATCCTTTTTATCAATGTAATATTTCAGTGTATGAATAAAATGTTTCTATTTCTCTTTAGTTTAGTTGGTAAAAAACACACACCAAATCACATTAAGGAAAGAATAATAATGATAATAACTAAAATTATTATTTTTACATTTATAATTACGTTCGGGGTGTTACACTGATCATGTTGTGGTAGAGGTGTGTGATCACCAATCCTATCTATAGGAGCCTCCAATATAAGGGTGGAGCAAAAATATCTCCAATGGTATTACTAGGTCTCAAACATGGGACACACTGAGGGAAAATTAGATCATAACTCCATGTAAAAACTGCAATAGGGGCAGTGAAGACACACATTATACCTCAAACTGTATTCAAGCCTCTATAAGCTCACACCAATCAAAACTCATTGTTTCCCTATCCCATATACTTAAAACCAATATGTATTTCTCTGACACCTTATCACAACCAAAAACCTTAGATGCACAAGTCAGATAAACTCATCCACCACACCTTGACACTATCTGCTTTGGGTGGCACTGACTCTCCCACATGGTTTTAGATCACACCTCAAGGACACGTCTTAGTGGGGGAATTATCCCTCTTTCTTGTACATCCAAAATTACATCAAGAATAACTAACAAAGGGATATACCATAGCCCTACATCACCCTAGATATGTATTTAAATATGGACCACCATCAGAGAGGGGTCCCATCCACATGAGATATCCACACTACAGGTTCATGCCAGTACTCCACCATCCGAGAAGGGGGTATGGCCCACCCTGTAACCTGGGATATCTCTATCTCTGAAGCCTATGATTCAAACTTAAAAAAGGTGTGTCATCTATTGATACTTCCAAAGACAACTGCTACTCCATGGATAAATGGGTTGCAAGCACAACCAATCGATCGGTTGGGGTCCACACATTCCGGAAACCTAGACCATTGACTCGAGTCAAACCTCTATTGCCTAAGGGTATTTATTGTCACAAAACCTCAGTGATCCCCATCACTGTAACTCATGTAACAATCTAAGACTATAAATACCATCATCCTATCCCATTGGAGATATTGACTTCTCAGTATGCAGACAATCATCTTCTTGATCCATAAAAGGATCCATGTACTGCTCAACAGGTGGTAGCACTGCTCGATGTTTGAATGAAGAAAAAAAACTCATGAATGGGTCCCTAAACTCTAACCTTATCAATCATTTGTTCATTAAAACAACACTATCTCAAAATCCTAGCTGGGTATCATTGTAGAGGCATCTTGAAGATTTTCAAGACATAGCACAATCAATGAGTATATCTTGAGAGATAACTTAAGAAGGGAATATAAAAAACAACCCATTATTATATGATGCATGTACCAAAATTTTCCTAGAAACTAGTGTCTACATATACCGAGTCAACAAACAGATTATCAAATTCCTGGTGAATGGATACGGCAGCCGCCATACCAATACTAGACACCCTGTCCTGAGAGACAATCTCTAAACACTTTAACATTGTTTCCCTATTTCCCAAACTAAAACTCACAAATTGATAAAAGAAACTCCAAACTCCAATCCTAAACCTAGGTAGTGTCATAACACTCCAGTTTGATTACCCTTATGATACCATTTTGTCATGACTTGACCCGATGGGGATCGAGATGTAACTACCACAATCCCACCTCAAATTGGCCAGGGGATGGAAACTAGAGCTAAAAAGGAATATCATAAACATGGGAGGAATATTACTTATGAACCTCCAAGCCCACAAAATTCTAAAATATATACAACTAAAATCAATGCATGCATACATCTATTATCCCACAACTAGAGTACTAAAAAAGTATTATAAATCATAAAAAGTGGTCTAAATACAAGCCCAACCAAAACTGGAAAGTCAAGTACCACCTTCTCAAATGGAGGGGATTTTTTTTAAAATGTAACACTGATATACACCTAGATTAGCCTAGAACAACTAGCTCCACTTGATCCTAGTCCACCAAGGACTTTGAAAAAGGTCCTTTGTCTGCATAAGAAATGTCACATGTAGGAAGAGACCATGAAAGGGTGATTATAACAATACCAAGTAGGACACCCTAAAATCACAAATCATAAATCAAAAAGAGTATTCAACTAGATAAAAGTATAAAACAATCAATTTATAACAAAAAACACACAGATAAACTCAAAAAAGATACTACACCACCAGATTGTCATAAAAAACTTCCAACCACATGATTCTACTCGAAGAAATGGTTTTTCTGGGAGAACCCACTCCATGATCCATGCTATCACAATAAAAACTCATCAAATATGTATAGATAATTAGGCCCCACCCTTTAAAGCTCATTAGTATAAGAATACCCTGGTACTTAGATAGGGGGTCATTCCCAGAACTGATGGGGGACACCATGGACCCAATCTAGATCAACCCACTATGTAGGGGATCGTATGCCAAAGATAATATAAACCCTACTAATATGGTATTATAGATGGAGGATCAACACCCTAATCAATGAGGTCATGTTGATTCCATAAACCCAACCTTGGGTATAAAGATGATAGAGGATCACACTCCACTCTCACGAAGGGACATCACAAACTCTATCTGATACTCAGCCTCACGAGGGGATCAAAATCATGTGATGTCAATGTAATGCCCGACTATACCTTCAAGGGAAAGGAATAAGGGAAGACACTCAACCAAGGATACTCTATACTAAAGAATAAAAGATATACAAACACTCTTGAAGGGGGTACATGGAGTTTACTAGGGGTACAAGGCATGTCCAGCTATCCCCATATCTTCCCATGTGGTAAAGCCACACACGACATGTAAATCTCCAAATATACGATGTGTAGGAATAGTAAACAGTATTTAGAGATCACACTACACCATTACCATGTCACTTGGTTGTGTTCATGTACTTTAGCCTTCCCATATACCAACTCGTGTACATGTGGCCATGTTTGTGTCCGAGTACACAACATTCCACTGGCCATGTAATTTTTCCCGTGTCCGTGTACCATCTAAGGTACTTGCTGATCCATCATGGAGGGGTTACATGGTGTGTGACCATGTCGCACAATGTCTGATATTTTTCTCACCATGGAACCCTAGTGTTGTATAAGGGGGTCCCACACGACTTGCCTCACCAGGTTACATGTTGTGTAACCCAGGATTTTCTAGAACCCATGGTTCTTCCTACATGATATCCATAATGTCTCTAAAGCCACTAATATTTCTAGAACTGTTAGATATAGGGTCATCCGATCCCTTTCATCATCTCTATCCAGGATTCAGGTCCTCGATCTGCTTGAAAAACAGTCCACTCGATCTGTCCGTAGCCGCACTGTGTGTCACTTAAGAAAAAATAGAACACTCGATTCACTCTCATTCTCCCATGATCCATCCACTGTCGTCATTGATTCCCAAAACAAAACTTACATTGCGATGCCTGCTTGAAACATTGATTCACTGTGTTGAATAATAGTCACACAATGAATGAAAATCGGGTATTGGTAAAAATTTTGGCCAAAGGAAATACCAACATTGATCAAACAAAGGAACATGGGGAAATCTATAATCCATGAAATGTGAGGAAGAAACCACATACTTTGTTCATTTGAACTTGATTCATTGTCATAGAAGAAGAAAAAAAGATAGGGATAAAGCACAACAAACATAAACAACTCTATCAAATTAAATCTACTTATGATGTGTGTATCAATTCTGTTCATGGAATTGATCTGAATTCATCCGAGATTAATAAATGAGTTGAAAAAAACAAAATAAAAAATCCTACCTAGAGTTTAGATCAATTGTTGACGAATAATGGTTATATGATACCATTATTGATGAGATCTACAAACTCCATTAGCACAAAAATCCATGATCTGGTCCTGATCCATCATCATTATCCAAGAATGCTCTCCTCCAACAGCTTATAGGTCTCCAAGGTTTAACAGAAAACCCTAATACAAACCTCCATAGTCATATATTTAAAGAGTAAGCATATCGTTGCATTGAAAATAAAATCATTTAAATTAATTTATTTTATTAATTTTGTGCCCACAACAATTTTTTCACAAACGCCCCACGCCAACAAAGATTATGTCGCACCTAGGGTAAAACCTACATTTTAAACTCAATAGTTCCCTTAGATTTCTAATTCGGGCCCCTGTTCTAGAGTTATTCCAACTTTTCTGAAAAAATGCACATGCATGCTATTTTATATATTTAATATATTTCAAACATTTATTCCGGGAACACCATGCCTTGAAATCGCACGCTGTTTTTATTCATGGGTCCAAAAATATTCCTCGAAATATTTCAAAGTATTACATGAAAAAAACTAGGAAATTAAAATTATTTTGAGAGGAATCAGTTGGATATAGGAGTAAAACTGATTCTATATGGTGTAAAAACGAGACCCCCACCTCCCTCTAGGAATTTATTTTGTAGAATGGTGTGGTAACTATCTATTATTTTAAATGTTTTGATATCTTTTTTTTAAAATTAAAGAGAATTTCTCTTTGGGTTTTTTTGACAAAGGTAGACAAGGTTCTTATTTATAAAATGGGTAGAATAAGTACATAGAGTGTTTCTTCCTTTTGAAAAATGGAGAGAATGTTGTTTTAGAAAGGGTGAGAGTTCTTAGATGCTTATTCAAGGGGATAAGTAGCTTAAAAAGTTTGGAAAGTTAGTAAAGATCATGGAAATCATTGAAGTATTTTCATTTGGATCTTATTACTTAACTCTTATTTCACATGATGAACATGGATCATATGGGATTATATTTTTTTCATTATTGAATCATCAATGCACTATATAGAGTTTTATGATTTTAGAGCATGGAGAAATTCCATTATATAGTTATCAAATATAAAGTTAGCGAATCTATTTTGGTTCTTTGGAAGGATTGTCTGTTGGTAAAAGTTTCTAACAAAACCAAAGGGAGAGATTATTAGAAAAAATAACTTGAACCCGATTTCGGATTGTGTGTTTTGATAATAGAGTGTTATTTATCATTTAAAATATCTTACATGTTAATAGAAGAGTTTGAATAAGTGTTTGAAAAATCTATTACAGTTTGTTCTGCAAAATAGGAGTCAGATTGTGACCCTTGTTTTGTTCCTTGAAAGCGATGAAGTTGTTTTTAGTGGAAATATCTATCTGATAGTTGTAACATGGAATAAATAATCATTAAATGATATTAAAAGTATAATATTTAATGGTTTTGGTCTATAGGTGGCTATTCTTTGAGAGGAGTCTTGTGCCACAACTGGATCTAGGTGGATTTTTGTAATTTTATCAAAGCGAGGCTCACATTGTGAAGATGAGAGTCACTCCACAACTAGTTTAAATATCAATATTGAATTGGAGATCCACACTATGATATTTGTAAGAATTAAATTTTAGATATAGAGTATATTTTATTGATCTGGTTGTTGACTATACATCACACTATTAATGATAATAGAGTGCCATGAAGTGAGACTTTATGGACCATCAAGTAGTTATAGATGAAGTTTGAATTTATTATCACAAAATTTTAGGGGTTTACTCAAATTTATTGGAATGTGACAACCACATTAAAATTATGTGGTACACTTGTAATGATATTGTTGGTATAGAAAAGGGATAATTAATCCAAACCATTGTATTAATATTTAGACCCTACAGAGATAGATTACAAAAACTACTTGTAGAAGCTATGTAAATTAGAGGAAGAATAGATGAAGGAAGATCAGAGAGAAAATAGAGAAATACCAGAATCATTGGAAAGTGAGGATAGGCATTTTAGACCTACAATGGAAAGAAAAGGTATAAGAAGCAGGGTGTTCTTGGATACTTCTTGCTGAATGTTTTGTGATTTTTTTCAAGCCCAAAGAGGTGAATAAAATTGAGACACCAATATTGGTGTTACATCATTCTGGGTTTATGAAGCCTTAAGATACTAGTGTTTGTAGGTGTTGTGAATTCTATGAGTGTTTGAGAGAAATTAACTTTCATATTATGAAAGTTGTAAACCAGGAGGGTCATTCTGACTGCTTTGAAATTGTAATCAAAGCAACAAGCTTAGTGATTTAGGTGCATTAGAGCATTTCCTCTTCATGCCCCTTAGATTAATCTAGATAGGGTGAACTAATTAATATCTTTGGTATCCATATACTATAGTTTTATCAATTCATATAATATATAAGGCAGATAGAGGTGTTCCCATTATTTATAGAATAATGTCATTGGAAAGTGAAATTTTAGGATTTATCACACCCTGATTCACCCCCACAGGGTATTAACCTTGTTTGGAACCAAAACTCTAACATATGGGTAATATAAAATCCATGAGTCTATAAGTTACATTTTTATAATCTACATTTATCAAAGTTATATGTCCATAAATTATATGTCCAGAAACTACATGTATGGAAGTTACATGTTTGAATGTTATGTGTAGGAAGATGAATGTATGAGGGTAAGATAAAGATCTAAAAGAATTTTTTTGAAGAAGATATGTTGAATTTTATCTATAAGAACAAACCTAATGATAATTGAATAATTTAAAATATTCCTAGATATATAAGAGTAACTCCTTGATGCATAATATTACCCCCCAATGGTGTGAATTTGGCTACATGTTAGAGTCATCCTATGATATGTAAAGGTATATATGATGATGCATAATGGAAACTTCAGGTCACTTTATATTACATAATAGATCCCTCTTTTATAAAATTAATTAAGCATTGGAACTACTATAAGGAGAGAATTTAGAATTTTAATTTCCAATTATGAATGAGGATAGAGAAGTGTCATGGAAAAGGATTAGAAGTTTGGAAGTTGATTTACTATAGGTAGATCTACCATAAGTGGATCCATTGGATATAGGTCTATAGGAAGTTGGGGTTAGGGAGTTGGTTAAGTATATACATGAGAATAACCTTGGGATATGTAAAATTAGGTATGATTGACCCTGGAGTATGTAAGAGTAAACCTACGACTAAGGAAATACATAAAGGTAGTAGGAGTGGTATGTAAGGGTAAATTCAATGATAAGTACGGGTGAACCATGCATAAAGGTAAATATATAAATATAGATGTTATGATACATTAGGGTCACCTTGGGTTGGAAATTGGAAAAGTATTAGGGTGTTCCCTTTGATATGTAAAGGTTAATTAGAATCTTCCAGAACATGAATTATAGTAGTTTTAGAAGATTAGTTATTTTTTTTTTCAGAATATGATCATTGAAAGAAGTGAATGCTAGGGATTTACAAAAGAATTATTTCCAAAAAGATAATCTAGAACTTATTAATGGGTTGTTACATATGATTTATAGGGAGTTTTGACATAATGAGGAAGATTCAAAAGAATGTCTTCTAGAATTAGGGAGATCTAGAATGAGGTTTTCTAGAAGGAGGGAGGCTCAGATGAAGGATTTTTGGAAGGAGAATTCAAATAGTAAAAATAAATCCAACTTTTGAAATTTTTTAGTGTTCTATAAATTATGTATAAATTTAAAATAATATGAACTACTTGGTTAAATTAATTGATAAGGTAAAAATGGTCTTTTGGACTTTTAAATTTTGAAAACCCTTCCATATTCCCATTTCTAGACATGCAAGTAGGGAAGGAGTATGATATCCACTTCCCATTATCTCTCCCTCTTAGATATCTCTTGGAACATTGTGATTGGAGGTGGGATGCCTCATTATTTAAGGTGACATCCTCTCCTTCTTAATCACTTTTTTATTCCTCATTAGAAGCTAATTTTGAAATTTATGGGCTAGGGTTTTAGTCTGACTCCACCGAAGCATGACATAATCAGGCTAACATGATTTGTATTTCACATGGATTGGATAAATAAGATTCTAGGAAGATGAACACACTAAATTTAATTCAGTTTCATCAAGATATGTCTCTTCTTGAGTTATTTTTGTATCTCCATCAATTTAGGTGTAATTTATAGATGTATTGATATGGGGTTTTGGGGATTTTGTGTATTATAGATTCAATTGGATATTTTTAGGGTAGAACCAAACTACTAATCCATCAGATTCTATGCATATCAAAGAACCATGCTCTAGGTGCCTCCTTGATTTGATGTTACCTCAAAAACCTAATGTATCAGAATATAGGAAGTTAAAATTCCATAATCACTGTAAAAATTCACATATGGCATACAAAAACTCCATATTACTCAACAAAAACATTTTGATAATTAAAATAAAACAAATTAAATAAATAATAATTTGGTTTTATGTGCTTCAAACACTTAATTCCAATGTTTATGTGAGCACATTGTTTTCATTTACATCATAATCAATCGGACATAAAAAGTTTTATAATCCCAATTGGTAAGTACAACTGATATCATGAAACTTTTATTCCTAGTAACAAGTCACTAAACTTACATACAAGAGGTCCCACCCAACTTTAATAGTAGGTCCTAGCTAGTCATCCAGTTGCACCACCATCCAAGATTTGTGGACAACCCATCATTATACCCAGATGAATACCAATATCCCATAGAATTAGTCACCCAACTGATGAAGTTGGTGAACAATCCAAGTTACAATGTAGGTTGTAACTTAGTTTTTACTATTTAGACTACTGACCAATACACAATCCCGTCAAAAAATACCATTGACTAATCCACCCTACCAACTTTTGAAGATAACCACTACTATTTTTTGTACTAAACATTAGGCTAAGGCATCATCCAAAGTTTCTTCTAGTATAACGTGTTCAGTAAACTAAAATAGAATTCACATACCAAAAAATATCCCACTTGAATAATACTTTAGGTAACCTTTATAAACTCTCCAACACTTTGGAAAGAATCAATTTCCATAGTAATATCTATCAGTGTTCTCCACCTTCATCTATTCACCCAAGTTCCACTAAGTCATAGTATTTTCTAAGACTTTCTAGGACTAACACTTTTGTGAAAATGTCTATTGGATTTTTCTTACCATCTATCTTTCATAGCTCAAGATCTTTTTCCTCCACTAACTTCCAAATGAAATGATATTTTTTTTGGTGATGTTCCTTTTACATGTATAGAAAAATTAATTCCAAGACATATGAATTTCAATCTAATTATAATAGAATAATAAAAAAACTTCCTAATTATTTTCAAGTTCCTCCAAAAGATATCTCAACCAAATAAATTCATTATATACTTACATTACTACAACCTGTCGTGCTTCTATTATAGATAATATTACCACTAGTTGAAACCTTGACATTATACTCGCTATTGTTTCTCTAAGTTCGAACACAAAAATAATTACACTTTTCAGAGTATCCAAATCTCTCCCAAATTTTGCATCAACATACCCTTATAAAGGATCATCTATACCAAATTATAAGGTTGTATCTTTCATTCCTTTGAGGTACCTGATGATCAATTTCATGGATTCACAATGTTCTTTCATTGGATTGGATATGAAATGGATGATAAATCCCATTACATTTTGAATTCATGGGTGAGTACACACTCTAGTATACATCAGACTTCCAAACACTGATGAAAATATCACCTTCACCATGTACTCTTCCTCATCATCCATCTTATGAAATCTCCCTTTAAAAAAGCTTAAAGTGTTAGGAAAGTGGGGTTGAGACTATATTACATCTAATCATACTGAATCACTCAATAATATTATGAACATAATCCCTTTGAGGAAATAAAAAACTTTTAACTTTCCCATCTCACTCAATTATCATCCCCAAAATCTTATTTTTTTCATTTAGATCTTTAATCTTGAATTTGTAAGAAAAATATATCTTTAGATCTCAAGTCCTTATAATTTTTGATCCCACCAGAAGAACATCGTCTATATAAAAGAGAAAAAAACATATTCAAATACCTTATGGTAGCAATAGTGATCCACATTTCACTTTATATAACTTTTTTCTACCATAAATGCAATTAAATTCTGGTTCCATTGTCTTGGTTATTGTTTTCATCTATTGAGACTTCTATTTAGCTTTCTCACCAAGTCTTTATTTTATTTGATCTGTGAAACTTACCGGTTGTTTATATTAATTTCCTTCTCCAAATATCCATTTAGGAATTCTATCTTTACCTCCGTTTTCCCTAAGTGTAAATAACTGGATGCAACCATGCCCATCATTGTCTGGATGGTATTATGTTTTACTATTGGTGGATTTTTTTTAGAGAAATCAATTCCCTACTTTTTCTGAAAAACCCCTTCACTGCTAGACTTACCTTATATAACTTTCTTTATTTATATTCTTATTTTAATAAGAAGATAAACTTGATCTCCATTGACTTCATTCCCCATGTTAATCCCATCTGATCTTAAATTTTATTCACATGCAAAAAATATAACTCATCCTTCATAGATAACTACCATTTATTAGAATCATTAAGACCAACCATTTCATCCTAGCTCCAAGGTTCCCCTCCATCAATTAAAAATAAATGTGTATGTTATCCCCAAACCTTTGAACAAGTCATCAGACTATCGAATACCTCTAAAACATTTTCTTGTTATTCTTATCTATCCAGTATGAATTCTTCCAATGTGATGAATTTATAAGAACTAACTTATGGTGCTCACACATGAGACACATCATCCCTAGAGCTCTGTGGTATATCATTCACTGTCTTATTTTCTTGAATATCATTGCTACCATATAAACTATTCAGAACTTGTATCCATATGAATTCTCCATTTAGATCAATTTGAATCTATTTAGAAATATTTTACTTGAAATTCATTCTCATTCAAATTTTAGTATTTATAAACGACCTGATCATTAAAAAGAACATTTCATATTTCGAGTAATTGTTTCTTGTCATCACTTCAAAGTCAAAATCTACGGTTTTCATCTCCATATATTGAAAAAAATTCCTTTCATTTTTATACGATTTAATCTTGATCCTTACCATCCACATAGAAATATGAAAAACTGTCAAAAAATTTGAGGTGGTTAAGTTTCAATGGTTTACTAAACCTTAACATTTCTTGAATTTACTACCCCATCAATGCTGGCAGACATTGATTAACTATGTACACATCATAGTTGACTGCTTCTGCCTAAATTTCTTTGGACATTCGAAAGTGAAACCTTATGATCTAAACCTTCTCCATTAATTTCATATTTATTATTTCAGCCATTCTATTTTGTTTAGGTGACCCAGGTACAATCCTCTCATGTTTTATCCCTCTTTTTCTAGAAAAAGTTATGGAAGTTCCTTCTAATATGCTCTCCACCATTTTCATACCTTATACACTTCATCTTATTTTTGATCTTTTTATCCACCATTTCCTTCCACTTAGAAAACACTTAAAATGAATTATATTTGTGTTCTAAGAATAAAACATATACCTTCCTTATGGAATCATCAATGAAGATAAAAAAAAATTATGAACCTCCATGAAATCAGATAGGGAGAGATCTCCAAACATCCATGTGAACTAGTTCCAGCTTTTGGATCTTGAGTGTTCTTACACTCAAGCTAAAAACTACTTTATATTACTTCCTAAGTATAAAAATCTCACAAATTATGAAATTTTTATGTTCCAGATTCAACATTACCTTTTTACTATAACTTTTAGGTTATTACCACGAAGATTTCCAAGCGAAAAATTCCTGAAATCTAAACCATCAAATATTATAGTTCCAATAATTTTTAAACCATCTGATCATCCTATCAGATATAGGGTTCCATCCTTTATCCCTCTAGACACAACCATTGAGTCTCGAGTGATCTCCCACACTCCATTGGTGAAGCTCACTCTAAACACTACCTCATCTATCTAACCCATGGAAATTAAATTATTTTACAAACCTGGTAATTTTTGAACCTCCTTGAGATCAAGGAAACTTCCATTCATCATTGGAAACTTCACATTTACCTTCCCCTCTATTTTTATAGCCTAACCATTCACCATGTAAAATTTTATGAACTTTATAGAAAAATAATTGTTCATGCATCACTTTTCCTCCATGGAGTAGAACGATGATCTAGAATCATGGATCCATGATTCCACCAGAACAAGCATATTCGGTAGTAAAATACTATACCCTTTAGTTTCTATATAATTAACAGAACTTATACTACTAGATGTTTCCCATATAGAATTCATCCATATTTCCTTGCACTATTTCTTGAGATTCCCTCTCTTACTATAATGCCAACATGCTTGTCTAGGACTATTCGATTTACCTCAACTTCTTCTGTGTAACTTATCATTTCATTTCCTTTGAATTATCTTTTGATGAAGTGATAATCCTTTTATATCTACATTGAGATAATAAAATATGTTTGATCTCTTCATTTAATATAAGTCCCCATAACTCATCAAAAACTATGTCAAACTTCCCATAAGAATTTACCATGATAATTACCATGGATTCCTAACTTTCCTAAAGTAATGATAATGATACTAGTGCCCAGATGTATTCCATGAACTTCACATTAACATATTAAAGTTAAATTTGAATCATATTTAAATAATTTATATGATCAGACATAGAACCATCTTTCAATAACCTCATGAAAAAGTCTTTATATCATTAACACTTTGTTCATATTCATGGGCTTCTTATACACATACAATAGATATCTTATTAACTCTACTGATGTATTCACCTCTTAGATGTAAAAGAATATATTTTAAGCTAATTAAATATAAATGATTTTGATCACATTTATATCCAATCCTTCCCATTATTTTTTTCCATATTCTCTAGTTTTATTCTATCCAATATATGCTCTAATCTTTTTGAATGAGATAATCCAATATCTATAACCCACAAAAGCTAAATACTTTCCCATTGAACTAATCAACCAAGAACTTACCATCTTCTGATGCCATCCTTCTAAACCTGGTAAAATCCCACTGAATTGAAAATGTAAAATAAAAAGTGAATGTTACCTAAGTTATTTTCAAGTGCGAAATTTTGAGAACTAAACTCATCCTTGATACAACTTTTTGGGGAAGAAACGTACCACCAATCCACTAGATACACACTAATATACTTGTGTTCATAACCTAATATTATTATATATTTCACCTTAAAAACAGATAATAAACTTGGATTTTATGTATTTATGATTTAAATGTGTTTGGTAGGTTAAAAAATGGGCCATAAATTAATATTTGAATGATGTTGGTGTGAACTAAGAGTTTCTAAGAAAAAATAAAAGAGGATGAGGACATTTTTTTTACTATGCATGGCTTGCACTAAAACTAAAAACCATGAACCTCAACCTAGGTTTGTTCGAGACAAAATGTAAAGAGATAGTGTAGTACATATTACCTCCAAAAAATTTATAAAATTTTGTGGATTCTCCCAGGAATCATGTGTATCTAATACAGTGTAGAAAAAATGAATTGTATGGTTGGAACACAACTTACCAAACTGTGCACCTTAACCATGTGACCTTGGAAAAATAGGTACCCACTTCTCATATACCCTCCTTAACTTACCTTTGACTCCATATTAACACCCAACCACCCCAAAACTAGGGGTCAACAAATTAATTATATCTTTGACCATTTGTTAGGGGAAACTTTCAGGGTAGTAAGAGGAGGAATCTTAGAGGGAGATGAACACCATCAAAGAAAGGAGTTTTTTTTTTGTATTTTGGATTGTATTTTCATATTCTCATTTATTTCATGTAAACTTACTATAAGTGTAGATTGTTTTTAATTATTTCCATCATGATATGCTACCCCTATCTGTTTTGGGGTTGTGGGTGATGATTGAGTATTATTTGATTAAATTATTCTCATTGTGTTAGTGTAAAGTATACATTTGTTTCATAATTTCTTCAAGTTATCTTTAATATATCCACTAGATATGTTATATAATAGAAAACAAGGAATTTTTAGGGATCTAAAAAGGAAATAATATGAATGAATATATAACCATTAGATTCATTTGTTTTCACCTTTGGGTTTTCTTTAATAATGCTTTTATAAAGTGGGTTGTTAGGCTAATAAATCAAATTTTAAAGGCTAAATCAAAATTTACCAGATTAATAAGGTTATTATATTCTTGAATCATAATAGTGAAATTTATTATAAATGAAATTAAAAAACATTATAAGGAAAATTATAGTGACCTCCATCAAAACCCATATCCCCAACACATCTTTATCATAAAGTTAAAAATCTAGTTTATTTTTTTTGTGTTTTTAGTGAAACAAATATTAAGAGATTTAATTTAGGTCAATTGAAGAGTGAATAATTTTCACCCAATAAAATTATATCATAAAATAGTTTAAATATAATTCATGTTAGAAAATACCTATGGTTTCTTGAGGATCGACCCCATTCTTCCACTATACTAATTATGGAGTTTGGTAGAATTCATTTTGGACAACCCAAAAATAACTTGTTAGTTGAGATGACACTAAATTCTAGAACCTACACCAAGGTAACTATTTAAATGGTGTATTTTCTATCAAGGATCAATCAATTAATTTTAAAAAAAATAAAAATTATGAAAAATTCTTTTCTTAAACCAATTTTTTCTTGTTTTTTGTATTTCCATTTCATGCTTGTTGTGTTGTTTGTGTTTGTGTAGGACTGTTTGTGCATGATCCACTACCTCACTCATTCTAAGAGTGTCAAATTATTATATATATTTTTATTTGATCCAAAAATCAAACAAACACTACTAAGGTGAAGATAATAAATTATGGTAGAACATAGATGAAACGCTCCCATACTGAATATGGATGAGGAAAACACACATGTTTTCCATGGTGTTGGATAAAGATTTTCACCCTTGGGTGGGGGGGGGGGGGAGGTGTAAATCAATAGACTTATGCATTGTGATAGAATAAAAGCCACAAAACGAACCACCTATGTAGTTATAATCAACATTTTTTTAATAAGAGAAGAAATAATACATACCATAAGTTCCTTAAGTATATATTCTTCCTCGAAGAACTCTAATAGAGTATGTATTTCCATCGATCCATGGAGAAGATTTGGGAATTTTTCAGCCACCTATTCATCCAAAAAATGTTGAAATTAGTTCCTCTATCATATACATCATTCAGAATATGGTGTATTTTTTAAGTTTACATAGTGAATACCCCAATGCTCACATCGTTAATCTCTTGGATATTTGTGAAACCTTCCATTACAATGGAGTGTTGGAGGATGCAATAAAGCTTCACCACATTCCTTTTTCATTGAGGGTAAAATAAAAATATTGGATCAAGGAACTTCCCTAGAATTTAATTCTCACTTGGGAAGCTATATCTCAAGCATTCCTAGAACTATAATGGACTCTATAGGTAGACTATGACCTCCAATAGAGTTTCCAAGATAATCAGTACTCTATGTTTGATTGGTAAGTGGAATATTCTAGGTAATTTAAAGGCTCTAGTTTGTAGGATCATTTCCCATCATCACTTTAACACCCTTTACTAGATTACCCACCTTTATATTACTTCCATGGTGGTGGATATTCCCATATTGGTGCTTTATGGGACTCTTCTCTAGACATTGAGCAGACCATAGTGGGTACCTCACTAGGAGGAAACTAAGTAGAAGCTTATTTGGCTGATGATGATGGTAATGATCTAACCCACACTACCACCATGGACTAAAAATTGAAAGGTCATGAACCTATATGGGATGAGTTGAAAAGATTTTCATATCATGACCCACTTTGCATAATCCCTCCCATGTGATGGAATTGATTGTTATTCTATATGTTTGTTTCTATAAACATTTCTTCCCCTGATGTTTCATGGATTCCACTGAAATCTATTTATGTAGCTTAATTTTGTGTCCTTCCATCCATATCAATGATTATATGGTGTGATTTTGTGATATTCCCTATCCCCCTACTATTGTTCTTGTTTTGTTTCACTCTTTCTTAAATCTATATGGTTTAGGCAGTAGGTGAAATCACTCACATTTTTTCAATAATACTCTTCCACTTAGTAGGATCTCACAAACCAACTTAATTCTATTTATCTGGATACAATTTAGGTGAGTTTTATTTATTTAACTTATACACTTACATATTTTAATGTTTCCCTCATCGTCGCCTCCTTCATCATCTAGATCGGCACGACCCTCCTTCATTCTTGGAAAGATTATGGCGGTGGACTTCTATTGCAGTGGAATCATCGACTTTGTGGACTCTATTTCCCCAACAATTTGCACCATGGCTGGCCACTACTTTACCAATTCATCCTAAGATGGATAGGGTTTCTCATGGCGACACGGTGCCGGCCCGTGACCGAGATCCAGCTTCTGTGGCTTTAGATTCATTGTCTTATCCCAGGTGTGTGCGGTGGTAGGTTGCAATGTTCTTTGTGAGCGACTCAGACGGTGGCGATGAGATTTGGTTTGCAGCGGTCTTCCTCCTGGAGGAATGGTGATATTTTTCTAATTTTTGGTTTTTTTGAAATTGTTTTTTATTTTGGATGCATTTCGGTTCATGGTGCTTCATTTGTTCATCGATGATTATGATTTGATTTGGCCTTCTATTAGATTCATGGTTGTTTGAGGTCTTGATACTGGATGGGTGACTGGTTCTTCGGTATTGTGAAGGACATTTGGTTCTATTTCATGTGTCGGCAGTGGCTGGTTTGAAGGCTAGGTTATGCAATTTTGGATGTATGGTTCATGAATATTGATTCTCTTACCTGTTGAGTTGTCTGTGGGTTAATTAACGTGAAGCAGTAGAAAGGGTGGTAGTGATGGTTGAAGTTGAATCGATGATATTTTCTAATTGTGATGAACTCTGGAAATTTGAATGTGTGACCGTTGCAGCACTGGTGTTAATTTTGGAATTTTTTTAGGTTGCCTGTTTCTTGTGGCTTTGATCCATGAGACAGTGCATTCTGTTAACTTGCAAGGGACTGGACCAGATGAGGTTTAGAGTTGGGATCGTTCTCCTTCTCATCGCTATTTGGAATTGAAAGTTTGAGAGGGTATGACATTTTACATCGGTACCGGGCCTGTGCATTCTTGCACGAGACAACTAACCGAGCAGCGACAGGAAGGTGGACATTGATCGTATTGTTTCTCTACTAGGGTGGGTCTTTTCCTTTCTCTAGAATTAGAGTGTATTTGATCTTGATGATCTTGGTCCATGGAGGCATGGTTGTTCTTTAAGTCTTTGATGTCGTTCTGGTTTCCCACTTTTTCCTCAAAAGTGATTTTGAAATAAAAAAAATTAATTTTCAGTTACTCACTTCTTACCCTTCTACACATTATATGCTCATGGGGGACCATGATCAATCTTAAGTGTGGGGGAAAGAACATCAATTTTTTCACCCCATTAGATCATTAAATTTACCTTTACAAGGATGAAATGATTTTATTATAGACTATTTTTAAGCCTATTATTTTTAATGAATATCAGTTAAATGATAACAGATCTTGGGTGAATAATCTTAAGCTTTTTTATATCCTTGTAATGAAAAATCGTTCTTTTTAGTGGGTTGATTTTGGAAAATTTCAGTAATATCTTGAATTTTCCTCTTAATTTTTTTATTTAAGTACGATTTTTCAATAGAGTATTTTACATTGAGTAATTTATTAAATTATAAGTTTTACTTATGCATTTTGGGAAGATATGCTTTGAATTCATTGATATCAAACATGTGGTTATTATGAGGTATTAATTTCATGGGCTCTTGATTTTCTTTTAAAATTCATCAAGGAGAGTCATTAAAAAATATGGGAACAAAAAATTTCAATTATAGTATCTTAACTCATTCGAAAATTAGAGATATCAAAAACTTAACAATGATGATGATGACCCTACATCATGATTTAAAGTTTAAAGTCAATGAGATTTTGTGACCTATAAAAGTGGAAACCTGTCATTTTATGTTGATAAAATATTTTTCTATCATACCCATGGGTATGAGAATATGGATATGAATTGTGTATATTTATTTTAAATGAATAAGGGGGATTTTACACTAATGATTTAATATAAAATGTATAAAATAATCTTGAATCTACTATTTTTACCAACTTTTGTGAATGGATAGTTATGAAAGGTGAATATAGAAATTTAAATTATTTTTCATTAAAACTCATTTTCAATTGGTTGATATGAATTGTGATGTTTATACATGTTTCATTTATGATACCTTTGGGAATGATTGTATAAGTTATTGTTTGAGGACAAACAATTGATGAAGTTTGGGGGAGTTTGATACACTTGTGTGTATAACCCAATATTGAAATATATTTCACATTGAAAATGGATAATGAACTGAGATTTCATGTATTTATAATTTAAATGTATTTTGGAATGTAAAAAATGGTATAGAAATGAATTTTTAGTTAATGTTGGTGTGAAATAGGAGTTTTAGAGGAAAAATGAAGGAGTTTGGGCACATTTTCTACTATGCATAGTTTTCACAAAAACTCAGAAACTGTGTGCCTCAGCCCATGAAACTATGTGATACATAATGTGAAGAGACAATACAATCCACACGGTCTCTAAATTGTTTATAAAACCTTGTGGATTCACCTAGGAACTATACACCTCAAAGATAAGATTGACATAATGACTCACACAACTGACACATGGTTTACCAAACCATTCAAATCAACCACGCGACCTTGGTAAACTAGCCACCACTTCTCATCTACCATAAATAAATTCCATTTGACTTAAGATTAAGACCTTTAACCACCCTTAGAAACTAGTGGTTTAATAATTAATGATATCTATGGCCATTAGATAAGATAAATCATTATGTGAGAAAGAGGAGGAACCTTGGAGGGAACTAAACACCATCAGAGGATAGAGATCTCTGCATTTTTTCTTGTATTTTCTTATTATTCTTACTATCATGTAAACCTACTATAAGTTGATTTTTTTTTTCATCATTTTCAAAACAATAAGCTAACTACCCCTCTTTGTTGGTGTTGTGGGTGATGATGATGCTTTGTGTGATTGAATTATTATCATTGTGTTAGTGTAAAATATATATTTGTTTCACAATTTCTTCATGTAATATTTCATCTATTGGCTGGATATGTTTTATTATACCAAGAATGACATGTTTAGGGATCTCATTAGAAATTATGAAGAATTAATCCATGACCATTAGATTCATTTGTCATCAACTTAAGGTTTACTTTAATATTTTTTTGTAAAGTAGGTTATGATATTTTTGAATACTAGTGGTGAAATTTGTTATGATTAACATGATAAAACTTTATTATTATAATTAAAGTGACATCCATCCAAACCCATAACCTTGACACATCTTTATGATAAAGTTAAAAATTCAGTTTAAGCAATTTTTTTTTCAATAACATAAATATTAGGAAATTTAATTTAGGTTAATTGAATCTTGAATAATTTTCACTCAACCAAAATGTATCCTCAAATAATTTTCCAAGGATTCATATTGGAAAATACTTAAGGTTCCTTTAGTATCGACCCTAGACTTCCATTATACTCATCATGAAGTTGGGAATAATTCCATTTGGGTCAACTAAAAATAACTAGTCGGGAAAGTGGAAACCATGCACCACTAGATACTATGAAAAATAGAAAAAAAAGCTCCAAATGCCTCATTGATCAGGAATTACCCCATGAACCTAATGTACTACAAGATAGGAAGTTCACACACCCTAATCACCAAACCAAGTAACATATGGAATACACACACTCCGTAAAACTCAACACACAAATTTATACAATCAAAATAAAATAAAGTTAAGAAAGAACACTTTGGTTTTACATGTTTCAAAAAATTCGGTCCTACATCCACATGAGAACAATGTTATTGTTTCCATTACAATTAAATAGATGATACGAAGTTTTACAAGTAAAATTGATATTAAACTAATTTTCTTACTTTTCAAATCACACTGAACCCAAATAAAAGTGGTCCCACTACACTTTAAAATTGGGGCGCAGTCGACCATTTGGTTGTACCATCGTTTGAGATTCACTAATGAACCATCATTCCATAATGATGACTTTTGAACTCCTATAGAATCCAACACCTGACCATTGAATCCAGTGAACAATCCAAGATACAATGAATGTTTTAACTACCATTCTGACTGTAAAAAATGCGGACCAGTACACAAGTCCATCAGATAGTCCCATGTTTCAATCCATCTTGTCAACTTATTAAGATTACTACTTCCATTGTCTATACAGAACATCAGTACAAACCATCATATAAAGATTCTACTTCTATTAGACTACATCTGGTAAATTTAAATATACTTCACATTCAAACAAATACTAGGATTATTGCACACCCATTTTCTATAGGATTAGGCTGTAGGAGGTTGATCAGGCCTTGTATTGAGGGGACATGGTTGGTCAGGAAAGGATGAGATTCAACAAGGTGTGGCTGATATATTCTTAAAAGAGAATAACTACAAATGAGGTAAGTGGTCTCTACAAATCTCACCAATTTTTATTAATTCTATTATATAGAATGTGATATGTGGTCTTTCCACTTATTAGAAATTAAACTTGATTTATTAATTAATTGTTTCCTTTAAATTACTATGAGTGAAATTAAGTGTCTTGGGCCAAGATGGATCCTTGAACACTAGTTTGATGTCTCAATCACTGATGGTCATAGGATTTTCTGTAAATGCGGGACATGTGATATTTGAACCCTATAGGGGAATAAATTTAATGAATGAAACATATTCGACCTTAAGATAGGCTCCCTTAGTTCCCTTTGAGTAAGGGAGTATGATGGAATAAGAAAGGTTGGTCTAGTGGTAGGTTATATGAAATATTTAGATACCTTATATCATCTTAGATAGTGGACTAGTTATGGGGTGAGTGTTTCTACACTACTAGTAGGTGAGTAACTAGGTAGGTATATTATGGAAGGGTTTTATATATAAGTTTGGTACGAGAGGAATGACCTTGATTGACTTGGAAGGTGAGATGGTTATGGTGACACCCTGGTTGTGTTTTCCTATATGGGATTACCTATGTGGCATATTAGGATATGATGTGTGTATATAGATATATTGAGATACTTAATGCCATTGAGTAATAAGATTTGAACCTAGAGTCATAATGAGATAAAGAAACACACATGGGGTGTCTGGAATGTGATTTGACCTAGAGGACCAAAGAGTTTCCTCAAACCCATATTGACTTTAAAGATGATTAATACATGGTATATTCATAGTTTTATACTACTATGAATGCGGTAATTAGAATAGTTTGTGTGATTAATAGGATAACCTAGGAAATATATGTCCAGTTCAGGTGGGTTTCCAACCCATACATGTATGAATATATATATATATGTTGGTTTTGAGGAGGGGAATCCCCTGGTGATTATGATTCTATATTAGTTTCTGGGGAGGGATAATACACCTAGGTGTATGAAATATATGGTTTTTGAGAGGGATTATTCCCCTAGGTGTATGATATTTGTTGTTCTGTGGAGTGACAATTCCCCTAGGTGTATGATATATAATTTTATAGGGAGGGACGATTACCTTGGATGTAATCTATATGAGGTTACTAGTAGGGATATACCCCTAAATGTATAATATATGAGGTTTTAGGGAGGGATAATGCCCCTGAGAGTATGATATATGAGGTTATAGGGATGGATGATTCCCTTGGATGTTTATTATACACGGTTATCGGTAGTGACAATTCCCCTACGTGTATGATATTCTAGAAAAGGGAGGGATGATTCTGTTGGGTGTATGATATATGATGAGTATTATGGGGTGTCCTAAATTCCCCCAGATATGATATATGGTTATTATAGGTTGGTCTTAATTCCCATGGTATGATATAAGGTGAGTACTAAAGGGTGGTCACCATTCCCCCTCGACATTATATATTAGAATTACGGGGTGGGTTATATTCTCCCAGATATGATATAAGATGATTATTATGGGGTGGGTGTTATTACCCATGATGTGATACACATGAATTATGGGGTGAGCATCATCCCCCAATTATGATATTAATAATATTATGGGTGGTGTTTATCCAGCCCTCGGTATGATTTTGGAATGCCTATAGACATCTGACACTAGCCAAAGCAGGTGTGGTCAACCTCAGGTGTCATCATATAATCCAATGATTAGTGGTGATTTACTTTATTTCACTTTTATTTTATTATTTATGATTCATATCACATTATATATGCACTGTATTTACTGAAAGGTTAGGGACACTATTGGTGGATTCCTATTGAGTTATACTCACACCCTACTTGGGTGGCCCAATGTCATTGGTACTCGATTAAACACCATTATTACATGTAAAAGTAGGACATAGGATCAGTACTAGATGGTTGATCATGGTGGTTTGGATGAAGTCAGGAGATGGGATTGGGTGTGGGACTTAGGACCAGGTGGTGATTATTTGTATTTATGTTTATTTTATTTTGGTACATATATGATTTTACCATGGGAGATATTTTTGGTTTTTTTGAATTGCGTGACATTATTAAAGTAGTTTATTTTTTTATAGAATGTGTTATATTACATATTCCTTAGGGCATGGGCTGTAATGTTTAATAATTATTTTAGGTATTTTGATGATTTATTTTAGATTATTTTTGGCATGTTGTACTACTATAATATGTGGGTGTAGTCTTCCCACAATAACACCTTAGACCCTTGTTTCTTGTCAGTATCTTTTGGTGTATGGATATGTGTTCCCAATGTCATGTGGTGCTTTGATCTAGTTACTATAGAGTGAAATGTGTTGGCACAATAAAAAGTTGTATTAGATCTTTATTTTTATTTTTTATACTATTCAGGATATGGTAGATATAAGATAGGAAATGTTATAACTTAGGATGGATGATATATCATGTGCCAAGTTATCACCTACATGAGATGAAGTCCAAGTTTCCTGGGAGTTGGGATTTTTATTCTTGGTTTTCTATTATAAAGTTGAATTGATACTTTCCAAGAATTATATTTCAGATTTATTGACTTCTGGTCTTAATCTTGGCCCTGGGTTGGAAGATGTGTGAGTTCATTCATCATATCATGCTTTTTGGATTCACATGATATTCATGTTTTTTCTTGTGATTGATTACTTGGATTATAATGTAATAGTTGGCTATTTAAAGTCTCGGTATAAACTTATATATTTTTTTCCTATATAATTTTATGGCTTCATATTATTTAACTGATTTCTTGGATGGTATTTTCATTATTCCTTGTAATCATTTATCCTATTTATCATATGGTATCAATAACATAAAATGTTAATAATAAATTATAAAGTATTTCCTTTTATAATTTTTGAATTAAATTTCATTCAACCAAACCATATTTGTGATTTTATTAAAAAAAATATAGAAACGAGGGATGCGACTTTAATCCTCAAGGGGTAGCAAGGTAATTAGTTTCCCAATTAATACCCTAAAGTGGGTGTGTTGGCATGTGAGTTTCCTTGTGATATATAATATGGGAGAATGGATGATTCTCTAAGAGTTATAAATTATTGGTAATGTGACCTATGGGCTAAGTGGAAGATCCTAACGATGTTGAGATGTGATTCAGGATATTAGTGAATTGGTTTCATAGTTGAGTAGCATGACACCATCATGTTTTTTAGATATGGGTTGCGATGTATGGGGGTAACTAGAGAGTGGGGTTGGATCAGGACTTTGAGTGCCTTTAGGGATGAAAAACATGTGTAGTTCATGTGTTTTGATAGTTTGAACATGCACAAAATTCATGGAAAAATGATTATTTTGGAATGTATGACTAGAACTATAGGGTAATGACTCTAGATACGTGATTCAAGTTATATGGAAGGGTGGTACTGGGGTGTACCACTTCTTGGGTATGTTTGTTTTGATAACAAGGGCCATTGAGTACCATTGTGAGGATATTTATATGGTATAATTTCTTACCATGCATTAAGAGAGTGATTATTTCTTAACCTAAACAGTAAGTGGATTTATGTTACCCAATATTAACTTAAGGTAGGTAAGATTAGTGTTTTACTAGGTGTGATTTTCCTCAGGTAACATGTGAGACACGTCAATTGGTGGACCTTAGAAATTATATAGAATAGGGAGATTGATTTGTGCATGTCACATAACTATAGGGTAAAGGTAACAATGATAGAGGGAAACACATGATGGTTTCATGTGATAACTTCCTAGTTTGTGGATAGGCTTTTTTGGAACATATGTGTTTGATCCCTTGAGACTCACATGGGGTGTAGAACCTTGGGAGAGTTTCGTAACTATAATGGGTTGGGAACCAATGTAATTACTAGTTTCTAGTAATACTAAGTAGGTTTTTTAGAAGGATAAAACATGAGAGTCACATGGAAATGAGATAGATCATGAACCTTGAGTAAGATCAACTTGGAATGGGTGTATAATGAGAGATCATTGACAAATTTTAAAAGTATTCCTATAGGGTTTCATGACATCAGTGGACCATACAATAAGGCTTGAGATGTGAACCTATTCAAGAATTATGAGTGAGGCTTGTGAGTATCAAAGTTTATATGTAAGGGGATATCAGGTAGGTTTATGAACATATATTAGTGATGAGGGAAGCCCCATGGTTGGGAGTACACCATTATGATCAAATTGTATGATGCTCATTTCAAGTAGTTTTTGGTGAACATAGATAGTGAAATATTAGTGGACCCAAGATAGAGGTGGTTGTAATTTTTAAAATTCCATTGGAGGAAAGAGATCAGGTTATATATATTAATTGGAAAATACTCAGATGAGTATCTGTCAATGAGAATCGGGTTGACTTAGTATGTTCGGTAATTGATGACTACTAGACATGGGATGAAGGTCAGGTGATATGACAGGAGGTGAGTTTCATAAAATAGATTTATAAGGTGACTAAGTCTATATAAGATTAGTACCTATGGGTAAGTATGATGTCTAGTGAATTGGAGAAGTTATTCATGTTGTACATATAGTATTAGAGGTGGGACTATAAATTCTAATCAGAATAGTCATGTGACTCTTGGGTGTGATATAAAGCAAGATTTCGTCTGATGTAGTCTAGAAAAATCAACCGATGGGGGTGACGTTGGAAAGTTGGGAATTAATTAATGCCATTGTAAGTGAATAATTTTCATGGAGTTAATGTAAATAATTAATGCTATAATGCATGGGATGGAAAATTATTGAGAAGTAAAACTGGTTTGGGTGCGGTTTAATTATGACCATAACTAGTGGGATACATGGGACTTGGATTTTACTTCGGGGATTGATGACCTGGTATATTATATAGAGGATTCATGAAGATACTTATTAGGGTCTAAAAGAATTATATAGGGAGGTTATAACAACCTTTACCGTGAAAGTTGGTAAAATTCATGGGAAATTTTAATTTTTTTGGTCCCAGAGTAGGGTACATTTTGAGAATTGAAATATTGATCAAAATTACAAAAAGGGATTATCTTAGGGAGTTATTTCAAAATGTGTTCAAAGGATTGAGTGGTGTTTTAGGTGCTCAAGTTAGTGTTGAATCAGGGTTGGTACAATGAAACAGGTGTTCAATGATGGTAATTTTGGACAAATCTTGGATGAACTATGTTTATGTGAACCTTGTTGAAGTGTTAAGGGTGTTAGTGTAGGATGATAATCAATTATAAAGAGTTTTCTAGGATTGAGGCTAAAATTATTTAGTTTATTGATGTTTTTTGGGTTTGGGAACTGATTTATTGATTTTTTAAAAGTTTGTAGGTGTTTTGGGGAATTTCTGGAAGCCTTTAGTGAAGTTTAAAATTTTAGGCTATATAATCATAGGATATGATGGGGGTAAGTAATAGGATATGACTAGACTGAATGTTGTAAATTTTTGGGCCCAAAATTTTATAAATCCTAATATGAAAGAGACCTTAATTTAAAAGGTTACTCTTACATATATGTTTTATAGAATCTACATGTCTATGAGTTACATGTTTGGAAGCTACATGTTCTGAAGTTACATGTCTAGAAGTTATACTTATGGAAGCTACATGTATTGATGTTACTTGTTTAGAAGTATTTTATTTGTAATAGGAATGTATAAGGGTGATATTAAGATCTCAAATAATGTTAAAAATGGTTATAATCTAAAGTAAATATAAAATAATAAACCAATAGGATAATTATAGAATTTATAAAAGTCCTTAATTATTAAAAGTAACTCCTTGACGTGTATGCGTACCACATGTGGTGTTCATTTAGATAAGTTCAGATTATCCCTGTGATATGTAAAGGTATATAAAATGATGAAAAAGGGAATATCTAGTACACCTTATAATATTTAAGAGTACCTCTCTTTTATGGAATCAGTTACGTGTCAGAACTAACAGAAGGAGAGAATCTAGAAGTTTAATTTTTGATTTTAGATGAGGATAGTGGAGTGGTGTGGCCAAATACCAGAAGTTCAGAAGTATGTTTACTATAATTTGATAAAAAATTAGTGGATCAACTATAATTAGGTCCATTGGAAGTTAGTGTTCAGTAATTGGTTTAGTCCATGTGTGAGAGTAACATTGGGATATGTAAAATTAACTTTGAGTTACCCTGGAGTACGTATGAGTAAACCAATAGATAAGGAAATATTTAAAGGTGACACATGCCTATCATGGTGAGTGTAAACAAATATTTTATATTACCTAATTATAGTATAGTTATTAAACCTAGGTAGTCTCCTGAAGAGGAGTGTATACAAAATAGTTTGTCACTTTTTAATTAGAGGAAAAAATGTACTGTTTTTAGAATTGTTTGATTTTTAATGAAATGAAATTAAAAAATAAATTAAGAAAATTATTGAAATGAAATTAGAAACTAAAGTTTTTTAAAACTATGATATGAGAAGGCTGATTAGGTTAGGTTTGGATTTCCAATTACAATGACATCCTTGTTCTATTTAATTCAATCCTCTTCTGCTAATTTGATTAAAGTGAAATTCCATGACCGTTTCCTCTCACTCCCTTTATCAAATGGTGATGGTAAGAGAAAAAATTACCAATATATTAGTTTGGTATACTATAATACCTTTTTAAATAGATTTTCATTGAATATCCTTAAATGAATTATCCAATACTCGATCGGGTCTTGTTTATCCTAAACAATCATGAACATCCACAACCCCTTTCACACATACTCACTATCAACAAGTAATTCACCACTAAGCCTTGGTACATTCCATAGTATATAAAACAAAAAATAGTGGAGGGAGATAATGATAATTTACCAAAGAAAAAATCAATAAATAAATCAAAAGCTAAATACAATTGTACATGATAATAAAAACTTCTATATGAAATTGAAAACAACAACATAGAAGAGAGAAAGAGATTTCATTCAATTTTGTCCAAGAACTCAAGAATTAAAAAATAGAAAACCAACACTTACCCAATAAATAATTTTTTTACCTCACCATGTTAAGGGTAATAAAGATTAATGAGGAAGAATAATGAATTATAAAACTAACAAAAATAAAAGAGAAAGTAGAAAAGAAAAAAAGTTGTCCTATAGAATCTGTCTACCAAATTGTTTATCCTGTTTGGCGCACCTCATGTTCAAATCACCCCAAGGTCCCTTATTATAGGATTATATAAATTTAATTTCCTATATTTTCTTTAAATTTTAAATTAATTTTATTATTCTATAGGAATTTATGGAATCATTATTGAGTATGACTTTTTTGGGACAAGAATTACAAAAATATTCTTTCAATATATATTATTCAATGGACACCATAATTATTTAATAACTCCATATAATTTATTGGTGAAATGAACTTATTAGTAATATTATATATTTAGGTGTAATAACCTTAATTTGAATTGTTTATACTGAGTTATGTATCATTTCCAAATGTGGGGTCCACTCTGTCCACCCGAACAATTTTTCAACTTCATTGATTTTTTCGGGCCTCTATATGTTTGAATCATCTCTTGGTACAAAATAAAAATTTGATGACCATAAATAAAGTAATGATAAAAAAACACTAAAATTGGAATAATATTTTAAATTTCATTCCAAAAATACACTTGTGATTTAAATCTATTAAAATTCTATAATTAATTAATTTTCACATTTTAGCCCAAACCACACCAAAAATCCAAAATTGATCAAAATAAGCTTAAATTGATAAATTTAGAGGGTTTAAATAATTTAAATAAATATAAAAAATGATAAAAATATTATCTCTATCAATTATCCCACACTTAAAACATTCTTTTCCTCAAGCATAAAATCTCAACATTAAATTTCAAAGGGAACCAATGTTGCCAATATTCAAATTTCAAAGTAAAAAAAAATAAAACAATTTTCAATGTCAAAATAAATTTTCAAAAATTCACATAAATTATCAATTCAATTTCATATTTTTCAAAGAAACAATCAATTCATGTATTTTAATTTCCCCCTTTGAGAAATGATGGAACTTCTTCATTCATTCAAGCTCCTCAATTCATTATTATTAAACATTACACATCATGAACTACCTCACTTTTGAATATTTTTTCTCATCAATCATGATATAAATTCAAGTAGAGTTATGTTCATATCATTAGAAAATTATCCTTAAACATAATATTGTAAAAGAACTACTTTCACTACTTTGTAAAGAAAAAAGTCACATAAAATCACGAGGGCTTTCATTAAAGGTTAGAATGACTATAAGGCTTAAGGATAGTAGGAATTGATGTTTGAAAATCAAGGCTCAAGGAGTAAGTTTATCTCTTAAGTAAAATTCATGATATCAAAAATAAACATTTAATGAAATTATTCCCTCAGAGTACCAAACTCCCATTCCCCCAAAACTTAATGTAAAGTTTATGATAAAATAAATCATAATGAATTATTTGTGCACCCTCTTGATTTTTTTTACTTTTATAATTTTTTTTATTTTTTCGAATGTTATGATTGGAACAAATATAACATCCACCACTTAACCATGTATTATAAAAATCATAGGTCTAATAATGACGATTTTTGATTTTCCCAAATCATAACCCATTTTCTCATTTTTCTGGTTCTTTTTGTCATTTTTCATTTTCTAATTCAAGAGGGGAAAATAATGAAGTACATTGAAAGAATCAAAAAACTTTATTTATTCTCAAAATAACACCCCCATATTTCTTCCTTAAAATGTATTTAATCTCTTCCACCATGGATCCCTTCACCCAACGCTTCAATTTTAAAATATCATGAAAATACTAAGAGGAAGGTAGAAAGGGATAAAAATAGATTGAGACATGACTCATTCCTATAAAGGTAATTCATGGTATCTATTGGATAAAGAAGGATTGATGTATTTATAGTATTTTAAGATAAAGTGGTTTATAAAATTATTCCTTAGTCATTTTAAATGTGTTTTTACATAGTCATAGCTTTGACAAGTTCCAATGGAAGTTATGGTAGGTGACATGTCCCAAGATCACTCATGAATTATTATCAAGAATAAAAAAGGAAATATTTGGTCTAGGAATTCTCCTAGGAGTGGGAATATTATATTGGAAAATCACTCAAGACATGATTAATAATAAAAAATCCATTCACATAAATATCATAAATTTAAATCATGAGAAAAATTGTTGGGAAATTTCATTTACATGAATATTTCAATTCCCTCAAATAATGAGTCCTTATCTTAATAATCATGATTCACATTAATCATTTAATTATACATTTTAATAATTAAATATCATTAAAATTGAAATATATAACATGAAATCATAGGATTCCTAAGAAAATAATGTCCCCTAGGCAATTCGAGTAAAGCATTAATTTAAGCATGAGCATATAATTCCAGTTTAAATCATGAATTAGAATCTCAAAAAAAAAATGTAAGGAGTTTTAAGAGATACACATTAAAAGTGAAATCCCATTTTAAATGATGTTTATTACTATTTACTCCTTGTATATTTGGAGATTACTTGTTCCATCATGAATATATAAAATAATATTATTCAATAAATCATATATATCATGTCATTAAATCTCAAAAAGATAGGAGGGAGTGGGATGTATGCAATAATAATCCTAAAAAAATGAAATTGAAATATAAATTACGAATACTAAAATTTAAAGTACTATAAAGAAAGTAAAGTATAAATCTTAGTAAGATCCCCCAAGTGGGAACTAAATTTTTACTGCCTCTAAAAGGGAAGTACCATCTGTTATCCATAATCTATCAGTGGGTGGAGTTTCTTGGACATGAACCAACAAAAATTATTCTTTACAGTATGAAATTATTCCTTTTATTGAGGACTCCATGGATATAGTATGCCAAATCCACCCCATGGTAATGATATAAAACTTTCATGGTGGGGGTAGGATATAGAATGGGTCCTCCTATTTCTTCATTTCCACTTGTAAAACCTCTTCTTCATTTTTAGTGATTTCTCAAGGAATGCTGCATAAAAAGTAGTCAAAGGGAAAGTGAGAGTGTAATTTTGTTTGAAAAAAATTAAATCACGATATATCAATATCAAATTATTCTCCTTAAAAGTAAGAAGTTATTTTATTAGTCTCATTAGAAAAATCCACTTGGATCACCTCATGAACTCCCTCCAATAATTGTTCAACAAGTTTAAGGAGCTCCATATGTTTCTCATCGGGTACATCTTCTTTTTCTTCATATTCCTTCTATAAGTAAATACAAGTGTTGGATGAATCTAAAAATTTAATACAATTATAGTTTATACTCAATTCAGTTTAAAAAAATAGAATATAATGAGTTCTGGAAAATATCTTCTCCCTGAGTTTGTCCGACTTCAATTGCTAATTTAGTGGAAAACACCTCTTGGAGTTGAGTAGTAGCTGATAGAGGTATGTAGTTAGGATCCTCTATTTCTTTGATCTCATTAGAAAAATTAGGTAATACTAAGGGGGAATATTCTTAAACCTTGTGAACTATATAAAATTCTATAAAGTAATGGGAGAACTCAATTATCTCCTAGGCTATCGCTTCCAAAATTTGTTTATACATATCCTTCCTCAAGTCATAAATGAATTATTTTAATGTATATTCCACATTATTTGACTTCCAATATAACCTCACATGTCTGAAAATGAAATAAACATCATCCTACATGGACAAGGGTGAGTAAATAATTGGTTCTTTCACCGGTGGGTAATTTTTCCATGAATTAATAAAATAATAATTTGAAAACATCATGATTTTTTTAATTTTTCTTTGAATTTCAAGAGTCAAATATTTACAATTAGATTATTGCACTCCCATCCCATAAAAAGCACCAAGTTTTAATCATGACTATCATGGGGCGTGTAAAAACAATATTTTATATTATCTAAGTATAGTATAGTTATTAACCCTAGGTAGACTCCCGAATATGAGTGCACACAAAATAGTTTGTCACTTTTTAATTAGAGTAAAAATGTAGTGTTTTTTTGAATTGTTTGGTTTTGAATGAAATGATATAAAACAAATAAATTAAGAAAATTATTGAAATGAAATCGGAAACTTGAGTGATTTAAAACTATGATATTATAAGGGTGATCAGGTTGAGGTCGGCTTTCCAATTTCAATGATATCCTTGTTCAATTTAATTCAATTTAATTAAATTCTCTTATGCTAAGTTGATTAAAGTGAAATTCCACAATCATTTCCTCCCAGTACCTTAATCAAATGGTGATGGTGAGAGAAAAAATTACCAATATATTTGTTTGGTCTACTCTCCTTGTGAAATAGAGTTGTAATGAATATCCTCAAATGAATTAGGAAATACCCGATCAGGCCTAGTTTATCCCAAACAATCAAGAACACCCACTACCCCTTTAACACATACTGATGATTATTGATTACTTAACCACTAAGACCAAGTATATTCCATAATATATAAGCCAGAGCCTAATGGAGAGAGATAATGATCATTGAACAGAGAAAAAAATCAATAACAGGATCAAAAACCAAATACGATTGTACTTGATAATAAAAATTGCTATATGAAATTGAAACAACATCATAGAAGAGAGAAATAGATTTCATTGAATTATGTACAAGAACTCAAGAATTAAAAAAATATAAAAACAACTCTTAACCAATCATTCAAATTTTTACCTCACCATGGTAAGGGTAATCAAGATGAATGGGGAATAATAAGTCCTTACAAAACTAAGAAAAAAAAGAGAGAAAAGAGATAAAAGAAGAGCAGAAAATTTTTCTTCTAGAATCTGTGCACAAAATGTTTGCTCATGTTTTTCACACTTCATGTTCAAATAACCCCAAGGTACCTTATTATAGGATTATATAAATTTAATTTCCTATATTTCCTCTAAATTTCACATTAATTTGATTCGTCTATAGGAAGTTATGGAATTATTATTGATTATGAATTTTTCTGGATGAGAATTCTAGAAATCTTCCTTCAATGTATATCGTTCAATGGCCACCATAATGATTTAATAAATCCATTGAATTTATCAGTGAAATGTGAAAATTTTTACTATTTCATATCCAGGCGAAAGAACCTTAATTTAAAGTGTTTAGATCTAGTTATGTCTCATTTCCGAAGGTGGGGTCCACTCTGTCCACCTAATTTTTTTTCTACTTCATTGATTTTTGGGCCTCTAGATATTCTAATAACCTCTTGGTTTAGAAGAAAATTTTTATTCCCATAAATCAAGGAATTCTAAAAATAATAATGACTCAAAATAAAATAATATTTTAAAATTTATTCTCAAAATAACCTTGTGATTTAAATATGTTAAAATTCCAAAATTAATCAATTTTCAAATTTTATCGAAAAACACACCAAAAATCCAAAATTGATAAAAAAACTTAAATTGATAAATTAAGAGGGTTTAAATAATTTAAAAACATATAAAAAATTATTAAACTACCAGTTCTATCAAAAGGAAGAATGAGTGGTATATAATGATAGATTCATCAATATTTATGTGTCATCCATGCATAAATTGTAACAACTTGAGATTTAATTGTACATTTTATTTAAATAGACAATGTGTTTGATAGTTATCTCCACACACAACATTAAATTGAAATGAAACCATGATATGTTTGGACTGTTAAAACATGGACTTTGAATTAGTAGGTATAAATAGGATCAACCTTATTATATCTGATAACACTTTTGATGGAAAGTGAAACCCAAATAGATTACATGCAATACAAAGTATCAAACCAGAGGAAATTGCCAATTTACTCTAGAAGAGCTTAAAAATATTTGAATTACTCACCCTATGTGAGCTCCATGTGATAGAGGTTACCTTTATGTCTGGATCATCTTTAATAATATCCTCGATGTGGTAGGCCAACCTATCCCAAGATTGAATGTATTCTTCCAAATTTATTTTCCCCCAACGATTCCACAAGAAAATATTTGATCTTGTTGATTGATCCAATAAATTTTCTCTTCAGTAACGTCCACTTTAATCGACCTCTCATACATTCTATCAGCTTACTCCTTTGAAACATTGATATAAAAATCTTCCTCCAATATCTCTTCCTTAAAATGTAGGAGATTCATGTCAAAATCCTCCTTCCTAGTCTCCTTTTGGACACCATATGATTCCTCCAATTCCAACAACCGATTAGGACCTTCAAAACTGGCAGCTTTAGTCTCCTCAGCCTTATCTCTAGCTACCTCCACTTGCTGACTCCCCAAGAATTCAACTTTCAAGAACCATCATTGGATCCCGCCTTTCCTCTACTTCTTTAATGATAGACTGGTCAAGCTTCGAAACTTTATTACCTTTGAATGCCGATCGAGTTGTCATGGTTTTTGGAAGGTGCGAATAATCTTTCCGTGCCCTAGTATTCCTTCCCACATTAACTAGGTAGTAAACAACATCAATGGTCTTTTTATTCCCTTTAATTAAACCATTTTTCATGAAAATTATTGGTTGCTCATCCTCCCCATACTATAAAAGAAACCGAGGACCCTCAACTGAAATTGCCTCATTTTTTGAAGTTTTCTTCACTAAGGATGGACCCATCTTCTTAGCCTTCTAGTGGCTGACCCTTATCCACCCCTTGAGACCTTTGTATCAATAGCTCCATTACTAAGATGGAGAATATTTTTTTATGGTAGAAATTTGGGCTATGCATTGGAGGGATCATCAGTGACTTGGAGTCTAAAGAGCTAGGCCCGTCTGGTTGAGTGCCTGAGAGAATGTTCCATGAATTTGGCCACCTGAATCAACCCCCGAATCATCCTTCCCATCAAATAAAGGTAGAATTCGGTTTCCACCCCTATCAAATTCAAAGGAACCTAATGTATCTCTCAAGGGTAAAGAGACCACAACTGCATAATACCTCACAGGCTCATTACCCATATACTCATCTTCATGAACTAGGGCAGGAGGATCAAGTCCTTGGCTGGAGGAGCCATGCCTGCAGACCTAGTAAATGTGACCCATATGATGGCAAGAGGAGTAGAAATCCATCCAAAATTAAAAACATAACTCCTTTTTTAATCTGATATTCATTTTCGATCTCAATCTACAAAAAATCAACTCATGGTTTGGAAACATCTATTTTAACACAGATGCATAGAGAAATAGGAAGATAAAGAACTTAAGATCTATTATCCAAACACAAAAATATACTAACTAGGTTTCTAAAAATTGAGAGAATTTCATTATTTTGAAAAGGTAGTGGAAGGCCTAGAAAACATACCCATATTGGTGCCATTAGAGGATCCTGTCTCAGATGGAATTTGTAATAATATTAGAAAAGAAAGAAATGATCTCTCTTGAAGAATAGTTTTTTGTCGGTCTAGATAGAGATATGATCTTACTCAATCACAAACCAAATAAGAATATATCGAGGGTCCAATATACCTAAAATAGAGTGATGTTTCAAACCCCATGAATCGGAGATGAAATGGTTAAAGGTGTCAATTGATAGTCAGTTCTGACCAAAACAAGCCACCTGAGAGTGCCTGTGCAGGTCTGATTCTTATGTGAACTCCCTAATGGATATTGGTAGCTTGGGGAAGCCCTATTCGAAAGATAGAACCTTAGGGTTGAGCTCGATGATCAGGAAGGGAGGAATATTTGATGGAACTATGAGAGGATAAAAAATGAATCTGCTGATCAGAGCCTGAGTGACCCCTCCTCCTCACAGGCAGGGGAGGGAGATGAAGGTGAAGGCCATGGCCGTCAGGCCATGGAAGGCCTAGATGGAGGCGGCACACGGATCAACCTTATTATTCTATTAGGTTGGTTTTCATTTGTTTATTCTAGATCCTATAACCGATGTAATAATACAAGTCACTTTTAATACTAATAAAATTAAATTGATATAGCTAAAACAACTAATAAAATCATTTTATGCTTGAAAATGTGTTTTTATAAAATTACCTTATACAATGAGAATTTATATTTTAATAAAAATGTAATTAATTTATTAAAGAATGAATAATTTCTTAAATAGTAAATGATAATAATTAATAAGTACAATTTATATTCTAAAAAGTCATTTTCCCAATAAAAATAGTTTTTATATAATTTATTATTTTATTAAAATTTAAATTTAAAAATTCTAGAAATTTAATTTTATAAAATAAAATCATTTCTGGATTCATCATACCAATATTATCTTAATATAAATTTTTATTATTTTTCTAAAAATATTGATTTTTAGGTAAATAGTGAAAAATACCATTTTTACAAATAACATGACTTTTATGACATTATTAATTTATAAGTATGAAATTGAAAATTCATGAAACATTTTTATAAGACCAAATATTTATTTTATAAGTGAATTTATAATTTTAAAAATCTTGGTTTCAATTTCCAAAACCATATTTGACATTTTAGAACTTAAGTTGTATTTAAAAAAAATGTTTTTAATACATTATACATGTAGTATTTTAAAATTAAAATTTATCAATTTTATAAAATCAATATTATAGAATAGATTTTAAAATTTAAATCATTAGGTATAAATTATGTTATAAGGACTATTTTATTTTCAATAATAAAGGATAAATTACTTTGGTAAAAACTAGTTACTTCGATAAAAAAGGGGTAAAAAGGGTTTATCCAAAAAGGAAAGACCAAAAATATATTTCAAAAATATACGGAAATGGGTGGTTGAGGGTTTTTTCAACCTTATTCCTTAACCTTGCCATTATTTATCAATTTTGGAGATACTTTTCATAAGAGTTAATTCCTATTATTAAAGAGTTTTGGGTATTTACAGAAATGCAATCCCTTTTCAATTATAAAAGGGGCACTCTTTGGATCACTTACCCTCAAACCAAAACCCACTTATATACACCCAAAATCTACCCAAAACTCTCATAAAAATTCCTATAAAACTTCATTATGTCTTTGTATTCTCAAAAGACCACCCATAAAAGGAATAACCCCCTTTGTGAATGAGATGATCCAGGAAGTGAGGTATAAATTTCTAATAAATCCTTTCTCATTTCAATTTTTTATGTGAAATTATTCTTATTAAAATACCATTGATCCATATTAATTCCATAAAATCAGTATCATTATTATAATTTATGTTATTATAGTGATGATATAAGTATTAACCACCTTTCCCTTTTCTATTAGTAAAAGATAAAACATAATCGTGCATACGTGTAGACTCTGCCACCACTACACAATGTGTTTTGTTTTCCTTCACTGCCTTACAAGGATGAAACTAATATATAATTTAATATATAAGTATTCCATTTATGATATATTTTATATTATAAAATGAGAAACCATATTACTAATTTTCCAAATTCTACGGAGAACAAAATTATCATCATTGTATACGCATGGACTACCGCCTCCATTGAACGATCAATTTTCATTTTTATTTTCATCACCATTTTACATGGGTAGTCACAAGAATTAGTTTAAAGGATAAATATTATTTTTTATGAAATTATTAAGTTTTTTTAAATAAAAAATGGTTTACCCCATAAAAATATGAGCAATAAACAACTGTGGTGAATTCAACAGCCCCAAAAGAGCGTCCTAAAAGAAAAAAAATAATTTCTTCATACCTTAAAATAACCTCATATAGGTTATAATATTCTTATAATTTATTAAAATTATAATATAACACTTATAATCACTAAATAAGATAATTATTCTTCTAGTACAAAGATATTATAACTAAATAACTTCATAATCATTCATTAATTATGGTATGTTCTTGTTTGGGTTGGTTTAGCTAGATACTTGAATAATGCTATAAATTTATATGATGGATGACTATCAGAATTTAATTTCTAGTAATATATAATATAAATAAGTAAATAATTATTTGTTTTTGTTTCTTTAATGGTAATACGAAAATTTGACTCATTATTTAACAAAACACCTTTTGTTCGCTAAGAATCATCGAAACATACTACCAGACAAATTCATATTTAAAGATCATAAGAAAAACACACAGAGATTGAAATTAAAACATTATAAAAAATTATAAAAAAATCCCCATAACTTGTTTGATATGAGAATTATGAACCATGCGACAAGAATGAATAACAACATCACTATTACAAAACTAGTTTAAAATGATTAAGATTACTCACACCCGATATCAAAAATAGATAATAACTAAATAATATAGGTGTTGAGAATAATTATGAATAAAGTTTATAAAAGTTTATTTATATGAAAAATGTTATTAATGGGTGACTAATATAGTTAATTTTTTTATATAGGATGTTAGAACACATTTAGCGTCATAATTAATGTAAGGGTTTCTTGTCTCAAATTTTTAATCTTTGAGTCATACTTCATATTATACACAATTTTTTAATTATAATGGTGTATCTACTAACTATTTAATATTTTATATCATTATTCTCTCAATATTCATGAAATTTTATATTTAATTTGAAATCATATCCTTCAATTGGTTTTTATTCAGTAATTTCTAATGTTGTAAGGATTTTGTTGACTCAATTTCTGATATATTGGTTTATAGTATTTCTTACATGAGTATACTTTTTTTGATCATGATTTTACCCGATTTGATATTTAATTTTATTTTTTTCTTAGGGGAAATTACTTCTCCTCATTAATAATCACTTCTTTGATAAAATGTTTTATAAAATAAAAGTATAACAATGGTAAGAATAAATCCCATTCATATCAGTGAATCTTTTATTCCATATACAAATTTTAGTTTTTGTAAATTTTATCTTCTATTTTGTGAAATATAATATGGATTATTTTCTATGATTCTCATAATTCTATTTCCCCAAAAACTAATAATCTTTTTATGATGTGGGTTTAAAAAAATAGGCATTTCAAAATATTTAAATGGGTTATCCATCCTTTCAAAATAAAAAGTTTTATCATACACCCCACATTTATTATGATAACCTTTATATATTTTGAAGGATCCATTATTGAATTTTATTTTTTTAATATTAAATGTTTCAAATGTTTTCAATTCACCTTTTTTTGGAAATTACTTTTGAAAGTGATCTGTAACTTTTTCTTTTTATGATAATGTTAAAAACATTTTCTTAAATTTCTTTTTTAAGTTTACTTCCATGTGAAAAAATAATTCCACCATATTTTTCATATCTATAAAATATCCTCTCTAAAATATCATAGTTTCTAAAATAAATTGTCTTTCTCCTAGTTTTATAAAATTTTTATTTTAAAATGCTTTCAAATGATCAAGAATATTTCTTATTTCCAAAATTATTTTTATAAAACTTCTAAAAAGTATTTTTCATCTAATTAATTTTCATTTGATACATATTATGCTTGTCCTAGGATATTATTCCAATGATACCATCCACCTTTTTTCTTCATAAGAATTATAAATACTATTTTCTTTCATAAAAATGATCCATTAACACCTTTTTCATTCTTAGTCAATGAAGGTTTGAAAACCTAAAATTTTCTCCCAATTCCTTTCAACTATGAATACCCTATTTTTTATTATTTTTATTGAAGGGTATTCACTGATATCACATACATTGATTGATTGGGAAAACTATTGTCTTAATTGTATACCATTTATCAATAATGTGTAAATACCATGTGATATATTGTACCAATTGAATGGTATTTACCTAAAAAGTTACTAAATGTCATTGGATTCCCATTAATTTTCAATGTGTTTACCATGTTATGATTATTGATAGAATTATTATTGATTTACTTATGTGAATCCATTTAAAAATGATATGAAACCCATTTTATTTCCATGGGTTTTTATAATGTGTTGAATGAAACCTCTTTTAATTCAATGTATTATTTATGCTATAAAAAGTGAATTAATTTCATTTGAATGTTTTTTGAAACCCACTTTATTTAATGGTTTCTTTATGATGTGATAAGTGAATAATTTTCAAGTAGCACACATAAGTATAGATGAATGATGATTGTGGTCCTATATTTCTCTCTAATTCATTGGTTAAAAGTTTAAATCCCATGAGATAAGTATTTATGAGTATTTTTTTGTTTCTCATAAGCATGGGAACTGATAGTGCGGCTCATAAAAGTAATATTTACCTATACTAATGTTTGTTCAATGTGTAAATGGTGTTCCATAGTTTTATTATTATTCTCATGAATATGTTGTTCTCTAATGATTGATGTTTATTAAATCATGTTTCCACACTTTTTTGATTTATGTCTTATGTTAATCAAAGCCTTCTTCCATGATTTATGATCAATGATTTTTTGGGTATAAGTTTCTTATGTATCATCATTATACCCACACTCTCATCTTATCCTCACTTATTATATTTTATTTGTTAATGATTATGTTTACTCTTACTAAGCATCTGATCCCACCCCTTTTTCATGTTTCCATTTCTATAAGTTATAAATATTGGAAAAATATAAATTGTATAAAAGTGTTCCTTATGTGGAGAATTTGTAGGAGATGTTGAATAATATTTATGGACCAAGTATTTTCATATATAATGGAAAAATATCTAATTGATAAAAATAAAATGGTTTTTAATTAATGATTTTTCCTAACTCTATAAAAAAATAAACCTATATGGTGTTGGGAATGTATTGTGATGAAATAGTTTCTCTAAGTTATATAGATGAGACAGTCAGATTTGTGGGCTACTATATAAATTTCTATATATAAAGGTAGTTTCTCTGATATATAAGGTCCTCCCTGGGCTAGAAATTGGTAAAGTATCAAGATTCTACCTTTGATGTGTAATTTTAATTCCTTGATATGTAAAGGTTAATTAGGGTAATGTATAACTTACATAAGAGTAGCTATAGAACATTCATAGAATTTTTTAGAATATTATTTTCAAAAGGAGAGGATTATAGGGATTTCTAGAAGAATGATTACTAGGAAAATAATTTGGAATATATATAGATCCATTATAGGGGATTAAAGGGATTTTTTATAGAAGAAGGAAGATTTTAAGGGTCTTTTTGAAGGTGTGAGACTTAGAAAGAGGTTATATGGAAGGAGGGATATTTGGATAAAGGATTTCCAAAAAGATAATTTATAAGGTAAAATAAAAAAATTATAAAAAATTGGGTGTTTCAGAACATATTCCAAAATTTTCAAGAATATGAATTAATTGGTTAAATTTGGTGATAAGGGTAGAATTCTCCTTTTCCCTTTAAATTGAGAAACCCATTCTAGATTCTCATTTCTAGACATGGGAACAGGATGGATATCTGACCCCTCTTTCCATTATCTCATCCTCTTCGATCTCTCTTGGAACATGGTGATTGGAGGTGGGTTTCATCATATTTTAAGGTGATATTATCTATTTCTTCTTCAATTTTATTCTTTATTTTTAGAAACTGGTTTTGGAATCTATAGGCTGGAGATTAATACTGAATCCACTAGAGCATGGAGGAATCAGACTAACATGGTGGAGATTTCATTCTTCTCATCTAAATAGGATGCCTAGAGGATTAAAACACTCAATTTTATTAGGTTTCATCAGGGTTTGTTTCTTCTTGAGTTATTTATGTATTTCCATTGATTTGAGAGAAATTGATAGATGTGTTGAAATATGGTTTTGAGGATTTTTTGTGTTATAGATATATCTGGATACCTAGGGTGGTTCTCACCTATTTTATTAAGGATTACTCAAAATGATATTTCTTGGGTCTTTTTTTAATGGGTAAGGGATGGTTAGACATGGATGAGCTATAACATGGGTGGTAGAGGTGCACTTAAAAGAGAATAAGTCTAGATGAGGTTGGTAGTTCCTAAACATCTCCCTAAGGTTTATGAATTATATTATGTAGAATGTGATATATGGTCTTTCCACTTGTTTGTGATCTACCTTGATTTATAAATGAATTTTTTCCTTTAATTTCCCATAAGTAGAAAAAAGTTTCCTGGGCCACGATGGAACCTTGATCATTAGTTTGGTTACATAGTCCTCAATGTTTTTTGGTTTGACTATAAATGTGTGCTATGTGATATGTGACCCCTAGAGGGGTATAAATTAAATAAAAAAAACATAACATACCTTGAGATAGGTGCCCTTAGTTTGCTTTAATAATAGGAGTCCGATGGATTAGGAATGGTTAAACTAGGGGTAGTTGATATGTAATCATAATATGCCTTATAGTCTCCTAGTTAGTTGACTAGTGTGTGGGTGAGTGTTCCTCCTCTATTGAGAGGTGAGTAACGAGGTGGTGTATTATAAAAAGGTTTTATATATAAGTTGGGTATGATTATACTGACCTAGATTAACATGGAATGTGAGATAGTAATGTTTTAACCCCATTTCTTTTACATATATGGGGTTGATGGTGTGGCTTGTTAGACTATGATGTGTGTGTGGATATGTTGAAGGACTTTATGACACTGATTAGAGATATTCAACACTATGTTCATAATGTGATAAAGGAACCCATGTGATGTGTTTATACTATGATTTGACTTAGGAGACTAGAGAGGTTCCCTAACCTTTTATTGACTTTGAACAGTACTAATACATGGGAATAACATGGCTATAACCTAAAATGAATGTAGTGATGATATTTAGTTGTGATATTTAGAGGTTGACCTATGGAATGTATTTTTGATTTGGGAGGGTTTCCAAACCATGAATATATGATATATGTATGATGGTTCCAAGTAGGGACACTCCCTAGGTGATGAAGATTCTATATTAGGATAGAGGGTGGGATGACACCCTTGAGTGTATGATATATGATGTTTAGGGGAGGGATGATTCCCCTGGGTGTATGATATATGAGGTTTTGAGGAAGGATGGTTCCCCTAGGTGTATTCTATATGAGGTTATGGGGTGGGATGGTTCACTCGAGTAAATGATACACGAGGTTCCATGGAAGGATGGTTCCCCAAGGTGTATGAAATATGAGGTTCTAGGGAGGGATGATGCCCCTGGGTGTATATTATTTGAGATTAAAGGGAAGGGATGATGCCTTTTGTTGTATGATATATAAGGTTCTGGGAAGGAAAAATTCCCCTAGGTTTATGATATATAATTAGTATTATGGGATGGGTTTTATTACCCCCTAATATGATATATTGGTATTATAGAGTGGGCACAATTCCTGAAGGAATGATATATAATGAGTGCTTATTGGGTGAGTGTCTTGGTACCGGGTGTGCGGAACAAGCAAAAAATTAGATAAATGAATTTTTTTTCATACCACAATCAATGCTGTAACATCATTTCTGGTGATTTTCCACCCGATTATTGTCTCGAAGATCTAATGTGATTTAATTAAAAATGAAAATAAAATTGAACCATTTCCTCATTTGATTTTGATGGAATGCATGTTTTTTACACCGTCAAAGATCATCACTTACTAAAATATGTCACCTATAGATAATCCAAAGACAGTCCAAAATATTGTGGGTGCATTGATCATTGATTTATTGGTGCTACCATGGTTAATCAATGGTACTTTTGATGTCCAATTTATAATGGGAGTACCATTGCTTCGATTAGGGAATAAGATCTTGGATCAAGGTGCTCAAATCACCTCTCTGTCTCTCTCGGACGTGTTAGATGGGGGAAAATATCTCTTCAATTCCTAGAATTAATAGTTCCATGAATTTGATCTTCTATTGGCTTATATTGGCCATCTAGAAACACAAAAAAACTATAGTTTGTCCTTTTAAGAAGATTATCTTTCTAAATAAGTAAAAAAAACATCCCTAATGAAATTTTTGAAACTTTCTATAAATGTGGTGATTATTTTATAACTCACTTGTGACATTAAAATATGTTATGTGATGAAATATGAGTCACTAACTTGACTAATCCCTCCAAAAAATATTCTAATGAACCTTGAATAAAAGTATTTATTTTTCATAATATATATATATATATATATATTCCTTCTTGTATTCATTTTCAACTTGTGAATACCTTGAGTAAATAAATTAAAGGATTATTATTATAAAATTTAATAAAATTTAATTAATTTATTTCTCATGATCAATAAAACTTTTACATATCCTGAATCCCTATGTGGGGATCATTATGTCCTAAAATATAATTCATTAGAATTGGGAATTCATTTAAATATACTTTGTGTGTGACTCTAGGAATTTATCCTTGTAACAATGACCGATAACCATAGACCAAGAGTAGTTTCTATTAACACATTATGGATCCTCAGAAGATAAGGTTCGGTAAATGTAGCGAAAGTCTCCTATGAAGACACACCATGTAATATAACCACTTTGTATCATTATATCTCATAAATTAGGACACACACTTTGTATCATCATCCTTTATTGATTTATTATTTTATGAACTTAATGGATGAACACACCTTATTCTTCTATGGACATGGACTTTATAAAGGTACTACCATCATAGTTAACTAGGCCTAAGATATCAATTCATTTTCAGGAGTGATAAATGTTATCTTGATCGTTCAATCAATTCCATACCACCAATGATGCAACCAACACAAGCTACTTTGTCATAAAATAAATATAATGGTTTTTATCATGTATCAAAGTATGTTATCAAATGTTACACATTGATAATGATACCAATTTAAGAGACCAACACTATTACTCATAAATAAGAACAACCAAGGACACCATAAACATGTGGTATTCTAATTGGCATATTGATTATCATGACCTTCTCTACTCATAATTACCAAGTACAAACTTCATGAGAATAATCATCAATGATTATGATCCCCCAACACTTGATAGTTAAACATCATCCATATCCTGAAAGTTTGATGTATCTAGGCCACAAGACATAAATTTAAGATTACCATCATAGTGTCTTGAGTTTCTCATTATAGCTGGGAATTACTATAACTTGTTGATATGAAAAAAATATAAGGACATTACTATGTAAATAATAGACACTGAAGTATCAATACTATTATGGTAAGAATACATCATGGATAAATCACCATATATATGATATGAAAAATGAAAAAGTACTACTAAAGTTGGGTCTAGGGAACCCATGTTGAGAACACTCTCACATTCACTAGATCCAACTTGATAACTATAAAATTTTTAGATATCACATGTGTAACATCTCCACTTGGGTTCCACACACTAGTGCCTTGATCTGATCGGTTACATGACCTCAGGTTCTCCTCCCCATACACCATAGGATTCCAACAAGCAGTGACAGTCTAATATATATCATGGGGAGATTATACCCTCTTTATCAAAGCAATACAACAATGAAAATAAATAAATATTAACCAAATGGTATAACCAATAAAAAACCAAACCAGTATCACATGATGACTAAAACAAAAAATCCAATATAAAAAACTAAATAGTAGATGTGTCATGAAAAATATGTTTCATGTGTCAATATGAAAAACCTAAAAATAAATAAAGACACTGAAAACTCCCAAGAGGGTCCCGAATCATGTCCAGTTCCCTCATCCATGATCCATCCCAAATTATCCATCGGACATAGGAATCTTTTTTTTATCCTGTTATGAAAATATGAAGTATATTTGGCTATCGATCAGGCATCCTGAGTAGGGTGTGAGTACAAATCAGTAGGCCACCACCAACAATGTCTAAAATAAAATCCATTTAATAACAGTTTATACAGTTTTATACATAATAAAGTAAAATGTATAAAGGAAATGGTTATCACATTTTATTAATAATTAATTAACCAAATAAAACCATAGGTTCCCTAGGATACCTTGACCCTCAATACCTAATTTGGCATGTGACATAGTATGAACCATATTACCCCTATTAATTCACAACCCCATAGTTATCATTTCCATTTCATTTTAATTCAAATTATGGCTAATTGGAACTATAGTCCAATGCCAACATTTTGAGCCTAGATTTCCATGCCTAGGACTGTGAGGGTATTTGAAGCAGTAGTCCATGAACTACAACTCAGTTATCAAATAATCACACAAGTGGTATTTTGAAGTAGTAGTCTGTGTCCCACACTCATTTATCAGTTTATCACTATGGTATTCTGAATCAGCAGTCCATGTCCCACACATGTTTATCGATTTATCACTATGGTATTTTGAAGAATAATTCCATATCCCATACATGTTTATCAATCAGTCACACATGTCACACATATCAAATTAATAAATATTAATCAACATTAATACTTCTACCAACATTTCACATCATGGTACCATCACAATTTATCACAATAAACATGGTTCTTCAATTTAATCACATGGAAAATATGAACAATTCACTATTAACCCATTATTCATTATTTAAACCACATAACCCATTAATAAACTCACCAATTAATTAATCTAATTCCAAGATCCCAATATCCCACTAATTAATTCACTAATTAATTAATCCAATTAAAAAACACCAATTAATTAATCTAATTCCACAATCACAATATCCCATTAATTAATTCAACAATTAATTAATCCAATTTCACTAATTCCTAATTTCCCCAAAATTCAACCCAATTCATCATCACATGGAAATCAAATCAAATCAATTCCATGAATCTATAAATTAATTAATCAATTAATTTATTCAATTAAATATTCAATTTCCAAACATGCCAATTGAAATCTAACAACAAAGACATGCAGTTGTAATCTGGACTAAAAAAATTAAATTTATACCACCTATAAAGAGATTGATGAAAAATTATCACCAATGTAAATCCCCAATTTGAATCGGAACAACCGAGACCATGATGAATAATGAGATCTAGATCTAAAACCTAGATCCAAGATCAAATGAATCAAGACCCAAAAAACCTATATCTAGATCCATCCCAAATAGAAGAAAACATCCCTTAATAGGATGAGAGAAATATGAGAGAGATAGATGAAACCACATGGGAGGAGATTCTCTTACCAGGAGAGGTTCAATTATTTAATCCGAGCTTTGAATCATCAAGAACGGAGGTCATATGGCCTTGGAATCCACCCAAGAGCCTCTAAAAATGTGATAAATTGTTTTAGGGTTGATCTAGGGTGTTTAGGGATATAAGACGGGGGTTCAAGAAAATTTTAATTATTTTCTAGGGGATTAAACCCCCTTATGCATAGTCTCCTAATCAGGGCGTATAGTTTCCCCTAGCTATGAAAAAACTCATAGAGGGCCTCCCAATTACTAATAAGAGTGTGAACGGTTTGAAAAACCATGTCCTAACCTTGAAATCCCTCTCTGTTAGGGGTTTCATGGTTTTTTGGGGCCGAGTGCATAGTTTGGGAAAACTATGTGCGAACCGTGCATTGCCCAAAACCTCTCCAACATTTTCTAATTTGACCCAAAAACTCCACAGGGTAAAACCCAAACAAAATATTCATAAAACAAGGAAAAAAGTAACTTTAAATGAGATTGATATTTCTCTAGAAAAGTTCATGATCTTAAAATATCCCCACCTTATAAAAACTCATCCTCGAGTTTTACTCTCAAGAATATCTAAGATTCCAAGGTAAAAAGATCAGGCCACTGAGCCCATATATCCAATTCTCTCTCCCAGGTTTCCTCTTGAACGTAGTTATGTTTCCACAATACATGAACTATTGGCATGGTATTTCCACACAACACTTTATCATGGTGAACCAACACACATATTGGATGCATCTCAAATGATGCATCAGTCCCAAGCTCAACATCATCCACATAAATCATATGATAAGGATCAAGATGATACTTCTGAAGCTACGACACATGAAACACTTCATGCATAGCACTATACCTCTATGGAATATCTAATCAGTATGCCATTATCCTGATTCTCTCTACAACCTGAAATGGTCCAACAAACTTGGGCGTCGACTTTCCCTATCTCTAAATACTATGGTAACCCAATCTTGGAGACACTCAAACGAACACATGATCACCCTCTGTAAAATCTAGGGGTCATCGAAACCTATCATCATATGATTGCTATCTACTTTGAGCCATAGCCATATGATTCTAAATTAGTTATAGCCACTCTGATGTCTCCTGTTTAAGACTTGGTCTCAACAACTCTAACTCGCTTGCTTCTATCAACATAGAGGTGATATTTTTGTCCTACCATAAAGATCCTTATATGGTTCCATATGTATATTTTCCTGATAACTATTGTAATAGGTGAACTCCACAAGTTCTAGGTGATTCTCCCAAGATCCACCAAAGACTAGGAAATACACCCAAAGCATATCCTCAAGCACATGAATAATACATTCTGACTAACCATCTATCTATGGGTGGAAAGACATAATCAGTAAAACCTGTGTACCAAGTGATTTCTATAATCCCCTACAAAAGCGTGAAGTAAAACATGATTCTCTATTTGAAACAATACTCCAGGGAACCCTGTGCAGACATACTATCTTACAAATGTATATTTTTTCTAACTGATCCATTGATAAGGTCTCTTATATAGGTAAGAAATGTGATACCTTTTTAAAAAGGTCCACAATCACCCAAATAACTTCATTATTACAAGGTTTCCTCAGGTGACCCACCACAATGTCCATAGTAATGTTATCCCACTTCCACTCTAGAATGAGAAACAACTGTAGTAAACCACTAGGTCATTGATGCTCAGCCTTCACCCATTGATAGGTGTAGAACTATGTCATGAACCCAGATATATATCTTTTCATGCCTGACGACCAAGACTGTCATCATAGGCCATGAAAAATTCTGGTCACACCAGGATGCACCACCCACTTCAAGGCATTAAATTCACAATAAGCTCCTCCTATATACTCATAGGCACCACAAATAAATTCCTAACATAGATGATATCATCCTAATCTATGGACTAATCTGAAGGTAACTCCCCACCTTCAAGGATTTCCCTCAAGGCCAAACATTCCAGATCCTCATGCTTCCTATCACTAATCTGGATCAAAAGTGTAGATTCCACTAAAATGGATATGAGAGTCATCTTCTTCTGGATATCCCAAACCAAAACATGCATCTTATCTAGTAGAGTCATCATTTTACACTCAGCACTAGACTCTTGAACTGCCTGAGTCTGATTTTTTCTACTTAGGGAATCAACAACACTGTTTCCCTTCCCAAGTGTATATGATACCTCAAAATCAAAAGTCTACATATACTCAACCCACCTCCGCTACCAAAGATTAAAATATCATTTTGAAAATATATACTTTAATCTCTTGTGATCGGTATAAAAAGTAAAATTCTCACCTAATAGATAATACCACAAACACTTCAAAGCATAAACCACATAATCTAACCCAAGATCTTGTTTAGGGTAATTCCATTCATGTGGCCTCAATTGATGAGACCCATAATCCACAACTCGATCTCCCTGCATCAACACTACTTCAATCCATATCCTAGATGCGTCACCAAAAACCGTATACTCCTCACCTAGCTTGATTAGGATTAAGATCAGTGATGATTTTAAGTGCTTCTTTATCTATTGGAAGGCATTATCACATGATCTAGACCATTCAAACTTTATCCCTTCTTTTTCAAACCCAAAATAGGTGATACCAAATCTGAAAATCCCTAAATGAACCTACAATAATAGATTTATAGCCCTAGAAAAATGAGGATATTAAAAATGTTCATGGGATTATCCCAAGATAAAACTACCTAAACCTTCTATAGGTCCATTGACACACCTTACTTTGATACTATGTATCCCATGAAGTGTACCTGATCAATCCAAAACTAATACTTAGATAGCTTGGAGTAAAACCGATGCTCTCTCAGTGTACTCAGGATGATGTCAAGATGTTGGGAAAGATCGTCATGAGTTTTGAAGTAATCCAATATTTCATCCACAAATATAACCATAAACTGATCCAGGTATGAGTGGAAGATTCTATTCGTCAAGGCCATAAACACTGCAGGTGAGTTCATCAACCCGAATGAAATCACAATGAGATCATAAAGGTCATACATAATTCTAAAAGTAGTCCTCATTATATCAGAAGGTCACACTATCAACTAATGGTGCCCTGTTCTTAGGTCAATCATAGAGAAAACACAAGCTCCTCTCAACTGGTCAAATAGATCTTGAATACACGAAAGATGATACCGATTCTTCACAGTCATCCAGTTCAACTTTCGATAATCAACACATAAGCCTAATGTTCTATTAGTATTTTTATAAAACAAGAATTGAGAACCCATATGAAACATAATTGGATGGATAAACCCATTATCCATAAACTATTATAGTTGAGTCTTGATATCTTAAATATTTTTTGTTTTCATTCTATATGGTAGAATATAAACTGGCTCAACCAGAGGCATGATATCAATTGTAAATTACACATCTCTCTTAGTTGGTAGCCCTGAGAAGTCCTCAAGAAACACACCTTGGAACTTATCCATTATGGGTGGAAAGATATATTTCTCTACACCTTCATCATCCAAAAATATACTAGAAATATAGGTGGTTAGATCCCCCGGTTTCTGATTAATTTTCCCCACATGGCCCAACTTGATATCCCATTCTCTATAGTGTATATAATTTTCACCCTCATGGGATGTAAAAATCCCTCTCCTATGGTAAAAATATATGTTGGATTGTATTATAATAACTATTATATACCCATAATTAGGTAAAATACTGATATATACAAAATTTAGATATCCCAAAGAAAACATTACTCCCAAATCTTGATAGAACACCCCTTGAAAAAATGGACATCTCTAGATCATATCTCCAAGGGTGTATCTATCATCATAACCCCGTTCATGAACTTCACATTCAGTCTCAAAGCATTAAAAATTTGTGCATATATAAAAGAATAAGAGGCACTAGTATCAAACAAGGAACTAGCTAGTATAGAATATACAAGAATAATACCTCCTACTATCGATGATCCAACATCACTATCCACCAGTGTAGGCTGAACAATGTGAAACTATCCTACCCCTATTCCCTGTGATGCACTATGTGTTCCCTGATATTCTCCACTCTACTAATATGGGCACTCTTTCCTAGAAGACCCATGTCTAATACCTCTATTGGCACGAACAATATAACTCCAGCTACCAGACTCATACAGTGTAGAAGACCCCCTTCCCGTACTCTAGTTCTACCTAGCTACTCCATCATTACATATCTGACATGGGTTCTTGAAAAACCTTTATAGATGTACCATACTTTCGAAATCTCATCACTATACTGATTGTTAGGGGAGATGTCTATAAAAGTGATCCAACCTACAGCATTGGTAACATATCACTCAGGTAAGGTCCTTTGTAACTGATCCTTCCCCCTGGCCATTATGTTTTCCACTTCTCTAGTCAATTCTCTCAGAACGATGCTTCCTACTCTTGAATTTTTACCTCTTGACCATCTAGTAGAAACTACCCGTACTCCACTAGAATCCTCCTTCAGGTTCCCCTCATAAATGAGAGCCTGATTCACCACTTCTAAAAACTTCTTCAACCTGAAGATATTCACCCGAGACTTAAGTTCACATTTAAGCCCATCTTGAAATCGCTTTGTTGTGGATGCCTCATCCTCTTCCAATAATATAATAAATCATAGTAAATATGTAAAGTGACCTTCATAGTCCATTACAGACATACTCCCCTGAGTCAACCTCATAAACTTAGCTGCTCTCTCCTGCCTAAGCATCTCAGGATAAAAGTGCTCTAAGAACTTATCCTAAAAGTCCTTCCACTCCATACTGCTCATCTGTCCATCCTGAGTTTAGATGTCCCACCAATGCTTAGCCTAACCACATAATATGTAAACATACAATTTTATTCTCTTCTCAGCAGGAGTCTCCAAGTGGTCAATTATAGTCTAGATGGATTCAATACAAAACTCAAGTGTCTCAGGTCCACCCTCTCTGATGAAATTTAGAGGGTGATGCAACCAAAACTCCCATGTAAAATCATACATACTCTTAATAACCCACCCTATTTATCTTTCCATAAACTTCATGGACTGAGAAAATTTCTATTGAAACTGCTCTCCGACTTCCTCACCCAGAAATATCTGTGCGTCAGGTTCCACTAATGGTAGATCATCTCCAGCCAGAACCTCCTCTTATCCTCTCAACAAGTGTCATTGTGGTTGTATAACTCTACAATGTAAAGCACACATATAATACACACAAAAAAACTTTAACACACATACATAATAGGGATTTGAAATAATCTCTAACAAGTCATTCCCCCAAACCCCACCACATGGTCAAAAACCGAGGTGCTACCACTACCCTTAGCCATCCTACATCCAGGTCATGTTTAACAAGGGTGAAATAATTCTCATTATTTAATTTTCTTATTAGACACCCATTTATCCACATTTTCATCATTTTTAATTTTCAATTTTCATATTTGGAGCCTTTTTTATTTCAAGTACACAAGAAAGGAAAAACATTCCAATTTCAGCAACTTACCCAAAACCCGTTTTCTCATGTGTGCCTAAAACGATGCATGTCACAAAATAATATTGAGTTCCTTGAATTATACATGCATAATTAACTCTTGTTACTTTCCAAACCATGAGTCAAATATCATAAAATTGAAAAAACAATAATCACATCATATAACAAGTGCATCACCCATGGTGAAATAACATCCAACTGTAACAAAACACATCAATAACAACAATCTAACCCTAGGTACTTGGGTTTCCCCCTATAAATGGGTTATATACTCCCTTACATGATCTCATGTGCAAGGATAGACACTTATTAGTATCATTTATACCTTTTTTAAATATTAATACAAAAGAACAGAAATGAAAACTGGGCTTTGATACCACTTTATAACATCCCGACCTGGGTGCCACACATTGGTGCCCCAATCCAGTTGTCGCATGACCTCATGCATGCCTCCCCGTACACTAGTGGCTACAAATTAGTAGTGATGGTCTAATACTGATCATCAGGAGACTATAACCTCTTTATTAGAGTAATAAAAATGAGGAAATAAATAAAAATTAACCAAATTATATAACCAATAACCAAACCAAACCAGTATCACATGATGACCAAAACAGGAAATACAATATCCAAAACTAAATAGTATATGAGTCATGACAAATACATGTCAAGTGTCAATATTCAAAACCCCAAAATAAATAAATACACTGAAAAATCCCAAGAGATCCTTGAATCATGTTTGTTTCCCTTGTCCACGTACCATCCCAACTCAACTATTTAACACAAGACTCTTTTCCTTATCCTTTCATACAAACATGAAGTCCATTTGAGTTCTGACCAAAAAGACTGAGTAGGGTGTGAGTATAACTCAGTAGGCCACCACTAATAGTGTCTAAAATAATATCCAGTTAATAAAAGTGTATTAAGTTGTATAAATAATAAAGTATAATGCATAAAGTAAAACATTATCACATTTTATTATTCTTTAATTAACCACATAATCCCCTAGGTTTCAGAGGACACCCAAAACCTCAATACCTACTTCAACCCATGTTGGGTTCTGAACCATATCACCTGTTCAATTCACAATCCAACCGTTATCATTATCATTTCATTTCAATTCAAATTACTATCAATTGGAACCATAATCCAATGCCAACATTTTAGGACTAGATCTCCATGCCTAGTACCACATGGGTATTTGAATCAAAAATCCATAACCCACAACTCAGTTATCAAACAATCACATAAGTGGGATTTTGAAGGAAAATTTTATGTCTTACACTCATTTATTAGTTTATCACTATAGGATTTTGAACCACCAGTCCATATACCACAAATATTTATAAATTTATCACTATGGGATTTTGAAGCAACAATCCATGTCCCAAACATGTTTATCAATCAATCACATAAGTCACACATATCACACCAGTAAAGTTTAATCAACATTAATCCTTTTACCATAATTTCATATCATGGTACCATCAAAATTTATCACAAAAACATGGTTCTTCAATTTAATCATATGGAAAATTTGAACAATTCACTATTAAAACATTATGAATGATTTAAACCATATAACCCATTAATTAATTCACCAATTAATTAAGCTAATTCCACAATCCCAGTATCCCATTAATTAATTCTCTAATTACTTAATCAAATTTAAAAATCCTAATATACCATTAATTAGTTCACTAATTAATTAATTTAATTCCACAATCCCAAAATCCCATTAATTAATTAACCAATTAATTAATCCAATTTATCTATTTCCTAATTTCCAAAAAAATTGAACCCAATTGATCAACACATATAAATTAAATCAAATCAATTCCATGATTCCTTAAATTAATTAATAAATTAATTTATTCAATTAAAGATTCAAGTTCCAAACATTCTAATTGAAATATAATAGTTTATACATGAAATTGTAATTAAGAGTAATGGAATTGAATTTATACCACCTACCTTGAGATTTTTGACCAACTCTCTCCAACAGAAATCCACTATTTGAAGTGGAACAATAGGGATCACAATGAAGAATGATATCTCAATCTGAAACATAGATCCAAGATAAAATTAATCAAGATCCAAAAATCATAGATATAGATACATCCCAAAAATAGGAAAAAATTCCTTAAAAGTATGATAGAAAGATGGTGGAAATAGTGGAAACCACACAGGATGATATTCTCTAACTAGGAGAGGTGCATATTGTAACAGCCCGAGATTTTATGAAAAATATTCTTTTTAATTTTATTAATGTCTTGTGTTGTACGCTACACCAAAAGGAGCTTTCAAAACACGCATCTTTGACTTGCCTTGCATTACACGCAATCGCAACCTTCCTCGACAGCGTGTGTAGTACGCAATACTGAGTTTCACGTAACAACGATATGCTATTAAAATATTATTAAAACTAGCCGTTATAAATAGTAATAACCACATTTTAAAATTTTTAGCTCTCAAAATGGACTTCATTTTTGGATTCAGAGTATCGAATTTAGCCTAAGGTGAAATTTTGGTACTTTTCGGATAACTTTCATATTCTGATGAATAGTGAAAATTACTAACTTATAATTAAAAACAACTTTTTTAATCGAAATAATTAATAGTGATAAATTATTAATTTGAGTGGTTTTAAAGTATATTTAGAATATATTTTTACAATTTAATACAATGTTGGTCATTGAATGTAATTTCACATTTAAACCAGACATAATCAAGTGTCAATCTTTTGATAGATATTGTTTCTTAAAAACACGCTATTTGTTTTAACAGCGGGATTTAATTATAAAATTAATTAATGAAACTTCTATGTTATGAATTTGGTAAAATAGACTTCATTTTTAAATTCGGAATATGAAATATAGCTTAGGATGAAATTTTGGCACTGTTCTGAAAAACATCAATTTTTGATGAATAGTGAAACTACTAAGTGGTAGTTAAAAAAAAACTGAATTTTTCATAAAACATAATTTTACCGCTTCTATGAATGGAATTTCAAAAATCCGACAGACACGGTTAATATCAAGGACTAAAATGTGGTTCAATTAGATGAAAATAATTTTTGGTGAATAGTAACTTTTTACTTTTTTTACCACGGTTAATAGTAAATAGGGTAACTAAGGGTAAATATGATATTACTATTACCCTAACACATGTCCTAATTCTATTGGATAAGTGTAATTCGACCAAAAACAACCTTATGAATATAATATGACCATTTAGGTCCACTTGGATTAGATTATGACATTTAATATTATTTTATTTAATGAATAGTTAAAATAGTTAAAATCAAAGTTTAATAACTAAAACATTTTTAATATGGGGTTAGACATAAGATAAATTCGACTATAAATATTAATTAGAAATCTAAAAAGATTTCCTACATAATGATAGTTTATTTATAATTTTTAGACTTTAAATAAATTAATTTATTTATGACACAACGATGATGCAGTAATTACCCTTTTAAGGAAATATTAACATAATTGATGTTATAAATGCTCAAATGAATGTAATTTGAGACTTTTTATGCATTACACTAATTTTATAGGTTACTATGATATATTAGTGATGATTTAATCAACTTGGTTCAAACATATAATTCTGTTATGACTTTCACAAAAATCATATATCAAATAGTGTCAAAATTGACACAAAATAGTTTTTAAATCAAATATTATATTATTAATTGTTATTTTATTCCTAAAAATCTACCGTTCGGCCAAATGACTTAGATAAGGATATATATATTAATAATAAACAATTTGGGGTTCGTTTGGCATGTTATAGTAAGTGTATTAACCATATAGTGAAAGAAAACAAAAAGACACGGTAAAAGTAAAATTATTTAACTTAGAGTTAAATCTAATTGATAAGGTTAAAATAACACCCTAAACTTGTCTAAATCCTATTGGTTGATAGGAGTTCGACCCATCCCTACTTTAGATTCTAAATAAGACCCTTTGGAACCATTATAAACCGATTTTGACTTTAATATAAAATAATATTTTGAGATTTCCTAAGGTGCCCCTCTCCTCCCTTATAAAAGGACACCTCCTCCCCCTCCTCCTCACACCAATTTGAGCCCTCAAGCTCGGCCAACCCCTGCCCAAATCTCTTCTCCACTTACCTAGAAACATCCTAGAGGTTCTGGTCTTCCTCAAAGACCAATTTTAGTGCCCTAAGAGGAGGTCTCAAAGAGGCGCTTCAAAGAAGAGGTAATTACCGTTACCAATTCTTTCATCTTTATTTCTTCTTCCACTTATTCTTATTAGTTTGTTTCATTATGAAGTAATAAAATCAGTATAACTCATATACGGATATGTTATTATAAGTATGAAACAACCCTATTTCACCATCTATCCATCCTACGGAAAAAGAAATCACCGCGCGTGCGTACGTACGAAATACCGTCTCCACGCCGTGGTGTAATCTATTTTCCACCACCACCTTACATGGATGGGTATAATGGTGTAAAGAATAACTATAAATAGTTATTACAACATCATATTGATTCTGATATATTGTATAATCCACTCCAATTCAATTCAATATTTATGGAAATGATATCATCGCTCGTGCGTACGTACGGACTACCGTCTCCACGACGCGATGAGATTCATTCTCCATGTTAACCATTTAAGAATGATTATAAAGTATATATAAGAAATAATAATGAAATATATGAAATTATAAAGCTAATGGATTTATGTATATATATATATATGTATGTCATCTACTTACTTCCATTCAAGACAATAAGGAAACGAAAACAGCGTTCATGCGTACGTACGGACTACCGTCTCCATGAACGGTGTTTTTCATTTCATTTATCTATCTATTATATATATATATATACTGAATATATATGATATATAAATCATATTTTATATTCTGAAAGTAAGTAAATCATGATATAAGTAATAATAATGTCAAGAACAACAAGTCAAAACACCTACGATAAATGAAACGATTTTACCCAAAACGCTTCTTTAACATGGAATTTACAAAAGAACGGGTAATATAATGTCATAAGTGAACCATATATGATATCATAACAATGAATATGATTCTGTAATAAGTCAATGACATTATTTAAATCATTATACAGGAGGTTCGGACACATACGAAGCAAATCGGACCTAAGGTAAGGGAAATATCACAATCTCATTTTTATCCGAGATTGTTTATACTTTGGTATTTACTGGGGTGTATTTTATCATACACATACATGTTTCATCAATATGTAATATTATTTACATCCACCTACAATTGTTTAAATCCATTTTTACCCTTCGGTGAGTTTTTAGTAAAAGAAATGAAAGGAATCTTTTGTCTTTTTTCGTACGAGGTACTTTTTGACTTTTCCGACAAAAGTACGAAGAATGTTTTTTTAACTTATACGGCATGAATGGATTTCTAAAACATTATTTCCAAGAATATTCCCTTACAAGTATTCAATTTTATTTTTAATCAACTTCTTTTAGTTTAAAATTTTATGACATGTTAAGAAAGGAAAAGTGTTTTTTAAGTAGAAAGGATATTTTCCTCAAGAATGAAGTTCAAGTATTTTATCAAAATTATTTTCCATCTAAGATAATAAAAGGGTTCTGTTCTTATCCCTATTATTACATGGATTTGATTATGTTGTGATGGAAACATTTTTATGAATTCCTTTATCTTATATGAATTGTTTTATGATGTCATGTTGTTTAAGAATCCCATTTTTATTACATGGGTTACGCTATGATGTATGGTTTATGATTATGTGGCACACATAAGAAAGGATTCATTATAAGATGGGTGGGACCTATATCTCCCTCCAATGCATTGGGTAAAGATTTTATATCTCATGAGATAGACAGGGCTGGAACGGTAGGTTATACCGGTTCAATGAAACAGGACTGAAACGAGGGTTACTCGGTTCAGAAAGTGACTTTGTTCACTAAGATAGTCTTGGAAATGAGTCTTGACTAACAAGAAATGATTCTCTATGATTATGTGTGAATGCCACAAAGTTTCATGTTTTAAGTTATGATTATTGTGATTATATTTCACTTCCATGATTTACCCCATGTTATGAAATTATGGTCTCTTTTGCAGGTTAAGATTTCCAAAAATTATGTGCTTATGTATATGATGTGATTGATATTTATTTTGTTTACCCTTACTGAGCATTTGAGCTCACCCTTTTATGTTTTCTTTTCCCCAGGATATAAAGAACGGTTTTAGGTAAAAAAAGATCTTTATGGGAGATGTTGAAGATATTTCACCAGGATTAGAAGATTATATTCCGAGTTTCCAAAGACACTAAACTATTACGATCCTTGTGTGTGTGTTTTTTGTTATGTACTAAGTATTCCGCAAATCTAATGTAATGTCCATGTACGTTAAGCTTCGGGCCTCTACAGTTGGTATCAGAGGAAAGGTTTAGTCAACCTTTGGAAACTAGGATGTGAGAATGTTAGTGAGATCCCTAGAGATATTTCTAAGGTATGTCTAGGGATGTCCCTAAGGATAAGTATACATATAAGATACAGTCCTAGAACTATGGTAACGATCATAGAATTTAACCTAAGAAGTTAGATATTGAGGATACTCCCCCTTTATAATGTTGTTTTCCCTATCATGATTTTTGCCTCTCACACTATTCTTTTTGGGTTTTAGACGATGGCTGGAAGCCGAAGGAACCGTGTTGACCAATGCAATGGACAATGCAATGATTGTCCTCCTGAACAAACAAATGTTATGGGAGATGGAGTGCAAAATCTTATTTCTATACTTACACAAGCTATGAATCATTCTGGACTTCCAAATGAGCAGAGAAAGGAACAATATTCTATTGAGTCCTTCATGAGGCAACGTCCACCTTCTTTCAGTGGGACTTCCGATCCACTTGTTGCTGAACAATGGATCAGTACCACTGAAAAGATATTTTCAGTTCCTCAATGTTCTGAGCATGATAAAGTCATCTTAGGAGTATATCGTTTGGAAGGTGAAGCTGATGAATGGTGGAATATTATCAAGAATACGAGGCAAAGAGATGAAATTGATTCCATGGAATGGGACGAGTTCAAGAACTTGTTTTTCAGTAAGTACTTCCCTCGTATTCTCCGAACAAAGATGGAGAAAGATTTTCTTGAACTGAAGCAAAGGGATGATGAATCTGTTGGTACCTATGAAGCAAATTTTACAAGACTTGCAAGGTATGCATCTGGCATTATCATCCAACCTGAAAGTAAAGTTGATCGATTTTTCAGTGTCTTAAAACCAAGTCTTCGAAGGGCATTAGCTATAAGAGACTTCAGTAGTTATGAAGAAATTGTGCGTTGTGCTATCAAGGTAGAAATGGAAGTTGGTGTTACATATCCATCTCATGGTTTTGACAAAAAACGAAAGATGGAGTTCAAGGAGAAATCTCAGAATAATGGTGAAAAGAAGATGAATGTTTCCTTATGCACAAAGTGTGGAAAGAAGCATGGTGGAGATTGTCTTAAAGGGACTAGAAAATGTTTTAAGTGTGGAAAAGAAGGTCATCGAGCAGCTGAGTGTCGAAGTAATGGAAAAAGGGTTTCTAATGATGTGAATAAAGAAAACACTGCAGAGAACGCACCACCAACACTTCAATGCTTCAAGTGCAAGGAAATGGGGCATTATGCTAATAAATGCCCTAATCCAAGGGTTAGTGATGATCAACATGAGCAACCACTGAAGGCAAAGGACAAAGGGAAGTCACATGAGATCACTATTGGCAATGTTGAATATGAAAACGATGTGGTGGAATGATTAAGTGTTTATGTAATGGGATTCCAAAATAATTTTGTATCATTGAGTATTGCAATATTTATTGATGTGGTATTCAAAGTGATTGAGGTATTTTTTGGAAATAAGATGATATGCGCATAATGAAGGGAAAACGAGAAAATGAAATGTTTAATAGTATTCATGAGCTCATGATTGATATAAGGACTAAGTGATATCATGGTTTGAGTATATAGAATTTTGAGGATTTTGGTATGTGAAAAGTGTTAACTTTAAACTGCATTCATGTTTTCACTAAGGTATTCAAGAGAATACATGATTAAGGACTTTGAATGTTTGGAATGTGACCAACAAAACATATCTTATGATATATGGGGATCAACGATGGTATTAAATCTCTGGTAATCGTTTTCACTATGTTATGAGAGTGGACTGCAGTATTATGGATAAGCCTAAAGTTTGAAATGGATTATGTTGGAAATAAGTGAGTATTGTTTAAGGATAGAAGTTTTTTTCGATATTATTGATGGGATGTTATAGTAATGTAGTTTTAGAAAAAGGACAACCTGCAGGACGGGCGACAGCCCATCGCGTCGGACAAGGCTGTAGGAATCGAACCCACAACCGAAGTGCGATTGGCCTTTATTGCCTACCACTGGCCTACAGGAAGTACCTGTTTAGTAGAAACTAGTTTTATTATATTAATCAGTATGATATATGAAGTATAAAGTCCATTTTAGGAACCATATATGATTAATCTCACTATAGATCAACTTATGTGTATAATTTTTGCTAACCTTTTGTTTGAGACAGATGGAATGACCCGTCATTCTGCTAACACTTCACGAATAACAAATTCAACTTCATTTATTTAAGAGATGAAGTGGAAATAATTAAAGGCACGAACAACAGTGAGATTGTACCAAAATAAAGTATTTATTCTAATTCTTTAACTTTAGGGAAACGATCTTGAAAACCAAAAATGTTGTCCAAGTGATCTTATACCTGATGAATCAGATGGTACCTTATATCATCACAAATCTATGGATTTGTGATTACTGGCTTTTCCATAGCCATGTTCTCTACCACTCTCCATCAGAACATGATGGTTAGATTTCTCTTCCATATCCATATTTTCACATATGTGGAAACCCAGTGACTAGTTTATTTGGGTAATCGTTACGTTTCATACTTTTGTTTTTAAATATTGGTTTTGATATTCCTTTTTACGATGTGGGTTTCTATTAAAGAAACTTTCAAATAGTAAACCATTTATAACCCCGACGAATTTCGAGGGCGAAATTCATTTTAAGGGGGGTAGAATGTAACAGCCTGAGATTTTATGAAAAATATTCTTTTTAATATTATTAATGTCTTTTGTTGTATGATACACCAAAAGGAGCTTGCACAACACGCATCTTTGACTTGCCTTGCATTACACGCAATCGCAACCTTCCTCGACAGCGTGTGTAGTACGCAATACTGAGTTTCACGTAACAACGATATGCTATTAAAATATTATTAAAACTAGCCGTTATGAATAGTAATAACCACTTTTTAAAATTTTTAGCTCTCAAAATGGACTTCATTTTTGGATTCGGAGTATCGAATTTAGCCTAAGGTGAAATTTTGGTACTTTTCGGATAACTTTCATATTCTGATGAATAGTGAAAATTACTAACTTATAATTAAAAACAACTTTTTTAATCGAAATAATTAATAGTGATAAATTATTAATTTGAGTGGTTTTAAAGTATATTTAGAATATATTTTTACAATTTAATACAATTTTGGTCATTGAATGTAATTTCACATTTAAACCAGACATAATCAAGTGTCAATCTTTTGATAGATATTGTTTCTTAAAAACACGCTATTTGTTTTAACAGCGGGATTTAATTATAAAATTAATTAATGAAACTTCTATGTTATGAATTTGGTAAAATAGACTTCATTTTTGAATTCGGAATATGAAATATATCTTAGGATTAAATTTTGGCATTGTTCTGAAAAACATCAATTTTTGATGAATAGTGAAACTACTAAGTGGTAGTTAAAAAAAACTGAATTTTTCATAAAACATAATTTTACCGCTTCTATGAATGAAATTTCAAAAATATGACAGACACGGTTAATATCAAGGACTAAAATTTGGTTCAATTAGATGAAAATAATTTTTGGGGAATAGTAACTTTTTTACCTTTTTTACCACGGTTAATAGTAAATAGGGTAACTAAGGGTAAATATGATATTACTATTACCCTAACACATGTCCTAATTCTATTGGATAAGTGTAATTAGACCAAAAACAACCTTATGAATATAATATGACCATTTAGGTCCACTTGGATTAGATTATGACATTTAATATTATTTTATTTAATGAATAGTTAAAATAGTTAAAATCAAAGTTTAATAACTAAAAAATTTTTAATATGGGGTTAGACATAAGATATATTCGACTATAAATATTCATTAGAAAGCTAAAACGATTTCCTACATAATGATAGTTTATTTATAATTTTTAGACTTTAAATAAATTAATTTATTTATGACACAACGATGATGGAGTAATTACCCTTTTAAGGAAATATTAACATAATTGATGTTATAAATGCTCAAATGAATGTAATTTGAGACTTTTTATGCATTAAACTAATTTTATAGGTTACTATGATATATTAGTGATGATTTAATCAACTTGGTTCGAAAATATAATTCTGTTATGACTTTCACAAAAATCGTATATCAAATAGTGTCAAAATTGACACAAAATAGTTTTTAAATAAAATATTATATTATTAATTGTTATTTTATTCCTAAAAATCTAACGTTAGGCCAAATGACTTAGATAAGGATATATATATTAATAATAAACAATTTGGGGTTCGTTTGGCATGTTATAGTAAGTGTATTAACCATATAGTGAAAGAAAACAAAAAGACACGGTAAAAGTAAAATTATATAACTTAGAGTTAAATCTAATTGATAAGGTTAAAATAACACCCTAAACTTGTCTAAATCCTATTGGTTGATAGGATTTCGACCCATACCCACTTTATCTTCGAAATAAGACCCTTTAGAACCATTATAAACCGATTTTGACTTTAATATAAAATAATATTTTGAGATATTCCTAAGGTGCCCCTCTCCTCCCTTATAAAAGGACACCTCCTCCCCCTCCTCCTAACACCAATTTGAGCCCTCAAGCTCGGCCAACCCCTTCCCAAATCTCTTCTCCACTTCCCTAGAAACATCCTAGAGGTTCTGGTCTTCCTCAAAGACCAATTTTAGTGCCCTAAGAGGAGGTCTCAAAGAGGCACTTCAAAGAAGAGGTAATTGCCGTTACCAATTCTTTCATCTTTATTTCTTCTTCCACTTCTTCTTATTAGGTTGTTTCATTATGAAGTAATAACATCAGTATCACTCATATACTTATATTTTATTATAAGTATGAAACAATCCTATTTCACCATCTATCCATCCTACGGAAAAAGAAATCACCGCGCGTGCGTACGTACGGAATACCGTCTCCACGCCGTGGTGTAATCTATTTTCCACCACCACCTTACATGGATGGGTATAATGGTGTAAAGAATAACTATACATAGTTATTACAACATCATATTGATTCTGATATATTGTATAATCCACTCCAATTCAATTCAATATTTATGGAAATGATATCATCGCTCGTGCGTACGTACGAACTACCGTCTCCACGACGCGATGAGATTCATTCTCCATGTTAACCATTTAAGAATGATTATAAAGTATATATAAGAAATAATAATGAAATATATGACATTATAAAGCTACTGGATTTATGTATATATATATATGTATGTCATCTACTTACTTCCATTCAAGACAATAAGGAAACGAAAACAGCGTTCATGCGTACGTACGGACTACCGTCTCCATGAACGATGTTTTTCATTTCATTTATCTATCTATTATATATATATATACTGAATATATATGATATATAAATCATATTTTATATTATATAAGTAAGTAAATCATGATATAAGTAATAATAATGTCAAGAACAACAAGTCAAAACACCTACGATAAATGAAACGATTTTACCCAAAACGCTTCTTTAACATGGAATTTACAAAAGAACGGGTAATATAATGTCATAGGTGAACCATATATGATATCATAACAATGAATATGATTCTGTAATAAGTCAATGACATTATTTAAATCATTATACAGGAGGTTCGGACACATACGAAGCAAATCAGACCTAAGGTAAGGGAAATATCACAATCTCATTTTTATCCGAGATTGTTTATACTTTGGTATTTACTGGGGTGTATTTTATCATCCACATCCATGTTTCATCAATATGTAATATTATTTCCATCCACCTACAATTGTTTAAATCCATTTTTACCCTTCGGTGAGTTTTTAGTAAAAGAAATGAAAGGAATCTTTTGTCGTTTTTCGTACGAGGTACTTTTTGACTTTTCCGACAAAAGTACGAAGAATGTTTTTTTTTAACTTATATGGCATGAATGGATTTCTAAAAAATTATTTCCAAGAAGATTCCTTTACAAGTATTCAAGTTTATTTTTAATCAACTTCTTTTAGTTTAAAATTGTATGACATGTTAAGAAAGGAAAAGTGTTTTTGAAGTAGAATGGATATTTTCCTCAAGAATGAAGTTCAAGTATTTTATCAAAATTATTTTCCATCTAAGATAATAAAAGGGTTCTGTTCTTATCCCTATTATTACATGGATTTGATTATGTTGTTATGGAAACATTTTTATGAATTCCTTTATCTTATATGAATTGTTTTATGATGTCATGTTGTTTAAGAATCCCATTTTTATTACATGGGTTACGCTATGATGTATGGTTTATGATTATGTGGCACACATAAGAAAGGATTCATTATAAGATGGGTGGGACCTATATATCCCTCCAATGAATTGGGTAAAGATTTTATATCTCATGAGATAGACATGGCTGGAACGGTAGGTTATACCGGTTCAATGAAACAAGACTGAAATGAGGGTTACTCGATTCAGAAAGGGACTTTGTCCACTAAGATAGTCTTGGAAATGAGTCTTGACTAACAAGAAATGATTCTCTATGATTATGTGTGAATGCCACAAAGTTTCATGTTTTAAGTTATGATTATTGTGATTACATTTCACTGCCATGATTTACCCCATGTTATGAAATTATGGTCTCTTTTGCAGGTTAAGATTTCCAAAAATTATGTGCTTATGTATATGATGTGATTGATATTTATTTTTTTTACCCTTACTGAGCATTTGAGCTCACCCTTTTATGTTTTCTTTTCCCCAGGATATAAAGAAAGGTTTTAGGTAAAAAAAAATATCTTTATGGGAGATGTTGAAGATATTTCACCAGGATTAGAAGATTATATTCCGAGTTTCCAAAGACACTAAACTATTACGATCCTTGTGTGTGTGTTTTTTGTTATGTACTAAGTATTCCGCAAATGTAATGTAATGTCCATGTATGTTAAGCTTCGAGCCTCTACACATATCTTCAATCTAGGCTTTAAATCATCAAGAACTGAGGTTAGATGGCCTTGGAATCTATTTGGGAACCTCCAAAAAACAATATAAATAATTTTAGGGTCAAGATTGGATGTATAGAGATACACGATAGGGGTTCAAAAAAATTTAATTATTTTTTAGGGATTAAACTCCCGTACACACATTTTTCTGCTCGGGATGCATGATTTCCCCTAACCGTGCACCTCCTCCTAGAGGGTTGCATAGTCACTACTAAGAAGGTGCATGGTTTGAAAAGCCATTTCCCAACCATGAAATACCTATATTTTAGGGGTTTAATATTTTACTTTGGTATGGTGCAAGGTTTGGGAAAATCATGCGCCAACCGTGCACCGCCCAAAACCCCTCCAACATTTTCCAATTTCACCAAAAAACCCCCCATGGTAAAACCCAAACAAAATATCTTTAAAAAAAGGAAAAAGAGTACCTATAAAATAGATTGAGGCTTCTAAAAAAGAGTTCAGGATCTTAAAATATGATAATATCATGATTCTGTTAGGTAAAGGATTTAGTCATTAGGCTTTCCAAATTTTCCTACATGTCCACTATGCTATATTTGACCTCACTTCCTCGAGTAAAAACCCTAAATATATGATAACCCAAAGTATATATAATTTTATCCTCTATCATAAAATTAACATCTTGGATAACACCTTTTATATTAATCCATTAACTAGAAAATAATACTTACATATTCTATATTATTTCTTTAGCCACATCATAAGCTAAAACATACTCGATATTTGCAGATATGAAAACCACTATCATTAATGAGATACTCTTTCTTATTACCTTAGCCTACATGAAATATTAGATCCAAATATTCCATAGGAAGACTAGTTTGTATCACTTTATAACTAGTGTTCCTTCTTCTATAGGTATTGTGTATATATCCCTTGTACTTTCTCAAGTACAATTAGATAGTTCTGACTAATTCATATACAGTTATCCTGAATTTACTAGATAATTTCCTACCATAATGTTTGTGTTGGTAATATCATATCCAGAAGATAACATGAAATATGTGATATATCCAATGTCAAAGTGTATAGAGTTCTAATAACTATTATAATCTCCTCTTATATCTCATACATGTCTTTTTTGATAGATGTTTTCCATGTTACATTGGCAACAATTCTCTCTTGAATTGTTCCAATATGAATTTTTCAATATTTTATCATTATATATACTTTGAATTTCTCCAAGTAACCCTTATATATACATCAGTGGATCTTTCTCCATATAAATTTGGTTACCAATTTATGTAAATATTTTTATATTTACTTTCAATATAGTCTTAACTAACTATAATAATAAGGACGTTTTCCATATCTAATTAAGTTTTTTACTTGGAAAACTATATTATTTCAACTAACCTATTATATACACCTGAAAATAATTCATTATAAATGAATATTTTATGATCATGATATTTAATTTATTCCAAAATTAGATCTCTATAACTTTCATCCCTTATTGGTCTTATTTTATGTCACCAAACTTTTTTGGTTCCAAAAGTTTTCCTTTAGTGAAGGTGGTCTTGACATCCAATGACTAATATAATAATCATATAAAGTTGTTATGATGAATATAATTTTATTGGATTTAAGAATGAAGACTTGGTATAACCAATTAATCCTTATTGGTACCACACTTGAACAAACCATATTTAGTTTCTCTCAAATACCCACCAACGACTTTACATCAATAGGAGAAACTACCAAAATAAAAAACTTTATTTTTATACAGGGAATCTGTTTTGGAATTTATATGAACTTATCAATCATAACATGCTTCCTGATATTAATTGTATTTAGGATTAATTATTCTTAATGAATAATATATTACCCATCCTAGTGAATATAAATCCAATATTTTGGTTTTAATCATTCTATATAGTTTGTGTCTCTAGAATAAATCCTATTCCATGATATTTTTGTGAACTTATTAATTTTCCAAGTATTTATGTATCTCTACCCTTCACTTTATCCAAGTAAATCTTTCTACCACTATTTCAAATAGAGATAGGAACCTTCTTATAGAAATATAGTGTATCACTTTACTATAACTTTTGTATCTTATGTATTTATTTAATTTCCAATATAAATGTTAGGAAATTATCTGACATTCCCTTTGTGTTTTTCTTTGATGCAAGTTTTTTTATTGAAATATCCTTAACAAACTCTTTGTATTTAAACACATGTTTTGTGACATAATGGATTTTTCTTATACCATAACTCATATGATATCCATTCATTATTATATTTGGAATATGGTTATGGGTTAATGCTTATATTTATGAAGCATGTCTCAAACAAAATAATATAATAATTTTAATGATTTATAATCATTATCATCAATACTCATTGTACTTACATCATAACTATGATGTGAATTAGGAAATATGAGTTTGGAAATAGATCTAATAAACGTTTTTATATGATTCCCCATCCATAATCAACCCATAATTATGGGTTTAATAACAAGGGTTTCACTTTAAATTCCCATGATCTTTGAGTCTTAGAGTTTTAGATAATTAGTAATAACTCTTACATATAAAATCCTTATAATACAAAGTGGACACTTACTATTTATGATTTTTTCACAAAAAAAGATTATTAAATTTAAATTTCCATTTAATTAAATATATATTTTCTTATTTGAATTTGAATCCCCATGGTCTAAATATAGACCTTTAAATACTTCCTACTCATCCTTACACCCTGTGATTTGTTTTGAAAACACGGGATTAGGAAAAAAAATATTAGTAATGGGTATAAAAATAAAGGAAACCCATTATTCTGTTTGAAAATTAATGAATACCCATAACAGTGTTTTACTTTTTCATAATAAACTCTAAACTCAAATAATCATTCACTTACCTAAGAAAAAAACTTCTTTTCCCATAGTTTTAATAAAAATTCTCATAAGAAATCCTAAAGGTAAAATTATAATCCTGAGGGTTTCTCATAAAATGTGGGAGCTCATGATTTTTTTTCTTGAAGAACATATTTTTAACCCTTAAAAGGGGAATAAAATTTCATTTAAACAAAATCTCATATTATTTTTTTAGAAAATAAAAACATTTCCATGAAAAAATCAATTGAAATCATAAAAAAATCTTGTAGGTTCCTTGGGACATAATCTTCATATCACTCTTACCAATATTCTTACAAAATTAATAAACCACATAGTTAATCCAACTTATATTCCCTATAGAAAAAAATCATTAGCTAATCAATTAGAGATATATATATTTATCAACTATCATAATGAATCATGTAAAATGACCAAAACATACATAAAAAAAATATAATATTTCATTTACATCATTAAACACACATAAAATATCTTTTTGAACACATATACAAAAGAAATTTTAGAATTCATATAAAAATTAAGAGAAATGACCTTTTTCTTTAAAATATCAAGAAATGAAAAATTCCAAGAAGATAAGGGAATCAAGTTTTATATAGAAAAACCATGATAAATTATAGAGTAATCTTCTTAAAGAATAATGGTCTTGATGATGGAAAATTTTGATCATGCTGTATATGTCAAAAAATTATTCTTTTCCTTTTTAAAAACTTTGTAAAGAAAGTAAAAAATAATTGATAAATAATTTTAATATTATTTTAAATGAAAATAATAACACTATTTAAACATTTTAACGAACATGTTTATGGAGGAGAAATAGTTTAAAAAATCTAAAACAACATTTTAAAGTAAAATCCCTTACATCATGTCCCGACTTACTTCATACATAATTTATTGTCTATATAATAAAATTTTATTAATTTTATACTTAATTAATAAAAATTTTCAAGTTTATTACATTATAATTACCCATTTTATAACATTTATTACCATGTTTTATTTAGTTACTTTGTCAGTTAAGTTTACATTGGATACTTTGAGGTTGTCCGATTCATAATCCAAAAAATGGATTCGGTAGGTTGACTATGGTCAAAGGAGAAATTATTACATCATATATAGAATGGTAATCAGGATATAATTATTATATTTATACATTATATAAACTTTTAAAACCATCTATGTAAGTCAGTAAGGAAAAACAAGTCACATTGCTTTTAGAGCTGGTAATACATACGTACGTACGAATGACATTATCATTTTTTAATAGATAGAAGGGTAAGAAAATAAATGATATATTATCTTTATAGAATTATAATTATGCCATTAATATTATATATATACATTAAAACCATCATTTTAACCATACATTATATGTGATAATGGAAAAGAAAACACATATCTTTGTGGAGGTGGCGGTCTACATGTACGCACAAATGATGTTTTCGTTCCATAGGATGGAAAAGGTAATGAATATGGGTTTTAAGATAAAAATAATAATATTTTAGTATATTGGAGATACTGAAGTAATTATATAATAAAATTTTAAGAATATGTGAATGATACATAAGATGAAATCAAACGAAAATGCTTGGTTTAGAGTTATAGCTCTTCTTTAGAAAACAACATTCAGGTTACACCTTAATCCTTATAGGTTTATATTTTGATGATTCAAAAGCCACTATGTTATTGTTGTAAAGGTTGGGAATCATTTTTTAGGGATTGGTTGAGATAATTTTCTCAATAAGAGTTAGTAAAAGAGGATAAGTGGACCCTTTTATAAGTGAGGGGAGTGACACTCTTATAATTATTTAAAGTTTTAATTTAATATAAGATATTATTCATGTTAAAGTCGAAACAAGGCACAAAAAATTAGTAGATAGTTTTCTATAGGGTCTAAATAAACTCAAAAAATCACATTTATATATGTCTTGGAGAAATTGTAATTTTTACATCATAGTTAAACCCCCTTTAAACCCAATTTAACCTTAATCGTGATAACTTAAATTTTTACCATGTTAACATACATATATGTAGAAAAATAAAAGGGGAATTGTATTTTTTAAATTGACTATTCAAAATTTTTAATCCATTTTATTAGATTAAAAATATATAGATGGCATAAATTAAATTTAATAGAAGTTTAAAAAATACATGAAAAATGGTTTTTAGGTAAATACATAATTTAAGTGTAAAAACAATTTCACCTTGAAATAAAGTAATAATTTAATTAAAATGTTTTTTTATTTAGATAATAAAAAATTAATGTTTTTAGAACTTTTTATCAATCCAAAACCTAATTACACCTTCCAACCATACCATTAAAGACAAATACCCAAATTTTTTTTAAATTTGAATAAAATGTAAATTATGTTCATAGAAGTCAAGCATGGGTTCTCAAATTGAAAATAATGGTTTAAAATACAATTTTTATCTCATTAAAAATATATATGTTAAAATAAACTTTATAAAATAGTATAAAGTTAAATGTTAGTGAGATTTTAAAGCATTGACCCATAGTTTTAACCTCGTTTTACCTGTTTTACCCTTACTGAGGTGAAAAATATTTTCCATTGTTAGTATACATAATGAAAAAAAACAAAAGTGACCTATATAAAAAATGTGAATCTTTTAATTATATATAGGGAATAAATTTTTTAATATTAAATTTCTATAATTGGAATAAATCAATTTTAATATAAATGTTTAAAATGCAATGAAAAATAGTTTTTAGAAAAGTGTGTTTTTAAGATAAAAAATGAACATATATCAAAATAAAGTATAATGATGATTCATAAATAAATAATTATATTATTTTTTACTAAAGGAGAATTATTTTACTTTCATATCAAATTAAATACACAATGATTCTTTTAAAGATATTAATTTAATGAAAAAAAATGTCAGTATTACAAAAAATTGGTATATTTCACTCTTCACTTAAAAATAAATATTTCAAAAACAAAAAATCCCACAAATTAATTATCATAATATTATTACATGATTATTTGAAAAATTATATTAATATTTTTGAATAAAATTTATAAAATCATCATAAATTAATTATAATTTTCATGCACAAAATTCAATAAAAAACATTTTTGAAGAAAATGTATCTTTGAACCATAAAATGAATTTTTTATTTTTTACTTGTATAATAACCATAGTTAAAAAAATTTGGATTCATTAAATTGGATATATAATATCATTTTTATAATTATTTATCAACAATGATTAATTTAAACTATTATGATCAAAATACATTGCACATATAAAAATAGTTTTACGAAAAAAATCTCTTTTAACTTGAAAATATTTTATCATCATTACCAAATAATTGATAATAAATTTATAATTAATTAATTATTTATTAAGGAAAAAATTCCTATTAATATTTTATAATATAGTTATTTCTATTCAAATCCATCAAACCGATTACTAAGTCTTAACAATGATATTTAAATAACAGTATTTCACTGTTCATTTAAGTTTGGTGTTGCGTATAACAGACACTATAAAATATATTATTTAAGGAAAATAAATTCTGAAATATCAGGGTATTAAATTTTACCCATTAAATAAATTGTATCCATGCAATTTTATATCATGTCTGATAAATAGGGTTTAAAACATTTAAAAAAAAATCAATTCCAGAGAGTGAAAGATAAAACCTATAGTCATGAAAGAAAAAATATTCTTCTTTTAAAATAACTTAGTTGAGAACCCACATCATAAAAAGGGACAACAAAACTTACTTTTAAAAATATTAATACATAAATATAAAGGTCACATAGAATAACAGATAATAAGGTTCCCAAATAAGAATAATATTAGTGGGAGGTGAAAATATGAACATGGAGGAAAAAATATCATTTGAGGAATAATTGAGAGTGATAGAGAACATTTTCATGATAATGTTAATGAACTAAAAACCATAAATTATTAAGGGATAAATAATACCATTAATTCATTAAAAATGAAGTTAAAATGGAAAAATTTTAATTTTCAAGATCCTTTTCCTAGAGTTCCTGAATTATTTTACTACAATATAGAGAACACAATAAAATATACATGATTTATTTCCATTTCATAAGAAAAATTTTATCCTTTGGTTTTAATTTGATCAATTTCCACTTATATCTCATGTATTAGTCTAATAAATGGATATTAAAGATGAATTTTTGATGCCTAAATCTCTAAAATTAACTTTTAATGGATCGTAAGATCTATAAAAGGGTAATAAGTTATTTATATTATATTTAGACATTAAATAAATCCAAAATGTTTAACACAATATATGATAATATTCAATATGAACAATTTTTCATACATTAATCACAAAAATATCAATAATAATTATCAAAGATCAACATAAATCATTCGTCAAATAACTAACCTTAAATCACTTCTCAATATGCCTAGCTAAGACTAAAACCCAATTATAAGAATGATTTGATCTCATATTTTTTCATAATCAAATTAACAATTATTTCTAAAAAATAACAATCACTTAAAAAATCACATACAAAAAATGTATATACCATAATCATATAATCTCCAAAATATGCTAATAGTCTTTATGAATATCTTGAATCACTATAAAGCCATAATGAAATTATATATTCTTCGAAAATATTTTTAAACTTTTATTCATAAAATAAAATCCAATCTTAGCCAAAAATATATCCATTTACCTTAATCATATAATTTTTCTAAATATAATATAAATAACTTATTACCCTTATATTTATGATAAGACATATGTTCCAAAAATATAGTAAAACTTTATCCCAAATAACCATAATTAATTCAAAAGGAAAGATATATTAACCCTAAATATTATCAATACCATTCAACTTGTGTCCAAAAAATAAAAAAGTATTCTTCCATAAATAACCTTTTCATCAAAATAAAAGTTAATCTTAAGGGTTAATTATACATCAAAAATTTATTAAAACTAAATAAATATCTCCCAAAGTACTCTCATCACATAAAATCTCAATTGGGGTATCTATGAATTAAAAATTATGATCAAAATTAGACTTATTAACACATTATGGTATCTAAAATCTTAAACTATTCTGAATCATACTAACATAAAAATTTATCTAAAAATTTTCTCTAACACAAACTATAACACCTAGTTCCATACTCAACCAATAATTATGAGTTTAATAATAAGGGTTTCACTTTTTTAAACTCCCATGATATTTTAGGTTTTTAGTTTTTGTGAATTATGAACAAATCTTACTTATAAAATCCATACAATAAAAAGTGTTCACTTCCACTCAATATCTATTTAAAAAAAACAGGATTCTTAAATTTAACTTCATATTTCATTCAAAACATATTTTCTTTTTTTAAGTCAAATACCAATTGTATAATTATAGTCCTTGATATAGTTCATAGTTATCCTTAATCCCTATTATCTTTTTTTAAAACATGGGATGATTAAAGAAAATATTAGTAAGGGATATAAAAATAAAGAAAAACTGTTATTCCATTTGAAAATTCACGAAAACCCATATTTTTTTTCTTTTTTTAAAATAAAATTTGAACTCCATTAATTATTTTCTTACCTAAGAAATATAGTTATAATAATAAATATTTAATAAAACACATTACAAGAATTTATAAAGAAAAAATATTAATCATGGGGATTTCTTATAAAATATGAGTTCCCATGAAAATATTTTCTTGAAAAACATATATTTCACCCTTAAAAGGGGAATAAACTTTCCTTTAAATGAATGATCATTATATTACCTTATGAAATATAAATAAATACATGAAAAAATCATTTTAAAACATAGTAAAATATTTTATTTACCTCGAGACACCATCTTTATTTTTCTCTTACAATCACTCTTTTAAACACTCTTACGAAAGGAATAACCTAGATAATTATTCTAACATATATTTCTTAAAGAATAAAATAACCACCCAATGAATTGAAATAATATACCTATCTCACCTTTCATCATGAAGATTTTCAAAGGAAAAAAAATACATAAAAAACCCATAAAATATTTCATTTACATTATAAAAACTCATAAAATATATTTTTAAACACATATAAAGAACCACTTTTAGGATTCATGTATAAATTAGTAGAAATATCATTTTTCTTTGGAAACTCATAAAATATAAAATTCCCAAAAGACAAGGGAATAATATTTTCTATGTAAAACCAATAAAAATTATAGAGTAATATTCTTAATGAATAATGTTTCATGATAATGTTAAACTCTACTCAGTCCATATATGTTAAAAAATATTCTTTTGACCCGTACAAAAAAAATTAAAATAAATCATTTTTAAAACTTTTTAAATAAATTAAAAGTTAGTTGAAAAAGAACTTTAATATTCTTTTAAGTATAAATAAGAAAATTCTCAAATAATTTTAATGAACATTTTTATGGAGGAGAAAAAGTTTAAACCATTTAAAATAATGTTTTAAAGGAACCTTGAGTTCTGAACCATTTTTTATGTAATTGTTTCCCTATATAATAAAATTTTATTAATTTTATACTTGATTAAGATCCATTAACATGTTCATCCCATTATAATTATCCCTTTTTTTATCATTTATGACCATGTTTTTTTTACTTGATTAATAATTTAAATTTACATGAGACACTTTGAGGATGTTCAGTTCATAATACCAAAAGAGATTTGGTAGGTTGAACACGGTCCAAATGGACATTATTAAATCATATCTAGAATATTACTCATGAAATAATAATTATATTTAAACATTAAATACAATTTTAAAACCATCTATGTAAGTATGTAAGGAAAAATGAGTCACATTGCTTCGTGGAGGTGGAAATTCACATGCACACATGAACAACGTTATAATTTTTCAATTTTTGGAAGGTTGAGAAAATATATGATATATGATATATATTTAATATAAATTATTTAATTAATATCATATATATACATTAAATCCATCATTATAAATATCCATGAGAGGTGGTGATAGAAGATGAAACACATCACTTCATGTAGGTGATAGTCTACACGTAAGAACAAATAATATTTTCATTCCCCATTGGATTTAAAAATAGATGAATAATAGTTTTACCATAAACATAATAAAATCCTAGTATAATGGAGATATTTATGTTGTTATATAATTATGGTTTAATAATATTTAAAGGAGTTATAATAATAAATACAATGAAAACACTCTGTTAATAGTTATAACTCTTCTTTGAAAAACCACATTTGGATTACACATTAATCTTTATAGATTTATATTTTTTTGATAATAGATCCTATATGTCATGTACAGTATGGTTGTGAAGTTATTTGGGTAGGGATTACTCAGTATAAGTGTCTTATAGGTGTGTAAAAGATAGGTGACGTGGTGTAACATCCCAACACTTTCTTTCAAATACATACATTCTTTTATTTTGACCATATTTTGTTTTGTCTTTTAATGGGGTTTTTTGTTGAATTTTGGAAGTTTTTAATGATTTTTTATATTATTCATGTTTAGTTCAAGGTTATGGAAAACTGAGTGGGTCTGCTAAGGAAACCGTTCAACTTGAGTTGGAGTTTCAAAGGAGGGAACACAGTTAGACGCACAATTAATTCAAATCGTGAAGCCTTCCCCTAAAAATGTGTGACCTAGGATAGTAAAATTTTTCATGGTTGGAACATGGTTTTTAAAACCATTTGGTTAAACCATGAGGCTTCTCCAGTATCCCATAAAGGGGTGCTCAGTTAGCGCACAATTTGAAAAACAGTGTGATGTGAATTAATTTATCTGATTTTACTATTTTAATAATTGAAATCCCCATTTTAACTCAAAAATATTTTCCTTCAAACCTCATTTGATCCATTCAACTTTGGAGGCTTTATAAAGGTGATTTTGTCTCTTATTTACTTGAATATTCATTGATTGAAGTGGTAATTGAAGCATTTAATGTTGAGTATAACCTAGATCTAATTGCGAATTCCTCTTTCTTTATCTCTCTCCTTCTTCAAGAGTGGAGGATACCTATGTCATTGATGGATCCAAATTTTTATTTATGGAATTTCAGTTCGAGGTTTATTCCTTGATCAGTTACATCCTTTTATATACCCCAGAGTGTGGATCGCTTGTTGTGTGTTTGGCGATACCATTATTGAGATAGGTGGTTTTATAATGATATTCCTATCAATTGAAACCATTGTTTCTTAGTTGATTTGAAATATATTTAAAATTTATTTAAAAAGAATGAAAAGTGTATATTGATAAGTATTATTGAAATGGTATGGTGTTTGTATGATTAAATATCTTTGAAAAAGGATTTTAAAATTAAGTGTTACTTTTCATAAAATGATCTTAGAATGAATTTAATGACTTGAAGAATGATTTTGATAATGAATTTTGATAAGAAAAGGAATGAAATGTTTTTTAATTTTAAATGAAATAAATTGTTTTTAAAGGAACGAGTTTCAATTAAATCTATTTGATAGTAGTCTTTGAAATAAAATAACATGTTTTAAAGCATAAACTTGGGACAGATTGAAATGATTGATTGAAATGATTTGAAACTGATTGAAATGAATGATAAACAATTTTATATTTGATTACTTTTAATCACATGAGAGGTTTGTTAGTTATTTTTAAGGATATACATTCTAGGAATTTATTAACTCTACATAGAAATCTATTGATGATGATTAAAAAAACTAAAACTTCATGAAAGCAGCGAGATCATTCTTTTGGATGGAATCCTATTTCCACTAGGCCTGAGATATAGGAATATGTGCACACTAAGATCCACATTTAACTGAGATTGTGTGGAACCTTGTGAACTTATATTACTAAATTTGAGTTGTATAACAATGTTTCTATGATTAAAAATTATTTACATATACTAGTGTTTATAAAATTCTTATTCATGTCTGTTTTGATAGAAATGAAATTTTGTACCTTTTTATACTTACCATATAAATGATTTTTAAGCGTGCTTTTTGATAAATTGAGAAAATATTACAATGTAATATTTTATTTAAAATTGATAATATTCATTTTATATGATATATACTGCTTATAGAATGGTTGGTGGGGCTTATTGGGATAGTTTTTCTCAGAAACTACTTTTTCCTTTCACTGTTTGGATAATTTCTTATGCCAGGTCTAGGAAAAGGGGAAGGCAGTTGGTGTTCTTGATTTCAAGACATTGGTAGTTAGAAATGAAAAAAAATCATATGACACACTTATTATGAGTAGATCACGTCTTAATATTTTCTTTGGGTTTTGTACTTTTATACTTGCGGTAATTTTCTCATGATGAGTTTTTTAAAATACCAATTATTTATGGATTATTTCCACCTTTTTTTTGTTTTAGCTAGTTGATCTTATGGAGAAGTCATTTTCCCTTATTTTTTATGGATGCCCAGGTGTTAGTATCCAACCCGTGGGGATTAGAAACACCCTGAAACCTATGTGAGGATTGATTAGGGTACTATCTTAATGGGTTATCCAGGTTGGTTCATGATAATTTGGTATCAAAGGAGGTCAAGTTTCTTCTTGGATGTCAATATGCAGTTTAGGATTTCTTGGTAGACATAAGGTATAATTTTTGGGACTTAAGGTGTATGTTATGTGAAAGTCCTAACCAGATCTCATCCCAATGAGCCTTAAGTTACCATGGGAGATTGTGGAAAGTTGCAAATGAAAAAATTTGTTAATATGATTCTAGACTTTTCCCCAACTTTTATATGATATTTATATTCCCAAGTTGATTTTTTATTAATATAGTTTATGTTAATGAGTATCTTGACTGATTATCCTTTTTATCTATTGATTTTTGGGGTACCATTCCCCTAAGAATATGTCTGATCAAACTTTAGGAGAGAGTTATTGATGAACCAATGTGAGAGAGACCTCCATTTGACTAGATCATTATAGAGGTTGTAGTACATGCAGTCATGGATTTGGGCCAAAGGGTTTCACCTATCCCTATCCAGGATATATAGGTTATACCTTAGAGGGATGATAAAAAGATCATATATACAGACCTAGGATTTTAATACACAGATATTTCATCTTTTTAGATTAATATTAAATACATTACACAAAAACACACATGATGGCCACAATAGTTTAGTGTTTTTGGAGATTAGGTACACAATATTCTAATTTGGTGAAATATATTCAACATATCCCATAAAGATCTCTTTATTTAGCGATATTCACAAACATACCCAACTTAAAACCTTTCTTTATAAACCGGGGAAAGTAAACATAAGAAAGGGTGAGATCATATGTTTATTAAGGGTAAATAATGAAAAATACATAAACATAATGTGATCATAAGGGTATAAGAACACGAGTATAACTTTTGAAAACCATACCCTTCATATAAAAGATCAAAATATTGAGTCTTGGAAAAATATTGGTAGTTAATAAGACATGAATCATAAGTAAATAAAATAACATGATCCAAAAGAGCATAAAATTGATATAAGAAATAGAATTATGGCATACAGACAAGAATAAAAAATAATTTCCATAGTAGTCAAGGATTACTGCCAAGGATATCATAGTGGAGTGCATTTACTCCCCAAACCATCATAGTATACAAATTTCACTCCCACAACCATCATAGCAGACAAATTCCCTTACTGAACTGGTTCCACTCCCTATTCTACAACTATCTATATCATGAGATATAAATATTTACCCAATGCATTAGAGGGATATATAGGTATCACTCATCAAATAATGATAATAATATATATGTGTTCAACAAAATCATAAAGCATTCATCATATCATAAACCATGAAATAAAATGGGTTTCATAAAAATTTCATCATATCATAACTTGTGGAAAAGAGATAGGTTTCATAATCATTTCATCATTTCATCATAGAATAATATGTGAAAATAAGTAGGTTTCACAATCATTTTATCATGTATAACCCTTGGAAGAGAAATGGGTTTCATAAACCTATTTTCATCATAAACATAAACCATTCATAAAAAGAGTAAGAATGGAACCCTTGGATTATATCCCCAATAAAGGATAAGTAACATCAAAGGATGTCATCTTAAATGGAAAATTATTTTTAAAGATCACTTGGAACATTTCTTGATGAAAATAAGTTTTCCTAAAAAATAAATCTTTAAATATATATACTCATAAAATAATTTTTAAATCATTTTCTTTGAAAATAAACTAGAAAAATTATAATTGGTGTTTTAAAAATCCTTTGAAACATTTATTGAGTAAATACCATTTCCACTTTGAAAAAACTTTTTAAAACATAGATATTTTTTTAAAATCATTTTCTTTGAAAATAACAATGAAAACTTATAATGAAATATTTAAATAAAATAATGGTCATGATGGTGGGAAATTTCATTCATGCCATACATGTTAAAACAAAGACTCCTTTCACATTTTTAGTAAAATCCAAATAGGAATTATTTTGAAAATTACATAAATATTCCTTTCAAAATATTTTTTAAAAAGTAAAACATTGGTAAAAATGTCTTTAATAAATAATTTGGAGAATTTTAAAAATAATTTTTGAAAATAATTTTAGAAAAAATGGTTTTATAAGAAAAAATGGTTTTTGAATAAAGAATTAAATATAGAAAATTTTTATTAAAAAAATTATTTTGAGATCTTAAATACATAAATAGAGGAAAGTGAAGGGAAAACATGTATTATATATAAATAACCATAGGATAAGATAATTAATGAGTTCATTTAGAGATGGATCATAATATTTGATCGTTATAAACATAATCATAAATAATCCCGATAAGTGATGAGATTATAATATAAAATATTTACCTCTTTGGTAACTTTGAATTTTAATCCCCATGAAGAAAAAAATAAAATGAAACTTAAAATATATTGAGAATAATTAAATTAATTATATTACATGTCAAATGGGATATATATAAACCTTATAAAATAATATAGGTTCATGACATAACACATATCTCAAGGAACAAAAATTGAGACAAAAATTCCTTACCACTTGGGTATATTTTGAACTATAAACCTCATGAAAGAGAGTTCATCAAATGGATATTTAAATCTTGATATTTTTCATGGGAATTTCATATTAAGGCTCTTATGGTTATATTTTTTTCTTTTTCTTATATCCTGGTTGACATTCCATTGAGTTTATGAGATGACCAGTTATGATACATTATGTTTAATGATTTTAAGGTGATATAATGGGTATTGTTATACTCAACCCTGCATGAGTTATGCCTATATATTTGAAGTATTATATAGATGACATTAATTTTGATGGTGTCCTAGGAGGATCAAGAGAAGATGAATCATAGTGAGTTTGACTGGTCATGTTTGGACCAAGTGTTCCATTTGACAGTAGTCCCCCTCCTTCTGATCAGGTTAGACTCTTTTTATCTTTTTAGTGGTCTTGTATTTGGTCTTTTTATTTAATTCCACAATTTTATTATACTCTAATGTGAGATAAATTTTATTCTTGTATTATGGTATCAGTGTTATTTACCTTTCATCATTTTATGGGTATTGGGAGACTTGTGCGTGAGTATAGGTACATTAGAATAAAAATATCCATGAGTGCGATATACCCACTCAACACTTTCCACCAGCCCGTAGCCTATTAGAAGTGGTCTTAGGGTATCACCCTTATCTTATTTCCATCTAGGTGGACCCCAGTAGGTCAGGTCATAATATAGTGGTATCAAATCAATGTTTATATTTGGATATGATTTTAGATATTTTCTAACAATGATATTGGTTTGGTAACTAAGGAAAAATGTTAATGTTTTTTGGCTTCATCACTCATGCTAGGGACTCTAGTGTTGAGGCTTCAATTCAAGTTCATGTATAGGTGGTGGAACCTCAAGGTGGTAATATAGTTTTTACACCACCCATTGAGTAGAATAATTTATTGGAAGTACCATCTAAGGATATTCACAGGCCAAGTGTGTTTCATAAGTTTTAGAGGTTATGACCTCCTAAGTTTTATGGTAAGATTGAATTCTAGGAAACTATGTACTAGTTAGGGGTAATGACCTGAGTTTTCCACCTTATGAGGAAACCTATAGTTTTGATGGTGGTCATAGTAGAAATACTTCTTCAGGTCTCCACGGGGTGATGGAACAACCTTATGACCCAAAATATTGATTAAACGACTCTATCAAGGTCAAATTTAGAGCATATTTTTAAGGAGTTATATCCATACATGTTTTGATCAATTATTATCTAGGATCCTTTGTAGTTATAATAGGGAAGCATGACTGTGGATGAATATTTGGAAAAGATCACTGACCTCTCACGATACTCCATGTATATAGTTCAAGATCCATTTTTTTGAGAAAATGATTTCAAGAAGATATTACGTTAAGATATCATGGATATATTAATATATCTATGAATTCTCACTTATTCTATAGTTCTTGAGGGAATTTATTTGTGGAGAGCTTCCTAGAATAGAATATTCCAACAATTGGTGATGGTAGTGGGCACACATGAGATTAGACCTTAGTGGCTCATATCCAATGACAAACGAAGGGACTTGGTTGTGTGACATTATTCAGGTGATAATACCAGGATATAAGTTATGTATTTCAGATCACCTAGGATAGCTCTAGTTATCTATGAGAGATGTCTTATTTCTCTTATGATGGTTGGGGACATATCTCTTGGGATTTTCTGACCCGCTGAGCAGCTAATAGGGATATGGTTAATGGAATTCCTAGGCATAGATAGTGGAAAGTCCAATAAGTTTTTTGGTTTTTCAAAAATGGAAGAAGAGAAGGGTGATCAGATGGAGGTGGATTTTTATTGAATTATTCCCAGCACCACCCTCACGTGGTCCACACCATGATCAAGGATCCTATGATCAGGGACAAGGACAAATGTAGGTAGTGGAAGCCTATGATCCTAAGGATTTTGGGATGATTATAGGTATGATCTCTGTATTCTATACATTAGTTGTAGTACTTATAGACATAAGTGTGATCCACTACTTTCTTTCCACTAATATGGTTTAATAATTATAGATTCTTGTTTATCCATTAGCTCAACCCTTACGCTTGGATACTCTTACCGGAGGGGATTCAATATTCACACACTTCTTCAGACAATGTGATATGACTCTTAGAAGAGATAGTTTCTTATAGGATCCCTTCATGGTAATGATGATTCCTTATGATTTTATCTTAGTTATGGACTATTCATACCCATATTAACTATTTTAGGTGGATTATTCAGTGTATATGTGGTGATGAATATAGGTTTTCATTTATATGTGAGAAGAGAAACTAGATAGAGAAATATGGGATCATATGTATGCCGATATAGCTGATTACTCATCAGTTTCACAATATTACCCATGGAGAAATGGTTGTTTCAGGATTTTAGATTCCTGCATTGGTGGGGAAGTATGAGGAAATCCTTCCTAAGTAAATGGTAAGGATTACCTCGCAATATTGAGATATACATATTCATATAAATGAAACTAGGTACTTCCCTGATATATGTGAAATAATATCAGATAACTCTTGTGGATCATCATGTGTTGAAGGTGTAGTTGTAGGGCTTAGAGAGGAAGGGATTTATCATACCTAGTGTGTCACCCTAGGCATCCTTAGTGTTGTTCGCCAATATGGTGGATATCAGATTGAGTTTTTTCATGGATTACAATCCTTTGAACTAGGTGACTATGAAGAATAAGTATGCACTACCAAGGATTAAATACCTCTTTGATAAGTTGAGAGGGGTGATATGGTTCTCAAAGATAGATATCAGATCAGGAAATCACCATCCTTATGTTTTATATGCGGATATACTGAAGATAGAATTATAATGCCACTACAATCATTATAAGTACTTGGTGATTTCTTTAGGTATGATGATATACCCAAAATTATTAATGGGACTCATGAACCATATATTTCATCCTTTATTAGACTAGTTTGTGGTGCTCTCCATCAATGAGATTATAGTGTACTTAGTGTCTATAGAGGAGAACGTGAGACAATTTAGGATAGTTCTGGACACACTCTAAGAGCACCAGCTTTTTGGTAAGGTCTTGAAGTGTCGGTTTTGGATTTTGGAGGTCCTCTTTTTTTAATATTCCATCTCGGAAGAGGGTGTAATAGTGGATATGACAAAGGTTTAGGTAGTTCTATCTTGGGATCCAACCAAAAATGAATTGGTGGTGTGGAGGTTCCTTGGTTTGGTAGGCTACTATAAGAGGTTTTGCCTAATTTTTCTAATATATCACCACCTTTTAATGCTTTACCTGGAAGGGGAAGCCTTTCATTTGTATAGAAAGGTGTCAACAGGATTTTCGGGAGTTGTGGAAGAGTTTGACGACCACCCCCCATATTTATATTTCTAGGGGAGGGTGTCGATTATGTAGTGTTCTTCAATAACTCAAAGAGTAAAATCATTTTTTTATAATGTACGGCCAGGTTCGGATTTCCTATGCATCCTAATAGTTGATTCCACATGAGAATAACTACACAAACCATGATCTAGAGTTGTCAGTGATAGTATTCTCACTGAAGATGTGGTGATACTACATTATGGGTGAGGATTTTATCTTCTATTATGAAAACAAGAGTCTCAATTATATATTCTCAGATAAGAATCCTAACATGAGATAGAGGATATGTCTAGAGTTCCTCTATGATTATGAATTTGAGATAGTCTATACTCCAATCAAGGGAAACATGGTAGAAAATTTCCTCAGTAGGAGATCTTGCTAACAATTGTTGACTAATGTGTCAGAGTAGTTAGCCACATCCTAATTGTCCTTAGTGGAAGAGGATGGTGCACATTACCTCAAGTTGATGGTTATTACCCCTTTTTTTCTACAACATGTTAGGGAGTCACATCATAGAGGTACCGAGAGTGCAACCATATGTGCTCATATATCCATTGGATGTGCTATTGATGGATTTTCTAAAGGTATAAAGCACATCATCCTTTTTAGAGGATAAATGATGACACCAGTTACATTATGTGAGGAGGTTTTAAGTGAGTTTTATACATCCCCATTGGTGGTACATCTTGGGGTGGTGAAAATATATCTGTACATTAAACATCAATTTTGGTGGTTAGGTATAAAGAAGTGTGTAATAGAGATTATCACTCAATAAATCACTTTTCCTCAAGTGAAGGCTGAGTATAAAGTTCTAATTGGTTTATCTTAACCCATAGAGGTGCCAGAGTGGAAGTGGGATGGTATATCTATGTACTTTATAATGGGGATACCATATATTTCTAGAGGAAACAATGCCTTCTGGGTGATCATATAATGACTCACCAAGTCAACCCAATTCTTATCCATATGAGATCATGGTTTAGTGGAGATATTGGGTCACCTTTATGTGAAAGAGATAGTTCGTCTTCACAGAGTTCCCTTAATGATTGTTTAATACCATGATACTCACTTTACATCATGATTATGGAAAGGATTTTTGGAGGCCTTTGGGGCTCAGTTTCATTTGAGAACTATTTTGTAACCTCAAAATGATGGCAAGACTGGGAAGAATAATTAGGTTTTATAGGACATGGTGTGGGGTTTAATGTTAGACTTTTAACATAGTTTGTAGGATCATCTACCTATAATGGAGCTTGCATAAAAAAACCATAACCATTTTACCATCAGTGTGGAACAATTTTAGTTCTTTTATGGGAGACCCTCTAGGTCACCAATGTGATGGACTAATCCAGGGGAGTAAGAACTCATGGGCCTAGAGTCGGTATGAGGTATGATAGATAATATTCAGATCATCCAAAATTTTATGAAGGCTACAAGTAGCCTTTATAATTCCTACGTGTATTGATGATAGAGGCATTTGGAGTTCAAAGTGGGTGACTATGTATTCTTAAAGATATCACCTCGAAGTAGATTATGGAGATTTCGTTAGTGTGTATAGTTGTATTCAAGATTCATTGGCACATTATAGATATTGTGTAGGGTTGTTTAGGTGGAATTCTTCTTGTCCCAACCACTATATTTATACTAGGTATATTAAATCTCCCACACATCATAGATGAGGAGGTATGTGCACGACATGACATTTGTTATCAACTGGGGAAAGATGTACATCGAATATGGGGATACCTTTTATTATTACCTGGAGTATATAAAGTATTGATAGGAGAAGATCATTAATGGGTGATTGATTCCCTTAGTGTGAGTCTGATGGTAGCACATGAATCTGTTGGAGAGCATTGGAGAATAGGATACCTGGATGCAATCTTAGTACCATCATCTTTTTGAGTAGGCTATTTTCTTTATTGGATGAAAATTACTAAGGTGGGGAGGGTTTAACATCCCTCTTTTCCCTTGTAATACATTGAAATAAATTAAAAAATGTCCTTGGAACCAGGTGATGAGATAATGAAAGATTCTGAGGGCCTATGAGCCCTGATGTTGATATAAAAAATATTAAATATATTACATCAAGGGTGTATAGTTTTTTGGAAATAATGGAATAAATAATTAATGTGAACACAAATGGAAAATTTTATACCTCCATTGAATCTGTAATATAGGATTTACCCTAGGTGTAAAATAATATTTATTGATAATGGGTTTTTTTGTTAAAGTTTCGCCATAGGCACAAAAAATAATATAAATTAATTTAATTTATTTATTTTTTGTTTTAGTGAATAAACCTAACTCTCTCTATAAATATGCTATTATGTAAAATATTTATGGATAGATACATAACCCAAGGATACTATAGTGGGGAGATATTTTATCATTGGAAGATCAGGATTGAGGATCACCGATGAATGGATGGAGGTGAATCAAGTGACAGGTGAAGAATGTGTCGTGATCTTCATCTTCATCACTAGAAGATGTGTTATTCAGAAATGATTGATCCAAATTGAGGTTGGGAATTTTATTTTCATGGTTTATTTACATATTTTTTTATCCCATGGTGAACTTGAATAAATCCACTTAAAGATTAATTCATGAGTCGATCATGCCTTGGGAGTTTGGGTTTATCTTTAAGGGATTATGGGGAATTGATATTATCTATATGTTTCTTTTTTTGTTGTTGTTCTAATGGCCACAAATTATGGCCAACCAATTTTTTTTAAAAGTTTTTTCCCTTTTTGGATTTTTGAATTTCTTCCAAGTTTCATCATTGGTTCATCAATAGTAATTGATTTGTTTAGAGGTTCGACAAATACCCAGTATTCAATTATTGTGTGATTGTTCTTCAGTGAAAAAATCGATACTAGACGTTACTGGTTTAAGATTGATGGAAACATTTAGGTGAAATGTTAAAAATAGATGATTGGGGGAATATTTGGATCATATAATTGATATGTGTTTCTTGTTTTGGCATACAATGATGATACAATGTGGTGAGGAATGATTCCTAAGCAGATCAGATGGTTGGGATCCATCCACCGATGATGAAAAGGTTTCTCAACTCCAAATATATGACATATGGGTGTGATGGATGGAAGATATAGTGGTTGTGTGAGCTAGAAACACATGAAGAACCTGTGGGTTCTAGAAATTCCGGTGTTACCTGACGTGTAGTCTGATAAAAACATGCCATGTATCCCACATTTTGCAGTTCTTCGGTTTTCACATAAAAAAGAATATCACACACTATTTGACATGTATCAAAAACCATATAACCCGGTGATGGAGGCTTTTCATGTACCCATACAATACATGGGAATACACGTGACCAGGGAATCAGGCATGGCTAGAGCACATGGTCATGGCCTAGTAATCGGACAAAGCTAGGTAAATGGGAATCTCCCAAAGTACATGGGCATATCCAGATATACATGGGCATATAAAGGAAACACACCGAGTGATTTCCCGACCTTTACATACTATGTACCCCTAAAGAACACATTGAGTATATGAATGATTACATACTATGTGAGATAGTGAGACATAATCATACTCTAGGTAGGGAAAACACATTGTGTACCCCTCAGTACACACTGTGTACTTTTTTCAGGTCAATTGATGCCCTCTGTCTCTTCAATTTAGACTAGTTCAATAGTGTGTTATCCCTTGGTCTAACCCTATAAGGGTACAGTGTGGAATTCCACTTTAAGAATAGTATTAAGATCCCCTCTATGGGTTATATCTCATATAGAGTTCTTGGTATCCCTATGTGTGTCATGGGGTGGGATACTCTATCACATATTCTTCCCTGGGTATGGATCAAGGTAACTACATGGCCACCATGGATAGGACATCAATCCCCTATATTGTATATTGATCCAGTTGGGTTTGTGGTTCCCCTAGTGCTATTTCATGGGATCTTCCCACACATATTGTGTCTTATTCAGATGATAGTACTTTTTATGGTTTCCTAAGAGGATTGAGAGTAGGAAGTGAATAGTTATCTAGACTGATCGTGTTTAGACCATACATTGAATTTGAAATTAGTACCTCTTATTCTGAGTAGGTTGGACACTTTTAAACTTTTAAATAAGATTTTATTTGGACATTTTATTTATTTACAACACTTATTCATACACTAATGTGGGATAGATGTTAGGCATGTATTATTATATCAGTGGTATTTGCCTTTCATTATTGTATGGGTATTTATAGATCTCTGTGTGTGTGTATATGTACATTAGGCTAATACTTCCTATGTGTCTAATATGCCTACTCAGTGTTGAAAACTATCCCATGGCCTATTGGAGGCATCCTTGGGGTGTCTCTATCTACTTATTGTTGTCCAGGCGGCCCTCATTGGGCCCGATCATGAAAAAAATACTAGAAATGATCAATGTAATATATCTTGAGAAAAATAAAATATTATTTTTTAAATATCATTTTAAAATATAAAAATATCCAAATATCAAGGAAAACATTTTATGTAAAAAAATATTGGAGACTTAAATAGGGAGCTTCAAATCATTGACTGGTCATCATGAAGGGAAATTTCGTTCTTCTTTTGTATGTTAAAACAAATATTCCTTTCACATTATAGTAAAAAGTGCAAGGAAATTTATTTCTAATGAGAAAATAAGATTCCTTTTAAAGAAATAAAAAAAATTAAATCATCGGTAAATATGATTTTATGAAATCATACATGAATATAGGAACATTTTTGAAAACATTTTTATAAAACGTAGATATCAAAGAAAAAGTATTTTATACTGAAGAGAGAAATAAAGTCATCTATCCTTAAAAAAATTATTTCAATATCTTACGTACTTAAAGTGGGGAAAAAGAAAGGAAAAAAATTATTCTCAATAGTCAAAAAGTGGATAAAAAAACTAAATGTATTTACTATAAAATGCTTGTATAATTTAATTTTATGAAAATTCAAGCATAAACACTCCTGATTAAAATTACATTGAAATATAAATCCCTTTCCACATAGGTAACTTTAAAAAAACCCTCATGAATTATAGAAACTTAGATGGATATTTATATCCCAATAATTTTCATGAGAAGCATCACAAATGAAATTCTTGGGAAGTATATATAGTACATAAAATAAACAAGTGGTGAGTATGGCATGTGTCTTACAGAAGTAAGAGGGAGATGAAAATATCATACCTTGAGTTTAATTTACTTCAATGTCCCTTTATACTCTTGTATAATAAATTTAAACTTTTTATACACCTATAATAGAGTCATGTACATACTTATAATACCTCATATGATCCACTTATAAAATTATAATACCAATTTAATAATAACTCTATTATATTAACCATTTATGGGTGTTTACTGATTTGTTTTCTCAAGAGAATTTTGGTATGATAGTTCAAGTGATTAAGCATTAATCCCGGTTCCATTATATATAAAATTTTAATTATGATTTACATATTTTATATATTCATTATATATATATATATATATTTATATTCAGATTCATCCACAAAGAATATAGTTTGAAAAATTAGTTACACCGTTCATAGAGACGGTAGACTGTACATACTCGTGAACATTGTTTTCACTTTTCGATGGATGGAACAAAAGAAAGTTAAATAATAATTCAACATAAAATAATAATTAATATAAAATATATATTATTTATATTCAATAAATCTATCCTTACTTATATCCACAAAAAGTGGAAATGAAAAATTAATCACATCACGTTGTGGAGGTGGTATTCCACATGTACACACAATCGACATTATCATTGTCTAATAGGTAGGAAGGTAGCACTGTAAATTTGATATTATAATTATAGAATCATAATTATATCATAAATATCATATAGATACATTAAAACCAATATAATTACCATCCATGAAAGATGGTGATGGAAAATTATTTATATCACTATTTGGAGGCGGTAAACCACACGTACTCACATGGAATACATTAACTTCCCATTTGATGGAATATATGTTGAATATTGGTGGTGACATAATCATAAAAACATTTAAGTATATTTATAATACTTAATTTATTATTTTAGGATGAATACCAAAGGTTTAGAGGAGGTATAAGAGGAAACATATTTAAAGAGTATGGGTATGATGATTACATCTTCTTTGGTATACCTTCTTTAGATCCCTTCTTAAGGACACTTTGATTGGTTTTTAAGATATAAAACTGTTATACTACATGTATAGATAATTTTAAATGATAACTGGGTAGGTTTTTGTCATTATAAATGTCTCATGGTAGTGTAAAAATAAGATATAAGGGGTGTCCTTTTATAAGGCAGGGAAAGGACACACCTATAATTAATTAAAATATTAAAATATAATTAATGTATTTATAAATTATAATGCTTAAAAATAATCATGAATTCATATAAAATGATAACATGGTCAAAATATAATCCTATAATTAAATTTAATCAGGATTTGGTTTCATTTTTAACCTTATATTTTGGTTTAACCCCCCGTTTAAGCAATTTTAACCTTAATTATGGTAACACATTTATTATATATTAAAGGGTTGTAATTTTAATTATAAGGTAAAAACTGGATAATAAATGGAGAATGTAAGATTTTTTTTAAAATTATCATCATAACTATCCTCTTTAAATACTTTTATTAGTTTTATATAATTTATTAATATATATTTTTTCATAAAATTTCATTAATGCCATTTTGACACTATTCATTTAAATTGAATTGAAAGTCATCAAGATATTTATGGTAATCATTCAATCACTAAAAACTGTAAATAAATTTCCATGATAAAAAATTAATTATTCTTTATAAGAAACATTTATAACCAAAATTATCCTCCTTTTATCCTTATGTAAAATTTTTACAGATATTAAATTCAATGGAGTGACATTTTGAAAATTTCTTTACTTAAAATAATATAAATTTATTTATCAAGGGAGAATAGCACAAAAAATACATATATTGGAATTTTATATGTATATGATCAAATTTATTCTACAAAATGAAATAAAATAAAGTTTTGGGTTGACTTGGGGAAGTTATCTCATGGTTTTAACCCTGTTTTACCCATTTTACACCTACAAATGTGACAAATATTTACCATAGTTACTATTTATAATGAATGAAAATAAAAGTGATATATTTACCAAATTATAACATAATTATTACAAATTTGGTATCCATTTTTCAAGATTCAATCTCTTTAAGTGATATAAATTAATTTTAATATAAATGCATAAAACTCAAAGGAAAACAGTTTTTAGAAAAATAATTTTTTAAGAATAAAAATCAACTTATATAAAAATCATGAATATTTTTAATTTATGTGGAATTAATTATATTATTAAAAATAAAATGGATCATATTTCACTATAATACTAAATACAATATATAATTTTACTCATAAATTGCGTGATTTAATGAAAATAAAAATAGTATTTAAACAAATGTATTTTTCACTATTCACCGAAAAATATATTATTTTAAAAAATTACCAAAATTTCAACTTAAGTTAATTATGATATAAGGAATTAAAAAATAAAGATAATTTTATCAAATGTATTTTTATAAAAGTGGAAGAAATTAATTTTATTATTTTCTCTAAATGAAAATATAAATCATTTTTGAGGAAAATGTATTCTTTAACATATTATGACTTTACTAAGAATTGAGAACTTATTTATCAAAATAGTTTATTTATCTAAGAAAAAAATAAATATTATTTTTAATATGTTTATTCTTTTTTTCCCAACAAATTTAATAGCTAGGTTATAATAATATACTATATTGTGGTTCATTTAGACATTATATTGCGTGTATTTCATGCTATCAAAAATATTTATTTTAAGAAAAATATATCATAAAATATTGGGTTGTTACATTATAAGTCTTTAAAATGAATTCTGACCTTGACATTATATCACTATAATATAATTTTTTTGGATATCTCAGTTTCATCACCTCCTTGGTTTCCCATATAGATTCTTTAAATTTATAATACCTCTAGAGAACTTTAACCATGTGAGTTATTTTGTTTCGTATAACCTAATATCTATGATCAAATATTTATACTAATTGTTATTAATAGGAAAGATAATAAACTAGTAGTATGAACTCTGATTTTATTACATGTAATGGATCTGGTATGTACTTCCTCAAGAAATATACATGGAACATATCATGAACTGGAGATAGGTTTCATGGAAGCACCATGTGATAAGATATCATCCCTACTTGATCAAGAATCTCAAAAAAGCTAATATACCTAATACAAAGATTTAAATTCTTTATGAATCTCATAACCTTAATCCATGGAAAAATTCATAAGAATACCTTCTCACCAACTTTAAATTCAATATTTCATTGATGATTATCAGGATAATTTTTTTTACGACTCAGATTTTCTTTTAAGTGATACAGAATAGATCCAGATTTCACTACTATTGTTGGAACCACGGCTATTATTTTCTAGAAATAGAGCATGGTTTGTGATTGTTTTCAATCCACATTGGGTTGATCAAGGAGTTTTTAAAGAATATGGTCTTACGATTAAGGCTGAGAGAATTATTGAAAGTGGCATAGTTTCCCAGTGTTTGCCAAATTTTTGGGCCTCAAAATCAAGAGTTTGTTTTAGGAAAAGGAAGAGCTTTGGAAAAGGAAGAGTAAGATGAACCACAAATAGGGAACAATTTTCAAATCAAGAAATATGGTATGTGTAATGATGGACCGCAAACCATATTGTAGGAATGGTTTATGGAACAAAAAATGGTTCGCTGCGAAGACTTGCATTTCATGGGAAGGATCACTATACGTGAAAGACGTGACGACTAGTGGGATGGAGTGTAATTAAAAAATAAAAGGAAGAGAGGTTATCAGAAGAGTCGGTTCATGGGATGTCTTTTCATTATCGAAAATGAGGCATATATCGGTTCATGAAAGAGTTTGGCCACTACGAAGGGACGAGTTGTGGTATGCGGACCGCATAAGGAAATGGTTTGTAGAAGACGCATGGTATGCGGTGAAGGCAGTGGAATATCAAATATTTGTTTAATCTTGGATTATAATATTATGTAGATATATTTTTCTATATAAGGAGAACTAATCCCATTCTTAAGAGTAGATAGAATTTTATTAGAGTAATTCATCGCTCTGGGAATTTAGCTATGTCCGAACGAGGTTTGCGTAAAGGAAATTTTTCTAAAGGGTTTTCTATAGTCTGAAAAGGGAAGATAGGTATGCATAAGAGAGTATATATGTTGAAGAATAACTAAGACTGTGGTGATCATGAAGTATGCAGAGAAAGCAAGTAATTACGTGGAGCAAGGAAATATGCAAAGGAAGGAGGCACGCAAAAGATGGGTTGTGGAGGAGAAGTTAGTCCATGGTGAAGAAGTGGTACATGAGATCAAATGTGAAGGCATTACACGAACATGGTTTGAAAGAGGTACATGGTCATGGATTATAGAAGACGTATGCAGAGGTGGTATGCAGAGGTGGTATATGGAGCACTCTAGTACGTGGAGGAAGAAGGCCAGTTCGCAGAGGACAAGTTCGCAAACAAACATTTTCATAAAAGTAGATTTCATCTACATGGGAAAATATGAATTCAACAGAGCATCTATCTATAGTTAAGGATGCACAATTTAATTTCAACCCATTGAAGAAAACTTCAAGTAAATAAGTTGAGGTCAGATTCTTCCCAATGCAGTGAGCAAGGGGGAGTCAACGTAAGTGATCTGAGGGATGTAGTGTGTTATCCCTAATAATTGTAATGATAGTGTGCTTGAAACAGAGTGATTGTGCTGAAATTTTACACTCCACAACTAGTGAATATTAGTGGAATTTGGTATGACCAAAAACCTATCGGCGTATGATCATTGGAAAAAACCCATAGTGGTGAACCAAGTAAAATTGTTGTGTCTTTTTTTTCATGTGATTGTTTGTTTTCTACACTTTCTCATCAGGCTGGTTTGATAGGTTCCTACCAGTGTGGTAACAAGATCCATCAGTTTAAAAGAAAAAGTTGACACTCTGATTCATTTCTCTCCTCTTATGGTATTTTGAGGTCCTTTAAGTAGTATCAGAGGGTAAAGGTTTCTGGTGTTAATTATGTCATTCTTTTCTACTATAGAGAATACAATGAATGTCAGGGGAGTCCCCCCATTTGATGGAAGTAACTTCCAAATATTAAATAATATGATTATATCTCATCTAAGATCTTTGAAAATGGAAGTAATATTTTCTACTACACAAGGAATACAAGTTACTGATTCAACTGGACTGTCTATGACTGATACAGACAAGAAAATACTTGATGTTGATTCCAAAGCATAGAATTCCCTCACTACAACTATTTTTGATCAGATATATCTAAAGGTGATGGGTTGTACATCATAAAATTTTATGTGGAAAAAACTGGAGAATATTTATGAAGGTGACAACAAAGTGAAGGAGAAAAAACTACAAGTTTTTTACAATAGGCTTGATGATATGAAGATACATCCTGAAAAAAATGCAGATACCCTTTTCAATCAAATTACTAAAGTTGTTGGGGAAATAAGAGGACTTGGTAATGAAATCAAAGACATTGATATTGTGAAGAAACTATTATGAAGAATTCCACCTCTTTACAATGAAAAGGTATCAGCCCTTGAGGAAAGATATCTTTCCAAACTTTCTCTGGATGATCTTCCAAGCAGCTTGGTGGCATATTAGATGAGAGTCAAACCAGAAGATGCAACAACTCGAGTAAGAAAGGAAATGGCATTTAAAGCCATGAAAAAACATGAATTTTTCAGAGATTTTATTGATGAATATAAGTAGGAAAAATAAATTCTTTTTCCCATTTCCAAGAAGTTTAAGAAGGGAAAAGAAATTTTTTAATGCAAGTTACCTATGGATTGTTTTCATTGTGGCAGAGTTGGGCACATTGCCTCTCAATCCAAAATAAATTGTTATGATGAATAAAGGGAAGCTAGAGACATTTAGAAGCCTCAGAAAAGGTTTTTAAAAAAGGGATATTTAAAATCTGGTAATAAACTACAGGGAATTGTTTTTGTTTGTGAATAAGAAGATGATGATCGTGAATTATTTGAGGAAGAAGAACCAAAGTTTAAATATGGAACCCATTCATCAATGATGGATACTATTGAAAAATCCCAACCATTAGGAGATGAATCTAGAAATAATCAGTTAACCACTGATGTTGATCTCAATTTTCAACTTAATGATACTTTTGGTAAGCTTGAGAATCAATGAAAGAGATGCAAAAAGTGGAAAACAATTGTGGAAGATTCATAAGAATATGTTGATATACTAGAATCTGAAATTGATTGACTTGAGGAAATAGTAAAGGAACATTCAAAAACTTTTGAAAGCTCATAATATATAGTTGAACTTGTAGGATCGAAATAATGATGTAGATGCTCAATATACAAGAGGGGGGGGGGGGTGAATTGTATACTTTAAAAATTCCTTTGGAACCTTTAAAGTTAGTTATTCTGAAAGTAGGTTCCGGAAATATGGATCTGGAAATTGAAACTTAACTGAAGATTACAATATGAGATTCTACCTTAAAGCGTATAGAATCTAAATGAAACGGAGTACAAGTAAAAAAGTATAAGAAAGTTATACTTTCCTTACAATACAGAATGCAGCGGAAACAAGAAGTAGTAAAAACTACAAGTAACAAGATATAAGTCTTTTAACCCAAAGAGAAGGGTATCCAACAACCTTGGATAAAGGTCCCATGATATATACTTTCAATAAAGTCTGTCTTACCCACACCAGGGTAATCCCTCGATACGAAGATCGGAGTCTCTGTCTTGCTATCCCCACAATTCCTCAACTTTAAGGTAGTTGGCAACCTATGTCTTCCTCAGCAAGGAAGCCCTCGAACTTCAAGGTAGTCGACACCTCTGTCTTCCTATCCCCGGAAGTCCTCGAATGTAATCACCAATATTTAGAGTCGCACAAAGCTTTGAGAGTTAATAAGAGACTCTGTCTCTAGAAATCACTTCAACAACATGTGAACACAAATCGAAGTTGTTGTTTAAAGTTCTGAGCTCTTTCAAATGAGCTCCTATTTATAGGCAACGTCATCCTCCTTTCCAACGGTTATATTTTCCTAAACAATCGGAGGGACCTGTACATGTGTAACTTAACCAACGGTTAGTTTATAACAGAATAGACGACATCGTTTTATAACAAAACAAGTGTAACAGAAAGTATGACATCGTTTTAATTCTAACTAAAAAGTTTGGAGTGATGGTTCGAAGTGTAAACAAAATATCAAAGAGTAGAAAAATTATAAAAGTGTAAGAAAAATGAAAGTTCAGAGTCTAACCAAAAATGATTTTCAGAGTCTAAATAAATTCAGAGTGTATAAAGAAAATATGATCAGATTCTGTTTAATAGGTGAATTCAGAATGCGAATTCGGAATGAGAATTCGTCATCAGAATTCGTAATGAGAATTCGTCATCAGAATTCGTAATGAGAATTCGTCATCCGAATTCATAATGAGAATTTTTCATCAGAATTCGTAATGAGAATTCATCATCAGAATTCGTAATGAGAATTCGATGTCGAACTTCATGAGAATTCGTATCCAGAATTCAGAGTAGTACTTTATCAGAGTTCGTATCCAGAATTCAGAGTTTAACTTCATTACAGTTCTTATCCAGAATTCGGAGTAGAATTTCATTACAGTTCTTATCCAGAATTCGGATCCTAAAACAGAATGCTTCATATCAAGGTTTCAAACGATTCTGAGAATATGGAAATGAATCCGAATCTTATACTTAAGAAATATATGGATGAAAAAATGATAAGGATAATTTTTATTATAAAATCAATTTTCCTTATAAAAGCGATTTTCCTTATAAAAGCGTTTTTTCTTATAAAAGCGATTTCCTTATAAAAGCGATTTTCCTTATAAAAGCGATTTTCCTTATAAAAGCGATTTTTCTTATAAAAGCGATTTTCCTTATAAAAGTGATTTTTCTTATAAAATAGATTTTTCTTAAAGATAAGGTGTTTGTGATTTTCAAAACAAGAAGGAATGGAAAAGTCATAAGGAAAACCTTATTGACTCAACAATCTCCCCCTTTTTGGAAAGCACAAACATCCTTACGAAAAAGAAATTCTAAGAAGAAAGAAAACATTAAGGATTATCTCGCTTTGCTTATGGATGTAGATGAATACGACTAACTCCCCCTTAGGCTTTGAAACTCTAAGGATCGTATTCTAGATTTCCGGAATGATATCTCATTAAAAATAAGAATATCTTATTTAATGAAAAACTCCCCCTTAGATAAACTTTATTAGAGTTTGTTTTATTTCTCATCCTTTGTTAAGATTCTTTATCCCTTTTATTAGGGTTCTTTTCCTTCTCCCCCTTTGTGATTTTAAAAAATAATTCGAGGGAATGGAAAATATAACAAAGTACCTGAAAAATTAGTAGCAACAAGAAAAAAAAAACGAGCAAGCACAATTTTCATTAAGTTTGAAATTTCAACAACAAAGAAGTTAAGATACAACAAAATATTGGATCTGTCTATTTTGGATCTTTCTCCTTCTCCATGAGACCCTTAAGAATAGTCTTTATCTTCTTCAAGTCTTTATGGTCTTCCTCAGCTTGCTTCTCTAACACAACAATTCTTGCATTTTTAGCTTCAATCTTTTCTTCCTGGGATTGAAGCATTTCTTCCTGGGCTTTAATCTTTTCTTCCTGAGTCTTCAAGATTTTTTCTTGCTTTGAAAACCTCTCTTCAAACTCAATCCGATGATCCCTTTCATACTTCCAGTTTTGAGAAACAGAATTCATCTTCCCATTCAGATCTTTGACTTCTTGAATCCAGAAATTCTTTTCATCTGTCAAATTTTCTTCAAAGGAAAAAGTCAGCTCATTTATCTTCCTGTCTTCTGTCTCAAAGTCATCCTTCACATTATCTTGGAATTCATCAAAGAGCCTCATCTCTTCTACAGTCTTTCTCAACCAACTAGTCATTCTTTTGCAAGATCTTTTGTGGGCTTCATAGACGACAAAGAAAGATTTGAACTGAGCATCTATCTCAATACACTTGTCCATGACCATGGATACGGAGTCTGTTTTCTGATTCAAAGCATGTTGGAGCATCTAACTTCTTGAATCAATGCTTGAGAAAGTCGGAATAGAACCTACCAACTTCTTTAAAGACTGAACAACAAAATCATGCCCCAACGAAGATGACTCCGAATCTGAAACTTTTCTTGGAGAATTTTCTTCTTCAACTTGGTCAATATTTCTCTTTGAAGAACTACCAACTTCCCTTCTCTTTACAACCACTGAGCTCGGGGTATCAGCAACAATTTGCTTTCCCTTGTCTCTTTTCGGAATGGAGTCCTATTCCAGAGTTCTTTTTTCACTATCAGTCACTTGGACAATATTGTCTTCATGATCAGAAACTTTTTGAGCAACATCCTCTACATTCTCCAATTGAGCAACATCATGTAGAAGTTGTTCTTCCTATGCATGATAAGATACTTCTTCTTCTCCTTACTGCTCATCGTTTCCAGGAGTGACTAATTTCGAAGATTCGGCTTCTGAAGTTCGGAGCGACAAATGTTCCTAAGGTGTGCCCTTATAGTCATATACTTGCTTCAAAACATCTCCAGTTTCACCACTTCCTTCAGCAACAGCTTCTTCCTCTTCTAATTGCTCAATTTTCTCTACTTCTTCAATAGGCTTAGCAACTGCCTCTTCCGGAGCGACAATGTTTCTTCCTGGAGTCTCAGGAAGAGAGTCCAAGGAAAAAGATCTCGGAACTCGAATGTTTCCGGAAGCCATTTCAGTAAACTTTAACAAGGTCTGAACCACCTAAGCTTCAGACATCTTCTTCTTGAGCTTCTTTTCTTTCTCTTATTTTTCTATCTCATCCGCTGTTCTTTCTTTCAAGGCTTTAGCCTCCATAGGATCCAAGCTAAACTGAGGCTCCCCTTGCACTCTCTTTTCTTTGATTTCCCTCCATTTAGCAACTACCTCATCAGGGTAAGCTTTCTTCTTCTTCGGTTTAGGAGGTGCGGAATTAACTTCCTTAGATTTGGGATTCTTTGATTCTTCTTCAACTTATTTCAACTTTCTCTTCTTCACTGGCTTAGAGGGTTCTGGTTCAGCAACCTTCGGAACCGCTTCATCTTGAGCATGTAAATCAACAAACTGACCAATCTTCTTGTTTAATAATACATCCATCCTTTTGAGAGTACCATCACTCACCAACATAATCTTGAAAAATCTTGGCTTAGGCTTGCAATCCACCTTGAAAGACTCAAGGCACCAAACTATCAACTTTGAGATGATTATTGGATACATTAATATCTGAGCTCTCAAATTCTCTTTCTTAACATTCTCAAGAGTAATAAGAATGTGTTTCATCAGATTAAAATTCCTCAGATTTATCAGAAAATATAGGATATAAATCTCACTCTTCTTCAGACTATCTTTTTCACCCTTTCTTGATACGATAACGCCTTTTACCCATAATTCTAGAATTCTAAAATTCGTAGACAGACTAGCAATCTTCGGAGCCTTGTCATCTGCCAGTCCGAGAGTCTCTAATGCCTTTTCCTTGTCGAAGCTACCCTTTGAATCCGGAAACACATGAGATATGATTTCACCTTCTCCTTCATTGTTCAGCCCTACCAAGCTGGCTGCCTTGGAATACGAAAGCTTATAAGTCTTACTGTAAGACTTAAAAGACAACTTCTCCCTTCCATCTTCCTTAAGAAAGGAGACTGTCTCATAGAACTATATAATCAAATCTGAATACACTTCATCTTGATTCCCAGGTTTCGACACAACAAAATCTTCCCATCCATTAAGCTTAATATTCCTGGATATCAGAGAGTCATAATTGTTGAAGAAATCAGGATGAATCAGCCTTTCACTATATACTAACCACTTCAAAATCGTATTAGAGGAAGACATGTCTTGAGAAGCTACTTCCACAGACATTCAGATATAAAGACCTCTGAGAAGTTCGGAACGGAGAAAGCTGAAGTTCGGAACGACTTTAAAATGGAGAGGCAGAGCTTCAGGACACTGGAGCTTGAAAACTGTTGTGGGACAACCATTTGGGGTCCCCTTTATATAGGCAAAAAAAAAACGGTTCAACTCTCTCGGTTGATCGAACGGTTATGACAAGCTGAGATCAGATCTGACGGTTGAAAACCAATTCTCAAGAAAACTTGAATCCGATCTTTTGAGGTTTTTATTAAAGAAAAGATTTAATAAAACTATAATCCGAAAAAAAATATAAAAAAATACCAGAAAGTAAAGTATGATTACGAAAACTTTGAGCAAGGAAATCATACCTTTCAGATTGGCTTAGGAGGATTATTCGTAATGGGTAATATTTGAAGAAAAAATTAACTACGAGAAAAAAATTGCAAAACTCACTATGAAAAACAAAATCAGTACGAAAAACATTATAAGAATTTTAGTATGATAAATTCATTAAAAGTTGAACATGAAAAACTTATTAAGAAAGACTCGGTACGAAAATCTCATTATGAAAATACCAGTACAAAATTTTCCATTCCGGAAGTGTTCAATACGAAAATTTCATTTTTATAAGTCTTCTATACGAACATATCCATTCTAGAAAATGTTAATTCCAGAAATTTCCATTCCGGATTTTTAGTTTCAAAAAATTTGAAAACAAACTTTGAAAATCATAGTTACTCTAACAATCAAATGTACCCCCCCTATAAAAAGGAGTTTATTACTGTAAGGAGACTTTTTCAATAGAAAGTTAATTAAGAAAGATTACCTTATGGTTATCATTCCTAACTTCTGTTTAATGTATTCAAATCTATCAGAAGGAAAAGATTTTGTGAAAATATCAGCAAGTTGATCTTGCGTTCCGATAAACTGAAGAATAATATCTCCTTTTTGTGTGTGATCCCTAAGAAAGTGATGCCTAATATCTATGTGTTTTGCACAAGAGAGATGTGCATTATTCTTACTTAGGGCAATGGAACTAGTGTTATCACACAAAATTTGAGTTTTAGTAAAACTCAAGCCATAGTCTGTGAGTGTGTGTTGCATCCACAACACTTGAGCACAACAACTTCCAGCTGCTACATATTCGGCTTCAGTAGTGGAAAGTGCTACAGAATGTTTCTTCTTGCAAGACCAAGAAACTAACGAATCTCCTAAGAAATGAAAAGTTCCAGATGTACTCTTTCTATCCATTCTGCATCCACCAAAGTCAGCATCAGAAAATCTTTTTAGAACAAAATCATTTCCAGAAGTATAAAATAATCCTAGATCCATGGTTCCCTTAAGGTAGTGAAAAATTCTTTTTACTGCCTTTAAGTGAGATTCCTTAGGATTGGATTGATATCTTGCACATAAGCATACTGAAAACATTAATTCTGGTCGACTAGATGTTAAGCAAAGTAAACTTCCTATCATACCTCTAAAGGGTGTTTGATCTACTGGTTTCCCAGCTTCATCAAGATCTAATGAGTTTGAGGTACCAATGAGAGTACTTATACTCTTAGTGTTTTCATAACCATACTTTTTGAGAAGATCTTTAATATACTTATGTTGAGATATATAGGTTCCTTCTGGTTTTTGAGAAATTTGAAAACCAAGGAAAAAAGTTAACTCACCCATCATACTCATTTCAAACTCAGATTTCATTAAACTTGCAAAAGTGTCGGTTAAAGATTGATGAGTTGAACCAAATATGATGTCATCAACATAAATCTGAATAATAAAAACATTTTTCTTGTCTTTATTTATAAAAAGGGTTGGATCTGAATTTCCCTTAACATAGTTATTTTGAATCAAAAATCCAGTAAGTCTATCATACCATGCTCGTGGGGCTTGTTTAAGACCATACAGAGCTTTGGTAAGTCTAAAAATATGATCAGGATGTTTTGTATCTTCAAAGACAGGTGGTTGTTCAACAAAAACATCCTCTTGAACATGACCATTAAGAAAATCACATTTCACATCCATTTGAAAAATTTTAAAATTAAAGAATGCTGCAAAGGCAAGTAGAATACGAATAGATTCAAGTCTAGCTACTGGAGCATAAGTTTCTTCATAGTCTATTCCCTCTTTCTGATTATAGCCCTTAGCAACAAGTCTACCTTTATTTCTTACTATGACTCCATTTTCATCACATTTATTTCTAAAAACCCATTTTACTCCAATAACAGAAGTTTCCTTAGGTCTTCAACCAAAGTCCAGACTTTATTCCTTTCAAATTCATTTATTTAATCTTGCATGGCTTTGATCCAATCATCATCACCTAAAGCTTCATCAGTGCTTTTTGGTTCTAATTGGGAAAGAAATGCTAGATGTTCTACTTAATTTCATAAGGAACTTCTGGTTCTCACTGGTTGATTTACATCACCAATGATACTGTCACTGGGATGATTCTTAAGAAACACCTGATTTGGGTTTTGAAATTCCTGTTCATCAACATAAGGTAGAAAGTCTTCTGGGGTAAATGTTTCAGAAGTATCTTCTTGAACATTATCCTTATCAGAAGGTTCTTCTATCAAAGGTTGATAATCAGTTTTTGAAAACACATCTGAGGATGTAGGCTGGGATGGTTTAAAAACAAAAGGATCAGACTCATCAAATTTTACATGCACTATTTCTTCAACAATACAAGTATTTTTATTAAAAACTCTATAAGCCTTAGAAGTTGTGAAATAACCTAAGAAAATTCCTTCATCAGATTTTGGTGAGAATTTATGTAAGTTATCTTTAGTATTCAAAATGAATACCTTGCAACCAAAAACTTTGAAATAGGATAGTTTTGGTTTTCTACCATTCCATAACTCATAAGGTGTTTTATTAAGAAAAGGTCTAATCAAAACTCGATTTATAGTATAACAAGAAGTACTTGCAGCTTTAGCCTAGAAATTTCTAGCAATAGAATATTCACTCAACATGGTTCTAGTTATCTCTTGAAGAATTTTATTTCTTCTTTCAACTACACTATTTTGTTGAGGAGTTCTAGGTGCTGAAAAGTTGTGAGTAATACCTTTTCTACTACAAAAAGTTTCAAAATCAGAATTTTGAAATTCTCCTCCATGATCACTATGAATAGTTTTCAAAGGAAGGTTTTTCTCATTTTTAACTTGAGCTCTAAAACTTTTGAAATAAGAAAAAGCTTCATATTTCTTTGCTAGAAAATAGACCCAAGTAAATCTAGTGTAATCATCAACTAGAACTAACACATAGTATTTGCCTCCAATACTTTCAGTTTGTGTTGGACCAAAAAGATCCATATGCACTAACTGTAATGCATCAGTTGTTGAGACTTCACCAATTGATTTAAAACTAGATTTATGTTGCTTTCCATATTGAAAAGTATCACAAAATTTAGAAGAATCATATCTATGATCCGGTAGATTCTTAACTAGTTTCTTCTTAGAGAGTTTACATAAGTTTCTAAGGTTACAATGACCTAGTATTCTATGCAACAACCAGGAATGATCTTCCATTGCACTTAGGCAAGGTAAATCTTGGCTCCTAAGGTCTTATAAATTTAAGGTGTAAACATTATCTTGCCTATTGGCTGAGAGAATAAAGTCTTCCTTGGAATTGTGAACTAAGCATTTATCATTCCTAAAATTCACAAGGTATCCTTCATCACATAACTGACTTATGCTAATGAGGTTTTGCTTAAGACCTTTAACAAAAAGAACATTTTAAATCAAGGTTTTACCTAGAATAACAGTATTACCAATACCGACAATCTCTCCCTTATCATTATCTCCGAAAGTTACCTTTCCTCCTTTTGTTTTGATAATATTTTCAAAATAGCTTTTGTTACCAGTCTTGTGCCGGGAACATCCACTATCCATGTACCATGTTTTGTTGCTGGTACTCTCTTTATTTTCCTGAAATTAAGAAGAAAATTAGACTTTCGGAATCCAAACTTGTTTGGATCCGAGATTTCCAGATAACAAAATTTTAGGTACCCACATCTTCTTAGAAAAATAAGCTTTGTGAAATCCTAGAGATTGGGTTTTGTTTAATGAACAATACTTCGCCCAGTGACCACCACATTGACACTTGGTACAAAATGAGGCACTTTGAGGAACAAAATAATTGTTACTAAAAATAGGTTTTGCATGGGTATAACCAAATCCAGATTTATTTCTTAAAGGTCGTATTTGGGAATACATTTTATCAAAATTTTCCTTACCATGGGTAAAGTTTGATAAACACTTATTTAAGGAAAAAATTTCGGACTTGAGTTTTATAACCAAGTTTTTATCCTCAAAATCATTAGTTTTAGAACTAGAGTTAGGCTCGAAAACATTTTTCTTAGAAATTACTTTTTGTAATTCTTTAGAAAGTTTGTTCTTATCAGAACTTACTTCCTCAAGTTTTTTTGAAATATTTTCAAAATCAACATTTTTATTATCAAGATCTTTAGAAATATTTGATATCTCTTTTGTAAGAATAGAATTCCTAGAGTTTTCCTTATCAAGTTTCTTATTGAGTTTAGATTTCTCAATCTCAAGAAGTTCAGCAAACCTAGAAACTTCTTCATAAGTAGGTAAAGTATTTTCTTCATCAGAAGAGGATTCTTCATCAGAAGAGTTATAATACTTACTATCATTTGAATTTAAAGAAACATTGGTCAATGATTCAGCATTTCGTACCTTAGCCATAAAACAATGATTGCTAATAGGTAGTCTGGCTATAAGACCAAGATTCTTCTGTCTTGAAGATTCATAATCAGAAGATTCATCTGAAGAGTCACCACCACTGACACTCCATGTGTCATTAGCTTTCAGAACTTTCTTATATTTGGCTTTATAATACTTCTTTCTGTTCCTGTCTGAATGCCTTTCTTTCCTTTCTTTCTTTTTGAGTAGAGGGCAATTGGGTCTAATATGTCCAGCTTTCTTGCATTCATAACACGTGACTTCTCCATCTTTCTTATCTTTCCTTTCCTTTTTCTTATGCTTGGATTGGAAATTTCTTTGCCCAACTATCTTGTTCATCCTTCGAGCAAGATTTTCTAGCTCATTTTTAGATACTTCACTCTCACTAGATTCGGATTGGAAAATGACTTTCCTAGACTTGGATCTGGTTACTCTCTCAGGAGTCTTAGCTTTCATCTGTTTTGATGTTGTTGTAAAAGCAACAGAACCATTTCCATTCTTCTTTTTGATGTCGTCATCATCTCTCTTCATTCTTGTTTCATGTTGGAGAAGAGTTCCAAATAACTCATCAAGAGAAATTTTAGTGACCTTCCTATTCTCATCTATAGCAGTTCTTTTGGATTCCCACTCATTAGGCATAATGTCAATTATCTTGTCCACAAGTGCTTCATCCTCTAACCCTTTCTCTCCCATAGACTGTAAACTGTTGACGATAGTCATAAATCTCTGTTGAACTTTACAAATTGGTTCACCATAAGGAAAATTGAAGCCATGGTATTCAGCTCTAAGCATATCTCTCCTAGTTTCAATCACTTTAGAAGTTCCAAAGTGTGTAACCTCTATCTTCTTCTAGATACAATTAGCTGATTCACAAGAAGAAATTTGGCTATATATATTTCTAGTCATTGAACAAAGTAAGTTATTGCATACCTTATAATTGAGTTGATACTCTTGCTTTTCCTGGTTAGTAAAAGTTCTAACTTCCTTGTCAGGAATTTTATAATCACCAGTAAGCATAACAAAGTTGTCCACTCCAGTATTGATAACAAAAGTCTTCATTCGATCTCTCCAGTACTCATAATCATTACCATCAAATATTGTTGGTCTTATAGGATTTAGATTATCAATGGAAAAAACATTAATTCCTTCCATACTTAAAATAACCTTTGTCACACAAACTTGTTAGTAAAAAAAAAGTTCGTAATAACAAAGTTCGGAATGACAAAGTTCAGAATGAAAAAGTTCAGAATGAAAAAGTTCGGAATGAAAAAGTGAGCAAGAAAGACTTATGCGTGAGTACAAGTATTTCAGAGACCTTCTCTGATACCAATCGTAGGATTGAAATAATGATGTAGATGATCAATATACAAGAGGGGGTGGGGGGGGGGTGAATTGTATACTTTTAAAATTCCTTTGGAACCTTTAAAGTTAGTTATTCTGAAAGTAGGTTCTGGAAATATGGATCCGGAAATTGAAACTTAACTAAAGATTACAATATGAGATTCTACCTTAAAGCGTATAGAATCTAAATGAAACAAAGTACAAGCAAGAAAGTATAAGAAAGTTATACTTTCCCTACAATACAGAATGCAGTGGAAAAAACAAGTAGTAAAACTACAAGTAACAAGATATAAGTCTTTTAACCCAAAGAGAAGGGTATCCAACAACCTTGGATAAAGGTCCCTTGATTTATACTTTCAAGCAAGTTTGTATTACCCACACCAGGGTAAGCCCTCGATACGAAGATCAGAGTCTCTGTCTTGCTATCCCCGCAAGCCCTCAACTTCAAGGTAGATGGCAACATCTATCTTCCTCAGCAAGGAATCCCTTGAACTTCAAGGTAGTCGGCACCTCTGTCTTCCTATCCCCAGAAGTCATCGAATGTAATCACCAACATTCAGAGTCACACGAAGCTTTGAGAGTTAATAAGAGCTTCTCTCTCTAGAAATCACTTCAACAGCATGTGAACACAAATCGAAGTTGTTGGTAAAGTTCTGAGCTCTTTCAAATGAGCTCCTATTTATAGGCAAGGTCAGCCTCCTTTCCAACGGTCATATTTTCCTGAAAAATCGGAGGGACCTGTACACGTGTAACTTAACCAACGGTTAGTTTATAACAGAATAGATGACATCGTTTTATAACAAAACAAGTGTAACAGAAAGTACAACATCATTTTATGTCTAACTAAAAAGTTTGGAGTGAAGGTTTGGAGTGTAAACAAAATATCAAAGAGTAGACAAATTATAAAAGTGTAAGAAAAATGAAAGTTCGGAGTCTAACCAAAAATAATTTTTGGAGTCTAAATAAATTTGGAGTGTATAAAGAAAATATGATCAGATTCTGTTTAATAGGTGAATTCGGAATGCGAATTCGGAATGAGAATTTGTCATCAGAATTCGTAATGAGAATTCATCATCAGAATTCATAATGAGAATTCGTCATCAGAATTCGTAATGAGAATTCGTCATCAGAATTTGTAATGAGAATTCGTCATCAGAATTCATAATGAGAATTCATCATCAGAATTCGTAATGAGAATTCGATGTCGAACTTCATGAGAATTCGTATCCAGAATTCAGAGTAGTACTTTATCAGAGTTCGTATCCAGAATTCGGAGTTGAACTTCCTTATAGTTCTTATCCAGAATTCGGAGTAGAATTTCATTACAGTTCTTATCCAAAATTCAGAGCCTAAAACAGAATGCTTCATATCAAGGTTTCAAACGATTCCAAGAATATGGAAATGAATCTGAATCTTATACTTAAGAAATATATGGATGAAAAAAATGATAAGGATAATTTTTCTTATAAAAGCAATTTTCCTTATAAAACCGATTTTCCTTATAAAAGCGATTTTTCTTATAAAATCAATTTTCCTTATAAAAACGTTTTCCTTATAAAAGATATTTTTCTTATAAAAGCGATTTTCCTTATAAAAGCGATTTTTCTTATAAAATCGATTTTTCTTAAAGATAAGGTGTTTGTGATTTTCAAAACAAGAAGGAATGGAAAAGTCATAAGGAAAACCTTATTGACTCAACAGAACTAAATCATAGAATTTAAGTACATGAAAAGGTCTTTAGAGACCTTACATCTAGACTAGATGAGAAGTCAAAAAATATAGAGTGACTTGAAGAAGAAGTTGTTACTCTTAGGAGTAAACTTGAATGTGAACCAAGTCCAAAAGAAATGAAGAATAAAATTCAGTTTGGAAAATTCTTAGAAACTGAGCTGTTAGAGAGAGTTAACTGTGGTTATGAGTGATTTTAAAAGGTTCAGAATGATCAAAGACCCTCATGCATGGGAAACATAGGAATCCGTTGTAATTATAAAATGTCGAATGATGGAAGTAAAATGATCCAAAATAAAGGAAATATGAAAGTTACACATATCACAAAGACACCTGAATTCCAAAAAAATAAAGTCTCAAATCAGACTGGAATTTGTCCTCAAGTTTCCCAAGATGATATAAAATCAAACTATCCTTCTAAGAAAATTTAAATGAATAGGAATAGAAGTGAAAAGAAATTAACACTTATGAAATGTCAATTATATGTCTATTTAGGACATACCATGTCATACTGTGAAGTGGAAAGGATCTATTTGAATAGGGAATAGCTAGGAAGTCAACAAATGATAACAAATTCATATCCTATTTCTTATCAAAGAAACAATTTCTATGAATATTGTTTTCTTGTTTGTAAATTTTTCCATAATGTTGTTGATTTTAGGAAGAGGAATGATAGAAAAAATTCAAATAGAACTCAGAGACAAGTCAATACTTTCTAACTAGATGGTGTTATTCTTACAAAAATGTTTTCTCCTCTAGAAGAAGAGCGTGAGTATAATGAACCTATACACATGGAAAAGATATTTTAAAATCTATCTTTATCCTTCACTCAAAGTAATATTTCATGGAAGCAAAATAAGAAAATTGAAAAATCTAACCTTGTCGAAGTATCTCTCAAAGCTACCAAGAATAACAACACTTGGATTCATGATAGTGGATGCTCATCCCATATGATGGGAAATGAAGACCTATTAATGAATTTCAAGAAAAAGGTCAATGGAATAATGATATTCAGTAATGAAGGTTATTTTAAGATCAAAGGAAGTGAAAGTACTGAGCTGGCTAATGGAAAGCTGAAGAAGACTAGAGTTCTTTATGTGGATGGGTTGTGTCATAATATCCTGAGTGTGAGTCAAATCTGTAACTCAAAACTTATAGTGACATTCAATCAAAAGTGGTGCACTATAAAAGGAAGAACATGGGATTCTCTCATAAAAGGTTGTAGAACATATGACAACCTATATCAAGTTGATAGTAAAGAGAATATTTACTATATTACTTTTGAAGAATAAAACTACTTGTGGCACCAGAGGTTGGGTCACATCAATCAACAAGACATGAAAAATATATCTAAGATGAATATAGTCATGGATATCCCCAATTTGAAGCATGAATGGGAAAATACTTGTGATAATTGCATTTGAGGGAATCTAGTATGCCGTTCATATTGGCCAAAGTAGAAAAGATTATAAAATCTTCTTGATCTCATTCATACAGATGTATGTGGTATGATAAATGTTTATGAAACACATGGAGAAAGGTACTTTGTTATTTTTATTAATGATTATAGTAGAATGTCTTGTGTGATGGTTATACGCAGGAAACAAAAAGTGATTGATTTCATGAAAACTTATCACCGAATAGCTAAGAATGACACTGGATGGAAAATCAAAGTCCTACATCCTGAAAATGGTGGAGAATATACATCCATTGAATTTGAAAACTACCTAGTGAAACATGGGATACAACATGAGGTGGATGATGTGAGAAATATTCATCAAAATGGAGTTGTTGAGCATCAAAATCGATAGGTGAAAAATATGGCCAGAACTATGCTGATTGAGAGTCATATCACTCTTCCTTACTGAAAAGAGGATGTTCAAGCTATAGTTTATATTCAAAACCGAACATGGATTTATATGGGGGAAACCAAGACACCCTATGAGTTATGGAATGGAAGGAACCCCTCTTTGAAGTTTTTTTTTTGTGTTTTCAGAAGTAAATGATTTATCCAAAACAAATAAAGAAATCAAGGAAGGTATAGTGATACTGCAGATGAAGGAATATTCCTTAGTTATTCAATGAATAGAAAAGATTACAAATTTTTTAATAAATGTCTTGGAAAAATTGTGGAAAGTAGTGATGTGGGGATCATTTAAGACAAAACCAAAAATGTATCAAAGAATTCTTAAGATGATGTGATAGAATATGAGGAAGAATGTGTCATGGAATAGATCCAAATATATAAGTAGAGCAAGTAATTAAAAACATCAAGGATTCACATCATGATGTTGACTCAGAAGAAGAAACCATGGCTTAAGAACATTATTATGAACCTCACAGGAGAAATCAAAGAGCAGAAATTGATCGATCCAACATCATTGGGGATTGGGAAGCTCCGACGCATACAAGGAGAATGAGGAATAGTTCACAATATACATTCCTTTCAATTATGGAACAATCTTCATTTTAAGAATATTCAAAGGATGAATCATGGGTTAAGTCCATGAATAAATAATTGGATCAGATCGATAAGAACCAAACATGAGATCTAATTAAGAGACCCAAAACCCACAATGTGATTGGTACGAAGTGGATTTTCAAGAATAAATTTTATGAGCATGGAAATATGATTATAAATAAGTCAAAACTAGTTTATAAAATCTATTAACATATTGAAGGTGTTGATGTTAAAGAAAGATTTGTTTTAGTGGCTAGAATGGAGTTAATCAGACTGTTTCTTTCCATGGTAATTAAAATAGGATACAAAGTGTATCAAATGGATGTCAAGAAAACTTTCTTAAATTGTGTTCTAAGAGAAGAAGTCTATATTGATCAACTAGTGAGCTTTCTTCTTGGTAATGATGAATTGAATGTTTTTAGATTAAATAAGGCTCTATATGGTCTAAAACTAGCACCACTAGCGTGTTACTCTCAGCTGGATTCTTATCTATAGAAGATCGAATTTAAATGATGAGTGGATCAAAATATTTATTTAAAGAATTATCAGAAAGATCAGTTCATGGTTATGGTATATGTAGGTGATATTATATTTTGAGTAAGCAGGTAGGGATCAGTGGATGAATTTTCAAATCACATGAAATCAGAATTTAAAATGCCTATGATTTGTGAACTCACATGCTTCTTGGGGATGCAAGTGATTTAAAGGAAATACTACACTTTAATTTCTCAAGAAAGGTTTTCAAGATAGTTTCTTAAGAAATTAAATATTCATGATTACAAACCAATATCGACTCTGATTGCTATTGGAACTAAAATGGAAAATCACGAGGATGGGGATTCTATAGATCCCACACTGTATAAGAGAATCATTGGGAGCTTATTTTACTTGATCATAACATGGAAAGATATTGTCTTTTCAACATGACCAATGGACCTATTCCAAAGTAATCTGAAATAATAGCATATAGAAGGAGTGAAAATAATCATGAGGCACATTCAAGGAACTCAAAATTATGGATTTTACTTTGTTGCATGAAGAGATAGTGAACTATCATCATTTTATGATACTGAATGGGATAGAGATTTTGTTGATAGAAAGTACAAAGGTGGTAGAGAATTCATTATTGGAAAGAAATGTGTGAGTTGGTTGAGTAAGAAATAGGAAAGTACTTATCTTAGTACCGCTAAAGCTGAGTATATAGCCACTAAAAAGGCTTACACTCAGCTACTGTAGATGAAGTAAAAACAGACTGATATTAGTGATGAGGTGAAACCACCAATATTGATTCACTGTGATAATCAGAGAATAATTAATTTTATGAATTATCCTACTCAACATTATTATATAAAACACATTGAAATCTGATATCACTTCATCAAGGAAAAAGTTGAACAAGGCATGATTTAAATGGATCATATTGGAAATGATGATTAAGTGGCTGACATAATGACTAATCCATTATCAACACATGTGGTCAAGAAGTAGCCGTTGAACCTCGGTGTTTAACCACCTCCCAGTGCCTGAGGTGGTTTTGGAGGTTCCCCTCTCCCCAGTTTTATTAACTATTTTAATCTATTTGTGAATGTGATGCAGGATTACAGGGGATAAATGATCCAGGGGGAGTGTGTGTTGAGCTCTACCATGTTCAAATACTGGTCTTTGGGTTTATTTACAATGAGGAAGAATGAATAAATTCAACATTAGTAAAGATAATAATAGAGTATGATAATTAAAAAAACAATTTGGTGTTAAAATAATGGAGAATGAGAATGAAAAAAAAATCGGTGTTATGAGAAAATCACTGGAGCTTACTTGGAAATATTTAAAGCATTCAAAGACATGAGAATCCAATTCATTCTTACCCTCGTGTTTTCTAAAATGATAATTTATCACATATAATTAGTGTGTTGTTGGATGATTTGTTTCTTGTGTATTAGGTTTTTGATTATTTCAGGTGCTTCATTTAATTTATTTGTTGATTTCCAACAAACCCGAAGGGAGATATTGTTGGAACCAAGGCTATTATTTTCTGGAAATGGAGTATAGTTTGTGTTTGTTGTCAATCCAAATTTGGTTGATCAAGTAGTTTTTAAGGAATACGGTTTTATGATTAAGGCTAAAAACAGTTTTAAAAGTTGTGCAGTTTCCCAGTGTTTGGAAAAATTTTGGGCCTCAAAATAGAAAGTTTGTTTTTGGAAAAGGAAGAAATTTGGAAAAGGAAGTGAATCATGAATGACATAGTGGGAATTATTTTTGGATAAAAAAATATGGTACATGGAATGGAAAACCACGAACCATGTTGTGGGAACATTTCATAGAATGAAAAGTGGTTTGCGGTGAAGACATGCGGTTCATAGGAAGGCTCGATGTGTACGGAAGGCATGATAGCTCACAAGATGATGTGTCATTCGCAAATATGAGGCCAAAATGTTTGAATAAGAGATAGTTAGTGGGATGGGTTTTCATTGGAAAAAATTAGGTATATATTGGTTTGTAGAAGAGTTTGGTTGTCATGAAGGGACGAGTGGCGGTATGCAGACCGCATAGGGAAATAGTTTGTGGAAGATGTACCGTACACGGTGATGGAAGTTCCGTATCAAAGATTTTTTAAATATCTAATTAGTGGATTATGTGGACATATTTACCTATATAAGGAGAAATAATACCATTTTTAAGAGTAGAACGAATTTTATTAGAGTAATTCATCACTCTGGGAATTTGACTAAGTCCGAAAGAGGTTTGCACAAAAGGAATTTTTCTGATGGGTTTTATGTAGTCCATAAAGGGAAGATAGATCCGTGTAGGAGATTATATACATAGAGGAAGAACTCAGTCCATGGTTCTCCTGTAGTACGCGAAGAAAGTGAGGTAGTACATGGATCAAGGCAGTATTCAAAGGAAGGTGGTATGCGAAAGATGGCTTTGCGGAGGAGAAGTTAGTCCACGATGAAGAAGTAGTACATGAGGGAAGAAGTGAAGGTTGTACACGAACGCAAATTGAAGGATGTACACGGTTGTGGCTTGAAGAGGTATTATGTGGAGGTGGTATGAATAGGTGGTATATGGAGAACTGCAGTATGTGGAGGAAGAAGACTAGTTCATGGAGGAAAGGTTTGCAAACAAAAATTACACATAAAAGTAGATTACATCTACAGGGGAATATAGGACTTCAACAGAGCATCTATCTATAGTTAAGAATACACGATTTAATGCCAACCCATTGAAGAGTCCTTCATGTTGATAAACTGAGTTCAGATTCTTCCTAATGTAGTGAGCAAGGGAGAGTCAATGAAAGTGATCTGAGGGACGTAGTGTACTATCCCTAAAAACTTGTAAAGGTAGTGCACATGGAACAAAGTGACTGTACTAAATTTTTTTAATCCAAAACTAGTGAAGATTAGTGGAATTTTCTACAACCTAAAACCTATCATCATATGCTCCATGGATGTAGACCTTAGGGGTGAACCAAGTAAAATTGATGTGTATACTCTTTGCATGTGGATCTTTGTTTTTTGTACTTTCTCATCAAACAGGTTTAACATGTTCCTTCGAGTGTGGGAATAAGATCCACTTGTTTAAAAGAAAAAAAGGACACCCTGATTCATCCCTCCCCTATCACGGTGTTCCAGGGTCCTTCAATCCATTTCCTCAACTATCTTAGGGCCCAATAGCATTCTTTCTACAGTTTCATCCTAGTACATCGGAGATCTAAACTTATTTCTATAGATGGATATAGAATGATCCATCTGAATGATTAATTGAAAGATATTATTTTAAGAAAACTTTAATATATTATGGTGTTGATCCCAACCTCCTTTGAAATCAATATAACATGATCTCAGCATTCATTTGAGGATCATAAGTATTATAGAAACATAACTCTATATCCAGAGCCTGCTGAAGACTTTTCCAAACATCAAGGTAAACCTCATATCCCAATTAAAGATTGTAGAATGTGTTACTCTATGAAAGTATACTACTTCCTTGAAGTATATTCTAGAAATATATTCAAGAGATAAATATTCTCTTATAGTAATTAATTTTGTGACTTCTTAAGGTGATTAACTATAACCCAAATAACATTATGGCCTTTAGATGTTTTTGGCTGTCTGATCCATTATGATGTTTTCTCACTTCCATTATGAAATGAGTAATGGTTATAAAATCCCCTTATAATTTTGTTTCTCAACCATAACCTACTGATATACTAGAAATCAAGATAAAAACTCTATAATTTCCATCTTCATGCTATCCCACCATAAATAATCTTTCAGCTCACTATACATCTTCATACTTACCAAATGAATAGAGAATGTTGAACTATAAGCTTTATCCACTATATCATTATTCATTTAGAATATGGATGGGATACAAAAACGGTTCCTGAACCTTATCGTTTAATCATAATCATGTTTTAACTCAAGAATATTTCTATCCTCTTTTTGTAGTTCTACATCTTCCATTTGTGTCTCTTTAATCTTTACCTAGATATATGGTTGAACACTCATTTGAGAAATATAATGTTTCTACACTTCTATAAATATTTAAATATTAATCATTTTCAATTCTAGAAATATTGGATCTTTTGTGATCTTCATCATAGATAAGAAATCAAGATCCTTTCCACACAAAACATCTTTCAGCTTGTTCACTTTCCCACGGTGGTAATGTATTGATCAATCAAAAACCTTAATCAACTTAAACTTTCTTGTCTAGATAATATTAAACTATTTTAGAGTGAATATATACTTTATGCATTTATAACGAATATAAATATCACACATTTCTCTATAATGATAATTCCTTCATATCTTTAATGAAAAACATACCGCAACTAACTCCAAATCATGAGTTGGGTAATTTTTCTCATGAAACTTCAATTATGTGAGGTATAATCTATAACCATATTATTATACATGAAGAAACATCCCAGGACCTTATTTGTTACATCACTAAAGATAAAAAAATCTTCTCAACTTCCTGATAGTGTAATCAAAGATGTACTGACTAACCATCTATTTAGTTCCTTGAATAAATTATTCACATTCATCAGTGCAAAAGAACATGGAACTCTTCAAAGTTAACTTGGTGAGTTGATTAGATATGCATGACAATTTTTTCACATCACATTGATAATATACATTAAAACCAAGGAAACTAGGGATATCAATCATATTTTTTAGTCTGAGACAATTTTGAATAACTTCCATACTCGATGGATTCACCAATATACACTCGCTTGAGACTATATAACACCAAAATGAAATTTTTTGTAGACAAAATCCATATTTGGTAAATTTTATATACAATTTCTCCTTTATTATATTATTTAGTACATTAATCATGTGATCTTCATGATCTTATATATTTTTGAATATATAGAAATATTATCTATAAAGACTAAAAAAATTTGACCAAGGTAATATCTAAAGACTATCTTTATTAAATCCATAATGATATCATGGAATTATTAAGAAAAAGGACATCACTATAAATCCACAGTGTCTTTACCTCATATGGATGGATATATTGGGTATGTCTTAACTTTTGAAACAAAATTGTGTTGGGACCATATTTTTTTAGGAAATACTTGAATTAAGTTTTCTGGATTTTTTTATTTTGTTGTTATTATGAAAAATCACCTCACTTTGTTATTTATAGTGATCAGAATAAGCACTATCAGACTTAGCTGATCAGACTCAGATTTATTTATAAATTATATCAAGTGAAGTTTTTTGTTCATGTTTTTATTGAGTGTTCTTGTTTTTTGACAAATATTTTCATAATGGAACTTTTCAGAATAGACCATGAAGATGTATCATATTCATAATGTCATTGGTGATGTTCTAAATAATAAATCTTATGATTTTATGTCAATATAAATGTTCTAAAAATCATGTAAAATCTCATGATTCAATCACGAGGTTATAAAATAAAAGATAAATTTGAATTTATGTTATTTCTACATAGTTGATGTTTTTGAGACACAAATCATCATCTTTAAATGTATCAGATATAAGAGTTGTTTGATGTCTGTTTTTTTGAATTTTATGAATTCATAAGGTTTTCAGAATTTCTGATGAACCAATCCTTCATAAAAACCATCAGTTGTTGAGTCATAGAGAGTAAGATGTAACTATTGATACCAATCAATCATACAAGATATACATATTAATCTATCAGATAAGCTGCAACCACTGCTATATAAGATAACTAGATAAAACCAATAAGGCCTTATAATCATATTTCCATTGGATATAAAACTTCAGACATCCCAAATCATATCATATGGATAAGGGATGATGATTGTGAATGAGAAAATTTGTGGAAACTAATCAATCATGTGAAAAATTGACATCAATCCATCAGATTAGTTATTGACACTGATCAATTGGGTGAGCTGATTAGACCAATAAATTAGGTGAGTTTCAGACACCGACCCATCAGACTATATGGTGAATGACTAGTCATGAAAGGTTGAGTTTCATCAGACATAGTTTCATTATATTTAGGAGAAATTTAATATATGAAGAGGTGATACATTTGAAAGTTTCAAATATGTATTAAAATAATATCAATTGGTTTGGAACATTCGAGTGATAAGTTTAATATTTTACTTATTTGTAATTGGGTCAAGATATCTGGAACAAATAATCGTGTTTTAGACTGAGATTTTACAGAACATAAATTTTCAAAATGAAAACTTGTAATATAATTAATCAAGTACGTTTAAGAATTAATAATTTCTATATAATTCATCAAGATTCAAGAATACTCTATAAGAGTTGAGAATAATTGATAAATATTCAAATAGAGTTCAAATAAATGTAAATTTAAAAGGTTTGAAATTTCATTAAGTGGGAAAATTATTTTAGGTTACCTCTATTTCTTTTTAGGTGCACCTATATAAAGTGGTGCAAGTACAATATACTTTAAAACTATTCATGAATACAAGAATTGGATCACTAGAGTTTTGGATCTGAACATTTTTTCATACAAAATAACTGATCAGAGATGTTGTGGACATGATTCATCGGATCTGACCAAACTACCAGATCAGACCAAACAATCAGACATACATATTGTTGAATAAGAAAGAATAAGGAAAGAGTAGTTTTCTATTTTTCTTCTGGAAAACTAATCAGACTTGTTTATGTACAAATTAATTGGAGTGAGGAATCAGACTAAGGAATAAAAATGAGTTTTTTATGATGTCCAAAGAAAAGGTTCTTATATGCTACTAGGTAAGAAAGTGAATAATTGTTTTTTGAAAAATTTACGAAAGTAAAAGTTGTTGAAGAAATATAGTGACAATTTTTTGAAACTATTTGTGAAGGTTTCTAAACATATTACAACATTATATTTACATATTTTCTTCTATAAGAAGAACATGAAGTATTATATTGACCATAGTGCTATACAAGTGCAGGGGTATTTATTAATTTTTGTATCCACGTAAAAAATATTATTTTCTAGTGGATTTTGTGGTATTATATCATTTATAAACCATGCTAGAGACTAGCTAATATTATTGAGTAGTGAACCTTGTAATTACTTGTATTCCTATGGATGTGTTGGAAATTGTTTTTTTAGAAAATTGTTTTCTCTTTTACTCTAGGTGAATGTTTCTAAAAAGGTTAGCATAAAATGAACAAGTTATCACTGATTCTCCCCTCCCCCTCTCAGTGATTACATTTATTTTACATGGTCCTTTTGAATTGGTATCAGAGTAAACATCACTTCATTTAATCTTTGATCAATTTTGAAGAGAAGTTTCTATGGATAATTTCAATTGTATGAATATTAAGTGGAATCAAATTTTCGATGGAGAGAACTATCCTATATAGAAAGATAGAATGTTTCTATATCTTAGGTCCCTTGGTTATGATATTCTAGAGGCTATTACAGATGGATTTCCCCCACATGATTAAAATGTTCCTCCTATAGCTGTTGATAATAAAAATCTTCAAAATGATGGAAGGGATAAAAATGGTTTACTTTATTTACTATTTGAAAGTGATTTTATTAGAATGAAGGTAGTTGGAACTACCAAAGGTATTTAAGAAAAGTTAAAAAATATATATAAAGGCAATGTGAAGGTGGAGAAGGAAAAATTATAAATATCGAGGCTGATGTATGCAGATCTTAAAATGGTTGAGAATTAATCGTTTGGTGAATTATTTTCAAGGGTGAATGATATTACAAGCACCATAAGATTTCTTGGTGAGAAGATAGAATATTCAAGTATTTTTGTTAAGATATTATGAATTCCTCCAAAAAGGTTTTATGGAAAAGTTTTATATTTAAAGAAATAGATCCTAATACTCTATCTTTGGATGACTTGTATGACACTCTTATTACATATGAAATTATAATAGATAAAGATAGGAAAAAAAGAAAAGGTTTATCGATAAATTTCCTTCAAAGATATCTAACAAGGAATATATAAGAAGATTCTAAAATATAAATATGTTGGTGATTTTGACTTCATAAATGAGGTCAGTAGTAAATTTGATGATTTTTACCTGGTTTTTAAAAAATATGAGTAGAGGCATATGAAAGTACAAATGAAAGTTACCTCTTAAATTATTTGGGTTTAGAGTTATTGAAAATTTTGATACAAATTTTCCTCAAAGAAAAGAAGAAGAAGAAGGTGATGAATATGATATAAATTCAATAATAAATTTTAAGATACATGTTGAAAAATAAAAATTTTATTCCAAGGGAAAAGATAAAAATTTATGTAAATAAAAAATGAGAAGATTTTAATCTATGGATAATGAAGATTATGGTAGTGAATTTATATATAAAAAATTCACTGAGTTTGCTGGAGAAAACACATTTATTGAAAAACTTAATAATGAAAAGTTCATTAATGATGAAATACGTAGTTCTGAAGAAGAGGAATATGATGAAACCTAGTTATAATTTTATCTAAAAATAGAGTTAAAAGAATGTCTTTGAAAAATTTTAAGTCTTGAAAGAGAAATTAAGAAGTTAAAAGTAGAAATTTCTATAGAAAATAGTTAAAGATATTTTTTTAAGTGAATCCCATGTTAAAAAATATATCATTCATTTCAATAAATATCTTAAAAAATAAAATAATTATAATGAACTAATTAAAGTAAAGATAAAAGTGAAGGAGGAAAAATTTGAACCTGTTCGATAATAGTTCTCTAAAGCTGAGTAAGGAGTTATGATTTTCAAAAACTTAGTTACTAAACATGGTGAATGTTATAAGAAGTGGAACCTATGAGAGATAAAAAAATATATCTTCAATTGTTGAGAATAAAAATTAAGATCTTCTTAAGATTAAGAAATTTGATAAAATCACAAATGTATCCAAAACTAACAAAGTTAAAAATTCAAATGTTTCAAAAATTTCAATGTCTGGATCAAATATTATTTTTACTAGTGAATCTATTAAAGATGGGAAGAAATGAAATTTTGAGAATAATAATTTAAAATATAGTAAAACTTATGGGGATTAACAAATTCCTAACATGCAAGTTAAATAAGTTATATAAAAATTGGTTTACAACTCTAGGAATTTTGGAAGTTATAAAGTAAAGTATTGTTTCTATGGATACTATTGGTATTGTAGATAATTTATCTATTCAAAAAATATGTGTTGGTTAATCCCATGAGTAACTATAAGAAAAGATTGAGTGGGATTCAATCTTCTCATAGAAGGAACCCTGAGAATGTAATTATGAAATTTTAAAATTGATTCCAATATTTAGAAACTATTTGTGTAATATGTAAACATCCTATACACCTTGAAAAAGGATGTATTGTTTTTTATACTGACACAGAAAACTATTTATAATAATTATTAAAATCCAGATGTGAAGAAAGAGAAAGAAAAGAAAAATCACTTATTGTAGATACTACTCTGAAAGCTAAAAAAGGTGAGCATACATGGATTTTGGATAGTGTATGTTATTCAAATATTATAGGAGATATGAAACTTTTGAATAATATGAAATACATTAAATAACGAACAATGAATTTTTTAAATAATTAATATGTTAGAATCAACATTGTTGGATATTCTATTATTTTAGAAGAAAAACTAAAATAAAAAATCCCTTGTTTATTGATGGGTTGAAAAAAAAACTTGTTAAATGTTTCATAACTCTATGATGAAGGTAATATTTTTTTAGAAAAAAATGCTTTTTTTGTGGTAGGAGTTGAAGAAGGAATTTTTTTAATGAAAGGATAACATACAAAGGGGAACCTGTTCCAAGTTGGTGATTTATAAAATTCATGTTATCTAATAACGATAGAGGAAAATAAATAATGGCATAAAAATTTGGAACATATGTGTCAGAGGAATATGAGAAAGTTAACAAAGAGAGATAGTGTTCATGATACTCCTGACATGACAAGAAGATGATATTGGTGTTGTTCCATTTGTGAGAAATGTAAAATAAAAAACTCGATGAATAAGAAAGTTTAAATTCATTCAACTCATCCTCCAGAATTGATTCATTTTGATATTTGTGGTTCAATGATAAAAAAATAAAATATCATAGATAATTAATTTATTTCTTTAGTTGATGATTTTACTCAAATTACATGTATTATGTATTTGAAACCTAAATAATAGGATCTAAAAATGTTTAAGAGTTTGAGGAGAATAGCAGAAAAAATGTGGATATTCTATAAAGTAGTTGCGATGTGATAATGACGGTGAATAAAAAAATTAATAATTCATAAGTTATCTTAAAAAATATGGTATTCTTCATCATTTTAGTGCACTTTAAAAAAAATTTTTTTTAAAAGAAAGAATATATGTTTCGTGGATATGGGATGTACAACGTTTGTTGAACATGGTATTTCTCAATACTTCTAATGGTAGGAAATAAGTACAACAATTTACATTAAGAATTATTGTTTCTAAAAAACATATTCTGATATGACTCCTTACAAAATTTTCTTTAATTAAATTCCAAGTTTTAAACACTTAAGGGTTTTCAAGAGTCCCAAAATCATAAATAAAAAAAGTGGAAATCTTGGAAAATATGATCAAAGTGGCCAAGAAGAATTTTTTCTGGGATAAGTTTCTAATAGTATAGGATATAGATGTTTAAATAAAGAAGCAAAAAAGATAATTGATTTTTCTAATGTAAATTTTCTTGAAATAGTCATAGATAAAGTTTCACAAACACATGAAGATTAAGAAGATAGGGGAATGTTATATTATTAAGAAACTCTAAAAGAATCCCAATAGTGATGATTCTATAAAAGTAAAAGATTCAAACTCAGCTATTTATAGTAATGAGGAAGAACTCCATACATTTCATCATTGTTAGTGGAAATAGGTAGAGCTTTAAAACATTATTGGTGATTAAAATAAAAAGTTTCAAATGAGAAAAGCATCAATGTTTTTTTCACATACATATTTGTATTAAAAAATTTAACCAAAATATGTTAATGAATATTTTGAGCATCAAGAGTGGATTCATGCTATGAATGAAGATTTGGACCAGATTGAGAAGAATAAAACTTGGGAACTTATTCCAAAACTAGATAATAAAAATGTTATTGGTATAAAGTGGGTGTTCCGAAACAAGTTGAATGAAGATTGGGAAGTTATAAGAAACAAATAATGATTAGTTTGTAAATAAAACCCTCAAATTGAAAGAATTAATTTTGACGATACTTTTTACCTAGTAGAAATATTAGAAAAAATTCAAATATTTCTTGAAATTATTTCACAATGAAATTATAAATATTTTCATATAGATGTAAAATCAGTTTGTCATAGTGGAGAACTTAATGAATAATTTTATATTGAACAACCATATGGATTTGTTTTTGTAAAATATAAAAGTTACGTGTAAAATTGAAGAAATATTTTAGGGGTTAAATCAAGCTCCGAGAGTTTGGTAATTTAAATTAGATTTCTACTTAAGGAAATTAAACTTTACTAAAGGAATAGTTGAAAATAATGATTATATCAAATAAAATTATAAGATCTTCCTAATTGTAATTGGTTATGTGGATATTGTTATCTTTGTTGGGAATGATACAAATATTTGTGGAAGTTTTATGAAGAGATGAATAAGTTTTCTATAATTTACATTCTCAATTAAATGGAATAGTTTCATGGCTTTCAAGTTTCAAAAAAAGAAATATATTTTTCTATCCCAAGAGAAGTATGATAAGGAACTTATTAAAAAAATCATGGAATTTAAAACCTATTTCCACACCAATTTTAGTTGGAACCAAGTTTTTTAAATATGGACAAGGAAAGGAAGTGGATTTCAAGGAATTTCATATACTGATTAGAAGTTTGTTATATTTGACTACTTCAAGACTAGATAATGATTATTCTATTACTTTATAGGAAAGATTCCAAAGTGATCCAAAAATAATGTCATCTCTTAAAGTTAAGTTACCCCTTCTCTTGGGTTGTAATAATCAAAGTGAAATAAATCTCACTAAAAATATACTGAAACATTCTCATTCAAAAAAATTGATATTCAATATTACTGCATCAAAGAGAATGTAGAGAAGAAAGAACTCAAGTTTTAATATTATTCTTCAATGGAATAAGTTTCTGATATATTCCCCAAACCTTTACTAAATAATGTTTTCTATAAACTAAGGTTGAACATGAGTATTCAGCCTATTTCCCTCTAAGTTTGAGGTTTTTTCTCCTCTCTAATATTTTATTTGGATAATATTTTCAAGGGGTAGAAAATTATGTTTTATAAATATATCCATTGGTATATAATAAACCTTTTATGGTAGAATGTATTTTAGGGGAGTTTTTAAAAGGGGTAAACTATGATTTAATCATGTTAATGTATGAACTATTTTAATAGTTTATTGATGTGTGTATAGTAAATAATGTTATCATTATAAATTTGACATGTTGTGAAGAGATGAAAGCTATAAAGTTATAAATAGTTGTAAAATTTCAAGTTTAGGAAGTTGTTTACTAAGTCACTTCTTATGGATAATACGGAGTTTTATTCAATGATTCTTGTTTCCTATACTGATTTCACTCATTTAGGCTTAATTTTTTTGATAATTGATCCATAGTTTGAGTTATAAAGTTTTAATGGTTTGTTGATCTTGTTTGGAAACAAAATACAAATGGGGAGATTATTGGGATCATGTTGGCTGGAGGATTTGTTCGAATAAATTTTTCTATAAGTTTTTTATTTTTATATCTTTATGAAAAATCAAATCACTTTTTATTTCTAGTTATTGGATGAAGGTGTATGAGACTCAACATATTAGACACATATTTCTTGAGAAAGTCTTCCAAGTTAATTTTTCTATTTTGTATATTGTTTACTAAGTGTTCTTATTTTCATAATTATCTTTTCAGAATGGGGCATTTCATAATGGACCAAGAAGATGTATCATAATTAGAATGTTATTAGAGATGTTTGACATAATAAATTAGATAATTCTATTCTGATATCAATGCTATAAAAATAATGTAAAATCTCATGAAACATGCAAGAGGTTTTCGAACAAATGAGAAATGTTTGTTTTTGGTGTTTCTAAAAATTTGATGTTTTCTAGACATAGATCATAGAATTTATAAGTACTAGACACATAAGTTATCTTAATTATGTTTGTTTGAATTTGATGAATTTAGAAGGTTTTAAAAAGTGATGATGAATCAATCCTTAAGATAAACCATCAATTACTGAGTTATAGAGAGAAAGAAGTCACTTTTGATACTGATCGATCGGAAAATATGTACATACTGATTCCATCAGTCAAGTTATAGACATTGATCAATTATATGAGAGTTTGAAAACCATAAATCATTGGAATCAGAGTTCCATCAGATTTAAAACATTAGAGTTCCCAAATCATAATGGATAGATTAGAGTTCTTTATTTTGAATCATATAAGTTGTTGACACTGATCAATTAGGAATTTTTTTGACATTGATCCATCATAGAAGTAGTTGACACTGATCAATCAGGTGATCTAATAAGACCGATCAATCAGGTGGTCTTTATAGATCAATCCATTAGACTAGACGTTGACACCAATTAGTCATCAAATGCTAAGCTTTATCAGGCATAGTTTCATTGTACTGAGGATTAGTTTAATAGATGAAGACGTGATGCATTTTGAAGTTACAATTATGTTTTCAAACAATTTTAGTTGGTTTTGAACTTTTAAGTGAGAAGTCTCTTGTTTTACTTACTTGTAATTAAGTAAAGAGAACCTGAATAAAAAATTGTGTTTTGGACTGAGAATTTATGAACCACCAATTTCTAGACTTATAACTTGTAATGTTCTTATTCAAGTAAGTTTAAGAATTAAAAAGTTATTGATAATTTATAAAGATTCAAAATGAATCTAAAAGAGTGGAGAATAATTGATAAATAGTCAAATGGAGTTCAAATGAACACAAATTTTGAAGGTTTGGAATTTTGTTGAGCAGTAAAATTATTTTTGGGTTCCCTCCATTGCTATTTTAGGTGCACCAATATAAAGGGATGTTAGTAAATCGCACATTGAAACTATTCATGCATAAAAGAAGTATAGCTATTGAGGATTGGATTTTAATTGGTTTCTATATATAAGAAGTGATTAGAGAAGTAATGGGAATGATTTCTCATATATGACCATACTACTGAATCATAATGAACAATAAAACATACATATTATTGATGAATAAAGAAGAAGTAAAGATTAGCGTTCTGTTTTTCTATGGGAAAACTAATTAGACTTATTTATAAATAGGGAATCAAATATAGAAATCATAATGAGGAATAAGAATAGGTTTTCTACAAAGTCTAGAGAATAATTTCTTAACTACTGCTAGGTAAGAGAGTGAAGAATTATTTTTTGAAAGATTTATAAAATTGAAAGTTATTGAAGCATCATAATGACAATTTTCTGAACCTATTGGTGAAATTTTATAAACTTTTATAACATCTTATTTACATATTGCGTTCTTAAGAAAGCACATGCATGATTATATTAATTACAGTGCTATACAATTCTAAGGGTATTCACTACTTATTGTACCACATAGAAAGGATTATTTATTAGTTGATTGTGTTGTATTTGATCATTTCCAAACCATTTTAAGGACAATACACTCTTATTGAGTAGTGAAACTTGTAAATAATTTTGTTCCTTTGGATGGGTTTAAAAAAAATTTTCTTCAGAAAAGTTTTTTTATTTAATAGGATATAAAGGTTGTTAAGAAATTTAACATAAAAAAGAAAAATGATATCACCGATTCACCACATCCTCCTCTCAGTGATTACATTGTTACTACATGGGCCTTAACAAATTAATAGTACTTGGATTTAATATCTATCTTTTGAAAATATTGAGCTCCTTATAATTGATCAAATAAATCACCATTGAATTTCTACAAGTCAATTGGAGTGATTCTATATAGAGTCTTCAAAATATTCGTTGTACTTGGTATGAGTTCATTTGAAAACTCAACTTTATGATTTAGAGTTATACTAGGAAATTCTTCTAGAAAAACATCAATAAACTCTCATACAATAGGAATATATTTGATATTGAGTTTCTCCCCAACCATCTAATATTAACACCCCTTTTTAATGGGAAAAAAGGCTCATATAATGGATTTAATTTCTATTATATGTTTATATTTATCATCAAACTGGCATATGATCATAGGTTTGTTTGGAATATCAAATGTAAAATCCCTTCATCTGAAATTGATATGGGATTTATATAATAAAATTCAATCCATTCTTAATCATTATATTAATAACAATTTCATAAGGCGTATTATTAAAAACTTTAACCTAAAATAGGCCCTTTCTTAGTCAAGGATTTATCCCTTAGCAGAGGGTATTAACTCAAATAATTCACCTAATTACCACATTTAATACAATGGATTAGAAATATATCCCTATGATGAAATTTATTTACCTCCATCAAACTCCTCATTTTTCTAGGAAATTCCTCTCTTTATTCCTTTATTTTGCACACATAAAGTATTTTACTATTCCTTTGAGACACTCTCATGCATGTATCTTTCCATATTTCTAATAATAAGGGACTTGATAATTCTTTCCTCTATGGTCTACACCACCCTAGATCTCAGCAAACTGCATTCTTCTCTTATTTGGTGAGTATGAGAGTTGGTTAAGGTGAACATTATTAATTCTATGTCATAATAATTTTTTTTCTCATAGTCACTTAATTTTACATAATATTAAACACTAATATGATTCCTACTAGTTCCATTAATTTAGTAAAAAAAATCATGGTGTGATAAATAATAATCATAATAATGAAAAATAATTTATAATATCTCTAAATCATGACACCTTGTTTTCAATCTATAACACATTATGTATACCTTAGGTCATTCATGGACTTTGTCTATTTAAATAATACATAATGGTTCATATAGAAAATATGAATTGACCCAAATATATCCCCTGGGTGTGACAAACTAGGTGCCCAGTAAGGGAATATTCACCTTGCACCAGAATGATGGCTGATATATACTTGAACAAATGTTTTCAAGAATATTTACACTAGATATATCAATTCCAAAACCACATCCACATGTAGTTTCTATAAATGGATGTATTTTTATGAAAACCACATAATCTATATCATACCAAAACTTTAGGATTTTATTTTACACTTAGGCTTATCCTTAGGGTTTTCACTAAAGTTCTCTGATCATAATATCTAAATATTGACTAAACCCTACTTTGATACCAACTATAGAAACTATTAATTTTCATATATAAATATTACTTCATTTTATTTGAATATTCAATACATAACATTATGATCTGTGCTAGAACTATAAAGTTTTAGTGTATTTGGAAACATAGATACAGAAAAAAACTAGTTTGAAAAAGATCAAAATAATCTCCAACTTATTTCATCATACCTAGAACCCTTCTTAGAAACATCATACATAAAAAATTTTCTTCATATCATGGGGACATATTACATAATAAAGGGTGAGGTCAGATGTTTAGTTAGGGTAAAAAAGGGAGACATCAATGTTAATTTAAACATAACATGAGCATAAATGGAATTAATGTTGAGACCAAAAGGTTATTTTACAATTGTCGTGATTTGTGCGTGTGAAGATTTAGAGAAGAGGGTATGATTAAGTATGTTGGATTTAATTATCAATGCATAAATCACATTATATGTGATATAATCCAATGATGTTATGTGATGTGTTATTAGTGCTTTTATTTCATGAATGAAGTTTATGGTTCAAGATGTATTGGAGGATAAGTGGGGATTCTGGATGCAGTGGTGCCTGCCACTATGCATAGAACATGCTGCAGTATAAGTGAAAATAACATATAATTTGAGTCTATGCTATAGAGGTGATGTTATCCTTTCCACAGATCAGAACCAGTCCTCAGAGGCGGATGGGTTGGTTTTGATGAAATTGGAAATTTTGGAACCTCCACACTATAGTGGTTATTCCAAATCATCAAGGAGGTTGGGTTGGTTTTTTGTAGCCACTATAAATTTTGGAACCTCCAAACCATAGTATTTAGTCTACACCATAGAGAGTATTTGGATGGGTTTTAGTGGTTTTGGAAATATGGTTACCTCCACACTAGAACACCATGGCTATATTATAGTGAATCTTAGAAGTTATATGAAAATTATTGAAAAATATGAGGCTTTTCTGTAATTCCCTAGGATATGATATAGAAGGGTGTTTATGGGAATATTTGGGGGTTATAGCTGGATGGAATTCATTTTATAAGTTTGAGGGTTATTTAATTATATAATAACTACCAATTTTAATTAGATTATTGGGATATATTGAAGTTAAAATACAATTTCTATGATTAAAAAAGTTGTTGAAGGAAGTTGAAGGTTTAAATTTTGTTTTCAAATTAAAACTAGAACTAGAAATAAATATAATACAGTGTAAAATGTGATAATTTATAATGTAAATAAAAATAGAGAGAAGTAGTGTGAAGATATAAGATAGGAAGATAAAAATAAAATTTGTGCATATTGGTATAGAGTGAAGAGATCCTTTCTGTATTTCTATATATTGAAGAGGAAGAGGAGAAGCACTGCATTAATAGTTGAAGGTTATGGTTGGAATTATTTCTATAATTTTATATCAAAAATTTATTTATTGTTTCATTATAGGATTCACTATCATAGTCGGGAGATTTGATATAATACAAGTTCAAGGATAAACCCTTCTTGTTGTACCAACATTATGGAACTAGTGGGTCATATGATCTTGGTGGAATCTGGATCATTCCAAGGACTAGTGTTCTCATTTTGAGAGGTGAAACATATAAAAATGTTGTCCCTTTCTTGTGTGTGTATGATAAATAGTAATAAATATTCACTTAACTAGTGATGAGGGTTTATTCAAATAAGAAAAATATAAATGATTTAAATTTTTGATTTACCCCCTCTCAGTGATTTCTCATTGATCAAGGAGGTTCCATTTCAATGAAAATGTGACATTAACCTTTGAAAACAATACCCTAAAAATCTTAGATCATAAAAATGAGTCGTCGAATAATTTTTGGTAGTTTATATGACATGAATCATAAAGGTAGAAAATAAGTTTATCCCTAGTAACATAACATTAGCATAATATCTGGTCATAAAAGAGTTTCTTAAAGTGTGTAAAAATCATAATCACATAAATATGATCTCAAGGATATCCACCAAGACATTCATAGCATGTTAGGATTGGGAAAATCACATTTTTACCTACTTTATTCTTCGGATAACCTCTAGTTCATCTTGTTTTGGGCTTGGGATAACCTCAAATGTACCCTTTTTCAGGCTCGGGATAACCTCCCATGTACCCTTTGAGCTCCTAGAACATTAATATTTTTGTAATACATTTTAGGGATATATAATCTAGATTAAACCTATAAAATAATCATAAAACAATTCATATTTATTCCACAAGATAATAAAAAAATAAACATCACTTACCCCAAGGAAAAGAAAACCAGTCAAGTGCGTGGTAGGATCAGTTTTCTCTACTGAGAAGGGGTGGTGTTAAATCAGTGGAGGAAAGTTTTTTCAATTTATTTTTTAAAAAATAAACATATATGATTTGTTAGAGTATAATCTACTAAAAATATAAAATCTTAACCTCAATAGTCATAAAGAAAATAAAATAGAAAGAAACATAAAATTATACAAGGACCATATCCAATAAGGAATCCTACTTCTTATCATGGGTGGTTATTCCCCCAAACCATGGATAATTTTCACTATATCCAAAAGTGAAATAACCTTACAATAATTCATGTGACATCCCACCACACATGTTTAGAGTCACAACCAAAATCATAATTTCACACAATAGTACATATATGATAATAAAAATGAAGATCACCATATATACCAACTTACTTTGGTAATAGAAGATGAATACCAACTTCCACGCATCTCCAAAAATATAAAAGAAGGAATTTACCATAATAAATTATTGAAATTCACTACATAAATATTCTTAGACTCAAATCCAATATCTCAAAGATATTATTTTATTCTAATATTTATCATTAAAGAACTATCTTCAACATCAGTTTATCATTCTCTCCAATTTTTCTCAAACTATCAATTCTCTTCGAAAGATTTTATTGTGGAAATTTATGTAATGAAGAAAGAAATATTTAATCATAGTGCCTCCATGACATATATACCTACATTAAAAAACTGAATCTCCATCATGTATTTATAAATCTAAGCTTGTTATTACATAGGAATTCGAAATAGTCTATAAAATATCATAATAAAATCACCACAAGACACTTTGATTTTGAGAACCTGTAGAAAATCAATCTGAATATAGTGAAGATATTGATTCAGCTATGTTGATAAAAAATAAAAACATAAAAAATCGGTTATGTTATTATCAATCATCTACATAGATAACTAGATTCATAAATTACCAATCGTCTATATAGTGAACTGTCTTTGTTAATGCTTCTTTAAAACGCCTGCATAACAATCAGCTATGTGAAGATCCTCAGTTGGAATTTGTCTGTATATACCATTCAACTACTTGAAATTTTTTTATCTATGAATAATAAAAAATGGTATATCAATCATTATCTATGTGAAACATTAAATTACATAGAAGAATTAGCTACATGATTTTCCTATATAGTTTAAATAGATACGTGAGTTGCATATGTGAAATTGACCTTCACCAATTCAAATGCATGGATCTATCATACACTCAAACTCAAACAGAAAAGCTTTATCCAATCTCCAACCCTACTCAAAAACACTTTCTTTTATCATGAAATATTCTTCCATGATATATAATTCTATACAATTCATATCAAGAACCATCAGAGTTATGAGCTCCTCAAGTAATATTGTTAATGAATACAACAATGCAAACTCACCAAAAACCATGGCATTTTCATGTTTTCTAAAACGAAGACATAAATCCATGGGGTTCTTCAATAACCCCATTTTGATATTATATCAATCAATTATAAATTACCTAAATTACTACACCTTAAAAAAATAGTTGGTTCTTGAAGTAATAAAACCATTTAGTTATCTCCGATGAGAATTATTTAAGGCTACTACTTTAGATCCGATGAGTTAATACCTCCACCTTCATTGAGGATAATTATTTCAAGAACACTTTATTTAATCTGGTGGGTTACTTCCTAAATCATTACTAAGGATAACTATTAAAATACAACTACATTTACTCTAATGGGTTACATCCTTCACCATCACTAAGGAGAATTATTTGAAGACCACTATATCAACCCAATTAGGTAACAACCTGTATCATCGCATTCATCACATGTTCCTTTGGTGATTTATCACCATTAAGAGAATATATTTAGAATCATTAGACTAAAAACTAAATTTATATCCCTATAACTTATACTCGCCATTCATCACATATTTATGTTCCCATTTGAAAACATAATCCAAAGGATCATTGGGGGATCCCAAAGAAACAAATGCTCAGATATATACACGTGACTGGACATGAAATTTCAATCTTAAATCTAAGAACCCTTCATGTGTAATAGCTTTTGTAAAGAAATATGAAATATATTATATTGTGAAAATATATTTATAATCTCAATCTCACCAAAAAACCACTTTATCTTTAATAAAATGATATAGAATATCAATATGTTTAGACTGAGACTTCTAAACTGGATTTTTTAAAATATCAATAAAGCTTTGATTATAACATAGAATTATTAACAGAATATGAATATCAACCCTCATATATACTAGTTGAGCATGAATCCATAAATCATGTGTAACTTCTTGAGTATCTTCCACATAAAAAGACTCAACTATACTTTTGGTTACTAAAATTTTATTTTTACTATACCAGCTAATGCAACCATCACCAAAAAATAACACGCTACTTAATGCGGTTCTATAATATATACATTTACCTTCCAGATCAACATTAGTATATACAAGAGAATATATACTAGTATTACATCTATATAGAAACCCATAATTCACAATTAATTTTACTTATCTCATAATTATTTTAATTTAAAGAATACGTGACCCCCTTAGTCCATTTTGATACCCTGGACATAGATTCATTGCATAGGAAATGTCTGGTTTAGACACTTTGAGATACTAAAGGTAGAAAATAATACCTTTGAAAGTATTTTAATCAAACTCATCACCCTATTCATCATTTCTCAACTTAATAAAAATAGATATGGGTCTATGAAATCTTTTGAGTCTTGTATTCCATTATTTCTCAACATTTCTATAGAATAATTTTCTTCTAAAATGATGATATAATCTGAGTTTCCCAATCTATAAGACTAAAAAAATTATGTAGTTCCCCTAGTATAGACATAGAAAATGGATTTTACTTATGTTTAGAAAATTCATCACAAAATAAACTATTATTACTGGAAAAAATTATGTCATCCACATAAACTAACACCATAACTGTGTGTAATAAATTATTTTCTCAAGCACAAGTTGTTTTCAGAAGTGCCTTGGGAAACCACATTTTTTTAAACTAGTCATCAATTTTATAATACCAATACCATAGATCATGTTTTAATCCATGAAAAACCTTATTCAATATTCATATAATTAATACATCATTTCAAAGAATTAAACCTTCTGGTTGTTCAATAAAGACTTATTTATCAAGGAAAACATTTAGAAATTCTCACTTTACATCATTTTCATAATAACTATAATGATTATGAGATACCAATTCCATGAAATTCCTTGATTCATCATGTATGGAAACTAGAAAATATATCTACTCAAATTATATGCCTTCCATGTGTGAATAACCTTTGAAAACAAGTATAGGATTGTTCTATATGGCTTCACTTTTCTCATTCATTTTGTTCCTAAAAACCAATTTGGTGTAAATAAAATTTTTAGTTTTTATTTTGGGTGAAATGTAACATATAGATTTATTATCCATTTAATTGACTTATTTATTCATATATTTTTCTGTTTCATCATGCTCAACATCCTTATACAGTATTCTAGGTTAAACCTATTATACAAGAGCTATTTTATTTTCAAATCCTAGTTTCTTTCGAATCTAAACTAGTGCATTATAAATCCCAATAATATTTATAGGGCCTATATGTTTTTTAAAATCTAAAACTAATTTTTGTTACCAATAAAACCTTATTTATAATTACTATAACATTACAAGTTAGCATCAACTATTTTTATCTCATTTCAACAAATTTTTTATCCATTTCTTTAGAAACCTGCTCATTGTTTTTTATAGGATACTAAAAATATTCTAGAATCTTCTATCTCATTTTCCCTATATTATCATAATTTTTCACATTTGAACACTATATTATTTTATCGAATATCTTTTTCTAGTTTATATATCAATTAATACTAGATAAATACCCCATAAAGACTCTATTATTATTATTTTTTCAAACATTCCTAGCCATCTTCCTTTGATTTTAATATAACATGTTCTATGAAGGACCTTAAAATATTTCACTGTAGTAATATTTTGTTTCCAAATTATATAGTATGTAGAATGTGTTTTAGTTATCAAGATACATATATTCAGAATTTGAACCATAGAACCCTCTATTTCTCTCCATATGTATTTTGAAGCTTTATTATCATCGAGCATTAATCTTCCTATTTCCAAAAATTAAAATATTATTCCTCTCTATAAAATATTTTATTGTAGTGTTTAGAGTGTTCTATATAGTTGTTTGATTCTATTTTTTCAAAATAAGTTTCATGTTTATCACTCATGTATTATTTCCAATTATAATACCTCAGTTTTTTAATACATAAACCAGGATCCTTTTCAACCTACCTTCTATAAATCTTGAACATCCTAATAACCTTAGACTTTTTATTAAGGAAAATAACATTATTCATCCAATTAAAATAATCTATGATATTAATTAAATAAATGTCAAACCATATTGATTTCCATCACATGGTTGCATAATGATTTATGTGGATTAATTCCAATGGTCGTGTAGAAGTAATATCAACCTTTTTATGAGTCATCTGAGTTATCTTTCCCTTCTGACATGTTCCAAAAATTCCATCTTCACCCATTTTTGTATTAGAGAAATATATTACCACTTCATGTTTCATAATCATACTTAGGATACTCTCACCAAGATTACCAATCCTTATATTCCAAAACGTGCTCTAATATTTACTATTTGAGAGTAAATTTTATTATAAGGATCACCAACTAAGAATAAATTTAAATTTGTTATACTTCCTTGAGAAATTATTATTTCATAACTAGTGATTCTAGTGATGTATGTATTTATTTTTAATTTTACCTATTTCCCGTTTTCAAAAAGTTGTCTAATACTCAATTTGTTATGTTTTATCCCATCAATATAACGAACATTATCTAATTTAAAATTATTATTCTCAATATGAGATGTGATAATAACTTTTCATTTCAATGAAGAGTTATTACCAAATGTAAATAAACCTACTTAATGTTTCTTAATGTTTCCCATAATTTTAGAATCCCTAAAAATGTAGGAGGAACTCCCACTATCTAGAATCCACGCCTTTGTCTTATTTTTTTCATTAAATGAAACTTCTTCCAAACATTAAGTTTATTCATTTCACACTTGAATTGCTTTCAATTTATTTTTGAGAGGGGATTGACCGAGTGAGATTTTCATTCACTTCTATGCTTTATTTCCCTTTATATCACACATTTCATAAATATATTCATGGAAATAAAACGTAATTTTGGTCGTTATCTTATAATTGGTTTCAATTTATGTATGCTTTCTTCTTGAGTTTAGTTTCTTATCATTAGAAGTGCTCCACCTGTATTAATTTCTTCTCCCAAGTTAATATATGTTATAAAAAAATGTATATTCTTTGTGTATGAATATTCCACAGAACTAGAAATAACCCTGAAAATTGATTTTTTTTTGAAAAACAAGAATTACATCTAATTTTTTTCTATCTAGAATTTGGAATATTTTTAACTTCTTGTGTCTGATTATGCCTCTAATTTGGAATAAAATTTTCATCAAATATTTTTCTTTCATTAGGTACTCTTGTAGACAATGTTTCTCCATTTTTCTTAGTAAATATTTGACCATAAATAATATTTAAAAAAACATTTTTAGTGTAAACATTTTGGTAAATAGATTTTTTGATTAGGACTATACTAATAATTTTTTTTTGGATCTTTGTATTGTCACGACCCGTCCTCGGGGCCCATTCCATGACTACCCCAAGCCCGCCTTCTATAGGCCAGGGGCTGGCGACTAGCACCAAGGCGTAAATCCCAGTAAAAAGGGAAGGCATTTCCTTTGTAAAGTAAACAAACACCATAGAGCAAGCAAGTAGTAGAAGTAAACACTAAGTAAAAACTGAGTACAATAGTAAGTGTAGAAAAGTAAGTGGGCCAGTATACAAACCCAAGATGAAAGTAAATTACAACTGGAAGGGAAAACAACAACTGAAAAGTAAAGCCGCAATGTCGATCCGTCCTCTGGAACTCCCACCTGAAGGGTGGGTACAGATAGCCTCCACAGCTCCTCGGGTCCAGCCGTCCTCTCCGAGTACATCCCGCACAGTGGTCCACCTCCAGGTACCGTCCTGCTCCGCAAGCCTCAAATACGACCAACGTTGTCCGTCATCTGCAACCAACACAACGTAGTGCGAGCATAGCCCATGCAGGGGTGAGTATAAGCAATTCAGTAGGGACCCCGAGACCCTCGAAGGTCTCCCAAAATTCACAAAGGATAATCCACAAAGGAAAGATACAATCACGAAGTAACAATCGACACTGCTTAGGTATATGCCCATACATATACCTAAGTCATCAATTCCAAAACAGATCCAACATCCGAGCTCAAGTACAACCCAGTCCACACAGGAATTCACAACCCAGTCCACACAGGAAAGAAAAACATAATCCACACAGGATAGCACAACACATTCCACAAAGGAAAGAAAAACAGGATTTCAGCTCACACAGGTATACTTCTTTAAAAGACGATAGAGATGATCAGATATTGCCACTGATTCATCTAAGCCATTGGACCCACAAAGGATCGAAAGGTACTAACCCCTACAATGACCCACACAGGATCAGACCCACAAAGGATCGATAGGTAACAAACCCCCACAAAGACCCACACAGGATCGGACCCACACAGGATCTGTAGGCGCTGGTTCACACAGAACCGCTGAGCGCTGACCCACAAAGGATCGGACCCACACACGATCGGTAGCACTAATCCACGTAGGATCGCTGAGTGCTGTAGTCGTCGTTGTCGAATCCACTGAGGATCTGTGTATATTCTTCGTCGTCGTCACAGTCGTAACACAGCCAGCTCTAGGGTTCCCGCACACAGCAAGCTCGTTCGGGAGAGTCCGCTCCATGAGCCGAGAGGCTGGTACATCATCTGACACATTGTCTGGATTTGATGTATCCAAAAGTTCCGTATCGACAACAGAAACTCAACGTCGTAGACGGCGCGTCAAACGGACGCCCGGTCTGAGAGTTATTTGCATTTTCGTCCCAGGGGCCCGGTTGGTTTTTAAGGCAAAACCAACCCGACCGTACTCCACTTGTGTCCAAACCTTGGGCAGAGTAATCCAAAAGATCCATCTCACTAAGAGGAATCCAACAAAGTCGACGACACATCAATTGGACGTCCGAAGCTCAAGTTATGAGTGTTTCTGCTCCGAGGGCCTGGTTGGTTTTGTGTACGAACCAACCCGGCCAGATCTAAAGTTCTCCAAAACCTTGAGTGCGATATACCGAAATGACCATCTAGATCCAAGGATCGCATCGCCGTTGACGGCGCGTCGATCGGAGGTCCGTAACTCGTGATATGGGAAAAAGACCAAAAAAGGTTAAAAAACGGGGGTTTCGGGCCCGGACCGACCCGGCCCGAGACCCCCTGGGTCGGCCCGGCGCGCGACACCAGCTGGCTCGGCCGAACGGCCGAGCCGTTTGGTTTACAGGGGGGGGGAGGGCGCTGCCCCCCGGGTTTTGTAACCGCGGCCCCCCTTAATGGGGGCCACTAGCTGGCCGGCCGGGGGTTTGAACCCCCGACTTCTCTCCTGTCCGGCCGGTTTCTGCCGCCACGGGACCGGCAACGGCCGGTCCCCTCCCTTCTCCGACATCGGCGGCCCGTTTCCGACCGGCGGTTTCCACACTTTGTAGCGGCCCGATACCGGCCGCGACCCTCCTTCGTCCGGTGCCGCGCGACGGCACCCCACCCCTCCGCCGCGGCCCCTCTCCGGCCGCGGTGCTTTTGCGGTTCTCCAGCACGGTGCGACGACGCCGCGACTTGGTTCATATTTAAAAAAAACAAGGCATTTCGGCATCGCGCATTCTTTCCATTCGTTCCCACGCGGTGCGACAACACCGCGTCACTTCCCGTCATACCGCAACAACAAGAAAATAAAAGGGAGGGGGGTCGGCCGTGTTTGTGAGGTCCGGCCTCCTCCCGTTAATTGATAGCATGCGGTCGAATTATACGTGGATAATGAACGGGAGTAAATCACAAAAATAAAACGCATAAACCCCTACCTCGTGCGAGCTTGAACGGAGGTTCGTCGAACGAGGATTCGTTGCGGGAAGAGGCGTCATGAAAGAAGACGTTGACGGCGTCGCGGTACACTGCGTCACGTAATCGGTTTTCGAGAACTCGACGTTCTTCATCGGAGACCGATGTGTTCTTCGCGTTCTTCGTCGAAGATGAAGAAGTTCCTCAAGTCCTTAGACCTTTTCTCTCAAAGACTCCACCACAAAAATATAACCCAAAAATAAGTTAAGCCCACACTTAATTTATTAACTAAACATAGTTTGAATTTCAAACACACACATTAAACTCACTCTTCATTAATAACATAAGTTATTAATGATTAAGTTATCATATTTAATTGTGAGTTAAGGGAGTTAAGGAATGTGAAGGGGTGGGGTTGGTGTGGGCCCCACCACCCTCATAACCTTCCATGGGATGTTGGGTAGTTACCCAACTTCCACCCAAAGCTTAAATCCACTAAGAGAAAAATAAAAATTATAGTTAAATTTTTATTTTTGACTTCCACAATTTTGTATCAACTTCTCTCGTGAAAACGCAACTCCGGAAAAGGTGTTCCTAAGCAATTACTGGTGCTACGGTTCCATCGGTTCCCTCGGAATTTGATTCCGAGCACCGGTTCAAAAGTTAGAAATTCCCTCTCGTTCGTTCACTGAACGTACCCGAGCTAAACTTCGGATAGTAATTCCAGGCACACCGGGCCTCAGAATCAAGTGCCGTAAGAAACTGCGTTCTTATAAAATCCCATAGAAATTTAATGTAAAAATTTTCCTTGAATTTTACGGGTCTTTACATGGATGATTCTCCCTTAACTTCAATGGATATTTTGAAGTGCTTCTTGATATTTTTCAGATTTTTCTCATCTTCAAGACATTTTAATTATGTCATTGATAATTATTAATCATCCATAGAGATATTTTCTTCAATATATATGATCATATTGGTAACACCCTTATATTTTTATAAAATATTTCTCTTTAAATAATTTTATTTCTTATAAATATTTTTTTACACACAAGAGAGAGTTTAAATGAATGATGCGACATTATTAAAATATTATGCGTATATTATTTTCTAACTATTAGATTAAAAAGTATAAATTATAACAACTAAATTATGAAATATATATGTAAAACACATTAATAAAATTAATTAATAGGTTATCAAATTATTAGAATTGGAAATAAAAATTATTTGAAAATAAATTTGATGCTTTTTCTAAAAAATTATTTTTATGCGTGTAATGTGTTTTATATTAATAAATGGAATTATTCCCTATTTCTGAATGATTGTAATTATATATATATATATATATATATATTATTTTCTTTTTCAAATGTTATAAACTTGTAAAAAATATTTTTCTAAGAATTGGATAGGAATAAATCCAGTTTTATGTATAAAATGTATTTTTTATAGTAGTTTGTTTCATATTTTTGGAACTTAATTTAAAATTAATTTATTCCATTTATAGGTATTGAATTAGATAAAATTAATTAAATATTCAAAATTTTGTTTTTTATATTGGTTAAATATTCCCCTTTTATTTTCGTCAAAATCAATAGTATCCGTGGTATGATTTATCACTTCAATAAAGGGTAAATCAGGATAATATAGATTAAAAATAAGTGATAAGGCCATAATTTTTCATTATAATTATTTTTGGATGACTGGAATTATATCCTTACCACATTAGGCTTTATATTTATTAGATTAATGAAAACATGTCCTTGGAAATTATATATATATTCATTAAATCAAAGAAAGTTTCAAAAGGTCACTATCTTAGTATTAAATAACCTCTATATGTTCACATAAGGAAAGAAATAGTTATGAATGAGTATTAATATTCATTATATGAAAAATTAAATTAAGTTTATCATGGTAATTTATTTATAATTCTTATAAATTACATAATTACCTTAAATTCTCACACAATACCAAAATAGTATTTATTCAATTAGTGGAAAAATAAAATAAATGATTTTCAAAATATTATAAGTGACATAATTTGAGTAATTTATAATTTTCCAGAAATTTTATATTTTAATAGGAGATATTTTTTTCTTTTTAAAATATTATATTCTAATTCCAACATTTTTATTTTTTATTTAAAGTCAAATTAAATGTATACTGTCAAAATTGACAATAATGATATTTTATAAAAATAATATTTTATTAAATTACTGAAAAAACATAAAAATATTAAAATAAGACAATGTTGATATTATGTGGTCTAAAAGTTCATAAATTGTCCATTTAAATTCCAATTTTTACTTTATATGTAAAAATTACAGCCCATTAATTTTGAAAAAGTTATTACCGTGGTTAAAATTAAAATTAGTTAACTAAGGGTTAATCAAAATGGTAAGGTTTAAAATGACACCATAACTTGTATAAATTATATTGGTTGATGTGATTAAAAACATATCCTACATTAATTTTTAATAATTATCCATTTATAGTGATTTTTATTCAGAATGAATTTATCATAATTTAATGTTTTGAGAAATTCCAAAAGTACCCATCACCACAATTATAAAATGGAATCTCTCCCCCACTTATTTACACCACATTAATCCTTTTATCTCTAATAAAATATTCCAATTTATCTTCTAAAATTATACATCCACATTCTATAGGTTTTCAGCATCCCAAAAGACCAACCCTAGAGCCATTTTGAGTTGATCAAAATGAGTCATTTCAAAGAAGAGGTAATTAGATTAATCGATCAATTTCTTTTATACTATTATTTAACTCCTATAAATCTATGGTATTTATCATAAAATAATTAATTTATTATCCTAGATATTCTAAAATGTTTTTAGTATTTTTAAAACATCACCATACATCTTCTTTCCTATCAAAGAAGAAGTGAAAGTATCACTCATGCATATGTACAAATTACCATCTCCATGTAGTGATACAATGTATTTCTCATAGCCATATTCTATGGATGAAAATTATGAATTTTTTAATGATTATATATGATAATTATTAAAATAATTACACTAATTAAATTATAATATATCATCTACCTTATTACCTTCCAAACTGTTGTAAAACGATAACGTCATTGGTGTGTACATGTGAACTACCACCTCCATGAAATGATGTGATTTTTTTCATTTATGATTTACTTATATAGTAATAAGGAATGATATAATTAATATATATAAAATATATGATATAATAATGGTTTTTCAAATGTTATTTATTATTTACCTTTATTTTTTTCCATCCATAAAAAAATTAAAATAATGTTCATTAGTACGTATGTCCTACCATCTCCATGAATTGTGTAATTCATTTTTATATCTCTTACATTTATGGATGAATATAAATATATATATGATGAATATATATGATATATATATCATTATTATTATTATGATTATTATAAAACCATGATAAATTTTCAAGGACCCTAACTACTAAACTGAAATACTCATGATGAATGAAACAATTAATACTGAGAAATGATAGTTTTAATATAGAATTATTAATAAAAGGGTGTGTTAAAATGTTATAGAGAGATTATATATAATATTATAGGTATGAAAATGAATATGGTATATAATTATAATAAATTAAAATTTATTATACAAGATATTAGAGTGATTTCTAAGAAAATAAAACTTAATGTAATGGTTTTATTTCACAATCACATTATTTTTCAGAATTGATTATGATTATGAATCTGATAATGAAATATTATGATATACCTATAAATAATCTCATGAATTTTCTTATACTATAGATAGTTATTTAAAATACATGTTTCCATTTTATTTTTCTCATCTTATGTACTCAAGATACTGAAAATATGGTTTTAAGGAAAATTTGACTTTATTTCTCTCTTCAGTCGAAAAATATTTTTCTTCCATACCCATATTTTCTAAAAATGGGTTTAAAAAGGTTATTAATATTATAATATGAATTTTTTAATGTAATTTTTACCAATGTTTTACTTTTAAAAATTGGTTTGAAAGAAATCTTCTTACTGTTTTCTGAATGGGGATCTTTTTAACCTTTTTTTAACAATACGAATGGAATGTTTTTTAACTTATGACATAAAAGGAGTTTCTCACCATCATGACTAATATTTTATTTGATGATTCCTTTACATGTTTACAATATTTTATTCAATTAAAGTATTTTACTTCTTATTTTCATAGTTTCTTTTAATTTTTTTATTTCACAATGGAAATTTTATTTTCCTAAAAAATATTATAATTATATTTTAATGGTATTTCCAACAATTAAAGACAAAAACCCTTGATTTTTGTTATGATATTCTAGATACATGATCCAATGATACCATAATTATTATTTATATAGATGGTTTATTAATATAATGACATAATTTTTGTGAAATCTATTTCATTTCCATTGGTTATACAATAATGAAATGTTTATGAATCCCATTAATTTTTCATAGGTTATTATAAGATTAAATTTTTATGAAACACGCTTCATTTCATGGGTTTTTATGTGATGAATGATTTATATTATTACAGAATACATATGTTTGATTTTTATTATTTAAAGGATGGTACCTATATCACTATAAAATGAATTGGTTAAAGATTTATATCTCATGAGATAAATGAGACTGAAATGGGGAGTGAAAATAGTTCAGTAAGGGTATTTGTTCACTATGATAGTCTAGGGAGAGAACCTTGATTGTTATGATAGTTTAAGGAGTAAACCCATTAAACTATTAAGGACATGTACATAATCCTTTAATAATAAGGAAATTATTTTCTTTTCTTAATTATATACCAAAAATCAATGTATTATGTCTATGTTAGACTTTCATGGTTCTTTTTTAATTGATTACATTATGATTAAAGTATTAAAACTACCATTTTTTGATATGAATTAATATTATGATCTTTGATATGTAGGGTATGATTTTTGAACATTAAGATCATGTTATTATGACCCTATGATCATTTTATTCTTATGCGGTCATTGATATCTTCCTTGTTTAACTTTATTGGGAATCTAATCTCACACTTCTGTTATGATTCTTTTCCACATGTTATTAATAAAAGTATTAAGTATGATATGTCTAATAATGGAGATTATAAAGAAATTAAGTGGGATATGATGTTGGTATTTTATAAAATACTTTTTTATATTTCTAAGTTTCCAAAGATACTATAACTATAGGATTTTGGAATGGATAAATAATATTTATATAGTTATATGTAATATCTACGTATGAAAACTTCTAGTAGTTATAATTGGTATCAGATAAAGGTTTATTTAACCTTTGGAAACTAATATTAGAAAACTTTCATAATAATTATAGGGATATGTCTAATTATAGGACAAAATCCTAATGTTTTGGTATTGATCACGAATCACCCAAGTTAAACCTATAATGTCATAGAAGAATGTATCATGATGTAGACACTCTATAAATTTTTTTAAGGATTATGTGGTTTCCCACGATAATTATTATCTCACATACTATGATTTTTTATTCAATGGTAGGAACTCGAAGGAATCATGTTAATGATACATATGGTGGAAAATGAAATGATTTTCCTCATGAGAAACCTAATGATATGGGAGATAGAATGAAATTTATTATTTTTATTCTCACACAACATTATCAAACTATTAATCATGATAATAAAAGGATAAAATAATATTCTATCTAGTCCTTCATGAGGTAATGCACACCTTCTTTTAGTGGGTTTGCTAATATGCTAGTTGCTATACAATGGATCGGTACCATTTAACTGATGTTTCCCCATTTTAAAATTCTAAAAACTATAGAGAGAAGAGTATGAACAATTATTTATGCATTATGTGTGGAAGGAAACATGGGGTAAATTATATTTAGTAAAATATTAAATGTTTCAAGTGTCTAAAGGAAGGTAATTTGGAATTTGAATGCCAAAGTGATAGGAAAAAGTTATCTAATTATGCAAATTAAGGGAAATATCAATAGATTGAACTACCCACACTACAATGTTTTAAATGTACAAGGTATATGAGTTATGCTTACCAGTGACCAAATATTAAGTTTAATGATAATTATCAACATAAAAGACCTCTTAAATATAGAGACAAAGTGAAATCAAATGCAATCATTATTTATGACTATATGTGTAATAAATACATGGTGAAGGGTACACTTACCATCCACTATAGAACTACTAATGTATTATTTGATTCTTTATATACCTAATATTTTATATCTAAATAATTTTCTAAGGGTATCAAAATACCACCTCAAAAAAACACCAAATGGTATAAAGATTTTATCATAAGTCTACAATTATTATTTAGCAAAAGTTTACGGGAATGTGTTTTCTGTAAATCTTTTCATGCTTCCTCTAGTTTAATTTAATATTATTTTGGTAATGGATTTTATTTCTTTATATAAATCCCATATAAATTTCTAAGGATGGTAAGTAATGTTTTATATTTCAAACCAAACTATGATCTTATATTAATATGATGATAACAATGAAATTCCTATGGAAATTATATCCATGGTATGGTTCATGATTCCTATTAAAATGGGGAATTTATCTCATATGATTGGGGAGAAACTCAACAACAAAGATATACCTATTTTGTGGGAGTTTATTGATTTATTTCAAGAAGATTTTACTTTTCTTTCACTGAATCATAAAGTTTAATTTTAAATAGAACTCATACTTTATGCTACTCCAATTTCCATGTCACCATACAAAATAACCATGATTATGTTGTAATAATTGAAGAAGAAAATCTAGGATAATATTGAAAAGGGATTCATTTATCCAAGTACATCACCTTGGAATGAAATTGTTTTTTTTATCAAGAAAAAATATAGATCAATGTGACAATTCAATGATTTTTGATAACATTACAATATCACTATCAAGAACAAGTATCATTTAACTCATATTTATGAATTGTTTGATCAAATGCGTGGAACTAAATACTTTTCTAAGGTTGAAATTTTCTCTAGATATTATCATTTAAGGGTCAATAAAGAGGATATACCTAATATAGAATTTTTTATAAGGTATGTATACCAATAATTTATAGTGATTCTATTTGGTCATACTAATTCACCTCTTATATCCATGGATTTAATGAATTTATTCTTTAAATATTACCTTGACTAGTTTATTGTAGTCTTTATAGATGATACTATTATTTATTTATAGATTAAGGAAGATAATAATGATCACTTTAGGATTTCATTGAAGACCCTAAAGATGGATAATTTTTATATGAAATTTACCAAGTGTGAATTTTGGATTTGGAAAGTTTCATTATTAGGTCATATAATCTCAAGTGAGGGTATGAAGACCCTTTAAAGATAAATTTTATTGATAAATTTTATTGAACATTAGACCAGAAAAAACATTACAACTAACCTTTATAATTTTCTTGGTTTGTCTTGATTCAATCTGTGCTTTGTGTGGAATCTTCCATTGCTATTGAATCAACTCACCTAGTTAACTTAGAAGGGATCCAAACTCTTTTTGATGGATGAATGTGAGAAATGTTTTATGGAAACGAATAGAAGTTTTATCAGTGCACCTATGGTTACCATAACCTACAGTGGATAAGGTTTTTTAATATATAGTGATTCATCAAATAATATATTGGGATGAGTCCTCATGAAGAACGATATAGTTATAGCTTATACCTTATGGAAATTGAAGGTTCTTGGAAAAAATTAACCAACCCATAATTTGGAGTTAACTACAGTAATGTTTTCATCAAATATAGGGATTAATTATACCTATAAAGAATTGTGTGACATATATACTTATCGTAAATGTTGAAACTATATTTTCACTCAAAAATATTTAAACATGTTCCAAAGGAAGATGTGGAGAAGAAAAAAAGGGTGACAAATGTTCCTAAGTTCAACCGTGATTGTGATGGAATAATAAGGTCCATGAAGCATATATATTTACCTTTGATATCAGATTTAAATAAGGATATGATGGATGAATTTGATATCTCTTCATTCTCTCATAATCTTGGATTTATGAATTTGTATAGAGATTTGAAATATTTTTTTGGTGGTACATAACGAAAAGAGATATTGGATAGTTTGTATCTTGGTGATTGGTTTATATGAAAGCTAAGTATATGAGACATAATTATAATGGTACATTACAACCATTAACTATACCAAAATGGAAATTGGGAAACATCACCATGAATTTTTCATTGGACTCCCCAAAAATTCTAAAGTGAATATTTCTATTTGGGTTATAGTCGATCACTTTATAAAGTCATTACACTTCATCTATATCAGAGAATATTTCCCTCTTGATCAAATTATTAGGTTATACATTAAAAAAGTGATAATATTGTATGGTTTACCACTATAAATTTTGTTTAATCAAGATATGAGGTTTGCCTCAATGTTTTGGAGAAGTATTTAGTAGGATTTGGAAATAGAGTTATGTTTCAACACTACCTATCATCCTCATTTATATAGTCTATATGAGAGTACTATTTAAACTCTAGAATACATATTGAAAATTATATATATATATTTAAAATATGTTTGGGATCAACAATTTCCTTTTTTGGAATTGTCTTACAAAAATAGCTTTCACTCTTGTATTAAGATAACTCTTTATAAACCCCTTTATGGTTGGAAGTACATAAATAAAACATACTGTAATAAAGTTTGAGAAAGAAATATATTTGGATCTGATCTAGATGAGGAAGTGGGAGTGAAGGTTATTTCCATTTGACCACACACAAGAGAATATCAGAGTAGATATAAATTTATGTTAACAATCATTGAAGAGATCTAAATATTGGAGTTAGTGATAAGGGATTCCTACAAATATCTCACTAGAATGGGGTGATGATATTTGAAAATTTTGTAAATCTAATAACATGGTATATTTTTTCTTTTAAATTATTGATAATATCAAGATGATAACTTATTGATCGAAACTTCCACCAAATCTCTCTCAAGTTCAAGATGTGTTCAATGTATCTCTCCTGAGGAAGTACATACCTTATCCTTCATATTTACTAAACTTAGGGGTATTACCAGTAGATCAAGATCATTCAAATGATGAACAAAAGGTAGAGATTCTAGATCATAGAGAGAAATTACTATGAAACAATACCACTCACTTGGTCAATATTTTTTGGTGAAACTACCAATTTAAGGAAGCTACGTGTGAACCTTAAAATCTGATGAGGCATAAGTATCCTTGTATGTTTATATTAGAGTGAAAAATTTGAGGGGTGAAATTCGTTTTATGTGGGATAGAATGTAACAACTAGATATTTTTATTAAACATTTCTCTTTTAGTAATTCGATTTCTATAATAACTTGTGTCACATGCAACAACGAGTTTAGATGAACTATGTAACATTATTAGAATGTTATGTTTCCATTATCACATAATGTTATATTAGAGGGTATGAATAGTAATAACTAATTCATTAAAATTATATGGTCCACAAATTTATTAAATTAATTCATGAGTTATCAAATTATTAAAGTTAAGAAAAAAATTATTTGAAAATAAAAGAGATGTTTTTTCAAAGATTTTTTTACATGCGAAATGTAATTTATAATAATAAATATTATTAATCCCTATTGGGTAATTATTTTAATGAAATTTATTTATTATATAATTTTTCAAAAGTTTTATACATTCAAAAAATATTTTTCTAAGAATAGGATAATAATAAATCCAATTTTATACTTTAAAATGTATTCTTTCTAAAAAGCGGTTTTTGTCTCATTTTTCCCACTCACATTAAAATTAATTTCGAAAATTTAATGTTATTTAATTATATATAATTAATTATATATTTATAATCATTGGTTTTAAATTTGGTAAATAATCCTCTTTTATTTTTGGTAAAAACAAATAGTAATAGTATTAAAAAATTTCACACAGGTAAAGGGTAAATCAGGGCAACGTAAATTAAAATCTAGTGATACTTCTATAATTATTCATAAAATTTTTATTGGTTGAAGGGAATTATATCCTTACCAAATTAGGATTTAACTTTATTATTTTAATGCACACATGTACATAAAAAGTAATTTTATATTATTTAAATCAAAGAAATTGATAAAATGTCACTCTCTTCGTTCTAAATATCCATTATATATTCAGATAGGAACTAAAACTAGTTATGAATGAATGATAATATTAATTTTGTGTATAATAAAATTATATTCATGATGGTAATTTATTTATAATTTTTAGGTATTATATAATTATCTTAAATTTTTACAGAATTCAAAAACAATATTTATTCACCTAATGGGAAAATAAAATAAGTGATTTTAAAAAATAATAAAAGTGATATAATTTGAGTAATTTAGAGTTTTAAATTAATTTTATATGTTAATATGGAATATTTTTTTTAAAATAGTATATTCAAATTATAACTTTTTATTTATGTATTTTAAGTAAAATTAAATAAATAGTGTCAAAATTTACAATAATGATATTTTATCAAAATTATTTTTTATTAAATTATTGAAAAATCATAAAAATATTAAATTAAGACAAAGTGAATATTATGTGGTAGAAAATTTTATAAATTGGAAATTAAAATTCCAATTTTTACCTTATAATTAAAAAATTACAACCCTTAAATATGGAAAAAGTTGTTTCCATAGTTAAAATTAAAATTTTTTAACTGAGGATTAGTGAAATTGATAAGGTTTAAAATGAAAAAAATATGTATACATTATATTCTTTAATGGTAATAAAACAATATCATACCTTATATTATAATAAATTGAAATTTGGATTCATTTTTCATAAGAATTAATTTAATATAATTTAATTTTTTTTAAAATTCTAAAAGTGCCCTCACCTCAATTATAAAAGGGTACATCCTCTCTCACTTATTTACACCAAATGGAGCCTTCTATCTCAACTAAAATATTAAAATTTCCCATATAAACTTCTCTAGCCACAGTTTGTGGCGTTTTATTCCCAAAAGACAGACCCTAGAGCCCTTTAAAGGATATCTTGAGGAGTTGTTTCAAAGAAGAGGTAATCGCCTTAACCGTTGTATTTTTTTCTAATATCATTTTCCTCCACTAAATATATTATATTTATCATAATTTAGTATATTAAATATATTAAATATTATTAATTATTATTATTATTATTAAAACATCATTATATACCCTCTTTCCCATCAAATGAGACGTGAATGTATTGCTCATGCATTCATTCATCTCACCATCTCATTGTAGTGATACAGTTAATTTATATTAACCATATTAAATGTATGAGTATTATGATGGATTTAATATTTATATATGATAAATAAGATATAATTTCACCTCTAAAATTATAATATAACATCTAACTTCATACCTTCAAAACTGTTGGAAAACGACAACATCGTTTGTGTGTACGTGTGAACTACCACCTCCACAAAGTGATGTGATTTGTTTTTCATTTATTATTTACATGGATAGTAAAATTTATTAATATAATGAATATATATTATAAATATGATATAATAATTATTTTTGAAAGGTGAGTTATTATTTACCTTTCTTTTGTACCATCCATTAAAAAATCAAAACAACGTTCATGCATAGATACGACCTACCATCTATATGAACGATATAATTCATGATTCTATCCCTAACATTAATTGATGACTATTAGTATGTATATAATGAATTTATATTATATTTAAATCATTATTAATATTCAGAATATTATTTAACCAAGATAAATGTATAATTACCAAAATAACTGAACTGAAATAATCCTGATAAATGAAACAGTTAGCCCCGGAAAATAGTAATTTTAATAAGGAATTATTGATAAAAGGGGGTGTTGAAATTTTATAAAGGGATCATATATTAAAATATAAGTATGAAAATTACCCTATTATAGAATTTTAATAAATTTAAATTTATTATATAGGATGTTATAGTGTTTTAAAAACACAGTGAACTCGAGGTAAAGGGTTTTATGTCACAATCACATTGTTTGTGAGGATTGATTATTAATATGCTTCTGATGATGAAATATTATGATATGACTATCAATAAACCTATTAATTTTATTATCATATGTTCATTTATTTAAAATACATGTTTCCCTTCATTTTCATCATCTCATATACTAAAGAGATCAAAATATGTTTATAAGAAAACTTGACTTCATTTCTCTCTTTGGTTAAAAAACCTTTTTCTTCCACATCCATATTTTCTGAAAATATATTAAAGAATATTTTTTTTTATTTTCCTATTATTTATTAAATTTATTTAACCCATGTTTTACGTTTTAAAAAATGGTTTGAAAGGAATAGTTTTGACACTTTGGAACAAGGTACTTTTTAACATTTTTTTAACAGTGTGAAAGGAAATATTTTTTAATTTATATGAATTTAATGGATTTTCCCACCATCATGAAAAATATTTTTTTATTCTTAAATTACAGATTTACAATATCCTTTAAAAATAAAATTCGTTCATTTATATTTCCATAGTTTTTAAATAAGCGATTTCAAAATGTAATGGTTATTTTCCTCAAGAATGTTTTAATGATCATTTAATCCTATCTTCATTCATCAAATAAAACAACCATTTATTTTTATTATACTTTACTGGGGATATAATCTAATGATACCATACTTATTTATTCACTAGATCATTTATAAATATAATAAAACAATTTTCATGAAACCCATTTCTTTTCCACAGTTTATATAATGATGAAATGTTTATGAATCCTATTTCTTTTCTATCAGTTATGTTAAGATGAAATGTTTATGAAACCCACTTATTTTCATGGATTCTAATATGATAACTGATTATTAATCTTTTAGAACACATATTTTAGATTTTAATTATGTGATGGGTGAGACCTATATCTCCCTCTAATGAATTAGGTTAATATTGATATCTAATGAGATAAAGTAGAGTAAAATGGAGAGTGAAATGAGTTCAATAAGGGAATTTATCCATTATGGTAGACTGGGAGAAAAACTTAAGTAATAATATGGTTTAGGTAGTGAAATAATTACGTTATGATAACCATGGAAAAAATCCTTTACAATTAAGTAAATGATACTATATCCTTATATTTATTCCTAAAATCAATATAATATTCCTTTATTAAGATTTCAAAGTTCATGTCCGTTGATTCCCTTATGATTCATGTCTTATGAACTACCAATATTTATTCCATGACTTAATATTAAGATCTTTTATATGTAGTGTATGGTTTTCATATTTTAAGATCAAGTTCTTATTACTTTATGCTCACATTATGCTTATGTGATCATTGATATCTCCCTTGTTTACCCTTAATGAGCATCTGAGATCACCCTTTTCTTAATTTTCCTTACCCCATGTAATGGAAAAAGGTATTAAGTATTCTATATCTAAGAAGTTTTTCAGTTATAAATAAAAAAGTGGGAGATGATATTTATATTTTATGAACTAGTTATTTATGATTCCATGTTTCCAAAGATACTATACCTACATGATTCTGGCATGGATATTTTTGTTATGTAAATAATATTGAACTATTTAGATTTAATATCTTTGTATGAAATTTTTTGGTCATTATAATCTTCTCGTATTCTATAGTTTTTAACCTAAGTTTTTTATTTTATTTTGTAAGATTTATCTTCCTTTTACATTTCTCACCCTTTTAAACAACTAGTTTTCTATTGTCCTTGACCAAAATCTTATTATCTTTCTTGAGTATAGTTTTTTTCTCAAGACATGACTCAAGTTCATCATTGATAATGTATTAATATTATACTGGTTTTAAGTTATCTTTTTCAACTCTAGATGAATCAATTGTTTTTTTGGGAATGATCCATTGAATTTGTATATTTCTCATGTGTTTCTCCATCAGAGTCCCTACGTGAGATAAGATTAGTTTCCTCTTCTTTTATCATAATTTTTTTTATTTTGGTCTTTGAAATATATTATTAATTCCACCATCATTTGAACTTATTTATATTTTTCTCCAATTTTTTTTCTTGAGTCGTTTCATCATTTTCATATTCATATTCTTCTTCTTTATTCTTTTGGAAATTAATTTTAGTATCTAAGACCATTATATTTATAACATATACCCAATAATTTACCTTTATTGTTACTTTTAACCTTTTGAGACCTTTTATAAATGAATTAAATAAATCTTTGATAATTCTATTCATTCTCAAAACCACTTGGGTAAATAACATCTTCATCATTACAAATTTTCATATTCCTCATGGGTTTAAAAGCCATATATTTTTCAATTTATTTTTTTTATTCTAAAAGTTTTCGTATTTTATAAGAAATAAGAATATAATTAAAATCATCAATGGAAATATATTCTCTATCATAAAGTGATGGAATCGTGGGATCAAATATATCCATAAAACTTCTCGTTAATTTCTTTACAATTTTGGAACCATAAAGTTTCTCACCAAAGCCTTGGTTATTGCTCACAATTTAATTTACCCAAATAAACAAATCATTAAAAAATTCATCCTATAACATTATTATGTTTTATAATTTTTTTCTATATATCTATAGATTTTCTTATATGCCTTTCACATTGTCTTCATAACTGCTCTTTAACTTTTCCCAGGACTCTTTTGTGGTTTGTAGTCCTAGTATATTTGTGTGTACTATATCTAATAATGACATGAGAATATAATTATTCAACTCTTATCCAATTCCATAATCCCTTTTTCTAGAAAATTTTATCTAGAAATAAATTATGAATGGTGGAAATACCACTATAGATTCATCACGAACTTCTATACCTAGAGATAAATGATATGGTAATATTTTATTCTTTCAGTTGTGATAATTATTTGCCATAAAATGTTGCGTTATCCATTCTATATAAAGAATTTATATTATCCATGGAAAAATGATGTTTTCCTGGGTCGTATAAATGGAATCCCACTTTGATACTAATTGAAGTGCTTGGTAGGATTGGTTTCATTCATTAAGAACTGGGTTTAATTAATGAAGGGATGTTTTTACAATTTTTTGAGAAAAATAAACCTATGTTACATGTTAGATAATGTTCCACTCAATAAAAAAACTCAACCTCACATGATCATGTATTAAATGAAAGAGAAAGGAATATAAAGTTTTAAAATATATATCTAATGAGGAATACTACTCCTTGTCATGGCTGATTATTCCCTTAAACCATGGATTCTTTTCACCATATACCCAAGTTAAATCCTCTTATAATAATTTTTCCATCATCCCGGCAAACATCTCAAGAGTCACAACCAACATCACAACATTGCACTGAAGTATAAATATGATTTAAAAAATGAATAAGATAACTAAATAAAAATTATTTCTTTCATAAAATAAGATAAAGATGCACTTCTGTGACCCTAAAAAAATATACAAAAAATAAATTACTATGGTGCAGTCTTGAAATACACTATAAAAATATTCCCAGACTCGAATCCAATATATTAAATACATGAGTTTCATCATATGTTTATCAATAAATTTAGAACCTTGGCTTTATACTACCCTTATCTATTTTTTCTCCTCTAAATTCCAATTCTATTCAAAATATTCCATTATGGTAATTGATGTAATGAAGAAAGAAACACGTAATCATAATATATCAGTGATCTATATAACTTTGGCAGAAAACTGTAACTCCATCATGTCTTTAGAAACTGAAGTATATGATTACAAAGTACTTTAGAACCATCCATGAAACATCATAATAAATTAACCTCAGAACACTTTATTTCTAAAAATGTATAGAAAATAAATCTGAATATAGTAAAGATTCCGAATCAACTTTGTGGAGAAAAAACAGCTATGTAGAAAATTGGTTATTTTATTATCAATTGTATACATAAAAAATTATCTCTTTGAAATCTCAATTGACTACATTGTTAATTAACTATTAGAATGTTTCTATAAAATTTATATGCATCAATTTTCTACATGAATCTCTTCTATGGGTATTCGACTATGTAGACCATTCAACTACATAAACCATTTGTCTTTGTGAATACCCAAATTTTCTACATAGATCATTTGGATACATGATTCATATGCTTATGTGGATGAATTGGTTGGGTTAATTTATTATGTAGCTAAAACATTAACATGAAATTTTCCATCACCAATTTGGTTATGTAGATCTAGTATACACTCAAATGCAAAAAACCCGCTTCAGTTGACCTCCAACACTACTCAAAAACACTTTCTTGCATCATGAAACATTATCCATTTATATATAATTATATATAATTCATATAAATAATTATCAAACTTTAGAGTTACTCATGTAATATTTCCAACAAATGTAACAACATAAAATCACCAAGAACCATAGGATCTTCAAGATTTCTCAAACCAATAAAAAAATCCATGTAGTTCATCAATGGTTTTGATCGATATTTCATCATTATAAACATAAAACATATTAATAAATTTTATATAATTGGATAATATCCCCAGTAAACCCTATGTAATATCAATGATGTTATCATAGATAAAAAATCCTGTTAAATGCTCACTGTAATATTTAATGACTAAAATACCCTTTTTAATTTTTAAATCACATATTAATATCTAAAAATTTCCTAAATATTAATGAATGTTTTTATGGAAAATAATATTGTAATCTTGTAAATGAATCTTCAAATCATGGACCAATCATGATTATGGGAAATATTATTTATATAGTGTATGTTAAAACACATATACCTTTCAAAATTTGGATAAAATTTCAAAAATATCTCATTTAAAAAGGATTAGAAGATTCATTTTAACGCAATTTTCAAAAAATAACCCAGGGTAAAAATGAATATAAAAATTCATGTAAGAACAAAAAATAATTTTTAAAATATATTTTAGTAAACATTAATATGGAAAAAATTATTTTCAATCGAAGAGAGAGATAAATTCATTTTCCTTAAAAACATTCTTTCCGTCTCTTGATTAATTAAAGTGAGAATATTGAATAGAAAACATGTATTATACAGAAATAAATCATTATAGAATACAATTAAAGTTATTTATCAATAATTTATCATATAATTTCCTTCAATGTAAATTAAATCATAAAAAATATCAATTAAAAAGATATTTAAACATCAATCCCTTACCACTTTAGTAAAATTTGAATAAAAAACTGATGAAAGAGAGAAACATATTTAGAAATTTATATCCCATTAATTTTTAGGATAAGTATAATTAAATATATTTATAGATAGTATATACATCACATTATAGAAACATGTGATGAATAGGGTATGTGTCCTGTTGAACTAAAAGTGAGTTGAAAATCTCTTACCTCGAATTTGATTTACTTAGAATTCATTTTAACTTTATGAATAATAATTTTATATTTTATAAAATTTAAATACAAAATTGATATAAATACTTATAATAACATATATTATCCACTTATAACATTTTAACATCTATTTATTAATAAATTTTTATGAAAATCATTTTTAAGGTGTTAAATATTTCATTTTTTCATGAGAATTCCAGTTTGGTAGTTCCATTACTTATACTTTTATCACAGTTACACATTCTATAGAATGTTAATTATTATATAAATATCATATATATTCATTATATATATATAATCATCCATAAAGTATCGAGATATAAAAATGAATTACATCGTTCATAGAGATGATAGGTCGTACGTACACATGAACGCGGTTTTCATATTTTGACAAATGGCATGAAATAAAGGTATGTAATAATTAACATTTATAGAATAATTTTTATAAAATTTATTTCATATATATTCATTAAATATAACAATATTTATATACATGAAAACCAAAAATGAAAAAAGACTCACATTGCTTCGGGGAGGTGGAAGTTCATACGTACGTAATAACGACGTTATCATTTTCCAAAGGAAAAGAAAGTAAAATGATAGATAAGATATTATAATTCTATAAGTATAATTATATCATAAATATAATATATAAATATTAAACCCATCATAATAACCAACCATGAATTATGGTAATAGAAAATGAATTGTATTTCTATATGGAGACGGTAGTCCACATGTACGCACAAGCAATACTTTCACATCCCATTTGATAAAATAGAGGGTGAATATTTGTAGTTCCATAATCGTAATAATATTTTTGTATATTTAGAATAATGAATTAATTATTTTATGTCTAATATCATATATTTATAGGAGGTATAATAAGTGATAAATTAAATGTGGCCAGGTAAGGCGATTACCTCTTATTCGGTAGGCCTTCTTTAGATCCTTTCTTAAGGTCCCTTTGATTGAGATTTTAAGAACACTAGAACTTATAATTCATGTATAGGAAAGTTAATAAGATAATTTGGAAGGTTTTTATGTGATATATATGTCAAGGATGTGTAAATAAAATATATAAGTGGTGTCCTTTTATAAGTGTTTGAAAGGATACACTTGGAATTACTTAAAATATTTAAAAATAATTATTTACTTTCTCAAGTATAATGATTCCAAAATGACATGAATTTGAATAAAAAGAGTGTAATGTTGAAATATTACCATCTAATGAAATTTATGCATGTTTTTGTGTCATTTTAAACCTTTTATTTTGATTTACCACCTTTTTAACCAATTTTAACTTTAATTATAGTAACAAAATTTTTAATATTAAAGTGTTATAATTTTAGTTATAATGTATAATATGGATCATAAATGGAAAAGTGATTAAAGTTTCAAGATATTATCATAATATTTTTTATATTTCAATATTTTTATTATTTTTAAATAATTTAATAAAGTATTATTTTTCAAAAAAAAGCATTAATGACATTTTTGACACTATTCATCTACTTTAACTTTAAAGCCATCACTATTGTTATGGAATTATAATATAAACCTTTAAAGAATAAAAAACATGTTATATTTATCTAAAAAATTCATTTAACACAATAATTTACCGAAATTATATTACTTTTAATTTTTTTAAATTTTTTTATTTTCTTAATTTATTAATTAAATAAATATTGTGTCGGCGTTGAGTAAACATTTTTTTGTAATTATTTGATCATTAAAAACTATAAAAAAATACAATTTTAAAAAATTAATTATTATTTAAAATAATAATTTAGAATTTAATTTATCCTATCTTTATCATTATGTAAAAATATTAGATATACTAAATTCAAGAAAGTGGCATTTTAGAATTTTCATTACTTAAAATAATATAAATTCCATTACCATGGGAAAATTGAAAAAAGTTTCTATATATTAAAATTTTATATTTAGATGGTAAAATTTATTCTATATAATGAAATAAATTCCATAATTGGGTTGATTTGTAGACCTTATCTCATGGTTTTAACCTTATTTTACCCATTTTACCTTTATCGAGGTGACAAATATTTACTATGGTTACTATTCATAATGTTAAAAAATAAAAAAGAAATTTTTAAAAAATCTAAAAATCATAGCTAAATATGTGGGATCCATTTTTAAAGAGTAAATTTCTATATTTTTCAAAAATCAATTTTAATATAAATGTTTAAAGCGCAATGAGAAATATGTTTTAGAAACATGTGTTTTTAAGCATAAAAATTAACTTATATAAAAATAATGAATACTGATGATTCAAATGGAATTAATTATATTATTTTAAATAAAATGGATTATATTTTAATTTATGTCAAAATTCAAAACATAACAAGACTTTTATATTACATTATTTAATAAACAGAAATGAATGTATTTAAAAAATCTATATTTTTCACTATTCACTGAAAAATAAATCATTTCAGAAAAATCCCAAAATTTCACTCTATGTTAATTTTGATATGATCATTTCAAAAATAAAGTTTATTTTTTAAAATAAATCTTTTAATTATGAAAAATATTAATTTTATTATTTTTTTATAAGAAGCAAAAAAACCATTTTTGAGGTAAATGTATTTTTTAATCATATAATAACTTTACTAAAAATTGACTTCATATTTATGAATATATTTAATTTATCTAAATCATTTAAAAATATTTTTTTTAAATGTTCTTATTTCTATTCACTCTACCAATTTAAAAGATAGATTATTATTGTATACTATATTACCGTTTATTTAGACATAGGGTTTCATGTACCAAAATCTATTAAGCTAATTTTATTTGAAGAGATATATATCATAATATCTCAAGGTGTTATAGTTTGTATCCATGAAATTATTATGAGATGTCATGTTATTTATGGTCTTTCAATGAGGACCACTTCAAGAAGTTTAATATCAGTCAAGAAGGATGATACAACATGCAATTTAATGTCTTGCGATAATTACCAAGGTGACATGAAATTTAAGGCTTTGTGAAAAGTACCTACTACCTTATAATTTATGGTAATGATGTAAGAACTTTTGTATCCTCATATGAGGAATTTTCTAGGAAAATTTTCATTTATAGTGGGAATAACTTTCTCTCTATCCAAAGTGATTAGGGAGTATGTTATATTATAGTAGACCTTATATATAGTTTAATTACCTTACCATTTGGGTTTAAATTTTAGAGACCTACTCAAAGTTATCCTTAGGGAATTAAAAGATACCATAAATTCTCCCTAGACAAAAAACTGAAGGAAAACCTATTTATTTAATGCTTAAATAACACAAATTTGATAGGCCCTCAGATTATGTAATACTCATATCCTTATTTCATTGAGATTTTCTAACTCATTAAAACTAATATGTTATCTATAATATTTCATTAAATTATCATAAATATCCAATAAAAGTGATAAAGTTTAAGCTTAATAATAAATACCATTTTATCCCATATATTAGGTAATATAAGAAGTAATATAGTGTTATAATAATCCCATAATGTATTGAATAATTTTTTAGTCCCTGTATTTGTATCCCTACCAGCCATATTGTAATACCCCAATTCTAATAATCTTGATATAGTGATTATCTTACTACATTTTAACCAGATATAATAGATCACATCTTGACATATCAAATATATTACCAATCTTGGTAGACTAGATACATACAAGATTATCCCATTACATTTGAAAACATGAAATACGACTAAAAATTCAAATAATAACTTTATTATTTCTTTTATTATATACCAAAAATAAATTATTGATCCCCTACTGGTATCTGACATAAAGGAAAATATAATAAAGGGTGAAATTATATTCCCGTTATGGGAAATTATACAATAGAATCTATCATAAAATAAATAAAGTATGAATAATATGGAATATATGAACAATAATCAAATATTCCATATAACTAATATCATAAAAAGGGAAAATATATCCATGGAAAAAATAAAAACATAAATAATAAAATTATTAACAATAACTAATTTTATTATGGTGGTATTCACAATTCTAAACATTATATTAAGATCATCCTGAATTTGTGTCAATGTATCATAAAAAATTGGGTAAACATATACTAAATACCTAGGCTATTTTGATTCATAAGACCTACCAATGCATTGATAGGCTAAAATGAGCCCCTATCTTCACTTATTATGTTCAATGCATTCATCATATGAAAGTGGTGAATAATGAATACAATACATAACAAACATACATATGCATATTTGAAAACTATCATATAGAATGTCAATAGTTTTCCCCAATAAAAAAACATCATGATCATAATCCATCCAGAATAATAAGATTAATGGTATCATTAGAGTATATCCCCAATAAAGTAAAATATTCTTCTAATGTTTTTGATATATATGAAAATACTTATAAAATATCACTGGAACATTTCATAAGGAAAAATAACCTTTCCATTTTGAAATCAATTATTCAAGGAAAATAATAGTAATGATGGAGGGAAAATACGCTATTGTTTTGTATATTAAAATGATGATTTTGTTCATAATTTCGTTAAAAGATGTTTATTCAATAAATGATAATAAGAATAATCTTAAAATGTCTTATATAAATACAAAAATGGGTAGAAATAAAATTAATAAATCATTTGAGAATATTAAAAACATTCTTGAAAAATTCTATAAGAAAATATGGATAGGGAATAAAAATATTCCAGAAAAAATAAAAAAACCAAGATAGGTTTTATTAAAAATATTCCTTCAAAATATTTAGTACACAGAGAATAAAAATGCTAGAAAAAATTGTAAATTCAAAAAATAACCAAATGAGAAGAAAATATACGCGGCTTAAGATAAAAAGATTGTATAATTTCCTAAATGGATTATTAAACATAAATAGTCCCAAATAAGGATGATATTCTAAAATAAAATCTTACAATGATCATAACATTCATGTGAGAAGTAATCAATAAAGTAATTGTGTATAAAAAATGTATATTCGCATTAAAGAAAGTGGAGATACAAAAAAAAGATAGGTCATTTCAAACAAAATCTTGGTTTAATATAGTTAATAATATATATATATATATAACCCAATGGAAGGAAATTAAGTTAAGAAACCCCTTACCTTAAGCTCAATACTCCACGTACGTACTTTATTTCAAGTATAACAAACTTATATTAATTTTACACATTCTTAAAAACCTTTTTTAGGTATATTAACTTACTATTATACCTTTTATTTAATTTATTTTCATTCCTCATATAGTTATTGAATTATCTATTTTCATGTAGGATTTATTAAGTATGTTTGGATCATAATTTCAAAACAACTTCGATAGGTTGACAATAGTGAAATGGGTCTTGGTTTCTCATAGAATAACCCAATAAGGCCCGCTTAACTGATGGTAATCTGAGTGTGAAGCCCCAAGCCTGCCTAAAACAGGAAAAGGGTTAGAGACAAGTTCTGGTTAGGCATATCACACACATGGGATGCCTTAGCCTAAGGTAACCGAACACATGAACACATCTCTAAATAATCACATAAAGGTGAAATAAAAAATACATATGATAAAAAAGTTAAATCATACATATATTTCCCACATTAGAGTACGAAACATGTACTAGAAAGTAAAAAGGTCCAAATAGAATCCCACCAAAGCTGTAAAAATATCCAATCTTTTTTGGAAGTAGAGAACTACTGTTAAATAAAACACCTTGTATGAACCATGTTATGTCTAGATCAACTATTCTTTTACTACACTTGGTACACCTCCATCGAATGGACTATAGTCTATATGCTTCACAACATGTGTGGGAAGATCCCATGCAGGGGTGAGTATATTCATACCCAATAGAACATTCCAAAGTCACCAAAAAAGCATAAAGAGAGAGGAGGTCAACACATCATCATAAAGATATGTCAATAAAAACATGATACATAAAAATAATAAATAAAACCATATATACTTGATATAGAAAGTAAGTCTCAAAGTAAACCCAAAACCATACTTCCATACTAGGTTTTTCTTGAGGCTATAAGATAACACTCATCTAAGAGAGTTCACTCCATGCGTCTTGCTGAAATTAATAGTGCTCAATCCATGAAGTCTTTCTCATTGGTCCTATACATTAATATTTACACATTGAAACTCAAAAGATATTGATATATATATATATATATATAAATATATAAATTTATATATATTGGGGATCTCACCCAGGGCCTATGGGGTATACCTGACCCTATTTAGAATAACTCACTAAGTAGGGGATTGAATGCTTGGGTATGTTATTCACATGATTCCTAGACATATTTAGGGAAAGGGATAATGATAAATTATTACACCCCACGATTCACATAGCAAATACTTAATCTATCTGAGACTAAACATAGATGGGATCACATTCTATGCTTAGTACGTGATGCCTCACTGTAATCTCATAGGGATGGAACAAAGGAACAAACCATAGAGAAACTAATCAATAGTGAATAGAATGAAGGCCTCAACCTTCCCTTGAAAAAGTATGTTTTGTGTATAAGATATAAAAAATATGTATTCATTGCCCTGAGTCTGGTCGTGTACTCCGGTCCATTCCCATGGACTTCAAGTTGTGCCCATGTACTCTATCCATGTATGTGTACTCTGGTCTTGCACATGTACCTAGATTTGTCTATGCCCATATAGCCACAGGGTACGCACCATATCGGTATTCACGGGTCCCACTAATCTACTCATGAATCACTTCCTATCATGCTGCACCACTACACTATCATTATTATCACTAAAAACACCAGATCTAATCCCCAATAATCTATAGCCATCATTATACATCATTCATGCAGTGATTCCCACACCTTAACCCATATTAATAAAATTTTTCACCAAATAAAAATTACACAATCATCGTCTAGTGGTTATTTTTTGAACCACTGACCAAAGGAAATGTGGATGATGAATATGTGAAGAACGATGGGTGAAATACAAAAAAAATGAAGAATGAATCTTAACCATTTTTTGGGTTAGCCATAATCTATTTCTATGAGAATGATGAAAATATAATAAGTAATTAGGGATTATCAAACAATATCGATTCCTATTCTGGGAAGATAAATCCTTACTCTCAATTTAAAAATCAACTCATGAATCTGTTCATTTAGAGTATTAACTTATATTTGATATAAGAAAATAAAATGAGGATTAAATACAACATAAAAAAATCTAAAACCTTGAGTTTGTTTCAATCCTTGATGAATAATTCTTGTATTTTATTGTATTTGGTGAGATCCTTAAACTCCTATGGTGAAGAAGACTCCTGGGAAAATCAATCTCTGATCCTTGATCCCATTGTCTTCCACCAGACTCTGCTCTATGGACCTCTCAATAATTCTAGGGTTATGTATTTAACCATATGGGTTGGATATAACTAGGGTTTTATAGATGGATATTAGGTTATAATAATTATATAACAAATTAATTAATTAATTTTATTATTTATTCCACGACTGCACTTAATCCAATCACTCAATGCACACAAAGGTTATTTTTCACCTAGGGTAAAACCCACATTCTAGATTTAATGACGTCCTCATATTTCCGTTTCGAGACTCTGTTTCGGAGTTATTATATTATTTCAGAAAAACTATGCACATGTGATATAGTATATTTAATATTTATGTAATATCCATATCAGGCCTCCCCAGGCCCTAGAACCCAATTTTTAATCATTACCCATATTTGAAAATATTCTTTAAGTTATTATAAAAAAATTCAATGCAATAATAAAATCATTACATTCTCCCCACCTTAAGTATTTTTTGTCATAAAAAGAAAAAAACCTACTGAAATGATGAGGTTACTGAGATCACATTAGGTTCTCCCACTCACTAGTTCTCTCAAAATATTATCATGTTGTAAATGGACATGCACCAAGATAATCTCTTTCCCAGGAAGTACTTCTCCAACCAATCCTCAGTCTCTACTAGGTGATCTGCGAAGGTATCTACATCTTTGACATCTTGCTCTCCCCAATCGATCACATGTGATTGGTCCTTCACATACCTACCTAGCTACAACACATAGAATACATCATGTACCCATTCTAAATATGGTGGTTGTGATAATCAGTAAACCAACTCTTTAACCCTACACATTATATAGAAATGAACAAGGAATCTCAGAGATCACTTGTCTCCCTATCCAAATCTCTACAATCCTCACTGAGGAGACATTCAGGAACACATGGTCTTCCTCATGCAAATAAAAATTACTACATCATTGGTCCATATTATAATTATAATAGCTTGGGGAAATACTCGTCCACTCCTGGATGATCTTTACCTTCTTTATTGTCACTCACACCCACTCTGGTCCCATGAGTGCTGAATCCTCTACATCAGTCTAACATAGTCTTGGCCTATAGGGTTTCCCATACAAGGCCTCAAATTGTTTCATACTGATAGTGATGTGATAACTATTGTAATATAAAAAAATACAATAATGGTAGGTGATTCTCTACACTATAGAAAATTTCTAACATACAAGACTAAAACATGAACTCCATAACCTAAATAGTTCTCTTAGTCTAGCCATTTATTTGGGGTTTAAATTTCATACTCAAATTTAACTGATTCCAAAAGTCATCCTACAATCCTCACCATAATCATGATGTGAAGTGGGAATCATGATCTGAAACTATCATTGAGGGAACTCTATAAAGCCATAATATCTCTTATATGTAAAGGTACCTGATTATCTTGAGGGAAATCAGATCTTAAATAGATAGGAAGTGGGTCGACTTGGTGGGTCGATCTGTGATCACCCAGATAACATTGTGTCTTTAAGACAATATTGGATGTCCTTTCATGAATACTATAGAGATACTATCCCACTAACACTACATAACCTCATGGGGTTGATCCAAACTTGAAGGAATGTGGTGCTCAACCTTTACCTATTGATGAGTGATTCATAAAAATAAAATCTTAGTGACACACGTCTTCATTCCTAGACATAAGAACTGATGTCAAAGGTCCTAGTACACCTTCAAAACTCCTCGATGTACTACTAAGGGGGGTGTATAAAACACCCATAGTACCTCATCTCGTAATTTTATGGGTACCAGGGTCTATCCTTTTAAAAGTATAATGTTCTCCCCACATTTATAAAATCCTTTAAGAGTACGTCTATTGGATATCAAAACACACAAGGTCTCATAGTCGACGTCTCCTAGATGAACCTCCCTAACATTCTGTAGAAGCGAAGGGATAATAAACATCACATAGAGATAAGATATACCATCCTCATTCAAAAATGATAAATATAGTGTGAAAAACTACTCTAACATATCACTCAAAAACTATGAACAAGGTTTCCTACCGAGAGAATCTTCCACCATGTTTCCCTTCCTGAGAGTATAGACTATATCAAATCCACAATCAAGGTGGAACTCTTTCCATCTCCTCTATCTCATGTAAAGGTACTTCTTTGAAAAGATATTCTTGAGACTATTTTGTTCATAATAGATGATAGAATCATCACCCATAAGGTAGTCTCACCACAACTTTAGGGAAAAGTCCTCTACTACTAGATAAAGATCATGTACTACATAGTTCTCCTCATGGGATATCAACTACTGGTGCTATCATCTACAATCTATGCTTTAAAACACATTCAAGTCCATTTTTAGAGGTAAAGTGACCTAGGCTTAATATACATGGATATTAAATCATTTTAGATGTATATTCATCACATTGAAAAATTACATGCTTGAGGAGTGTATTTTTTTGGCGGCTTTGGAAACTTGAAACACATTTATCTAATTTGGTGAAAGATCTCCAACATCTCCTGTAAAGATCTTCCCCTTTAATACTCCCACTTAAAACCTTCATTCATAACCTAGGGAAAGGAAATATAAGTAAGGGTGAGCTCAAATTCTTATTAAGGGTAAAACCAAATGAGATACATAAGAATAACATGGACATAAGGGTATTATAACATGACCATAACAATTGAAAACCATACCCTACATATTAGTGATCATAATCATAAGTCATAGTATAAAGATTATCTGTTCAAAAGTTATGAATCATATGTTAATAAAGAGAATAATTAATGATATCATAGCATAGGAATAAAGTATATAATTTTTTCATACACATAAGAATGGAAAATCTTATGTCAAGGCTACCTACCAAGACCTTCATAACATGTTAGGCTTGTGCTAATCACCCGTGTACCTACTTCAGGATTGGGATACAACCCATTTACCCTATTATTTTCGGAATTAGGATAAAAATTGTGTAACCTATGTTTTTGGGTTTGGGATATAACTTGTGTACCCCCTTTTTTTAGTCTTCAACTACAACCCATGTACCCTCTTGTTTTTGGGAATGATCTAAAAACCATGTAACCTCCTATTTTTAGGCCTTGGCTACAACCCGTGTACCCTCTTATTTTTGGGATTAGGCTAAAAATCATGTACACTATGATATCATATATTATTTATCATTACCCAATGCATTATGGGGAGATATAGGTCCCACCCCTGACATAATGGAAACTATATTTATGTGTTCAACAAGATCATAAAATATTCATCATATCATAACCCCTGAAATGAAATGAGTATTATAAAAATTTCATAATATTAAAAACTATGAAAAATATATAGGTTTAATAATCATTTAATCATAGCATAAACCATAAAAATAAGTGGGTTTCATCATGGTATATCCCATGGAAAAGAAATGGTCCTCATAAACAAGTTTTCATTTTAAACATAAACCATTGAAAGGAAGAATAAGAATGGTTTACTTGAATAATATTATAAGGAATGAATGGGTAACACCAAGGGGTATCAACTTATATAGAAAATAACATTGAAATATCATTTAAAACATTTATTTTAGAAAAATATCATTTCTGATTTGAAAAACACTTTTAAATCATAAAACATTTTGAAAACCTTTTTCATTGAAAATAAACTTGAAAACTTATAAAGAAAGATTTGAAATCCATTTTAAATACTTTTTAAACTTAATTTTTTTAAAAAAAATTTCCATAAAAATTATATTAATATATAATTTAAAATCATTTTTGAAAACATTTTTAGAGAGCATGATTTATTAATAAAATAGATTTCTGACCGAAGGATGAAATAAAGTACGATTTTATTAAAAACATTTTATTATTTATCTTAATTAAAAAATTGTGGAAAAATGATACCATTACATAAATATATCATAAATAAATAGAGTAGAATAAAATTCATGATATTTATTGAGTGATGTATCACAATATTTCATCAATTGAAGCATAATCATAAACAATCTCAATAACCGATGAGATTGTAGCAATAAACTCTTATTACTTTGGGGAATTCGAACCATAATCCCTATAAAATAATAAAATTTCACAAAGCTTAAAATATAATGAAAATAAGGATATTCATGATATAACATGTCAAAGGTATAGTATACACACCTCATAAAATAATGTAGGTGCATAACATAACATGTGTCTTAAAGAAGGAAAATTGAGACAAAATTACTTTACCGATTTGGTAACTTATGAAATGTAAACCCCAAGAAATATAGATAATCAATTGGATATGTATAAAATTAAGTATATGAATCATGTAATACATTCATATAAAGTATATACACCACACAAAACAAATAAGTGGTTAACAGGGCATATGTCTCATAGAAATAAAAGTGAGACTAAAATCCCAGTACCTTAATTCTTGACTCTACTCATACTTTTGAAGCATCATATATATATTATGAATATATCATAGAACCATATTAATATATATAATAACATATATTATTTACTTATGAATTTATATTACTTGTTTATTAACAATTCCATGTTAATTCGGGTAATAACCTCTTTGTTTTTCGTACATGTTTTGAATTGTTATTCTTGATCCCATTAATTAGATCAGGATTTAATTATTTAAAAAATGATATAAATATAACCTATATTCATTATATATGTAATTATAATAATCTATAAAATATAGTAATATGAAATGAAATACACAGTTCATGGATTTAGTAGGCCGTACATGCGCAAGAATGCTATTTCCATTTTCTTATCGTATTTAAAGAAATAAAAGTAAATGATATATATTAATTATAGTATAATTATTATTTATTACATATTACATATTATGAATAAACCCATCCTTAATATATTCCATGTAAATCATGTATGAATCACATTGCTTTGAGAAGGTGGTAGTCTGCATGTCCACAAACGATGTTATCGTATTCCCTCAAAATGTAAAGCATGAATGAATGGGTTATATAATAATTAAATAAGAATAAATATATCATAAATATAATATATATCATATAAAAACCACAATTTAATCATAATTACCAACCATGATATGTGTTATTGGAAGAATAAACGATATCAGTTTGTGAGGTGGTAGTCTGCCGTACATACAAATGAAGATCGCGTATCCCATTTTATGGAAGTGGTGATTGTGTAGGTCATACCCTTTACATAAAATCATATTATTATATTTATTATAATTATGTTATTATAAAATTTTGATATAAGTGTAATTTAATAGGGTGGATAAATAAATAATACAAAAATTCACATTGGTGAACGTTGCCTCTTCTTCGTGTAATTCCTTTTGGTTTGCAACAAGGGGATTCCTTGGTCAGATTTATAACCAAATAGAGGATTCCAGGATTACAGGAGGGAATTTGGGAACTTATTTTCATAGTTTATATGTGATAAAAAGGTCTTTAGAGGTTTGAATAAGTGATGGGCAAGTTCCCTTTTATAGTGGAGGAGGAGTGACATTTATTTAAATACCACAAGGTAAACACAATTGGGAGGTATCACTTACATAATGTACTCCAATAATGATTAAAATTTTATAAAATGGAGGATATTATATAAATATGGAATTTAAATGGTTTTTTACAAGTGTTTATGTCATTTTATTTCTTATTATTAAAGTTTAATCGGTAAGTAAACTTGTTTTTACCTTAATCGATGCAATTAATTTTAATTGATTTCATTAATAGTTTTTATCAATAACGATGTTGAAATTAATATAAATTATAAATTATTTTGATTCCAAATATGGAATATATTTTCAAAAATTAAAAATACATAATTTTAAGAAATTAATTTAAAATATATCCCGCAGATGCGACGCGACAATGAGTTGTTAAAGTGAAAATGTTTGAAAGATTGAAATGTTTTTATATAAAATTTCAATGTGAGATTGATTCCCCTGAACTAAATTGGATTAATTGACTTATAATTTATCTAATTATAATTTTACAAAAACCTAAAATATAACTTTTCATTATAAATTATTTAGATGAAAAGTCTATTTTCAATTGAAATTCAGTATTTTTCACTATTCATCAAAAAATGAAACTTCTTAGAAAAATATTAAAAATTTACCCTAAGTTAATTTTTAAATTAAATTTTCAAAAATATAGTTTTTTTTTTCAAACATAATTTATAAAATTTTTAAATATTATATTTAAAATAGGTATTCTATTAAAAGGTGGTAAAACTACTTTTTAGAAAATTATTTCTTTTTATGCACAAAATTATATTTATTCTTATATATTGTTGAGAAAAAACATAATTTGAGTGTTAAATAGTTGATTGAATATACAATATGTAATGAACTAAAGTTTAATCACTTGAAATTCCCTTCTTATAACTGTGTCCTATAGTATAATCACATGAAATAATAACACAATACACTACTAAGTACTGTGTGACCTTTAAACATAATATATTAACTTCTATGATTTGAATTTCTAAAATTTGACATACAAAGTTGCAATCAGTAAGATATTTAGAGTCTGATAAGAAAAACTTAATTTTTAGTGAATAGTAACTAACCCTTATGAATAGAAATGTTATACTTATGAATAATATTATGAACCTTATGAATAGTAAATCGTCCAAGTGAATAAGTAACCATACCAATGAAATTATAAATATAATTTATCCATCTTATAAGTGACAATATGATATAATTATATCATAGTGTTGGAATTTTTCCGAGTCATATATATTTAATTATAATTTTATAATTAATTTAATAATTTAAAAGAAAATTTATTTTTATAAAATGTATTCATAAATAAGTATTTTGATGACTTATGATTATATGATAATTTTAAGAGGCCTTAATTAATTTTTCAAAGTGTTAAAAACACAGTTTTAATTTTAAAATTTTTATTTTTCAAGTAAATTATGATTTTAATTGAAAATTAAATTTCAAATATTTAGAAAATTATTTTTATAAAATGGAGGTCATTTTTTAATTCTACAAGTCGGAAAATGGTTAGTGTGAATTTTTGGTATTTTTCTAAAATACTTGAATTTTTGGTGAATAGTAAAATACAGTAATTTACTGTTTATATACATTATATGTTAAAAAATCTATTTATTGAGCCATATATGATGTAAGAACCTTAGGTTAAAACTCAAATTCACATATTACTATTTTTAGTCACAATAATCATTACTATTGCTTGTCTTGAGAAAAATAATAAAACAATGAATAAAATATTGAGAAAATCCTCCTCTCCTCTACTATAAAAATACCCCTCACCCCCTCTTCTCCTCACACTTATCAAGAGTTGTTACTAGTCAAAATTCTACTCATATATCTCCCTAAGACCCTATCCCACGTCCAACAGACCTTGGTCGCTTCAAAAGACCATATCCTCTCCCCTAGAGGGGTTCTCAAGGAAGATATATTCAAGAGGTAAATTCCACTTTTCATTTATTTTATTTTCTTTCAAGTTCGATTATTTTATTTTTATTTCCTCACATCATTTCATCAAAATTTTATGATAACTCTAGTCCCTTAAATGTACTATATTGTTTTTATGATAATATAATAATTCATCATCATCTCTACTTTACCATCCTTTTATTCTAGAAATGAAAACACCATCTGAGATGTGCTAATTTCTCACATTAAAAGACGATGGGTTTTCAATTTATATTACCATCTTCAATTATAGTAATGAAATCATTTTTATGGTTAAACCAGACTATAATATATGTATTATTTATAATTTAAGGTTCTTTAATCTTTTGTACACAAGATAATAATTTATAAAGCAAGATGTGTTCGATGTGATAAAAAACCGCCAATTTACCAAAACAATTATCATTAACGTTTTATATAATGATTCATCTTCACTCCAAATGACCAAATGAATTTTATAACCATTTAATCTACTAGATTTTCACTAATATCATATAACTCAAATTCTGGAAAACCATTCTCATCTTACATGTTTATATTAACATGTATATAAGTAAACCAATCATGAAAATCAATGAAAAAACAATGAAATTGAACATGTTAACCCTAAAAAAGGTCATGAATGAACTTAATAAGGATATAAAAAAATAAATTACATAAATAAGATATTATGGAATAGTAATTATTATTTTAATTTGGTTATCCAGGTCATTAATATCAAGTGAAGGACACTATCAGACTTATGGTAAGGGATTCTTCCCGAACTTCCTTTATTCCCTCAGGTTGCTCCATCTTCCTTTTTAACTAAGTGAGGATATCTTTTATTTTTATGTTAATATTCATAATTATGGATTTATTATCTAAAATCATGTGTCAATATCCATTAATCCTTATCTTTTAGGGGTATACATGTTTTTAAGTTGTTTCCTCCTCAATACTTCCCGATTAGCAAACTCATTTTAAGGGAACATCCCGAATTCTTAACCTATTTCAAGTGAAATATATCATCTGTTTTAAGCCACAATTGTTTTTATAAAATCAGTATTTTTATTTTTAAAACCATCTTGGTTTAGTTTTGGTTTTATATAAAATATAATTCCCTTTCCTATTTTAAATTCTCTTTAGTATTTTCCTTAAAACTACACTAAAATGTTTTAATTCAAAAGTTTCTTAAATACTCTTTTTTCAAGTTTTCACTTATATTTGACATCACTTATCATGATATATTCCTTTCTACCTTATTAATGTACATTTATTATTTAATTACTATATTTCATGGACAATTTTATGATACATCCATTGGTTACGCTTTATGATATGATTATGATACCCATTCCTTTCCATGGGTACCCTAATGTTTATGTATGATTGATTATTAAAGATTACATAAGTGGTAAGAATATTCATGAAAATTTTATGATGGGTGGGGCCAAATAGAGCTCCAATGCATTGGGTAAAGTTTAGTCTCATGATATGTTATGTGCAACGGTCTTGGAGGTTATCCTTGACTCGTGATACCTTGTGCAATGGTCTTGGTGGTTAACCTTGACTTGTGATCCTATATGTGAAATGATCCTTTAACCATGGTAAATTATGTTTTATGTTTCTTCTATATTACTATTATTCCATGTTTATATGATCCCATGTTTTATATGTTATGATTCCATATGTTCCATGCCTTTTTATATCATTTTGTCATGCCTTATAACCCATGTGCTAATGCTTTATTTTTATGTTTATTCCGTTACTGGGATTTTTAGATCATACCTTTGTTCATATTATCCCCAAGTTATCCTATAAATATGTAAGATCACAATTAAATTTACGAGCTCAATAGGAAGGTAAAGACCCGTAAATTCTAAGGAATTTTTTTTTCTTAATTTTCTTTGGAATTTTACAAGAACACAGTTTCTTACGGTGCCTGATTCCGAGGCCCGGTGTGCCCGGAATCAATTTCCGAAGTTTGGCGCGGGTACGTTCAGTGAACGGACGAGCGAGTTTTTCTAACTTTTGAACCGGTGCTCGGAATCAAATTCTGAGGTCACCAATGGAATCGCAGTGCCAATAATTGCTTAGAAATGCCTCTTCTGGAGTTGCGTTTGCTTGAGTGTGGTTTTTAATTTTTGGGCTTAAAGTTAAGAAATAAAATAAATAGTGCGACAAACTTTATTTTATTTCACTTAAGCCGCTTGGAAGCCACTTGAAGCCACTTAAAGCAGCTTAAGCTGAGTTGTTGCGGATAGGGTGCTATCCAAAAATGTCCTACCCTCTTGGTAGGATATTTGTGAGGTGGGACCCGCACGAGCCCCACCGTTTCTTTTCCGCTAAGTAACGCACCCGCGAAAACCCGTCATTATGAAAGTCAACTGACGCATTTTATTATTTTCTCAACGCACCAATTAATTGGGCGGTTTATTTCGTTGAATTAATTCTATGAATTAATGGGTCGTTATTTATCTCTTTATTCATTTCTTAACCGGTTTGAAATCCGTTGGCCTAGTAATAAAATAAGGCCAACACACCCTCCTTTTTTGGGAATGTTGTGTTAAACCTTGAAGAACCTCTGAGAATTCTTTATCCTCCTTCGCGAAGAACGCGAAGAACGCGAAGAACGCGAAGAACGCGAAGAACGCGAAGAACGCCGGACTCCGATGAAGAACGCCGAAACCGCAGAAATCGACGACGCAACGCCGTGTGCTGCGACGCCGACGTTTCCTCTTCTGCGACGTTCCTTCCTCCGCAACGAAACCTTCAATCATCTGTTGGAGTTCGATGAACAAGCTCGGAAGCGGAATCGGGTAGCAAGCGACGACGGCTTCGCCTTCCCTCGAGTCGGACGAACGCTGACGACCCCCTTCGACGTCATCATCCTCGCGACGCCATACCGCGACGAACCTCGAACGACGACGCCTCCTTCCGATCGGCTTATACCCAAGGTAGGGGTTTTATTTGAATGTTCTATACTCCGTGAATGTTTCCGTTCAAGGTGAAGAACCCAGATAATAATAACAATATTAATTCATTAAAATTGTTTTTGGTTATGTATTCATGTGTTGAATAAACTTCTCCCATTGTTATAATCTAACGCGGAGGGTGCGGGCCAAACGAACACGGCCCGACAACCCTCCGCAGATTGTTTATTGATGTGTGGATTGACGGGCGACGACGAAGCAGGCCGTTTGGGCGTTTGAATCCCTCCGCAGTGAATATGGGGTCCCAGGGGGACCAGAGGCGAAGACGGTAGGAAGAACGGGCCACCGGAGCGCGTCCGGTGGTCTGCGGAAGGCGGCACCGGCGCACCGCCGGAAAAAGGGGCGGCCGACGAACCGCCGACCTCAATCAGCGGCGAAGGGCGGGGGATCCGCGCGCCCCGCCCGCGTGTCGGCTCGGCCACGCTGGCCGAGCCACGACCGACCGGTCGGGCCGGACCGAACCGAACCGCGCCGGGCCGGGCCGGACCCAGCCGGGTCGGACCCGGGTCGACCCAGGGGGGGGGGGGGGTCGGGCTGTGTCGGCCCGGGCCCAGACCCCCGTTTTCGGGCCACTTTCGGTCAAATGCCCGTAACTTGAGCTACGAGCCACCAAACGACTCGCCGTCAGCGGAAACGCGATCCTTGTATTGAGACGGTCGTTTCAGTATATCGCACTCAAGGTTTCGGATTACTTTGGGTTCGGCCGGGTTGGTTCGGATACGAAACCAACCGGGCCCTCGGAGCGGAAACGCTCGTAACTCGAGTTCCGGAGGTCCGAATGATGTGCCGTCGACTTTGTTGTTTTCCTCTAAGTGAGACAGATCTTTTGGCTTACTCCTCTTGAGTTTTGGATGCCATCAGAGTGCGTTCGGGTTGGTTCGCTCACGAAAACAACCGGGCCCCTTGAACGAAAAAGCCAATAACTCACAGACCGGGCGTCCGATTGACGCGCCGTCTGTCTCGTTGTTTTCTTTTTGATGAGACGGAACATTTGGCATAATTCACCCGAGTTTTGGATGCAGTTGGATAGTGGCTGAGTTGGATTGCACCGAAATCCAACCGGGCCCATGGAACGGAAAAGCTGATACCTTTCTGACAGAACGTCCGTTTGACGAACCGTCAGCGATGTTGGTGATCTCGTTGAGAAATAGTCCCTATGAGTATACCCTATGAGTTTTTGGAGTATAGTTGAGTTACGGCCGGATTGGTTCTCACACAAAACCAACCGGGCCCCTGGGACGAAAAGACTAATAACTCACAGACCAGGCGTCCGATTGACGCGCCGTCTGTTGCGTTGAGACCCCTATGACGAGGTGATCCTTTGAGATACTTCTTTGTGGGACTTTTGATACTTGGAGTATCGACCAGTAGCTCGTGGAGAGGACCCTCCCGGAGACGAGCGTGCAGAGTACGGAGACCGTGTAGCCGGCTGAGACCTGACGACTGCTTGACCGACTCGACTTGGAGTGAGTCGACTAGCCCAGTGGACGGAGCGCCCGGTATTTGGAAACAGACCCACGGTGGACGGAGTACCCGGTAGTTGGCCGCAGACCCGCGGTACTCGATAGGAGGAGTTCCTCTGTAGGCTATTGGGGGGAGCACTCGGTATTTGGCGACAGACCCACAGCGGACGGAGCGCCCGGTAGTTGGCTGCATACCCGCGGTACTCGACAGGAGGAGCATCTCAGCAGTCTTAGGTTAGTGAGCAGTACCTCGGAGTCGTGACAGGACCACTGTACACTCCAGAGACGGAGCTCTTCAGCAGTTACGGTTTAGATAATGAAAATCCTGGTTTGAGCTGAGACTTTTTGACCTTTGTGTTTACCTCATGATTGAGATGGGTCACTTGATAACTTAGGTATATGTATGGGTATATACCTGGGTAGTGGTTATCCGTTGATTTCACACTCCTTGTGTTTCCTCATGATTGAGATGGGTTACTTGATGACTTAGGTATATGTATGGGAATATATCTAAGTAGAGGTTATCTGTTGAGATCTTCTTTTGGTTATCCTTGTTGGTTTAGTGAGACCTTGAGGGTCTCGGGGTCCCTACTGAGTATCGTTATACTCACCCCTGCACGGGCTATGGCCGCACCTCGTTGTGTTGGTTACAGACGACGGGCAGTGCTGACGGAGGCCGAGTGTTCGAGGACTGGTCAGTACCCAGAGGTGGACTACACGACGTGACGAATCACAGAGGAGGTTGACGGACAAGAGAGTGGATGATGCTATCTGTACCTACCCTTCAGGTAGGATCCGTGGTGGACGACCAGGAGCTGCGCTATCTGTACCTACCCTACGGTAGGATCCGAGGAGGACGACCCAGGAGCTGCTTCCTACTTCCAGCTGTTGTCTTTTTGCTGTTGTACCTTGTTCAGTTGTAGTCGTACTTTATTTTGGGTTTGTATTCTGGCCCATTTACTTTTCAGCATTTCTTTTGTACTTAGTGTTTTTCTTCCGCTTGTACTCTGTGGTGCTTGTTTTCTTTTATAAAGGCAATGCCTTCCCAGTTAACGGGATTTTACGCCTTTGGTGCTAGTCGACAGCCCCTGGCCTATGGAAGGCGGGCTTGGGGTAGTCACGACACGGGCCCTGAGGATGGGTCGTGACAAGGAATATTAAATAAATAAATGTTTTATTTAGTTCCACGTTTTCATTTTTATGTACCTAATATTCAAAGACACTAGAATTCATGATCCTTGGATTGTATTCTAATGTGTAATTATGATTAAAATCATGTATTGTTATGTATAAAAGTATAGGGTCTCTATAGTTGGTATCATAGGATGTTCTAGTTATTTTTAGAGATTATGAGTAGAGCACTTTAGTAAGAACCTTAAGGATTAGAATAATTATAATAAATCATCCCTAAATTTTGGTAAGTATAGAGTAAGTGGTTTATCAAGAAAATACATCACATCCCTGTCAAGATATGAACAAGTGGATGTAGCTCTAGAACAAATGTATCTAGGGGTAAAACCCGAAAACACCTCTTTGAGCTAGACTCTAACGGGAACTATTTCATGACAATGAGCCTTGGTGCACTCCTGGTTTTACACTCTCTGGGGATATGCTTTGGTAAATTCATAATCTTAGTAAAAACCATTATTAAGGGAATAAAAAAATATCCCATAATAATATATGTTAAGAAATATATCAAGGATAACTTAGATTTAAAGCTAGAGAATCACAAGTTAGGATATACTTCTCCTGTATAAGTTTATCCTTTTATGTTTAAAGTTTCCTTTATGATTATTATCTAAGTATTCAAGCCCCATAATTTTATATTCTTTTTCTTAGTTAATGATGAGAAATTGAATAACACATGCCTAGAATCAATGTTATAGGGAATGTGAGGATTTCCCTAATGATATTCCAAATATGATGGGAATGGGTGATCAAAACTTCATGATAGTACTTACTCAGATAACTCAAGTTATGTATAATAACTTGAATAATGTGGAACACCCTCCTCCTCCAAGTAAAGAGAAAGTTTGTATTGAATCCTTCTTATAGAAAATCCCTCCCTTGTTTAGTGTATCTTCTGATCCTTTCCTCGTGGAACAGTGGATTAACTCCATGGAAAAGATATTCTTTGTCCTCCAGTTCTCATATGAAGAGAAAGTCTTGCTAGTGGTTTATCGTTCTGATGGGGAAGATGATCAATAGTGGACGCTGATCAAGAATATTAAGTTCCAATAGGAAATTGATTCCATGGAATGGGAGTAATTAAAGAAAATGTTTTTCAATAAATATTTTCCCCGAACCCTCTGCCTCAATATGGAAAGAGAGTTCCTCAAAATTAAGTAGAAGAAAGATGAGTCAATCAAGGCATATGAAGAAATCTTCAGAAGGCATTAAATATATGTCTATGGATTTGTAATGAACACCAAAATTAAGGTGGATCTCTTCTTTAGCGGGCTAAATCCGAGTCTATGAAAAGTGTTGGCGATTTGAGACTTCAGGTGTTATGAGGATATTGTCTGTTGTACCCTTAATGTTGAATTGGAGATAAAAAAATCTCAATGGTATTTTGGGATTGGTGAAAAAAGCAGAATATGGAGTCTAATATGGGTGGTTTAGTATATAAATACCATAATGTAAATAGGATTAAACATCCCACATATCAAAATTGTGAAAATAAGCATCATGGAGACTATCTAAATGGAACTAGGAATTGCTGAAAATGTAGAAGAATGAGATATCTTTATAAGAACTATTAGAGGGATATGAATAACCCCACTAATGTGGAAGACGAAAGGAAGGTTTAGATCAACTATTAGCCTGTAGTGTAGTGTTACAACTACAAGGAGCATGGGAATTATACAAATAATTTCCCTAATCCAAGGGTTGTGGAAGGAACTCAATAATAACATCCAAAGAAACAAGAAATGTCTTATGCTATCACTACTACTGAGGTGGATCCGGATAATGATGTGGTGACAAGTACACAAGTTATTCATTCAATAATAGCAAATGCACCATTTGATTCTGGTTCTATGCATTCTTTCATATCTTTCAATTTTATTAGAACTATTCAAACACCGCCTCAAAATTTCAAGGTTGAGTTATATGTTAGAATGAAAAATGGGGAAATTACTGCATCCAAAGTACATAACTCCACCTAGATTAACGTTTGTGGATTGAGCCTCCCAGAAAATCTCATCATTCTTCATTTAGTAGTGTTTGATGTTATCTTGGGCATGGATTGCCTATCTTTATACAAAGAAAACATCAACTATCGAGAAATAGAGATCACTCTTCACATCTCGAAGAATCCTAAAATTATTTACAAGTGTAAGGAGTAAAATTAATCTTCTTTAGAATCATTATATCAAGTGTGAATATTACCACCTTATGAGAAAGCTTGTCTATCTCAAAATATTGATAAAAAAGAGATGATACTTCTCGAAGATATTCCCATTGTGAGGGATTAAACTAATGTTTTCCCTGAAGAATTGATTGGTCTTCCTCTTGATCGATAGGCTGAGTTCACAATTGAACTTATTCCAAGATCTCTTCCTATATTAAATAGACCATATAGAATGGATACTATAGATCTGAAAGAGCTAAAGAAGCAGTTACATGAGAATATGGTGAAGGGTTTTATACGCCCCAATGCTTCACCATGGGGTGTGCCAGTCCTCTTCATTAAGAAGAAAGATTGATCAATATGCCTCTACACTGATTATAATGATATCAATAAAATCAGGATAAAGAACAAGTGTCCCATGCCACGAATAGATGACTTGTTCAATCAAATTCATGGGGAAAATTATTTCTCTAAGGTGGACCTTTATTCAGGTATCACCAATTAAAGGTAAGGAAGGTAAATATTCCCAAGACTTCATTTTGAATGAGGTAACGACACTATGAGTTCATTTTGACTCCCTTTAAACTCACTAATGCTACAACAATTTTCATGGATTTATTGAATAGAGTATTTAGAGATTACCTCGAAAAATTTGTGGTAGTCTTTATCGATGATATTCTGATATACACCAATAGAAAGGAGGAAGATGAGGAGCATTTGAATACTGTACTGATGAATTTATGAAGGGGTAAAATTTATAAAAATTACAATAAATGTGAGTTCTATATGGAGAAAGTATCATTCTTGGGGCATGTCATCACTGGTAAAGGGATTTCTGTAGACCCTTCTAAAACAAAGGCAATTGAAGGGTAGCACAAGACAAGATCTGTAAAAGAGATCCGCATATTTCTGGGTCTAGATGGGTATTATTGACGATTTTTGAAGAACTTTTCACAATTATGATACCCAATGAAAAATTTGACACGGAAGGGGGTGAAGTTTTTCTGGACTCTAGAATGTGCGGAAGGCTTTAAGGAGCTAAAAAAAGGCTTATCACTGTGCCAGTACTCACAATCCCAATAAGTGGAGAACTATTTGTGGTGTAAAATGATGTTTTAAAGAATGGATTAGGATGTGTTCTGATGGAAAATGATAAAGTGATAGAATACGCCTCAAGGTAGATGAAAATTCATGAGAAAAACTATCCTATGCATGATCTGGAGTTGGCGGCTGTGTTTTTTGCATTGAAAATCTGACAACATTATCTCTATGGGGAGAAGTGTGAGATATATACTGATCACAAGAGTCTCAAATATAAATTAAAATAGAATTATCTTAATATGCACTATAAAATATAGTTAGATCTCATCAAGGATTGTGACTAATAAATCCACTACCATCCTGGTAAGAAATAAGGTTGTAGATGCTCTAAGTAGAAATGATCCTACAACTTTATCAATGGTGAGAATTGAAAAGGAACCAATCTTCTTAGATTTTTACAGGATGGAAATGGAAATCATTAAGGGGGGAACACCATAAATTCTTTATCAAATGATTTCTCAACCATCCCTTTGGGATAAAATAAAGGAAGCTTGAAGAAAAGATATGGAAATTCTAAAAAGGGTGGAAGCTATTAGAAATAGGAATTCATCTAAGTTTAAGATTGATGAGGATAGAGTTATAATATTTGGGTCATGATTATGTATACCATCTGATCCAGAGATAAATAATGAGCTTCTAAATGATTCACATAGTTCAACCTTCTCTATTCACCCAGGGAGCACAAAGATGTATCGAGATATCCGAGAGAACTTTTGGTGGGACAATAAGAAGAAGGAGATTGATGAATATACATCAAAGTGAATGGTATGTCAAAAAGTGAAGGATAAAAGATAGAAGTCTAAGGGGATGATTCAACTGTTACCCATACCAACATGAAGTGGGAGAACATCACTATGGACTTTGTAACTAGACTTCCAAGGACATCCAGAGGAAACAATGCTATATGGGTCATTATGGATCATCTTATAAAGAAACCTCACTTTATCACAATTCAAGAAGACTTCTCATTGGATCAAATTGCATGTATATATATCAAAGATGTGGTAAGGCTACATGGAGTACCACTATCTATTGTATCTGATAATGATATGATATTCCCTTTGAAGTTCTAAAAGGTCTCTAACATGCTCTAAGCACTAAACTGAACTTCCATAAAGACTATAATCCTCAAACTGATGCCCAATCTAAGTGAAATATTCAGACACTGGAAGAAAATTTGAGGGCATGTTCAATGTATTTTAGAGGAGGATTGGACCAACTTATTCCACAGGTCGAATTCTCCTAAAACAACAATTTTCACTCCAGAATCTGAATGAAACCATATGAAACACTTTATGGGAAAAGGTGTAGAACACTGGTGTGTTGTGATGAAGTCAGTGACCGTAATCTACTAGGACCTGAAATGGTCGAAGAAATAGTGAAGTTGAAAAACATTCAGCAGCATATCATAATAACTAAAAGTTTACAAAAGAGTTATGCAGACAATCATCGACGGGACCTTGAGTTCAAAGTGGGTGACATGGTATTACTCTACATATCTCCATGGAAGATGGTCATGAGGTTTGGGAAGAAAGTAAAGCTAAGTCCCAGGTATATTGGCCCCTTAGAGATCCTTGATCATGTCAGAGCTGTGGCTTATCAGCTTGCACTATAACCTACTATGTCTAAAGTACATGATGTATTCCACGTAGCCCTCTTAAGGATGTACATATCGGATCCTTCACATATACTCTCTTAATAGGTGATACAATTGGAGAATGATATTTATTATGAGGAGTATCCAATGAAGATCTTGGATTATAGAGATAAGGTTCTATACAACCAGACAACTCATCTGGTCAAAGTGTTATGGTGAAACTATAAGTACGAAGAGGCAACATGTAAAATGGAGGAGACAATAAAGGGAAAATACCCACACATTTTTAGGGATTAGAATGTAAAACAAAATTTTGAGGGAGAAATTTCATAAGGGGGAAGAATGTAATGACCCAAAGTTTAATCAATGGAAATTACCTTCTTATAATTATGTCATATAGTATAATCACATGAGGTCACAACATAACGAACTACTAAGTACTACGTGACCTTTAAACATAATATCATCACTTATGTAATTTGAATTTCAAAAATCTCACATACACATTTGGGATTAGTAAGATGTTTAGAGTCCAATAAGATAATGTTAATTTTTGGTGAATAGTTACCAACCCTAGTGAATAGTAATTTTACCCTTTTGAATAGTAATACGGCTCTTATGAATAGTAAATTGTCCAATTGAATAAGTAACATTACTAATTAAAGTATAAATAAAATTTATCCATCTTATAAGTGACAATATGATATAATTATATCATAATATTTGTATTTTTGTTAGTCATGTATATTTAATTATAATTTTACGATTAATTGAATAATTTAAAAGAAAATTTATTTTCATAAAATGTATTCATAAATAAGTATTTTGATGGTGTATGATTATATGAAAATTTTAATAGACCTTAATTAATTTTTCAAAGTGTAATAAAAGGAGTTTTAATTTTAAATTTTTTTTTACAGTAAATTATGATTTTAATTAAAAATTAAATTTCACATATTTAGAAAATTGTTTTCAGAAAATGGAGTTCATTTTTGAATTCTAAATTTCAAAAAAAATTAGGGTGATTTTTTTGGATTTTTCTGAAATACTTGAATTCTTTGTGAATAATAAAATATAGTAATTTGTTGTATATATACATTATATGTTAAATATAATATTTATTAAGTCATGGATAATGTAATCAACTTGTGTTCGAACTCAAGTGAACATATTATTGTTTTTTATCACAATAATCATTACTATTTCTTTCCTTAAGAAAAATAATAAAATAATGAATAAAATATTGAGAAAATCCTCCTCTCCTCCAATATAAAAACCACCCCTCACCCCCTATTCTCCTCACACTTATCAAGAGTTTTTCCTAGCCCAAATACTATTTAAATATCAACTTAAGTCCCTATCCCACATTCATCATCCCTTGGTTTCTCTAAAAGACTAAATCCTCTCACATAAAGAGGTTCTCAATGTAGAAATATTCAAGAGGTAAATTCCTCTTTTCATTTCTTTTATTTTCTTTCAAGTTTCATTCTTTCCATTTTATTTCCTCACCTACTTTCATACAAATGTTATGATAACTCTAGTCCCTTAAATGCACTATAATTTTTTTATGATAATGGAAAAATTCATCATCATATCTTCTTTCCCTTACTTTTATTCTAGAAATAAAAAAACCATCTGAGATGTGTTAATTCCTCACATTCAAGGACGACAGGTTTGAAATTTATATTACCATCTTCAATTTTGGTAATGAAATCATTTTTATGGTTCAAATAGACTATAATATATTTATTATGTGTAATTTAAGGTTATTGAATCTTTTTTACATTTGATATTAATTTATAAAGCAAGATGTGTTTGATGTGATCAAAAACCGTAAATTAACAAAAACAGTTATCATGAAAGTTATATATAATGATTCATCTTCACTCCAAATGATCAAATTAATTTTATAACCATGTAATATACTATATTTTTAATAATAAAATATAACACCAATTCTGGAAAACCATTCTCATATTACATGTTTATCCTTACATGTATATAATTAATCTAGTCATGAAAACTAATGAAACAAACAATGAAATTAAACCTCTTAACCCATCAAAAAGGTCACGAATGAACTTAGTAAGGTTATAGAAAATAAATTAAATAAATAATAGGTTCTAGAAATATTAATTAATGAATTTAATTTGGTTATCCAGGTCATTAATATCAAGTTAAGGACTCCGTCAGACTTAAGGTAAGGGATTCTACACGAACCTCCTTTATTCCTTCATATTGCTCTATCTTTCTTTTTATGCAAATGAGGATATGTTTTATTTTTTATGTACATATTATAAATTATGGTTATATTCTCCAAAATCATGTATGAAGATCCATTCATCCTTCTCTTTTTGGGATATACATTTTTTTAAGTGGTTCCATCCTCAATACTTCCTGATAAGAAAACTCGTTTTAAGGAAACATCCTGAATTATTACCCTATTTCAAGTTAACTGCATCATCTATTTTAATCCAAAATTGTTTTTATAAAATAATTATTTTTATTATTAAAACTATATTGGTTCAATTTTGGTTTTATATAAAATATCACGCCCTTTTCTATTTTTAATTCTCTTAAGTATTTTCCTTAAAACCGCACAAAAATGTTTTAATTCTAAAGTTTCTTAAATACTAGTTTTTACAAGTTTTCACTTTTGTTTGACATCACTTATCATGATATAAGAATTTATAACTTATTAATTTCTATGTATTATTTAATTCATTTCTTTCATTGACACTTTTATGATACACCCATTGGTTACGCTTTATGATATGATTACGATACCCATTCCTTTCCAAGGGTACACTCATGTTTATTTATGATTGATTATGTAACATTATGTAAGTGGAAAGAATATTCATGAACATATTATTATGGGTGCACCCAGATATCACTTCAATGCGTTGGGTAAATTTTAGTCTCATGAGATGTTATGTGCAACGGTCTAGGCGATTAGCCTTGACTCATGCTACCATGTACAACGGTCTTAGTGGTTACCCTTAAATTATGATACTCTATGTGAAACGAGCCTTGACTCATGCTAAAGTAATGTTTTATATTGCTGAAAAATTAATATGATTACATGTTTATATGATCTCATGTTTTATATGATATGATTCCATATGTTCTATGACTTTTTATATCATAATGTGATGCCTTCTAACCCATGTGCTAAAGCTTTATGCTTATGTTTATTACCTTACTGGGTTTATAGATCATCCTTTTTTTGATGTTATCCCCAGGTTATCCAATGAATATGTAATATCAAAATTGATGTTAGGAGATAAATATGAATATTATATAAATAAATGTTTTATTTAGTTCTATGTTTTCAATTTTATGTACCTAGTCTTCGAAGACACTAGATTTCACGATCTTCAGCTTGTATTCTGAAGTATAATTACACTTAAAATCATGTGTTGTTATGTGTAAAAGTCTAGGGTCACTATATAATATATATATTTCATTTAAATAATTCATCAAAAGCTTTTTTTAAATCTATTGAGATAAAAATTTTTTGTACATAGAAAAATATTTTTAAAAAAAAGTAATTTCTTTATTTTCAAATAGTTCTTACTCTCATTTATAATTAATTGGAAACAAAATAATTCATTATATAAATCATATCTTTATAATTTATTTATTCCTATCCATACTCACTATTCCAACAACAAGTTAGCAACTATCATAATAATGTTAACCGTGTATTTTTGTTTGGTAAAACATAGTCTTGCATATAACACAAGATATCGAAAGGACTCGATATTGTATGTAACACAATAATAAAAAAGTGTTGTATGTACAACTAACAAATATAAGTGTTTAATTTAGTGAAATATTAACTTGGTGTTTTGAATAAATCAATCCAAATCTAGAGCTTTCATATAAAAAAATATATATTCAGTTATTTGTGAAATGAAAAATTTGAAAGAAATTAAATTAATTTGGAAATATATTTCACAAAATCTCGAGGTGTTACATTATACTCCCATTAAAATTAATTTATCGCTTTAAATTCATCTATGTCATCAAAGTTTTAATAATTTAAAGTTCCTTTCATAGAAACCAACATTATCAAAACGAATACTAAAACTTCATTTAAAAAGGGAAATTTGGAAATATAACTATTACCCAAAGTAACTCATTACTAGGTTCCCACATAGGATAACATAGGTGGGAAGTGAAAAAATTTTCGTGGAAGAGAAAAATAAAAAAAACACTAATATAGAGTGACTGAGAACATGTTAAGAAGAAAGTTAATGATCACAAATCCATAAACTAAAGAGGCTTCAAAAATTTCATTGATATCATCAAAAATGATGATAACATGAAAAAATTTTATTTCAAGACCGTTTTACTAATGTTGAAGAATTTTTCACAAGAATTTATACTCACTTAATTTAATTCCATTTGTTATGAACAATAACAACCATTTTTTGTTCCTTGATAAATTTTCACTTCATCACTTACTCCAAGAGATGAAGGTAAATTTTTCATTCCTGAAGCACTAACAGATCTCGAGATCTATAAATAGAATGATAAGTCATTCCATCTATCTTTAGTTATCATAAAAAAGTATTTAGAATAGGTTATCTAACATGAATAAGTCCTCATATAGTGAGATAATACTTTATTATCTAAAAACTCATTCAACGATTAACTTAAACCATTCCATAAATGGTTAACCCTATGACCCTTAAGAAATATGAAAATACCAAAAATTAGAAAGTAGGTCACTAAATTTATGAAAATCATATTAAAACTGATCCCCCATATATCATAAAGTAACTCTTGGTTTTCACATACCAAACATGTGAATACCTTCATCATGTATTCTCTTGAAAATGGTAATAACATGAATTATGATAAATCCTTATAAAAAATGAGCATTAATTTTTATTCCAAAGGCTATTAGATATATTACTTAAATCCAAAAATTTCATAATCTATATACATGATAGAATAAACATATTTTTCAAAAAATACATTATCATTTCTAAGGTCATAAATACTATACAATTAATTTATCCAAATCAATCATCTATTTATCTAAGTGAAACATAATTTTCTCAACATTAGGAACACATTAATGGTTACCCTCCATTAATCAAAATACAAAATTTACATTAAATAACTTTTTTTATATCATCAAATCCATTCAACATATTCTTTTAAATACTTAATAAAAAACTTATTATGAAAACAATTACATATTTTATGATTCATATAACATAATCTTTGAATTCCCAAACATAAATACTTCATTTATATCACTTACTTATCAATAAATTATATAATATTCTTTATATTATTCCTTAATACCACTTCCATAATATAATAAATACGAATCACGTATTAGCATTCATTAAAATCAATTGAATCATGGTTATAAAAAATACTATTTGAACAACACATACCTTTCATATTTCATTCGTGGTATCTTCATCATCAGTAGGAAAACCATTAATCATACAACCTTGTTGAGTTATTTCATGATATTTCCACTTAGTAAATTAATTTTAATAATTCCCATAATTTCCACAAATAAAAAATTATACAGCTCATAATACCTTAGATAGGCCAACATTTCCAACCCTTTTTTCAACTGAACTTTTCATTTTTTCTTTATAATCACAAGTTTTGTGTCCTTCCTTTATAGATTAAAAACATATTCCTATTCCCATGAGACATTATCTTTGGTGTTTCTTGCCACATTATACCCAAAAAGGAAACAAAATCTTTTCTCCTATGTGGTCTCCATTTCCCAAATTCCTAGCGAACTCTTTCATTCTCTTATTTAGTGAGTCTAAGAGTTGATTAAGGTGTACTTTGTTAATCATTTTCCATGAAAAATGATTTGGCATGATCACAATTTCATTCACTCTAGTGATCATACCATTTTACTACTCATTAAAAAAATTCTATCATATTCAATGTTAAACCTGTTCCTTTCAGTTCTCTACACTAACTAAAACCAAAAAGCATACCATGAGCAACACTTATCATAGTAGAAAATCTAATAATCATGAAAAATTACTTATAAGATATCTAAATCATGACACATATGTCTTTAATATTTGAAACCTTAGGTTTATCCTAGATTATTCATATCCATATTTTATTTAAATACTTCATGATTGTTCATAAAGAGTTTATGTATTCCAGAAGCATATCCCCAAGGGTGTCAAACCAAGTGTGTAGAAAGAATCATTGTCATGTACCAGTTCTTAATCAATTCTATTACAATATGCTATTTTTTGTGTTGTTAAAAATATGTACATATTTACCAGATTCACATCCACTTGTAGTATCCAGTCATGGATGTATTTCTTGGAAACCACTTTCTTTATCCTTTACCTAAATTCCAAGAAATTTTACTATACTTTGAATCATCCTTAGACTTATACTTAGAGACATACCTATACATGTCCTTAGAAAGTTTCCTTGAGATATTACTGAATATTTCCAATTATAATTTCAAAATATTGAAGTATCCTTTCCTTTGATACCAAATAAAGAGACCTAGACATAACATACATGGATATTACATCATTTTAGATGAATATTCAGCACATTACAAAATTACATGCCTTAGGACTGTAATAGTTTAGTGTCTTTGGAAACATGGAACACATTCTTCTAATTTGGTGAAAGATCTTCAATATATCCTATAAAGATCTTCCCCTTTATTACTCATATTAAAACCTTTCTTTATAACATGGGGAAAGAAAACACAATAATGGGTGGGATCATATTAAAAATAATGGTAAAAGTGAAGGAGATGTATAAGAATAATATGGACATAAGGGTGTTAGAGCACAAGCATAACATTTTAAAACCATACCTTGTATATTATAGATCTTAATCATGAGTCATGGCATAAATATTTGAAGTTAGTAAGATATGAATCACAAGAGAATCAATAGCGTAATCCATGAGATCATATCATAGGAATAAGACATATAATTGAGGAATACACATAATCATGGAAAATCTTATGTCAAGGATACTTAGCATGACCTTCATAACATGTTAATATTTAGATAATCACCTTTGTACCTGATTCGAGATTGGGATACAACCCATGTAACCTCTTGTTTTCAGGATTTAGATAAAACCCATGTATCCACTTTTTTTAGTCTTGGTATACAATCCATGTACCCTCTTGTTTTCAATCTTGAGACACAACCCGTGTACCCAATTATTTTAGAGCTTGGGCTACAACCTATGTAACCTCTTATTTCTAGGATTGGGGTACAACCCATGTAACCTATAATTTTCAAGCTTAGACTTCACCTCATGTACCCTATGATATCATATATCATTTATCAATCTCCAATGGATTATAAGGAGATATATGTCCCATCGTTCACATAACTAAAACCATATTTATGTGTGTCATAAGATCATAAAACATTCATCATATCATAAACCATGAAATGAAATGGGTATCATAAAAATTTCATAAAATTATAACCTATGAAAAATGGAAAGGTTTAATAATCATTTCCTCATGGAATAACCAATTAAAATAATTGGTTTCATCATGGTATAACCCATGGAAAATAAATGTATTTCATAAACAAATTATTATTTTAAATATAGACCATTCAAAGGAAGAATAAAAACAGTTTCCTAGAAACATATTCACAGGAAGGCATGTGGAACACCAATTAGTGTCATCTTATATGGAAAATAATTTTTAATGATAATAACATTTCCTAAGGAAAACAACCTTTTCGATTTGAGAAACACCTTTTAAATTATAAAGCATTTTAAAATCCCTTTCTTTGAAAATAACTTTGAAAACATATAAAGGAGTCTATAAAATACATTTTAAACACTTTTTAAAACATATTTTTTTTTTAAAAATAATTTTCCATGAATTTTATAATAATATATCATTTAAAAAAAATTTGAAACCTTTTTTAGAAATCATGGTTTTATAATAAAATATATTTGAGACCAAAGGCTTAAATAATGTGTGCTTTTATTAAAAACATTTTATTAATTATCATAATTAGAAAATAGTGGAAAAAATTTACCATTACCTTAATAAATAATAAATAACTAGAGAATAAGAAAATTCATGAGAGTTCTTGAGATATGGATCACAATATTTCATTAGCGGAAGCATTATCGCAAACAATCTCGATAACCAATGAAATTGTAGCAATAAACTCTTACCACTTTAGTGACTTTTAATCATAATATGAATGAAATAACAACATTAATTTAAGCTAAAAATATTTTTAAAATAATGATATTCATGATATAAAATTTCAAAGGGACATTATATACACCTCGTAAAATAATTTAGGTGCATAACATAACATGTGTCTCAAATAAGGGAAATTGAGACAAAATTAATTTATTGATTTGGTTACTTATGAACCATAAAACCCATGACATATAGATCATAAAATGGATAATAAATACCCAAAATTTTAATTTTAATAATCATAGGATATGTTCATGTTCACTATATACACCACACAAAATAAATGAGTGGTGAATATGGCCTAAGTCTTGCAGAAATAAAAGTGAGACTAGATATGCCCTTGCCTTATGTATTATCTCTCATCGTACTTGTTAAAAATTATCTATAATAAATATATGTTTATTATAAAAATATAAAAAAAATCATATTCATATATACAATAACATATATTATTTACGCATGACTTTATATTACCCGTTTATTAATAATTCAATGTTAAAGTTATGTTTCAGGTAATAACCACTTTATTTTTCATACATGTTTTGACTTATTATTATTGATAACCTTACTTGAATAATGATTTAATTATTTAAAGTATATAAAAAATGATATAAATATTATATATATTCATCATATATTTATTTATAATAATCTATAAAATATAAAAAATATGAAATGAAGTACACCGTTTATGGACACAGTAGGATGTACATGTGCATTAACACTGTTTACATTTTCTTATTGTATTGAAAGAAAGAAAAGTAAATGATATATATATATTAGTAATATTTTAATTAATATTTCATATATAAAATATATGTTTATAAGTCCATCCTTAATATATTCCATGTAAAGCGTGAACGAATCACATCGCTTTAAGGAGGAGGTAGTCCACAAGCCCACAAATGATGTTATTGTATTCCTATAAAATTGAAAATAATGAAGGTATGTGTGATATAATAATTATTGAAGCATAAATACATCATAAATATAATCCATCAAAAGGATCAAAGGTCTTATTTTTATTATTATAATAAAACCCCTTTTAACGGAGGAAGGGGGAACCCAAAGAGACTTCATGGACTTAAGAAAAATTCCGAACTGAAGGTCTAGAGCATAAAACCATAATAAAAAAAGGAGATGAACCTCCCCATAATTTGATCATGATATGGCTCTCCACTGTTTCATGTCTGTTTGGCTAGCAAGTGTCCAGTGTCAAATCATAGGCCCGATCCAATGGCCGATGCCATACCCTCTCAAACATCCAAATACGCGAAGCTATGCAAAGATGAACCACCCGATCTAGACCCTCCTATGGGCCTATTTTATGCATCCAAGTTAGGAATTTTCCCAAATTACCAAGGTTTCCAAATTCCTGCATCTTAGTTTCCAGAACCTTCATCAGATGAAATCCCCGCCACAACCCCTCCCTCATGTCGCAACCGCTTCACACCAATGATGTCGACTCCATGAGACCACCAACGTACCGTTCAACATAAAAAACACCAAAATAAAACACCTCTCAAATCTGTAGGACCACAAAATTCCATAACAAAAAGACCTTGATCCTCCACCATCTAAGCTACTCAGGAGCCGACACATCAAGGCCACGCTAGAAACGTCGCTGAGCTAACAGAAGAAGCTGAGACGAGGCCACTCCATGCCAGATCCGATGACGAAGAAACACCAGAGATGAACTGAGACCCAAAAGGATAAGGCTACACCAGATCCAACACCGAGGCCATGCTGAGATGAAAAACTATTTCAAGGCCATGCCAGAACCGACATCAGGACACACCGCCACCGAGTCGAAGACGAAGCTGATGATCAATTCCAAGCCCACACCGAAGTTGAGGCTGAGATCCTGGAAGATGAACCCATGCCGGAACCGAAGATGAGGCCACAACTGAGCTAAGAACATGTAGAGTGAGATCCATACCAAGTCCATGCCACACCAAAACTGAGTAGTTGATAACCAAGAATCCGAGACGACTTCAGAGTTGATGCCGAGGCCATGCCAAATCGAGACTAGACAAAGCCAAGCTTGAGATCTAGGTAGAGAACATGCTGGGGCAGACTCCAAGGAAACTCCAAGACAGATCCAAAATAAGATGATGCCACTGGAACTGACACTGATTCCATACCAGAACTGAGGCTGAGATTCAGGAAGCTGAGGTGATACCGATACGCTGTACACACGAACGACGATTGCTTATCCCATTTGATGGGAGTATGAGAAGGTGTAGGTATTACACTTAACATAAAAACATCTCAATATATTTAGGATAAAATGGTTATTATATAATCTTTATATAAGAGTAATTTAAGGGGTATGGATAAGGAAACAAAACGAAATTGCACATTGATGAACGCCACCTCTTCTTCGGGTAACTCCTTTTGGTTTTTACCAAAGGGATTCCTTGGTTAGATTTAGTCCCAATGTGAGGCTTATATGTTAAGAGGAGTTAATTTTTGGGCTTATCTGAGAAGTTTTTATATTATACAAATGAATTTATAGGTTTGAATAATTTAAGAGGGTGATTTCCCTTTTATAGTGGAGGAGGAGTGACATTCTTATAAATACCAAAAGTTGAACAATATTGAGAGGTAACCCTAAAAAATATGCCTCCAATAATGATATATTTTTTATAAATGTTAGGATATGATCTAAATATTTCCATATAATAAATTCTAGACAAGTTTACAGGTCATTGTCCCCTTAATATTAATGTTTAACCACCAAGTAAACTCATTTTTACCTTAATCGTTGTAATTAATGTTAATTGATTTCACTAATTTTTTTGTTCAAAAACTAAGTTGACCTTAATATAAATTATAAATTTTTATAATTAAAAATACATAATTCATTTATCAAAATTCCAAAACATAAAAGTGGCATAAATTTATTTAAAATTTATCCTACAGATGGGACGAGACAATAAATTTTTAACATGAAAATGTTCAAAAGTTTGAAATGTTCTTATAACCAATTTCAATGTGAAATTGAGTACTATGAACTAAATTGGATTAATTGATTTATATTTGATATAATTATACTATAAAACTAAATTAATATATAATTTTACATTATATATTATTTATATTAAAAGTCAGTTCTCAATTGAAATTTGTTATTTTTCACTATTAATAAAAAAATGAAACTTCTCAGAAAAATATCAAAAGTTAACTCTATTATAATTTTAAGTTACAAATTATAAAATAAAGTTTATTATTTAAAATATAATTTATTAAAGTATCAAATATTATATTCAACATATGTTCACCATTAAAAGGCGGTAAAACTATTTTTTTAGAAAAATATATTTTTTATTCATAAAATTGTATTTATTCTTATATCTTGTTTAGAAAACACATAATATGTGTATTAAATTGTTGAATGAATATATAATATACATTTCATTAAAATATTCCATTAAAATGGGGTTTTTTGAATTTCTGAGATAAAACATATTTCTACATAGAAAAATAGTTTTTCAAAGGAAATTTATTTATTTTCAAATTGTTCTTACTCTCATTTCTAATTAATTAGTAACCAAATAACTCATTGTGTAAATAATATTTTCATAATTTAGTTATTCATATTAATACCCACCATTACAATAGCTAGGTAAAAATAACCACAATTATATTAATAGTTTTTTATAGTTTGGTAAAAATCAGTCTTGCGTGTAACGAAAGATATCAAAGGGACTCAATATTGTGTGTAATACAAGATAAAATAGTGTTGTACATACCTCAAGCTAATTTATATGTTGTGTGTAGTGCAATTTTATCTTGGTGTTTCATATAAAACAATCCAAACATTGTGATTTCATATAAAATATATATCTTCAGTGTTGTGTGAAAATGAAAAATATCAGAAAATTGAATTAATTTGAGAAAATATTTCAAAAAATATCAGGGTGTTATAGGAGGCATCATATAACACTACATACTCGACAACCTCATCTCAGAGTCTGAACATGGGGGCACTCATCCACCTCTATCATAACTCCTAAAAAGCCTAATCTAACCTATCTCCCACATGAAAGGATGTACCTTTGGGGCGAAAGTATTCTAGGGTTTTGATATCCTAGAGAAATAATGCATGGATATCTGATAGTAGCCTACCAACCCAAGGAATATCCACACCCTAAACATTGTCTTGGGTGGCTCCCAAGATAACACTGACTCAATCTTGGTTCGGTCCACAATTACGTACTCTTCTGAGATGACATGTCCCAAGAAGTAGACCTCTTGAATCCAAAGCTATAACTTCAGAAGCATCCCATAATGTTTGTTCTCTCTAAGTCTATCCAGGTCCATCCTCATGTATATCACATGCTCCTCCTGTGATGTCGAGTACACTAGGATTTCATCGATGAAGACCACTATGAACCAGCCTAAGAAGGGATGAAATATCTAGTTCATGAATCCCAAGAAAACTACTAAGTAAATATTCACACCAAAAGGAATCACTAAGTACTGATTGTGACCATAGATACAATCAAATTTTATCTTTATTATATCCTTATCTAAAACACAGAACTGGTGATATCTTGACCTGAGTTCAATATTTGATAACCACTTGGCCACTTTTAGTTGGTAAAATAGGTCATTTATTCTTGGTTACGGTGAGATATTATTAATATTCACCTAGTTCAGAATATGGTAATCCACACATAACCTCACAGTAATACAAAACTGGGTTTATCTAATGGCGGGACTTTAACATCACTAGCTAAAAACACTATTAAAGGCCCCCTTTGTTAGCACTAAAAAAGCATTGTTAAAGGTGGTCTTTAATAGTTCTAAAAAAGCGTTGTTAAAGGGGGACCTTTATCAGCACTTTTTTACAAGCACTGATAAAGTCCAACCATTTATTAGTACTTTCCAAAAAGTGATGATAAATGGGATCTTTTATCAATGCTTGTAAAAAAGTGCTTATTGGGGGGGGGGTGTTTATCAACACTTTTTTAGAAGCAATAATAAAGACTCCCCTTTATTAGTAATTTTTTTAGTGTTGATAATAATATACTTCAAAAAATAGATATATTTCATTAAAAAAATATTAATATATAATATATATTTATTTTAATATAAATATAATATAATTTTTTTAAAATATGTTTTAGATAAGGTAAATAGGCATTTACACTTAATATATAAGATATTTAGTAAAAATGGATCACAAAATAATTTAAAAAATATTTTTAATTAATAATTTGCTTATTATTACTGATTATTAGTCACTTAATATCAATTTTAAGTAAAAAAATAAAAAAATAAAAAAATATATAAAATAAGTTGAAAACGTAACTTGATATTAAAATGGTCATAACTTTTGATCAGAATGCTTGGTTGGGCTCTACCACATATCAAATCAAAGCCTATGATGATCTCTACACTATCTTGACTTGTGGGGACCTTGGTCATTAATATTTAAGGCCAAAATCATCCCTAAAGGCCTCCAAAATTGAGTTTTTAATTAGGGTACCCCAATTTTTTAAAATTATATGGATTTTTATCCTCTTTTAAGGGGGTTTTATTTCCTTTTTTGGTGGATACTGAATTTATTACTAGGTATTACATTCATAGTAATATTATGGTTTTGAAATTTTATCATTTTTTACAACATAATTTTATTTATAATTAATTATATGCAAGTTTTATTATATTTACTTATAATAAATCACTTATATAAATACATATATCAAAATATTTACATAAAAAGGTATATTATAATATATGTAAATAAATACATATTCTAGAAATGTATTTAAAACAATATCTAACCATTTTTTAATTATAAAAATATATTTATAATGTTTTTATATATGTGTGTATTAATAAATAGATATATATTTATATTATATTCTAGTATATTTAAATGAATATAATATATAATATATTTAAATAAATATAAGTATATATATCAAACACACACATATATTATATTAATGTATTTAAAAATAATTATATAAATATATGAATAAAAAATATATATGTAAATATATGTGTAAATATATATATATATATATATATATATAAATATATAAATAGAAATATTATTGAACAAACAACAAAACAACTCGGTGTAGTGGTAAAGGCATTCCATCTTCGAAGGAGAGGTGTAGGGTTCGAATCCAGACGGGCACGCATGAGGATGGAAATTGGAAAAGTGCTGATAAAAGGCATGGTGGGGTGAAAAGTAGTGATAACAGTGTGGGGAGTGCTGTTAAAGGTGTCATGGAAGCACTGATAAAGGGGTTTGGGCTCATGGATGTCCAAAAAAATATAATTTTACCCCTTTAACAATGAGACCTTTATCAATGCTAAAACATCACTGATAAAAGCTTTGGGATTTTAACCGTTCTCTGATTATCTGCACTTTTTTAGCAGTGATAAATACCTATTCTAGCATTGTTAAAAGAGGCTTTTTTAGTAGTGTCAATCCCTTGTCCCCCCTTCTTAGTGTAAAAATTAGGGCTACTCTGCGGAAAACACCAAGTATGAAAAATCATTTCCTATGAAAATCCTATAACTAAACCTTCAGTTCTCAAATATCATTGTGATCCAATTGATATGATGGTATAGATATTGGGGCAATCCCTAGATCCAATTCTATACCGAGTTAGATCTCTTATTGGGTAGGTAAGCCCGAAACATTCTCAGGGAAGACATCCTCATACTCTACCACTTTTAAAAAGAAGTTTAAAGCTCATAAAATCTACTTATCCAATGGTAATACCAGCCATCTTGATACTAATCAACTATACCTCTTTTGAGTTTGGGATATTAGCCCAGCGTTTTGGGGGCAGATCTCTCTTATCAACAACAGACTTCCATGGTGTAGGGTTCAATGGTCCATGCACCAGACCCTCCCCCCCTCTGTTGGGGAGGGGGGGGGGGGATCTTCTGATGCCCGTTGATGGAGGTTGACCACCGCTCTTTGTCCCCTTCTCGAAACTGGAATGCATCCCTCCTTTTCCCTCGATCATTGTTAGTACGATTTTTTCAGAGCTATTTAATGGTGCCTCGTAGTTGTCGATTTAAAATCTAGAGTTCACTAACACATCCTCTATGATTAATATGACACTTATTTCAAGATTCAAGCAGCGCCAATCATTGATCGATGCATTTGATCACTTTGTCTTTGGTTCCTGGGGACTACAGGAGCATGTGACATTGGGGCTTCTCGACTCAAGACACATCATGCTTAGGTTTGCCTCTGAGGAAGATCTGATTAAATATTGGTCGCCTGCACCTTGTACCTTCATCAGTGTTCATTTTCTTCTCTTATGATGGACATACTATTTCCATATGAAACATGAATCACCTACAACGGAAATATGGGTAAGATTTTTAGAACTTACTATTCCATTCCAAAATCCGTGGATTATTTCTATGATTGGAAATCTCGTTGGTTGATATCTATGTTCGGATAGTAGGACTAGGGATTTTTGCTATCTGATTTCTCCTAGGATTTTCATTGAAGTCGATATGTTGAATCCATCGGTGGAGTCCTTGTGGGCTTCTGTAGGTGAAGAGTTTCACCATAATCAGCCAGTTATATTTGAATCTTGGTGTGGATTTGGTACCCATTGCAAGAAATTGGGGCATAGTTTGGAGGCATATAAGAGTAGGAAGATATCGTATAATGAGTCAGGAATGATTCCAGGAGAGGTTCTAGTTGTTGGTGGTAGTACATTGGTGGCTTAAGGTAGTGGAGAAATATATGGTTATGAACTGGTTGAAAGAGATCGTCCTCACATGCATGATACTAAGATGCTGAATTTACAGGAGGAAGTTAAGGGGGGTGTCCAAGCATGTCAAGGACATGTCTAAGGATCCTAAAATCTCTAACATTTTTAGTAGGTTGAAACATGATCTGAGGGTGGAAATTAAAATTGGTGCTGTGGTGATTCAGGGTATTATAGAAGATTCAGGTGATGCAGGAGTTCATAGTTGGATGAAGAATGATTATGCAGTGGCTTCAGGTGAGGGAATTGATGGATCTTCTAGTTCTAATGTCAGTGTGGAAGTTCAATTGGAGGTTGAAAAAGTTCCCATGACTCCTGGTGTTGGTTCTTATGCGGAGGAAGCCCAATCACCTGTGGGAGGATAGGCTAAGGCCACTAAGATTCCAACCAAATCAGGTCCTATAAGGGAAGTGTCTGATATTGAGATCGGAAATCATTTTGATGGATTGACTAATGAAGATCTGGTGTAGGAGTATGAAACCAAACAGAGTAGTTACACTATGGATAAACATTATGCCTAGGAGAGAGTGACTGGTGATGGGTACAGGAAGGGAATCTGTAAAGAGTGCAATGATTACTCATATTTTCCACCTCCAATAGAGACAGGTTCAGCAAAAAAATAAATTCCAAGTAGATGGATGATGATGCTCTTGATAAATCATTATATTTACTTATGAGTTCGGATGAAGAAATGGGTGAACAAGTTTTGTTTCTTAATTCCATTGAAGAAGAAGTTTCTAGAGTGATGAAAAGGTCTTTGAGGATGAATTGTAATGAGGAAAAAAAATCTGGATCAACAGACATGACTTGATTTTAGTTGGGGGATTCAACAATGGGAAGATCAGCCTTGAGGAGTATGTTCAGACTTGGGATAAATTGATGTTAAGACTTGAAGATCTCTTAACGGATGAATTAGAAACTCAGGTATTCAATATTTAATGGAAAATATTTATAGAGAAAAATTCTGGTTGTCTTAAATTGTCTTTTAATGGTTCAATTATTTTCTTTTGTTTATAAACCCATGGTTTCTCACCTTTTCCTAAAAAGTTTTTGGAAATAAAAAAATTTAATTTCTAGTCAACTATATCCTCTTACATGTGAGCACATCTTACTCTACCAATTTTTCCTTCTAACTGATGAAGGAAAATATCTTCCCATCAACATGGACACACTACATCCTCTTCCTGAAATAGTCAATATATACATGAAATATAGTGATTCATTCAATACTGAGAATTATTTCATAAGGAACATTTCCACAATGAATAGATCACCCATGAATCTCTCTCTTCTAAGATTCAGAACACACTATTAGATGACGTGTGTGATCACTGAATCACCTTTGGTATGAGTCTCCAAGTGCAAGGGTCGAGCCAAAGGACTAATTGAAATATCTAGATCTCAAACAAGGGATGTAGAAAGAAAATATTGGATTACACTTGTATCTATTAATATTATAGAAAATATAGATAAAACAAATATCATACCTAAAATAATCCATAGATACTTTAGGTTATAATCCTCCACTACCTATAATTACCCTCATCCCTAACCACCAGCTCCTAAAACTTGGCATGGACCACCTAGGGGTTTTGGTGACAACAGATCAAATCATCGTCCACCGAATTCTACTCTCCCATCTCCTTTGTCACATCATCCACCTTGCAAACCTATCTACTTTAGATGTTGACTCTACCAAGGTGATCTATTTAATATCTCCTTATCACCTATATGATTGGTTAAAAAATATCCTTATTAATGTCTCTGACCATCAAAAGAGTATCACTACTTGTCCCTCAGCTAATTGGATCAATCCAAAGATCCCAGAACTATAGAACCTCTATCCTAAGACCAAATTTGAAAACTCCTAGTTCGTTTGATCCCTAAAGTTTTCCTTCAGCAACCTTCTTCCAATGTCTCAGCTCCAGGGTACCCATTATCAGCACCAACTGTCGGTTACTGCTCTGTCAGTAAACTCTCTACTACCAAATCACACCTGATCACTCCAACATAACTACTATTACAAATAGATACTATACAAGCATGGATATCCCTAAGGAAGCATCATTAGAAGCTTTATTCTTGAAAAAAAACTTATCAAACCATATCCATGGATTCTCTCATGTAACTCACTGATTTTTCATGAAATAATTATTTTCAAATAAATTAAATTTCTTTGATATCTTGCATCTCATACAATAGTGAATTCTAAGGAAACCACAATATACTATTAATATTATTATTTAAAAATGATAATTATAACATAGCCATTAGATTTGGCCCTATGAATATGGATAAAATAATTTAGAAAATTAAGTTTAATGTTTTTAGATAATTAAAACTAATTTATAAGTAATAACTTTATTTTTAGTAAAGTTTTTATATGCTTTGGAAGTACATTTTTCCAACAAAATGATTTTTGTTTCATTTTCTAAAGAAATTATAAAATTAATTTTTAACAATTTTGGAAAATTTATTTGAAAAAATTAATTTCATTTTTGGAATCAACATTTTAAAACAATCTTAAAGTGAATTTTTGATAATTTTCTCAATAGATAAATTTTACAGAGAATAGTGAAAAATACTAGTTTTTGTTAAAAATTTCATTATAGTTTAAATAATTTAAAAAGTTCCATAGTAATTTAAAAATTAAATGTAACATTAGTTCAATTTTTTTTATTAAACCAATTTAGATCATTGGAATACAAATTTTGTTGAATTTTGTATTAAAACTTTCTATACGTGACAAATTTTTCTCATTGGAAAACTGTTTTTTCATCGCATCTACGGGTTTAATTTTATATTGAAAATTCCAATTAAGTTAATGGAATTTTTAAATATGGATTAAATATTTGGAATCAAAACAATTAATATTATAAAAATAATTTCAACTATTTTTTTTATCAAAATGAATAGTGAAAATAATATACATTAATTACTACGGTTAAGGTTAAAACATGACTGAAAATTCTATTTTTTTGGATTTTTAATAAACCCACTTTATGGGTAAGCGGTAACCAAAACAAATCAATTCAAATTAAAAATTACAGGACCCGAGGAAACCTCAAGCCACGAGAACCCTCAACATTCAATCCCATCGCCATCCGCCATCACGCATTCCGGAGCACCTCGTCTGCTGGACCGACGTCCCCATCACGCTATTCACCATCATCACCAAACCCTCGAGCCGTGAGCCTGCACCGCCTCGAGCACCACATCACCGGAGCGCCAGCGAGCTTCACCGGAGCATCGACGAGCTTCACCGGCGTCCGTCATCGCCAAATCAACCAGAAAACATGGAAAATAACAGAGATTTCACAAACATCTTAGAACCACCGAAAAATGAACCAGAAAATCCAAAGTCTTCAACCAAATCGCTGGGAAATGTCACTTATGATCCTCAAACGACTCAACCACAGTGGGATAGTGGCAACCAGCAGATGCTGAGACCTCCCCATAGGACCGACGAAACTGCTGAGAATAAACCTGGAGCGCTCCGGAGAGTATGCCGGCGAAAACACGGTCTTACACCCGCAGCTCTTAATCAGCAACCACGGCAACCCATAGCGAAAATCCACAGCAGGAGAGTAATCCACGGTACCACCACAGGGAGCACAGAGGGTTCCGAAGCAAAAACCACCACTAGAGGGAGAAACTCTAGCGCATCCATCACAGAGATGGAACCTTCAACCATTAAGAAGAATCAAAAAACAAACCAGGATGTGAAGACCTCCCCTCCCCGGTTAAGGTTAAAACATGCATACAGGGGTTTAAACAAAAAAGATAAGGGATAAAATGAAGTGAAAACATTTCCAACTTCAGTTTTATGGAATATTTTTACCTCATATAATCTATGGTCCTATAATTATCCATTTTTGTGTCTTTTTTCATGTTTAATACATGGGAACACCTTTTTCTTTACAAAAATTCCAAGTATTTCCCCTCTTCTCTCCTCTTCATGCTTCAAAAACCCTTTGGTTCAGAAAATAAATTATAAAATTTATTCCTTAATTCTCTAAAAACATCCAAGAGGAATTATTTTTATTATTAGACCCTCCTATAAATGAATTTTGTGTTAAATTAAAGAGTTTGTCTGAAGAAGAGATATCATTCTTAACTGAACATTTTTATTTTATTTATTCTTCAACCTCCTTAAAATATTCTTCAAATAAAACGATATAATAACATTATTATCTAATATATATTTATATGTTATTATGTTAATGGAATAACCTATATTCATATCCTCTTCCATCAAATGGGAAATGAAACCACCGATCATGTGTATGGTGGACTATCGCCTCATGAACCAATGTAATTTGTTTTCCATCACCATATCCCACAGATGGAGAAATTGATGGATTAAATTTATATATATTTTATTTATTAAATATTTAGACTCTTTGGATTATATTATAATACCTAACTTATTACCTTCCAATCTTTTGGAAAACGACAACATCGCTCGTGCGTACGTGTGGACTACCTCCTCCATGTAGCGATGTGATACATTTTTCAATTTATTTTGATATGGATGATGATAATGGTAGATTTAATGAATATATATGATATATATATATATATATATATATATATATATTTCATAAAATTGAATTCATAAAGGTTATATATTATTTACATTCCTTTCATTTCATCTGTTGAGAAAATGGAATAGATTTTCATGCTTATATACATCATACTATCTCCATGAATAGTGTAATCCATTTCCCTATTTATAACATGTATAGATTAATATAAATATATTTATAATGAATATTTATGAAATTTATATCATGGTTAAAATTTACGAGATGATTTATCCATTATAAATGTAAAATGGCTGGAAATGAAAAACCAAAACATACATGAAAAATAAAGTAATTATGATCTAATATGTCATTTTAACATGGAATTGTTATTGAAAAGGTAATAAAAGGTCTTAAGTAAATCATATATGGTACGATATATATTATTATAGTTATATAATAGATGTATAATAGACCTATATTTATTATACATGAGGTTTAGACATGTAGGATGGAATTTTGGACTTGAGGTAAGTGTATTTTCATGTCACTTTTATTTCTATGGGACACATGCCATATTCACCTATTGTTTTTTTGTGTTTTATATTATTCCCATGAATGTATTTTATGATTATTATTATGAAAATTATGAGTATTTACATATACATATAAATTTATATCTTTCATGGGGATTATGATTCAAATATTTCCAAAGTGGTAAATGTTTTATGTTACAATCTCATTGTTTATCGAGATTATTTATGATTACGCTTCAGATGATGAAATATTATGATCTATATCTCAAGAAACTCATGAATTTTTATATAATCTCGTTATTTATAAAAATTATGTTTTTTCTTTTCATTTTACTTTATTTACTCAAGATATCAAAAGAATGTTTTTAAGGAAATTCAAAATTATTTCTCTCTTCGGTAGAAAATAATATTTCTTTAGTGTCTGTGTTTTGTAAGTATGTTTTAAATAAGGTTTTTAATATTATAAAATGATTATGTAATGATATTTTTAACCATGTATAAATTTTTAAAAAATTTCTTAAAATAAATCTCATTTTTATTTTCCAAACAAGGCCCTTTTAGATTTTTCTGAAAATTTAAAAAGAATCTTAATTTATAAGTGCACGACATGAACATTATTTTTTACCATCATCAACACTCATTGATTTAAATTTTCCATCTAATTTTTTAAATATTATATTATAATATAATGTTTTATTTAATGTTTGAGAAGATTTTATATTTTAAATAAGTTATTTCGAAGTGGGAAGTTTATTTTCTTCAAGAAATGTTCCATGTGATCTTTCAAAGTCATTTTCCATCTAAGATGACATCCTTTGATGTTACTTAAGATTTTTGGGGAAATGATAGAATAATTCCATACTTATTATTTTTCTATAAGGTTTATATTTATGATGAAAATATGTTTATGAAACCCATTCCTTTTTTGTGGGTTATGTTATAAAAAATGATGAAATGTTTATTGAACTCATTTTTTTCACAGGTTATTATTGGATAAATTGTTATTTAAGCCTATTTATTTCCATGGGTTATGATATGATTAATGTTTTATATTCCAGTGGTACAAAAATGAATGGATTATGTGCTTGGTGAGACCTATATATCCTTCCAATACATTGGGTAAAGACTAATATCTTGTGAGATAAATATGACTGGAATGATGAGTAAACCTAGTTTAGTGAGGGAATTTTTGCACTATAATTTTCATGAGAGAGAAACATGACTACTATGATGGTTTGGGAAGTTAAATAATCTATTATGATAGTTATGGGAATGTACAATTACTATTAATATGATTTTGGGAGTGAAACCAATCCACTATGATAATATTGGGAGTGATCCATGACTACTTTGATGGATTGGGGAGTGAACAAAATCTATTATTATATTGTTGGTAATGAGTCTTGACTATTAAGGAATTGAATTTCTGTAATGACCCAAAGTTTTATTAATGAAAATTACCTTTTTATAATTATTTCATGTGGTATATACACATAGAGAACACAATACAAATTTATAAATGATGAATGAATGAAATAAGAAGTGTTTCTAGAAGTTAATGAAGCTATATCGATGAAATAGTAACACTACTGGAATTTTGGATTTTTTAATGGGAAATTTGCGATGGGATCCCATCGCAAAAACTCTTTTGCAATGGGGGTCCCGTCACAAATATCCCATTGCAGAAAATGACATCACAACTAGTATTTTTTGCGATGATCTCGCCGCAAATAGATCTCTGATTAAATATATTATATATACAAGAACATGTTGTGGTGGGTCCATTGCAACTACTTGTTATGACAGGCCCGTCGTCCCATCACAAAAAGTTTTCTGTTTATATATGTTATATATACCTAAACCTTTTGCGATGGGCCCGTCACAAAAAATTATTTACGACGGTAAAGTAACCCGTCATAAATAATTTTTAAGATATATATATATATATATATATATATATATATATATAATTTGTTTGCGATGGGACCCCATTGCAAATACTTAATAAAATAAAATAAAAATTAATAAAATTATGATTAATGAAAAAATAATATGAATATTATTAAAATAAAAAAAATAAAAAAAATAAAAATTCTCAATATTCAAAAAAAATATAAAAAAATCAAAAAATATTAGTATTATTATTAGTAGTAAAATAAAAAAAACATTAGAAAATATAATACTAATAATAAATAATAAAATACTAAAATAATAAAAAAAAATTAAAAAAAAAGTAAATTATGCAATATTCGCATCAATATAAAAGATAAAAATTGTACATATTTCATATTACAAAAAATGTTGAATTTTAATGTTTCTAACTGAACAAAAAAATCACTGGGGGGGATAGTCTTCTGGAGGTGATAGAGGAGATGGTGGAGGAAACTCTATCCCTAAACTATGAGTCAGATGATGCATGTATTTCATCTGCTCGTACTGCTGCTGCTGCCATTGACGCATGTCCTCCTCGTGTTGCTGCTGTTGCTACTGCTGATGCATCTCTTCATGTTGCTTCTGCAAAATCTCTATAAACTCAGTTTGAGCTCACAACTACTCATGATACTGTGATCCAGAAGATCATGCCTCTCTACAAACTCCTCTCGAGATGGATTCCAACATCGCAGCAGTACCATAATAAGTCCCATGAGTCAAATGAGAGCAGATACCAAATACTCGGCCCTTCTTGAAGGCATAATGGGTTTCCTGCATCCATGCCACCTCATCGAAATGGTGGGCACTAGTCTGATCATCCGTCTAGGCCTGACTGTTAGCCCGTGTCTGAGAAGTCGCAGTCTCATATGACACCTTTAGTTCCAATTTGAAATTAAAATAGTGAAAATATTATATGCAGCTAATTTTCAAACTGAAAAAGAAATAATACTGACCACAATCTGACAATGGCGATCACCTCTAATCTCTCCAGTGGCTGGATCACTATACATTCTCCGATAAACGTCATACTCCGTAATATTGGGATACTCAACTACGTATATGAATATAAAATAAACTATTTATATTTAATGTTATATAAAATATTTAAAAAATATACTTACCAGATGCTCTCTATGCGTACTGAATGTATGACTACTATCTCGATGTGTCACCTCATGTCTCCCCCGGTTCTACTGGCCTAATGAAGATATCATCTGAAATCCACCACTCAACCAGTTTGAACATAATCCATCCCAAACATGAGATAAAATGTACTCTGTTCAGTGGGCTCTACATGACTCATCAAATACTCTCACTCCTTCTTTCTTAATGGTTGTCCTTCTCAAATTGTGTAAAAACTAACAGAAATGCTCACGCATAAACACCTCCCATGCCTCATGGATAGCGTCATGCATGATATCATCGATGGAATACCATAAATCCTTTAAATAATTTATAATATCAAGTTATTATTGAAAAAAATTTCTAAATAAATATTATTTATTTATGTACCAGAAAATGATTGAACATTCTAAGCTATACATCAATGGGATTCTCTTCTCATGTGATCCATGGCTGAGAAAAATAATTGTGCAAGATAGATCTCCCATGTCCAATAGCTACATGCACAAAATTATGGAAAAAGATCAAATAATCAAAAAATTAGTATATAAATAAATTAATGAAATCTAACTAAAATACACAGGTTACTATACCTCCACGTGCATGGATCAAAGCCAAGAAGTGGACATCACTTGGAGATAGGGTCAGGAATTATCAGTCGTGCAAGACCCCACACCCACTATGTACACCCTAAACTGCCAGTAGGGTGAGGGTCAGATGGTCCCAAATCCTCCTCATCCAAAGGTAGCTCAGCCTCCTCCAACTCACGAAATAGATCACGGTCCATCTGAAACACAAAATTATTGTTGTTAGTAGATAGTTGAAAATAACTATTACATATAGATATATATTAGTTATGATTATAACCAGCATTTAACTGTATCAATGTTCACCTTCATCACCATATTCTCTTCTGACGCTGTCAATGTCTTCATATTTATCATCAGCATCATCAACATCCATATTAGTTTTAGTTTCATCATCTACTTCCATTTCAAATTCATTTGTAACATCATTAACATCATCTTCACCATCAACCCTTAATTATGGGGTGTCATCATCGATATTGATGTCTCTTTGTGAAAAAGATGGATTCTGAGTAGTCTCTTGAAAAACTTCAATTCCTTGTACATCATCAGAACCACATTCAGTTTGAGTAAACTGATTTTCCTGAGATTTCATTTTTATTATGATCCACCAATCACTCAGGTCTCTTGAAGTATCAAATTACTTTGCGTAATATATTTTATGTGAATGTTGAGCCAGTAAAAGTGGTTCATTTACTTAAAGAATACTTTTATATTTAATATCGATGATTCCAGAAATTAGATGAACACACAAGACTCTCTAAGTATCCAACCATCGACATTTAAACATTGATGTGTAATTTTTCCCAAGGTAACATAGTTCAATAATTTCATCTAGCATGCCATAAAATTTAACTTTAGTTTACCTATGATGTGATCCTCACAAGAAAACTCCACTATTCATTGTTTTTTTGATTCCCCATATGTACGTGTATGAAATCAAAAACCATTCACCACATATTCATTATAAGATTTAACCATTTTGGATGGTGGGTTACCCAATACAAACAGTCACTTATCTATTTTATCAGCATGTTGAGACACCTGAAAAATTGTAAAACAATTATCAATATAATAAAAAATAAACTGAATAGATATGTTAAACCATTAATAATTTATGTTACCAATTTTTGAAACCATTGATAATTTTTTTTGTCGGGGTTCTTCAAGAGAAACTGCTGAAATTTGTGGAAGCAATTTCTTGATATGATTATCATATAAACTACAAATAAAATAAGTTTACTTACTGTAATATAAATTATAGAATAAGTGATAGAAAAAATCATAGTACAAATGATGTCATTTCTTCATAGTTTATCAGAACATATGTATGAGCTTTGTGATGTTCATTATCTAAAATCCATCATTCATGAACTCCACCTGCCTAAAAGTTATTTTTTATTAATTTGCATGAGAAAAAAATAAAGGAAGAAAGTCATCAGAGAGGATGAAAGAAATGGAGACCCAAGGCATCCCCTTGCAGATTCCCTCCAGGGGGAGAGAATGAAGGCTATCATAAACCATAAGTGTCTCCTCCCGCCGGCCCAAACGGGAAAGCCTATCGGCCGCAAAGTTTGACTCCCTCCAACTATGGTGAATAGTCCTTCCTTGATCAGTATCTACCTTGCATCTCTGGATGAGGTAGACCAGCTCCCATGGGATCCCATGACTACCCTCAAGTGCCTTAACTAACACCTCAGAGTCGAACTCAACCTAAGTGACCTGCAAACCCCTCCTTCTGCAAACCATAAGCCCAAAATGAAGGGAACGAACCTTAGCACCCAAAGAGCTACATGGACCATAGAAGGCACTAAAGGAAACAAAAACAGATCCCCAACTATCCCTAAGTAGTCCACCACCTCCCATGTACCCTTCCATATAGGATCCGTCAATATTCAGTTTTAAACCATGACTCGGCGGTTGCCACTTCACCCAGGATCCGCTTCCCCTGCTCTGCATGCATGGGCGATTAATAAGGTTGAAAACCGTAACCGACTCAAGCCCGCCTTTGATGAGCGAGGCAAGTTACAAGATAATAGAACATATCCAAATCTGAAGGGACAACAGAGAAAGATGGACACCCAGACGAACCTGATTATGCGCCTCCCAGATGATCCAACAAATGGAAATTAGAATGATCGTCCTAATGGTGCGTTCTATAGATTTTTTATCGGTGCCTGTGAACCATTCAGACACAAACTGATGAGGAGACCAGCTATTGTTAACCAAGTTCTGAGAATGAGTGAATAGAGACCAAAGGTGAGAGGCCCATTGGCCCCGGAAGAACAAGTGTGTCGTCGTCTCAAAATGTGGGTTCACACAACAGTAACACCGAGAAGCTATGTGAACACCCTTATTCTGTATATTCTCCTCTGTAGGTAACACCCTGTTACAAACCCACTAAAGAAGAAAGTTCATCCTTAAGGGAATCGCGTTGCACCAGATAGCTAGAACCCACTCCTCCATGTTACGATCCCATTGAAGAATCCTCCTGTAATCATTGCTATTGTACCTGCCTGAGCTAGTCTCCGAGAAACAGTATAAGTCTGGTTCATCACTCATAACGATACCATCAAACAGGTTCATCAGGTTGGGGTTTGAGGCCGCATGAATAATATCACAATGATCACATGCATCCTGAAAATAAATATTAGGGTGCGGGAAACCCGAATAATCAAGGAATTCACCAGCCCAGTTAGAATTACAGAAGCTAATGTCCCCACGGCCGACAACCCACCTTGTGTAGCTGAACAAGGTTTCAAGATGTGAAAAAATGCATTTGGCCAAAACTATAGCACCATGAGTAACAGCCTCCCCTTTCCATCTGTATCATGTGTTAAAAAATTTCGCCCAAAGAGTCTCCCGACAATGATTTCCAAGGCCATCCTCACCTGTTGACCAAGGATGGTATCCTGATTACCACAAAGGCCGACACCTCCTTCCTCCACAGGTTGAGACAACCGCTTCCAAGATTCCCAATGGAATCTCCCTTCCCTCTTACCGTCCCATAAGAAAGTAGTCAAAATATTTTCCATTCTCTCTATAATACCTCTCAGTTTCTTGATGACCGAGAATGTTTGCATGGGGATGGACGTAAGGACGCTATTTATCAGCATAACATGCCCTCCAAAAGAAAACAGCTTGTTCTTCCAGCTGAAAATCCTTCCCAAGAGGTGCTTAAGAATATAATTGAAGTGGTGTTTCCTAATGCAGCCATAAGAGATTGGCACCCCAAGATACAATATAGGAAACTACTTCCTTCTACAACCAAGAAATCTCTGGATCTCCCTGTATCTTCTCTCCCAGCATTTCTCCGGGATAAAAACATGGCTCTTTGAGGTGTTAATATTTTGACCACTAAGCCTGGCATAGTTACACAAAATTTCCCTGAGATGTCACAAGGATATACGTCTGCCATTTGTAAATAGAAAAATATCATCATCAAACATCAAGTGAGTGATACTACTCTTGTTTCCTCTTCCATGAAAAGGTTTCAGCTTACCCTTAGCCAAGCAACGATTTAGGTTTCTAGACAAGGCATCCTTGGTGAGCATAAACATAAATGGGGATAGTGGATCACCCTGCCTAACACACCTAATATTCTTAAAGAAACTAAAGCATTTTCCTAGTAACGAGACCGAAATTCAAGTCAAGGAATAACACCTGAAGCAGATGTCGTAGAACCAATTTTGGAATCCCATCTTTCTCATGACACGAATGATAAAAGTCCATTTGATTTTGTGATAATCCTTGTTCATATCCACTTATAAGATAACATTGGATCCCACAACATGTTTGTTGATGTCATGAACCAGTTAGCTAGCAATACCAATCTATCCTTGAACGCTCCTATCCTTAATGAACCCATGTTAATCCTTTGAGACCACCTTGGGAATGATCGTAGAGACTCTCCTCCCAATAACCGTGGCCAAAATTTTATAAGACACATTACAGAGACATATGGGCCAGAAGTGATTGATGAGATTAGGATTTTTAATTTTTGGAATAAGAACCACCCTTGAGGAGGAGATAACCTTGTTCAAAGAACCAGCACCAAAGAAATACTGCACCACCTTAATAACATGCGGACCAACAAACTCCCAATATGCTCTATAGAATGAGACCAAAAACCCATCTAGAACAGGTGTGCTGTCCACTGGCATACTCAGGTGTGCTGTCCACTGGCATACTCAGAAGTGATTCCCTAATCTCCTCCTCCTGAGGAATAGATGAGATACAGACATTGTCCGAGTTATTAACCAGAAGAGGTAGGTAACTCAAGAAACCATCACTGTATGTGACATCTCTCTCAAATATAGAAGAGGTTTCCCCCACTAGAAGACCCTTGAAGTTCTCCAAGGCCATACTCCCTACAATACCCACATCAGATGTGAGAGATCTATCCTCCAGCCTCAGATTAATCTTCATACTTGTCCTCTCCTTGATTCACTCCTGAAATAATGCATTATTAAGATCTCCATCCCTTAAACACCTATCCCAAGACCTCTGTTTAAAAAATCTCTCAATTTATAAGAGCCTCTCTGCCAGAATGATCTTCTTATCATATAAAATAGTAAAGGTGCTCTCCTCCCAAGTATTCAGAATGGATTCCTCCATTCCGTCAACCTCCATTTGCATGATTTCCATCCCATTAGAAGCCCCCAATTACTCGGTCATCCATATTTGAATATCCTGCTTCAGAGGTTTGAGATGGTTCGTCAACCCATCCCAAGACTGTTTCCCTTCCTCCTTAAGCCAGGAGTCCCTCAGAAATTTCATGAAGGTCGTATCCTGATGCCATTCACTAGAGTAATGGAAAGTCGCTCCCACCATTTCTTCGTGTCTAATTTCAACAAGCAGAGGTGCATGATCAGAGAGCATGTGTGTGAGGTTTGTGACCGAGGTTTTAGAGAGGAGATCTAAACCCTACATGTTGGTGAGACATCTGTCTAGACGACTCCAGATGCGATCCCTCCACTGAATCCAAGCTTTAGTTGATTAAAAACTGATAATTGATTGTCCATTTCATCATCAACATTCCCCTGGTTCCATCCCATGAAGTTATGTTTTGAGGGATATTCATATTCAAATTAATGAGAGTAGTAAAAAAGAAATTTCCTCTTGAAAATAAGCTTCAGCAATTGAGCCTTCAACTGATGATTTATTATGTACTTTGTTTTTTCAATTTCTGCATGCATCTCTCAAATGGGTACATCCATCGAAACTGTATGGGTCTCCACATTTAGCTTTATGTGGAAAATGTAATATCAGATATTCCATTGAGTCAAAGAAAGATGATGCGAATCTTTTTTCCAGTTTACATATAATTACAACAACATCTTATTCGAGTTTACTTAGTGCATCATAGTTTGTTGTCGCCACAACAATATCTAAAAAAATGATATGTCTGTTATCGAATACCAAATCATAGAATTCAGTAAACCTATGAATCCAATTGGAATAATTCTTTCCATTATAACATGACAATCATGAATTTTTAATCCAGTAATATAGCCATTCTTAACACATCTTCCCAAATTGGAAGCATAGCCATTTGGAAGTCTCATATTTTTAATCCACTGACAAAATAATAATAAACTCTCTTTGGAAAGTGTATAAACTACTTTTGGCTTCATTAACCTCTGTGATCTAACATTTTGAAACAGTTAAAGTTCCGATTGTCTACAAAATTGGGCAAGATCTAATCATCCCTTTACATTATCTTTGGTCTTACCTGGTATATCCAAAACTGTATGAAATAAATTATCAAAATATTTCTTCTCAATATGTATGACATCCTACATGTGGAGGACTAATAAATTATAGAAATATGGAAGATCCCAAAAAATGCTGCGTTTTATCCAATTATGTTCTTTCCCAAAGCCATGAATTTTCTGTTGGTTTACTATTGGCTCAAATGTGATGGGAGGTAATGAAAATATAGTTGATTTTAACTTTGTACCTGAGATCATTTTTGGAGGTTCATCCCTTTCAATTGTGCCTTTTCTGAAATGATATTTGTTCCTCCTAAAAGGATGATCAGTTGGAAGAAATCTGCGATGATTGTGAAAATAGAAAGGGTTTTTTCCATTGACGATCATAAAGGCTTTGTTGTATTTCATACAGTAAGGACATGATTTCAGACCATGTGTACTCCAGCCAAAAAAAATTCCATATGTCGGGAAGTCACTAATCGTCCATGTAAATGCAGATTTTAATATGATTTTTTTTTCACTGCAACATCATATGTACTAACACTATTACTCCACAATGAATTTAACTCATCAATAAACGGTTTCAAATAAACATCAATATTGTTTTTTGGATGTCCTGGGATTAATAAAGTCAAAAATATATAGGGCTCCTTCATCAACATCCATGGAGTTAAATTGTACGAAGTTATAAAGATAGGACAACATGAATACTGACTACCATAAGAACCAAACAGACACAAACCATCAGTAGAAAGACCCAACCACATGTTTCAGGATTCTAAAGCAAAAGATTAATGCAGTTAGTCAAAATGTTTCCAGGAATTACTATCAGATGGATGATTCAATCTTTTATCGGTTGAACTCTTAGTTTTATGCCATGAAATCATTGACACTGTGTTCCATGACATAAATAAACGTTGCAACCTGGGTGTAAAGGGGAATTTTCTCAACTGTTTTGTAGGAATCGATCCAGACTTCCCCAGTTGAGCAGCTTTATAACTTGATTTTCCACATGTTGGACAACTACCCAATGACTAATTTTCACTAGAATATAAGATGAAATCATTTTCACATGCATGAATATTTTGATAACTAAGGCCCAGATTATGAACCAACCTATTTATTTCATAGTAATTTACAGGCCACACATTTCCTTTAGGTTATAGTGTTTTAACAAAAGAAAATATATGATCAAAACAATTGTTTTACATTTCATCATCTGATTTAATAGCCATAAAATTTGAGACCACTTTTAATTTTCTTATCTTGCAACCAAGAAATAATGCATCCTCAACAGACCTCAGAAACTCATAAAATTGGGATGGTGCCAACTCCGGAGTTAAATCAATATCATCCTGAGATTCAGTTTATTGAATAGATGGACTTGCAACATCATGTACTAAATTTTGAAACCACGATGGATCCATAATCAAGTTATTAGTATCATCTCTGGAACTGCGTTCACCATGTTGATACAAAAAAACATAATCTGGTTGAAAAAACCCCAAGAGATGTCCCCCAACCTTGTCAAATGTGTCAAACATTCTCAGAGAATATTTTTTACAAGGACACATAATTGTGAATTCTGAAACAAATTTTGGTTTTGATGATGAAAATGATAATAATGCTTCAACACCATCAATATATACAGGACTTAAACCAAAACCATTTGGATTTATACACTTATTTATCCAAGCAGAATTATCTAATAATGACTATTTTCAACTTCCTTGTACCATATTTTTCTAAAATATATTAAATCACCACTATTTTTGAATAATTTGAAATTATAAAAACACTATCCAAAAGAAAAAGAAGATAAATAAATAAAACTACTTCTTAATAATTAACATTAATTACGGGTGACACAATTTCTAGTGGATTGATGGCTACTCTTTTTCCTGACCGATCATTTACTTGAAACTTTCTCACACTAAAATCACGATGATGAATCTGCTCAAAGGTACACATATTCATTCTTGTGTATACAAGAATGTATAAGTGTAACTCCGAACATATTCTTCATTGTTATTTCATTATGATAAAGATGAAAGTAAATGAGTTATCAGACAAAAGATACCCCTTTTCATCGATGAATCATTTTCTTGCAACTTTCACCACTTGAAAACATTACGAAAAATATTGTCCTATGAATGCATATTCAAACTCATGCATATGATATTGGATATGAATATGTAGAAGCATACTTTTCATAATGTTTTGATTCGGTGAGAGTTGAAAGGAGAAGAGTCATTGAGAAAAAGGAGTGTCATCAATCCACTGAAAATTGTGCCAACAATACCACAAAAACGGGAATGGGAAGAGCCACCTTTTATCAGCACTAAGAGAAAAGTGTTGATAAAGGTAAATCTTTATCAGTTATAATTAAAAGAGCTGATAAAGGAACCCTTTATAATATCTAAAATTTGAGCGCTGATAAATGGATATTTATCAGCACCTTTTTAGTGCTGATAAAGGGTTCCTTTATCAGAGCTTTTCTAGCACTGATAAAACCATAGTCCCATTTTATAAAATTGGGTGCACAGTATGGGGGTTAGTATGAAATATGATACCAAGCAATGGAACACAAGTCACTTAGTGACCTGGAGCTTGTATCCCTCTGAGAGGCCTGAAGCAAACCTTATTTCCAATGTGTGTTCCCTATATTGGATTTGTTGAATTGGCATGAACAAAACATACACAAGTGTCTATCCCCTATCTTGGAGGATTATTTTAGTAGGCTCTGGTATCCCCCCATCAAGCCTTGGGCGTTAACCCCCTATATTTATATCATGAGATGATAAGTATGATGGGGTATTAGTCGGATGGAGTGTATATCTTGATTGAACACTATTAGTTTACTATGTGATTATTCTTGTCTAGATTAGATGAGTGTGACCTGTTGGATAAGTTTCATCATTAGAATTATATCTTGGGTAGCATTTCTTGTCGGGGGAGTGTTACCTTGAAACCCTGAGTGGATCTACAAATAGGAGAGGTTGTGGCATTTTTTTAACTCAGAGTCTTTTATGAGTATATTTGGGATATCCTTGGTTATCATTATGTCTCATATATTGTTTGGAATACCTGTGTTTAGTGAGATTAATACTCTCAATGCTTTATGTACGATGTTTTTGGGGTGTCCTATTGGGTATTGTAATACTCATTCCTACAAGGGATCTTCCCATACATGTAATGTCTTATACAGAGATGGAAATTTCACTGAGTCCTTAGTGGAATAGGATAAGGTAGAGATTAGTTTGGGATACAAAGACTGAGGTGTATACCAATGGTGAATTAACATCTGTCCCCTCCTTCTATGTAGGTCATACATTATTTTCCTTTTTTTGGTTGGATTTTATTTCAACTCTTTTTATTAAATCCACTAATTTATGTTGTTCAATTCATAGAAAAACCTCGAGGATTTGGGGAATTAAACATGTAATACTAAGACTTGGATGAATATATTAGTGTTCTATGATTATTTCTATGGTTTGAGTTCATATCATAATATTTTAAGGTAGTGATCTTCTGGGATATAGGGTTAGTAGCACCCACCCACATTAGGTGTGTGATGCAAGCCTCATCTCAGGAGGCACTGTCATTCATAGTTACCTCAAGGATATCCCATTACTTTAAGGAATTTAATATTATTATCATGGGTATAGATATATCACATTGCATTTTCTTAACATTCATCCTACAGTCAGAGAGGCAGTCGACGAATAGCCTAGGCATAGGAAGGAACTGGAGAAAGGAGGTCTGTATAGCACTTAAGTTGTAGAGGAGATCCGGGAGCAACATGAGGTGTATTGAACTTTGGTTTGATTGTAATAATACTAACCCTAAGTAGACCACTCCTATATTGGGAAGTTAGCAGTAGAATCTTGGATAATTATAGTCACTAGAGTCTTTTTACCAGGTGTCTCCAGGAGTGTTTGGAGGTATGATCTATGTTCATTATACTTTTCTTTTATTACTATTAGAAATAGGTACAAGAAACTATTTTTACTAATTTTTTCAATTATTTTCTAGGTATATAGTAGGCGTTGGTAGAGCCCCATGTTAGTGATGTTTGGTATGAATTTGGAATTGCAAGTAAGATGAACAATTCCCCCATCAATATGTGTTCTTGAGAGGCATCCAAAAACATGTGGGCCAGTCAGTGACTCATAAAGTGGTTACTATATAGGTGTTGTAGATGGGGTCCTTTTAATTGTGTGTTTGAGACCCTTTTTATGTGCTAATGTGTCATAGAAATCCCTGTTTTTAGTGAACTAGGGTGAAATGAAAATGTTGTTTTCCAAGAAATAGGATCTCAAAGAGGCTTTGATTGCGGTTCTAGGTACGAGTTTGGTGAAGGTGAGGTAGAGTTATTTCATATCCTTTAGATTTTCATGATAGAATTTATGTTCACTAACCTTAATTTTTTATTTCTTATGTTAACTTGGGAAAAAAACCTATGATATTCCGTAGTAATTTTGGATAAACTTAGGTTATTTTTCTCCCCCACGAAACCCTTTGTGTTTGGAAATGTATCTACTATATTAGATTTCTAATCAAATTTGTATCCTTGTTTTCATTTTATTTGAGTTTGTTTACTAGTTTTGGGTTGTTTAATGTGATTATTTTATTATTAATGAGGTGGATGGTAGGGGTGGTTAAAAGGATGTTTAATGTTTTGTAGCAAGGGTGGTGGGTGCTAGAACTATTGGTAAGGGGGTTGGAAAGTGTTTTGATTTTTATGGGGGGTCTATCCTAGTTCTGTTGATTTCCAAATATTTATTGGAAATGGTTAGGCTCTATTAATCTCTATTTTTATAAGGAAGTGGTTCTCTTATATTGTATTTGGAAGTCTTGTTTTGTGTATTTCAATCATGAATAATAATATTTGAGATTGAAATAGGATGGAGATGAATAAATATTAGATGGATGATAATCGTTTGACAATAGAGTATGAGAACAAAGTGAAAGAGTTCATAAAGTTTGTAAAGGATCATGCAAAGGATCCTTCTCAAATTCTTTGTTTTTGTTTACGTTGTTTTTATTCTAGACTAATTACTCCAGAGGAGTTGGAAGAACATTTGATATGTCATGGAATAGATCAGAGTTATAAATGTTGGAATAAACATGGAGAAAAAGAGAATGTAGATACTGGCTAGGATAAAACTACATTTTATGGATCATCAATGACTACAAATATGGATAATGAAGAAGACCGTATGGAGGATGTGATTACAGATGTCAATGATGATGAAGATCGTATTAAGGAAATTACAAGGACAATTAAAGATAAACTCTGTGATTGCCCAAAATTGTTTGAGAAGTTAAAGAGTTGTGAAAATATGTTATTTTATGCTGGTTACAATAAATATAGAACATTTTCATCTATAATAAAGTTGTATAAATTGAAATCAGGAAATAGATGGAGTGATGTCAGTTTTATAGAACTACTTTCTCTCTTGAATGACATGCTCCCAGAAGATAATGAGCTTCCGTGCCGGACAAATGAAGCTAAACGAATGCTACGCTCGTTGGGTATGATTTATGAAAGAATACAAGCCTGGCCGAAAGACTACACATTGTTTCACAAGTCGAAAAAATAACTTATAGAATTCCCAAAGTGTAGAGCTTCCCAATACAAGAAAGATGAATCCAGTCCTATGAAATTTTTATGGTAATTTATAATCATTATAAGGTTTAGGTGTCTATATGGAAGTGAAGAAACTGCAAGATAATTTTTGTGGCATATAGAGAAAAGAAATAAAGATGAGAAATTACATCACTCGACTCACTTTACTCAAATGAAGAGAATTGAACATAAGTATCCTGAATTAGGAACTGATCTGAGAAACCTTCGTCTTGCATTATATATAGATGGAATGAATCGTTTTGGTTTTCAAACCAGCACTCATAGTACATGGCCTGTTATGTTGGTAAATTATAAAATTCCACCCTAGTTATGCATGAAACAAAAATTCATCATGTTATCTATGATTATATCAGGACCAAAACAACCATGTAACAATATTGATGTTTATTTGTCTCCTTTGATCGAGGATTTGAAGTTATTGTGTGATTCAGGTGTTATGTTGTATTATGATTATAAAAGTGAATACGTCACGTCGAGAGTGATGTTGTATGGGACAATAAATTATTTCCTTGTTTATGGAAATTTTTCAGGCTATATCATTAAAGAAACTCAAGGGTGTCCTGTGTGCGAAGAAGATACAGAATCAATTAGGGTGAAAAATTCATCAAAATCTGTGTTTCTAGGATATTATAGATTTCTACCTCATCATCAGAAGTACCGATCTGGGATAAAATCATTTAATGGATGTTCAGAAGAATGCACAACACCGTCTCCACTAATAGGTGATCAGCAGTTCGAGAAAGTAAAAGATATGAAAACTGTTTTTGGTAAACCATATTCGAAAAACCTTACCAAAATCAGTTGAAAAAAGAGATCAGTTTTTTTGAATTACCATAATGGAATTGTTTGTATGTCAGACATTTTCTTGATGTGATTCATGTGGAAAAAAATGTATTTGATAGTGTTATCTGAACGTTGCCAAATTCCCCTATCAAAACAAAGTATGGAATTAAGGCAAGGATGGACATGGTTGACATGGAAATATGAGAAGAGTTGTCTCCCCGTGAAGGGTGAAAATAGACTGTTTCTTCCTCCAGCTGCTTACACTCTTTCCAGGGAGGAGAGATATTAGTTTTGCAACTTCTTCAATGATGTAAAGGTTCCAGAGGGGTATTCATCAAATATCAAGAACATTGTTTCAATGAATTATTTGAAGTTAAAAGGTTGGAAATCACATGAATGCCATGTTTTGATTCAAGATTTAATTCCTATAGTTTTATGTTGCATTTTTTCCAAGAATTTTCATCATAAGTTAACCAAAATTTGTTTCTTTTTCAAAACTATATGCAGCAATGTTTTAGACCTGGAGAAATTTCCAGCTATGGAAAGAGAAATTGTCATCATATTATGTGAATTATAAATGTTCTTCCCACCATCATTCTTTGATATTATGGTTCATTTGATGGTTCACTTGGTGAGAAAGATTAGACTTTGTGATCCTATGCACTATAGATGGATATACCCCATTGAACGGTATATAAAGATTTTGAAAGGGTATGTCAAAAATCAAATCCATCCATAGGGTTGTATTATGGAGTGATATACTTTTGAGGAATCCATTGAATTATGTACTGAATAATTATCTGATATGGAAATCATTAGTCTCCCTAAATATCATCACACTGGACGCATTGAGGTTGAGGGAATTTCTGGAAGAGATGTCGTGACAATAAATATTACAGATCGGGATCATGACCAACTTTATGTTTTGTATAACAGTTAGAAGGTTTCTCCATATATTGAAACCCGCAAAGAAATACTTAGGTAGTCAAATCTATCATGGTATAAAAAATGGATATCAAATACACATAATCATGAGTTTATATAATGGTTTCGGGACTATATTTTTAAGGGGTTATCTGAAAATTTGAATTCAATTTCAGAACGACTTCGATGGCTAGCCACCAGACCAAGTGTGTATGTATTATCTTATAGTGGTTATGTAATTAATATTTATACAGTCTATATAGATGAACATGATGAAGATAGTATCATAAAAAATAGCGGAGTTACATTTGTGGCAGAAGTGATGCATGTTTCTGGTAGTAAGGACAAAAATCCAATTTATGTGAACATGTCATGCTTTGGTATTATCAAAAAAATATGGGAGTTGGATTATAAAAAATTCCAATTGTCGATTTTTCAATGCAAATGGGTTGATAACAAAAATGGTGTTAAAATAGATGAATTGGGATTTTTGAAAGTTCATTTTAGTAAAAAAGGATACAAAGACGAACAATTTATAATCGAATCACAAGAGGTACAAGTATTTTATGTTCCAGATCCCACAAACTGAAAGTGGTCGATTGGTTTGTTATCATCCAAAACTACTAAAGGGTCTAATGAAAATTCAGTTGAGGACGATCCTTTCAGTGGTACGTCACAATCATTCCGCATCGGTCCCAATGTATATGACGTTTTGTATGTTAGAGGAGACCACAATGAATGGATTTGGATAATCGATAGAGGTTTCAAATCCCTTAAACCATTGAAAAAAAGAAATATAGTTCAATTAACATGTTATATTTTTTTTGTAATATAGATCTTTTTATCTCATGTTATTATCTTATCATTATTGAATTTAAGTAATCTAAATTAATTGTTCACCAGATAATGACTTTTTCATATTCTGGCGCCTCTAACCTTGAGGCTGAACAAGTCTCTCAAGCTACTGCTGCTACTACTACTCATAGTGCAAAGCAACGTAATGTTTATGAACATGTTGCTGCTCTTAGTGTTGAGGTCCAATAACCATCAACACATGTTGTTTCTACCATTTCAGATGAACATACAGATGATGTTGATATCGATGAAATGGTCAGGGATGAAGGACCGACGTCCCAGAAAACATAGGTGCACCATAGTTTGATGGTGTTAGCCAAAGTTCTTAAGGCGAAAAGAAAAGTCGTCAAATTTGATGTTGGATAAAATGCACGAGAACAACATGTGAATCCCAACAAGGTTATGTTTAGTAGTTACATTGGAATTTTCACTCGGAAACGAGTGCCGATTGACATAGATTCATGACACCATGTTGTGTCTAGGATGAAGGTTGTGATCTGGGAAGAAATTAAGGTAACATTAAGATATTATTTCTTTAATTTACTAGAAAATAAAATAATGAAATAGTGTCTTACTTTTATCAATATCTTGCAGATTACATTTATAGTAAATGATTCACACAAGAATTATATACTAAGGCTTGCAGGAAGGATTCATCGAGGTTTTCACACTATTTTCACAAAATGTCATCTGAAATATTCCAAAGGTAAAATAAACCCTCACCCACCCCTTGTCTACGCCAACCTGATATCCCAAGAAGCATGGGATGCATTTATTGGCCATCGTGGGGATGAAAAGTTTTAGGTACATTGTGGATGATAATAAATTGTTTGAGGATACATATATTCATCACTTTGATTGTCAATATTTCATTTATGAAACAATAACTCAGTACTGAAAATAAATAATGTGCATCAAAACCAACATACCCCTATCATAAAGCAAGAATACAGTACACTTCACTAGAAAAGAAAATGGTACGTATTTTAAATTTACAGTAATATTGTTAGGTGCTAAGAAACAACATCATAATTATATTTTTATATTTTTATTTTGATTGATGAGTCTAAAGACAAAGAAACTTCCATCCCATGTCATGTGCTATGGAAGGAGGCACGTGTGAATAAGGAAGGGAAGATAGTAGATGAAAAAACACAAAAAGTGTGGGAAATATGTGTAAGTATGACCAGATAAAAGGTTTTTTTAATTAATATTTCATAATAATAGTTACTTATTTTCCTTTATCCGATAGTCACAAGAATCAACAACTCCTATAATGGATGCAGACCTATTATCAACAGATTTTAAGCGGATAGAACATTACAGTCGTTTCAGAGGTGCCGGGGTTTGGGGTGACACCCCGATTATATTTTGAGAAAAAAAAAAACAGATGACAGAGATGAAGAAATGAAATGAATGAGTGAAAGACTAGCAACTCTTGAAGAATGATTTAAATGGAAGGTAGAGTTACTAGAAACTTTTATGTGTGGGAAGCAAGGAAAAAACACAACTCAGGAACAACCATCGCGTGAAGATCCCACCACACCCCCACCAGCTTTGAGGCGAGTCATTCCCCTCAAAGAGATGTCTTAACCGTGGTAATCAATATTCTAATAATTGTTCCCATGAAATTTGAATCATAAAAACACTGATACTTTTCTTGTAAAGATCTTCTACAAGGTGATAATGACTATGATTTATATATATCAACACCCACCTATCACCTTGTAGCGAGGGCTATGATGTTCAACATCCCAGAGGACAAGCTGCATAATAGACCAATTCCAAAAGATTATTTGAAAGTGATGATTACTGTAGCTCATGATCCAAATAAAGAGATACCTATTACACTTTATGACAATGATATTCATACGGTCAAAAAGGCTATTGGGAAATTTATTACATGGTCATCACAACTTGTATGAGTACATGTGGATAAATAGGTATTTAGTTCCACTTTATTTCAAGATAAACCTTTAACAATTAATAAAAAAAAGGTATGAACCAATGAATGTTATTATAGATGGAGAACGGGAAGGGGGGGACAAGAAACTTGGGCTCAAAACTATCTAAGAGATCGACCAACCGATCCCAAAGAGCTAATGAAAGCACAATAACACCACCTATTCTCTATCCAAATTTACTATCATTGAAGACTCATGTGGATATGAAGCTAAAAAATGGTAGTAGTCATATAGTTTTTTTTGAAAATAATATATATGTAGAGGAAATTCAAAATTTCGTTGCTACTGAAAATGTAAATGAGATCCTTGAATACAGTTGGCTAGGAATCACAGTTGTAAATTTATATATGAGGCATGTTTTCATGAATTTATTTTCTAAAAGCTGATATAATGTGCTAATTATGACTAAATGAAGTTTATATTATTGGTAGGCGTATATATGAAAAATAGTTGAAGAAATTTTCCCATGATCCAAAATTCGGACTCGTTATTCCTTATACCACATCAACAAAACTAATGACATTAGAGTCATAAAAAAGGGATGAAATAGTGAACGAATTGCTGAAAACATTTAAAAGCAAGATTACAGATGAAAGAATCTTCATAATACCAACCATGTAGGGGTAAAACTCTACGATTAAAGCATATCAATTATATTTTCACTTCATTTATTACTTATTTATTTTTCTATTTTTAGGTAACATTGGATGCTAATTGTGGTGAACTTGGATACTCCAAAGATTTATTTTCTAGATTCAATGAAAGGATATCCAACAAACTGACCAAACATGATGGAGTTTGTGAATATTTAAGACACTACATCCTACATTTTAGGTGTAAACATCAAGTTATATAATTTATATTATCTTCTACTAAGGATTCTGTTATGATAGGGTGGTGTATCAATATCATCTAAAAAAAGGAATGAGGACAGGGGCTAAGCATAAAGAGGTGAGAAAATACTACGTCTGGACAAATATCAGGGTATATATAATAAAATTTCACTATCCAAAACAAGTTACTTAATCTCATAATGATGAAAGTTTTTGTAGTGTCCAAAACAAATAAACGATAATGATTTCAGTTATTATGTTTGTCAATTTGTCAGAGAGATCGTTTTCCATAAACAAACTAGCATCCCTAAAGAGGTATTTTAGAAAACTAATACTATTTAATTTAAATTATTTATTAATTCTTTATTTATATATTTTTCGGTACTACTATAACTGTCTAAAATCCTCATATTCACAAGACGATATAGGTTTGTTCAGAATTGAGTGGGCCGCATACCTGATGGAAGATTGTACACAAATGACATGAAGATATGACTTGGGGACGTGTAAAATTGGCAGCCATTTTTGAGAGGGGTTAATGAGATCAGAAGATGAAACATTGTTGTATGTAAATGTTCATAGGAAAATTGTAATTATTATTAAATGAAACATCCTTTCTCCAATGAGTCATTTGTCCATTTTAATAGACGAAATTCACCAACAACATGCAAGAATGATGAACCACTTTTCTATGGGATTTGGATAAGAAAAAACAGTAAAATCTCCAAAATACATTCATATCCCACATAAATTTATTGCAGTATGAGAATCGAGATGCCAAATAGATTCCCATGCGTTTTACATTTTCATTGGTATAAATTGTATGTTTTATGATTATCCATAATAAGAAAATGAACATTGTTGGAACCTCCTTCCTCCACAGGGTCTCCCCAAACAAATCCACGTTTTCAATTTATCACAATGATCCATGGGTCATGTGTGACTTGTACGAGTCAACCCCGACTCAATCTGAGGCACGTTGTGGCCGGTATCACTCAAAGTATCTCTCTTTTGTTTAAAATGGATAGAATCTTAAGTTAAATCAACAACTGACGTATGGAAAATGAACCAAATGCATTATTATTGTATTTATACTTTAGGAGAAAAATCCATGGGTCATTTTTGACATGTAAGATTCAAACCTATCTCAATCAAAGGCATGGTGTGGCCGGTATCACTCAAAGTGTCTCTCTTCTGTTTAAAATGGATAGATTTTTTAGTGAAAACAACAACAAATTGAAAGAAAACTGACCAAAAACATTCAGATTATGTTTATACTTTAATAGAATGATACATGGGTCATGTGTGACGTGTAAGAGTCAACCCTTCCTCAATCTGAGGAACGGTGTGGCCAATATCATTCAAATTCTCTCTTTTGTTTAAAATGGACAGAATTTTAAGTGAAAACAACAAATAACGTATGGAAAAATAACCAAACACATTCATATTGTGTTGATACTTTAGGAGAATGATCCATGGGTCATGTGTGACATTTACGAGTCAACTATGCCTCAATCTGAGGCATGGTGTGTCCGGTATCACTCAAAGTGTGGCTCTTTTATTTAAAATGGACTGAATTTTAAGTGAAAACAACAACTGACGTATGTAAAACAAACCAAACACAATTGGATTGTGTTTATAATTTATTATATTGATCCATGGGTCATGGGTGATGCGTAAGAGTCAACCCCTCCTCAATACGAGGCACAATATGGTCGGTATCTCTCAAAGTGTCTCTCTTTTGTTTAAAATGGACAGAATTTTAAGTGAAAACAACAACTGACATACAAAAAACCAACCAAACACATTCATATTGTGTTGATACTTTAGGATAATGATACATGGGTCATTTGTGATGTTTACGAGTCAACCACTCATCAATTTGAGGCATGGTGTGTCCGGTATCACTCAAAGTTTCCCTCTTTTGCTTAAAATGGACAGGATTTTAAGTGAAAACATCAACTGACGTACAAAAAACTGATCAAACGCATTTGTATTGTGTTGATATTTTAGTAGAATTATCAATGGGTAATTTGCGATGTGTAAGAGTAAAACCTACTTCAATATGTGGTACGGTGTGGCCGTTATCACTCAAAGTGTCTCTCTTTTGTTTAAAATGGACAGAATTTTAAGTGAAAACAACAACTAACGTACGAAAAACTGACCAATGCTTTCGTATTGTGTTGATACTTTTGTAGAACAATCCATGGGTTATTTTTGATGTGTACAAGTCAACCCTGCCTAAATATGAGGCATGGTGTGGCTAGTAACACTGAAAGTGTCTCTCTTTTGTTTAAAATGGATAGAATTTTATGTGAAAACAACAACTGATGTACAGAAAACTGAGCAAACACATTTGGAGTGTGTTGATACTTAGGAGAAAGATCCATGGGTCATTTTTGACATGTACGAGTCAACCCCACCTCAATATGAGGCACAGTGAGGCCGGTATCACTCAAAGTGTCTCTCTTTTGTTTAAAATGGATAGAATTTTAAGTGAAAACAACAACTGACGTACAGAAAACTGACCAAATGCATTCTTATTGTGTTTATACTTTAGGAGAAAAATCCATGGGTCATGTGTGACATGTATGAGTCAAACCCTCCTCAATCCGAGGCACAATGTGGCTAGTATCACTCAAAGTGTCTCTCTTTTGTTTAAAATGGGCAGAATTTGAAGTGAAAACAACAACTGACGTATGGAAATCCTCCTTCCTACTATACACATCGAAAGCATTCATTTTTCCTAAATAAACACATACTATTGAAATAAAACTATTCCAAAACCATTTTAAAAATACCAATGATCTTAAAATCCATAAAATCCATTCTATTAAAACCATTAAAGCCCCCCACCCCCTACACACCACCCCTCCCCCTGGACACCTCCATGGACAGCCCCCCCCCACCACCCTGGATATCCCCCACCCCCTGGACACCCCCACCCCATAGATGAACCCCACCCCCTAGACGACCCAACCCCTCCTAGACACCACCCCACCACCTGGACACCCCCACCCCCTGGACACCCCCACCCCCATGGACAGTCACCCCCACCCCTCTGGACACTACTCACCCCCCTTGTATAGCCCCCAACCCCCTGGACTGCCCCCACCCCCTGGACACCACCCCACCCCCTGGACCCCCCCTGAACACCCCACCCCCTGGACATCTCAATAGACATCCCCAACCCTAGACAACCCCCCTACCCCCTAGATGGCCCCACCCCCTGGACGACACCCCCACCACTTGGACACCCCCACCCCCATGGACATCCACCCCACCCTAGACATCCCCCAACCTCCTGGACCACCTCAACCCCCCTGTACACCACCCCACCCCCGGGACACCCCACCCCCTGGACACCCCACCCCTGGACACCCCCACCTCCTAGAAAGCCCCCCAACCCCATAGACCCCCACCCCTAGACACCACCATATAAAACCCCCTCCACCACCTTGGACACCCCCACCCCCTATACACCCCCACCCCCTGGACACCCCCTACCCCCTTGGACAACCACTCCAAACCCCTGGACAACTCCCCAACCCCCTAAATTATGAATTGAATTCCATATGTATTTAATTAACTTATGAATTATGTGTTAATGGTGTATGGGTATACTTGTTTTATTGGTATACTTGATGTATATTCTTGCTGTAATTACCTTATGAATTATGTGTTAAATTTTTTATGGGTATACTTGTTGATATGCTGATTTTTTACAGGTCTTGTTTGGGTGTGCTGCTACAGAATTTTATGTTACAACAGGAAGAGAATTTATCAGTGCTAAAGAAGTGCTGATAAAAGATCCCTTTATCAATGATTTTTTAGCACTGATAAAGTATCCCTTTATTGACACCTTTTTAGTGCTTATTAGTCATGAGTGTTACATCACTTTTTTAGCATTGTGAAAGCTCATTTTGAGCGTTGATAAAGCTCATTTTTTTAGTAGTGAAAGTTATTACAATTTATTACAATTGATTTTATTCCTAATTATTCCTAATTATTCCTAATTATTCCAAATTATTCTTAATTATTCCTAATTATTGGTAATTATTTCGAATTATTGCTAATTATTGCTAATTATCGCTAATTATTGCTAATTATTGATATTTATTGATATTTATTTCTCTCTATTGCTAATTATTGCTATTTATTGCTATTTATTACTAATTATTGCAAATTATTGAAAATTATTTTTAATTATTACTAATTATTGTTACTTATTATGATTTATTACTATTTATTTCTATTTATTTTCATTTATTGCTATTTATTGCAATTAATTTCTATTTACTGTGATTTATTTCTATTTATTTATATTTATTTCTATTTATTGATGTTTATTTCTATTTATTCCTATTTATTGTTATTTATTTCTATTTATTCCTATTTATTTCTATTTATTCCTATTTATTCCTATTTATTGCTATTTATTGCTATTTATTCCTATTTGTTGCTAATTATTGCTAATTATTCCTATTTATTGCTATTCATTACTCTTTATTGCTATTTATTGCTATTTATTGCTATTTATTTCTATTTATTGCTATTTATTGCTAATTATTGCTAATTATTGCTAATTATTGCCAATTATTAATATTTTATTGCTATTTATTTCTATTTATTGATATTTATTCCTAATTATATCTAATTATTCCTAATTATTTCTATTTATTGCTATTTATTGCTATTTATCGCTAATTATTGTTAATTATTGCGAATTGTAGCTAATTATTGCTAATTGTTGCTAATTGTTGCTAATTATTTCTATTTATTTCTAATTATTGTTAATTATTGTTATTTATTGCTATTTATTACTATTTGTTGCAAACTATTGCTAACCATTTCTATTTATTCCTAACTATTGCTAACTATTGCTAACTATTGCTAAATATTGCTAGTTATTCCTATTTATTCCTATTTATTCACATTTATTGATATTTATTGCTATTTATTCCTATTTATTCATATTTATTCCTATTTATTCCTGTTTATTCCTATTTATTTTTAATTATTCATAATTATTACTAATTATTACTAATTATTTCTAATTATTACTATTTGTTACTATTTATTACTATTTATTACTATTTATCATTAATTATTACTAATTATTAATAATTATAACTAATTATTACTAATTATTATTATTTATTACTAGTTATTACTAATTATTACTATTTATTACGATTTATTACAATTTATTACAATTTATTACTATTTATTCCTATTTATTACTTTTTATTTCTAATTATTACTAATTATTACGAATTATTGCATTATTACTAATTATTTCTAATTATTACTAATTATTACTCACTATTACTAATTATTACTAATTATTACTAATTATTACTAATTATTACTAATTATTACTAATTATTACTAATTATTACTAATTATAACTAATTTTTACTCTTTATTACTATTTAATACTATTTATTAATATTTATTAATATTTATTACTATTTATTACTATTTATTACTATTTATTACTAATTATTATTACTTATATCTAATTATTACTAATTATTACTAATTATTACCAATTATTACTATTTATTACTATTTATTACTATTTATTGCTATTAATTACTATTAATTACTAATTATTACTAATTATTACTATTAATTACTAATTTTTTGTATTTAGTAATAATTATTAGTATTTATTAATAATTATTACTAATTATTAGTATTTAATACTAATTATTAGTATTTATTACTAATTATTAGTATTTATTAATAATTATTAGTATTTATTGCTAATTATTACTATTTATTATTAATTATTACTAATTATTAGTATTTATTACTAATTATTAGTATTTATTACTAATTAGTAGTATTTAGTACTAATTATTAGTATTTATTACTAATTATCAGTATTTATGTCACGACCCGTCCCCTGAGGGTCATGCCAGGATTACCCCAAACCCGCCTTCCATAGGTCAGGGGCTGGCGACTAGCATCGAAAGGCGTATTCCCTAAAACCGGGAAGACATTGCCTTATAACCTGCAAACATACGCAACCAAGCACACAACAAGATACGAACACGAGTAAACTGAATAGTAAACAAAGTATGTACAGTAAGTAAAAGGGGCCAGAATACAAGCGCAACTGAAAAGTGTAAGAAAACTGAAAAGTACAAGTAAACTGAAACAACTACTTTGAACTCCCACCAAGGATCCTACCTGAAGGGTAGGTACAGCTCTCGAACGGTCGTCTCTGCGGTACGTCTCGTCCAATGTCCACCTCCGAGCTACCTCTAGTTCTGGTACTCTCTTCCTCAGTCAGCGCTGTTCGTCGTCTACACCAAACACAACAAGGTGCATGCATAGCCCGTGCAGTGGTGAGTATACCGATATTCAGTAGGGACCCCAAGACCCTCAAAGGTCTCACAAAATCTACAAAGGATAAACCACAAAGCATGGAATCAACTGACAACCCTACTTAGGTATATGCCCATACATATACCTAAGTTATCAAGTATACTCATCTCATTGATGAGGAAACACAAGGCCCAACCCGTTAGCCCAAAGCTCAACTGTTCCATGAAGGAAAGAATACAATGAAGGTAACACCACAAAGGTAAGTACCACAAAGGTAACGCCACACCGAAGAATACCATGAAGGAATCACTACGAAGTTAAGTACCACATAGGTACGCCACAGAGAAAATATCACTAAGGTATCACCACAAAGGTAAGGACCACAAAGGTACGCCACACAGAAGAATACAACAAATGTAAGTACCACAAAGGTAATGCCACACAGAAGAATACCACGAAGGTAAGGACTCAGCTCAGACTAGGTATAACTTAAGTATGGTAGTAAAGATGATTAGATGTAACTACCAAATCATATTACTCTGTTAAGAGACATACCCACGTAGAATCCTAAATCATCAGACCCACGTAGGATCCTAGCATAGCAGACCCACGTAGGATCCTAGTAAAGCAGACCCACGTAGAATCCTAGAGTAGTCCCACGTGGATTCCTAGAGTAGATCCATGTGGCAATCTTGAACACATACCCACGTAGGATCCCAAAGTACATACCCACATAGGATCCCAAAGCACATACCCACATAAGATCCTTTTCTCATGTTACAGCCAGCTATAGGGTTCCCACACTAAGCTCACTTGATTCCAGGAGGGTCCGCTTCTCAAGCCACAGGTCAAAAACTCTAGCTTCCATGAATTCCCATGAAGAAGTATCCCAAAGGACCACCACATAAAAGGGGTCTCAACACAATAGACGGTGCGTAAATTGGACGCCCGGTCTGTAAGTTATTGGTCTTGTAGTCCCAAGGCCCCGGTTGGATTCGTGTTTGATCCAACCCAGACATGACCTAACATTATCCAAAACTCAAGTAAGGTACACCAAAAGGACCGTCTCGATCCAAGGCTTCCGGCACCTCATACGGTTTGTCAAACGGACGACCGTAGCTCAAGATATGGGCGAAAGAGTGGAAAGGGTCGAAACTGGTTTGGGTCTGGTCCGACCCGGTCAGATCGACCAGGCCTGGGCCCACCCGATCCATCCTAAGCCAACCCGACTCAGGCTAGGTCTACTCGGCCTGACATGGGTCTGGCCCTGGGTCAGACCATGCTCGTGGTATCTGACCCGGCCCGCTGGGTTCGGCCCGACCCACTGTGCGGCCCGCGGGGTGGTCCGCTCGGCTCCCCAGCTGCCCAGATGGCCAGCCTCCTCCACGCGGCGCGGTCGCATCCCACGCCATCACCGGTAGTCTACAGCGAGCCGGTCGCCCTTACCTCGCCTCTACGGCCTTGTGTCGCGGCTTCCGCATGCCCGGCGGCGCAGACGCGTGCTTCTGCTTCCATCGCGCGGCCGATAGCCACCGGCCGCCGCCCTTGCCCCACCACGGACAACAGGTTGTGTCCCTTCTCTAGCGGTGCGGTCATTCCGCCGCCTTTATCACCGCTGCCGGAGTGCCGACGGCCGTTCCCGTGCCCCATCGGTGTCGGTCGTCGGCACGGGTCACCAACGATGTTCCTCGGGGCACCGAGAACGCCCCCCGTTCTTTATTCCAAGGTTTCCGCACTTGTCTCGGGACGTCGCCATTGTTTCAATTCATCAAAATTCAGATAGGTTGCGAAGAGGTCGGGCCATGTTTGTTTGGCCCGCTCTCTCCGTGTTAGAACGATACCAGTTGGATTTTTGTTCTTGAATCATGAAGAATGTCAAGAAAAGGTAAGGGGTATTCAAAACAACAATCCTTACCTTGTCATTTGTTGGAGGTGTCAAGAGATAGATGATGAAGTCATTGAAGAATGTCAGCATTCGTTGCCTCCACAAGGTGCTTCCGATCCAGGCTCGGGGTCAGTTCCTCGTTCTTTGTTGGAACAAGTTCTTCATTGGAGAGACGTTCTTCATTGGAGAGGATGAGCTCCTCTAATGTTCTCCCCTTTTCCAACACTTCCCAAATTCCCCAAAAATGAAAATCCAACATATTAATTTAAGTTTATCAAATTAAATTACGTTGGCACAATTAATGTTGGCATAATTAAATGTATTGCGTTGGCACAATTAAATGGTAGGATTCCAAGGGACTTCCCTACATTAAAGAGGTTTTGGGTGGTCCCCACCACTAGAATTAAAAATGGGATTTTTCTAGTTTGGGTGGTCCCCACCCCCGTAACTCAAAAGGAGGGGGTTTCTAAAGAAAAATAAAATGCTAAATAATTTTATTTTTTTCTTCTCCCATGAAAAAGTGAAAAACTAACTTCCACCCTTGATGTACTATGATAAAGGTGAAGATCTCCTTATGTGAATATGAGCGCTGTGAGTTCAACGGTGCCCTCAGATTTCAATTCTGAGCAATGGTTCAAAAGTTATAAAAACCTGCTCACACTTTTACTGAACGTACCTAAAAAATTTAGATATTCATTTCGGGCACACCGGGCCTCAGAATCATGCGCCGTCAATTTTTTCGGACTCTTAATATTCCCATATAATTTTAAAAAAATTTACATAAAACTTTTGGGTCTTTAGAATTTATTACTAATTATTAGTATTTATTACTATTTATTACTACTTTTTAGTATTTATTACTAATTATTAGTATTTATTACTAATTATTATTATTTTTACTAATTATTAGTATTTATTACTAATTATTACTAATTATTACTATTTATTACTATTTATTACTAATTATTAGTATTTATTACTAATTATTAGTATTTATTACTAATTGTAAATATTTATTACTATTTTTTCCTAATTATTACCAATTTTTAATTATTACTAATTATTTCTAATTAATATTAATTACTTCAAAATAGAGCTACTAATTACTAATTTCTGCTAATTATTTAAATACATTACTAATTATCGTTAATAATTATTAATTATTACTAATTACTAAGAATTAGTACTAATAATTTAATTTTATTATTAAAAATAGATTCTGATGACAAAATAGTTTAAATCTAACTTAATTACAACTAATCAAAAATAATTAAAATTAATATAAAGAAATGAAATAAATACTAAATTAAATAAAACATAAATACCTTTAAACTTGATCTCTTATAATTGTAGACGGGTTCATAACTTCTTCATAAAAAAACTGACTCTTAAAAATTTTCTCTCTAAAATTAGAGTTTAGAGAAGGATAGAAAGAAGGAATTAAGGCGGAAAGAAAAAAAGATGAGGGGTATATATAGATTAGATTAGTTGTGAAGGGAGTATTTGTGACGGGGAGCCTGTCTCAAATAGTATTTTTTGCGACGGGACCCGTCACAAATACTTTCGGACATATTAACTACTGTCGGTGGTTAAAAGGTTATTTACGGTGGGTACCATCAAAAAAGGTAACCTACCGACACACTATTTGAAATGGGACAACATCCCGTCGCAAATAGGGTTTTACCGCTGCCGATTATTAGCGACGAGACCCATCAGAAATAACCTCCGGGGGTCGAACTAGTGGCGATGGGAGATCCCCCATCACAACTAGTGTTTACCGCCTCCCGTTATTTGTGATGGGCGGTGCCTACCTGTCGTGAGTACCCATTTGCGTGGTTTGGCGCGCAAACCGTGCGAATGTTTCTGCGATGGGGTGCCTATCCCCATCGCAAATAATTAGTTTTTTTCGATGGGTTGATTTTCCCATCATAGATAACCTGTTCGATGGACTATTTGTGATGATATTTATTCCTGTTGCAAATAACCCATTGCAAAAACCACTTTTTCCCATAGTGTAACTTGACCTTTATAATAGTAGTGTGCCCCTTATGAATAAAAAACTAGCCACTTAAATAGTAACATCACCAATTAAAGTATAAATAAATTTAATCCATCTTATAAGTGACAATATGATATAATTATATCATATTATAAGTAAATAAATATTTTAAAATTTATTAGTTAAGTGTTGGTATTTTTCTAATTCATAAGTATTTAATTACATTTTTATGACTAATTTAATAATTTAAAAGAAACTTTACTTACATAAAATGTGTTAAAAAATTAGTATTTCTATGTCTTATAATTATAAGATAATTTTATGAGACCGTAGTTAATTTTTCAAAGTGATATAAAATTAGTTATAATTTAAAATATGTATTTTTTCTTGTAAATTATGATTTTAATTAAAAATTAAATTTATCATATTTAGAAAATTATTTTCATAAAATTTATTACATTTTCTAATTCTACATGTCAAAAAATGGTTGGGGTGAATTTTTTGTATTTTTCTGAAATACATGATTTTTTTAATGAATAGAAAAATACGATAATTTATGGTATATATTCATTATATATTAAATACACTATTAATTGAGTCATGGATAATGTAAGAAAAAGATTTTTGAAATCAAATGACCTAATTACTGTATTTAGTATCAAGAATCAACACTTTTTCTTGTCTTGAGAAAACTAATAAAATAATGATTAAAATATTCAAAAAACACCCCTCTCCTCGACTATAAATACCACCCCTCACAACCTCTTCTCCTCACACCTCTAAAGAATTTATCCTTGTTAAAATTATGCTCAAATATCCTCCGAAGACCCTTCCCCATTACCAGGATATGTTTGACTTAACAAAAGACCAAAACCAATCCCCTAATGAGGCTCTCTTGAAGAAGAAATCAAGAGGTAAAACCCACTTCCGTTTTCTTTCAATTTTTTTTCAAGTTCCTTTCATTTCATTTTCTATCCTCAACTACCCTCTTCCAAATAGATTTAAGACCCTAGTATATTACAAATACTATAATTTTTTTCAGTTTTATGGAATAATTCTTCATCAAAACTCTTCTCCCCTCTCTATTACTTTAAGAATGAAAACATTGCTGATGGGGTGCCGATTTACCACCTTTGTGGATGATGCGATTTCATCTTTCAATTCCATCATCAAGACTGGTCATAAAACCTTTTTTATGGTTGAAACAGATTATAATATATGTATTATATCTTATTTAATGTTCTAGAATCATTTTTTACACATGATATTAATTTATAAAACAAAATGATTTCGTTGTGATAAAAAAACGCTAAATCAATCTAAACGATTATCATTAATGATTTATTTAATGAATCATCATATATTATGGAATAAAATTATATTTTAAATGCATAAAAGTTCATTAATAACATATAAGTTCATCTCTAATCAACTATCCTCATTCTACATGATTTTCTATACACATATACAAGTAAACCGATCATGAAAATTGAGGAAATCAACGCTCCTAAATGAGGAAATTGAATCTCATAACCCATAAAAAAGTCCATAAATGAACTTAATAAAGTTCTAATAAATAAAATAAATTTATAAATGGTTATATAATTATTAATTAATGAATCTAATATTATTTTTCAGGACATTAAGATCAAGTACAACATCGTTTCAGACATAAGGTAAGAGATTCTACTCGAACCCCCATTATTCCTTTTGGTTATTATTTCTCTATTCTTACCAAAATTGAATTCTCTTTTAATTTTCTTTAAATATTCTATATACTATTTATATGTTCCAAATTCATTTATCAAGATCCATTCATCATTATTTTTAGGGATATACATGATTTTGAAAGGTCCCATACTCAATTATTCCTGATAAGGAAGCCGAATTTAAGGGAACTTCCTGAATTCTTAACCATTTTCCAGTGTGATCCATAATCTTTTTAATACACCAATATTTTTCTAAAATCTCTCCTTCCATCATGAAAAACTACCTTGGTTCAGTTCTGGTTTTATAAAAACAATTATTCCTTTTCAATTTTAATGAATCTTGATGGTTTTACCTTAAACCGTACTAAAATGTTTTATTTCTAAAGTTTATTAAACACACTTTTCACTTTAGTTTGACATCACTTATAATGATATATGCCTATATTACATTATAAATGTCTATTTATGATTTAATCTCATTATTTCATGGAAAATTGTTTAATACACATATTTATTATTCTTTTGACGTGATTATGATACCCACTTCTTTCCATGGATAACCCATATGTTTATGTTTGATTAATTATGTATGATTATTTATATGGAAAGAATATTCATGAAGATGTTATGATGGGTGTACCTAGATATCTCTCTAATTAATTGGGTAATTTTTAGTCTCACGAGATGTTATGTGAAATGATATGGGTGGTTAGCCTTGACTCGTGCTCTATGTGAAACAATCTTAGTGGTTAGCCTTGATTCGTGCCGCCTATGTGCAACGGGCCTTAAATCATGCTCCTCTATGTGCAATGAGACTTAAATCGTGCTAAAGTCATGTTTTATGTTTCTCCCAATTTACTATAATTCCATTATTATATTATCAAATGTTCTATATATTATGATTCCTTTTCTTTAATCTTGTTTCATATTTTTATATATATTTATGTTATGCATTATAGACCATGTGCTAAACTTTATTTTAATGTTTATTCTCTTACTAGACTTTTTCATCTCATCCCTTTGTTCATGTTATCCCCAGGTTATCCTATTAATATGTAAGGTCTCAATGGAATTTAGGATCTCTTAATAGATTGTAAATAAAGAAATTTTTTATTAAGTACTATGTTTTCAGTTTTATATACCTAGTCTTCTAAGACACTAGGCTTTATGATCCTTGGCTTGTAATTTGATGTTTAATTATGCTTAAAATAATGTAATGATATGTGTAAAATTCCAGGGTCTCTATAGTTGGTATCAGTGGACAAGTTTAATTATTTTTGGAGATAAGGAATAGAGCACTATAGATAAAAATAAGTATGAGAAAACATCCCTAAATTTTGGTAAGTATAGAGTAAGTGGTTTATCAAGAAAAGACATCCCTATATGGATACTAAAAGTGGACATGGGTCTGACATAGATGTACATAGAAATGAAAAATAAGACAAGGTATTCCTGGCTTGACTCGGGGTTACCTGATACATGACAACAAGCCTAACTAAACACCTCATTTGTCACTCCAAGGAGATATGATTTGGTGAATTCATATGCTCATTATGAACCATTTTTAAGTGAAAAAAATCCCATAATAATGTATGTTAAGAAATAAATCATGGATAACCAAGATTGAATCCTAGGGAATCACAAGTTATGATGTACTTTTACTTTAAGAGTTAATCCGTTTATGTTTAAATTTTTATTTTTATGCTTATTAGTTAAGTTTTCAAGCCCCCTAATTGTAATTTATTTATATTAGTTAATGGAGGGAATTAGAAGAACACATGCCAGTAATAAATGTGATAGGGAATGTGATTATTTCTCTAATGAAATGAAAAATATGATGGGAAGGGGTGATCAAAACTTTATGATTGTACTTTCTCAGCTGGATCAAGTTATTAATAATAACTTGAATCATGTGGAATTCCCTCCTTCTAAAAGTAAAGATCATGTTTCTATCAAATCCTTAATGTGGAAAAATCCTACCATGTTTAGTAGTTCTTCTAATCCACTCATCATGAAAGAGTGGATTAACTCCAATGAAAAGATATTCTCGGTCCTCCAGTGCTCAAAAGAAGATAAAGTTGTGCTGGAGGTCTATCATTTTGTTGAGGAAGCTGATTAGTGGTGGACACTAATAAAAAATACGAAGTCCAAGGAGGAAATTGATTCCATAGATTGGGAGGAATTCAAGAAAATGTTTTTCAATAAATATTTTCTTTGAACCCTCCATCTCATGATGGAAAGAGAGTTCCTTAGAATTATGAACAAGGAATATGAGTTAATTGGAGCATATGAAGCAAACTTTACAAGGCTTTAAAGATATGCCTATTACTTTGTCATGAACACCGAAACCAAGGTGGATCGCTTCTTTAGCAGACTAAATCTAAGTCTAGGAAAATCATTGGCAATTAGAGACTTCGATAGCTATGAATAGATTGTATATTTTTCCCTCAAGGTTGAAATAGAGATCATAGACACTCAATAGTCTTGCGGTTCCGGTGAAAAAAAATCAGAAAATGGAGTCTAATATGGATGAATCAGTAAGTAAATCCCATGATGGAAAAAAGACTGAATATACCATGTGTCAAAATTATGGGATGATGAATCTTGGGGAATGTCTAAAGGGAACTAGTAAATTCTTAAAATGTGGAAGAATCGGGCATCTAGAAAATAAGTACCTAAGGTATATGAAGAATACCACTAATATGGAAGAAGAAAGGAATGTTCATATCAATGCTCATCCAGCAGTGTAGTGTTTCAACTATAAGGAACAAGGGCATTTTGTGAACCAATACCCTAATCTGAGGGTTTTCAGAGGCAATCAACCATAACTTCCAAGGAAACAACGAAGGTATTATGCTCTCTCTATTGTTGATGTGGAGCTAGAAAATGATGTGGTGATAGGAGCACTGAGTATTCATTCAAGAATTGAGAATATACTATTTGATTCTATTTCAACACATTCTTTTATATCTTGCAAGTTTATTAGAACTAATCAAACACCACCTAAAAATTTGGAGGTTGATTTATCTGTGAGAATAACTAATGGGGGAATTATTGTGTCCAAAGTAAATAACTCCTCCCTATTTAATGTTTGTGGACTGAACCCCTATAACATCTTTTCATACTCTCTTTGGTAGAGTTTGATTATATTTTAGTCAAGGATTGGCTATCATTATATAAATTCAGCATTAACTATCAAGAAATGGATATCACTCTTCACATCCTGAAGCATCCTCCAATTATTTACAAGTGTAAGTAGGAAGATGAATCTTCTTTAGAATCATCATCTCAGGAAAGGGATACTCTCTTTTGTTTCAGATTTTAGTACAATATAATTTTTCAAAAGAATTGTGAAATCCCATAAGGTGGATCAATATTCATAAGAAAAGGTAGAATCTATTAAGAAGGGTAATATTCATTATTTTAATATTGATGAAGATCACATCACAAAATGACTCGATCCTTTGATTCATAATTAATTTCCTGTTATAAGGGTTTTCTCTCATAGGGGAGCTCATAGACTCAGTGGCGACGATGACCTTGCAGGGATGCTGGTGGATCTGACCCCCTCCTCCTCACCGAGGGGAGGGGGGACTACTTCCTCTCGGATGCCTAGGCCTTTCAACCCCTTCAATAACCCAAATTTCCTTCATCTTTTCCCGTTGATCCCCCTTAGCCCTAAGGTACTAGACTTTTATATCGACTCACCTCAACTCGAGTTTTCAACAAAAGATTTTAACGTAGATTTAGACCTCCATAGGTCTACTCTAGTGGCTCGATTCATGGGTATTCGACTATCAGTGGATGCTTTTGATAGATTTTTTTTGATTCACGGGGATTCATGATCGTGTGGTGGTGGGTCTGCTTGATCGACAACATTTGATGATCTGTTTCACCTCTGTGGATGGATTGATTGTCGCCTAGTCCAGTGACCCTCATGTTTTCAATGGATATGTTTTTCACCTCCTTCGATGATTCTTTGAGTTGAGCATGAATCAGTATGCGGCCTCGACAACGGTTTGGGTAAGTTTCCCTGACATGCCTCTTCCTTTTCAGAACCCTTCAATTATCAGTATACCGGGTAATCTGGTCGAAAGGTATATGTGTACTGATATCCAAACCTTTGCGATTTTTCATCCAATTTCCCCTCGAGTGTGTGTGGAGGTGGAAGTATTGAAGTCCCCAACAGAATGGCTATGGATATCGGTTGGCGAAGAGTTCAGATGGAAGCAAAGAGTGGTCTTTGAGTTGTGGCTTGCATTTTGCCTTGGGTGCCACCGATTGGGCTATTTGGTATCTAGTTGTCACAGAAGTCTTAAAGGTTGGCATATCACAACTCCAGTGGTAAGTCTAGATGAGGGGAATGAAGTGCAGGTGGAACCCGTAGCCCTACAAGACCAGGATAATACTGGCATGGGCGAACATGAGGAGGTGATCGGGGCTGTTTCAAAGGTAGTGGAATCAACCATACATCAGGACTATACAGAAGTGGATCCTAGCTCCCAGGAGGATCAGCTAACTTTGGTTACCTCAGAGGAAGAGAAATGTGTGAAGTTGAATATGGAAGAAATGCGGGTAGCATATGTTTTTTCCCGCCTCAAAGTGGATTTGAGAGTTACCCCAGTACATGAGGGTGGAAAGGAGGATCTGCAGGGAGGGAGAACACATGGGAAGGTAGTGGATACAAAAGATTCAAACGGTGTGAGGGAATGGACTGTAGGGGATGCTCAGGTTACTGGTGGCACCTGTGGTCAGGGATGGTAATACACTAACAAGCATCTATAGTTCATGGGATGAGGATATGAACTGAACTTTGGTTCAGACATGGTGCAGGAGACCGCCTTGCTGGTTGAATCAGGGACTCAATGTGGAAAAAAGAGGCCAAATGGAGTGACTGTATTGGGGACCTTAGACCGTAACACCCTTGGGGATAACCATGAACCTCAGTTAAAGGTAGAAAATGGGGGAAAGAAGAATGGATAGGAGAATAAAGCAGGAAATGGGGAGTCTCTAGACAAGAAAAGGGGCATCAAAGTAGGGTCGTGGATTAAGATAGGGAACCTATTTGAGGTCTTGGAGGTTCAAGAACCCCCTTGAATCAAGAGGAAGTATCTTTAGGAGATAACAACTACAATCAACTCTCGGTGGACAACATGGAATGAGTTCAAGGGAAAGGGCCTCATAGCCCTCGAAGGATTAAGGGGAAAAAGGGGTTTGAGATTCTGGGAATTGTATAGTGGTCGAAGGGAAAAGACCAATGGGACACAAGGATTACTCCAATTTTCCAAATCCGATGGAGACAAGGTCGTCCAAGAAGGGCAAGAAAAATGGAAGCAAAGCACTAATGAAAGGGGAAAGTGAAGATTCCATGGTGTGTTTGAATTTTATTCTACACTCAAAGGAAGAAATGTTAGACAAATCTATCCGTCCCAATGTCTCAGAAGAGGATATCAAAAGAATCTATGAAAGAAGGTTTCAAGTTGACGCAAAAAAGGAGAAAGAGCTGTGGATAGACAAACAAGACCGACTTATGGCCCGAGGCTTCAATTAGGGCATAATCAACTCAGAGGAATTCATCCAAACAATGGAGAGGATTATTACCCACCTTGATGAGCTTACTAGAGAGGACCCAGAAACACATGTTAGTCTACTGAAATGGGAGCTTTATAGGGTATCTAACTTGGGTAATCTAAGACTCGTGTTTAATAATTTTGTGAGATCTTTTAGCACATAGTGGTCTTGTATGTGAATTTGGTTTCCCATTTTCCTCAAAATGGCTTAATAAAAATTTAAATTTAGATGGATGGATATTGATGAAGAAGGTGTTCTACTATTTGGAAAAATATTATATGTTCCTTGTGATTACCAGTTAAAGAAAGAGTTTTTTTGTGAAACACATAGTTCTCTTATAGTGACCCTAGACTTTTAAACATATCATTACATGATTTTAAGCATAATTTAACATCAAATTACAAGACAAGGATCGTAAAGTCTAGTGTCTTGGAAGACTTGAAACATAATACTAAAAATATGGGACTTAATAAAACATTTCTTTATTTATCATCTATTAAGAGATCATAACTTCCTTTGAGCCCCTACATATACATAAGAAAACCTGGTGATAACATGAACAAAGGCATGAGCTAAAAAAGAATAGTAAAGGAATAAACATTAAAATAAATCTTAGAACATGGTTTAGAAGGCATATCATAAATATATATAATGACGTGGGTAAATGATTAAACATAAGGAATCATAACATATAAAACCTGGGATCATATAATCATGGAATCATAGTAATGTGGAGGAAACATAAAATATGTATTTAGCATGATTCAAGGGTCCTTTCACTATAGGATCATGAATCAAGTCTCGTTGCACATAGAGTAGCAAAAGTCAAGGCTAAACACCCTGACCGTTGCACAAGGATAACAAGTCAAGGATAACCACTCAAACCATTGAAGATAACATATCATGAGACTAAACATTACCCAATGCATTGGAATGCTATCTGGGTGTACCCATCATAACATGTTCATGAATATTCTTACCAAATAATAATCATACATGAGTAAACAAACATAATCATAAGGGTTACCCAAGGAAATAATTGGGTATCATAATCATGAAAAAAGCATAATAAATGGGTGTATTGTAAAGGTTTCCATGAAATAAAGGAATTAAATCATACATGGACATTAATAAAATAATATAGTAATATATAATGATAAGTTATGTCAAACTTAAGTAAAAAAGAGTGTTTAAGAAACTTTATAATCAAAACATTTTTATACCATTTAAGGGAAGGCCTTCAAGATTAATTAAAAATAAAAAATGCATAATTATTTTTATAAAACTATAATTGAAACAAGGAAGTTTTTCATGATAAAATTATTGATTTTAGAAAAATAATGGTGTCTTAAAACATATTATGGAGCACACTTTAAAATGGTTAAGAATTTGAGAAGTTCCCTTAAATCGGGCTTGCTTATCAGGAAGAATGGTGCAGAGAACCTATTTAAAACATGTATATACACTAAAATAAGGATAAATGGATCTTGATAAATGATTTTGGAACATATAAATAGTATATTTAATATGTATATAAAAATAAAATGGAATTTAATTTGGGTAAAAAGAGAGAAAGAATAACCCAAAGGAATAATGGGTGTTCGGGTAGAATCCCTTACCTTATCTCTGAAACGATTCTGCACTTGATCTTAATATCCTGAATAATAAGGTTAGATTCATTAATTAATAATTAAAGAACCATTTATAAATGTATTTTATTTATTATAACTTTATTATGTTCATTTACCACCTTTTTTATGGGTTAAGAGATTCAATTTCATCATTTGGGTGGGTTGATTTCCTTAGTTTTCATGATCGGTTAACTTGTATAAGTGTATAGAAAATCATGTTGAATGAGGATAGTTGTCTAGGACTGAACATATATGTTAATTATGAACTTATATAATATTAAAATACCATTTTTTCTAGAAGTTTGGATGATTCATTAGATAAATCATTAAGGATAATCATTTAGATTGACTTAGCATTTTTTGATCACAACAAATTCATTTTGTTTTATAAATTAATCTCTTGTGTGAAAAATGATTCCAAAACATTAAATAAGATATAAAAAATATATTATAATATTTTTCAACCATAAAAATAGTTTCAGAACCATTTTCTATGGAAAAATTGAAAGATTAAATAACATCCTCCATGAAGGTGGTAAATCCGCACCTCACGGATGAAGTTTTCATTCTTAAATTAAAAGAGAGAGGAGAAGAGATTTGATAAATAATTACTCAATAAACATGATACAATTATAGTATATGTAAGAGAAATAATTTTTAATTCCATTTAGATCAGGTGATGGAGGAGAGAAATTGAAAATAAATCAACTTGAAAAGAAATTGAAAAAAAGGGAAGAGGGTTTTACCTTTTGATTCCTTCTTCTTGAGAACCTCCACAGGGGGTTGGTTTTGGTATTTTGTTATGACCAATAAATCATGATCCTAAGGAAGGGGATTGGGAGGATATTTCAGCATAATTTTACAAGGTTAAGGTATTTATATGTGTGAGGAGAAGAGGTGGTGAAAGTTGTATTTACAGTGGGGAGAGGGGTGTTTTTTAAATGTTTTAATCAATATTTTTTATATTTTTCTCAAGACATGAAATAATGTTGATTATTGAGACTAAATACATTAATTATAACATTTTATTTCTAACCATTTATTTTTACATAAGACATGACTCAATTAATAGTGTATTTAATATATAATGTATATATAGCATAAATTACCATATTTTACAATTCACCAAAAATTCAAGTATTTCAGAAAAATCCCAAAAATTCACCCTAACCATTTTTCAACATGTACAATTCAAAAATGAAGTCCATTTTATGAAAATATTTCTCTAAATATGAGAAATTTTATTTTTAATTAGATTCATAATTTACTTAAAAAAATACAGATTTTATATCACTTTGAAAAATTAACTAAGGTCTCATAAAATGATATTATAATAATAAGAAATCAAAATAATAATTTAGAATCACATTTTATGAAAATAAAGTTTCTTTTTAATTATTATACGAGTCATAAAATTGTAATTAAATATTTTTGACTTATAAAAATACCAACACTTAATTAATAATTTTTAAAATATTTATTTACTTATAATATGATATAATTAAACCATATTATCACTTATAATATGGATAAATTTTATTTATACTTTCATTGGTGAGGTTACTATTTAATTGCCCGATTTACTATTCATAAGGGTCGTATTACTATTCTAAAGGTCAAGTTACTATTTCATCGGTATAGGTTCCTTAACTTCTAGAAATGATTATTATTTCATTTATTCATCATTTATAAAGATTTTTTTGTGTTATATATCTGTGTATACCATATAAAATAATTATAATAGGGGAATATTCATTGATAAAACTTTGATCCATTACATTCTTCCCCCCTTATGAAATTTCTCCCTCAATTTTTTTAAATTCTATGTTGAAAATAGGTGTGGGTACTTTTCCTTCATCACTGTAACGCCCCGACCCCAGTTACCCAGAGTCGGTGCATTATTACATAACATTGGCATGATCATAAGAAAGATCAAATCTCGAAAGACCGATTGGTTTAGTAGCCTTGGAAAATGCCAGATATATTCATAAGTTTTACATTACATTATAAAATGAAAAACTACTACAACAACATAATGTCTCAATAGACCACACTATTATCCCCTCATAAAATCCCTGCAGGTCATTCATAACTTACTTCTTCACATCCTGGGAAAAATAAAACATAGAAAAGGGGTGAGCTCAAATGCCCAGTAAGGATAACAATATAGCGGAAAGAATAAACATTTAAGGCAATGTATAACTAAAACAAAAGCCTTTTAAATATGAACTTTCAACATGGTATGGCATAAATAAAATGAAATAATGCCATTTAATTATTCACATGGATATTCTACTAATCGAATAATCACATGCAAAAATCAATAACCACTTTCATAATGTTGGAATGCATAATGCCAGACTATCATAACCACATAGCCAAGGCCTCGTGCCAAGACTACAAATAAGATTTTGTCAAGGCCTTGTGCCAAGACACTAGTTTGTCTCATGAGACCTACCGATGCATCGAGGAGCTATAGCGGGCTCCACCCGTCACTTATTAAGTCCAATGCATTCCCATATGAAAAGGTTTAAACATAACATAAACATTCGTATTAAAACTAGCATACGAAATGTCAATAATTTCACCATAAACTATGAATGGTATAAAAATAGCACATCCACAGTCAAATATATCACAAAACCTTCAATACAATATAGAAGTTTTGTATCATAATAAATCAACTTCAAATAATCTTAAAATCCATCAAAGGATGTTGACATAGATGAAATCAAAATTATTTTTAAAGAAGTATCTCCTTTTATTTTGAAATCATTTAAGATCCATATAAAATAAAACATTTTCTTTGAAAATATTCTTATAAGCTTGTATGGAAAGCTTCGACGATTTTATAACGGCGGAAAATAACCGCACCCGCCGTATAAGTTAAAAAAAACATTCTTACCTCAATTCTGTCGAAAAGGTTAAAAAGGACTTTGTTTTGAAAACGACGGAAAGATTCCTTTATAAACTTCTAATAAAAGTCAAACAAGGGTATAAATGACTTTATCCCATATTCTTGTAAATAGTAAAAATGTTTTGAAATACATTTTTAAGAAACATGGATGTGGATGATAAAGAGATCCCAGTAGATTATTACGTATAAACAACCTCGAATAATGAAGAGATTGTGAAATAAACCCTTACCTTGTACTTTTCCTTGGTTGGGGTAGGTTAACCTCCTGTATAATAGTGAAATAATTGTTACTAAATTATACAAGAATCATATACATTAATATGATATCATATATGATCTTTTAATATTGATTTGATAATAATATCTTAGTATTATCGATGTTTCGGGTGTGAACTTACTTGTTTGCTTTTGTATGTTTTGTTACGTAAGACATGTTTGTAAAGGATAAGTTGTATATTATTCAAATCCAGAATGGTATCAAGTCCTTAAACATCATTTTTAAATCATCAAATGATAATTATACTTGAATGGATACGATGGAAAATGAATCTCATCGCGTTCGTGGAGACGGTAGTCCGTACGTACGCACGAACGCTACTTCCATTTAATTTTTATTTTAAAAGAATCGAATACAAATGATACATAGGTATATTACTATTCCAGTATAATATAATATTTTTTATATGTTAGTTAAGTTCATTAACACCATCCTTTATACGTTCCATGTGTGGTATGAACGAGTCATATCATTTTAAGGGGGCGGTAGTCCGCACTTCCTCAAATGAAATTATCGTATGTATATACAACATGAAACGAATAATGGTATGAAATAAAATGGAATTACAGAAGCTTATATATAAAATATATATCATTAGCATCATATTTAATTACAGTGCCATCATAATGGCCACCATGAGAGGCGGTAAGATGTATTTGAACAATCATCGTTTCGTGAGGCGTTAGTTTGCCATCCACAGAAACATTATGTTCATCATCCATTAGATGGAGTTGTGTGTATGTGTAGTTTTAATCCTTCTTATAACAACATCCTAGTATATTGAGGATACTGGTGTTGTTACAAAAGAAAGGAAATAAAAAGAGTTTGGGGGTTGAAGAAGCAAAATAAAGGAAAATAATTTAAGAGAAAACGTTACCTTTAATTTAGGTAACTCACTTTGGTTGGAACCAAAGGACTTGTTGAAATGCTTTCTTCCTAAGGGGAAGCTTCAAGGAGGAGGGGAGGGATGTGGGGAGCTTATTTGGGCAGAGTTTGGACTAGCCAAGTGGCTTGAGAGGTGTGAGGAATGAGTAGAAGTGGTCTCCTTTTATAAGGGGGAGGAGGGGCTCTTTAGGAAAGAGTGAAAGTATTACTTTATAATATAATTATATTCGGTTTATAATGGTCCAAAAATCATTGAGGTCGAAGATAAGATGACTCATATTCTAAATAACATCAACCAATAAGAATTGGACAGGTTTTAGATAATATTTTAATCATTATAATCTTATTTATTTAAATGATTTATTAATGAGGTAAACATTGCATCATTATTGTGTCATTAATAATTTAAATTATTTGTTGTCTAAAAATTATAAATAAAATATCATTATGTAGGAAATCTTTTTAGCTTTCTAATTAATATTTATAATCGAAAATCCAACATGTATAACCCTATGTAAAAATTGTTCTTCTAAAAGATGTAAGCTTATGCCATTTTTATTTTTATTTTAACTTTATTAATATAATGTGTCCCTACCACATACAAGTGGCTCCAAGGGGTCCCCAAATTGACCCAAGGATGCCCATGGTCGGGTATGTGTCCACCAATAAGGTTAGGACACGTTTTAGGGTAATTTTGTATTATTATAATATTATTTTTTTTAACCCTTATTTACCGGATTTACCCTTTAACCATGGTAAATAAAATATTTACCACAGTAACTATTTAAAATGTCTAAAAATAAAAGTTACCTATTTACACAATTTGAACATCCTGATTCCAAATATGGAATCCATTTTCCTAAATTCAAAACACAGAAGTGGCAGAAATTAATTTAAAATTAATTCCCGCTGTCAAAACAAAAAGCGTGTTTTTAAGAGGTAATAACTATCAAAAGATTGACACTTGTTTTTGTTCGGTTTAATTGTAAAATTATGTCCAATGACCAAAATTATATTAAATGGTAAAAATATATTCTAAATATACTTTAAAACCACTCAAATTCACAATTTATCACTATTAATTATTTTGATTAAAAAAGTTGTTTTTAATTAAAATTTAGTAATTTTCACTATTCATCAAAATATAAAAGTTATCCGAAAAGTACCAAAATTTCACCCTAGGCTAATTTTGATATTCCGAATCTAAAAATGAAGTCCATTTTAAAATATAAAATATATATGATTTCAAAAAGTAGGTATTACTATTCACAACGGCTAGTTTAATTAGTCGTGGTGTGTGTTAGAACTCGAGGTTGCGTACAACACACGCTATCGCATTATTCGAAGGGAAACGTACCGTAGAAGCTTGGGGTGTTACATTCTCCCCTCCTTCAAATAATTGCGTCCTCGCAATTTCTAGGGTATTACTGCATAAAAAGTCTCGGGTGGTTTTTCATCATAAGTTCCTCGGGTTCCCACGTTGCCTCTTCCATCTTATGATTTCTCCACAAAACTTTTACCAGACGCGTCGTCCGGTTTCTCAGTACTTGTTCTCTCGTATCAAGAATCTTGACGGGCTCTTCGCAATAAGACAGATCGGGTTCCAGTTCTAATTCCTCATAGGTGAGTACATGCGTTGGGTCAGGCATGTATTTTCTCAACAGAGATACGTGGAACACATCGTGAACTTTGGAGAGACTTGGCGGCATTGCCAATCGGTAAGCTACAGCCCCAATTCGTTCTAGAATTTCGAAAGGTCCGATGTACCTGGGACTCAATTTACCTTTCTTACCAAAACGTATGACTCCCTTCCATGGAGATACCTTTAGGAAAACATGATCACCGACTTGAAATTCCAAATCCTTCCTTCGATTATCGGCATAGCTCTTCTGCCTACTTTGAGCTGCTTTGATGTGATTTTGGATTACTTTCACCTTTTCCACCGTTTCCTCCACCAGTTCTGGGCCTACAAGTTTTCTTTCACCAACGTCATCCCAACAGGTTGGTGTACGACATCTCTTTCCGTATAACGCTTCATATGGTGCCATCTGAATACTCGAATGGAAGCTATTGTTATAGGAAAATTCTACCAGAGGTAAATATTGATCCCACATACCCTGAAAGTCAAGTGAGCAAGATCTCAACATGTCTTCTAAGGTTTGAATAGTCCGTTCTGATTGTCCGTCTGTCTGAGGGTGGTAAGCAGTGCTCAAATGAAGTTCAGTATCCAGGGATTTCTGAAGACTTTTCCAAAATCTTGAAGTAAAACGGGGGTCACGATCAGAAACAATCGATAGGGGTACTCCATGAAGTCTCACAACTTCATTAATATATAGTCTTGCTAGACGTTCCAGGGGTAGATATTCTCTTATAGCAAGAAAATGTGCTGACTTGGTAAGACGATCAACAATCACCCATATTGCATCATTCCTTCTAGGAGTCTTTGGTAGCCCCATGACAAAGTCCATCGTAACATTGTCCCATTTCCACTCTGGTATGGGAAGAGGTTGCATGACTCCTCCAGGCTGTTGCCTTCCAGCTTTCACTTGTTGACAAACCATACATCTTGACACAAAATCAGCAATCTCCCTCTTCATGTTGTCCCACCAAAAATGTTCCTTCAAATCTCTATACATTTTGGTGCTCCCAGGGTTTATAGAGAAATTGGAACTATGAGAATCATCCAGCAATTCCCTTTTTAGATCAGGTATATTGGGAACACAAAGTCTCTTCCCGAATTTCAAAATTCCATCTTCATACACAAAGTCTCTCAATCTCCCATCATTCACAGCTTTAATCTTCTTCTGAAATTCTTCATCATCGTTCTGAGAACTCTTAATCCTTTCTAGTAAAGATGGTTTGGCAACCATTTGAAAAAGCATTGATGTTTCACCTTCCCTGGTTATTCCCATGTCCATCTTCACTAGATCCATGAAAATTGGATCCCTTTCAATTCTCATCATGTTCAGAACTCCATGGTCTTTTCTGCTCAAAGCATCTGCTACTTTGTTTGCTTTCCCCGGGTGGTAGTGTATCGTGCAATCATAATCCTTGAGTAATTCAAGCCATCTCCTTTGCCTCATGTTGAGTTCTTTTTGTGAGAAAATATACTTCAAACTCTTGTGATCAGTATAAATCTCACATTTTTCACCATAGAGGTAGTGCCTCCATATCTTCAAAGCAAAGATCCCTGCTGCTAACTCGAGATCATGAGTAGGATAGTTTTGTTCATGAATTTTCAATTGTCGTGATGCATAGGCAATAACTCTATCATTTTGCATAAGGACACAGCCAAGTCCTTTCTTCGATGCATCACTATAAATAACGAACCCATCATTCCCCGATGGTAAAGTCAATATAGGAGCATTGACTAATCTTCTCTTCAGTTCTTCGAAACATTCTTCACACTCTTTTGTCCAAACAAATTTAACCCCTTTACGTGTGAGCTTCGTTAATGGGTTAGCCAATCGGGCAAAATTCTGGACGAAACGTCGATAATAACCTGCCAAACCAATAAAACTGCGTACCTCAGTTATACTCGTAGGTGCTGGCCATTCTTGGATTGCTTTGGACTTAGAAGGATCAACAGATATTCCATCTTTAGAGACAATATGGCCAAGAAAAGAAATCTCCTGAAGCCAGAATTCGCACTTGCTAAACTTCCCATATAATTCATGCCTCCTCAGAGTCTTCAAGATAATGCGCAAGTGATTTTCATGATCTTCGTAGGTTTTGGAGTATACCAAGATATCATCAATAAATACCACCACAAATTCATCGAGATACTCTTTGAAAACTCTATTCATCAGATCCATGAACACAGAGGGTGCATTAGTCAATCCAAACGGCATTACAGTAAACTCGTAATGCCCGTACCTGGTTCGAAATGCTGTCTTCGGAATGTCTTCCTTCTTCACACACAACTGATGGTATCCATGATCGAAGGTCAATCTTTGAAAAGTATTGAGCTCCATGCAGTTGGTCAAATAAATCATCAATACGAGGTAGGGGGTACTTGTTCTTTATTGTTATAGCATTGATCTCCCTGTAGTCGATACATAACCTCATAGATCCATCTTTCTTTTTAACAAAAAGAACAGGGGCTCCCCATGGAGAAACACTAGGGCGAATAAATCCCTTATTACTCAATTCATCTAGTTGTTTCTTTAGTTCGACTAACTCTACAGTGGCCATTCTATAAGGGGTCTTCGATATAGGCCGTGATCCAGGAATCAAATCAATAGAAAACTCAACTTCTCGTTCTGGAGGATGTCCAGGTAAATCTTCCGGAAATACATCTACAAATTCTTTCACAACAGGTACATCCTCTATTTGAACATTCCTTTCCTCACCGATAGTTACTTCATTCTCTTCCTCCCCAATAATTGAATTAAGTTGAGCTATTGGGGGTGGATCTAAATAAGAATTAGGTGGTGACGATTCTGCTCTAAAAATAAGGTGCTCCTTATCATTATCATCAAGAATCGTAACCTCTTTCTTCTTACAATAAATCTTCGCATCATAGTCCGAAAGCCAGTCCATACCGAGGATTATATCAAACTCAATCATAGGTATGACGATGAAATCAGGAGATAAAGAAAATTTATGTGCTCTAATGGGGACTGATTCACAAAACTTTGTTGCAACGATACTTCCCTTAGGAGTTTTAACAGACAACTCCCTTATTAAATCAAATTGGAAATATCTAATTTTCTTAGCAAACTGGGAAGATATGAAACAATGCGATGATCCAGAATCAAATAATGCATTTGCTAAACTTGAGGAAACCATTAAATTACCTGCCACCACGTCTTTCGGAGCTTCTACCTCCGCAGTAGTGATAGCATAAGCCTGGCCTTGATCCCTTGGCCTTTTCTGAGGTAAGTTCTCCTGACGCTTAGGACATGCATTTGCATAATGCCCCATCTCCCTGCAATTGTAGCACTGAACGTTGGTAGCTTCCTTCTTCCCCTTGCAATCATGAGCTTGGTGGCCTTTTTCACCACACTTGTAACAGACTCCCATTCCCTTCAAGCAAGTACCAGGATGTTTCTTCCCGCATTTACCACAAGATGGATATTCAACCTTTCCCTTCTTCCCCTTATTTCCATTCCCAGATTGATCAGCAGGTCTCTTCTTCTCTTGCTTTGCTTTAAAGTCATAAGACTTAGAGAATTCCTTTTCGGTCTTGATAGCACATGAGACAATGTCTTCGTACGATGAAAAGGATTGTGAGACTAATGCTCGACGGAGAAATGGTTTTAACCCATCAAAGAAACGATCAATCTTACTTCTTGGGTTGCGAATATAATCTCCAGCATACCTCGCTAACCTTGTAAAGTTAGCCTCATACTTTGTGACATTATCATCCTCCTTTTGTCTCAGACTCAGAAATTGCCTTTCCATATCTGCTCGATGGTCGCGAGGAAAGTATTTTTCTAAAAACAGATCTTTGAACTCCCTCCATTCCATGTTTGATACTTCATCATCTTCCTTCATGTTTTGAATCAATGACCACCATTGATCAGCATCTCCAGTGAGGCGGTAAACTGCCATGGTAACTTTTTCCCTTTCACTACTCCCCAAAGCCTGAAATATTTTCTCTAGGGAAAATATCCATTGCTCAGCTACTAAGGGATTTGTACTCCCATTGAACGTTGGTGGTTGTTGTCTCATGAATCGATCTAACATTGATCCTCCACGCTGCGGATCAGGGTGCTCCATACGGGTAAGGTTATTATTCATAACCTGAGTAAGTTGTCCCAGTACGGTGATTAGCTGATCAGCACCAGTTGCATCACCAGCCCCACTATAATTATCTTGAGCAGGAGGGCAATCCCTACATGGAGTGCGTGCATTGATACGGTTTCCATTTCTTCCACTAGGCGCCATTTCTAAACAATGGCATAAACTAGATCAGTTTATGAATCAAAATACATAATCCCATACTTATAAAACACTAAACATAAATTGAACTATCTATGGATATAATCCATAATCATAAATATGTTTTCTTTGAGGAAGTATATACTCATAAACCCTTCATAATGATTTGTAAAGAAAGTGAGAGTTATCCTAAGCATATCCCCCGGGAGTGTCGTAACCAAGAGTGCAGCAAGGCCCGTTGTCGTGCACCAGTTCCCGTTCGAGTCTAGCTCAAAGCGGTGTTTTCGGGTTTTACCCCTAGGTACATCTGTGCCAGAGCCGCCTCTACCTGCTCGTATCCAGACAGGGATGTATTGCTCGGAAAACTCACAAAGTCTCTACAATACCAAAATTCTAGGAAGTTCTTCTATACTAATCCTCAAAGTTCATCTTAGGTCTATGTGGTCTAATCAGAGTTTATCTAAATCTAGCTTCCAAGGTTTGTACTAAACTTCCTCTGATACCAACTGTAACGCCCCGACCCCAGTTACCCAGAGTCGGTGCATTATTACATAACATTGGCATGATCATAAGAAAGATCAAATCTCGGAAGACCGATTGGTTTAGTAGCCTTGGAAAATCCCAGATATATTCATAAGTTTTACATTACATTATAAAATGAAAAACTACTACAACAACATAATGTCTCAATAGACCACACTATTATCCCCTCATAAAATCCCTGCAGGTCATTCATAACTTACTTCTTCACATCCTGGGAAAAATAAAACATAGAAAAGGGGTGAGCTCAAATGCTCAGTAAGGATAACAATATAGCGGAAAGAATAAACATTTAAGGCAATGTATAACTAAAACAAAAGCCTTTTAAATATGAACTTTCAACATGGTATGGCATAAATAAAATGAAATAATGCCATTTAATTATTCACATGGATATTCTACTAATCGAATAATCACATGCAAAAATCAATAACCACTTTCATAATGTTGGAATGCATAATGCCAGACTATCATAACCACATATCCAAGGCCTCGTGCTAAGACTACAAATAAGATTTTGTCAAGGCCTTGTGCCAAGACACTAGTTTGTCTCATGAGACCTACCGATGCATCGAGGAGCTATAGAGGGCTCCACCCGTCACTTATTAAGTCCAATGCATTCCCATATGAAAAGGTTTAAACATAACATAAACATTCGTATTAAAACTAGCATACGAAATGTCAATAATTTCACCATAAACTATGAATGGTATAAAAATAGCACATCCACAGTCAAACATATCACAAAACCTTCAATACAATATAGAAGTTTTGTATCATAATAAATCAACTTCAAATAATCTTAAAATCCATCAAAGGATGTTGACATAGATGAAATCAAAATTATTTTTAAAGAAGTATCTCCTTTTATTTTGAAATCATTTAAGATCCATATAAAATAAAACATTTTCTTTGAAAATATTCTTATAAGCTTGTATGGAAAGCTTCGACGATTTTATAACGGCGGAAAATAACCGCACCCGCCGTATAAGTTAAAAAAAACATTCTTACCTCAATTCTGTCGAAAAGGTTAAAAAGGACTTTGTTTTGAAAACGACGGAAATATTCCTTTATAAACTTCTAATAAAAGTCAAAAAAGGGTATAAATGACTTTATCCCATATTCTTGTAAATAGTAAAAATGTTTTGAAATACATTTTTAAGAAACATGGATGTGGATGATAAAGAGATCCCAGTAGATTATTACGTATAAACAACCTCGAATAATGAAGAGATTGTGAAATAAACCCTTACCTTGTACTTTTCCTTGGTTGGTGTAGGTTAACCTCCTGTATAATAGTGAAATAATTGTTACTAAATTATACAAGAATCATATACATTAATATGATATCATATATGATCTTTTAATATTGATTTGATAATAATATCTTAGTATTATCGCTGTTTCGGGTGTGAACTTACTTGTTTGCTTTTGTATGTTTTGTTACGTAAGACATGTTTGTAAAGGATAAGTTGTATATTATTCAAATCCAGAATGGTATCAAGTCCTTAAACATCATTTTTAAATCATCAAATGATAATTATACTTGAATGGATACGATGGAAAATGAATCTCATCGCGTTCGTGGAGACGGTAGTCCGTACGTACGCACGAACGCTACTTCCATTTAATTTTTATTTTAAAAGAATCGAATACAAATGATACATAGGTATATTACTATTCTAGTATAATATAATATTTTTTATATGTTACTTAAGTTCATTAACACCATCCTTTATACGTTCCATGTGTGGTATGAACGAGTCATATCATTTTAAGGGGGCGGTAGTCCGCACTTCCTCAAATGAAATTATCGTATGTATATACAACATGAAACGAATAATGGTATGAAATAAAATGGAATTACAGAAGATTATATATAAAATATATATCATTAGCATCATATTTAATTACAGTGCCATCATAATGGCCACCATGAGAGGCGGTAAGATGTATTTGAACAATCATCGTTTCGTGCGGCGTTAGTTTGCCATCCACAGAAACATTATGTTCATCATCCATTAGATGGAGTTGTGTGTATGTGTAGTTTTAATCCTTCTTATAACAACATCCTAGTATATTGATGATACTGGTGTTGTTACAAAAGAAAGGAAATAAAAAGAGTTTGGGGGTTGAAGAAGCAAAATAAAGGAAAATAATTTAAGAGAAAACGTTACCTTTAATTTAGGTAACTCACTTTGGTTGGAACCAAAGGACTTGTTGAAATGCTTTCTGCCTAAGGGGAAGCTTCAAGGAGGAGGAGAGGGATGTGGGGAGCTTAGTTGGGCATATTTTTGACGAGCCAAGTGGCTTGAGAGGTGTGAGGAATGAGTAGAAGTGATATCCTTTTATAAGGGGGAGGAGGGGCTCTTTAGGAAAGAGTGAAAGTATTACTTTATAATATAATTATATTCGGTTTATAATGGTCCAAAAATCATTGAGGTCGAAGATAAGATGACTCATATTCTAAATAACATCAACCAATAAGAATTGGACAGGTTTTAGATAATATTTTAATCATTATAATCTTATTTATTTAAATGATTTATTAATGAGGTAAACATTGCATCATTATTGTGTCATTAATAATTTAAATTATTTGTTGTCTAAAAATTATAAATAAAATATCATTATGTAGGAAATCTTTTTAGCTTTCTAATTAATATTTATAATCGAAAATCCAACATGTATAACCCTATGTAAAAATTGTTCTTCTAAAAGATGTAAGCTTATGCCATTTTTATTTTTATTTTAACTTTATTAATATAATGTGTCCCTACCACATACAAGTGGCTCCAAGGGGTCCCCAAATTGACCCAAGGATGCCCATGGTCGGGCATGTGTCCAAAAATAAGGTTAGGACACGTTTTAGGGTAATTTTGTATTATTATAATATTATTTTTTTTAACCCTTATTTACCGGATTTACCCTTTAACCATGGTAAATAAAATATTTACCACAGTAACTATTCAAAATGTCTAAAAATAAAAGTTACCTATTTACACAATTTGAACATCCTGATTCCAAATATGGAATCCATTTTCCTAAATTCAAAACACAGAAGTGGCAGAAATTAATTTAAAATTAATTCCCGCTGTCAAAACAAAAAGCGTGTTTTTAAGAGGTAATAACTATAAAAAGATTGACACTTGTTTTTGTTCGGTTTAATTGTAAAATTATGTCCAATGACCAAAATTATATTAAATGGTAAAAATATATTCTAAATATACTTTAAAACCACTCAAATTCACAATTTATCACTATTAATTATTTTGATTAAAAAAGTTGTTTTTAATTAAAATTTAGTAATTTTCACTATTCATCAAAATATAAAAGTTATCCGAAAAGTACCAAAATTTCACCCTAGGCTAATTTTGATATTCCGAATCTAAAAATGAAGTCCATTTTGAAATATAAAATATATATGATTTCAAAAAGTAGGTATTACTATTCACAACGGCTAGTTTAATTAGTCGTGGTGTGTGTTAGAACTCGAGGTTGCGTACAACACACGCTATCGCATTATTCGAAGGGAAACGTACCGTAGAAGCTTGGGGTGTTACAATCACTTCCTCCGATTCCAATGTTTCCTATTCATACTTATGGTTCCGCTATAGTAATTTTACCATGTGAGTAGTCTTGTTTTATAGAACTTTATCTCTAAGAACCAATACCTTCATTGTTTTCACCTCATAAGAAAGATCATTCTCCAACTGTACCACCTCTTAAGTTAGTACATATGAAGGATATGGTATTTACTTCATTAAGAGGAATACTTGGGATACATCATGTACTTGAGATATTGTTAGTGGAAGCGATAGTTGATAGGCCACATCTCCGACATGATCAAGGATCTCGAAGGGGCCGATGTACCTGTGACTTGGCTTCCATTTCTTCCCAAATATCATGATGCTCTTATATCGAGATATGGGGAGAAATACCATGTCTCCATCCTTAAACTCTAGGTCCCATTGATGATTTTCTACATATCTCTTTTTCTAACTTTGGGTATCCTTGATGTGATACAAAATAGATTGCACATTCTCCACCATTTATTCAATCATTTCAAGTAATAGAAGCTTACACTCACCAACTTCATCCCAAAATGGCGGTGTTATTCACCTTTTACCATAAATGGATTTATATGGAGCCATTTGGATGCTTGAGTAGAAACTATTATTGTAAGGGAACTCAACCAAAGGAAGATGTTGGTCCCATCCTCCTTTAAAGTTCATATAACATGCTCTTATCATGTCTTTGAGTGTATGAATAGTTCACTCATATTGGAAATCAATCTGGGGATGACAGGCTGTACTGAATTTCAACTCAGTGGTTTGAGCATGTTAGAGAAATTTCCAGGACTTGGAGGCGAATCTAGGATCTCTGTCAGATAAAATAGATAGTGGCACTCCATGATTCCATAATACTTCTTTGATGTATATCCATGCGATTTTATCCAGTGAGTATCCCTCTAGAATTGTGATAAAGTGAGATGTCTTTGTAAGATTATCTATAATAACCCATATAGCATTGTTTCCTCTTGAAGTATTTGAAAGTATAGTAAAAAAGTCCATGGTGATGTTTTCCCATTTCTATTTTGATATGGATAATGGTTTCATCATCCCTTTATAATTTTTCTTTCATCCTTCACTTACTGTCATACAAGTCACTTTGATGTATATTCATCAATCTCTATTTTTCATATTGTCCCACCAAAAGTTCTCTGGGAGATCTTGATACATCTTTGTGATCCCTGGGTGAATAGAGAAGGTTGAGCTATATGGGTCATTCAAAAGCTCTTTCTTTATCTCTGGATTAGATGGAACACATAGTTGTGAACCAAATCTTATGACTCCATCCTCACTGATCATGAAATCAGAGGATTTCCCATTTTGGATAGCTTCCTCCCTTTTTTGAATTTCGACACTACTTCTTTGAGAATCCTTTATTTTATCCAAAAGGGATAGTTGAGAAATAATTTGATAAAGGATTGATGATGTTCCTCCCTTAACGATTCCTATTTCCATCCTTTCTTATGTATAATAAGATTAGATCCTTCTCAATTCTCATCATTGATAAAGAAGCCTGATCATTTATACTTTGAGTATCCAATACATTATTTGCATTACCAGTACGGTAGTGGATTAAGTAGTCATAATCCTTGATGAGATCTAACCATATTCACTCGCTCATATTAACCTCGTTCCATGTGAATATATATTTGAGACTCTTGTGATCACTATATATCTCACTCTTCTTCCAATAGAGATAATACCGTCATATTTTTAATGCAATGATAACATTTTAGAACTCTAGATCACTCATAGGATAGTTTTTATCATGAATTTTAAACTTCCTTGTGGAATAGGCTATCGATTTATCATTTAGCATCACTACATTGCCCAATACTTTCTTTGAATCATCTCTGTACACTACAAAGAGTTATCCACTTTTAGGAAGTGTGAGTATTTGAACAATGATAAATCTCTTTTTGAGCTCCTTAATTGTTACTCACATTCTTGAGTTTAGATATACTTCAATCCCTTCCATTTTATCTTGGTTATTAGGTTTTACATTCATGATAATTTCTACACAAATCATTGATAATACCCTACTAGACCATGAAATATGTGAATCTTCGTTATAGATATTGGTATGGGCCACTCTTTAATTGCCTTTGTCTTGGAAGGGTCCAGAAATATTACTTTATTGGTGGTAAAATTCTCCAAGAAAGATACTACCTCCATCAAGAGCTCAAATTTACCATACTTTTCATATAGTTTCTCCCTTCATAAAGTCTTCATCATAATATTCAAATGCTCCTCATGTACCTCCTTGCTCTTATAGTATATTATAATATCAATGATAAAGATTACCATAATTTTTTTGAATTAATATCTAAAGACTCTATTAATTAAAAAAATGAAAATTTATGGTGCATTAGTGAGACCAATGGGAATCACTATGAACTCATAGTTTCTATACCTCATTCGAAAGGCAGTATTTGGAATATCTTCTTTCCTCACCTTTAATTGGTGATATCCTGACCCAAGGTCAACCTTAGAGAAATAACTGGGCCCACGTAGCTTATCGAACAAGTCATATATCTGTGGTAAGGGATAATTTTTATTTATCATGATTTTATTAAGCTCACGGTAATCAATGAAGAGGATTGGCACACCCCATGGTGAAGCACTCATGCATATAAAACCCTTCCTGATTCTCCTGTAACTGCTTCTTTAGTTCTTATATCTCAAAGGTTTCAATTCTATAAGCTGTCTTTGATATAGGTAGAGATATAAGAATATGTTCAATTGAGAACTCAAATTCTCAGTCAGGGGGTAGACTAGGCCACTCTTCAGAGAATAAACGAGTTTAATCTCTCATGATGGGAATATCTTCAAGAACGATGATCTCTTTTGTCTCAATGAATATCATGATACATTCTTGCTCAAAAGGAAGTCGTATTCACACTTGAGATAATGATTATAAAAGATATTCATTATCCTCTTTACACTTGTAAATGATTGGAGGTTGCTTTAGGATGTGAAGAGTGATCCCCATTTTCCTAAAGTTGATTTTTTGTTTATATAAGGATATCCAATCCATGACCAAAATAGCATCAAACTCTAACAAAGGTAGTATGATAAGATTTGTTGGGAGGTTCAGTCCATAAACATTAAATGGGGAAGAGTTATGTACTTTGGATAAAATAATTTCCCCATTATCTGTTCTCACAAATAACTCAACCTACAAAGTTTGAGGCGGTGTTTTAATAGTTCTACTAAACTTATAAGATATAAAAGAATACATAAAACTAGAATAAAATAGTACATTCCCTATTCTTAAATGAATAATTAGTGTACCTTGTCCATATCCACATCAGCAGTAGTGATATAAGAAGCCCTTTCTTATTTCCTTGGAGGTTGCTGTTGATTACCTCTGATAACCTTCAGAATAGGGAATTGGTTTTCAAAATTTCCCTATTCCTTACTATTGAAACACTTCATTACTATTTGATAATTAATATTAAACTTCCTTTATTCTTCCATGTTAGTGGGATTATTCATATCCCTTCGATAGTTCTTTGTCATATGCCCCATTATTGAACATTTGAAGCATCTCCTAGTTCTCTTTAGATGGTTCCTATGATGATTCTTCCCAGAATTTCGATATGTGGGATATTCAGTCTTTTTTCCATCATGTTATTTTTTTCCACCCATATTAGACTCTATTTTTTGCTTTTTTTTTCACCAGGCCCATGAGATCATTGAGATTCTTTGATCTTGATTTAAACCTTGAGGGAATAATAAAAAATCTCTTCATACGCGTCGAAGTCTCAAATCACTAGAACATTTCATAAAATCAGCTTTAGAATGCTATAGAAGAAATACACCTTGGTTTCTATGTTCATGACAAAGCCGAAGGCATATCTTAAAAACCTTGTAAAGTTTTCTTCATCCGTTCCAATAGACTCATATTCATTCTTCTCAAGTCCGAGGAACTCTTTTTCCATATTGTGATGGAGGGTTCGAGAAAAATATTTATTGAATTTGTTTTTCTTAAATCCCTCCAAATATATGGAATCAATTTCCTCCTTGGACTTTTTATTTTTGATCAGTTTCCACCACTGATATGCTTCCCCATCAAAATGATAGACTGCCGGAAAAATCTATCTTCTTCTGTTCCCTGAAGAACAGAGAATATATTTTCAATGGAGTTAATCCACTATTCCACGAGGATGGGATCGAAATATATACCAAACTTGGGAGGCCTTTTCCACATGAAGGATTCGATGTCAACTTTTACTTTCTTTAGAGAAAGAGGGCATTCCACGCAATTCAAGTTATTCTTTATAACGTGAACCAGCTGAGAAAGTACTGTAAAAAGGTTTTGAGAACCCATTCACAATATATTTTTCATTTCATTAGGGAAATAATCACATTACCTATCACATTTATTGTTTCCATGCATACTTCTATTTCCCACTATTAACTAAGAAAAATAATGTTCAACTAGGGGGATTTAATAATTACATAATAATCGTAAAAAGTTAACTTTAAACATAAAAGGATAAAGTCTTAAAGGAAAAGTATATCATAACATGTGATTCACTAGATTCCAATCTAGGTTATCCTTGATCTGTTTCCTAACATATATTCTTATAGGATATCCCCCCTAAATAATGGTTCATAATGAGCATATGAATTCACCAAAGTATATCCCCCGGGAGTTTGAAACCAGGTATATAGTAAGACTCATTATTGAGTACTAGGATACCCTAAGTGAGGCCTAGAACACATAATCATAGTTTTCAATCCTACTTAATTTTGTTCCTGAACAACGTTCATTTGTAGTATCTAGACCTGGCTGTATTTTCTTAATAAACTACTTACTATGTACTTATGAAAATTTAGGGATGTTTTCTCATACTTAGTCCTATCTCTAGGTCTCTATTCCTTGTCTAAAAAAATAACTAAACTTGTCTTATGATACCAACTATAGAAAAACTATACTTTTAAACATATCATTACATGATTTTAAAAACAATTAAACATCAAATCACAAGCCATGGATCAGAAAGTCTATTGTCTTGGAAGACTAGGTACATAAAACCAAAAACATGGGACTTAATAAAACATATCTTTATTTATCATCCATTAAGAGATCTTAACTTTATATGCACCCCTACATCTTTATAGGATAACCTAGGGATACCATGAAAAAAGGGATGAACTAAAAAATCCCAGTAAGGTAATAAACATCAATATAAATCTTAGCACATGGGTTAGAAGGCATAACATAAATATATATAAAGGTTTGGAACATAATTAAACATAAGGAATCATTACATATAGAACATGGGATAATATAATCATGGAATCATAGTAATGTTTCAGAAACATAAAACATGAATTTATGATGAGCTAAAGATCCTTACACATAGAGGATCATGAGTCAAGGCTTGTTGCATATAGATGAGCACGAGTCAAGGCTAACCACCAAGACTGTTTCACATGGAGCACACATTAAGGTTAACCGCCCATACCGCTGCACATAACAAATCATGAGAATAAACATTAACCAATTTATTAGATCACTATCTGGTCAAATCCATCATAACATGTTCATGAATACTCTTTCTACATAAATAATCATACATAAGTAATCAAACATAAACATAAGGGTTACCCATGGAAAGAATTGGGTATCATAATAATGTCAAAAGAATAATAATTGGGTGTATTGTAAAATTTTACATGAAAGAAATGAATTAAATCATAAATGGAAATTAGTAAAGGAATATGGGAATATATCATTATAAGTTATGTCAAGATGAAGTGAAAAGAGTGTTTAAGAAACTTTAGAAATAAAACATTTTAGTACCGTTTAAGGGAAAACCTTCAAGATTATGTAAAATAGAAAATGAATAACTATTTGTATAAAACCAGAATTGAACTAAGAAAAATTTTCATGATAAAATGAGTGATTTTAGAAAACTAATTTTGTCTCAAAATAGATTATGGATCACACTTGAAAATGGTTAAGAAGTTGAAAAGTTCCCTTGAATCGGGCTTGCAAGTTGGAAAGAATTGAGTAGGGAACCTTTTAAAAACATGTATATCCCTAAAAATATGGATGAATGGATATTGATAAATGTGTTTGGAATATATAAAAAACATATAGAATATTTTCATAAAAAAATAGAACTTAATTTGGGTAAAAAGAGATAAAAAATAACCCAAAGGATTAATAGGGGTTCAGGTAGAATCCCTTACCTTGTGTCTAAAATGATTTTGTACTTGATCATAATGTCCTGGATAATAAAATTGGATTCATTAATTAATAATTCCACAACCATTTATACATGAAGTTGTTTTATTATAAATTTATTAAGTTCATTTATGGCCTATTTTATGGGTTAAGTGATTAAATTTCAACATTTGGTAGCGTTGATTTCCTTGGTTTTCATGATCGTTTTACTTGTATATGTGTGTTGAAAATCATGTAGAATGAGTATAGTTGTAAAGACCAGAAATTATATATTATTAATGAACTCATAAAATATTAAAATACCATTTTTTCTATAATTGACAAGGATTCATTAGAAAAACCATTAATGGCAGTCCTTTAGATTGCTTTAGCATTTTTTATCACAATGAAATCATTTTGTTTTATAAATTAATATCATGTGTAAAAAATGATTCTAGAACATTACATAAGATAAAATAAATATATTATAATTTTTTTCACCCAAAAAAATTATTTCATTATTATCCTTGAATACATAATTGAAATATTGAAGAACATCATCCACGAAGGTGGTAAATCGACAACTCATAGATGATGTTTTCATTCTTAAAGTAAAAGAGTGGGGAGAAGATATTTGATGAAGAATTATTCCATCAACATGATAAAATTATATTATATGGAAGATAATGATGTTTTCATGCTATTTGGGTGTGGTTAGGTGATGAGAGATAATTAAAAGACAAAACTTGAAAAGAAATTGAAAGAATACTGAAGAGGGTTTTACCTCTTGATTCCTTCTTCTTGAGAGCCTTCTTAGGGGATTGGTTTTGGTCTTTTGTTAATACCAATAGATCATGTTAATGGGAAAGGGGATTTTGAGGATATTAGAGGATAATTTTTACAAGGCTAAAGTAGTTAGAGGTGTGAGGAGAGGTGGTGGTGCAGGGTGGTATTTATTTTAGAGGAGATGAGTGTTTTTTGAATGTTTTAATAATTATTTTATTATTTTACTCAAGACAATAAATAATATTGATTCTTGAAACTAAATGCAGTAATTAGGTCATGTGAGTTTGATCAATTTGTTCTTATATCATCCATAACTCAATGAATAGTATATTTAACATATAATGTATATATACCATAAGTTACCATATTTTACTATTCACCAAAAATTCAAGTATTTTCAAAAAATTCAAAAACTTCACCCTAAGAATTTTTAAACCCGTAGAATTAAAAAATGAACTCAATTTTATGAAAATATTTTTCTAAATATGAGAAATTTAATTTTTAATTAAAACCGTAATTTACTTGAAAAAAATATGAATTTTAAATTATAACTGATTTTATTTCACTTTGAAAAATTAACTAAGGTATCATAAAATAATATCATAATAATAATAAATAAATATTATAATTTTTAAAAATATTTTATGAAAATAAATTTTCATTTAAATTATTAAATTAGTAAAAATATTGTAATTAAATATTTATGACTTACAAAAATACCAACATTTAATTAATAATTATTCAAATATAGATTTACTTATAATATGATATAACTATATAATATTGCCACTTATAAGATGGGTAAATTTTATTTATACCTTCATCGGTGATGTTACTATTCAATTGGACAGTTTACTATTCATAAGGGTTGCATTACTATTCAAAAGTTTAAGTTACTATTTCATCAGTACAGGTTCCTTAACTTCTAGTAATGCTTATTATTTCATTCATTCATCATTTATAGAGCCTTTGTTGTGTTCTATATGTGTTTGTAACATATTAAATAATTACAAGAAGGAAATTTTCATTGATAAAACTTTGGATCATTACATCTCTGTTTTCCGTTCTTCTAGGAAGAACTGAGATGTATAGAGATATTTGGGATTTTTACTGATGGGATGGAAAAAAATAAGATATTGCTAACTTCACCATGAAGTGTTTGAATAATCAGTTGGTTACAGTAGAATAATATTTACTTAAGGGAATGATTCAACCTTTCCAATGCCATAGTGGAAATGGGAAAATATATCGATTGATTTTATAGTAATATTACCAAATACTTCTCCAAGTAATAATACGATTTGCGTTATTGTTGATCGATTAACTAATCTATACGTTTACTTCCCATTTGAGATACAATGACATTAGATCATCATTATCAATTGTATATAAAGGATATAATCAGGTTACATAGAGTGTTACTCTCCATTATATCAGACCTTGATATTAGATTCATATCTAATTTTTGGAAGGTACTACCAAGTGGAATTTCCTCTAAGTTTATGTAAGTTATATAAGGTATTTAATGGTTCAATGTAGGGGAAATATGCTCTAGATTCATCGCTAATTTTCATCCCTAAATTTGTTCAGTTGGAGAAAAATATTTCATATAAGGAATAAAAAATTAATATTTTTGACCATAGATAGATTTTTTTTGTGGAGTAAGGTGATTCACTGGGTTAAGGTTTTATGAAAAAATCATATAATTAAAGAGAAAACATGGGAATCAAAAAATTCTATGAGGGAATGATATCCCCAATTGTTTAACAACTGAATAAAATTGTGAGGTTGTAATTTATAAAAAGGGGGAAAAATTTAACAACCTAGGTTATGATAGAATAAATAATTTCCATATTTATTAATATTAATGAGATAGTTATATTATTTATAAAAATATTAAGTAAATTTTTATTAGAAAAGAAATAATTTTAATCAAACACTTTCCTTATAAGGTATCATTTAAATGTTTAGTTTCTAAATATTATAATTTTAATTTGAAAAATTAATATAATTTGTGAAATCATCTTTTCAAAAATATATAAGGTTGAATTTTTGGGGTATTTGTGAGAAGTTTCATTTTTTTAAGAATAGTGAAAATTATTGAATTCTAATTGAAAACTGCCTTTTCGTATAAGTTATTTATAAATTTAAATTATATTTTTAAATTTTTAAAAGTATTATTAATTTAATTATATATTAATTAATCAAATTTAGGTTATTTTAATCAATTTTATATTTAATTTTTTTATAAAAAATTTGTAAAATTTTGAACTTTCTCTCTTTAAAAACCCGATTTCTCATCGCGTTTGCAGGATTAATTTGAAAATAAATTTTTACACTTATGTGAATATACTTTGGTAAAGTGGATTCAATTTTTAGAATAATAAAAATTTATATTATCTAATAAGTTAAACTTAATTCTTCACCAAAATGAATAGTGAATGCAGTAAAAATTAATTACCACGGTTAATTTAAAAATGGGATTATCGGGGTGTTAAACTAAAATGATATGGGTAAAGATGATTAATATAAACATGAATAAAAACTATTTTATTGAAAAATTTCCACCATTACACATATATGTTTTGATAATGGTCCATTTTTTACCTTTGTGGCATATGAAAAACATGGGCACATTCAATTCTTTTCAAAAATATCAAGTTCTTTTTATCCACCACTTATAAAAGACCACCCCATATCATCTATTTTCCACACCTTCAAACCTGTCTGGTTCAAAAAATAAATTCCCAAATAACTTACCAAATTCCCTCCCATAATCCTATAATATTTAGTTTGTTCATAAATACCACCTTAGAAGGATTTAGTGAAAACCTAAGGAGGATATCCCAAGAAGAGGTAATGGTCTTTAACGAGCATCTTTATTTTATTTCTTTATAAACCTCTTTAAATTTTTATTAAACCATGATTATATAATACCAATAGTATATTATATATAATGATATTTTATTATATTAAATTTATAACGAAAATCATTTCCCACTTCCATCAAATGGGTTATGAAATTGTTATTCTTGTGTAAGGTGGATTACTGCCTCACGAACCGATGTCATATTACCACGTCACACAGTTGAGTATAATGATGTATATAAAGTGTATATATGATATTAATAACATAATTATACCTTTTAAGTAATTATATCATATATATAAATTTTTCATTCCATTCTGAGAGAAATATGATAACATCTCTCATGTGTATGGCAGACTACGTCCTCATGATGTGATATGATTATTTTTTCAATAACGAGTAACATATATGGTAATAAGGGTAAATATAATGAATATATGTGATATAAATGAACTAATTATAATACATATATCATAATTATCATTCTGAAAATATAATATATCATTTTCTTTCTTACAGTTTCTCTCACTAAAAAAGTGATAAAGTAGTTCATGTACATGTGGACCACTACTTTCATGAAGAAATGTGACCCTCTTTCTTGACCACACCACAAGAATGATGTAAAAATGTATATTTAATTAAATAATATTCATTAACTATATAATAATAATTATTTAATGATATAATATTACATACCATATTTCAATAATTATCAATGAAAAATGGAATTGTTATACATGTGTACATACGACCTACTGTCTCCATTATCATAGTGTTAGTTAATTTTTCATAACCATATTTCATGATTGATTTTAAAAGTATAATTGATGTATAAATATGATAATTATATAATTATTATTATTCTGTATATGTTTAAATAATGAGTTATTTGACCATAGCGAACCTACCAAAGTAATTTTTTACACATAAACCGAATATGGTCAAAACATCCGACATAAAATTAATTGATTAAGTATTTGTATATAACAGGTTAATAAGTGAAATTAATGTAGTAATAAAATAGAAAAGTATTATAAATCAATTAAATAATTATCATAAGTTTATTATTCAAGAATACTAAGACACACTTGACAAGTCAGACTCAAGGTAAGAGGCTACATCTCAATTTCCTTTAATTGAGGTATATTTTGATGTTATAAACCTATACAATTCTATTTGGTGTATATAAATTCCCTTGGAAATTTTATATCAGTAATATATCTATTATGATGGTATTTATAGTTTTTTAAATGTTATTATTTCCTGGGTGTTATGATTCATATATTTCCAAAGCGATGAGGGGATTTTCCTTAAAAAAAAATACTTTTAACGTTTTCCTTCTAAATAATTATTTTCCATGTCAATGTTTTTTAAAATTTTATTTGATAATTTTTATTTAAATAAATTATTTATAAAATTAATTTAACTATATTTCAATTTTTTTCAAAAATCATTCTTTTTAAGTGTTTTAAACAGAACATTTTAACAAAGGACAAATGGAATGCTCTATTTTTAAAGTATACAGAAAAGAAGAATTTTCTTGTCACCATGAATGTTATTTGATATCTAGATTACTTTTCAAGAGCTTACATTTTTTATTAAATAAAAATCACACTTTCTATTTTTCTTGGGTATTTTGGTATTGAAAATGGTGTTTTAAATGAAAGTTGTATTTTTATATCCAAAAGTGATTTCCATACAAGTTAAAAGAGTTTTTCAAATGTTTTATTATGAAAAGGTTAATGCATAAAATGTTTTATTCATATTTTTGTTATTGGAAATAATATAATATAGGTGAATCTAGATTATTCTATGTGAGACCATTATATCTCATACAATGGGTGTACACAAATAACACTCTAATTCATTGGGTAATGATTAGGTTATCTGGAGAATTGTGCTGGAAGTTGTTCATATAGTTATTTAAATATATAATGGTTCTGTAAGGGTTCTATGAGATGATGTACCAAGGTAAATACATGAATTTTAAATGCATTTTAATGAGTTTTCATTGAAATCATTTGTGTTAAGAAAGTAAAATAATTTTTTTTAAGATTTATAATATTCATTCTGGGTAAAAAGTTAGATTTTTAAGAAAAGTTTTTTCATGTATTTTTATGTTTTTCACTAGACTAATGGTTTTCTTCTTTTTAGTTCCCTTATTGATATTTATTTTCTTATCCCACATTTTATTTTTTTTCATAGAATCTAATTATGGGTAAGGGAAAGTAAGTGTTCAAGTTTAAAGGCATAAATATTTTTCATGAAAATAATATCATGTTTTTTAAAAGTTTTATATGGTGAGAAAAATGAATGTTGATGGAAAGTGTCCAATTTATTATATGGGTTTTTATGTATGAGTTATAACTTAATTCTCTAAAAATAATATCTTAAAAAGATCCCAAAATTGAATAGAATGAATTATTGACATATATCTCAAGATTATCTAATGTTTGAGGGTGGGTAATTATATTTAGTGGTTACAATAATATACTAGTTACTGAGAAATGGATCAGTACCATTAAAAATATATATTCCATTTTCCAAGTTTCAAAGCATGAAAAAATAATTTTGGTTATCTATTGTTTGTAACTTGAATCAGATCAATGGTGTAAAACTATTAATACTACTATTCAACAAGATAAAATTCTCTCCATGGAATGGGATGAGTGTGGGAACATAATTTTGAATAAGTGCTTTTTTTATATCCCTCACATAAAAATGGAGAAGTAATTACATTTGTTAAAGAATAAGTATGAGTAATATGTCAGTACCTATGATGAAGATGTTCAAAAGAAACTCTAAAAACCATGGAGAAAAAAATATGAGATTCACTTCATGATCAACATGTGTAAGGAAACATATTGGGAATATTATTAAAGTTATGAGAAAATGTATTGTGTTGAAAGGAAGATCATTAGAAAATCAATTATCGATGTGATGAGAAGAAGTAAGATAATGATGTAAATAATAAGAAAGATCAATATAATAAACCACTCCCACTCTTGTGTTTAAAGTGTAAGGAGTATAGAAATCATGATAACTAGTTCCCAAATTCAAAGGTTAATTATGATGATCGACATAAGAAATCTATTAATCCAAGTAACAAATGGAAATATAATGTGATCACTATTTTTGATGAGGGGTGTGATAATGAAATGGTGAAAGGTATACTTACCATCGACTTCAAAACTTATAATGCCTTATTTAACTCATGATCTACCCATTTTTTATCTCTCAATAATTTTATAAGGGTATCAAGATTCCAACCAAATTTATAGATGTTGGATTAAAAATGAAAACCCCTAATGTTATGATGATCACATATAAAATATATGATTCTTCTCAGTTTGAAGTTTATGGGAATGTGCTTCCTTTAAATCTTTTCATTCTCCCTCTGATTCAATTTGATATTATAATAGGCATGGATTTACATTCTTTAAATAAATACCACAACAATGACCAAGGACGGTAAGTAAAATTTGATATTCCTATCAAACCTACGATAATCTGTCAATGTGATGATAAATGGGAACTTGTAATAGAAATCACACCCATTTTATGGGTTTTTATTTTTATTCAAAATGGGTGTTTGCCCTAGATGGTTGGGGTTAAACTCAAAAATAATTATATTCCTATTTTAAGGGAGTTTTTAATATCTTTTTAAAAGAATACCTAGTCTTTCGAAAAATATTGAAATTGAGTTATGAGTTGAACTCATACATGGTGCTATGAATAATTCAAATACTCCATATAGAATGACCCTGGCTAAGTTTTCAGAATTGAAGAAGAAACACTTAGAGAGTACTGAAAATGGATTTATTCAGAAAAGTGTGTCACCTTGGGATGCACCAATTCTTTTTGTTAATAATAGATATGGATCAATGTGAATCTATGATGATTATCGAGAGCTGAATAAGATCATAATCAAGAAAAAGTTTCCTCTACCCAGTATTGATGACTTTTCTTATCAACTACATAGAGATTAATAATTTTCCAATACGTAAATTCATTATGGATATCATCAATTTAATATCAAGAAGTTGGATATACCCAATATATCATTACATATAAGATATAGACACTATGAATATATAATTTTTCCATCTACTCTTACTAATTCTCGTGCTCTCTTCATAGAATTAATTAAGAGAGTCTTTATAAATTACCTTGATAAATTTGTGGTAGTATTTATAGATTATATTATTATATATTCAAATACGAATAAAGATAATGAATATCACTTAATAATTTTACTTAAAAACCTAAGCAAGGAAAAACTATATCTAAAATTTACAAAGTGTGATTTTTTTTCTAAAAAACATTTCATTTTTTGGGTAATATAATATCAATAGTGGGTGTATAAGTTTATTAATAAAAGATGAAAGTTATTTAACATATACCCCAAAAAACCATGGTGACTGAGATATGATTTTTTATTCATTGGGTTGGATATTATCAATGGTTTGTGGATAATTTCTCATGAATATCTAATAGAAACATAAATTTAACTCATAATGATGTTATGTTCCATTGAATAGATGAATATGAGGAAAATGATAAGGAATTTAAGAGAACATTAGTTTCTAAACATGTACATACATTAACCTATAGTGGATAATGGTTTCTAATCTATAGTGATTCATTGAAGAAGGGTCTGGGATGTTTTCTCATGTATAATTACATAGTTATATCTTATGACTCATGAAATTGAAGGTTCATGATAAAAATTACCCAAATCATAAATTAAATTCAACTATGCTAATTTATTCATTAATGATATGGATGAATTCTGTTTATGAAAAAAGATGTGATATATATAATAATCATAAGAGTTTATAGTATATATTCTCAAATAAATATTTGACCATGTTCTAGAGAAGATGATTGAAGATTATGACTACTCAATAAATTACCACCCTAGTAAAGAGAACAAGGTAATTAATGCCTTGAGTTTAAAGGATCAGTATACATTATCTATGATGAGTATAAAAAAAGATCCAATATTTATGGATTTGAAAAATATGGGTATGGAAATTATGAAGGAAGTGGCAAAATATTTTCTTTCTCAAATAATTGTTCAACCATATATCCAATTGAAGATTAATGAGGCATCAAAGAAAGTTGTATCTCTATAGAACAATGTGATAAATTTTACTGAGTTTGACCTTGATTGTAATGGAATGATATGGTTCAGGAACTATGTATGTGTTCTATACATACCTAATAAGTAGAAAGATTTATTAGAGGAAGCTCATAATTATTCATTCTCTATGCATCCTAGAAGTGAAAGGATATATCGATATTTGGAATACTATTTTTTGTGGGATACAATGAAGAAAGATATTGCTGAATATGTATCTCGATACTTGATATGTTTGAAAGTTAAGTATTAGAGATAGAATTATAAGGGTATCTTACAACTATTACCCATACCGGAATGGAAATGGGAAAACATTACCATAGATTTTGTCTTTGAACTCCCAAAAAAATATAAAGATCATAATTCTATATGGGTTGTAGGCTATCACCTTAAAAATTCAAAACGCTTCATTCTCATCAGAATACATTTTTCTATGGATCATCTTGCTAGGATATACATTAAGGAAGTGGTAAGGTTTAATTTAGTTCCAAATTATATTATATCTGATTAGGATCTGAGGGTTTCTACAGAGTTCTGGAAAAGTCTTCAGTAAAACCTTGATAAAAAATTGAGTTTCAAAACTGTGTATCATCCAAATATAGATGGTCAATCTGAGAGAACAATTAAATACCTATAGTATATAATGAAATCTTGTTTTATGAATTTCAAATGTGGTTGAGATCATCAAATTCTTATAGTTTAGTTTTCATAAAACAATAGCTTTCATTCAATCATTCATAAGGATACTTATCAATCCCTCTATAGAAATATGTGTTTAACTACAATGTTATTTGATGAAGTTAGAGAAAGGGAGCTATTGGGACTTGAGATAGATGAGGAATTTTTAGAGAAGGGTAGAGTCATTCAGAAGAATGTCATGGAAACTCAGAGTTGACATAAAAGTTATGCTGACAATCCTTGGCATGATATGGAGTTTAAAGTTGGAAAGAAGTTAATTCAGTGAATTTATCCATGGAATAATGTTGTGATATTTAGTGTTAAAGGAATGTTGATCCATAAGAATACTGGAACCTTCTATATTCATGATCAAGTAGGGATGATTGCTTATCACATGGAACCTACACCAAACTTATCTCAATTTCATGATGTGTTCCACGTATTTTTATTGACTAAGTACAAACCTGATCCTTCACATGTATTGAAATAAAATATCATACCATAATATAATGATATATATTATGAAGAAAAACCTATGGATTTTCTGAATTGTAGAGATTAATTTCATTGAAACAGGACCACTCACCTGGTCAATGTTTTATGGTGAAACAACTAACTCGATTTAGCTACCTGGGAACCTTGGGATATGATGAGGTAGAAGTATCCTTAGTTGTTTGTATCAAGGTAATGTAATTTTTAGGGTGAAATTTATTTAAATAGGATATAATAAAAAACTATGAGATTTTTTGAAATATTTTTTTTCAAATAAATTCAATTATTTGATAACCTGTGTTTCACGCAACATCGAGTTTTAATGAAACATAAATATTCTAATAAAATTATTATTTTAAAATGAACATTATATCCTAGACATTAAATTTTGAGCTATGAATATGAATTATAACATTTTTAAAATATTTTTATATGATAAAATATATCTATAAGTAAGTACACGATTTTTAGGAAAGCCTTTATATGTTATGAACAAAAATCTCAAATTTTTATTTTTTTGTTAACAAATAAAAAAATTAATTTTTGAAAATTTTATAAAATTTATTTTAAAAAATTAAACTCATTTTTTGAATCAACATGTAAAAATTATATTATGTTGAATTTTTGAGAATTTTTTTAAATGATACCTTTTTCGCTGAATAGTGAAATACTAATTTTTATTAAAAATCATCTTTTCGTTTAAAGAATTTAAAAAGTTACATATCGTATAAGAATGTATTAATAGTAAAATTTGAATAATTATTTTATGGTTAAACCAATTTATTTAATTTTAATAAAATTCATGTTGATGTTTGATATAATTTTTTTAATACTAATGGAAATCTTCTCTTTGTAAAACCCCTTTTTCATCGCATTTTTGGGTTTAATTTTAAATTAAAATTTCCCAATTAAATGAATAGAATATGTAAAAATGGATTCAATATTCAGAATCATAATAAATAATATTATATAATATGTCTAACTTAAATTTTCATCAAAATTAATAGTAAAAATAGTAAAAATTAACTACTACAATTAAGGTTAAAATAGGTTTTACGAGGTGTTAAAATAAAAATATAAGTGGTGAAATGACCTAAAACCTTGTCCAAATACAATTATCTAGAAATAAATAGAAATTATAACATCTAAGGGTTTATAATGAACCATTTTGGATCTTTTTTTTCATGTTTAAAACATGGTTAAACCTTTTTCATTTAAAAAATTCCTAGTGTGTCATGTCCCCCACTTATTAGAGGGAACCTCCTCTCCCCTCATATTCGAACTTCTAAAACATTTTGGTTCATAAAATAACTATAAAAATATGTTAACTAATTAACTCCCTGCATCCAAGATGTATTGTTTTTGATTGGTAACCCCTAATATGAATTCTTTTAGTTCTAACTTAAGGAGTTTTTTCAAAGAATATGTATCATTCTTAACCGATTTTTTATTATATTTTTTCTTCCACCTCCTTTATATCTTCATAAAAAAATATGATATAATAACATAATTATATCCCGTATAATAAGATTTTACTTTTTTAATAAAATATTTTACATCTGACTATTCTCCCTTCAAATGGGAAATGAAATTATCGATCTTGTGTACAACAGACTACCACCTCGCGAACCGATGTAATTCATTTTCCTTAACCACCTATCGTAGTTTGAAATAGTGATATATTTAATATTTATAAATTATATTTATGAAATATTTATACTCATATAATTATAAAATCACATATACCATCTTACTATACAGTCCTTTGGAAAATGATAACATAGATCATGTGTACGTGGGACTATCACCTCCACGAAGTGATGTGATACATTTTCCTCTTATTTTGACATGAATAGTGGTAAGGGAATATTTAATGAATATATATGATATATATGACATAAAAAATATTTCTTAAAGTTGTAATATTATTTATCTTTATTTCTTTTCACCCATTATGAAAATGGAAACAATGCTCATGCATACGTGTAACCGATAGTCTCTATAAACGATGTGATTATTTTTCACATCCCTAAATTTTATAGATTAAATTAAATGAATATATAATAAATATATTTTATACATATATAATTTTTAACATTATTTAGATGATGTAACCATTATCAAAGTAAAAGGACTAAAAATATCATACCAAAAGATACATGAAAAATAAAGAGTTTATTACTCGATATGTGATTGTTTACATGGAATTGTTAATAAATGTGTAATAAATGGTCATAATTAAATCATATATAGTATGAAATATATGATTATTTTTTAATAAATTTATTTATAATAAACCTATATATATCATATAGGAGTTTTTAATGTGTATGAATAAATTTGAGACTTGATGTAAGGGTATTTTTTATCTCACATTTATTTCTGTTGGATACATGTAAAATTCACAACTTGTTAATTTTGTGTGGTGAAAATTCTTCCCATGAATGTATTTTATGATTATTATTAAGAAAATTATTTATATTTAAATATCAATATATTTTTCTTTCTTTCCTTTGGCTTATGATCCAAACATTTCCAAAGTGTAAAAGGTTTTATGTTACAATCTCATTGTTTTTTAGGATTTTTTATGATTATTATTTCGTTGATGTAATAATATGATATATATATAAATAAACTCATAAATTTTCTTATACTATGGTTATTTATAAAAATTATATGTTTTATATTATTTTTACTCTCTTTATGCATTAAAGTATCAAAATAATGTTTCTAAGTAAAACAAACTTTATTTATCTCTTCGATCAAAAATAATTTTTATTCCATGTAAATGTTTTCTAAAAATGTTTTAAAGAATGTTTTTAATATTATATAGTGATATTTTAAATAAATTTTTACCAACGTTTAATTTTTTTAAAAAATGGTTTAAAAATAATATTTTATCATTTACTAAACATTTCCCTTTTGTACTTTATGAAACATGTTAAATGAATATTCATTTTAATATTTATAGAATGAAAAATATTTTCAACCGTTATAACTGCTCAATGGTTTAAAGATTCATTTACATGTTTTCTAGTTTATTTTAAAATAAAATGTTTTATTTAATATTTTGTATGTTTTTATATTTTAAGGAAGTTATTTCAAATTGGGTAGGTTATTTTCCTCATGAAATGTTACAAGTGATATTTAAAAATCATTTCCATCCAAGATGAAATCCTTTGATGTTACTTAATTTTTACTAGGGACATGATCATATGATTCCATCCTTATTCTTTATATGTGTGTTTTATGTTTATTAATACAATGTTTTTATGAAACATGTTCCTTTTCCATGCGTCTCCTTATAAAGAAATCATGATTTTTGTTGAACCTATTTATTTTCCATGTGTTATACTATGATTAAATGTATATAAAAACAATTTATTCTCATGGGTTATAATGTGATGAATATTTTATAATATTGTGGCATGAAAATTTATAGATTATATGATGTTTTAGACCTATATATATCTCTAATTAAATTGTTAAAGAGTAATATCTCATGAGATAAACCAGATTAAAATGGGAAGTGAAACCAATTCTGTAAGGGAATTTTCACACTATGATAGTCATGGGAGTAAACCCTGAATACTAGAATGGTTTGGGGAGTTAAAAAAAATCCATTTTTATAGTATTGGGGGTGATCCTTGACTAATAAAATGGTTTAGGGGTGTGAACCCAATACACTATGATATTCCTCAGAGTAAACCTTGACAATTATGATGGTTTTTTAGAATAAACCCAATAAAATATGATTATTTTGGAAATTATCCTTGACTAATAAAGAAATTATTTATATACTTATGTTTATGCCACAATTCCATTTTGTATGCTAATGTTATGATTACTTTTATCATGTTATTTGATTCCTTTATGATTTATGTCTTATGAGATTCCAAGATTTATGACATGTCTCAAGATTAAGATATTTGATATATAGAAGTATGGTTTTTAAATGTGAATCTCATGTTCTTATAACCTTATAATAATGTTATTATTATCTGATCATTGATATCTACCTTGTAAACCCTTAAAAAGAATTTGAGCTTGTTTTTTTTGTATTTTATGTCTAAAAAAGATTCTAGTTATGAATAACTATAAGGCCCCAGCCTTAAACCTTACTTAATCTTGAGTTATTACAAGATTACACATTGAGGATCTTTTCAGGTTTATAGTTTTAGAGATATGATCATAAAACATGCATTACATTCAACATTTAAACAAAGTGGTTACATAAAAGATAGTATTAATTTTTCCCATCAACAGAAACATATTTAAAATAAAACATGGATTCCTTCTTGACACTTCTTTGACACTATCATCATATCATGTACCTCTCCCTTGACCTGTGAAAAACATTTCAAAAACATAGGATGAGCATAAAAAGCTCAGTAAGGCATATACAAATATGGAAAGGAAACATGAGTACATATATACGTAAGAGTGAAATCATACTTTACCCATAAAATATAAGCAATTTAACATACCTCATCAAATCATGAATAAATCATAGAAATCATAAGACATAAAGGTAACTTGAGGAATTCATAACATTCTTATGTAGGGAGTAACCCTCTTGGTTATGTTTGGAATACCCATCATAGTATATTCCCTAAATCTCTTCAGAGAAACCCTAATGTTTAACCCCTTCGTGTTACCCAATGCATTGGAGAGCTATATCAGGCTCACCTTCCCTTAGTTTATTACAGAACCACCCATCATCATAATAATTCCCAAGAACCCTAACATAATCTTATCACATAAAACATGCATAAAGGAAACATAACATTTCCACATTTCAATCACAAGATATCAATACAACACATTGATATAATAAAAACATTATGAAAACCATTTTCAATACCAAAATAAAAGAAATGTAAAACATGGTATTGATTTTTCATTTTAAAAAAAGTATGGCTTGTAGAGGAAGCCAAAACTCAAATAATGGTCACGGCGGCGGAGAAGTCATTGTCATCGCATACGTACGAAAAAAACATTCCCTTTTGTCATTTAGTAAAACACTTCGTATAAAAAGATCTCTTTTGGATAAAAGTAAAAGTAAAAGGGGTTTATACACCGTATAAAAGAAGGTTGTGTATAAAACAAAATATACCTCAATGAAAGGAGATTGAGACGAAGTCCCATACATCGGGTCCGACTTGACTCGATCATTCTTTAATGTCCTGAATAATAAACTTGAGTTAATTTCTACTTTCTTAAGAACCTTTTTCAAGTTCATTATTCCTTTTATATCACTTATTACCATGTCATGAACACTATGTAATTATTTAAGTTAATAACGGTCGTTTTAACGATCATTGGTACTTGAGTAAAAAATATGATCTTTATAATTACCAGTTGTTAATGTATCCATTATATCCAGAGTTATAATCAGGATGTATATATCATATATATCATATATATCCAGTATATACATGCATTTATAATATTACATAATAATTTAGAGGTAAGAAATGAAATGCACCATTCATGGAGACGGTAAGCCGTACGTACGCATGAACGCTACTTTCATTTCTATTTCTTACTTAATGGAGTGAAATATTAATGATATAAAGGTATATAATAATTCCAGTATAATATTATAAATAATATCGTTAAATGTATCCTTTATATGTACCACATATGGTATTAAGGAATCAAATCACTTTGAGGGGGTGATAGTCCGCACTTTCTAAAATGAAGATATCGCGTATACCCATAATGGAAGCCATAATGGTATTCCATAAATGAAAAATACAGAAGCTTAAGGAAAACATAAACATATTATATATCATATATAAATATAGTTACATCTTAATGGCCACCTTTGAAGGTGTTATATGAGTGTTGAACAATCATCGTTTCGTGAGGCTTAAATTCACCATCCACAGAAACAATATGTTCTTTAACCATTAGATGTAGGTGTGTGTAAGTGTAGCTCGAATACTTCTTATAACAACATCCTAGTATATTGAAGATACTGGTGTTGTTACAAAAGAAAGTAATAAAAAGAGCTTAGAGGGTTGGAGAAGCAAAATAAAATATAAAAGCACAAGAGAAAACACTACCTTTTAAACGGGTAACTCTTTTTGATTTGAGCTCAAAGGATTACTTGGGAAGACTTATGCCCAAAGTGAGGATTCTAGGAGTAATATAGGGATGTGGAGAGACAAAATGAGCAGGGTTTGGATGAGACAAAGGCTTGAGAGGTGTGGGTAAGGAGGTAGAGGTGGGGGCCGTTTATAAGAGGAGAGGAGGGGCACTCTTGGAAAGGTATAAAAGGTTACTTTATTTTCAAATGATTTTCGGATTTTAAATGTCCCACATTGATGTTTTTCTAGGATAAGGTGATAAGGGTTCGAAATATACTCATCCAATAGGTCTTTGACATGTGTAAGTTATAGTTTTAACATTATATTTTCATTTTATTTAAATCCTTCATTAATGAGGTAATCGCTGCATCATCATGATGTCATAAATTGTTTAATTTATTTAATGTCTAAAAATTATAAAAAAATACTATGATTTATTAAATCTTTTTATCTTTCCAATGACTATTTATAGTAAAAAATATGACTTGTATAACCCCATTTAAAAATTGTTTTAGTAAAACAACTCAAGTTTGTGACATTTTTATTTTAACTTTAAATAAAAAGGTATTAATGTAATTTTCCCACCAAAGTGGCTCCATGGGGTCCCCAAGTTGACCCATGGGTTTTCTTGGTCGGACATGACACATCCAATAAGGGTAGGACATGTGTCTAGGTCATTTAATATTATTAAAACATTATTTTTACCTTAAACTACACTAATTACCTCTGATCGCGATTAAAAACATAAAAGTTACTATTCACCAAAAAATTATTTTAATCCCATTGAACAACATTTACTTATTAATGACAACCATGTATGTCATATTTTTGAAATTCATATCTCAGAGATGGTAAAATTTCATTTAAATGAAAAATCAGTTTTTTAGGTACCACTTATTTGTTTCACTATTCATCAAAAATTGATGTTTTCAGAAAAATACCAAACATTAACCCTAAGATATATTTGATATTATGAATTAAAAAATGATGTCTATTTTACAAAATTCAAAACATATGAGTTATATTAATTAATTTAATAATTAATTCCCGCTGTCAGAGCAAATAGCGTGTTTTTATGAAACAATAAGTATCAAAAGATTGACACTAGTTTAAGTCCAATTTCAAAGTGAAATTAATTCCAACACCCAATATTGGATTAAATGGTAAAAATATATTCTAATTTCACTTTAAAACCAATTAAAAAGATAATCTAACCATACAATTAAATTATATGAAAAAGCAATTTTGATGTTAAATGCAGTATTTTTCACTATTCATTAAAAAATGAACATTGTCAGAAAAATACCAAAAAAATATCCAATGTAAATTTCAATTTCCCAATCATAAATAATATGTTTATTTTGACAAATAGATTATAAAATTGTCAAAATTTTTATTTAAAAATGGTTTTCCATCAAAAGGCAGTAAAATACTCTCTTAAAAATATTAGTGTATTCCAATCTTAAGATTGGATTTATTCTCATTTTAAGCCTCTAAAACACTATCTAATTCCTAAATAGACATAGAAAGAATATCTATTATTCATTACTTACTTGGGATGTTACAATAACTTACTAGTAATGATGTAGTTATTTTATGAACCAGTCATTTATGTATCCATGTTTCCAAAGAAACTAAACATTTACAGTCCTCATGCGTGTTTTGTATGATAAAATGAATATTAATATACTAAGATGTAAAATAATTGTATGATAAGTTTGTATAACGACCCATACCCTAGTAGCATAGAGCCAGCTTATTAGTTTATTACATTAGAATAAGATATAATAAATCACATCCCAAATAACCAAATAGTCTTATATTCTTGGTAAAATAGATACATATTTTAAATTCAAATCACATTTTATAGAAAAAATTACGAAAAAGTATTTTCTTTGAGAACACCATTATTCTCCTTAGTGTAACCCTATATATCAATTATAATTAACATCATAGAAACCATGAGAAAATAAAACATAATAACTAGGTGAGGTTAAATCATTAGTTAGGGTTAAATACAATATTAGTAATAATGAATCAATCAACATAATCAATATAGAAAGGTATATAACTAAAATCACATGCAATTTAATTAATAAACTGAGAATGAAATGAATCCATAGATTTTTTTCATAGTGAAAATTATATAAATAATAATGATTAAATTATGAATGCAAGAAATGATTAATTATTCAAGACATGTATCTAGAAGACTATCGTCAAGACCTTTCACAAGATGGTTTAATATAATTGTAATAACCCATTTAATTCTAGCTTAACTGATTTATCCTTTGAGACTATAGATGCATCGATGGGTAATCTATAACTGGGACCCACCCATGTATTCAAATCCAAATCATTCTTCATATATTGAATACTTTATTTAATTAATTAACAATTCTTATTATCATCAAATATTCGTATTGAATAAAAGATATAGGTTTATTAATATTTCCCAAATTAATCAAATAACTTTAAAAGTAAAACCATACGTAAAAATGGAATACAATTTAGCTTAAAATAATATCCATCATACAAGAATATTAATATTTAAGATAAATTTAATTTCTAATGAAAAATTATTATAATAAAGTGATTGTTTAAAGAGAAATTTAACGATCATAAAAGAAAGTGATATTGTGTAATAACTTTTATCACACAGTAATTTTCAATTCAAATCAACTTGGATGAAATAAATCAATGTGAAACTTAAAATACCATTATTATTGAATAAATCATGATATTAAATGTCAAAGGGACAATATATACACTATATAGAAGTGAATTGGTGTGTAATACAAAATAAGTCTCAATGGAATGTAAATTCAGATAGAATCCATTAACACTTGTAATGAGTCGAATCATATGCACCATAAATGTTATATTTATCAAATTTAACATTTAATAACATAAATATAATGAGATTAATGGTATTATATATCAAATGTCTATATACTTACACCACACACAAAAATAAGTGGTGAATAAAGCATAAATCTCACAGAAATAAAAGTGAGATGAAAAAACCCTTACCTCACGCTTCCCTTAATGTTTCATACCTTATCCCCCTATATAATGGTTTGAATAATGATATTAAATACTTAAATAGCTATATTTATATTTATAATACCTTATGTTATGATTTTATAATTTATTTTTACCCATTTTATCTATAATATTTCATTAATTTTATGGTTTTGGGTGCGTTCATTTCATGGTTTCATGATTGGTTCTCATGAGTATAAATATGGATGTTCTTGTAAAATGGGAATATTACTCCATAATTTTAATTAAATGGTATTATTGAAATCCCAGGAGTATTAATATCCCCATATATCATTTTTTCCAAACATGAGGATGATTTATTTGATAAACTGTTAACGATAAATGATTTTTTTTATTTTTCTGGTTTTTAAGAACATCACGAACTTGTATTTTTATTTACTAATATGATTATATATTAGTTATATAACATGAAATAGGTTTTAATATAACAATTAATATATTATTTAACCATAAAAACAGTTTTATGTCCATCCATTGAGGCACTAATATAAAACAAACAAAATCATTATTCATAGAGATGATTAACCGACATAATTTGTATAGTAGTTTCTTTTCTTTGAATAAGAATTAGAGATAAAATGAGTTTATATAATATATTAAATTAGAAACATAATTTATATTATGTACATAATTTTTTAATTATTATTCCTTGATGGAAAAAAGATATAAGGAGAATGTAGAAGTAGAAAAGAAAACAAGAGAGGTGTTTTGAGAAAATCACCTCTTTAATATCACCTCTTTGGAGGACCCCTTTAAGACCTTATATTTGGTATTTTGGTGAGTAAATGATCAAGTGTACGTGGGTAGTTTTAGGAGGATATTTTTTTATATATTTTAGGAGCATCATTGCTTTTGGGTCGAAATAGGGTGGTGCGGGGTGGTAATTATACTCGAGGATAGGTGGGTTTATGTGGTTAAATAATGATTATTTTATTTTTAAAGATGACCAAATTGAGGTGTAATTAATTTAAATTAATTTTAATGATAATTAATGATTAAATTTATGTATAGGGTTAATAAATTACTCAAAACCCCATTTAATGATGCATTTTTAGGTATTTTAATCCTTTAACCTTTAACTTTAACCATTTTCATTATTTTTCTTATACTCCAATAAATAAATTTTTTACCTTGGTAAATTTTTTATGTTGGAAAATTAATTTGAACTTAAAATACCTTATTATTATGAATTTCTAATAAATTATACCAATTTAAATTCAAATAATTGGAAAATTATATTTAGAATTAATCCCATAAATGCAATGAGAAAACGAGCTTTTAAAGTGTAAAAGCTCAAAAGTTTGAAATGTTTTTATATATAATTTCAATGTGAAATTGATTAAAAAGAGATAAAATATATTTTTTATCTATAATTTAACTATTTATACTTTAATACCAATTTAAAATATAATTTATCATTATAAATTATTTATATAAAAAGCCAGTTTTAAATTAAAATGAAGTATTTTTTACTATTCATTAAAAAAATAAAACTTATCATAAAAATAATAAAAACAAACCCTAAGATAATTTAAATACACTAAATTTAAAAATAAAAGTATTATATCAAAAAAATTTGTAAAATTTTCAAAATTTAGTTTAAAAAAAGTTCACCATTAAAATTTGGAAAAATTTCCTCTTAGAAAAATACTTCTTTTTCATGCTTGAAATTGGATATATTCTTATCTTAATCCTATCAAAATTTAAAAAAAATATATTTCCTTATATATTTCACTAATATATACTAATTTAATTTACTGACATATAATTCCTTATGGGTATAAAAATTGTTTTTTATAAAAAATGTATCCTTTATGTTTCGTTGATTTTTATTTTCATTTATATTTAATTGGTAATTAATGAATTCATCTGAATAACTTGTATAAACTATATTATATTAATTTTTTTATCTCATTAATTTACTCAATTATAATTACTAGGTGATAACTATCTCAATTAAATAATAATAATGAATTATTATATTAAGCTCGGTGTTCTGTGAAACTTAAACTATCGATGGAATTTAATTTATTTAAGATCAATACTGTATAATATTGGGGTGTTACATTATCTCCCTTCAATAAATTGTGTCCTTGAAATTTGAAATTTCACTTTGAAAATAAAAGGTTTATACTTGAAAATAACTTTTTGGATAACCCACATCCTAAATAGGTTTAATAAAACACCCCATTAATAATAGGGAAAGAGAAATGTAAAGGTTACCAAAGAATTATGATTTTTGAACAGGATAAAATTATTGAGAAGTAAGAACTTTGAAATTGAAGATAAATATACACATAAAGTTCTGATGTAAAATGATAGAGGAAATGGTTATTATAAAGTTAACTATAAAGAAACATAAATCTTGTGATTTCTTAAAAGGCTATTGATTTATTAGTAAGAAGAGTAAACAAATAATTTTTTTTGTTCCAAAATCATTTTCCCAGGGTTCAAGGAATCTTTTACTATCCAAATGAGAACTTGAATTTTTTTTTAAACATTCCTAATTTCATTCCATTTCATAAGAATAATATTATACTTTTATTGTGATTTGATCTATTTCCACTTCCTCTCTAATGCCAGGAAATTGATATTCAAGAGGAAATTTTATGCCTAAAGTACTTTTAATAAATCATAAGATCCATAAGAAATTTCTCCAGTCTCTAAATATTTTCCAAAACCAAAATGGTTAGAACATGTAATCCAGTATGATAAACCATACTTTAAACATAAAAAACAATATCCAAGGTTCAAATTAATCCATTCCACAAATAGTTAACCGTATGAATCCTCCAAAACACTCAAATCAATATTCATTGTCTAAAAATATAGAAGGAAGGTTATATGATTTACCAAATCAACATTATATTCACTAAAGAATATAATGTAACTCTTATTATCACATACCAAATATATTAATACCTTTATAAACTTAATACCTTAGTGAAAATAAGAACAGTTCCAAAAAATAAAATATTTGGTTATTGAATATATTCCTTAAATCCAAACATATAGTAGACCTAGAAAATGTGACATAAAACATAAAATCAATAACCGCTTTCATAGTCACCAATAATATCCTATAAAGATCTCTTTATACCTACATTAAGCACATATTCAGGTTATATTCCCCAAATAATGTTTTTACAAAAGAAAAACTTGCCGTATAATCAATTCTCTTGGTTGTTGGTATCAATCAACACATGATTTTAAATACTTGATGAAAAATTACAAAAATATACCCCTTTTACATTCCATAATAATTATAACCAGGATATAATCGATAATATAATCTTACCACATTATTCAAGGATACAAATAAGGGATAAAAATAGTCATTCCACTTTAGCTATATTAATAACATAAGCCTATCCTTGATCCCTTAGATTCTCATGAGGTATATTGTTTTGGCAGTTGGGGAATTCATTTTCCCAGTTCCCCATGTCCCTGTAGTTGTAACACTAGATAACATCCTTTTTATCCTAACCTTTTCATTATTTTTCCTTACAAACCTTATCTCTACACTCATAATAAACTCTTAATCCTTTTAAGAACTTCCCTATGTGGTTCTTTCCAAAATTACAACATGTGGGAAAATACTTCATTTTCTTCTTACATTTATCAATCCATTGGTCTATGATCCTCTACTTCTATTATATCCCTTTGATGTGATAGGACTTTTATAATTCTTTCTCTATCTTGACAAAACATAAAAGTATTTAATCATATGAGGAAAATGTTTGTAAGAATAGTTCCCTTTGAGGACTTGTCTCAATCCTTTGAAAGACATGGTAAATATTTCACTCTATAATGCGTATGTAATCTATATCATACCTAGATAACCTTATAAAGGTATATTCATACTATGAAAAAATTTACTCTCCATTTTGATTTAAACTAAGTAAATTTATCTTTATTTCAATTTGTTCCTCATGAGGGAAATATTTTTTTTGAATATTGTATCCTTAAAATCATTCCATTACATAAGTTCTATTTATTCTTACTCCCTATTATTTGTATTAATAACCACCATTGGTCAACATCATCTTTGAGTAAATATACTGTAATTTTTACTTTTTTCCTTTTCATTACATCCTAATACTGAAAATATCTTCTCTAAAGACATAATACATCTCTCATCAATAATTGGATTAGTAGTCCCACTAAAGGATGGAGGATTTTGTATCATAAATAGATCCAACATAGGAATGTTCACTATGTAATATTTCTCTCCATCCTGGAAAAGTTACTTTTCATAACTTGATTAAGATGACCTAAAATAGCAAAAATTTTCTCTATTCTAATACTTTTTATATTAGTTCCCTTAGCCGGGAAATCTCTACATTGTCTATGAGTATTGATACCATTTTTAAATCTATGTTTCATTTCTAAACTATGTAATATACTAGATTATATCATATCATAATGAAAATAATATATAATCCCAAAACTAGTGAAACACTTAAAAATAAATTGAAAATTTAGGTATAACTAATCACTAAATAATAAACTTGGTTTCTCTAGGAATATTCTCAAAGTATATTATAAGTTTATTCTTTCATAATCTATGTTTAACTAAATCTAGTTCCTAAGGTTTCTAATAAACTTTCTATGATAACAACAGTAACGACCCAGACCCCAGTAGCCCAGAACCAGTGCCTTACATTATTAAATTGTCATAAAATACAAGAAATCACATCCCATTGGACCAAATAGTTTAGTAGTCTTGGTAAAATAGATACATATTTGAAATTCAAATTACATTTTATACATAAAATTACAAAAAAGTGTTTTATTTGAGAACACAATTATTCCCCTTAGCGTAACCCTACATATCAATCATAATAAACTTCATAGAATCCTAGCTAAAATAAAACATTTTAAAGGGGTGATCTTAGATACTCAGTATGGGTTAAATACATTAGAATAAATAATGAATCAATGATCATAATAAATATAGAATGGTAAATAACGAAAAACATATTCCATTTAACTAATAAACTGATAATGAAATGAATCCAAATATTTTTTCATAGAGAAAATCCTTTGGATAAAAAGAAATAAATTCTGAATGTAGGAAATGATTAATTATTGGACATCATGTTTCTAGAATATTAATCACTTCCATAAATACCTTTCATAAGATAATTTATTCTACATGTAATACCCCATTTAATTATAGCTTGATGGATTCATCCCATGAGAATAATGATGCATCAAGGGGATATCTATAATCATCCCCCACCAATTTGTAACAGTTAAAATAATTCCTCATATATAAAATAATTGATTTAATTAATAAAAAAAATTTCCTTGTCATCAAATATCTATATTGAATAAAAGATATATATTTATGAATATTTCTAAAATTAATAAAATAAATTTCAAAGTAAACACCATATATAAAAATGGAATACAGTTTAGGATATAATCATATACATAATACAAAAATATTGATATTTAATTTAAATGCAATTTCTAATGAAAAATGATTAGAATAGAGTGATTGTTTCAAGATAAAGTTAACAGTCTCAAAAGAAAGTAATATTATGCAATAACTTTTGTCACTTTTGTAATTTTCATATCAATTACACTTGTATGAAATAATTAAAAGTGAAACTTAAAATACAATGAGTAATGAATTAATAATGATATTACTTGTCAAAGTTACAATATATAATCCACATATAGGTGAATTGGTGTTTAATTACGAATAAGTCTTAATGGAATGTAAATTGAGATGAGTCCCCTTACCACTTATAATTAGTCGAATTATATGCCCCATAAAACTTATAATTTTCAATTTAAATAATGAATATCATGAATATAATTATATAAAGTATATGATACTTCAAATATTAGTATAAATTATCCACACACAAGAAATATTTTGTGAATAAGGCATATATCTCACATAAATAAAAGTGATATGAGAAAACCCCTACCTCACGCTTCTCAATAGTGGTTTATAATTTAACCTCACGTATAATAGTTTAAATAGTGTTATTTAATCATTATAGAACTATATTATTATTTATAATACATTTTTTGATGATTTTAAAACATATTTTAACCCATTTCATCAATATCATTTCATTATTTTTAATGGTTTTAGGAGTGTTCGTTTCATGGTTTCATGATTATCTCTCATGAGTATAATTATGGATATTCCTAAAAAATGGGAATATGACTCTATAAGAGGAATTAAAATGTATTAATTAACATAAAATATTATTAATTATCCCATATATCATTTTGGTTTCTAACATGATGATGATTCAATTGATAAAATGTTGATGATAAATGATGAGTTTATTTTAGCAGTTTTTCCGAACATCACGAACTAGATTCATTTTATTTAAAATTATGAGTATATATTAGTTTAATAATACGAAATAGGTTATAATATACCTATCAAAATTTTATTTAACCATAGAAATATTTTAATGACCATCCATTATGGTGTTAATAGAAAATGAACAAAATAATTATTCCCGAAGGCGATTAACTTAAAAAAATTGAAGAATAGTTTCCTTTATTTGAAAAAGAGGAGGTAATAAAATGTATGTATATAAGATATTAAATTATAAAAATAAAATTATAGTATTTAAATGATTATGGAATTTTTATTCCTTGATGTATTAAAGTGATTAAGATAAAGTATAAGAAGAAAAGGAAATAAGAGAAGTGTTTTGGGGAAGTTACCTCTTAAATATCACCTCCTTGTAGGACACCTTGAGGACCTTGGTTTTGGTATTTTGGTGTGAACATAAGCAATTAGAAATTTAGATACTGATCAGGAGTGGTTTTGGTAGATATTTTAGGACCTTAAAGGCTTCTGGGTTGAAATGGGGTGGTGAGGGATGATATTTATACTTGAGGAGAGGTGTGTTTAAGTGATTCAATAATGATTATTTTTTGTTTAAATACAACCACATTGAGGTGGAATTAATTTAAAATAAATTAGATGATAATTAATGTTATAAATAATTTTTAGTATTTATAAATACCATAAAAAACCATTTAATTTTGTGTTTTTATGTATTTTAAGCATGTTCCTTTTAACCATTAACTTTTTCATTATTTAACCTATACTATGGTAAATATTTTTTTACCACGGTAAATGTTTTTTTATAAAAATGAAAATGACCTTAAAATATATTTTGTACCCTCTAATTCAAAATATGGAATCTATTTTACTAAATTCAATTCACATAACTAAAAAAATTAGATATAAAATTAATCCTGTAGACACAGTGAGTGAACATGTTTTTGAAGTGTAAAAGTTCAAAAGATTGAAATGTTTTTTATCCAATTTCAATGTGAAATTGAATACGGTGAACTAAATTAGATTTATTGATGTATAATTTAACTAATTATACTTTAAAACCATTATAAAATATAACTTAACAATATAAATTATATATATGAAAAGTGAGTTTTCAATTAAAATTAAGTATTTTTCACTTCACATTAAAAATAAAACTTATCAGAAAAATACCATAAATTCACCCTAAGATAATTTTTATATTAATATTTTAAAAATTGAGTTTATTTTTTTCAAATAAAATTTTTAAATGTGTAAAAATTTTATTTTAAAATAGGTACACCATTAAAAGGAAGAAAAACTACCTTTTAAAAAAATATAGATTGTTACGCTTAAAATTGGATTTATTATTATCTTAAGCTTATAAAAATTATTGGATGATTTTTTTTAATGTATAAATTATATATTTCATTAATATATTTCCCTAATATTTATTAATTTAATTTATTAATATAAAATTCCATTATGGGCATAAAAATATTTTTTTTATAAAAAAGAACACCCTTTATGTTCAATTTGGTTTTATTTTCATTTATAATCAAATGGTAACCAATGAATTAATTTTATAAACATGTGTAAAATATATTTTCCTAATTTAGTAAATCTCATTCATTCCCACCATTCCAATGATTAGGTGATAACTATCACAATTTAACAAAAATATTTAATCATTTGTTTAGGCTCATTGTTCTTTGTAACACAAGCTATCGATGAAATTGAATTTATTTTTGAAGAGACATACCATAAAATATTAGTGTGTTAAATTCTACCCTTTATTAAATTGTTACCTCCCAATTTTAATTTACACTTTAAAAATCATATTTTTATACATAAAAATACCTTTTTGGAAAACCCACATTGTTAATAGTGTTAATAAAACATCCCATTAATTATAGGGAATGGTAAATCCAAAGGTTACCACACAATTAAGATTTTTTATAGGATAACATTAGTGAGAAGCTAAAACTGGAACATAGAAGAGATATATAACTATCATGGTTTGATGGAAAATGATAGATGACATGGTCATTAGAAATTTAACCACAAAAAAATCATAAATATTTTGATCTGTTAAAATACCATTGATTTCTCAGTATGAAGAGTGTAAAAGGATAACATTTTTGTTCCAAAATTATTTTCTTAGGGTTGAGGGATTCCTTTACTATCCATTTAATCACTAGAAAAAAAACTTATCATATTTCATTCCATGTCATAAGAATAATATTATCCTTTGTTTTTGATTTAATCTATTTCCACTTCTTCTCCTATGTCAAGTAATGGATATTAAAGAATAATTTTTATGCCCAAAGAACTTTTAATGAATAATAAGATCCCTAAGACATTTCTCTAGCCTTTAAATATTTTCCAAAACCAAAATATTTAGAACATTTTATTCATTATGATAAATAGAACTTTTACCGCAAATAATAATATCCAATGTTCTACGTAATCCATTCCACAAGTAGTTAACTTGAAAAGGCTTCCAAATTATATCAATAATAATTCATAGTCCAAAAATTTAAAAGGAGGGTTGCAAGATATCCAAAATAAACATTTAATTCCCCAAAAAAATTAATATAACTCTTATTATCCACTACAAAATATATGAATACCTTGATCACCTAAAAAACATAATTGAAACAAGAATTATCTCAAAAATAAACTCTTATATGTTTGAATATATTCCTTAAATCCAAACATGTAGTAGACCCAGGGAAGTTGATATAAACCATAAAATTAATAACTACTATCATGGTCATCAATATTATCCCACAAAAATATGTTTATATCACCATCAAGCACTTATTATGGTTATCTTCCCCAAATAATGTTTTTTTACAAAAGATAAAATTTCCATAGAATCACTTCTCTTGGGTAGTAGTACCAATAAACACACGCTTTTAAATACTTACTGAAAAAGTACTATAATACCATTTTTATACATTCCATAATACTTATAACTAATAAATAATAAATAATATATTCTTAACACATTATTAAATGATCTAAATAACGAATAAAATTAATCATTCCACTTCAGATATATCAATAGAATAATCTTGACCTTGATCCCTTAACTTCTTCTGAGGTATATTCTCTTGATGCTTGTGGAATTTTTTTTGTAGTTCCCCATTTCAATTTAGTAGTAACATTGAATACCATAATTTTTATCCTTTACTTTTCCTTATTTTTCTTGGTGACCCTTATCATCACACTTATAACAAAATTATAATCCCTTCATGCACTTCCCATGTCGATTCTTTCCACAACTATCAAATATAGGAAAATCCTTCTTTCTCTTCTTCCCTTTATTCATCTTTTTCTCTTCCTTACCCTTCTTATCTTACTTTCCTTATAAGCCATAATACTTGGAGAATTATTTATCTATACTAATAGAACATAATACTATTTCATCATATGATTTTTTTTGTGAGACTATCACCCTTCGAAGACATGGATTAAGACCTTCAAAGAAATGTTCAATATTGCACTCTATGTTATGTATGTAATCCATAAAATACCTAGATAACCTTGTAAATGTAGCTTCATACACTTCAACACTATCCTCTCCCTTTTTCTTTAAACTAAGTAACCTTATCTTCATTTTTATTTGTTCCTCACAAGGGAATTATTTATTAAACAAAGTATCCTTAAAAGAATTGTATTCCATGAGTTCTATTTCTTCTTCCTACCTAGTATTTTGGATCAATGAAAACTATTGGTTAACATCATTTTTTAGGAAATATACTGAACGTGTGACCTTTACCTTTTAAAAACATCATAATAGTAAAAATATATTGTCCAAAGTCTTAATATGTTGACCAACTTCAATTAGATTAGTAGTCCTACTAAATTATGAGGGATTATTTCCCATAAAGCAATCCAATAAAGGAAAGTATCACTGTGGTATTGGTTTATCCATCCAAGAAAGGTTATTTTTCATAACTTGATTTAGATGAATTAATGCTGATATAATTTTTTCTATTTTAATACTAGATGTATGGGTTAGATTAGTAGATAAATATCTAGATTTCCCATGAGTATTGATACCATTATTCCTTCCATATTCAATTTTTAATCAATGAAATATACTTAATTATATCATATCATTATGAAACATTATATATAATCCAAAAACTAGTGAAATACTTAACATAAATTGAAAATTTACATATAAATAATCTCTAAATCATAAAATTAGTTTCTTTGTGAATATTATAAAAGTCTATTACAGGTTTATGTTTTCATAGTTTCAGTTTACTAAATCTCATTCCTAAGGATTCTATAAAATATTTTCTAATAAAAACTATAAAAACCCCAACCCCAGTAACCTAGATCTACTTCCTTACTTTATTAAATTGGAATAAGATACAAGAAATCACATCCTAAAGGACCAAATAGTTTATTATTCTTGGTAAAATGGATAGATAAATAAAATTAAAATTAAATTTTATACATAAAATTACCAAAATGTATTTTCTTTGAGAACACCATTATTCTCCTTAGTGTAACCCTGTATATCAATCATAACAAACTTAATGGAAACCCAAGGAAAATAAAATAAAAGAAATGGGTGTGATAAAATTCTCAATAGGGGTTAAATATAAGGAAATCAATAATGAATTAAGAAGAATAATCAATATAGTATGGAAAATAACTGAAAACACATTCCATTTAATCAATAAACTAAGAATGAAAGGAATCAATAGAATTTTTCACAGTAAAAATCCTATGGATAATAATGATTGAATTCTGAATGAAGAAAATGATAATTATTAGATTTCATGTTTCTGGCACATCAACCACTACTGTCAAGACCTTTTATAAGATAGTTTAATCTATAGTCAAGAACCTTTTAACTGTTTGCTTAACTGATTCATCCCACGAGACTACCGATGCATCGAGGGGATATATATAACGAGTCACCACCCATGTATTTATATAAAACTCATTCCTCATATATCAAATAATCTATTTAATTAATAAACAATGTTCCTTATCAACAAATATCCATATTGAATAAAAGATACGAATTTATCAATATTTCTAAAAGTAATCAGATAACTTTCAAAGAAAACACCATATGTAAAAATGGATCAATGTTTAGGAAATAATCATACCTATAATATTATAATATGGTTATTTAATATAAATTTAATGTCTAATGAAAAATTATTACATTAAAGTGAAAGATTCAAGAGAAATTTAACAATCTCAAAAGAAAGTGATATTGTGTAATAACTTTTATCACTTGGTAATTTTGAAGTGAAATAAAATTGGATGAAATAATTAAAAGATAAAATTATAATACCATGATTAATGAATAAATAATGATATTTAATGTTAAAGGTACAATATACACACCACATAAAATTGATTTGGGGTATAATAACAAATAAGTCTCAATGGAATGTAAATTGAGTTAGAATCCCATACCACTTGTAATCGGTTGAATCATATGTCCCATAAAAGTAATAATTATAAAATGAAACATTTAATACCATGAATATAATGATATTCATGATAATATATATCAAAGGTAATTATTAATACACTACACATAGTAAATAATTTGTGAATAAGTCATATATCTCATAGAAATAAAAGTGAGATGAGAAAACCCTTACCTCATGCTTCCCTTTAGTGGTGTGTGCTTTAAACTCTTATATAATCGTTAAAATCCTATTATTAAATCTTTATATAACTATATTAATATTTATAATTCCTTTTTTTATTTTTTATAATATATTGTGACCCATTTCATCAATAATATTTCATAATTTCCATGGTTTCGGGTGCATTCGTTTCATGGTTCCATGACCAGTTCTCATGATTATAATTATGGATGTTCTTGTAAAATGGGAATATGACTCTAGAAGTGGAATTAAATTTTCTTAATTAAATTATGGTAGTATTACTAGTCTCATATATCATTTTTTTTATCATTAGGATTATTCATTTGATAAAATGTAAAGTATAAATGATTAGTTAGGTTTGGCCGTTTTTCTGAACATCACGAACTATTTTCGTTTTGTTTAATATTATGAGTATATATAAGTTATGAAAAATTAAATAGCGTATAATATATCTATTATAGTCTTATTTAACTAGAAAAATATTTTTATAACTAGCCATGATATCAGTAATGGAAAACGAACAAAATCACTATTCATATAGATGATTAACCGAGATAATTTGGACAATAGTTTCATTTATTTGAATAATAGGAGGAAATAAAATGGTTGGATATAATATTTTAAATTATAAACATAAAATTATTGTTTTTACATTACTATAGAATTATTATGATTTGATGGATGAATGAGATGTGGAGAAAGTAGAATAAGAAAAGAAAACAAGAGAGGTGTTTTGAGAAAATTACCTATTCAATATCACCTATTTGGAGGACCGCTTGAGGAACTTATATTGGGTATTTTGGTTATAAAAAAATAGTTGTACATGGGGGAGTGAGGATTAGATGTTTTTTAGATATTTTATGATCTTCAAGGCTTGTGGGTTGAAATGGGGTTGGGAGGGGTAGTATTTATACTTAATGAGAGGCAGGTTTAAGTGATTAAATAATGACTAGTTTATGTTTAAATCCAACCATGTTGAAGTGGAATTAATTTAAATTAATTTGGATGATAATTAATGTTTTAAAATATGGTTAGGGTTTATAAATACTAAGAAAAACCATTTATTTTTGTATTTTTTAGGTATTTTAAGCCTTTTCATTTTAATTTTAACCATTTTCATTATTTTACTTATACTACAGTAAATAATTTTTTATCAAGGTAAATTTTTTATAATAGAAATTAAAATAAACATAAAATATAATTGAAATTAGGATTCCAATTTTTGAACCCATTTTAAAAAATTCAATTCATAGTATTTGTAAAATTATATTTAAATTTAATCCCACAAACACAACGGGAAAACAAGTTTTTTAAGTGTAAAAGTTCAAATGTTTGAAATGTTTTTATATATAATTTAAATTTGAAATTCATTATAAGGACAATAAGTAAATTTATTGATTTATAATTGAAATAACTTTTCATTGAAACCATTTTAAAATAAAATTTAATAGTATAAAGTATTTGTACGAAAAGTCAGTTTTCAATTAAAATGAAGTATTTTTCAGTTTTCCTCAAAAAAATAAAACTTATCAAAAAATAAAAAAAATTAAATATAATATATTTTTTTTATAATGATTTTAAAAATGGATTTTATTTTTTCCAATAATTTTTACAAAATTTACAAAATTTATTTTTAAAATAGGTGCGCCATTAAAATGCCCCAAAATTGGCTTTTAAAAAAATATAGATTTTTAGGCTTAAAATTGTATATATTATTATATTAAGCATATGAAACTTATTGGATAAATGTAAAAACATTTTTTCAAATATATAACATTTATATTTAATTATGATATTTCACTAATAGTGGTTAATTTAATTTATTAAGAAAAAAATTCCACTGTGGGCATAAAAATAGTTTTTTTTATAAAAACATATCCTTTATGTTCAATTGGTTTTTATTTTCATTTATAAATAATTGGTAACCTATAAATTCATTTTATAAACATTTTTAAAATATATTTTCATAATATAGTTAATCTCTTTCATTCCTTCCATTCCAACAATTATGTGATAACTATACCAATCCAATAATAATATGTAATCATTTTTTAAGATTTGTGTTTTGTGTAATGTAAGATATCAATGAAATTTAATTTATCTAAGAATATAAATATTGTAAAATCTTAAAGTGCTATATTTTTGGTATTTACATCATAAGAGTTTAGTGAAACTTAATGCATATTATGCTACTATCAAGACACCCTACTAAAGCTCCAGAACCACCTTAATGTGCACTGCTCTTGACGTAGATGGAAAAAATTATTCTCTAAAAGTAACTTGAATGATTACCAAGAAAGGGTCATCTCATAATATTTCAGAGTCACTATACTCCACCATCACCCTATGTATCCATTGAGAATGATCTCTACTAGGACCACTATTTGATCTAGGGGGTGTCCTAACAAGGTAGAAAACTCACATAAAAACCTCAAGTAAGTCCCCAACTTTCTAGTGGTTTCGATAACCTCAAAACATGATGTTTCACTACACTTGATACTCATGAAGAGAAATTATCATGAAAAAATCATCTTTTGGTACTGTTAGTGAAACCTATTACTCAACAGTTGGTGAAATGATTGGTAAACCATACAGAGGTTCCACCTTCTACACATGTCTCGATACTAAATCCTAATCATTAGGTGAGTCATTCTTGTTATCCTATTATGAAATACTAGCTATTTATCCTCATGGATTTATCCTAAAAAGGTCATAATGGTATATATTCAAAGATTATATATATGGATATGACTTAATAAGAACATGGAAACCACAACACATTCTTATATAATGCATGTACTAATGTTTTCCCTACAACTAGTTATTATATGTAACCATGCAACACCCTGGGAGGAGGTGCATAGTTAGGGAAAATTGTGCCCCCCCAAGTAGGAAACCATGAAGGTGGAATTTTAAGCCCCAAAAATTTATTTCAAAAATTCCTAAACCCCTATATTATATCCCTAAATGACCTATATTAACCCTAAACTGATTTATCACATTTTTGGAGGCTCCCATATGGATTATAAGGCCATCCGACATCTATTCCTGATGATTAGAAGCTCTAATTGAAGATATCCACCTCTCTCGGTAAGAGAATATCACCCCATATGGTTTCCTTCCTCTCTCCCGAAGGGATATTATACTTTATTAGTTATGGATATAGATCTAGTTTTAGTAAATCTAATCCATTTGTTCTTGGATTTTGTTTTTAGATATATATATTGTTCTTTGTTGTTTTCTAGCATTAATTGGGTATTTCTGTTGGTGAGCATTCATCATTAATTTTGAGGTAGGTGGTCTAAATTCAATTCCCATAGTATTGAATTATAATTGTGTGTATATATTTTGGATTTTAGATTGGAAGGTTTTCAAATTGAATCTTTAATTGAAAAAAAATAATTAATTAATTAATTTATGGAACCATGTAAATTTATTAATTGAGTTTCCATTTTAAATTGAGATGAGTTGAACTTGGGAAAATTGAATTAGGTAATTTTGAATATGAAATTATTGGATTTGGATTAATTAATTGGTTAATTAATTAATGTAAAATTGTGATTATGGAATTTATTGGAAATTGGGATCCTGTATTTGGCCAATTAATGTGATTGTGAATTAATTGACAATGAGAATTGTGAGATGGTAGACTTGACCACAATAGGTTAATGTGTTTATGATTTAAATAACATTAAATGATTTAATGGGTGAATTTTTCATATTTTTCCATGCGATTAAATTGAGAAATCTTGTTTGTTCTGATATATTTTAATGGTATACCATGATTTGAAATGGTGATAAAAAGGGTTAATGTTGATTTACCTTTAATGATGTCATATATGTGATATTTTTGTGATTATATATGATAAATGTGTGTGGGACAAGGACTAAGCCTAAAAAAATATCCATGTGTGATAAACGAGTGGGGGAGAGAGACTAAGGATCCAAATACACATATGTGATAAATCAGTGTGGGATAGAGACTAAGGATCCAAATACCCATATGTGGTAGCGAGTATGGGACATGGAATGAGGCTACAAATAACCATGTGACATTGAGGTATGAGATAATGACAGAGGGTCCAAATACCCATGTGGTGTTAGACATGACTTGCTATGACCATGAGATTGGTATTGGATTATTATTCCAAATGACCATGATGTGAAATGGAATGAAATGGATAATTAAATCCCATGTTTTATTACGAATTTTGAATTCCCTATGTGATATGGTTCAGAATCTATCATGGGATGAAGCACGTATTGATGGTGCAGGTGTCCTCGAGAACCCAAGGGCTTTGTGGTTAAATTAAAGAATAAATTAAATGTGATAATTTTTTACTTATGAAATGTAATTTATTCTTCATACAAATATATACACTATTATTGAATGGAGGTTGTTTTAGACACTTTTGGTGGTGGCCTACTGAGTTTTACACACTCCCCTCTCGGTATTCCTGATCGGTACCCAAATAGGCTTCATGCTTATAGGACAAGAGGATGGAAAGAGTCCAATGTTAGATGATTGAGCTGGGATGAAGCATGGATGATGGAACTAGATGTGATTCAGGATCCTCTTGGGAGTTTTTAGTGTCTTTATTTATTTTGGGTTTTTCATTTTGACACTTGACTCATACTTGGATTGACATCTATAAAGTTTTGGTTTGGATACCGTATTCCTATTTTAGTCCTAATGTGATAATGATCTAATTATGGTTAAGGTTATGTCTTTTATATATTGTTTTTTTATTTTCATTGTCATACTATATTGATAAATAGGATATAGTCTCCCCATGATCGATATTAGACCCTTGCTACGAGTCGGAAGCCACTAACATATAGGGAGGTGTGCCTGAGGTCATGTGACTGACCGGATCGGGGCACCGGTGTGTGGAACCTAGGTCAGGATGTCACAAGTTGGTATCAGAACAGTTTATTTTATTTTATTTTGAATTAATTTTTCAGAAAATTATACATGATAGTAGAATGAGTTGGGCCTTGGTTATGAGATCGTGCATGGGTGTAGCTAACCCATGTATGAGGGAAGACCCAAGTACCTGGGGTGTAAATTTTTTTATTGATGTGTGATGTTATAGTTGGATGTTATTACACCACGAGTGATACACTTGTCAGACAATTAAATTATTATTTTTTGATATTTTATTGAGTTTTTACTCATGGATTGATATCAAATGAGAGTTGAGTATGCATGAATCATTCTAGGAACTCATAATTATTTTGAGATATTCATCATTTTAGGCACGCATGGGAAATGAAGGTTTTTTGGGTAACTTTTTTAAATGAAAAATGATTTTATTTTCTTGTGTGTTTTAAATGAAATAAATTCCGAACCTTAATTGATAATTCTGAAAATGATGAAAATTGTGAATAATCGAGTGTCTAATGAGAAATAGAAAAATGATCATGAGTTTACCCTTTGATAACCACGACCAAGATTTTGGACGGTTAAGAGTTGTGATAGTGCCTCAGTTATGACCATGTGGAAGGAATTAGTGTATGATTTGTTATGTATTTATGTGGATCTCCATAAATATGTTATTTTTTGAAATGTTTCCTAATACGTGTTTTTTTATTATAGAGATATTCTTCCATGATGAATCTTGTTAAGAGGATGATAAGAGATGATGGATAGAGATGAACCTATAGCAGTGAAACCTAAGGTGCCAATAGTGTTGGGTGAATGATTTGGAGAGTAGTTTAGAGAGACCTTTGTTTACTTCCATTAGTTGATGGAGAGAATCCGAAAGCGGGTAGTGAAGAGTATGTCGCACCTGGCACATGTGTTTCAATTACAAAAACCTCTGACTTTCACCAGAGAGTGTGGACCTAAGGTAAAAAAATATCTAGATTGAGTCTATCCAGACTATAATTGACCATTTATAGAGTCCTATAAAGAAGAGGGTAAATTTGGCTACTTTTATGTTATGAGGATCAATGAAGCGCTAGTGGGATGTTTAGACTCTAACAAGACCAGTGGATGATATGGTGTGGAAGAAATTTTTGGAGAATTTCCTAGAGTGCATTTATCTAGAGATATTGAGATAAGAGAGAGAATATGAGTTCATTGGTTGACTTAGAAGATAATTTTCATGATTTAATATGTTTACTGACTTCAATCACTTTTCTCCAGTGCTGGAACAGGATGAGAAAACAATGGAAATATCTTTCCAAGATGATATTAAATGTGAGATTAAGTACCAAGTTAATATATATCGAATGAAAAAGTTTTCTGAAGTGGTGGATTAAGCTCTCATATCTGAGGGGAACCTAAAGGAGGCTTCTAGTGGAGGATAGGTGGGTCCTACTAGATTATTAGGAGGTACATATTCAAAGAGTAGGAAGTGTTTCTTTGATAATGTTGACCTAAGTAGTGGAAAGAAGAGTGTCTTGGGGGAAGGATCAACTACTGAGTATCTTAATCAAGTGCTTTTACACCAATGCGGTAGGCCAATCCACTTTCTTATATATTTTCCTCAACCATTATTAGATTTCAGAGCTTGTGCAAGGATGATACATTTATAGAGGTTCTGTAGGAACCCATGACATATGGGTGGTGATGAAGTTGCTTGGCATAACCAGAGTGTGGGAAGGGGATCCTAAAAACCATATTAGTTTAGAATTTGGAGTTATTCTGGCCATCATGGTATAGGTATAAGACATAGTGATTTTGGGAAAGAACACCCATATCAGTAGAGTGGTGTAGCTGGGGGGCTCAGAATGTGTCACAGAGAAGAGGGGTATGACGATTGAATGGAGTTAAACCTACATTGGTGGATAACGATGATAGACCATCAATAGCTATAGGTACTACTATTATAGATTCTACTCTAACTAGTGACTTATTTGATACTGGTTCCTCTCATTATTTTATATCTACACAACTTGTGAATTGTTTAAGCCCGACGTTAGAGTTCATGAGAGGGGTTATTATGATAGATACACCTTTGGGAGTCTGGTCTAGAGACATCTATTTGTATAAGGGGTGTTCTCTAGAGGTTGGGGAGTATTATTTTCTATGAGATCTTTACATTCATGATATGTCAGGATTTGACCTAATTATGGGTATGTATTGGTTATTACTAAACCAATCCCACATATATTGTTATCCTAGGAGAGTGAAATTTATGTTTCATGAGGGTGATAATTATATTCACTGTGGAGATTGGGATATCTTGGCAGGGTGTGTAGGGCTAGTTCATTAGCAACTAGGGGAGCTCAACACCCATGTTTTTAGTTTGTTACTAGATGATGGTGGTGTAAATAATGATGTATTTCCACCCATAATAGATAGGTTTTAGGATGTTTTCCTAAGTAATTCTCAAGGATTTCACCTTATCGAGATGTGAAACATACAATTTAGCTCATAATTATAGTTGTGCCAGTTTGTATTCCAACTTAAATAATCTGACTAATAGAACATCAAGAGATTAAGGCTAAACTAGATGAGTTGATGGATTATGGGTTCAATCATCTGAGCAAGTCACCATGGGGTTCTTATGTATTTTTTGCTAATAAGGCTGACTGGACTCAACACTTATATGTTGATTATTGGAATTTGAACCCGACGATAGTGAAGAACTGGTATCCTCTTCCATGCATTGATGATCTTTTTTACTAGTTGAGAGGATATTGTGTCTTTTACAAGATGTACATTAGATCAGGGTAGTATCAGTTGATAGTTTTTCCTTTTGATATACCATAGACTTATTTTAGAAGTTTTTATGGCCTTTATGAGTTAATGATGATTCTGTTTGGGTTGAACAACTCTCCTATAATGTTTATGGCCTTAAGGAATAGAATCTTTCACCCATAAATAGATTATATTGTGGTAGTATTTTTTGATCACATCATGGTGTACTCCAAGACTCATGATGATCATGACTAACATCTTCACATTATCCTGAGTATACTGATAGAGCATCAGATATATGAAAAGATATCTACGTGTTAGTTTTGGATTGACCATGTATATTTCTTGGGCCAAATAATCTCAGAGGAAGATGTGTCAATGAACCTAAAGAAGGTTCATGTAGTTGTTTATAGGAATAATCCAAAGAATGTTTTTGTTGGTCGGAGTGGACACTCAAGAGGGGGGGTGAATTGAGTACCAATTAAAATTTCTGTTTAAAAACTTTGTCTTAAAAACCCCCCAATTAAAACACAGAATTAAACTGTAGTGAATTTATATCAACATAATGGATCTGTTAGGTTCTCAAGGGATTGATTATTTCCCAGTTAATCAAATCATAAGAATTGATTAACTTTTGAAACTAACTTACTGATTTACAACAAATATAAACACTTGCGAGTTTAATTATCAAAGTGACTTTTAAAACAGTTTTGGTTTTAAAGTGATTAGCAGCGGAATAAAAAAAACTTTAAATATGAATAAGCACAGTAGATTTAACCAAGAGGTTCAGTCTCAAGCTGAGACTTAGTCCTCTCAAAACTTTATATAAAAGTGATCCACACCCTGGATCAGGGATAAACAACAGTATACAACTGTCCAGGTCACACGACCTCTACCACTGTTACCCATGGGAACAAAAACAACATCACCAGTTGTCTAGGTCACACACGACCTCTACCACTATCCCAGTGGGAAATACAAGATGTAAGAGAGTTGAGTGAGGATTTACAAATTCTGCAGTTAGAGTATAGGATACAGTGTGTCTGTAAAATACAGCATATAACACACACTGCTCAATATGTAAAAAGATAAATCATAGAGAAAAATTTAGAGTTTAGAAATGGCTCTAGTGATTGTTGTGCAGTTCTGGACTCCTCTAATTGATTAGAATTCGCTCTGAGTCCTCTTCTGGTTTTTGTCCGGAAAACAGAGCATCGTCTGTTTCCTTAACTTCCAGGTGTAAAGACAGTCGATGAAGCTCTTGTGTTATGTTCTCGTTCTCAGCTCTTCACTGGTATGCAGTAATGAATGAGTTCTTCGTGTAAGTTCCGTCATCTCTTTTCATTCACGCTTATTTGTTCGTCCAGCACGCCTCATGAAATGTATGTCTCTATGTATTTGTCTATTCATCTCTTATTTGTAGTAGCACATCCTTCCTTTATTTAAAGCACGAGCTCTGGAAAAAGATGATTTACTTTTTGCAGGTACGAGGTACGGTTCCCTTACATCCAACAAACTTCATTAAATAAATGACAGAGCATTAAAATATTCCTAATATGACCGTTGGTTAGATTAAGTAAAGATAAAGAAATTAAAGCAGTGTCGGGTTATGTCTCTAGAACGGTAGATCTTGATATCGGTAGACTTGTGTTATGGTAGGTGTCTGTATCAGTTGACTTCATTTGTAATGGTAAACTTTGTATCGGTAGCTGCAACTGTAGACTTGATCACATCAGTAGTAGTGGACTTGTAATGGTAGCTGTGGTTCTGCCTTGTATTGGTAGCGGTAAGTCCCTATCGGTAGCTTCCTTGATGTATCAGTAGACTTTGCATATCAGTGGACTTCAGCATATTGGTAGCTCTGTATCGGTAGAATTCATTTTTAATGGTAGACTTTGTATATCGGTGGACTTCAGCATATTAGTAGCTCTTTATCGGTAGCTGTCGACTTCGATGTAGGGGTAAGCTTGAGTACCGGTGAGCTTGTAACTGTAACTCTGTCGATAGACTTGTTGTACCGTATCGTTTGACTTGGCATATCGGTGGACTTGATGTATCGGTGAACTCCATATCGGCAGCTCTATTCTATATCGGTAGCTCTAAGTCATAACGTTAGCTACTGTTCTGTATCGGTAGCTATAAACTGTTTAAGCATTCTATTGGCAGAATGTGTGAGGTCAGAGTACATATATCCAAAAGACTTATATTAGGCATAATTGAAAGTAACAACATATAATAAAGAATATTTGAGATGTATCAAACATAATTAATATATAAATAAAATATAGTTGGGATTATCAAAATATAATAAAGCAACTCAATTCCCAGAGGGTTCAACAATCTCCCCCTTTTTGATAATCACAACTTATGCCAAGAAAATTGAAATAGTATCAGAGGAAAAAGTGGAAAAGAAAGTTGCATCAGAGGAAAAAGGTTATTTTGAACAAAACTTTCATATTCCTCCCCCTTTCAAGTCTTAGTTCCTCAATTCGTAGTTTCTCATTCCCTCTTTGTGTGTTTCTCCCCCTTTGTTAACTCTTAGGTCTCATTGCTTATTTGCTCTCATTTTCTCATGTTCTCATTTTCATGTTCGCATTTTCTCCCCCTTTGTGATTAACAAAAAGAATGGTAGTAGAGAAAAGAGAAGGATTGGCAGAGAATAAATGACAAAGTAATAGAAACTTAGTAAAGTAGAGAATGAAGAAGAATTTCATTAATATACAAAAGGTACACTGATAAAATCAGAATAAAACAAAATAAAAAAATATATAAGTGAATCCTATGAAAAAGATCTAGAAACACTCAATCCTCCTCAGGAACAGGTATATTTCCCTTAGGATCAGCAGAGGTTTCAGGTGCAGGGTCAGCAGAGGGTTTCGGAATAGCTGAAGGCACAACTGGTGGTTCAGCTATAGAAATTGCACCAAATCTGAAATACGAGCTCTTCTGAGTGATCATCGGTGTCAAGATCCTGATGGCTTGAACTAGAGACAATTGAGGAGTACTCCTAGAGGCAGAAGCAGGAAGGGAAGGAGGTACAATCACTGGTCTGGAATCCACATACAGGAAGGGCAGCAACAGGTTTCTGTAATCCATTATAATTCTTCCTCCTCTCTCCATTGCAGACACAAAATCATCCCTATTTTCAATGAATTTGTCCAAAGCAGGAGTATGCTCCCTGAGCTTACTAACCTGTTCTCTAAAGGCTTGGGTAACTAGAGGTAACTTCATATTCTCAATCAAGAGTTTGAAATGGTTTGTCATTTGGTGCTTGGTATAAAACTTTTCAAAATAACCATCCACCTTATTCTTGATTGCGTATTGAGAAGCAGTAGCTGCCCACAGGTGATCACAAACAAAACTACTAACCTCTCTAGTGGTAGCAAGAATCTGAGTATCTGATGCACCACAGGGACTGGCCTTAGCCAATTCTTCCGGAATAACAGTGCGGATCTGGTCAAGGTTCACACTGGAGCTGGATGAGGGAAGAGGTTTCATTGAAAAAGCCACTGTCTCCTTGAAGGATTGAGTCAGACTACTAATGACCTTCTGAACAAGTTCATCCTGGCTGTTTAGATGTTCTTTAACTGAATTTTTAAAGGCCTCAAAAGCTTCCACAATCTGTTTAACCACTTCTTTGATATATCGAATGTCAGAGTTTACTTGATTTTGAGAGCTATGCAAGGTAGTCAGAGAAGCAATCGATTATCTCAAAGCAACTACAGCTCCTGTCCAACTCTCAAACTGAGTGTGGCACACTTTAAGTCCATCCATAATTTCTTTCACAGGACTGGATACACCATATCCAATGGATAACTCAAGGGATTTCTCCACGCTTTTCATCTCTTTAACCATGCTTTTCTTCATTTCTGCCACTGATTCCCTTATTGCTTCTTTCAATTCAGCTTTGAAGGACTCAAGATCCTCCTTGGTTGCCACATTTTCATCCATAGTGGGTAAGGTAAATGATTCCTTTTGAGGTTGGTCTTCCTCATCTGAATCACCATAAGAATGTCCAAGAATCATATATCCGGGATCTGATGTCCAACCTTCAATGTCATATAGCACTGATACTGAACCAAGATTCTCCCCTTCACTTGAAACATTCTCCTGAGGTATCTCTTCCAACTGTCCTTCTTGAGGTAATTCTACAATTTCCTCTACAATTGCAGCAGATTCAATAGTCATTTGTTCTGAGTCATTAATGACTCTCTCATCAACAGGTGTTGCTGCTACTTCTTCCTGATCAGGCACTGTCCTGACTGTACTAACTATAAGAGGACTCAAACTGAGCTCTTTTTCAACATTTTCCTCATCATCTGCTTCACCATCAGCCTCCTTTTCTCCATTAACATCATGATCAGATTAGGTTGCCTCATCCTCCTCAAAGGTGTCCTTGACAACATACTGGCATGCTTCTTCTTCTTCTTCTGTAGTCTCTGTATCATTGTCCATCAAGACAGTTTCTCTCTTTGGTAGTTCTTTTGGAGGGCTAGCTGCTCCATAAGAAATAACTTGATGTACAGGACTAGGGGGTAAGTCTGGGTCTCCTCCTTCCTCAACTGATGTCTCTTCCTCCTTAGCTTCATCATCACTATAGACCGGTTCTGGCTCATCTGGTCCAAGACCAGGATCCCTCACATCCTTTGTTCTAGAAGGATGATCCACAGGAGTATACTTGTCAGAGATTTTTCCATCATCATTCACCCATGATTTCTTCCAAGGATTCCAACTGAATTTCATGTATTTACAGACAGTTCTTGTAATACAGAAGTTGTCTTTAACCACTACCAGCTCATCCTGAGGTCCAGCAACCTCTTTCACTTTTAGCATCACAGAAATCAGCTTTGAGAAAAATAGTGCATTTGATTTGGAATTCAGTCTAGTCATATCTTCCACTTGAACCATAATCAATATACATAGATTGATTCTCACACTGTGCTTAAGCAAATATAACAGATATATGTCTTGGAATCTCAAAGTGGCAAAGTCTCCTCTTCTTGGACTAACAACATGCTGAATAAATTTAAACAACAACTTATCTTCTCCTGCCATCTCTGCAGCAATCACCTTTCTAGGGGTCCCATTCCCTGTAAGCTCTAGCAAAGCATCTTCATATTAAAACACATCACTGGTCAAGGGTACATACTTTGAGTAGAACGCATAATCTCCTTCATGGGGAACTGTTAAGTTCCTAGCCCATTCCACTGAAGTAAAAGATACTTCCTGACCATTTACCAAAGATATCATTCTTCTTTCCTCCTCAGTCTTTTCAAAGCATAAAAAATCATAGAACTGCTTTACCAGCTCAGGATAGTAAGGTCCGTTGTTGTTCGCGAAGCACTCAGTCCAACCTTGTTCTTCTAAAACTTTAAGAACCAAGGACTTGCTCTCCATGAGACATTCTGTACACACCTCTTTCTCAATGACAATTTCTCGCTTTGAGAGATGCATGTTTATTGGATTCCTTCGAGCTGCACTTCCACTACCACTTCCACTGGTACTAGCATTCAATACTAACTGTCTTTTTGCTTGCGGCTCATAACTCACATCTATAACTTGAGGTCTCTTGATGCAGACCATTACAGATTCAAGGTTTAGGGTTTTTCGGCATGAGAGGGTTAGGTTGGAGGGATTCAAACAGACGAGTTCGCGGCGAGGTTGAGTGAAATCTAGACTCAGTTTAATATCAGTTAGGATCCACAAATAAAATAAATTATATATATATATATATATATAAAATTTCGATGTCTCGGCTTTACAGAAGATAAAACAGCGCGAGATATACCGATAAAGTCTTCTAACGGTGAGGATGTCCTAACGGTGAGGTCTCCTAATGGTGAGAATTTTCTAACGGTGATAATTTTCTAACGGTGAGAATTTTCTAACAATGAGAATTTTCTAACGGTTTCAAGGGTAAGTTATCATTCCTAATTCATGTCTAATGAAACTTAATCTTACTAAACATAAAGGCTTAGTGAAAATATCATCTAATTGAAGTTCAGTGCCTATAAATTCAAGAGTTATATCACCTATTTGATAATGATATCTTAAAAAGTGGTGTCTAACATCAATGCGTTTAGTTTTAGAGTGATACATAGGGTTCTTGGAGATATTGATCGCACTAGTGTTATCACAATTATTTGAAACATGTTTAAAAACAAATACATAGTCCAATAAAGTGTGTTTCATCCATAGAATCTGTGCACATCAACTACCAGCAGCTATATATTCTGCTTCAGCAGTAGATAATGCAATTGAGTTCTGTTTGTTACTACACCATGATACTAGGGACTTTCCAAGTAAATGACATGTTCCAGATGTGCTTTTCCTATCTAACTTACAGCCAGTAAAATCAGCATCTGAATAACTTATTAAGTCAAATGATTGTCCTTTTGGATAAAACAAACTTAAATTTGCAGTATACTTAAGATATTTAAAAATAATTTAAACAACAAGTAAGTGTGATTCTTTAGGATTATCTTGAAATATAGCACACATACATACACTAAACATAATATCTGGTCGACTAGCAGTAAGGTAAAGTAAACTCCCAATCATGCCTCTGTAATTAGTTTGATCAACAGGTTTCCCAAATTCATCAATATCCAATTTACAGGTGGTACTCATAGGTATATCACTTTCCTTAATACTATCCAAGCCAAATAGTTTTAATAAATCCTTAGTATATTTACTTTGATTCAATATAATACCATCTTTAGTTTGAAAGATTTGAAATCCAAGAAATTACTTAAGCTCTCCCATTAAGATCATTTCAAACTCATTTTTCATAATCTTTGAAAAATTAGTACATAAAGAATTTTTCAAACATCCAAAAATAATATCATCAACATAGATTTGTACTATTAAAATATCTTTTGAAATCCTTTTTATAAAAAGAGTGGGATCAGCTATTCCTTTTGTAAATCCTTTTGAAATAAGAATGTTTGAAAGTCTTTCATACCAAGCTCTCGGAGCTTGTTTTAAACCATACAAAGCTTTAGAAAGTTTAAAAAAATGATTTTGAAAATGAGGATTTGAGAAACCAGGTGGTTGTTCTACAAAAACATCTTCAATAATAAAACCATTTAAAAAAAACTTTTCAAATCCATTTGATATAACTTGAAATTTAGATGTGATGCATAGGCAAGTGAGATCCTAATAGCCTCTAATCTAGCTACAGGTGAAAAGGTTTCCTCATAGTCAATTCCTTCTTCTTGATTGTAACCCTGTGCAACTAGCCTAGCTTTGTTTCTAATTATGTTTACAGATTCATAAACTTTGTTTCAAAACACCCATTTCGTGCCTATGGTTATAGTGTCCTTAGGTCTTTCTACTAATTTCCAGACTTTGTTTCTTTCAAATTGATTTAGTTCTTTTTTCATAGCCTTTACCCAAAATTCATCATTGATAGCATCATTGATATTTTTAGGTTCTAACTATGAATGAAAAGCTTGATGTTTAACCTGATTTCTTAGAGAAGCTCTAATCTATGTCCCTCTATCAATATTTCCTACAACAACATATAAAGGATGATTCTTTAGAATTCTAGTTGATCTAGTAAAGGTAGGACTAGAAATTTCAGGTTCATCAATAGGTTGGGAATCAACAGAAGCAGGTTCTGGAAAATTTCCAGAACTAGACGTTTTTACTACAGGTCCACTGTCCTTATCATTAAGGTTCAAAACAGATAGATCATCTTCAATATTTTCAAGAGAAGTCTTAGGCTCATATGGATCAGTTTCATCAAATTCGATGTGAACAGATTCTTCCACACATTTGGTTCTCTTATTGAAAACTCTATAGGCTTTACTAGTTATAGAGTATCCTAGGAAGATTCCTTCATCACACTTTGGTGCAAACTTGTCAAGATTATCTTTAGTATTAAGAATAAAGACTTTGCAACCAAAAACTCTGAATTAGTTAGCCTTGGGTTTCATACGGTTCCATAACTCATAAGGGGTCCTTTTATGAACAGGTCTGATTAAGACTCTATTGATAACATAACAAGCTGTATTTACAGCTTCAGCCCAAAAGTAAGTAGGTAGGTCATACTCATTAAGCATAGTCCTAGCAATTTCTTGAAGGGTTCTATTTCTCCTTTCTACTACACTATTCTGCTGAGGTGTTCTAGGGGAAAAGAAATTGTGACTATAGCCACTGTGTGAGTAGTAGGAATCAAACTCATGATTTTCAAACTCATGGCCATGATCACTTATTAGGGTTCTAATCTTAAGTCCACTAAGGTTCTCTATAGATTTGGAATATTTAACAAAGTAAGAACAAGCTTCAATTTTGTGAGCTAGAAAATATACCCAAGTATATCTAGAAAAGTCATCTACTAAGACATAGACGTAATGCTTACCATTTAAACTAGAAACTCTAGATGGTCCAAATAAATCCATGTGAACCAACTCGAGAGGTTGAGAAGTTGAAACTTCTTTCTTTGATTTAAAATAAACATTATGTTGCTTTCCCTTTTGACAGGGATTATAAACTTTGTCTGCTGGAAATTCAAGTTTGGGTAGGTCTCTAACTAAGTTATTCCTAGCATGTTTTCTAAGTGAGTGTACATTACAGTGTCCTAGTCTTCTGTGCCAAAGCCAATACTCTTTATGGAAAGCATTTAAACAAGTAATATTTTGGTTTGCTAAATAATTCAGATCAACAGCATAAACATTTTCATTTCTTATGGCATAAAATACTAAAACATTTTTAGAATTAAAAACATTGCAAGAATGATTTTAAAATTTAACATAAAAATCATCATCACATAACTGAGAAATACTTAACAAATTATATTTCAGTCCATCAACAAATAAAACTTTGGAAATCAATACTGAGTCAGTGTTACCAGTTTGGCCTAAGCCGATGATTTTTCCTTTTGAGTTATCACCAAAAGTGAAAAACCCTCCATCAACTCTGACTAAGATTTTAAAGCATGAGAAGTCTCCTGACATATGTCTTGAACATCCACTGTCCAAATACTAAGTCTTTCTATAGGAGCTCTTTAAGCAGGTTCCCTCAGATGTGTTTGTCATAAAACACATATTTTCCTTATTTTTGAGTTCAGTTTCAGAAATTTCCGATTCACTGGAGCTATCCTCAGAAGCACTCCAAGTAGCCTTCATGGATTTCTTTTACTTATTGTCCTTGTATTCATATTTCTTCTTGTACTTCAACTTTAGACAGTCTTCTTTTATGTGTCCTTTCCTTTTGCACTCATAGAAGACAACTTCATCTGATTTGTTATGTTTCTTCCAATCCTTTTTCCAATGTCCCTTGTTGTCATACTTTCCTTTGTAGTTTGATTTTATAAAAAACTTTTTCTTCCTATAAAACATATTAAACCTTCTGGAAATGTGAGCCATCTCAGCATCACTATCAGAAGCACTCTCACTGTCTTCATAGATTGAACTCTCGTTTATAGCTTGAAGATTATCCTTATCTTTATTCTTTGAAGTTGATGTTTTGAACGCAACAGAATTCATTCTTGGTTCATCATCTTCTTCGTTTTCACCTTAAGTTCTTCTTCATACATCATCAACTTTCCAATTCATTCCTTGACTGGAAGTTCACCAATATCACACGATTCTCTAATTGAGACAGAAGTTCCTCTCCATCTTTCAGGTAGACATCTCAGAATTCTCATAATTTATTCCCTTGATGGAACATCCTTTCCCAGAGAAGTCATTGTGTTGACAATTTCATTAAACCTGAGATATATATCATAAATGGGTTCATCAGGCTTCATCTTAAAATTATCATACTTAATAGTATAAGTGTTCAATCTCATTTCCTTTACATTAGTTGTTCCTTCATGAGAAACAGCTAAGGTATCCCAAATTTCATAAGTAGTTTTACAAGAAGATATTTTATTAAATTCCTCATCTCCTAAAGCACAGTACAGAGCATTGATAGCTTTATAATTATTATTGGAAGCTATCTTAGTAGCTTCATTCCAAGTAGATCTAATATTAGTAGGAATTTTATATTCTGATTCTATAGCAGTCCAAATATCAAAACCCATGATCTCTAAATGAATTTTCATCTTGATTTTCCACTAAGAATAGTTAGTGCCATTGAAAAATGGTGGTTTATTGGTAGAAACACCTTCAAGTCTATTATCCATGATAACTTACTTAAATCAAATATTTTAAAGAGATAAATTTTTTGAAATAACAGAAAATTTAAGAACTTTAAAATACAACTAAAATCACAGTTGAAAAACAGAGTACTTTAGAAAAATATTTAAATCCACCTCTAATACTAAATGTTGGTCGGAGTGGACACTCAAGAGGGGGGGTGAATTGAGTTCCAATTAAAATTTCTGTTTAAAAACTTTTTCTTAAAAACCCCCAATTAAAACACAGAATTAAACTGTAGTGAATTTATATCAACATAAAGGTTCTGTTAGGTTCTCAAGGGATTGATTATTTCCCAGTTAATCAAATCAGAAGAATTGATTAAATTTTGAAACTAACTTACTGATTTACAACTAATATAAACACTTATGAGTTTAATTATCAAAGTGACTTTTAAAACAGTTTTGGTTTTAATATAATTAGCAGCAAAATAAAAAAAACTTTAAATATGAATAAGTACAACAGATTTAACCAAGAGGTTCAGTCTCAAGGTGAGACTTAGTCCTCTCAAAACTTTATATAAAAGTGATCCACACCCTGGATCAGGGATAAACAACAGTATACAACTGTCCAGGTCACACGACCTCTACCACGGTTATCCGTGGGAACAAAAACAACAGCACCAGCTGTCCAGGTCACACACGACCTCTACCACTATCCCAGTGGGAAATACAAGATGTAAGAGAGTTGAGTGAGGATTTACGAATCCTCTAGTTAGAGTACAGGGGACAATGTGTGGGTAAAATACAGCATATAACACACACTGCTCAATATGTAAAAAGATAAATCACAGAGCAAAATTTAGAGTTTAGAAATGGCTCTAGTGATTGTCATGCAGTTCTGGACTCCTCTGATTGATCAAAATTTACTCTGAGTACTCTTCTAGTTTTTGTCTGGAAAATAGCGTATCGTTTGTCTCCTTGACTTCCAGGTGTATAGAAAGTTGATAAAGCTCTTGTGTTATGTTCTCGTTCTCAGCTCATCACTGGTATGCAGTGATGAATGAGTTCTTCGTGTCAGTTCAGTAGTCTCTTTTCATTCACGCTTAGTTGTTCGTCCAACACACCTCGTGAAATGTGTGTCTCTATGTATTCGTCTATTCATCTCTTCTTTGTAGTAGCACATCCTTCCTTTATTTAAAGTACGATCTCTGGAAAAAGATGATTTAATTTTTGCAGGTACGAGGTACGGTTCCCTGACATCCAACAAACTTCATTAAATAAATGACATAACATTAAAATATTCCTAATATGACCGTTGGTTAGATTAAATACAGATAAATAAATTAAAGCAGTGTCGGGTTCTGTCTCTGGAACGGTAGCTCTTGATATCGGTATACTTGTGTTATGGTAGGTGTCTGTATCAGTAGAGTTCATTTGTAATGGTAGACTTTGTATCGGTAGATGCAACTGTAGACTTGATCACATCAGTAGTAGTGGACTTGTAATGGTAGCTGTGGTTCTGCCTTGTATCGGTAGCAGTAAGTCCCTATCGGTAGCTTCCTTGATGTATCAGTAGACTTTGCATATCGATGGACTTCAGCATATCGGTAGCTCTGTATCGGTAGACTTCATTTGTAACGGTAGACTTTGTATATTGGTGGACTTCAGCATATCGGTAGCTCTGTATCGGTAGCTGTCGACTTCGATGTAGCGGTAAGCTTGAGTACCGGTGAGCTTGTAACTGTAACTCTGTCGGTAGACTTGTTGTACTGTATCAGTAGACTTTTCATATTGGTAGACTTGATGTATCGGTGAACTTCGTATCAGTAGCTCTATTCGATATCGGTAGCTCTAAGTCATAACGGTAGCTACTGTTCTGTATCGGTAGCTATAAACTGTTTAAGAATTCTATTGGCAGAATGTGTTAGGTCAGAGTACATATATCCAAAAGACTTATATTAAGCATAATTTAAAGAAACAACATATAATAAAGCATATTTGAGATGTATCAAACATAATTAAGATATAAATAAAATATAGTTGCGATTATCAAAATATAATAAAGCTACTCAATTCCCAGAGGGTTCAATAGTTTTCACTATTAATAGTTTTCTAGAATTAGTGGGTTATTATTTGAGGCTCATCTAGTACTTTTCTCAATTGTAAACATGTCTTTATGGTTTTAACATGAAGGGAGTTAATTTTGAATGGTCTAAAGGATTTGAGAATGCCTTCCTGGAGTTTAAAAAGCACTTGTAATTGACACCAATGTTGATCCTACCCGATCCAGGTGAGTAGTATACGGTGTTTTGTGAAGCTTTTAGGGTCAGGCTGGGGGATTTTCCCATATGCTTGAATCATTTTAGAGACTAAGGCTTCAAGGACTAGACATTTGATTAAGCTGATGTGTTGAATTTCATGATTTGTTCACTAACTTATTGACATGATAAATTTTCAATTTATCTTTCCTTTGTGATTGTAGAGATTATATTCATGTCATATTTCATTATAAAAGATCTAAATTCACAACTATAATATTTTTTTTCTAATTTTATTGTGATCAAATTATAATGGATATTGGAATAGTTTCATTCAAGCATCATATTCAAATAATTAATAGTGATAAGGAATTGGGTTATTTTAATAATATGATCTAAGTTCATCACTACTATAAGATATTTTTCCTTCCTACCATTTTTGAAAATAATCAAGGATAGGAATTGAGCTTTTATTATTTTATATTAATGAAGTTATAGGGTTTTATAACAAATAAAAATTGGAATTGTGTGTTGATCCTCCTACCATATTGTATTAAAAGAAATTTTCTATATTTATATGAACTGTGATAACCTTTAATAATATTATTTAAGGTAATATGCATTATTATTTAGAAAAAAATCCCCAAACCCGGTATACCATAACATAGAAGTAAAGCTAAAACTAAGTCACTAAATCAAATCTCTACCTTCTAGTTCCAGTAACCTCATGTTTTTGAAAATACCTCCCATAGAGGAAAAAGAGAAATAAATAATAACAACATGACATAAATGGAATAAGAACACCACATGAAATTTATGTTGTTTGGATGACAATCCTAATTCATTGGAGAATAAATCAAAATTTTTATTAGTAGATAAATTGTGTTAAAAGGGAAACATATCTTTTTTTATCCCTACCTATCCAAATCTAAATGAGACGCTTTTTGGACACACTAGTCAAATAACCATAACAATATATGTAATTAATCTTTCTACCACAAACACTCTATGGTGAATCCCCTCAATGGAAAAAATGATATAATTCAAGTGATTATCAACTCATATTTTATTCTCATAATAATTTTATATCAAAATATATAAATTATTATTTTATTACAACTTTAACAAATTATATGAATTATTTATTAAATATTTATATTCAATGATATGAAGTGGTTGTTTAATTTATATTGATGCATCCATCAGAGGTACTAAACCTAAATTTTATTTATGAAAATTTATTTAAAGGTTTCTAGACTATTTTGGGACATGATGTTGTTAACATCATGAATGCATTTTGGAGAAGCAAGAATTATCTTGTGGCTTATAATGATACTCTCATAAATTTGATTCTAGAGGTTACTGATATGAGTTTAGTTAAGGATTTTGGATTGACTAGTCTTTGTATTTTCTTTTATAAAGTCTTTTTGAAGATTTTAGGAAACATACTTTGGAAAATCATACCATCTATTAGTTTAGTACCATAGTTATTTTCTTATTTTGACTTGATACATGATTTAATTAAAAGGATTGGGAAAGAAACATAGTTTTATCTAGTGATGAGTGGCGTAGGGAAATTATTTGGGTGAAAGGAATGACACTTGCGAAATTTTTGATTATGTAATGGGTTCATACTTATATATTTTCTTAGGTGTGTTTATAAAGGATGGAACTAATATTAATCCATGTGAGATACATATAAATTGTTGTTGGGGTGTATGAATAATTGATTTGGAGTGATCAAAGGATCATTGGGATAATTCAATGTTTGTCGTAAACTGGAACACGAGTGTTTCATGGCTGTAAGTGTTGTCACTTAATATAGAACATATCCATTGGGAATCTAGTGTTATGGTGAAGGACAATTGATATAACCAAACAATGAAATCTTGGATAAGGGATATCCAATGGTGGGGAGCATATATCAAATTCTTATTGAAATTATTATTATTACACCAACCATTAGAATAATGTGATGAAATTATACAACACTGATTGATTTGGGATGAATCAAGGTGTTTTCTATGTATCTTTTATAAAGTGACTTTCTTGGGATTTATGTCTTTGTGAAAACGTCTAAGTGTATCTTTTAAAATTAATCTAGTGTTTTTAAATGTTTCTTAGAGGGTTGTCACTCATTTTAAATGATTAAGATTTCTAGGTCATGAAGTTCCCATGAATTCTTTAAAAAAAGGAATTGTGGTTTTGTGAAATATTTTTTTGAACAAATTGAATTATTTTTAAAAGTGTGTATTATTTTAAATAGGAATTTTTTTAAATGGTTGGTTTTTTAATTGGATATCATGTGTGATTTTATAAATAGTTTTCAAAGGACATTAGAACTATAGTTTTTTTATAATCTTTTTAAGTGTAGATTTTTGTAGAATTAGGAAAACCATTACATTATTTCAAAGTTATGTGTATTTATTTTGTTAAATATTAATATTATAAAATAAAATAGGATGGATATGAATAAAGAATTGATGGATTCTAATCATTTGACTAAAGAGTATGAAGATGGAGTGAAATAGTTCTTCATGTTTTCAAATGATCATACATATAACCCTTCTCAAATCTTTTTTTTGTGTTTACATAACTTTTATTCAAGAAAAATTAGTCCAGAGGAGTTAGAAGAACACTTGATCTATCACAGAATAGATTTCAGTTATAAATTTTAAAATAAACATGGGGAAAAGAGAATATAGGTAGTGGTTGGGATAACACTGCATTTTATGGATCATTTAACATGATTACAAGTGTTAATAATGAAGAAGGCCCTATTGAGGATGTGATTACTGGTGTGAATGATGATGAAGATCATATTGAGAAAATGAAAAAGACATTTGAAGATGAATTCGTGATTTCCAAATTTTTTTTGAGAAGTTAAGGAGTTGTTCAAGGACACTTTTATATGATGGTTGCACTAAATATACAACATTGTCAGCTGTACTAAAGTTGTATAATTTGAAACGAGGAAACAAATTAAGTGATTCTAGTTTTACAAAACTACTTACTTCCCTGAATGACATGACACCAGAAGACAATGAGCTCCCAAGCTGAACATAATACGCCAAAATAATGCAATGATTGATGGGTATGATCTCTGAAAGAATAAACGCCTGCCCGAATGACTATATACTATTTCAAAATACCAAAAATCACTTATTGAATTCCCTAAGTGTGGTGATTCTCAATATAAGAAAGACGAATCCAGTCCTATGAATGTTGTATGGAACTTTCAAATCATTCCAAGGTTTAGGCGCCTATATGGAAGTGAGGAGACTATAGGGAAATTGATGTGTAACGCAGATACATGATATAAAGATGGGAAACTATGTCACCTGGAAGACTCTCCTCAGTGAGGAGAATTGATCATCAGTATCCTGAATTTGGAAATGATCTAAGAAACCTTCATCCTACGTTATCTACAAATGGAGTGAATCCTTTTGGTTTTCAAAGTAGCACTCACAATACATGGCCAATTATATTGGTAAATTATAGATTACAACCATGGTTATGCATGAAACAAATATACAACATGTTATCAATGCCTATATCAAGACCAAAAAAACTGGGTATTGATATTGATGTTTATTTGAATCCATTGATTTAAAATTTTAAATTATTGTGAGATTCAGGTGTTATGTTGTATGATGCTTATAAAAATGAAGATTTCACTTTGAGAGGCATGTTGCACGGGACGATAAATGACTTTCCTACTTATAGAAATTTTTTAGGATAGATAATTAAAGGAACTCAAGGGTTCCCTGTTTGCGAACAAGATACACAATCAATTAGGTTGAAACATTCATCGAAAAATATGTTTTTAGGACATCATATATTTCTACCCCAAAGACATAAGTACCGATCTTGGATGAAATCATTCAATGGAAGTTCAAAATAATGTACAACACCATTTCCACTAATAGGGGATCAAATTTTCAAGAAAGTAAAATATGTGGAAAATACTTTTTGTAAACCATTTTTCAAAAATATTATGAAAACTTATTGGAAAAAGGGAATAATTTTGTTTTTCAATTACCATTCTGGAATTGTTTGTACGTCAGAAATTTTCTTGATATTAAACCTATTGAAAAAATATATGTGATAGTATCATTGTAACATTGCTAAATGAACCAGAAAAAACAAAGGATGATATTAAGGCCAAGTTGGATATGTTTAACATTGGAATACGAGAAGATTTGGCACCAGTGAAGGGTGAAAAACAAACATTTATTCCTCCTTCTTCATACACTCTTTCTAGGAAGGAGAGAATAATTTTTTTAACTTCTTGAATGATGTAAAGGTTCCATAGGGGTATTCCTAAAATAATAAAAAATATAATGTCAATGAGTGATTTAATGTTAAAGGGTTAGAAATCACATGACTATCATGTTTTGATGCAAGATCTAATTATTACAGCTTTATGTTTCATTTTTCCCAATAATTTACATCACACATTAATGAATATACATTTCTTCTTCAAATATATATGTAGCAAAGTTATAGAACTGAGGAAATTTTCGACTATAGAAAGAGATACTGCTATCATATTATGTGAATTGGAAATGTTCTTCCCACCGACATTCTTTAATATGATGGTTCATTTTATGGTTCACTTAGTGAGAGATATTCATCTATGTGGTCCTATACACTATAGATGGATATACCCCATTGAATAGAATATGAATATTTTGAAAGGTTATATCAAAAATCAAAGTTTGCTAGAGGGTTGTTTTGTGGAGTGATATATTGTTGAGGAAACCATTGAATTATGTACCGAATACCTGTTCAGTGTGGAAAGTATTAGTCTACTAAAATGTCGACACACTGGATGACTTGTGATTAATGGAATTTCTAGAAGAGAGGTTGTCATAATCAATATTATAGATCAGAAGTAGGCCTAACTTTACATTTTTCATAACAGTTTAAGCGTTGACCTATATGTTAAAACCCACAAATAAATTCTTAGGAATTTGAACATATCAATGGATGGAAAATGGATATTAAATACACATAATAATCAATTTATAGGATGGTTTCGAGACCATATATTTAAGAAGTCATGAAATTCTGGACTCAATTTCAAAATGAATTTGATGGCTAGCCGGATGACCAAGTGTGTATGTATTATCTTACAATGATTAGGTAATTAATGGTTATACATTCTATACTAATGAACATGTTGAATACGATACCATGAAGAATAGTGAAGTTACACTTGTAGCTAAAGAAAATCATGTTTCAGATGCTAAGGAAATAAATCCAATTTATATGAATATTTCTTACTTTGGCATCATCATACAAATATGGGAGCTGGATTATACGAAATTTCAAGTGCCAGTTTTTCAATGGAAGTGGGTTGATAAAAGTAGTGCTGTTAAAATAGTGAATTAGGATTCATGAAAGTTTATTTTAGTAAGGACAAAAAGACTAACCATTTATAATGGCATCACAAGTAGTACAAGTATTTTATGTTCCAGATCCCGCAACCTAAAACTGGTCAATTATTCTATTATCAACCAAAACCCCTGAAGGTTCATATGAAAATTCAATGGATGATGACCCTTTAATTGGGTCATCTCAATCATTTCGCAGCAGTCCCAATGTAGATGGTGTTTTTTATATCAGAGGAGACCACAATTAAGGGATTTGGATGGTCGATTGAGGGGTCCAATACCTTCAGCCTTTTCAAAAAAGAGAGTTCAATAATCAGGTTATATTTTTATTATAATATACATCGTGTTACATTATGTTATTATCTGTTCACTACTACTTTTATGTAATATAAATTAAATGTTAAAAATCATCTACAGATAATGACTTTTCCACATGATGATACTCCCAATCCCAAGGCACAATGGGTCTCTCAACCTATTACTGCTCGCAGTGCAAAGGAATAATAGGTTTCTCAACATGATACTGCTTCCAATGTAGAGGTACAACCACCATATTCAAATTCCAATGCTAGCACTCTAGAGGAACATATTGACGATGTTGAAACCAAGGAAATGGTAGGTGATGAAGCACTGGTGGTGTAGAAAAAATAGGAGCACCGTAGTTTGATGGTGTTCGAAAAAATCCTTAATGTAAAAATAAAAGGTATCAGATTTGAGTTTGGATAGATAAGAGGGTCCAATATGTTAACCCCCACAAGCCTATGTTCAGTAGTTACTTTGGAATCGTCACTTGACAATGCTTGATGCTTGATGTATTGTCGTGGCACCAGGTTGTTACAAGGCTTAGGACATTGATATGGGGAGATATTATGGTAACATTATGATATCATTTCTTTAATTTACTAAAAAATAAAATAAAAAAACATTAAATTACTCTTCATCATCCCCTATACAATTCATTTATAGAAGATGGCTCACACAAAGACTATGTATTAAGGGTTAATGGAAGGATTCATAGAGGCTTTCTCCCAATTTTAACAAAATATCCTCTTAAAGATGTTTAAGGGAAAATAAAACTGAACCCACCTCATCTTTATGCAAAATTGATAACCTAAGGAGTGTGGGATGCATTTACTACCCATCATGCAGAGTAGTATTTTCAGGTACATTTTGTTTGGTAATATGTTGTTTGATGATACATGTACTAATCACTTTTATTGAGAGTTTTTTATGAAATAGAATATGAGTGCTGAAAATAAGGAATGAGTTGAAAAACCAGCATACCCCTATTATAAAGCAAGGTTGGGGTACACTTTACTTGAAAAAAATGGTACGTATTTTAAATCTACTGTAATACTTTTATGTGACATGAAAACATCACCATAACTATGTTCCTTTGTTTATATGCAGATTGATGAATCCAAATCGAGAGCCACCTCCATCCCATTCCTTGTGTTATGTAAGGAGGAACACGTAAATAAAGATGGGATTATAATAGATAAAAACACACAAAAGTGTGGGAAACATGTGTAAGTATGACATAATAAATATATTTTTTTGATTTAAATCACTATTAAATCACAATGATTACTTATTTTACTATATTTTCTATCATACATAGTCATAGGAATCAACAACACCCACACTGGATGCAGACATACTTTTGGTGGCCTTCAAGTAGCCAGAACATTATTCCCACATCAGAGGTATGGGTTTTGTGGTGACATGCCGAACATATTTTGAGAAGAAAAAACAAGAAATGGATCAAAGTGAAGAAATGAAAATGATGAGATAAAGAGTAGCTATCCTTGAAGAACAAATACAATGGAAGAGGGACATGATAAAAAATTTTCTGGGGTGGGGGGAAAGAGAAGAAGAAACTCAAGAACAGCTAGCATTTGAAGATCCCAACCCACCCCCACAAGCTTTGAGGCAAGCCATTCCACTAAAAATCATGTCTTATTTGTGGTATTAAATGTTATAATAATTGTTTCTATTAATTGTGAATCATATAGAAACTGATACCTTTCCTATACTAATATTCTATAAGGTGAAATGACTATGATTTATATTTATCAAAACCCACCCATCGTCTTGTAGTAAGGACTATGGTGTTCAATATCCAGAACGACATGCTACACAATAGAACACTTCCAATAGGTCATGTTAGAGTTTTGATTAATGTAACCCTGGAGCTGAGCACTGATCTACCTGTTCTAATTGATGATGAATATATTCATAGGGTCAAACAACATCTTGGAACATTCATCATATGACTATCACATCTTGTAAAAAAACATATTGAAAAGGAGTTATTGATTTACAATTTACTTTTCAAGATAAACCATTAACATTTAATGAAAAAAGGTCTGAACCAATGAATTTTATTACAAATGGATAAAGGGAAGGGGGTGAAATGGAAGAATGGATCAAAACCATCTCAAGGATCAACCGATCGATCGAAACGATATATCGAAAGCACCTTAACCACACCCATTCTATATCCACATTTATGATCATTGCAAGCTCCTGTGGATACGAAGTTAAAATAAAGTGGTACTTACACAATTGATTTTAAAGAAAATATATATGGAGGGGAAGATCCAGACTTTATTAGTGTTGAAAATGTTAGTGAAATCCTCGAGTATGATTAGCTAGGTGGCCCGATTGTAAATGTATACATGAAGTAGGTTTTTATTATTTGATTTTAAAAAAATGATATACTATGTTAATTATGACTGAATAAATTTCATCTTTTTCACAGGAATATATATGAAAAAAATTGAAGGTATTTCCCCATGAACAAAAATTTTGACTCGTTAGTCCTCACATCACATCTATAGAAAAAGAGAAATAGATTCCAAGCAAGAGGGTGAAATAGTGGTAAACTCGCTCAAATCATTTAATAGAAAAATTATGGATGATAGACTCTTTTTAATACCAATGATTCAGGGGTAAAACTCTACAATTTATTCATATCAAATATATTTTAATTTCTTTCATTACATATTCTTTTTTGTGTTTTTAGGCAGCATTGGATGCTTATTCCGGTCAATTTGGATACTCTAATGATTTATTTCTTAGATTCAATGAACGAATATCCAACAAACCAACCACACATGATGGAGTTTGTCAATTCTTAATACACTACATCCAACATTTTATAACTAGATATGTATTTATATAATTTATATTATCTTTTAATGAGGATTCTGTTATGATAGGGTTGTGCATCAATATCGTCTACATCATGGAATGAGGCCAGGGGAATAGGATATGGAACATCACAAGTACTAAGACTGGATAAATATTGGGTTATATATAATAATACTTCACTATCCAAATACACATAAAAAATTACTTTTTTTTCTCAATGTCTTTATAGTTTTCGAAACAAACAAAAGGAAACGACTATTATTATTATGTTTGCAAATTTATGGAAGAGATCATATTTCATCAACTAACTATCATCCCTGAAGAGGTATTTTTGAAGATAATTATTATTTCATTTAAAATACTTATTAACCCTTTATGTATTTATATTTGTTTATTACTACCTTGATTATTGAAAATACTCATATTCACAAGTCAATATATATTTGTTTAGAAACAAATGGGAAGAAAAACTAATTGGAGAATGTATATAAATATCATGAAGATGTGACTTCCATAAAAGTAGTGTATTGTTTAATATTTATGTTTAATTTAATTATTTGTAGCATGAATTACAAAATTAAGAATTGTTTTCTTATAAAGTTGGATTCCTTTATTCAAGTTGTGGTAGTTTCTTATACATGGATTCGTTGTGCATCACTCACAGGGTAGTGTTTCCATTTCGACAAATAAATCAAATGGAAAACATGGTAACACATGATGTGTCTGATATGACTCAACATGTCTCTTTTTATTTACAATTGACATTAATTTAAGTAAAATGAACAAGTGACATACTAAAAACCAAGAACACACATTCTCATTGTTTTGATACTTTAGTACAATGATCCACAAGTCATTTGTGACGTCTATGAGTCAAAACTATGAAAACCAATAAAACACTCTCTGATTGTATTCATAATTTAGGACAAAAATTCATAAGTCCATTGGTATGTGTATGAAGTAGTCTCACATCAAACTGACGCACGATGCAACCAGTATGACTCAAAATGAATGTTTTCATTTTGAAATGATATTTTAGTAAAAAATCACTTCCAACATACTCAAAACCGAGAAAATAAATTCAAATTGATTTGATAATGTAGGAAAATGATCTACGAGTCATTTTTTATTTATATGAATCAACCCTACCTCAATGCAATTCACAATGTGACCAGTATAAATCCAAATGTGTATTTTTATTTAAAATTGACATTAATTTTAAGTAAAAAGAACAAGTGACATACTAAAAATAGAGAAAACAAATTCATATTGTTTTAATACTTTAGGAAAGCGATCCATGAATCGGTTGTGATGTGTAGGAATCAAACACACCTCAATCTGATGCATGGTGTGAACGATATGACTAAAATTGTCTGTTATCATTTTAAAATTTACATTTGATCTCAAAAAGTGTCACTCACTGAAAAACAAAAAAATAATTTACGATTGTCTTAATGATTTAGGACAATGATTCTTATGTCCTTTGTTATGTGTATAAAGTAGTTTAATGTCAAACCGATGCATGATGCAATCGTTATGACTCAAAAAGTGTGTTTCTATCTTGAAATGGCATTTAAGTAAAAAAAACAGTACTAACATACTGAAAACGGAGCAAATGGATTTGGATTGTTTTGATACTTTAAAAAAATGACCCATGAGTCATTTTTGACTTGTAGGAATTAACCAAACATCAATATGATGAACAATGTGACCGGTATAAATCCAAATGTGTTTTCATTTAAAATTGACATTAATTTGAGTAAAAAGAACAAGTGGCATACTAAAAACTAAGAAAACACCTTCAGATTGTTTTGAAACTTTAGGAAAATGATCCATGAGTCATTTTTGATGTGTATAAATCAACCATCCCACAATAAAACACATGGTGTGACTATTATCTCTAATAGTGTCTATTATTAGTTTAAAATTGACATTTTAGCTCAAAACGTGCCACTCACTAAAAACCAAGAAAACGCCCTCTGATTGTCTACATAATTTAGGACAATGATTCGTAAGTCCTTTGTGATGTGTATGAACTAGTATCACCTTAATCCAATGCATGATGCGACCAGTATGACTCAAAATGTGGGTTTCTAATTTGAAATGAAATTTTAGTAAATAAACACAACTAACAAGAACATCTAAAACACAACAACACAAAAACACAACACAAATAAAATTCAAAAGGGAGGACCAAAGAAGTGTAGGCTGAGTGCATCTCCTCTTAAAATACTCACATATTTTGGGGGAAGTGATTCCATTCTAGTAAATACAATGAGATGCCTATCCTATGTAGTCCTGGAGGAAAGAAAGTTGGAAATCTTATTACCTTCATTCCATGGGTGACTCACCTACACTTGGTCCCTCAATATAAGATTAATACACTGTATTATATAAATAATGATCCATTGGATACCCTCTAACCTTTGAAGGGAGTTTTAGATGATTAGTGAGTCCATATCCACTACTTCAAAATTTATATTTCTGTCCATAAAAGCTCTATGAAACTAAGAATTTCCTTGTCCTCCTCTATAAGAGAGTCATCATGCCCATAATATTAAGATAAAGAAAGTATCACTAAGACCCTTCCATCTCGAATCACACCTCCACCTTTAAAAAATCTATTCAAGCATAAACTATATGTGTTCAATTCCAGACCAATTGGAGGTAGGTTCCATTTCACTCACCTACCCTGTTATGACACCTATGAAGAAAAAGATATGGCATATCTTATGAAGCACAACATTCTCTCCTAAGGAACTTTATTATAGTCCCTCCAGAGTAGGCCAATATCAGCCTCCATGCCACACGACCTTTCCATCAAGGTAATCTATGAACTCCTCATGCCCACATACCAATATTTATTACTTGGATTCCAAATGGACCAACACCCCACAACCTGATCTTCTCTATCATTTTTCATTAGTCTCACTAGGATCCTATTGTGCTCGATCAAAGGATGGAACTCCTGTGTTGAATTTATCAATATAGGCCTTCTAGGTGGATTCCTTGCTTCTCATGTGGAAATTAATGGATCAATTATAATAGAAAATACCTCATTGTAGTTTTTCGGAACATTGTTCATACTTGGGGTTTTGAAGGACTTTCCAGCATTTCGAGGATGAATAGAAAATACTTTTGAATAATTCTCTCTTTGTGTGAAAATTTTATCTCAGATAGGGATTTGAGTCCTTGTTCGGTTAACCGGTGGAGATTCCAAATACCGTGATGGTTGATAGGGGCTCATCATGGTTGAGAGTCTCCTTTGGAGGCAGTTTAGATTAATCTCCCAAGGTTACCCCTTCCCTTTAAAAACATTTCTTTCCTGGAATGGATAGGGAACCCCCTAGGTGATTTCTGATGTGCTAATGATCACAAATTGAAGCTTCAAGAATGCTCTATGGATGAGATCTGTGTCACAATGTACCTCTATTTTACCCCTTTGACATACATTATTATTCATGTTGAAGATGGATTGGGGTGGAATAAAACTCTCGTCTACTCGTCGACTCTCTTGTACTATACCTCTTGTCGTCTTCATAGCCACACAATGAAGACATGTAAAAAGCTATTAGAGAATCCCTCATCATGGTGTAAGTCCTTTGTGATGTGTTTGAAGCAGTCTCAACTCAAAATGATGCATGATGAGATTGGTATGTCTCAAAATGGTTGTGATGTGTTGGAATCAACCCCACCTCAATATAATGCACATGGTGACTGGTATAACCTGAAATGTTTCTTTTTATTAAAAAATGACATTTTATTAATGTAATCATTCATATTAATGTTTAATTTTTTTTTATTTATAGTATTTATAACATAATACTTGATTTTTTATATAGGTGTAATATTTTTCTTGAATTGGGATGATTTCTTCGGCAACTAATACCATTTACAGACATTTTTGAGAGAGGATCACGAATGTTAAAGGTTGAAACATTAATGTTTTTAAAAGTCTTTTGGATAATTTTAAATGTATTAATATAAAATATTTCTTGAAATGTATATATCATTATTTTATAACCCCTTGTGAGTGTTGCTTTATTCTTGTGTGCACTTCTATGTTCTAATGTGTAATATTGTTTAGAGGTTCTTAGTGTGCTATAATATAAACAACACATAACATGAAGATAGGCCTTTATCAACACTATTTCGATCACTGATAAAATCCCCCTTTATCAATGCTAATTAAAGCTATGATAATGTGGTCCTTTATCAGCACTAAAAATAGTGATGATAAAGGGTGTCTTTTATCCATGCTAAAATAGTGATGATAATGGGGGAACCTTTATCAGTGCTTTTTTAGTGTGGATAAATGAAACCCTTTATCAATGTTTTTTTGGCACTATAAAATGGGATCCCCCCTTTATCTTTTCTATGATTAACATCACTTTTTTATTGATATTAAAATCGGTTTCTAGAACTTTTAAAATAACTATCTATAGTAGTGTTAGGTGGTTGTGCCTATGAGTTTTTAGGAGGAGAAAATGCATGATTTTCATGGCTCGAAGTGTGCAATGTACCTGAGTTTTACTAAAATGTTTTGTGACCTTGAACAACAATTTTAGTGGTTGGTCATGAAAAATAAGATAGAAATTTTCTTTAAATGATGCTACACCTATTAATAGGTGAAGGCCGAGCATCAACGGCCTGGTGGTTTACTACAATGGTTTCCCATTTCGGAATGGAATTGGGATGATGTTACTATAGAAGTTTTGGTGCATCTTCTGAGGATACCTTAAAAGAATGATTCTATTTAGATTATTGTGTATCGATCAATGGAAGTAGAACATTTGTTCCCTATATAAGAAAATTTATCATTGTATTAGTTGGAATATTTATATGGTTTAGAGATATTCTGTCTACACGAGGTGCCGCAAAGTATTTTTTCAGACTCTGAATCATGTTTTACTTCATGATTAAGGTAGGGATTTCATAAGACTCTGGGTAAATATCTTTTAATGAGTATGAAATTCTACCAACAAATAGATGGGTAGTCGGAACATACTATATAGGTTCTTGAGGATATTCTTCAAGTGTGTGTCCTAGACTTTCGTGGGTCTTGGGATAAGCACCTAGATTTGGAGGAGTTTTCCTATAATTCTAGTTATCAGGAAAATATTCAAATGGAACCATATGAGGAACTTTATGATAGGTCACATAGATTTCCTCAATGCTTAATGGAGGTAGCTCAGTCAGTGCTATTATAATCGAGTCTCATATAGGATATGTCAGAGCCGGTTTAGGTGATTCAAAAGCATATAGATATGGTTAAAAGTAGGCTGGAGTTATTTGTTTATTGACATCGATGAACCCTAGTGTTTTTGGAGTGTGGTCATGTATTCTTTCAAGTGTTTCCTAGATTGGGTCACCGTAAGATATAAAGACATGTCAAGTTGGAAACCAGGTTTATTGGACTATTTGAGGTTTTGGAGAGAATCGAGCCAGTGGTATACCGATTGGATGTTCCATATATATACTTCACTATGAATTATTTTTTTCATGTATTAAATCTTCAATGATATCACTATAACCCTTATCATGTGATCTATGTAGATGATATTGATCTTGAGACTAATGTGTCCTTTGGGGAGAATTTGATACATGTGTTGGATCACAATGAGAAAGCGTTATGGAGAAATATCGTGCCTATAGTTTGTGTATTTTGGATACATGGTCATGTTTAGGAGGAAACATGTGAGTGAGAAGCATATATGTAGGATCAGACCTCAGAATATTTGAGATTATTGGGAGTACAACTCAAGGATGAGATATTATAATTTGGGGAGATTTTAAGATCCGGAAATTTTTTAGAGATGTATCAAGATCATTTGAAGGTACTTTTTTTATTGTTTTTTAGTATATCTTGTTTGGGTTTTACATTGGGTGTATTTGTGTGAAATTTGGAAAATTTTTCAGGGTTTTGGGTAGCGCACGGTTGGCGCACGATTTACCAAAATAGTGCGACCTGCCCCAGCAAACCATGCAACCCAAGATAGAGGGAGATTTCACATTATTGCATGGTTTATCAAACCGTGATCGTTCTTATAAGTAACCATGCAGACCCCTATTAGGAGGATCACGATTAGGCACAGAGTTGGGGGAAACCATGCGCCTCGAGAAAGAAACCATGCGCACATAATTTTAGACCCCCAAATATTATTTTAAAAATTCCTTAACCCATGACTTATATCCTAAAACACCAAATATTGACTATAAACTATTTTTCCTCATTTTTGGTTCCTCCTAGTTGGATTATTAGGCCTTATGACCTATATTATTGATGATTCAAATCCCAAATTGAAGATATTCACCTCTCCCGATAAGAGAATCTATACCTATGTGGGTTCCTCCCTCTTTCCTATCTTTATATTATCCTTTAAAGGTATGTTATCCTCTATTTTTTATGGATATAGATGCAGTTTTAATAGATATAGTCTATTTGGTCTTGGATTTAGGTTTGAGATCTAGGTCTCGTTGATCATCGTTGTTCCGCTTCAATTGGGGATTTCTTTTGGCAAGCATTCATCATCAATTTTTAGGTAGGTGTTTTAATTCAATTCACATAGTCTTGAATTTCAATTGAATGTATGTATTGTGGAATTTTGATTGGAACATTTTCCAATTGAATCTTAAATAGAATAAATTTATTGATTAACTAATTTATCAAATCATGGAAATTGATTAATTGAGTTACCTTGTGAAATTGAGATGATTTGAACTTGGGAAAATTAAATTTTGTAATTTTGGTTATGAAATTTGGTGGATTTTTATTGATTAATTAATTTTTTAATTAAATAATGGAATGTTGTGATTTTGGAATTTATGGGGAGTTAGGATCATGTATTAGGTCAATTAATATGATTATAGATTAATTCTCTATGTGAATTATGAGATGGTTCACTTGACCTAAATGGGTTAATGGGTTTATGATTTAAATAATTGTTAATTGTTTAATGGTGAATTGTTCATATTATTCAAGCAATTAAATTTGGGAACCATGTTTCTTGTGATAAATTTTAATGGTATACAATGATGTGAAATGTTTATAGAAAGGGTGAATGTTGATTTAACTTGGATGATGTCATATATGTGATATTTCTATTATTATATGTGATAAATGTGTTCCAGATAAGTACTGAGTCTCCAAATACCTATATGAAATAAATGAGTATGAGACATATAATGAGGCTCCAAATACCTATATGTGATAAATTTCTATGTGACATGGATTGAGGCTCAAAATAACCATATGAGATAATGAGTAGGGGACATGGAATGAGGCCTTAAATACCCATATGTCATTATGGTATGCGATAAGGATAGAAGATGAAAATACCAATGGGGTGTTGGACATGACGTTCTATGCCTATGATATTGGTATTGGACTATGGTTACAAACAACGATGATGTGAAATGGAATGAAATGGATAATGAAATACCATGTGTTTTAATGAATTGTAAATTACCTATGTTATATGGTTCATACTACGACATGGGATTAAGAAAGTATTCCGGGTACAAGTGTCCTTGAGAACCTAGGGGTTTTGTGGATAAATAAAAGAATAATTTAAATGTGTTAACTATTTTCTTATGAGTTGTACTTTATTATTTATACAAATGTATACACATTTATTGACTGGATATTGTTTTAAACACCATTGTTGGTGGCCTACTAAGTTATAATCACACCCTAATTGCGTTGTCTGATTGATACCATAATAGACTTGATGTTTATAGGAAAGGATGAGGGTAAGAGTCCTATGTTATATGGATGAGTTTTAATGAATCATGCATGAGGTAACCAGACATGATTCAGGACTCACTTGGGAGTTTTCAATGTATTTATTTATTTTGGTATTTGTATATTGACACTTAAAACGTACTTGGCATGAAAAATCTACAGTTTTGGTTTGGATATCATATTCTTGTTTTATTCATCACGTTATATTGATATTATTCTGGTCATGGTTATATCTTTTTGGTTACTTCTTATTTATTTCTTACATCATACTAATTTGATAAATAGGATATAGTCTTCTCATGATCTATATTAGACCCTCGCTACTAGTTGGTGGCCTCTGGCATACAGGGATGCGTGCCTGAGTTCATGTGACTGACCAGCTTAGGGAACCAATTTGTGGCACTCAGGTCAGGGTGCTACACTTCCGAATGATTATAATACACATTTCTAATTAAAAGAATACCTTCAATTGGACAAGGTAAGTAGACTAGTGAAAAGTATTCATACCAAAAAAATGGGAAGACTTAGCCTAAAGCACCTATACGCATGCATAAATCTCAAAATACTCACATAATATTGAAATGTAAAATGAAAATGATAACTAAATATATGAATACATTTATATCCTATATCAGAGTAGGATATATGTACTAGAAAGAAGAAAGGGGAAGGTACAATAACCCAAATGTTGTAAAAGGAGTTTAACCTCCTAAGAAGGAGGAAACTTCTATCAAATGAAAATCCTAGTATGAACTATAGTTTTTCTAACTCTTCTATGCTCCACTTACTCATAGTCCACCGAGGACTCCAACAAACTGCTTTTCATCTACACGAGTCATGAAATTTACTGGAAGATCCCATGTAGGTTTGAGTATATACATTCCCAGTATGACACCCCAAAATCACTAAACATAAATAATCCATACAGGGAGGTCATCCCATCATCTTGAATACATGTCAGTCTAAATATAACATATAAAAATAAAAAAATATACCCATATATACTCAAGATAGACACCAAGTCACAAAGTAAATCCGTAACCATACTACTTACAAGGATCCACTTGAGGCATTAAGGTAACACTCACCCAGATGAAATCACTTTGAAATTATTTATTACATTAATGGTGCTCACTCCGAGAAGTCATGATCAATGGGCCTCACCATAAAGTACACACTAGAACTCATAATATATCGATACATATATGGGAAAATCTGACTTAGGCCTTTTGGTATAAACCTAACCCTATTTGGAATAACCCTCGAAGTAAGGGATTGAATTCCGGATTATGTTTGTCACCATATTATTGAACCTACCAAGGGATGTGAAAATGATAGAGGATCAAACCCTGGGCCACAAAGATGGATTCCTAACTCTATGTGAGACGATTCCCATTGAGGTTACCAAATCCTACACTTAGGATGTGATACCTCACTATACCCTGAAAGGGATGGACTAAGGTAACAACCCCTATATAAACCAGTCTAAAATTAAGAGATTGAGGACCTCAACCTACCCTATAAAAAGTAAACAGTGTGTATAGGATATACATGACACGTCTTCGCTACCTTGGCACTGCCCTTGTACTCCATCCAACACACATATAATTCAGGTCATGTGCATGTACTTTGGTCATTATATTTTAATTTTATTGTTCCCATATACCAGGATGTGTCATTTCCTATGTATCCTAAGGGTACACACCAATTCAGTAGTCACGGGTCACACAATTTTTGCTATTCCCCATAGGGCTTATGATCATTAATTTCCATGAAACACTATTTTCTGCAACTTGGGGACTACACGGTGTGTATTATTAGGACTACAAATAGTGCATGTCTAGATTTGATAGAATCCTAGAAACCTTTATGCATATTTACCTTATTCCTACACTACCTCCACTATAACCGTGAATATCACCATATAAATAGATCTAGTTTAAATGAACTCCAATCATTATAGTGTCTATATTATAGCCTCTAATCTTATCATAGATTACTTTCCATCATGCCACACTGCAACACCATAATTACACTCAAGGGTAACACCAGATCTTATCATCTATCTTCTGTAGCCATCATCACACCCCATTCATGAAATCAATCTTGAACCTGAACCCATATTAATGATCGGTTGTTCCAAATAATGATTTCACAATAATCATCTAATTGGTATTTTTCAAGCTATATTCTAAAGAAGATTTTGATGATGAACATTCAAAGAATGATTAGAGAAGTTCACCAAACTCAAATATGAGTAACAAACCTCATCCATTGTTCGGGTTGGCCTTAATCTATTTCCTTGATAATGATTAATGATGAATAAATAGTCTTGGATTATCATTGAACATAAATTCATAATTCTAGGAAGATAATTTTATAGCTTTTATTCAACAATAAACCCATGAATAAATTATTTAGAAATAATTACTCTTGTTTGACATTAGAAGATTAAATAGGAATTAAATCCAACATATAAAAAATATCCTAACTAGAATTTTTATCGATCACTGGTGATGAATGGTTACGTGTTGTTGTCATCAGTGCTATTATCAAACACATTTGGGGAAGATGACTCCTGGAAAAATAGATCTTAGAACCATGATCATGTTATCATCTGTAAAACACTCATCCATGGCCCTCTCAATAATGCTTGGGTTGTATGGAAAAACTTAGTGTTCAGAAATAATTAGTATTTTATAGATGTATATTACAATCTGATAATTAAATAACAAATGTATGTATGTATGTATGTATGTATTTATTATTTCCACCCATAATTGTACTTAACTAAAAAAACAAATATGATAAAGGTTATGTCATGCCTAGGGTAAAAATATTATTCCAAATTAAATGGTGTTCTCATATTTACCATAACAAAATCAATTTGGGAGTTATTCCATTATTTTATAAAAATATCACACACGAGATATAATAAATTTAATATTTATATTATATCGGTAATAATCCACCTCAGGCCCTAAAATACCACAGTGAATCAGCAGCTAGCCTAAACAACATTCATTAAAATAATAAAAAAATTTAAAAGAGAAAAATAGATTTGTTACATTGTTCCATCTTCTCCATAATATTAATCAAGATATAATTACCATTTTTATACATAATTAAATTTTAGAATCATTCATCCTTGGAGGATATGAAAAAAAGCATTTTGCTTTGTAGAGGTGTTAGTACACATATACAGATGAGTGATCTTATCATTTTCATGTGATCCATACTAAACACAACATGAATAGTAAAATAATCTCATGATCTAAATAATACATCACACAAATAGCCCCATAACCCATGGACTGAAAGGTTTAGTATCTTGGAATTTATCTACATAAACATCTTATTTTACAACACTTGTGAACATATCTTCATAATTATTCTCCTCTTGACACTTTTCTAGACACTACACAAGGCATACTCATATTGATAACCTGGGGAATGGAAGAATAAAAAAAAGGTGAGATCAAATATTTAATAAGGTAAAAGGATCATTGGAGATAAAAATATGTTTTGTTTCTATAAGATAAATGAGAACATTGGTGGGAAGTAAAAGAAAATATGAACATGGAATGAAATTAATTAAAAGTAATGTGAGTTTCTTTTTAAAAAAATTAATCTTCATGAAATGTTAAAATCATCGAAGAAGAATAATATGGTTTAAAACATGATTTACCAAGAAAATAAACCTGAATAAATCCTAAAATTACAATAGGTTATAATAAATAATCATGAAATACAATAGAATAAGATGAGTGATTATGGCCCATGGAGGGGAATCGAGTCATAAAAAATCCATTACAAATTTAGTAAATTTTTGAATCTAATGTAATTTGAAGATTGAAAATAATATAGTTCAAAAAATACAATGTATTAAATAATTTCTATGTGAAAATAAATTCTAGGTAATTATATACAACATAGAAATTTGAAATTGGTGAAAAGCATTAAAACATGTCTTGATAAATTGAAGTATAAAGAAAAACTCTTACAACATTTTTACATTTTGAATCAAAACCCAAAATTATAATTAACATGAACAAAACTATAGAAATAAAAACATATAATGAAATTATAATAAAAATTTAAAATGGGTTAAAATATACAACATAAAAAATTAATCATCATGTGTATCAAGAACTTATCTCAAGGAATTCAAATTTTAGAAAAATAAATCCTTATCTTGTTTCCCTGCTTAGTCAAATTCTCTCTAATCTCTTGCATAAAAAAACAGAAATATATTAATATAATATTTGATATCTATATTCATATATAAATCTATTTATAATTTTCATTTATAATTCTTGTTTAAAAGTATATTAGTAAGTTTTTTCCTATTTTCCTATATTGGGTGTTTACAATTTTAATTAATTTTAATAGTTTTATAAGATTGGCATTGGTGTTCATTCTTCTTAAAAAATTCATCATTAAATTTTAATTATTTTACTATAATTTATGAATTATAAATATTTATGAATATTAAATTTAATTTCATTTGTACTTTAATCTTTATCTTGGAATATTTAATTTACAATGGACATTTTCAGTGATTTTCATCATATTGAGGGTATTTTCTTAATTAATTGGTTAATTATTATTGTATAATTTTATAAAAAATAGATCATAAGTTAGATATTTAAATAATATCTTACTATAAATTATTCTTTCACAATCAACCGTGATATAATTTCAAATCATTATTCAAGTAGTTGGTCAAACTGACCCAATCTTGAACACGCTTTGAATCGATAGGTGAGTACAATTAAAGAGGTGTTTATATTGACCTAATATAATTATAATAGAAGAATAATGATATTATATTTATTTTTCATTTATGGTAAAACATATTTTTATATTTTTGGATAAATAATAAAAAAATATATGAAAAATGAAAAATGATTCTTTGTGATGGTGGCAGTCCGCCCAATGGATGATTAGTGTTTTCATTACTCATTAAAAGAGAGAGATGTAGTAATATAGTAAAGGATAATTTTATAAACATAAATAAATTATATAAATCAAATTTATTAACCAATAAAATAATTATACCTTCCATGAGACGAGGTAATGAAAAAAATGAAAGTGTCGCTCATTAGAGACGGTAATCCACACACCCACTCTAACGATGATTCTTGTTTTTCATATTATATTGAAGAGAATAAATAAGGGTTGTACCATTATTTTATTAACATATATACATAATAATTATGATTATTTATTTATTTTCAAAGTTTATGGTTGGTATAGAAAGGAAATAATAAGATATAACCAATAAGAATGGTGTGGTACCAATGTTGAGACCTTGGACATCCTCTTGATGAAGGCCTTGGATTTGAGGGAATTTGGATATTTTTGGTGACTATGGAAATTAAAGAGTGAAAAGGTTGTCAAGGAGAGGAAATATGGGATGTTTTTGAAGGATATTTATAAATAGGATTGGAGTATTTAAAGGTTGTAAGTGATCAACATTTTATAAGTGTGGAAGAGGGACATTTCCATGGAAAAGAATGGTATGTTAGGGGTAAGAACATATATGCATGAATGTTAGGCGAGTTAGGTGAATTAAGGTTGGAAATTAATTTATATAGGACTTTAAAACCTATCAAAATATGTATCCTATTTTTAAAATACATGTTAATTTATTAAAATTTGATCCACCTTAAATTATTCATTTAAACATGTATTAGTCTTAATTAAATATTAAACATGGAAATTATTTTATTAATAATAATATAAGGAGGCCCTTATTACCAAATTTCAACAAGCTGATTTTAAATCATGGATCCATTTTTATTAATTAAATTTCCAAATATGATGAAATCAAATTTTAAATCAAATCATATAATGTGTTGGAAAACGAATTTTTATTTATAAAAGTGTTCTTTTAATCATTAAGTTTTATTAGTCTTATATAACATTGATTAGCCATTAAATTGATGTTAATTAATTTTTTTATATTTTTAAAAATCATATTCTATCTTTAATTAAAAATTTATTCATTTAATTTAAAAAATAAACAATATTTAGAAAAATATTATTCTCTGTAAAATTATTGTTTTAAACAGGTAACAAATATTAACCTAAGGAAACTTTTTGTTTTTTCATAATAATAAAGTATTATTTATTATATAATTTAGATTCACTAATTTAAAATTTTAAATCCATTTCATTTTTTTCAAATAATGAAATCTAATTTAAAATACTAATATGTAATGTATTTAAAATAGTTTTTGAGAAAATATTAATCATGTTCTAAAATATTAAATATAGGTTTTGAATTAAAAAAATTATATTTTAAAATATATAATATTACTTAAAATAAATATATTTTTTTTAAGAAAAGGTTTCCTATGTTTTAAGTTATAAATGCAGCGGTATTTTCAAAAATGGTATTTTCCTTTATTGACATAAAAATCAATTATTTTAGAAAAATTTTAAAAAATAATCTTAAGATAATATTACCATGATAGATCTCAAAAATATATTAATTTTTTAAAATTAAATTTATAAAATTTGAAAATTACATATGTAAATAAAATCCCAAATTATAAGAGAAAATTATTCATATAGATTAATAATTATTTTTTTTTCAAAATGAAAACTATTATTTATTAATGTTTATGATCAAGGAATATGTATATTTAATTGATGATAACTCATTTTTTATATATATTTATATGTAAAAATGATATTGGGTCATTTTAATATAGGAATAAAAAAATTGAAGATTAAAATGGATTTTATATTGAAATGCCTATTTGATTCTATATTTAAAAACTTCAAGTTGATATCATACAAATTTATTCTCACAAAACCCCATATAACCACTGGATAAGATATAAAGGTAAGATAACTAGTAGTGGTAGTCATAGGAGGTGATTCCGCTTACAGGGATTTTTTAGTGAGTTCTGTAGGCTTAATATTTTGCTTCAAGTGATTTCTCTCAAGACATAGTTTCTAGAGTTTAGATTAGGATTAGTCTATAGATAACCCTAGAGAAGCTACCTCCCCTCCAACTTAATCAAATCAGCATAATATAGATGAATTTCACATTTAGATTCCATTTCCCACAAATTTATTGATTTTTTGATATGATTAAAACCATTTATATGAACTAATTTAACGGATATGTTTTAATGGTCATAATTAAAATTAAAATTATATAAATGTTTTTTTATTTAAATTGGGTATAGTGTGTGAAACACACTATTTAATATATCATTTATTTAATGAGAATATATAGTGAAATCTAAAGCATTACATTCTCTACCCCTTAAATAAATTGTGTTATCATAATTTCATTATAATTTACTTGAAGGAATATCTAAATCCACTAAAAATATTTACATGCCTTAAAGATATTATCTATATTGTGATACGATCCTGAATATCTTATGGATGACTAAAAAATAAGAAAAATTTCCCTGACTAGGTATTATGACTCATGTGAAGTGCTTCGTTTTTTATCATATAATTCATTGTTGTTCTTGTAGTAACAGATGATCATAGTGGGGTTTTAATGTGTTTTATAATTATTCTATAAATTAATGTGGAATAAATTTTTAGATAAGAATTTTATTTTAAAAATGGAATCAATCTTTTTAGTATAGGATATTATTATCTGTACAAATTTTATTCAAAAAAACATAATAATCATACCTTTAAATGTGTTCCTCAAAACAAAACACACAAAGGGTGGTGACTAGATATTCTTATAAAGAATCCTAGATACAATATGGTTCATATAAGCATAATAATATCCACTAAATTAATGTGGTGGGTGATTTAAAATCTAATTAACACTGTCCTCTTCATCTATTGTCATTTCATAAGTTCTTATTTAATCCTTGGGTCAAGGAGGTTGTGGATTCCTACCATACTCCTAAATCCTTGGATCTGGGTATTATCTTGGATAATAACCGATCAATATGAAAATAACACATTAAATTATCAGTGGTTACCCAGGATGAGATCTATCTTCTTCCCTCATTTTAACTGAATTCTTCATTTTCCATGGAATGTTTGATTCTTGATGGCATCCTTTATGACAAGTAATGAATCTTATAGCCCCCTTGAGGCAATTCCCTTGACGATTTTCCATATTGTTTACATATAAGTGGTTTAATATCCTTTCTTATTCATCTTAATTGCCTAAATTTTTACAAGTATTCATCATTATATTCTTTGGTGTTATCTGGATTTAAAATATAATTACATTATCAGTCATATTTTTTGATTGTTGGTTTAGTATTATCACCAAATTTTTAATTATATCTCATATTACAATGGTTTTATTATTAAGGTAATCATTTAATTATACTTCAAAACAATGGTTAACTTGGTTTTTTCTAGTTCTAGAGATCTCTAAAACAAAAAATTGATTTTCATGAGTAAAAAAACATTAACAATATAGCTCAATTATCATAAAATAAATTCGATCTTAAAAGAATTATTCTTTTACATAGGTTACTTTAATTTTACATATCTTACATTTCTCAACTAAATCCCCCAAACTAACATGGAAATAAATCCCTCATAGTGGATTGTAATGAGCATGATATCAACCAAATAACATCCCCCAGGATTTTCCAACAAAGGTTGTAGACTTATTCCTAATTTCCAATCATCAGGGTAATGATCAAGTTAATTTTTGACTAATACTTTTTTGGATGAATTATTTAGGTGTGTTTGTGCCAAATCCACATACACTTATAGTTTCAAGACAAGGATTAATTAAAAGGGAATACCATTTAATGAAGAAATTACCAATATTTTTTGGATATCATCCTACACATAGATTTATCCCTTGGATTTTTGAAAATATTATCTAAACCATTCCCCAAAATTACTAAACTACAATCCAAAAATAGTTAAAACTGCCTCAGATACCTACTGAAGATACCCATTCTAAAAATAACATAAATAATAAAATAATATAATTATTTAAATAATATTTATCACAAATGGTTTCATAACCATAGTACTGAAAGGTTTATTGTCTTGGAGACTAGAAACATGAACATCTTCTCTTATAAAACTTGTGAACATATCTCTATAATAGTTCACCTCTAGACCCTTTTAGAGACACCACAAATGGCATAATAGTAATCATAACCTAGGGAATAGAAACACATTAAATAGGTGATATAAAATTCTCAGTAAGGTAAAAGACACACCAAAATTATCTGATCATAAACAAGAAGGAGAAAAAGAATAAGGAATAAATATATTAATAAAAGGGCTTGAGAATATGTATGATAATCATAGGAAATGATGGAAAAACATAAAATCATAAAATGGTAATTAAGGAATCATGAAATATATTTCATGGACCAAAAAATATATGAATAATTATAAAAAATGTGATAATTATATAAAATTTTGGAATACCTTAACAATACTGCAAAAACATGAAAACATGGAATTTCATGGAAATGAAATTTATCTTTTAAAATTAAAATAACTTGATAAAAAACTTGGTAATGTGGACTAACTTTATAAATAACTTGATAATGTTTCATAACATGATAATAATAATAATTTTTCACATCCATAATCATAGGAAAACTTGTATGAGAAACCCCATTATGACCATGCTTATGTGATCAAACTCGTTATTTTAATGTTAAAAATGTAAGAAAACTCACCATTAACATTTATGTGTGAACAAACAATTATGCCCACACCAAACTATCACAGGAGATATAAGAATATACCAATGCATTGGATAGAGATATATGACCCCACTGATCATCTTCCATACATATTTTTCTCTCCTAAAATCAGACATCATTATATCTTAAATAACCAATGGAAAAAGGCATTTCTTAAATATTCAAATAATATGAGCATAATAAATCAAATAACATAAAAATGTCATTTATCAGAAGTATTAATAACATAATAACATATATGGGGTGATAAAAACATCCCTTCACCGAAGATAAACCTTGGAGAAATAATTGAATTGAAAAAATACATTTCTTAAAAATATTTTTTTATAAAATATGAAGTTTGAATTACATTCAAAAAAAATTTGGGATGGTAATAGTGATACTTTTTGAAACCAATATTATAAATTGGTTTAATTAAAATTAATTAAAAATTATTAGGGTATAAAAAAGGATAACTATAAATAACTCAAAAAAATAACTTTCGAAAAGATTCATTAATAATATAATATTAAAAACAAATATGAAAATAAAATGTGATGTGTATAATAAAAATTTTTATTTTTAAAAGATAGAAAATCCTATTGAGAAATGTTTAAATTACCTTACCGAAAACCTACATCATAAAAAAGGATAAATAGATTTTTTTTTAAATAATTTATGGGGAATAAAAGGATAATTAGACAAAAAAATATTTTAATTTTATACTACAGAATGAATAACATTGAAAGTAAGTAAAATAATATGGGTATGGAAGAAATATACACTAAAAGTAATTGGAATTATTCTGAAAAAAATGTGTTTTAACCAAACATTAAAATAATGAAGGAAGATAAATTTGATGAGAATAATTATTTACCTATAAAATATGGTAGAATATATAAAAAATCATTGTATATTAGCATATATCAATCATGAAATATAGTATAAAAATAAGAATGATTATTACCAAAGTAAGAAAATTGAGTCATGAAAAAACCCTTACTTAGTAGTTTTTTAAATAAAAATTCATTTGATGATTGAAAATGTTATGGATATATAAATATATTAGATTAAATCATGGATTATTTAAAAATAAATTCATGGGTTATATATACGTTATAGATATATGGAATTGATGTAAATCCTTAAAACATGTGTCAATAAAGAGAAGTTGAAACAGAAACCCTTCTGGCCTCTGTATCTTTTGAATTAAAACCCCAAGGAAGAATGAACATGAAAAAAAACATCGAACACTATGAAATTAATCTAAATCATGATAAAAAATTAAAATGGGTTAATATTTACAACATAAAAAATGAAATATTCTTTATAGTATGAACATGTCCCAAGGGAATCAAAATTTTGACAAAGAAACCATCACATTGTTTTCATTTTTAGTCATAAGTTATTTATAATATAGTATAAGAAACATAAATATATTAATATAAAATTTTATAACCATATTAATACCTAAAATAATTTATAAGTTTCATTTTTAATAAATATGTATAGGGATATAATTTATTTTTTTCATATTTTCCTACATAGGGAGTTTACAATTTTAACCGCCTGTCGTAGTTTTGTATTAGTTGTGTAAGTGTTCACTTTTCTTCCAAATTTAATCATTTAAATTTTTTTTATATTACTATAATGGATGGAATATAATTATTTATAAATTTTAAATTTAATTTTAGTAGTACTTTAATCTTTATCCTAGAAGATGGAATTGACAGAGAATATTTTTCAGTTATTTTCAACCTACATAGGGTGTTTTCTTAATTATTTAGTTAAATATTTTTGTATTTGTAAATAACTAATAAATATATTTATTTAATTATTTATATAATATTAGACTATAAATTATTATTTTTCATTATAATCCCTGATATAATTTCATAGCATTATTCAAGTAGGTGGCCAAACCGACCTAGTCTTGAACAAGCTTTAACTCAATTGGTGAATAATGTTAAAGTGGTGTTTATTTTGATATAATATAATTATAATAGAATAAAAATTATATTTTTTATATTTTTTTATTATGGGAAATAATATTTTAATATATTTGGATAAGGAATACAAAATTAGAAGAAAAAAATAAACTGATTCTCAATAAATGCAAGAGTCTCCACAATACACAATTAGTGTTTCCATTACTCCATGAGAGAGGTGGAGGTGGATATTAAGTGATAATTTCAGAAAAATACATATATTATATAAATAAATTTATTCACCAATGAAATCATTAAGACTATTCATTAGGTAATGTGATGAAAAACCGAAAGAGTCACTTTATGGAGGTTTTAATTTTCACACACACACACACTAGTTAAAAAAAAGGGATTTTATCATAATTATTTTAACATTTTTCCCATGATGTTATTGAAATATGTGTTCTAAAAAAACATCACATTGGTTTTCATAAAATCGATTTTATAAATGATACATATTTTATGGTGGTTTTCCACATCGGTTATAAGAAAAACGATGTGGAAAACAATTAATCACATTAGTTTTTATAAAAAATTAAATGATAAATGCATTATCATTTTAGTTTATTTAAACCGATGTGATAAATTCTCTAAATACTATCCTAGAAACTAGATGAAATTTCCTTTTTGGAGGTGATTTTCCACATAAGTTACAAGAAAAACGATATGGAAAACAATTTATCACATATATTGTAAAATATCTGATAGGAAAAATGATTTCTTAATATAAAAAAATAAAATTACCATCCCAAATATATAACAGCTGACCAAAAATGGTAAAATAGTTGTAGTAGATGAAGAAACAAAATCACAAAATCAATCCATTTTAACTTTTAAATTTGGAATTTAAACTTTACAATGTATATTATAAATAAAATAAAACCCAACTAGACCTATAGGATAATCCACCCATTATATTTATAAGTGTATTATATATTCTATAGTATAAGGCTGAGGGTCATCAAAAAGATATAAATTAAAAAGAAATCTTTGAACATATATTCCAAATTTAATGAATAAAAATTAATTGAATGTTTTATAACAACATGTAACCTTATAGAATTTTTAAAATTATTTGGTTGTAATTATTTTAAACATAAATATTATAACTTAATATCCACATTAATTTACTCCATAATAAATATGAAACATATATATAAAAATAATTACCCATTTCAAAATAAAATTTTATGTACTTATAACTGAAATGTAGCAATTATAAATGAAAATTCAACTTTTATTTTAGATATCTACCCTTGGAACTCTTCTTTACTGTGGTCTCTATAAATTAATCCCATACCGTATTTGAATATAATATGTATGAAATTAACTAAAATATTATTATAATATAAAAAAGTATTCAAATATTTAAATTTACATGTTAAATGGATTCTTAAAATTATCTCACACATCACCAATGATATAGAGTAGTCAATAAGTGGATTATCCCTTGATAAAAAACAACCAACATCCGATGTCCAATAATATAAAAAATATATAATTTCATTAGTTATTAAATTAATAGATATAATACTTTATGAAACATAAATTCCATATATTTTAAGATAATGAAGAATCAAAAACTGAATTGTATTATTTTGAGATATTTCTACTATATAAACTTTTCATTATGTACCACTCATTATCCTTGATATAGGTGAAATAAATTTTAGGTCTATAAATCCATATGATGATGTAGAATCATGCAATATAAAAATTATATAATGAAACCTAATATAAAACAATTATAAATATTAAGTTTCAATACATTAAAATATCCAAATGATTTGTGGTAATTGAATTACATGGAAAATACTTACATCGTGATTATTCCCAACTCATGTCTATTTAAAAGATCCGTGATTTATTTCTTTAAAAGCATCACATTCATTTTATGCCCATAAATGTTTGGATATACTTGAATGTCATCAACTTCTGAAAAAACATTTGATTATATTAATAATCTATTATGCCCATATAAAGTTGTATTTAATGTCATAACAACCTCTAGTTGTTGTTTTCTATACAATATATCTTTACCATTAATGTATTCCTAAAAAAAGAGATAAATATATTTATTTTAAAATTTAAAAACAATTTTAACACCAATATAAAGAAAGGATATAATCTACACACAATTCAATGGTTATTTTTTGAACAAGTCTAGATGGAAAAAATAAAAGGTGGTTGATAATTTTTTCAACTGTAGTGACCCTATCATTAAGAAGTTATGTTATTGCTTATCAATATATAATATCTTATACAACAACCCTAACGTTCTACATATATATCTATTGATGATGAAAAATACCCCGAATATAATATATAATCCCATATTCAATATTATGATGTTGGGATCCTCAACATATAGTTGATAATAATTGGTGAGATTTGTAGGAGGAGGTGTAGGAGTTGGATAATAAAGATAAGGTGGAGGAGTGTGATCTATAGGCATAGGTGGAGGAGTGGGATCAATAGCCTAGAAATGTATTTTCCTATATATAAACATCAACTGTACTAAATCCTTGGTCCATTCCATCATTATCTCTCTCAAATCAGAAAATTTTGCTTCTAAATATTCTATTTATCTTTTATAAACATTATCAATTAAAGAATATTTAGAGCGAACAAACACTTTTCTTACTGATACACCTATCGTGTATCCTCATATATAACCTAAGTGTTTGAGTTTTCTGAATATTGTAGATAAAATATCTTACATACCCTTGGTTATGATGGTCACATGCGTGCTCTTCTACTGAAGGGGTTTCTATATAGTATACTTGAAAAAATATATACTAAATCACAATATATAAGGAATTTATTTAAATAAAATAACAAAAATAATTTAAATAACTTCCTAAAATACTCTCAGCTAAAACCCCAAACTCTTATATAATATATTGTCACTTTTTTCTCATCCAAACCCTCTTTCATTTTTCGTGCTTAGATAGGGGGAAGGAGTATCAACCTCTATGAAATTTGAAGACTCAACTCTCAGTTTTTGAAAATTTTCAGCTATCATTTTTTATTATAATAACTTATAACCTCCATGAGATAAAGTATGAGGGTAAAATTTTTTCGATTGGAACTCCCGATGATATTTCCTCATTTTCTATAAATTTTGAATAAATAGATCGTTAATAAGATCATTATTATTAAAAAAACTTCTAAAAGCTAACATTTCAATTACCAAAAATGCTTCTTGTCTTCTAATTTCAAAAATATTCTTCCATGTATATTCATATATAAATTGATATATATATATATATATATATATATATATATATATTTGTGTGTGTGTGTGTGTGTAATTTACATGGTTTTTTATTTTTTCTATCCTTAAAATAAAATCTGATGTGAGGGTTAATATAAATCCATCCATCTCCTAGCATCCAGTCCTAAACATTTCTTCCTCACTCCTCAAGTTCCAAATATATCTTATGTCATCTGGTAAAAAGTTGAAAACCTATATTAGTGAAAACAATTTACGATAAGTAAGATAATAAAAAATTATATTACCAATATTGTGGCCCATAATTGAGATAGTTTCACTTTTTAAACACTTCTCCAATTTGAAATCAAAATAATAACTTTTTATTTAGCCCTCACTACATGAAAAGTCTTAAATAGATTTGAATTTGGACCCATAAGAATATTAGTATCATCAAATTAAATAGGTATACTCTAGTCCTGGATATAGAAAACTTATAATTTTGGTAAATTTGTACTACCACATTTACCAAACCTCCGATTCTTCTCTCCAAATTTCAAAGTAGATGTCTCCTATGTAGAAAGATTTCTAGGCTTCTCAATGAGAGTATGTTTCTGGACCTTACTAGATGTATGTGTATGGTCCTCCCCAATGGCTCATGGTAAAAATATGTTTCATCTAAATTTTTTATAAAAATAATATTAATAAATAGTTAGTAAAAAAATTCAAATCCAACAATTACAAATTAAATTAAATAAAATGAAAAAATGATCCACCTAAAAAAAATAAACCAAAAAAATTTTAATTAATATTTTTAATGTAGTTAACATAAATTATAATAACATTAATGTGAAATGAAATTACATAAATGAATTAAAATTAATCCAACTGTTACATAAAAATTTATATTGTAATTTTAAAATGCTACAAAAAAATAAAACAATACTAAAAAATCCACTCTTTATCATATTAATTAGAGCATCACAAATATAATGCACCATTATAGAGTAGTGTTACTCCAAAAAATGATGCATTAATAGTAAAAAATCTACAATTAATTACACTATTTTGATTCCAAACAATTATATTCTCTAAAAATACTCATTTATACATTTTTTTTATTTTTAAACATATTAAATTTAAATTAAATTTTTCCATAAAATCAACAAATAAAAAATTTATTTAATGGTCAACATAAGTTATTTAAGCGTAAACCATAAAAAATGAAAAATGAATTTAACCAAAAAAATTAACTTATTAGTTATAATTTGTGTTTTAATAAAATAATAAAACTAATATATCAAATAATTTATGAAATTTTAAAAACTAAACAAGATATAAATATGTATTATATATAATGATAAAAAAAATACCAAAGGACTTTTTTCTCTAATTACTTCCTCATGATTGTTCTGTATGATAAGAAACATGACTACAACGTGGTCATCAATATTCTCTATTAATACTTCCTTGGGTGTTTGGATCTCACATAAATTAGTATCTTCATCATGTTTTTCATCATCAATATACTATTTTTTCTTTTAAAATGATAGACCAATGCATATCGGATAAATCAAGAACTTATATAATTTTTTTCGTGTGTTTCAATGATAATACGATCACCTATGTTCTCCAATCTATTCAGATTAACTAGTTTTATACCAAATTCATCATATGTGACACTATTTTCCTCGATTACCCATTTTCAGTTAAAAACCAAAACTTGAAATTTTATGTAATCCACCTCCCAAATTTTATCAATGACTCTGTAAATATGCACATGATGTGGATATTGGAATTTTCCCCTTCTTAACTCAGAAAATACATTACTTCTATAAACACCAATACACTATTATTGTGAATTGCACTTCTGTTATATCGATATTTTATATGAAATGTATAGCCATTAATTTCACACCCATACCATGTTATAAAATTTATAATTGGTAGCCTTATAACTATATCAATGTTTCTGACGCATCTGTTCTACCATGCATTGTCTCTTTAAACTGTTGAAAAAGAGTTTTGTTATTATTACAACACCCTCCCAATAAAGATACCACAATGTGGGGAGGGAGATAGTGACATCCCAAGTCCCACATCTAGTAGTCTCTAGGATGAAGACTAGCATTTATTGTATAATAAACATGAAAATTGGAGGCATTACCATATAAGAGAAATGTGCAGAAGGGAGAGATAATTAGGATACTACAATCATCACCTTCTCAAAAACACACACACACAAATATATATATATATATATATATATATATATATATATATATATATTAATAAATCCCAAGTGTAAACATGAAATGTCATACATTACATAAAAACCCAAAGGAAAATTATAAGTACCAAAAAGGTAAAGACAACAATGTCTGGGAATACTAAACATCTTCTAAAAAATCACGAGCTAGTAATATTCAGCCTGATATCCAACCTACATTGTCTGAATTGAAACACATTTTATATATACGTACAAAGAGAATAATAGTATAATTAGTAGTATCCTCCCTAGAACCTATCTTGAAAATTATAATTAAAGAATGATAAAACACAGTTAACATCGGTGAAACTAACCCATAACCTAAATATATATACTAAGTTCTCAACCTCACCCTAGATAACTCTTAATAATTAATACATACTAAAGAGTATATAATATAGTAATGAAACATCAAGGGTACCCCACCCCCTCTTCCCCACTAATTTTCCTCTCTTCCCAAATGTTTCATAACCAAATGCCTCTCTCTCCAACCATAAGACAACCCAATGAAACCTGGGAAAGACGTCACACCATGCACCCCCAACATCAAATCGTCATGTCATCCCATCCGAATATACATATATAGTAACCAATTAGTTTCTAGGAGACACCATAGCATGTATGATGTATATCAAACATCAGGTATTATGCACCAATCCATCAGATCCCATACAAAAAAGTAAGTACCTTAATCCATTAGAGATTATACCCTTCATACCTATAATAATCCTTTGGATACTATATCTGGTAATACATGTGTGTGAAACAACCACAAGACATCAAAAAACTCTACACACATATATGGAGAAAAAACCATCATATATACCAACACAAATAAGTACCAAGAATAGAGAGTGGGTCTAGAGGGGGTAGTCATCAATCCATCCTCCCACTAGGATGTTGGGGAAAAAACCCTCCTAGAGTACACATGGTACAAATCACCCTAACCGACATGAGTGGGTAGAATATAAGATATCAGAACATACATGAAATAATATATTTAACAAGAACACAATGGGCATAAACTAGTCTTAGAATCAACTGCAGTTAATTTTACTTGGATTCCCAGCTCTAAATACTAAGACCATATATATTATAAGCACAAAAGGAGTTAAAGAGCTACATTAATTAATTCATTTTTAAGAATTTCCTTCCATTAATTAATTCATTATCCATTAATTAAACACTAATATTATCCTAGATCAAATTACATTTCATTACATTACTTTAATCACATGATTAAAGTCCATTACATTTTCTAATAACCCAAAATAAGGACTTAGATTATAAATATTATCATCTTTCAGCATTTTCATTCCATCATATACCAACCCGATGGGTTAAGAATTATTTATTAATTTTCAGCATCATTCCATGTCTAGGTACTCTAGGAAAACAATCCTAAGCTACCACAAAGAGGAAACATGCAACCAAGAACATCCAACTGCCTCAAGAATTGGGGAAATGAATACAGATAAAACACGCAACCCTACCGCAAACCATTATACAGAATAAAAAGTGAGAATAACGACACTTAGTATCTCTTTAATGAGTAATCTAGATTTGACCCATTCCATCACCAATGGTTCCATCCCCGACTCCCATATTCATATACCAATGCATCATGCCGTCATAGGAGTTAACTGTTGCCACATCCACTAGGCCTCCCTCTATAAATATCAGAACATCCATCCTAGGATCACACCATCTGTAGGCCTCCCCATCCTAAATCACAATAGCCATCCCATGATCATCCATACCAATCTCATAACACAAGGCTTGTATCTAGAGCATATCAAGAAATTAGTAGGAGTGAAAAAGTAATCAACATGGAAACTGGGAACTCAAAACAAGAAATTTTGCATTTTATACAAATGATTGCCCATAACTCAAAAAATAAGAAACTCAACCTTATCACTAAAATGATCAAATCTGGACCTATAAAATTATATTTATCACAAAATTAATTCTTATTACATTTTTAATTTTCTGGTTCATTATTTACAGGTTCCAACTATAGGAATCCTAAGGCATCAAGCTATAAAAAGTTATTAAAGTCAAAACATGCTCTTAGAATTTATTTCTGGTTTTAACAACCTAGAGAAGTACCATTCTCAATTATCATGCCTTTTAATTATTATTATCAAGTATAAAAATAATTAAAATTATCTATAAATTCCATTAATCACATGTAAGATGATTTTCAATTCCACATTCTCATTTCAATAGTTTGATTATCATCAAATTACATCAACTAATAGATTACAAACATGCCTCTTCTTTAATTTTTAATGCCCATTAATTATCTATTAATTACTTATTTAAGTTCTATATCAATTTCAACTTTATATCCCAAGAATAATAATGTGCTAACAAATCCTGGTAAAGGTATCACATTTTCTAGAAAATAATGAGGCAACCCACTATCATGGTATAAAGAAACAACATCATCAATATGTGATCAAAACTAATTTATTAATCTGGTTTAATAATTTTTTGGTAAATTTAATTTCCATCCAAAGGGATAAACCATGCTAAACATAAAATTTCATATAAATAAAATAAAAGAAGAAACAAATACCCTACCTTAAAATTCATCAATGTTATTCACACAAGAATAGAACATGTCAGGGATCTATAATCACCTCTCCCAAAAGAACTACATCCCTCCAAGGATTTTGCGCCACAACCACTCCAACAGACAAAAATGAAAACCACATTAGGAAATGGGAGATCATCCTCCATCACATGGCTAGATGAATAGGAGTAAAAAGTGACCTAATAAAGAAGAAACTACTAGAAATTCTATAAAAGGGACCCATTGGTCACCTTGAATGAGAGAAGGATGTACTATATTCCATAGGGTTTATGACACCCATGATGCTACAAACTTTTAAATATATGTTTCATAGGGGATTTAAATGATGCATAATCCCCTTTGACACCATGTAATCATTGGAGTTAGGTTTACACAAAAACATATGTCACATTTTGTTATTTAACCCTGAAAATTTACACATTGTGAACCAGCCTTGCACACACTCTGAAGAACCCTTTCATGCTATGTTACATTACATGATGTGCATTATTCTTGCTTCCATCCTTTTGTAGCCAAGATTCTATAGATCACTTCCAATCCTTCTAAGAGAACCTGGAGCCTCAGAAACATGAAAAGGGTTGGACTAAATTGATTCATGACCTTTTATTAGATAACTATAAAAAAATCTAATCCTTGAGAATTCAAAACCAAATCAGAGAGAAAAAAAGGGGTCATCTAAACAATGACCTTCATTATACAACCCAAAGATCTTACCATATATGAATCTCAACTACCTCATTAGAGGAATAAATTAAATACCATGAAACAACCACAACACACTCGTAAACAATATACTAGGAGAGATACCTCTCAAACCGGATTAAATCCACTAAAATAAACTAGAAAAAAACCTCTAATAAACTCGAAAGATCAACATATAGAAAGAAGAAATATTATAATAGAGAAAATAAATATCAAAAATCTTAGGTTACTAAGTGTACATCTATAAATCATGTTCTTGGGTACTCTCCTGCACACCACTATAATAAAAAAACAAATTAACATTGTGGATAGAATTCTTATGTGACACCTTCTTCTTGTAGTCCTGGATCTCCACTGGACACTCCTCAAAGGTAAAATGATCACCATCAATATATCCCCAATTGATAAAATGAGATTCATCATGAAGATAATGATAGATCTGTGAGACTTGAAAAAAATTAGGTATCTTGGTTTTCTATAGGGGAAGTGATATCCAATACCCCATACTTCCAATATAGGCCAATAACTCAAAAGTACCAACAAACATGGGAGAATCTTACTCCCATGACCAAACCTTAAATTACCAAGATGATGAGTCACCTTCAAGAACACATGGTCTATAGTGTCAAACTCCAGAGTTATAATCCTATAATTGGAATAGGATTTTGGAAGATCCTACAGTTTTTTCATCTATTCATGAATTACCAGAACCATTTTTGTCATATTTTGTACAAGTTATTTCTCTAGAATTGTAGTTTCTCTAACCCCGGTCCAACACAAAGAATAATAAAATGTTCATTTGTACAAATATTCAAAGGAAATCATAATAATGGTTGACTAAAAACTATTATTATATGAAAACTCAACCAAGGTTAGGTGCCTCATCCATAATCCTCCAAAATCATGGACTTAAGAGTGAAATATTTCATTAAGAGTTTGGATTTCCCAATATGCCTGACCATTTTTCTATAAATGAAATGTATTGTTAAGGAAAAACTGATAACCAAAATCTTGATAGAGAACTCTCCACACCATAGAGGTAAAACAAGGATCACTATCAAAAAATACTATCCTCAGGACTTCATGGAGTCTCAGCACCTCTTCCAGATTCTTTCTCGAAACAATATCCATTGAGCTCAACTTCCTAATCACTATAAAGTGGGTTGATTTCATAAAATGATCCACTATCACCCATATAGAATCATATAATCCATGCTCTTGAGGTAAAAAAATAACAAATTCCATCGAGATGTCCTCCAACTTCCACTGGGGAAAATATAATGGCTGGAGAAAACCACCAAGAAGATGGTGTTTGGTTATTACCTTATAGTAGACCAAACGTCGAGAAACAAACTCTACAACCACACACTTTAAACGAGGCCACCAAAACTGACCTATTAAATCATGGAACATATTTTTCATGTAGATATGTACTACCAAAGGTGGACTATGGAAGTCATATAGAACCATCTCACACATCACTAAAGAAACAAAAATACTCCCCTGAAACAACACGTTATGATGTCCATCCTCCGACCAACTATCATGTGAATCACCAAAAACAAATTATTCTATCTAAAACTCATGTTTAGAATCCCCTAGCTAGAACTCCTCCACCAACAGAACCAAAGGAGACTACAAAGTTGTTAGTAAAATACAACATCTACCTCCAACCTATCCCATATCAAGATAAATTAATGAGAGTTATTTGATCACTCTCTAAGAGTCACCAAATACATGCACAACATCACTATCTGATTTGCTACTTTGTGCGTCAGCTAAAACATTTACCATTCCTTGCATATAAAAAATATAGATGTTATAATCCTACATGAATTTCATCCACCGATGCTTGTGCAAGTTCAAGTCACACTGGGAGAATACATACATCAAGATTTTATAGTTTATAAAAACCAAAAAACACTCAACGATTGGGTAATGTCACCAAATATTTAATAGAAACACCACTTTACCCAACTAAAGATCTTGGGTTGAATAGTTACATTCAATGGGATATAAATTTAGATACTCATAACAAATAATAAATTTCTGATATAATATAATTCAACCCAAGACAATATGTGAAGCATCATAGAAAACCTCAAACTGAACTCCTTCTATAGTAAAAAAAGAACTGGTGTGTTGACCAACTTCTCCTTCCGGTAGATAAAATATTCCTTACATTAGTTAGTCTACAAGAAAGACTTATTATTTCTAGTCAAAGCTATCAAAGGAGTCATAACTTGAGAGAAGTTTCCTAGAAACCTCTTGTAATAGCCTCCATGACTAAGAAAACTCCACACATCTTCCACTATCTTGGGAGATTCCCAAGACACAACTAACTCTATATTTGAAGGATCCTAATATAATACCATATGAGATACCACATGTCTCAAGAAACATACGTCACAAGCCCTTAACTCACACTTTTATGACATTCCAAAGTGCTAGTCATGAAGTGGAACTCCGAAAATGACACATTGATTCTCTGCATTCTCCTAATCATATGTGGAGTACATAAGGATTTAATGGATGAAAACCACCACAAACTTATCTAGGAACTCACTGAACACTGAATTAATTAACCCCATGAATAAAATTGAAGCATTCATCATAACTAATGAAACCATATTGAACTCATAATTCCAATGATTAAAATGTAAAATAGTCTTCTAAATATCCTCATCTTTCAACCACATCTGATGATATCCTAACCAAAAATCGATCATTAAGAACTAAATTTATCCCTTCAAATTATAAAATAAATCATCAATCTTTGGATTAGGGTAGCGGGTTTTCACTATCACTTGGTTGAAGAAATGATAATCGATACAAAGATGAAAACTTCAATCGACCTCCTTCACAAATAAAACAGGTGAAACCAAGATGGAATACTAAGTTGTGTAAAAACTCACTACAACAGATCATTGAGTTTTCCTCATAGCTCCCACAACTCAGAAGGAATCATCATATTCAAAGACATTTATATAGGATACATTCCTAGTTGTAGCTTGATCCCAAAATCAATCTACCATTGAGAGGGTAATGCTAGAAACTCCTTTGGAAATAAATTCAGGCACTATTCCACAACCTTTGAAACCATCGACTACTGAACCACCAATGATCTCAACTTTATCTCATCCATCAAAGATTACAAGTACAATACATGAATATGAGAAATTTGAGGGTCTGAGTCACTAATAAAGACTACTGGAGTTCCATCATCATCATCATAGAACAAAACCATCATCCTAAAGTAATACACAATATCCTATATATAATAAAAATAATCTAGAAGTAGGATGATTTTATATGGATGTATTACCAAACATAGGAAATCTCACCAAGAGAAGTACAACCCCAACACTAGACCACAATATCTACATACTTCATACAATCCAACTCAAACTCCAAAAATCCATATATAGTAACCAATTAGTTTCTATTATCCATCATAGATTGTACGAAGTATATCAAAAATTGGGTATTATTCCTCAATCCATAATATCTCATACATCGAGTAAGTACATTAATCCATCATACACTTTCCCCATCATTACTATAATAATACTTTGGAAACTATATCTGGTAATATGTGTGTGTGGAATAACCATATTCTATAACAATCTTTTACACAGATATACAAGGAACATAATCATTTTTAATACTATCACAATTAACTACCAGAAAAAGAGAGTGAGGTCAGATGGGGTAGTCATCCATATATCCTCCCACTAGGATGTTGAGGAAAACACCCTCCCAGAGTACACTGAGTGTCAGTCTCCCTAACTAACTAGGGAGGGGTATCATATGAAATCACTGAATATACATGATATAATATAGCTCAAAACCACAATATGGGAATAACCTAGTCTTAGACTCAACTATAGCTAATGTTTCTCAGACGCTCTACTATCACTGCTAAGCCCAGATATCCTATAAGCACATAATCATTTAAAGAGAAATATTAATTAATTATTTTCTTTTAATCATTTCCTTATATTAATTATTTCATTATCCATTAATTAACCATTTACATTATCCTTGTTCACATAAAATTTCATTACATTATATTAATTATCATATTAAAGTCTATTCCCTCAAGGAATAATCCAAACCGGGGACTTGGTTTATCAAGATTATCATATATCGTCATTTTCGTTCCATTATCAACAAACCATATTGGTTAGGAATTATTTATTCATCAATAGAATCGTTATATATCTAGGTACTATAGAAAAACCATCCTAAGCTACCATAAAGGATAAACATGCAACAAAAAAAATTCAACTACCTCGAATAGCGGGGAAAGGAATATAGATAAAACAAGAAACCTGACCATTGGCTATTAAATATATTCACAAGAGAGCATACCATCTCTCAGTATCTTATAAATGGGTAATCCTAGATTTAACCCATTACATCACCTCAACTGTCATCCCCATCACCCATATTAATATACTGGTGTATCTCTCCATCACATGTGTCAACTTCTTCCACATCAACTAGGCCTCCTAACCCATGTATCACAATAGCTTTCCCAGGATCACACAATATCCAAGCCTCCCCAACCTACTTCACAATGACCATACTAGAATCAACCATACTAGGCTCAAAACACAAGGCTCATATCCAAATAACACCATATAAGTAGAAAGAAAAAACAATCAATCAACAGGGAAACAAAGTTGTTAAAATAAGGCATTAATCATTCTCATGAAAATGAGATCTCAAAGTAGGCACTATTCATTGTAAAGAAAACAAGAAACTTATGGCCTTTTAAATTATTATTATCACACAATTAGTTCTTATTCCATGCTCAATTAACCGATTCAGTATTTATAGTAGCTAACTATGGGAATCCTAAGGTATTAATGTATACCAAGCTATCAAAGTCCCAAAATGTTAGCATTTATTTCTATTTTCAGAAACATAAAGATGTACCATTCTCAAATTTCATTCCTTATTAATTACTATCATCAAGAATAAACATGCTTCAAATTATAAATAAATAAAATTTATCCTATTGAAGATCATTTTTAATTACACATGATCGTTGCATCAATTTGATTATCATCAAATTACATCAATCATCTGATTAAAACATGCCTCTTCTTTAATATCATATTCTAATTAATTGTAAATTAATTTCATCTTTAAGTTATTTATCAATTTCAACTTGATACCAAAGAATAATAATGTTCTGACAAATCATAACATAGGTATCACACTATGTAGAAAATTAATGAGGTAAACCTCTATCAATGTACAAATAAACAACATCACCAACATGTGATTGTAACCAATTTATTAATCAGGTTAAATAATTATTAGGTCAATATAATTTACATCCAAAGGGATAAAATATTATCAATTTATGATTTCACATAAATAATATAAGAGATGTAATGATTTTACTACCTCAAAATCCATCAACTTACCTTACGTGAGAACAAACAATGTTGCAGATATCTGATCACCTCTCTTATAAGAACTACATACCTTTGAGGATTCCATTACACAACTGCACCAATAGAAAACAAAGAAAACTCATTAGAACATGGATGATCATCTACAATCACATGGTAAGAATAAGAGGAGGAATAAAGAACAAATTAAGAATAAACTGAAAGCAACTGAGGTAGAACTCACCTTGGATTACCAAAAATCAAATATGGGATGCCAAGGATTGATTCAGGTCGAAGTGATCTCAAAAATCAAAGAGTGGAAGCCACTATTCACCTGTAATGAGATAATGAGGCATTGTAGGAAATAGGGTTTGTGAAACATGTGGTATTGAAACCTTTTAAATATTCGCTTCACAAGGTATTCACTTGACGTGTAATCAAATTTCATGTCATGTAATCCTTGGGGTTAAGTTTACACTAAAAAATGAATCTCTTTTTATTATTTAACACCTAAAATTTACACATCATGAACTAGACCTACACAAGCCGTGAACCACCATTTCACATCATGAAACTTAACATGATGAAAATCCTTCATACTTCCATGTTATTATAGGCAAACCCATCTAGAACTCTTATAAGCCTCCTATGAGCACTATGAGCCTTTGAAATATAAAAAGGACCAGCCTACATGGATCTGAGCCCTTACAATTATGCCTATTTAAAATCCACTTATCTTTCTTCTTTAGATAACAATATTTTAACACATTAATATGAAATATTTTATATAGTTTAGCATCATCTATGTTATTCAATGTGTATAAATTTTCTACTTTATTTTTTTACCTATAAATGATTTTAATTTCAAGAAAAAAACCCCCTTTCCATCATAATTTACTCATTCATGTCATGAAATTGGAAAAATGATGTTCTCCACTACATAAAACTATCTCATACAAAATCTACAACCTTTTTAGTAATATAATACTCAATAATGGAGGATTTGGATCAATATGGATTCCTAACATATCCCATCAATATATTTATATTCCTTTCAAAAGGATACATATAATGTAGATATACAGATCTATTTTTTTAACAAAATAGACCATTAAATGAACTACGAAGTAAAAAAACATGGAGAAAAATAAATTTCCCATTGAAAACGTATATAAACAACATCATTATCTAATTTTTTTAATGAATTAAATTCAATGACCTTGTTAAAAATTGAATTGAAAAACAACACATGGTCATAATAGTTATTCTGAAATGAAACAATAATATTCCACACTATCAAATATGTGGTAATTATTTCATCCGGACATAAAAATCATAATATTTTATACTTATAAACTTCAAATATTTTAGTGACAAAAAAGTTTTTACATTTGATGAATAAACCTATGGAACTTTGATACCATGAAGTCACTGACAAAATATGACTTTCTCTCACTTGGATAATGATTATATTTTGGAGGTAGGTATGTTCATCTTCCGGTAGGAGTGGGAGATAACTCTAAAGGTATTCCCATTAAGAGTAAATCCAATATTTTATTCCACACATCTTTATCCTTTCCTTTAATATATATTAATTTTATAATTACGATATCACATATATTATTCTCTAAATACAAGAAATCAATGTTATGTTTAACCTCATGAAACCATTACTATGGATGTTAATGATATATTTATTATTTATTCTAAATATTTCTATCATTACCAATTTTTTTGTGTCTTTTATACTATAAAATCAAAATTTTTCAACCTTACAATATACTAATTGGTGTAAAAAGGTTTTGGATCAATATCAAAATTCCTATGATCCATTGAATGAATTTTAAGATCCTTAATAAGATTAATCCATAGACAAAAACCTTGGACAAACCATTTATAGAACTTTAATTTCGTGTTTATGTAGACAATATGAAGTTATTTGTTCATAGATTGAAAAATCATTATGTCCCTTAACACTGTATCGAAAAAAAAATCAATATTTTTTAAAGTCATTTATAGTGAACATAGTCATTTCACACAATTGAAAATGTTCTATTTTATAAGAATCAAACACTCTAATACCTTCAGCCTTTAATCAAATCGCCAATTAAGGCTGACAAAAAAACATCAATTTCATTTCTAGGATGTTTTCATCTAAAAATCATTGAACTAGAAAATAGTTATTTATTCTTTAACAATGTCTAGGAGATAAGTTGTAAATTTACATGAAAATGGACCATAAACTATGTTCGTTACCAAGTATTCAATATTTATTCATTAAATCTATGTATAATCCATGATTTAGATTTCTAATTTTATCTCTAAAAGTAGAAAAAAATCTGATCAAATTTCCCTTACTATGTAAAATCAGCTAGATGTTGTAATTTTACATCAGATGTCTATATATCCACATGCCATATTAACCTTTTTTCTTTATCCAAATTTTATAATAAACATTTAAAATGAGGACATATATGAATATACCACATTTCCTTCATAAGAGTCTCTATAACTACTAAATTGGACTATGATTTTCTTTCAACTTATATCATGGTGTACCACATTTAGGCCCCTCTGAAAGACATTTGTATTCCTTCTCATATATCACACAATCATTCATCCAGCCATGCATATTCTTTACCCCTAACACATTGGGAATAATAATTTCATCACATTATAATGTGAATATGGAATATCCCTATCTTTAGGTAGTATTTCTTTCAATAGTTGTATAAAATATGTAAAAATCTTATCACTCAATCCATTTTCCACCTTCAAGTTAATCAATATTTACACGGTTGATAAAATTTTAAATTCTCTAAAACCAGTATGCAATGGTTTATTTGAAGCACGATGTAGATGATCAATGATTAGTTCTTTGTCAATTCATTCTATTTAAATATCTAGAATCATTTATCCAATTTGATCAGTATTATCATCTTAAAAATCATCATCATTAATAGATATGGAATTATACCCACTTTCACCATGCCAAATACAAGTGTTTTGACCTAAATTATAACCAAGAAAAATTTTATGATCTTTTATTTATATGATTTTAATCTTGTTTATATTTAAAAATTTCAAGAATTGTCCAGCAAGAAATTACTTTTTTAGAACATTTTGTTTAGAATATTCTAAAAAAACATTGACACCACCCTTATATTCCTTACTTGTTTGTAGTTCAGTAATCCAACTATGATTCATTATTATCTAAAGAAAATCTTGATTTCAAAAAAAATATTATATTTTGAAATTTAATTTAAATTTATTTTTTTATATAATAATAAACAATATGATAAATGTTAAACATATAAAATAAACACAATATATTTGATAAATAAAATATCATTTTAAATGTATTTACTTATCATTATTTCATATAAACTCAATTTGTTTCATGAAATTAGCATGACCACCAAAATATATTCAAACATCATAGTCCATTATAAATTTAAAATGAATGTTCCAATACAGAAAAAATAAACATTAGACATACATTAATTAGTAAATTAACATTATTTATAACATAAATTCCCCAAGTAAATATTTAATCAATATTTAATATCAAATAAATTGTACATCAATTAAAAAATACCTTAGATACATGAATAATCTTAACAAAAATAAATATAGGGAAGAAATGAAAACAATATTATTGTTATCATAGATCATTCAAGAAAACTAGCAAAAAAAGGCCATAAATTAAAACTCAACTTGATGCTTGAAAACCAAAAAAACAAATTAGAAAAAAATACCAATATATTGCAGATGGGTGATGAATGAGAAGCCAACATCAATTTAAATAAGGTGTAGAGAGAGAAAAAGAAGTGGCCAATGATTGCTGAGGGTATATGACAACGGTAATTACAAATGAAAGATATTAGAGTCTATATGATTGAAGAATGAATAGTTAGGGTTCACCACTTGAGATAAAATAGACAAATTTCATGAGAAACAATGACCTTTAAATTAGTCCACCTGATGTTTCATAAAATTTTTCAAGGTTTATATTGTCGGTTATTCAATAACTGGTATGAAAAATAACTTTATCACATTTCTTATTGAATAAATGATGTGATAAATGGAATTTTCAACTTCATTTATTTGATAAAAAATATTGAAAATAAAGGTCCAATGTTTCTCAAATCGAATTTGAAATAACTGACGTGAAAAAGAGTTTATTACCTAATTTATAAATAATCGATGTGAAAAATGGATCGTCATAAATATTTTGTTTTACTAGTGTTACTAATGATTATTTTTGTTTTTTATGTTATATAGAGGAAAATAAATAATGGTTTTACTATTATTATAAAAAAATCTCAACAAAATAAGAATTATGTGATGGTTATAATACTTGGTTATGGTTGGTTTAATATTTAAATAATAAGCCAGAAATTTTAAGAAAGATGTGATATCTAAATTAAAAATTTGAACTTCCTATTAAATAAGGCCTTAGATTTTAATAAATTAGGATAATATTTTGTGAAAAGGGGAATTGTGGTGGGTAAAGGACTTCAAGGAATTTAAATTTCGAATGGTGTTCAAGGAAATTTCGAAATAAGAGTGTAGTATTGAAAGGGTGTAAGTGGTCCCTCTTTTATAACTAAATATGATGGACTTTTCCTTTGAAAAGAAAGGTACATAAGGGGTAAGAATGGGAATGCATAAATTTTATGCGAGTTAGGTTTTTGAAGGATGGTAATACATGTATTCAATTCTTTACTACCTAAAAAATATTTCTATAAGCTTTAGAGGTCATCTTAATTTAAGAAAATTCGAGTTGATGTAGATTTGTCATTTAAAAATCTATTATTATTTATTAAATACTATTCAGGTCAATTAATATTTTACTGAAATAAATTATACACTTATTACTAAATTTCAAAGTGTCAAATCCAAATTTGGGCTCCATTTATCCTAATTTAGTTTTTTAAATAGGATAAGATTCTCTTTTAAATCAAAACATATAATGTGTTGAAATTTTATTTATAAATGTGTCATTTTAACCATTAAGTGGTCTTAACTTTATTTAACAATGATTACACACTAAATTATTATTAATTATTTAGAATATGTGTTTAATAATCATACTTTATCTTTGATTTTAAATTTATTTATTTAATTTTAAAAATAAAAAAATATTATGAAAATATATTATTCTTTGAAAAATAATCGTTTTACCCTGGTAACTAATATTTTACCAAGATATCTTAATATTTATTCCCAAAATTGTGGATATGCTGATTTTTTTGCAGGTCTTGTTTGGGTGTGCTACTATAGAATTTTATGTTACAATAGGCAGAGCATTTATCAGTGCTAAAGAAGTGCTGATAAAATATCCCTTTATCAATGCTTTTTTAGCGCTGATAATGTAGCCCTTTATTGACACCTATTTGTGCTTATTAGTCATGAGTGTTACATCACTTTTTTAGCATTGTGAAAGATCATTTTGAGCGTTGATAAAGCTCATTTTTGTAGTAGTAAAAGTTATTACAATTTATTACAATTGATTTTATTCCTAATTATTCTTAATTATTCCTAATTATTCCTAAATATTCCTAATTATTGCTAATTATTGGAAATTATTTCGAATTATTTCTAATTATTGCTAATTATCACTAATTATTGCTATTTATTGATATTTATTTCTCTCTATTTCTAATTATTGTAATTTATTTCTATTTATTACTAATTATTGAAAATTATTGAAAATTATTTTTAATTATTAGTAATTATTGTTACTTATTACGATTTATTACTATTTATTTCTATTTATTTCCATTTATTGCTATTTATTGCAATTCATTGCTATTTACTGCGATTTATTGCTATTTATTTATATTTATTGCTATTTATTTCTATTTATTACTGTTTATTTCTATTTATTCCCATTTATTGTTATTTATTGCTATTTATTCCTATTTATTTCTATTTATTCCTATTTATTCCTATTTATTCCTATTTATTGCTATTTATTGCTATTTATTCCTATTTGTTGCTAATTATTGCTAATTATTCCTAATTATTGCTATTTATTACTCTTTATTACTATTTATTGCTATTTATTGCTATTTATTTCTATTTGTTGCTATTTATTTCTAATTATTTCTAATTATTGCTAATTATTGCTAATTATTTATAATTATTGCTAATTATTGCTAATTATTGCCAATTATTGCTATTTATTGCTATTTATTGATATTTATTGATATTTATTCCTAATTATTTCTAATTATTCCTAATTATTGCTATTTATTGCTATTTATTGCTATTTATCGCTAATTATTGCTAATTATTGCGAATTATAGCTAATTATTTCTAATTGTTGCTAATTGTTGCTAATTATTTCTATTTATTGCTAATTATTGTTAATTATTGTTATTTATAGCTATTTATTACTATTTGTTACAAACTATTGCTAACCATTTCTATTTATTCCAAACTATTGCTAACTATTGCTAACTATTGCTAAATATTGCTAGTTATTCCAATTTATTCCTATTTATTCACATTTATTGATATTTATTGCTATTTATTCCTATTTATTCATATTTATTTCTATTTATTCCTGTTTATTCCTATTTATTTCCAATTATTCATAATTATTACTAATTATAACTAATTATTACTAAATATTACTAAATATTTCTAATTATTCCTATTTGTTACTATTTATTATTAGTTATTACTATTTATTTATATTTATCATTAATTATTACTAATTATTAATAATTATAACTAATTATTACTAATTATTATTATTTATTACTAGTTATTTCTAATTATTACTATTTATTACGATTTATTACAATTTATTACAATTTATTACTATTTATTTCCATTTATTACTATTTATTACTAATTATTACTAATTATTACAAATTATTGCATTATTACTAATTATTTCTAATTATTACTAATTATTACTCACTATTACTAATTATTACTAATTATTACTAATTATTACTAATTATTTCTAATTATTATTAATTATTACTAATTATTACTAATTATTTCTAATTATTACTAATTATAACTAATTATTAATAATTATAACTAATTTTTACTCTTTATTACTATTTACTACTATTTACTACTATTTATTAATATTTATTACTAATTATTATTAATTATATCTAATTATTACTAATTATTATTAATTATTACCAATTATTACTATTTATTACTATTTATTACTATTTATTGCTATTAATTACTATTTATTACTAATTATTACTAATTATTACTATTTATTACTAATTTTTTGTATTTAGTACTAATTATTAGTATTTATTACTAATTATTACTAATTATTAGTATTTATTACTAATTATTAGTATTTATTTCTAATTATTAGTATTTATTACTAATTATTAGTATTTATTAATAACAATTTGTATTTATTGCTAATTATTACTATTTATTATTAATTATTACTAATTATTAGTATTTATTACTAATTATTAGTATTTATTACTAATTAGTAGTATTTAGTACTAATTATTAGTATTTATTACTAATTAGCAGTATTTATGTCACGACCCGTCCCCCGAGGGTCATGTCAGGATTACCCCAAACCCACCTTCCATAGGTCAGGGACTGGCGACTAGCACCGAAAGGCGTATTCCCTAAAACTGGGAAGGCATTGCCTTTATAACCTGCAAACACACACAACCAAGCACACAACAAGATACGAACACGAGTAAACTGAATAGTAAACAAAGTATGTACAGTAAGTAAAAGGGGCCAGAATACAAGCGCAACTGAAAAGTGAAAGAAAACTGAAAAGTACAAGTAAACTGAAACAACTGCTTTGAACTCCCGCCAAGGATCCTACCTGAAGGGTAGGTACAGCTCTCGAACGGTCGTCTCTGTGGTACGTCTCGTCCAATGTCCACCTCTAAGCTACCTCCAGTTCTGGTACTCTCATCCTCAGTCAGCGTTGTTCGTCGTCTGCACCAAACACAACAAGGTGCTGGCATAGCCCGTGCAATGGTGAGTATAACGATATTCAGTAGGGACCCCAAGACCCTCAAAGGTCTCACAAAATCCAAAAAAGATAAACCAAAAAGCATGGAATCAACTGACAACCCTACTTAGGTATATGCCCATACATATACCTAAGTTATCAAGTATACTCATCTCATTGATGAGGAAACACAAGGCCCAACCCATTATCCCAAAGCTCAACTGTTCCATGAAGGAAAGAATACAACGAAGGTAACACCACAAAGGTAAGTACCACAAAGGCAGTTCCACAACGAAGAATACCATGAAGGAATCATCATGAAGGTAAGTACCACAGAGGTACGCCACAGAGAAAAATACCACTAAGGTATCACCACAAAGGTAAGTACCACAAAGGTACGCCACACAGAAAAATACCACAAAGGTAAGTACCACAAAGGTAATGCCACACAGAAGAATACCACGAAGGTAAGGACTCAGCTCACACTAGGTATAATTTAAGTATGGTAGTAAAGATGATTATACGTAACTACCAAATCATCTTACTCTGTTAAGAGACATACCCACGTAGTATCCTAAATCATCAAACCCACGTAAGATCCTATCATAGCAGACCCACATAGGATCCTAGTAAAGAAGACCCACATAGAATCCTAGAGTAGTCCCACGTGGATTCCTAGAGTAGATCCAAGTGGCAATCTTGAACACATACCCACGTAGGATCCCAAAGTACATACCCACATAGGATCCCAAAGCACATACCCACATAAGATCCTTTTCTCATGTTATAGCCAGCTATAGGGTTCCCACACTAAGCTCGCTTGATTCCAGGAGGGTCCGCTTCTCAAGCCACAGGTCAAAAACTCCAACTTCCATGAATTCCCATGAAGAAGTATCCCAAAGGACCACCACATAAAAGGGGTCTCAATGCAATAGACGGTGCATCAATCAGACGCCCGGTCTATAAGTTATTGGTCTTTTAGTCCCAAGGCCCCGGTTGGATTCGTGTTTGATCCAACCCAGACATGACCTAACATTATCCAAAACTCAAGTAGGGTACATTAAAAGGACCATCTCGATCCAAGGTTTCTGGCACCACAGACGGTTCGTCAAAGGGACACCCGTAGCTCAAGATATGAGAAAAAGAGTGGAAAGGGTCGAAACTGGTTCGAGACTGGTCCGACCCGGTCGGATCGACCCGGCCTGGGCCCACCCGACCCATCCTAGGCCAACCCGACTCAGTATGGGTCTACTCGGCCTGACCCAGGTCTGGCCCTGGGTCAGACCCGGCTTGTGGTATCCGACCTGGCCCGCTGGGTCCGGCCCGACCCACTGTACGGCCCGCAGGGTGGTCCGCTCGGCTCCCCAGCTGCCTGGATGGCCAGCCTCCTCCGCACAGCGCGGTCGCATCCCCCACCATCACCGGTGGTCTGCAGCGAGCCGGTCGCCCTTACCTCGCCTTTACGGCCTTGTGTCGCAGCTTCCACATGCCTGGCGGTGCAGACGCGCGCTGCCGCTTCCATCATGCGGCCGATAGCCACCGGCCGAGGCCCTTGCCCCACCGTGGACAACGGGCCGCAACCCTTCTCTAGCGGTGCGGTCATGCCGCCACCTTTATCACCGCCGCCGGAGTGCCGACGGCCGTTCCGGTGCCCCATCGGTGTCGGTCGCCGGCACGAGTCGCTGACGATGTTCCTCTGGGCACCGAGCGCCCCCCCCCCGTTCTTCATTCCAAGGATTTCCGCACTTGTCTCGGGATGTCGCCATTGTTTCAATTCATTAAAATTCAGAAAGATTACGGAGAGGTCGGGCCATGTTTGTTTGGCCCGCTCTCTCCGTGTTAGAACGATACCAGTCGGCTTATTTGTTTTTGAATCATGAAGAATGTCAAGAAAGGGCAAGGGGTATTCAAAACAACAATCCCTACCTTGTCGTTCGTTGGAGGTGTCGAGAGATAGATGATGAAGTCGTCGAAGAATGTCAGCATTCATTGCCTCTACAAGGTGCTTCCGATCCAGGCTCGGGGTCGGTTCCTCGTTCTTCGTTGGAACAAGTTCTTCGTTGGAGAGACGTTCTTCATTGGAGAGGAAGAGCTCCTCTAAAGTTCTCCCCTTTTCCAACACTTCCGAAATTCCCCAAAAATGAAAAGCCAACTTATTAATTTAAGTTTATCAAATTAAATTATGTTGGCACAATTAAAGTTGGCATAATTAAATGTATTTCATTGACACAATTAAATGGGCGGATTCCAAGGGACTTCCCTACATTAACGAGGGTTTGGGTGGTCCCCACCACTAGAATTAAAAATAGGGTTTTTCTAGTTGGGTGGTCCCCATCCCCATAACTCAAAAGGAGGGGGTTTCTAAAGAAAAATAAAATGCTAGATAATTTTATTTTTTTCTTCTCCCATGAAAAAGTGACAAACTAACTTCCACCCTTGACATACTATGATAAAGGTGAAGATCTCCTTAAGCGAATATGAGCACTGTGAGTTCAACGATGCCCTCCGATTTCAATTCTGAGCACTTTCTCAAAAGTTATAAAAACCTCCTCACACTTTTACTGAACGTACCTAAAAAAAATTCAGATATTCATTTCGGGCACACCGAGCCTCAGAATCATGCGCCGTCAATTTTTTCGGACTCTTAATGTTCCCATATAATTTAAAAAAAAAATTACATGAAATTTTTGGGTCTTTAAAATTTATTACTAATTATTAGTATTTATTACTATTTATTACTACTTATTAGTATTTATTACTGATTATTAGTATTTATTACAAATTATTAGTATTTTTTACTAATTATTAGTATTTATTACTATTTATTACTAATTATTATTAATTATTACTATTTATTACTAATTATTAGTATTTATTTCTAATTATTAGTATTTATTACTAATTGTAAATATTTATTACTATTTTTTCCTAATTATTACCATTTTTTTTAATTATTACTAATTAGTGATAATTACTATTAATTACTTCAAAATAGAGCTACAAATTACTAATTACCACTAATTATTTAAATACATTACTAATTATCGTTAATAATTATTAATTATTACTAATTACTAAGAATTAGTACTAATAATTTAATTTTATTATTAAAAATAAATTCTGATGACAAAATAGTTTAAATCAACTTAATTACAACTATTCAAAAATAATTAAAATTAATATAAAGAAATGAAATAAATACTAAATTAAATAAAACATAAATACCTTTAAACTTGATCCCTTATAATTGTAGACGAGTTCAGAACTTCTTCATAAAAAAAACAGACTCTTAAAAATTTTCTCTCTAAAATTAGAGTTTAGAGAAGGATAGAAAGAAGGAATTAAGGCGGAAAGAAAAAAAGATGAGGGGTATATATAGATTAGATTAGTTGTGAAGGGAGTATTTGCGACGGGGAGCCTGTCTCAAATAGTATTTTTTACGACGGGACCCGTCACAAATACTTTCAGATGTATTAATTACTGTCGGTGGTTAAAAGGTTATTTGTGAAGGGTCTCATCAGAAAAGGTATCCTTCCGACACACTATTTGCAATGGGACAACATCCCGTCGCAAATAGGGTTTTACCGCTGCCGATTATTAGCGACAAGACCCATCAGAAATAACCTCTGGGGGTCGAACTAGTTGCGATGGGAGATCCCCCATCGCAACTAGTGTTTACCGCCTCCCGTTATTTGCGACGGGCGGTGCCTACCTGTCGCGAGTACCCTTTCACGCGGTTTGGTGCGCAAACCGTGCGAAGGTTTCTGCGATGGGGCGCCTAGCCCCATCGCAAATAATTAGTTTTTTTCTATGGGTTGATTTTCCCATCATAGATAACCTATTCGATGGACTATTTGTGATGATATTTATTCCCATTGCAAATAACCCATTGCAAAAACCACTTTTTCCCATAGTGTAACTTGACCTTTAGAATAGTACTGTGCCCCTTATGAATAGAAAACTAGCCACTTAAATAGTAACATCACCAATTAAAGTATAAATAAAATTAATCCATCTTATAAGTGACAATATGATATAATTATATCATATTATAAGTAAATAAATATTTTAAAATTTATTAGTTAAGTGTTGGTATTTTTCTAATTCATAAGTATTTAATTACATTTTTATGACTAATGTAATAATTTAAAAGAAAATTTACTTACAAAAAACGTGTTAAAAAATTAGTATTTCTATTTCTTATAATTATAAGATAATTTTATGAGACCTTAGTTAATTTTTCAAAGTGATATAAAATTAGTTATAATTTAAAATACGTATTTTTTCTTGTAAATTATGATTTTAATTAAAAATTAAATTTATCATATATAGAAAATTATTTTCATAAAATGTATTACATTTTTGAATTCTACATGTCGAAAAATGGTTGGGGTAAAGTTTTTGTATTTTTCAGAAATACATGATTTTTTAATGAATAGAAAAATACGATAATTTATGGTATATATTCATTATATATTAAATAAACTATTAATTGAGTCATGGATAATTTAAGAAAAATATTTTTGAAATAAAATGACCTAATTACTGTATTTAGTATCAAGAATCAACAGTGTTTCTTTTCTTGAGCAAAATAATAAAATAATGATTAAAATATTCAAAAAACACCCCTCTCCTCGACTATAAATACCACCCCTCACAACCTCTTCTCCTCACACCTCTAAAGAATTTATCCTTTTCCAAATTATACTCAAATATTTTCCCAAGACCCTTCCCCATGACCAGGATCTGTTGGACTTAACAAAAGACCAAAACCAATCCCCTAATGAGGCTCTCTTGAAGAAGAAATCAAGAGGTAAAACCCACATTCGTTTTCTTTCAATTTTTTTTTCAAGTTCCTTTCATTTCATTTTTTCTCCTCACCTCCCCTCATCCAAATAGAATGAAAACCCTAGTATATTACAAATACTATAATTTTTTTCATGTTTATGGAATAATTCTTCATCAAAAATCTTCTCCCCTCTCTATTACTTTAAGAATGAAAACATTGCCCATGGGGTGCCGATTTACCACCTTTGTGGATGATGCAATTTCATCTTTCAATTCCTTCATCAAGACTGGTCATGAAACCTTTTTTATGGTTGAAACAGATTATAATACATGTATTATATCTTATTTAATGTTCTAGAATCATTTTTTACACATGATATTAATTTATAAAACAAAATGAGTTCGTTGTGATCAAAAAACGCTAAATCAATCTAAACGATTATCATTAATGATTTATTTAATGAATCGTCATATATTATGGAATAAAATTATATTTTAAATGCATAAAAGTTCATTAATAACATATATTTTCATATCTAAACAACTATCCTCATTCTACATGATTTTCTATACACATATACAAGTAAACCGATCATGAATACTGAGGAAATCAACGCTCCTAAATGAGGAAATTGAATCTCATAACCCATAAAAAAGGCTATAAATGAACTTAATAAAGTTATAACAAATAAATTACATTTATAAATGGTTATATAATTATTAATTAATGAATCTAATTTTATTTTTCCGGACATTAAGATCAAGTACAACATCGTTTCAGATATAAGGTAAGAGATTCTACCCGAACCCCCATTATTCCTTTTGGTTATTATTTCTCTATTAATACCCAAATTAAATTCTATTTTACTTTTATTTAAATATTCTATATACTATTTATATGTTCCAAATTCATTTATCAATATCCATTCATCATTATTTTTAGGTATATACGTGATTTTGAAAGGTCCCCTACTCAATTCTTCCTGATAAGGAAGCTGAATTTAAGGGAAATTCCTGAATTCTTAACCATTTTCTAGTGTGATCCATAATATTTTTAATACACAAATATTTTTCTAAAATCTCTCCTTCTATCATGAAAAACTACCTTGTTTCAGTTCTGGTTTTATAAAAACAATTATGCCTTTTCAATTTTAATGAATCTTGGAGGTTTTACCTTAAACCGTACTAAAATGTTTTATTTCTAAAGTTTATTAAACACACCTTTCACTTGAGTTTGACATAACTTATAATGATATATGTCTATATTACATTATAAATGTCTATGTATGATTTAATTCCTTTCTTTCATGGACAATTTTTTAATACACATATTTATTATTCTTTTGACGTGATTATGATACCCACTTCATTCCATGGATAACCCATATGTTTATGTTTGATTAATTATATATGATTATTTATATGGAAAGAATATTCATGAAGATTTTATGATGGGTGTACCTAGATAGCTCTCTAATGAATTGGGTAATTTTTAGTCTCACGAGATGTTATGTGAAATGATATAGGTGGTTAGCCTTGACTCGTGCTCTATATGAAATAGTCTTAGTGGTTAACCTTGATTCGTGCCCCCTATGTGCAACGAGCCTTAACTCGTGCTCCTCTATGTGCAATGAGCCTTAAATCGTGCTAAAGTCATGTTTTATGTTTCTCCCAATTTAATATAATTCCATTATTATATTATCGAATATTCTATATATTATGATTCCTTTTCTTTAATCTTGTTTAATACTTTTATATATATTTATGTTATGCATTATAGACCATGTGCTAAACTTTATTTTAATGTTTATTCTCTTACAATACTTTTTTATCTCATCCCATTGTTCATGTTATCCCCAGGTTATCCTATTAATATGTAAGGTCTCAATAGAATTTAGGATCTCTTAATAGATGATAAAAAAAGAAATTTTTTATTAAGTACTATGTTTTGAGTTTTATGTACCTAGTCTTCTAAGACACTAGGCTTTATGATCCTTGGCTTGTAATTTGATGTTTAATTATGATTAAAATAATGTAATGATATGTGTAAAAGTCCAGGGTCTCTATAGTTGGTATCATAGGACAAGTTTAATTATTTTTGGAGATAAGGAATAGAGCACTATGGATAAAAATAAGTTTGAGAAAACATCCCTAAATTTTGGTAAGTATAGAGTAAGTGGTTTATTAGGAAAAGACATCCCTATCTGGATACTAAAAGTGGACATGGTTCTAACATAGATGTACATATAAATGAAAAATAAGACAAGGTATTCCAGGCTTGACTTGGGGTTACCTGATATATGACAACATCCCTAACTAAACACCTCATTTGTCACTCCCAGGAGATATGCTTTGGTGAATTCATATGCTCATTACGAACCATTTTTAAGTGAAAAAATCCCATAATAATATATGTTAAGAAATAAATCATGGATAACCTAGATTGAAACCTAGGGAATCACATGTTACGATATAATTTTACTTTAAGAGTTAATCCGTTTATGTTTAAATTTTTATTTTTATGCTTATTAGCTAAGTTTTCAAGCCCCCTAATTGTAATTTATTTCTTTTAGTTAATGGAGGGAATTAGAAGAACACATGCCAGTAGTAAATGTGATAGGGAATGTGATGATTTCTCTAATGAAATGAAAAATATAATGGGAAGGGGTGATCAAAACTTTATGGTTGCACTTGCTCAGCTGGATCAAGTTATTAATAATAACTTGAATCATTTGGAATTCCCTCCTTCTCCAAGTAAAGATCATGTTTCTATCAAATCCTTAATGTGGAAAAATCCTACCATGTTTAGTAGGTCTTCTGATCCACTCATCATGGAAGAGTGGATTAACTCCATTGAAAAGATATTATCGGTCCTCCAGTGCTCAAAAGAAGATAAAGTTGTGCTGGAGGTGTATCATTTTGTTGAGGAAGCTGATTAGTGGTGGACACTAATAAAAAATACGAAGTCCAAGGAGGAAATTGATTCCATAGATTGAGAGGAATTCAAGAAAATGTTTTTCAATAAATATTTTCTTTGAACCCTCCATCTCATGATGGGAAGAGAGTTCCTTAGACTTATGAACAAGGAATATGAGTTAATTGGAGCATATGAAGCAAACTTTACAAGGATTTCAAGATATGCCTATGACTTTGTCATGAACACCGAAACCAAGGTGGATTGCTTATTTAGTGGACTAAAGCTAAGTCTAGGAAAATCATTGGCAATTAGAGACTTCGATAGCTATGAATAGATTGTCTATTTTCCATAAATGTATAAATAGAGATCATAGACACTCAATAGTCTTGCGGTCCCGGTGAAAAAAGCAGAAAATGGAGTCTAATATGGATGAATCAGTAAGTAAATCCCATGATGGAAAAAAGACTTAATATACCATGTGTCAAAATTATGGGATGATGAATCTTGGGGAATGTCTAAAGGGAACTAGTAAATTCTTAAAATGTGGAAGAATTGGGCATCTAGAAAAGAAGTACCTAAGGGATATGAAGAATACCACTAATATGGAAGAAGAAAGGAATGTTCATATCAATGCTCATCCAGCAGTGTAGTGTTTCAACTGTAAGGAACAAGGGCATTTTGTGAACCAATACCCTAATCCGAGGGTTTTCAGAGGCAATCAACCATAACTTCCAAGGAAACAAGGAAGGTATTATGCTCTCTCTATTGTTGATGGGGAGCTAGAAAATGATGCGGTGATAGGAGCACTGGGTATTCATTCAAGAATTGAGAATATACTATTTGATTCTATTTCAAAACATTCTTTCATATCTTGAAAGTTTATTAAAACTAATCAAACACCACCTAAAACTTTGGAGGTTGATTTATCTGTGAGAATAACTAATGGGGGAATTATTGTGTCCGAAGTAAATAACTCCTCCCTATTTAATGTTTGTGGATTGAACCCCTATAACATCTTTTCATACTCTCTTTGGTAGAGTTTGATTATATTTTGGTCAAGGATTGGATATTATTATATAAATTCAGCATTAACTATCAAGAAATGGATATCACTCTTCACATCCTGAAGCATCCTCCAATTATTTATAAGTGCAAGTAGGAAGATGAATCTTCTTTAGAGTCATCGTCTCAGGAAAGGGATGCTCTCTTTTGTTTTAGGTTTTAGTACAATATAATTTTTCAAAAGAATTGTGAAATCTCATAAGGTGGATCAATATTCATAAGAAAAGGTAGAATCTATTAAGAAGGGTAATATTCATTATTTTAATATTGATGAAGATCACATCACAGAATGAATCAATCCTTTGATTCAAAATTAATTTCCTACTACAAGGGTTTTCTCTTAGAGGGGAGCTCATAGACTCAGTGCTGACAATGACCGAGCATGGATGCTTGTGGATTCGGCCCCCTCCTCCTCACCGAGGGGAGGGGGGACTACTTCCTCTTGGATGCCTAGGCCTTTCACACCTTCAATAACCCAAATTTCCTTCGTCCTTTCCCATTGATCCCCCTTATCCCTAAGGTCCCAGACTTTCATATCGACTCACCTCAACTCGAGTTTTCAACAAAAGATTTTAACGTAGCTTTAGACCTCCATAGGTCAACTCTAGTGGCTCGATTCAGGGGTATTCGACTATCCCTGGATGCTTTTGATATATTTTTTTTGATTCACGTGGGATTCATGATCATGTGGTGGTGGGTCTGCTTGATTGACACCATTTGATGATCCGTTTCACCTCTGTGGATGGATTGATTGACGCCTGGTCCAGTGCCTCTCATGTTTTCAATGGCTATGTTTTTCACCTCCTTCGATGATTCTTTGAGTTGATCATGAATCAGTATGCGGCCTCGACAGCGGTAGGGGTAGGTTTCCCTGACATGCCTCTCCCTTTTGAGAACCCTTCAATTATCAGTATACTGGGTAATCTGGTCGGAAGGTATATGTGTACTGATATCCAAACCTTTGCGATTTTTCATCCAATCACCCCTCAAGTGTGTGTTGAGGTGGAAGTATTGAAGTCCCCAACAGAATGGCTATGGATATCAGTTGGATAAGAGTTCAGATGGAAGCAAAGAGTGGTCTTTGAGTTGTGGATTGCATTCTGCCTTGGGTGCCACCGATTGGGCCATTTGGTATCCAGTTGTTGCGGAAGTCTCAAAGGTCGGCATATCACAACTCCTGTGGTAAGTCTAGATGAGGGTAATGAAGTGCAGGTGGACCCCGTAGCCCTACAGGACCAGGATAATACTGGCATGGGCGAACATGAGGAGGTGAGCAGGGCTATTTCAAAGGTAGTGGAATCAACCATACATAAGGACTATACAGAAGTGGATCCTAGCTCCCTGGAGGAACAACTATATTTGGTTACCTCAGAGGCAGAGAAATGTGTGAATTTGAATATGGAAGAAATGCCGGTAGCAGATGTTTTTTCCCGCCTCAAAGTGGATTTGAGAATTACTCCAATACATGAGGGTGGAAAGGAGGCTGTACAGGAAGGGGGAACACATGAGAAGGTAGTGGATACAACAGATTCAAACGGTGTGAGGGAATGGACTGTAGGGGATGATCAGGTTACCGGTGGCACCTGTGGTCAGGGATGGGAAGACACTAACAAGCATCTATAGTTCATGGGACAAGGATATGAACTGAACTTTGGTTCAGACATGGTGTAGGAGACCGCCTTGTTGGTTGAATCAGGGACTCAATGTGGACAAAAGAGGACAAATGGAGTGACTGTATTGGGGACCTTAGACCGTAACACACTTGGGGATATCCATGCACCTCAGTTAAAGGTAGAAAATGGGGGAAAGAAAAATGGATAGGAGAATAAAGAAGGAAAGGGGGAGTCTCTAGACAAGTAGAGGGGCATCAAAGTAGGGTCGGGGATTAAGATAGGGAACCTATTTGAGGTCTTGGAGGTTCAAGAATCCCCCTTGAATCAAGAGGAAGTATCTTTAGGAGATAACAACTATAGTCAACTCTCGGTGGACAACATGGAATGAGGTCAAGGGAAAGGGCCTCATAGCCCTCGAAGGATGAAGGGGAAAAAGGGGTTCGAGATTTTGGGAATTGTATAGTGGTCGAAAGGAAAAGACCAAAGGGACACAAGGATTACTCCCATTTTCCAAATCCGATGGAGACAAGGTCGTCCAAGAAGGGAAAGAAAAATGGAAGCAAAGCACTAATGAAAGGGGAAAGTGAAGATTCCATGGTGTGTTTGAATTTGATTCTACACTCAAAGGAAGAAATGTTAGACAAAGCTATCCGTCCCAATGTCTCAGAAGAGGATATCAAAAGAATCTATGAAAGAAGGTTTCAAGTTGACGATAAAAAGGAGCAAGAGTTGTGGATAGACAAACAAGACCGACTTATGGCCCGGGGCTTCAATTAGGGCATAATCAACTCAGAGGAATTAATCCAAACAATGGAGAGGATTATTACCCACCTTGATGAGCTTACTAGATAGGACCCAGAAACACAGGTTAGTCCACTGAAATGGGAGCTTTATAGGGTATCTAACTCGGGTAATCTAAGTCTCGTGTTTAATAATTTTTTGAGATATTTTAGCATGTAGTGGTCTTGTATGTGAATTTGGTTTCCCATTTTTCCTCAAAATGGCTTAATAAAAATTTAAATTTGGATGGATGGATATTGATGAAGAAGGTGTTCTACTATTTGGAAAAATATTATATGTTCATTGTGATTACCAGTTAAAGAAAGAGTTTTTGTGTGAAACTCATAGTTCTCTTATAGTGACCCTAGCCTTTTAAACATATCATTACATGATTTTAAGCATAATTTAACATCAAATTACAAGCCAAGTATCGTAAAGTCTAGTGTCTTGGAAGAATTGAAACATAATACTAAAAATATGGGACTTAATAAAAGATTTCCTTATTTATCATCTATTAAGAGATCATAACTTCCTTTGAGCCCCTACATCTACATAGGAAAACTTGGTGATAACATGAACAAAGGAATGAGCTAAAAAATAACTGTAAAGGAATAAACATTAAAATAAATCTTAGAACATGGTTTTGAAGGCATATCATAAATATATATAATGGCGTGGGTACATGATTAAACATAAGGAATCATAACATATAAAACCCGGGATCATATAATCATGGAATCATAGTAATGTGGAGGAAACATAAAATATGTATTTAGCATGTTTCAAGGGTCCTTTCACTATAGGATCATGAATCAAGTCTCGTTGCACATAGAGTAGCAAAAGTCAAGGCTAAACACCCTGACTGTTGCACAAGGAGAACAAGTCAAGGATAACCACCCAAACCGTTGCAAATAACATATCATGAGACTAAACATTACCCAATGCATTGGATTGCTATCTAGGTGTACCCATCATAACATGTTCATGAATATGCTTACCACATAAAGAATCATACATGAGTAAACAAACATAATCATAAGGGTTACCCAAGGAAATAATTGGGTATCATAATCATGAAAAAAGAATAATAAATGGGTGTATTGTAAAAGTTTCCATGAAATAAAGGAATTAAATCATATATGGACATTAATAAACTAATATAGTAATATATAATGATAAGTTATGTCAAACTGAAGTAAAAAAGAGTGTTTATGAAACTTTATAATTAAAACATTTTTGTACCATTTAAGGGAAGGCCTTCAAGATTATTTAAAAATGAAAAATGCATAATTATTTTTATAAAACTATAATTGAAACAAGGATGTTTTTCATGATCAAATTATTGATTTTAGAAAAATAATTGTGTCTTAAAACATAGTATGGAGCACACTTTAAAATGGTTTAGAATTTGAGAAGTTCCCTTAAATCGGGCTTGCTTATCCGGAAGAATGGTGCAGAGAACCTATTTAAAACATGTATATACACTAAAATAAGGATAAATGGATCTTGATAAATGATTTTGGAACATATAAATAGTATATTTAATATGTATATAAAAATAAAATAGAATTTAATTTGGGTAAAAATAGAGAAAGAATAACCCAAAGGAATAATGGGTGTTCGGGTAGAATCCCTTACCTTATCTCTGAAACGATTCAGCAGTTGATCTTTATATCCTGAATAATAAGGTTAGATTCATTAATTAATAATTACAGAACCATTTATAAATGTATTTTATTTATTATAACTTTATTATGTTCATTTACCACCTTTTTTACGGGTTAAGTGATTCAATTTCATCATTTGGGTGGGTTGATTTCCTTGGTTTTCATGATCGGTTAACTTGTATAAGTGTATAGAAAATCATGTTTAATGAGGATAGTTGTCTAGGAATGAACATATATGTTATTTATGAACTTATATAATATTAAAATACCATTTTTTCTAGAAGTTTGGATGATTCACTAGATAAATCATTAAGGATAATCATTTAGATTGACTTAGCATTTTTTGATCACAACAAATTCATTTTGTTTTATAAATTAATCTCATGTGTGAAAAATGATTCTAAAACATTAAATAAGATATAAAAAATATATTATAATATTTTTCAACCATCAAAATAGTTTCAGGACCATTTTTGAAGGAAAAATTGAAAGATTAAATAACATCCTCCATGAAGGTGGTAAATCTGCACCTCATAGATGAAGTTTTCATTCTTAAATTAAAAGAGAGAGGTGAAGAGATTTGATAAATAATTACTCAACAAACATGATAAAATTATAGTATATGTAAGAGAAATAAGTTTTAATTCCATTTAGATCAGGTGATGGAGGAGAGAAATTAAAAATAAAGCAACTTGAAAAGAAATTGAAAGAAAAGGGAAGATGGTTTTACCTTTTGATTCCTTCTTCTTGAGAACCTCCACAGGGGGTGGGTTTTGGTATTTTGTTAAGACCAATAAATCATGTTCCTAAGGAAGGGGATTGGGAGGATATTTCAGCATAATGTTTACAAGGTTATCGTATTTATATGTGTGAGGATAAGTGGTGGTGAAAGTGGTATTTATAGTGGGGAGAGGGGTGTTTTTTGAATGATTTAATCAATATTTGTTTTATTTTTCTCAAGACATGAAATAATGTGGATTATTGAGACTAAATAAAGTAATTATAACATTTTATTTATAACCATTTATTATTACATAATACATGAATCAATTAATAGTGTATTTAATATATAATGTATATATAGCATAAATTACCATATTTTACAATTCACCAAAAATTCAAGTATTTCAGAAAAATCCCAAAAATTCAGCCTAACCATTTTTCAACATGTACAATTAAAAAATGATGTCCATTTTATGAAAATATTTTTCTAAATAGGAGAAATTTTATTTTTAATTAAATTCATAATTTACATAAAAAATACAGATTTTATATCACTTTGAAAAATTAACTAAGGTCTCATAAAATGATATTATAATAATAAGAAATCAAAATAATAATTTAGAATCACATTTTATGAAAATAAAGTTTCTTTTTAATTATTAAACGAGTCATAAAATTGTATGTAAATATTTTTGACTTATAAAAATACCAACACTTAATTAATAATTTTTAAAATATTTATTTACTTATAATATGATATAATTAAACCATATTATCACTTATAATATGGATAAATTTTACTTATACTTTCATTGATGATGTTACTATTCAATTGGACGATTTACTATTCATAAGGGTCGTATTACTATTCTAAAGGTCAAGTTACTATTTCATCGGTATAGGTTCCTTAACTTCTAGAAATGATTATTATTTCATTTATTCATCATTTATAAAGATTTTATTGTGTTATATATATGTGTATACCATATAAAATAATTATAATAGGGGAATTTTCATTGATAAAACTTCGATCCATTACATTCTTCCCCCCTTATGAAATTTCTCCCTCAATTTTTTTAAATTCTAAGTTGAAAATAAGTGTGGGTACTTTTGCTTCATCACTTCCTCTGATTCCAATGTTGCCTATTCATACTTATGGTTCCACTATAGTAATTTTACCATGTGAGTAGTCTTGTTGTATATAACTTTATCTCTAAGATCCAATACCTTTATTGTTTGCACCTCGTAAGAAAGATCATTCTCCAATTGTACCACCTCTGAAGTTAGTACATGCGAAGGATATGGTATTTACTTCATTAAGTGGAATACTTTGAATAGATCATGTACTGGAGATATTGTTAGTGGATGTGATAGTTGATAGGACAAATCTCCGACATGATCAAGGATATCGAAGGGGCCGATGTACCTGTGACTTGGATTCCATTTCTTCCCAAATCTCATGATGCTCTTTTATCGAGATATGGGGAGAAATACCATGTCTCCATCCTTAAACTCTAGGTCCCATTGATGATTTTCTACATATCTCTTTTTCTGACTTTGGGTATCCTTGATGTGATACAAAATATTTTGCACATTCTCCACCATTTATTCAAGCATTTCAAGTACTAGAAGCTTACACTCACCGACTTCATCCCAAAATGGCTGTGTTCTTCACCTTTTACCATAAATGGATTTATATGGAGCCATTTGGATGCTTGAGTAGATACTATTATTGTAAGGGAACTCAACCAAAGGAAGATGTTGGCCCCATCCTCCTTTAAAGTTCATATAACATTCTCTTATCATGTATTTGAGTGTATGAATAGTTCACTCATATTGGAAATCAATCTGTGGATGATAGGCTATATTGAATTTCAACTCAGTGGTTTGAGCATGTTAGAGAAATTTCCAGAACATGGAGGCGAATCTATGATCTCTATCAGATAAAATAGATAGTGGAACTCCATGAATCCTTACTACTTCTTTGATGTATATCCATGCAATTTTATCCAGTGAGTAGTCCTCTAGAATTGTGATAAAGTGAGCTGTATTTGTAAGATTATCTACAATAACCCATATAGCATTGTTTCCACTTGAAGTATTTGAATGTATAGTGAAAAATTCCCTGGTGATGTTTTCCCATTTCTATTTTGATATGGATATTGGTTACATCATCCCTTTATAATTTTTCTTTCATCCTTCACTTACTGTCATACAAGTCACTTTGATGTATATTCATCAATCTCTATTTTTCATATTGTCCCACCAAAAGTTCTCTAGGAGATCTTGATACATCTTTGTGCTCCCTGGGTGAATAGAGAAGGTTGAGCTATATGGGTCATTCAAAAGCACTTTCTTTATATCTGGATTAGATGGAACACATAGTTGTGAACCAAATCTTATGACTCCATCCTCACTGATCATAAAATCAGAGGATTTCCCATTTTGGATAGCTTCCTCCATTTTTTGAATTTACACACCATTTCTTTGAGAATCCTTTATTTTATCCATAAGGGATAGTTGAGAAATAATTTGATAAAGGACTGATGATATTCCTCCCTTAATGATTCCTATTTCCATCCTTTCTTATGTATAATAAGATTAGATCCTTCTCAATTCTCATCATTGATAAAGAAGCATGATCCTTTCTACTTTGAGTATCCAATACATTATTTGCATTACCAGGACTGTAGTGGATTAATTAGTCATAATCCTTGATGAGATCTAACCATATTCACTCGCTCATATTAACCTCCTTCCATGTGAATATATATTTGAGACTCTTGTGATCACTATATATCTCACTCTTCTTCCAATAGAGATAATACCGTCATATTTTTAATGCAATGATAACATTTTCAAACTCTAGATCCCTCATAGGATGGTTTTTATCATGAATTTTAAACTGCGTTGTGGAATAGGCTATCGGTTTATCATTTTGCATCACTACATTTCCCAATACTTTCTTTGAATCATCTATGTACACTACAAAGAGTTCTCCACTTTTCGGAAGTGTGAGTATTGGAACAATGAAAAATCTCATTTGGAGCTCCTTAATTGTTCCTCACATTCTTGTGTTTAGATATACTTCAATACCTTCCATTTAATATTGGTTATTAGGTTTTACATTCATGATAATTTCTACACAAATCATCGATAATACCCTACTATACCATGAAATATGTGAATCTTCATTATAGATATTGGTATGGGCCACTATTTAATTGCCTTTGTCTTGGAAGGGTCCACAAATTTTACTTTATTGGTGGTAACGTTCCCCAAGAAAGATACTACCTCCATCCAGAACTCAAATTTACCATACTTTTCATATAGTTTCTCCGTTCATAAAGTCTTCATCATAATATTCAAAGGCTCCTCATGTACCTCCTTGATCTTAGAGTATATTATAATATCAATGATAAAGATTACCATAATATTTTTGAATTAATATATAAAGACTCTATTAATTAACTCAATGAAAATTTATAGTGCATTAGTGAGACCAATGGGAATCACTGTGAACTCATAGTGTCTATACCTCATTCAAAAGGCAGTATTTGGAATATCTTCCTTCCTCACCTTTAATTGGTGATATCCTGACCCAAGCTCAACCTTAGAGAAATAACTGGGCCCACGTAGCTGATTGAACAAGTCATATATCTGTGTTAAGGGATAATTTTTATTTATCATGATTTTATTAAGCTCATTGTAATCAATGAAGAGGATTGGCGCACCCCATGGTGAAGCACTCATGCATATAAAACCCTTGTCCTGATTCTCCTGTAACTGCTTCTTTAGTTCTTATATCTCAAAGGTGTCCATTCTATAAGGTGTCTTTGATATAGGTAGAGATATAAGAATATATTCAATTGAGAACTCAAATTCTCAATCAGGGGGTAGACTAGGCCACTCTTCCGAGAATAAACGAGTTTAATCTCTCATGATGGGAATATCTTCAAGAATGTTGATCTCCTTTGTCTCAATGAATATCATGAGATATTACTGCTCAAAAGGAAGTAGTATTCACACTTGAGATGATGATTATAAAAGATATTCATTATCCTCTTTACACTTGTAAAGGATTGGAGGTTTCTTTAGGATGTGAAGAGTGATCCCCATTTTCCTAAAGTTGATTTTTTGGTTTATATAAGGATATCCAATCCATGACCAAAATAGCATCAAACTCTACCAAAGGTAGTATGACAAGATTTGTTGGGAGGTTCAGTCCACAAACATTAAATGGGGAGGAGTTATGTACTTTTGATAAAATAATTTCCCCATTATCTGTTCTCACAAATAACTCAACCTACAAAGTTTGAGGTGGTGTTTTAATAGTTCTACTAAACTTATAAGATATAAAAGAATACATAAAACTAGAATCAAATAGTACATTCCCTATTCTTAAATGAATAATTATTGTACCTTTTCTTTCTCCACATCAGCAGTAGTGATAGAAAAAGCCCTTTCTTATTTCCTTGGAGGTTGTTGTTGATTACCTCTGATAACCTTCGGAATAGAGAATTGGTTTTCAAAATTTCCCTATTAATTACTATTGAAACACTTCACTACTATATGATAATTAATATTAAACTTCCTTTATTATTCCATGTTAGTGGGATTCTTCATATCCCTTCGATAGTTCTTTGTCATATTCCCCATTATTCAACATTTGAAGCATCTCTTAGTTCTCTTTAGATGGTTCCTATGATGATTCTTCCCACAATTTCGACATGTGGGATATTCAGTCTTTTTTCCATCATGTTATTTATTTTTTGGTCCACCCATATTAGACTCTATTTTCTACTTTTTTTCACCAAGCCCATGAGATCATTGAGAGTCTTCGATCTTGATTTAAACCTTGAGGGCACAGTAAAAAATCTATTCATATGCGTTGAAGTCTCGAATCAGTAGCACATTTCATAAACTCATATTTAGAATTCTATAGAAGAAAACCACCTTGGTTTCTATGTTCATGACAAAGTCGAAGGCATATCTTAAAAACCTTTTAAAGTTTTCTTCATATGTTCCGATAGACTCATATTCATTCTTCTCAAGTCTGAGGGACTATTTTTCCATATTGTTATGGATGGTTCGAGAATAATATTTATTGAATTTGTTTTTTTGAATCCCTCCAAATATATGGAATCGATTTCCTCCTTGGACCTTTTATTTTTGATCAGTTTCCACCACTGATCTGCTTCCCCATAAAAATGATAGACTGCCGAAAAACACTATCTTCTTCTGTTCCCTGAAGAACAGAGAATATATTTTCAATGGAGTTAATCCACTATCCCATGAGGATGGGATCGAAATATATACTAAACTTGGGAGGCCTTTTCCACATGAAGGATTCGATGTCAACTTTTACTTTCTTTGGATAAAGAGGTCATTCCATGTAATTCAAGTTATTATTTATAACTTGAACCAGCTGAGAAAGTACTGTAAAAAGGTTTTGAGAACCCATTCACAACATATTTTTCATTTCATTAGGGAGATCATCACATTACCTATCACATTTATTGTTTCCATGCATACTTCTATTTCCCACCATTAACTAAGAAAAATAAATTTCAACTAGGGGGATTTAATAATTAGATAATAATCATAAAAAGTTAACTTTAAACATAAAAGGATAAAGTCTTAAAGGAAAAGTATATCATAACATGTGATTCACTAGGTTCCAATCTAGGTTATCCTTGATCTGTTTCCTAACATACATTCTTATAGGATTTCCCCCCAAAATAATGGGTCATAATGAGCATATGAATTCACCAAAGCATATCCTCTAGGAGTTTCAAACCAGGTATATAGTAAGACTCATTATTGAGTACTAGGATACCCTAAGTCAGGCCTAGAACACATCATCATAGTTTTCAATCCTATGTACTTCTATTCCTGAACAACGTTCATTTGTAGTATCTAGACCGGGCTGTATTTTCTTAATAAACTACTTACTATGTACTTACAAAAATTTAGGTTTGTTTTCTCATACTTAGTCCTATATCTATTTCTCTATTCCTTGTCTAAAAAAATAAATAAACTTTTCCTATGATACCAACTATAGAAAAACTATACTTTTAAACACATCATTACATGATTTTAAACACAATTAAACATCAAATCACAAGACAAGGATCAGAAAGTCTAGTGTCTTGGAAGACTAGGTACATAAAACCAAAAACATGGGACTTAATAAAACATATCTTTATTTATCATCCATTAAGAGTTCCTAACATTATATGCACCCCTACATCTTTATAGGATAACCTAGGGATAACATGAAAAAAGGGATGAACTAAAAAATCCCAGTAAGGTAATAAACATTAATATAAATCATAGCACATGGGTTATAAGGCATAACATAAATATATATAAAGGTGTGGAACATAATTAAACACAAGGAATCATTACATATAGAACATGGGATAATATAATCATGGAATCATAGTAATGTTTTAGAAGCATAAAACATGAATTTATCATGAGTTAAAGATCCTTACAAATAGAGGATCATGAGTTAAGGCTTGTTGCACATAGATGAGCACGAGTCAAGGCTAACCACCAAGACTGTTTCACATGGAGCATGCATTAAGGTTAACCGCCCATACCGCTGAATATAAAAAATCATGAGACTAAACATTAACTAATTCATTAGATCACTATCTAGTAAAATCCATCATAACATGTTCATGAATACTCTTTCCACATAAATAATCATACATAAGTAATCAAACATAAATATAAAGGTTACCCATGGAAAGAATTGGGTATCATAATAATGCCAAAAGCATAATAATTGGGTGTATTGTAAAATTTTACATGAACGAAATGAATTAAATCATAAATGGAAATTAGTAAAGTAATATGGGAATATATCATTATAAGTTATGTCAAGCTGAAGTGAAAAGAGTGTTTAAGAAACTTTAGAAATAAAACATTTTAGTACCGTTTAAGGGAAAACCTTCAAGATTATGTAAAATGGAAAATGAATAACTATTTGTATAAAACCAGAATTGAACTAAGAAAATTTTTCATGATAAAATGAGTGATTTTATAAAAATAATTTTGTCTTAAAATATATTATGGATCACACTTGAAAATGGTTAAGAAGTTGAAAAGTTCCCTTGAATCGGGCTTGCTTGTTGGAAACAATTAAGTAGGGAACATTTTAAAAACATGTATATCCCTAAAAATATGGATGAATGGATCTTGATACATGTTATTGGAATATATAAAAAACATATAGAATATTTTCATAAAAAAATAGAACTTATTTTGGGTAAAAAGAGATAAAAAATAACCCAAATGATTAATAGGGGATCAGGTAGAATCCCTTACCTTGTGTCTGAAATGATTTTGTACTTGATCTTAATGTGCTGAATAATAAAATTGGATTCATTAATTAATAATTACACAACCATTTATACATGATGTTGTCTTATTATAAATTTATTAAGTTCATTTATGGCCTATTTTATGGGTAAAGTGATTCAATTTCAACATTTGGTAGCATTGATTTCCTTGGTTTTCATGATCACTTTACTTGTATATGTGGTTGAAAATCATGTAGAATGAGTATAGTTGTCAAGAACAGAAATTATATATTATTAATGAACTCATAAAATATTAAAATACCATTTTTTCCATAATTGACAAGGATTTATTAGAAAAACCATTAATGGTAGTCCTTTAGATTGCTTTAGCATTTTATTATCACAATGAAATTATTTTGTTTTATAAATTAATATCATGTGTAAAAAATGGTTCTAGAACATTAAATAAGATAAAATAAATATATTATAATTTTTTCCATCCATAAAAATTATTTCATTACAATCCTTGGATACATAATTGAAATATTGAAGCACATCATCCCTGAAGGTGGTAAATCGACAACTCATAGATGATGTTTTCATTCTTAAAGTAAAAGAGCGGGGAGAAGATATTTGATGAAGAATTATTCCATCAACATGATAAAATTATATTATATGGAAGATAATGAAGTTTTCATGCTATTTGGGTGAGGTTAGGTGATGAGAGATAATTAAAAGAAAAAACATGAAAAGAAATTGAAAGAATACTGAAGAGGGTTTTACCTCTTGATTCCTTCTTCTTGAGAGCCTTATTAGGGGATTGGTTTTGGTCTTTTGTTAATAACAATAGCTCATGTTAATGGGAAAGGAGATTTTGAGGATATTATAGGATAATTTGTACAAGGATAAAGTAGTTAGAGGTGTGAGAAGAGGTGGTGGTGCGGGTGGTATTTATTGTAGAGGAGATGAGTGTTTTTTTGAAAGTTTTAATAATTATTTTATTATTTTACTCAAGACAAGAAATAATGTTGATTCATGAAAATAAATACAGTAATTAGGTCATGTGAGTTTGACCAATTTGTTCTTATATCATCCATAACTCAATGAATAGTATATTTAACATATAATATATATATACAATAAATTACCATATTTTACTATTCACCAAAAATTCAAGTATTTTCAAAAAATTCAAAAACTTCACCCTAAGAATTTTTAAACCCTTAGAATTAAAAAATGAACTCAATTTTATGAAAATATATTTCTAAATTTGAGAAATTTAATTTTTAATTAAAACCGTAATTTTCTTGAAAAAAATATGAATTTTAAATTATAACTGATTTTATTTCACTTTGAAAAATTAACTAAGGTATCATAAAATTATATTATAATAATAAAAAATCAATATTATAATTTATGAAAATATTATATGAAAATAATTTTTCATTTAAATTATTAAATTAGTAAAAATATTGTAATTAAATATTTATGACTTACAAAAATACCAACATTTAATTAATAATTATTCAAATATTTATTTACTTATAATATGATATAACTATATAATATTGTCATTCATAAGATGGATAAATTTTATTTATACCTTCATCGGTGATGTTACTATTCAATTGGACAATTTACTATTCATAAGGGTTGCATTACTATTCAAAAGTTTAAGTTACTATTTCATCAGTACAGGTTCCTTAACTTCTAATAATGCTTATTATTTCATTCATTAATCATTTATAGAGCCTTTATTGTGTTCTATATGTGTCTATAACATATGAAATAATTACAAGAAGGAAATTTTCATTGATAAAACTTTGGATCATTACATCTCTGTTTTTCGTTCTTCTAGGAAGAACTGAGATGTATAGAGATATTTGAGATTTTTACTTATGGGATGGAATAAAATAAGATATTTATAACTTCACCATGAAGTGTTTGAATAATCAGTTGGTTACAGTAGAATAATATTTACTTAAGGGAATTATTCAACCTTGCTAATTCCATAGTGGAAATGAGAAAATATATCGATTGATTTTATAGTAATATTACCAAATACTTCTCCAGGTAATAATACGATTTGGGTTATTGTTGATCGATTAACTAATCTATACATTTACTTCCCATTTGAGATACAATTACTTTAGATCATCATTATCAATTGTATATAAAGGATATAATCAGGTTACATAGAGTGACACTCTCTATTATATCAGACCTTGATATTAGATTCATATCTAATTTTTGGAAGGTACTACCAAGTGGAATTTCCTCTAAGTTTATGTCAGTTATATAAGGTATTTAATGTTTTAATGTAGGGGAAATATGCTCTAGATTCATCGCTAATTTTGATCCCTAAATTTGTTCAGTTGGAGAAAAATCTTTCATATGAGGAATAAAAAATTAATATTTTTGACCATAGATAGATTTTTTTTGTGGAGTAAGGTGATTCACCGGGTTAAGGTTTTATGAAAAAACCATATAGTTAAAGAGAAAACATGGGAATCAAAAAATTCTATGAGGGAATGATATCCCCAATTGTTTAACAACTGAATAAAATTGTGAGGTTGTAATTTATAAAAAGGGGGGAAATTTTAACAACCTAGGTTATGATAGAATAAATAATTTCCATATTTATTAATATTAATGAGATAGTTATATTATTTATAAAAATAGTAAGTAAATTTTAATTAGAAAAGAAATAATTTTAATCAAACACTTTCCTTATAAGGTTTCATTTAAATGTTTAGTTTCTAAATATTATAATTTTAATTTGAAAAATTAATATCATTTTTGAAATCATCTTTTCAAAAATATATAAGGTTGAATTTTTGGGGTTTTTGTGAGAAGTTTTATTTTTTTAAGAATAGTGAAAATTATTGAATTTTAATTGAAAACCGCCTATTCGTATAATTTATTTATAAATTTAAGTTATATTTTTAATTTCTTAAAAGTATTATTAATTTAATTATATATTCATTAATCCAATTTAGGTTATTTTAATCAATTTTATATTTAATTTTGTTATAAAAAATTTGTAAAATTTTGAACTTTCTTTCTTTAAAAACTCGCTTTCTCATCGCATATGCAGGATTAATATGAAAATAAATTTTTACACTTATGTGAATATAATTTGGTAAAATGGATTCAATTTTCAGAATACTAAAATTTTATATTATCTAATAAGTTAAACTTAATTCTTCACCAAAATGAATAGTGAATGCAGTAAAAATTAATTACCACGGTTAATTTAAAAATGGGATTGTTGGGGTGTTAAACTAAAATGATATGGGTAAAAATGATTAATATAAACATGAATAAAAACTATTTTCTTGAAAAATTTCCACCATTACACATATATGTTTTGATAATGGTCCATTTTTTACCTTTGTGGCATATGAAAAACATGGGCACATTCAATTCTTTTCAAAAATATCAAGTTCTTTTTATCCACCACTTATAAAAGACCACCCTCTATCATCTATTTTTCACACCTTCAAACCTATCTGGTTCAAACAATAAATTCCCAAATAACTTACCAAATTCCCTCCCGTAATCCTATAATATTTAGTTTGTTCATAAATACCACCTTAGAAGGATTTAGTGAAAACCTAAGGAGGATAGCCCAAGAAGAGGTAATGTTCTTTAACGAACATCTTTATTTTATTTCTTTATAAACCTCTTTAAATTTTTATTAAACCATGATTATATAATACCAATAGTATATTATATATAATGATATTTTATTATATTAAATTTATAATCAAAATCATTTCCCTCTTCCATCAAATGGGTTATGAAATTGTCATTCTTGTGTAAGGTGGATTACTGCCTCGCGAACCGATGTCATATTACCATGTCTCACAGTTGGGTATGATGATGTATATAAAGTGTATATATGATATTAATAACATAATTATACCTTTTAAGTAATTATATCATATATATACATTTTTCATTCCATTCTGAGAGAAATATGACAACATATCTCATGTGTATGGCAGACTACCTCCTCACGATGTGATATGATTATTTTTTCAATAACGAGTAACATATATGGTAATAAGGGTAAATATAATGAATATATGTGATATAAATGACCTAATTATAATACTTATATCATATTTATCATTCTGAAAATATAGTATATCATTTTCTTTCTTACAGTTTCTCTCACTAAAAAAGTGATAAAGTAGTTCATGTACATGTGGACTACTACTTGCATGAAGAAATGTGACCCTGTTTCTTAACCACACCACAAGAATGATGTAAAAATGTATATTTAATTAAATAATATTCATTAACTATATAATAATAATTATGTAATGATATAATATTACATACCTTCTTTCAATAATTATCAATGAAAAATGGTATTGTTATACAAGTGTACAAACGACCTACTGTCTCCATTATCATAATTTAGTTAATTTTTCATAACAATATTTCATGATTGATTTTAAAAGTATAATTGATGTATAAATATGATAATTATATAATTATTATTATTCTGTATATGTTTAAATAATGAGCTATTTGACCATAGCGAACCTACCAAAGTAATTTTTTACACATAAACTGAATATGGTCAAAATATCTGACATAAAATTAATTGATTAAGTAATTGTATATAACAGGTTAATAAGTGAAATTCATGTAGTAATAAAATAGAAAAGTATTATCAATCAATTAAATAATTATCATAAGTTTATTATTCAAGAATACTAAGACACACTTGACAAGTCAGACTCAAGGTAAGAGGCTTCATCTCAATTTCCTTTAATTGAGGTATATTTTGATGTTATAAACCTATACAATTATATTAGTTGCATATAAATTCCCTTGTAAATTTTATATTAGGAATATATCTATTATAATGGCATTTATAGTTTTTTAAATGTTATTATTTCTTGGGTCTTATGATTCATATATTTCCAAAGTGATGAGGGGATTTTCCCTAAAAAAATACTTTTTAATGTTTTCCTTCTAAATAATTATTTTCCATGTCAATGTTTTTTAAAATTATATTTGATAATTTTTATTTAAATAAATTATTTATAAAATTCATTTAACTATATTTCAATTTTTTTCAAAAATCATTCTTTTTAAGTGTTTTAAACAAAACATTTTAACAAAGGACAAATGGAATGCTCTATTTTTAAAGTATACAGAAAAGAAGAATTTTCATGTCACCATGAATGTTATTTGATATCTAGATTACTTTTCAAGAGATTACATTTTTTCTTAAATGAAATTCCCACTTTATATTTTTCTTGGGTATTTTGGTATTGAAAATGGTGTTTTAAATGAAAGTTGTATTTTTATATCCAAAAGTGATTTCCATACAAGTTAAAAGAGTTTTTAAAATGTTTTATTATGAAATGGTTAATGCATAAAATGTTTTATTCATATTTTTGTTGTTGGAAATAATATAATATAGGTGCATCTAGATTATTCTATGTGAGACCATTATAGCTCATACAATGGGTGCACACAAATAACACTCTAATTCATTGGGTAATGATTAGGTTATCTGGTGAATTGTGTTGGAAGTTGTTCATATAGTTATTTAAATCTATAATGGTTCTGTAAGGGTTCTATGAGATGATGTACCAAGGTAAATACATGAATTTTAAATGTATTTTAATTAGTTTTCATTGAAATCATTTGTTTTAAGAAAGTAAAATAAATTATTTTTTTAAGATTTATAATATCCATTCTGGGTAAAAAGTTAGATTTTTAAGAAAAGTTTTTTCATGTATTTTTATGTTTTTCACCGGACTAATGGTTTTCTTCTTTTTAGGTCCCTTATTTATATTTCTTTTCTTATCCCACATTTTAATTTTTTTCCATAGGATCTAACTATGGGTAAGGGGAAGTAAGTGTTCATTTTTAAAGGTATAAATATTTTTCTTGAAAACAATATCATGTTTTTTTAAAAGTTTTATATGGTGAGAAAAATGGATGTCGATGGAAAGTGTCCACTTTATTATATGGCTTTTTATGTATGAGTTATAACTAAATTCTCTAAAAATAAGATCTTAAAAAGATCCCAAAATTGAATAGAATAAATTATTGACATAAATCTCAATATTAACTAATGTTTGAGGGTGGGTAATTATATTTAGTGGTTACAATAATCTACTAGTTACTGAGAAATGGATCTGTACCATTAAAAATATATATTCCATTTTCCAAGTTTCAAAGCATGAAAAAATCATTTTGGATATCTATTCTTTGTAAGGTGAATCAGATCAATGGTGTACATCTATTAATACTACTATTAAACAAGATAAAATTCTCTCCATGGAATGGGATGAGTGTGGGAACATAATTTTGAATAAGTACTTTCCTTATATTCCTCACATGAAAATGGAGAAGTAATTAAATTAGTTAAAGAATAAGTATGAATAATATGTCAGTACTTATGAGGAAGATGTTCAAAAGAAACTCTAAAAACCATGGAGAAAAAAATATGAGATTTACTTCATGATCAATATGTGTAAGGAAACATATTGGGAATATTATTAAAGTTATGAGAAAATGTTTTGTGTTGAATGGAAGATCATTAGAAAATCAATTATCGATGTGATGAGAAGAAGTAAGCTAATGATGTAAATAATAAGAAAGATCAACATAATAAACCACCCCCACTCTTGTGTTTAAAGTGTAAGGAGTGTAGAAATCATGATATCTAGTTCCCAAATTCAACGGTTAATTATGATGATCGACATAAGAAACCTATTAATCCAAGTAACAAATGGAAATATAATGTGATCACTATTTTTGATGAGGGGTGTGGTAATGAAATGGTGAAAGGTATACTTACCATCCACTTCAAAACTTATAATGCCTTATTTAACTCATGATCTACCCATTTTTTATCTCTTAATAATTTTATATGGGTATCAATATTCCAACCAAATGAATTGATGTTGGATTAAAAATGAAAACCCCTAATGGTATGATGATCACATATAAAATATATGATTCTTCTCAGTTTGAAGTTTATGGGAATTTTCTTCCTTTAAATCTTTTCATTCTCCCTCTGATTCAATTTGATATTATAATAGGCATGGATTTACATTCTTTAAATAAATACCACAACAATGACCAAGGACGGTAAGTAAAATTTGATATTCCTATCAAACCTACGATAATCTGTCAATGTGATGATAAATGGGAACTTGTAATAGAAATCACACCCATTTTATGGGTTTTGATTCTTATTCAAAATGGGTGTTTACCCTATATGGTTGGGGTTAAACTCAAAAATAATGATATTCCTATTTTAAGGGAGTTTTTTATGTCTTTTTAAAATAGTAGCTAGTCTTCTGACAAATATTGAAATTGAGTTATGAGTTGAACTCATACATGGTGCTATGAATAATTCAAATACTCCATATAAAATGGCCCTGACTAAGTTTTCAGAATTGAAGAAGAAACACTTGGAGAGTACTGAAAATGGATTTATTCAGACAAGTGTGTCACCTTGGGATGCACCAATTCTTTTTGTTAATAATAGATATGGATCAATGTGAATCTATGATGATTATCGAGAGCTGAATAAGATCATAATCAAGAAAAAGTTTCCTCTACCCAGTATTGATGAATTGTTTTATCAACTATATAGAGATTAATATTTTTCCAATAAATAAATTCATTATGGATATCATCAATTTAATGTCAAGAAGTTTGATATACCCAATATATCATTACATATAAGATATAGACACTATGAATATATAATTTTTCCATCTACTCTTACTAATTCCCGTGCTATCTTTATAGAATTAATTAAGAGAGTCTTTATAAATTACCTTGATAAATATTTGGTAGTATTTATAGATTATATTATTATATATTCAAATATGAATAAAGATAATGAATATCACTTGATAATTTTACTTAAATCCCTAAGCAAGGAAAAACTATATCTAAAATTTACAAAGTGTGATTTTTTTCTAAAAAACGTTTCATTTTTTGGGTAATATAATATCAATTGGGGGTATATAAGTTGATTAATAAAAGATGAAAGTTATTTAACATATACCCCAACAAACCATGGTGACTGAGATATGATTTTTTATTCATTGGGTTGGATATTTTCAATGGTTTGTGGATAATTTCTCATGAATATCTAATAGAAACATCAATTTAACTCATAATGAAGTTATGTTCCATTGAATAGATGAATATGAAGAAAATGATAAGGAATTTAAGAGAACATTAGTTTGTAAACATGTACATACATTAACCTATAGTGTATAAGGGTTTCTAATCTATAGTGATTCATTGAAGAAGGGTCTGGGATGTTTTCTCATGTATAATTACATAGTTATATCTTATGCCTCATGAAATTTAAGGTTCATTATAAATATTACCCAAATCATAAATTAAATTCAATTATGCTAATTTATTCATTAAGGATATGGATGAATTATGTTTATGAAGAAGGATGTGATATATATAATAATCATAAGAGTTTATAGTATATATTCTCAAATAAATATTTGACCATGTTCTAGAGAAGATGATTGAAGATTATGACTACTCAATAAATTACCACCCTAGTAAAGAGAACAAGGTAATTGATGCCTTGAGTTGAAAGGATCGTATACATTATCTATGATGAGTATAAAAAAAGATCCAATCTTTATGGATTTGAAAAAGATGGGTATGGAAATTGTGAAGGAAGTGGAAAAATATTTTCTTTCTCAAATAATTGTTCAACCATATATCCAATTAAAGATTAAAGAGGCATCAAAGAAAGTTGTATCTCTATAGAACAATGTGATAAATTTTTCTGAGTTTGACCTTGATTGCAGTGGAATGATATGGTTCAGGAACTATGTATGTGTTCTATACATACCTAATAAGTAGAAAGATTTATTAGAGGAAGCTCATAATTATTCAATCTCTATGAATCCTAGAAGTGAAAGGATATATCGATATTTGGAAGAGTATTTTTTTTGGGATACAATGAAGAAAGATATCGCCGAATATGTATCTCGATACTTGATATGTTTGAAAGTTAAGTATTAGAGATAGAATTATAAGGGTATCTTAAAACTATTACCCATACCAGAATGGAAATGGGAAAACATTACCGTAGATTTTGTCTTTGAACTCCCCAAAAAATATAAAGATCATAATGCTATATGGGTTGTAGGAGATCACCTTAAACATTCATAACACTTCATTCTCATCAGAATACATTTTTCTATAGATCATTTTTCTAGGATATACATTAAGGAAGTGGTAAGGTTTTATTGAGTTCCAAATTATATTATATCTGATTAGGATCTGAGGGTTTCTACAGAGTTTTGGAAAAGTCTTCAGTAAACCCTCGATAAAAAATTGAGTTTCAAAACTGTGTATCATAAAAATATAGATGGTCAGTCTGAGAGAACAACTAAATACCTATATTATATAATGAAATATTGTTTTATGAATTTCAAATGTGGTTGAGATCATCAAATTCCTCTAGTTTAGTTTTCATAAAACAATAGCTTTCATTCAATCATTCATAAGGGTACTTATCAATCCCTCTATAGAAATATGTGTTTAACTCCAATGTTATTTGATGAAGTTAGAGAAAGGGAGCTATTGGGACTTGAGATAGATGAGGAATTTTTAGAGAAGGGTAGATTCATTCAGAAGAACTTCATGGAAACTCAGAGTTGACATAAAAGTTATGCTGACAATCCTTGGCATGATATGGAGTTTGAAGTTGTAAAGAAGTTAATTCAGTGAATTTATCCATGGAATAATGTTGTGATATTTAGTGTTAAAGGAATGTTGATCCATACGTATACTGGAACCTTCTATATTCTTGATCAAGTAGGGATGATTTCTTATCACATGGAACCTACACCAAACTTATCTCAATTTCATGATGTGTTCCATGTATTTTTATTGAGTAAGTACAAACATGATCCTTCACATGTACTGAAATCAAAGATCCTACCATAATATAATGATATATATTATGAAGAAAAACCTATGGATTTTCTGAATTGTAGAGATTAATTTCTTTGAAACAGGACCACTCACCTGGTCAATGTTTTATGGTGAAACAACTAACTCAAGTAAGCTACCTGGGAACCTTGGGATATGATGAGGTAGAAGTATCCTTAGTTGTTTTTATCAAGGTGATATAATTTTTAGGGTGAAATTTATTTAAATAGGATATAATAAAAAACTATGAGATTTTTTGAAATATTTTTTTCAAATAAATTCAATTATTTGATAACCTGTGTTTCACACAACATCGAGTTTTAATGAAACATAAATATTCTAATAAAATTATTATTTAAAAATGAACATTATAACCTTGACATTAAATTTTTTGCTATGAATATGAATTATCACATTTTTAAAATATATTTATATAATAAAATATATCTATAAGTAAGTACATGATTTTTAGGAAATCCTTTATATGTTATGAACAATAATCTCAAATTTTTATTTTTTTGTTAACAAATAAAAAAATTAATTTTTGAAAATTGTATAAAATTTATTTTAAGAAATTAAACTAATTTTTTGAATCAACATGTACAAATTATATTATTTTGAATATTTGATAATTTTTTTAAATGATACCTTTTTTGCTGAATAGAGAAATACTAATTTTTATTAAAAATCATCTTTTCGTTTAAAGAATTTAAAAAGATACATATCGTATAAGAATGTATTAATAGTAAAATTTGAATAATTATTTTATGGTTAAACCAATTTATTTAATTTTAATAAAATTCATGTTGATGTTTGATATAATTTTTTTTAGTACTAATGGAAATCTTCTCTTTGTAAAACCCCCTTTTCATCGCGTTTTTGGGTTTAATTTTAAATTAAAATTTCCCAATTATATGAATAGAATATGTAAAAATGGATTCAATAATTATAATCTTAATAACTAATATTATATAATATGTCTAACTTAATTTTTCATCAAAATTAATAGTAAAAATAGTAAAAATTAATTACTACAATTAAGGTTAAAATAGGTTTTACGAGGTGTTAAAATAAATATACAAGTGGTAAAATGACCTAAAACCTTGTAAAAATACAATTATCTAGAAATAAATAGACATTATAACATCTAAGGGTTTATGATGAACCATTTTTGATCCTTTTTTTCTTGTTTAAAACACGGTTAAACCTTTTTCATTTAAAAAATTCCTAGTGTGTCATGTCCCCCACTTATTAGAGGGAACCTCCTCTCTCCTTATATTCGAACTTCTAAAACATTTTGGTTCATAAAATACCTATAAAAATATGTTAACTAATTACCTCCCTGCATCCAAGATGTATTGTTTTGATTGTTAACCCCTCATATGAATTCTTTTAGTTCTAACTTAAGGAGTTTTTTCAAAGAATAAGTATCATTCTTAACCGATTTTTTATTATATTTTTTCTTCCAACTCCTTTATATCTTCATAAAAATATGATATAGTAACATAATTATATCCCATATAATAAGATTTTACCTTTTTAATGAAATATTTTACATCTGACTATTCTTCCTTCAAATGGGAAATGAAATTATCGATCTTGTGTACAACAGACTGCCACCTCGCGAACCGATGTAATTCATTTTCCTTCACCACCTATCATAGTTTGAAATAGTGATAGATTTAATATTTATAAATTATATTTATGAAATATTTATTCTCATGTAATTATAATATCACATATACCATCTTACTATATAGTCCTTTGGAAAATGATAACATAGATCATGTGTACATGGGACTAACACCTCTACAAAGAGATGTGATACATTTTCCTCTTATTTTGACATGAATAGTGGTAAGGGAATATCTAATGAATATATATGATATATATGACATAAAAACTATTTATTAAAGTTGTAATATTATTTACCTTCATTTCTTTTCACCCATCATGAAAATGGAAACAATTCTCATGCATACGTGCAACCGATAGTCTCTATAAACGATGTAATTATTTTTCACATCCCTAAATTTTATGGATTGAATTAAATGAATATATAATAAATATATTTTATACATATATACTTTTTAACATTATTTAGATGATTTAACCATTATCAAAGTAAAAGGACTAAAAATATGATACCAAAAGATACATGAAAAATAAAGCGTTTATTACTCGATATGTGATTGTTTACATGGAATTGTTAATAAATGGGTAATAAATGGTCATAATTAAACCATATATAGTATGAAATATATGATTATTTTTTAATAAATATGTTTATAATAAACCTATATATATCATATAGTAGTTTTTAATGTGTATGAATAAATTTGAGACTTAATGTAAGGGTATTTTTTATCTCACATTTATTTCTGTTGGATACATGTAAAATTCACAACTTGTTAATTTTGTGTCGTGAAAATTCTTCCCATGAATATATTTTTTGATTATTATTAAGAAAATTATTTATATTTAAATATCAATATATTTTTCTTTCTTTCCTTTGGCTTATGATCCAAACATTTCCAAAGTGTAAAAGGTTTTATGTTACAATCTCATTGTTTTTCAGGATTTTTTATGATTATTATTTAATTGATGTAATAATATGTTATATATATAAATAAACTCATAAATTTTCTTATACTATGGTTATTTATAAAAATTATATGTTTTATATTATTTTTAATCTCTTTATGCATTAAAGATATCAAAATAATGTTTTTAAGGAAAACAAACTTTATTTATCTCTTCGATCAAAAATCATTTTTCTTCCATGTAAATGTTTTCTAAAAACGTTTAGAAGAATGTTTTTAATATTATATAGTGATAGTTTAAATAAATTTTTACCCATGTTTAATTTTTTAAAAAATGGTTTAAAAATAATATTTTATCATTTACTAAACAATTCCCTTTTGTAATTTATAAAAAATGTTAAATGAATCTTCGTTTTAACATTTATAGAATGAACAATATTTTCAACCGTTATAACTGCTCAATGTTTTAAAGATTCATTTACATGTTTTCAATTTTATTTTAAAATAAAATGTTTTATTTAATATTTTGTATGTTTTTATATTTTAAGGAAGTTATTTCAAATTGGGTAGGTTATTTTCCTCATGAAATGTTACAAGTGATATTTGAAAATCATTTTCCATCCAAGATGACATCCTTTGATGTTACTCAATTTTTACTTGGGACATGATCATATGATTACATCCTTATTCTTTATATGTATGTTTTATGTTTATTAATACAATGTTTTTATGAAACAAGTTCCTTTTCCATGTGTCGCCTTATAAAGAAATCATGATTTTTGTTGAACCTATTTATTATCCATGAGTTATCCTATTATTAAATGTATATTAAAAAAATTTATTCTCATGGGTTATAATGTGATGAATATTTTATAATATTGTGGCATGAAAATGTATGGATTATGTGATGTTGTAGACCTATATATATCTCTAATTAAATTGTTAAAGAGTAATATCTCATGAGATTAACCAGATTGAAATGGGAAGGGAATCCAATTGTGTAAGGGAATTTTAACACTATGATAGTCATGGGAGTAAACCTTGAATACTAGAATGGTTTGGGGAGTTAAAAAAATCCATTTTTATAGTATTGGGAGTGATCCTTGACTAATAAAATGGTTTAGGGGTGTGAACCCAATACATTATGATATTCTTGGGAGTAAACCTTGACAATTATGATGGATTTTAGAATAAACCCAATAAACTGTGATTATGTTGGAAATTATCCTTGACTAATAAAGAAATTATTTATATGCTTATGTTTATGCAACAATTCCATTTCGTATTCCAATGTTATGCTTACTTTTATCATGTTATTTGATTCCTTTATGATTTATGTCTTGTGAGATTTCAAGATTTATGACATGACTCAAGATTACAATATTTGATATATAGAAGTATGGTTTTTAAATGTGAATCTCATGTTCTTGTAACCTTATGATAATGTTATTATTATCTGATCATTGATATCTACCTTGTAAACCCTTACAAAGAATTTGAGCTTGTTTTTTTGTATTTTATGTCTGAAAAAGATTCTAGTTATGAATAACTATAAGGCCCCAGCCTTAAACCTTACTTAATCTTGAGTTATTACAAGATTACACATTGAGGATCTTTTCAGGTTTAGAGTTTTAGAGAATTAGATCATAAAACATGCATTACATTCCACATTTAAACAAAGTGGTTACATAAAAGATAGTATTCATTTTTCCCATCAACGGAAACATATTTAAAATAAAACATGGATTCCTTCTTGACATTATCATCATATCATGTACCTTTCCCTTGACCTGTGAAAAACATTTCAAAAACTTCGGATGAGCATAAAAAGATCAGTAAGGGATATAAAAATATGGAAAGGAAACATGAGTACATATATATGTAAGAGTGAAATCATACTTTACCCATAAAACATAAGCACTTTAACATACCTCATCAAATCATGAATAAATCATAGAAATCATAAGACATAAAGGTAACTCGAGGAATTCATAACATTCTTACGTAGGGAGTAACCCTCTTAGTTACGTTTAGAATACCCATCATAGTATATTCCCTAAATCTCTTCGGAGAAACCTCAACGTTTAACCCCTTCGCGTTACCCAATGCATTGGAGAGCTATATCGGGCTCACCTGCCCTTAGTTTATCATGGAACCACCCGTCATCATAATAATGCCCAAGAACCCTAACATAATCTTATTACATAAAACATGCATAAAGGAAACATAACATTTCCACATTTCAATCACAAGATATAAATACAACACATTGATATAATAAAAACATTATGAAAACTATTTTCAATACCAAAATAAAAGAAATGTAAAACATGGTATTTATTTTTCATTTAAAAAATATTATTGCTTGTAGAGGAAGCCGAAACTCAAATAATGGCCATGGTGGTGGAGAAGTCGTTGTCATCACATACGCACGACAAAAACATTCCCTTTTGTCATTTAGTAAAACGATTCATATAAAAAGATCCCTTTTGGATAAACATAAAAGTCAAAGGGGTTTATACACCGTATAAAAGAAGGTTGTGTATAAAACAAAATATGCCTCAATGAAAGGAGATTGAGACGAAGTCCCATACCTCGGGTCCGACTTGACTTGATCATTATTTAATGTCCTGAATAATAAAGTTGAGTTAATTTCTGCTTGCTTAAGAACCTTTTTCAAGTTCATTATTCCTTTTATATCACTTATTACCATGTCATGAACACTATGTAATTATTTAAGTTAATAATGGTCGTTTTAACAATCATTGGTACTTGAGTAAAAAATATGCTCTTTATAATTACAAGTTTTTCATGTATTTATTATATCCATAGTTATAGTCATTATTTATATATCATATATATCATATATATCCACTATATACATGCATTTATAATATTACATAATAATTTAGAGGTAAGAAATGAAATGCACTGTTCATGGAGACGGTAAGCCGTACGTACGCATGAACGCTACTTTCATTTATATTTCTTACTTGATGGAGTGAAATAATAATGATATAAAGGTATATAATAATTCCAGTATAATATTATATAAAATATTATTAAATGTATCCTTTATACGTACCACATATGGTATTAACGAATCAAATCACTTTGAGGGGGCGGTAGTCCGCACTTCCTAAAATGAAGATATCGCGTATACCCATAATGGAAGCCATAAAGAAATGCCATAAATGAAAAATACAGAAGCTTAAGGAAAACATAAACATATTATATATCATATATAAATATAGTTACATCTTAATGGCCACCTTTGAAGGAGTTATATGAGTGTTTAACAATCATCGTTTTGTGAGGCAGAAATTCACCATCCACAGAAACAATATGTTCATTAACCATTAGATGTAGGTGTGTGTAATTGTAGCTTGAATCCTTCTTATAACAACATCCTAGTATATTTAATATACTGGTGTTGTTACAAAAGAAAGTAATAAAAAGAGTTTAGAGGGTTGGAGATGCAAAATAAAACATAAGAGCACAAGAGAAAACACTACCTTTAAAATGGGTAACTCTTTTTGATTTGAGCTCAAAGGCTTCCTTGGGAAGACTTATTCCCAATGTGAGGATTCTAGGAGTAATATAGGGATGTGGAGAGACTAAATGTGTAGGGTTTGGCCGATCCAAAGGCTTGAGAGGTGTGGGTAAGGAGGTAGAGGTGGGTGCCTTTTATAAGAGGAGAGGAGGGGCACTCTTGGAAAGGTATAAAAGGTTACTTTATTTTCAAATGAGTTTCGGATTTTAAATGTCCCACATTGATGTATTTCAAGGATAAGGTGATAAGGGTTCGAAATATACTCATAAAATAGGTATTTTACAAGTGTAAGTTATAGTTTTAACATTATCTTTTCATTTTATTTAAATCCTTTATTAATGAGGTAATCGTTGCATCATCATGATGTCATAAATAATTTAATTTATTTAATTTCTAAAAAATATAAAAAAATATCATGATGTAGGAAATCATTTTATCTTTCCAATGACTATTTATAGTAAAAAATATGACTTGTATAGCCCCATTTAAAAATTGTTTTAGTAAAACAACTCAAGTTTGTGACATTTTTATTTTAACTTTAAATAAAAAGGTATTAATGTCATTTTCCCACCTAAGTGGATGCATGGGGTCCCCAAGTTGACCCATGGATTTTATTGGTCTTCCGTGATACATCCAATAAGTGTAGGATATGTGTCTAGGTCATTTCATATTATTAAAAAATTATTTTTACCTTAAACTACACTAATTACCTCTAATCACGATTAAAAACTTAAAAGTTACTATTCACCAAAAAATTATTTTAATCCCATTGAACCACATTTACTTCTTAATGACAGCCATGCATGTCGGATTTTTGAAATTCAAAGCACAGAGGTGGTAAAATTTCATTTAAATGAAAAATCGGTTTTTTAAGTACCACTTAGTGGTTTCACTATTCATCAAAAATGGAAGTTTTTCAGAAAAATACCAAAAAATCACCCTAAGATATATTTGATATTCTGAATTCAAAAATGATATCTATTTTAAAAAATTCAAAACATATGAGTTACATTAATTAATTTAATAATTAATTCCCGCTGTCAGAGCAAATAGCCTGTTTTTATGAAACAATAAGTATCAAAAGATTGACACTAGTTTAAGTCAAATTTCAAAGTGAAATTAATTACAATGCCCAATATTGGATTAAATGGTAAATATATATATTCTAATTTCACTTTAAAACCAATTAAAAAGATAATCTCACCATACAATTAAATTAGATGTAAAATCAGTTTTGATGTTAAATGCAGTATTTTTCACTATTCATTAAAAAATGAACATTGTCAGAAAAATACCAAAAAAATATCCAATGAAAATTTCAATTTCCCAATCATAAATAATAAGTTTATTTTGACAAATATCTTATAAAATTGTCAAAATTTTGATTTAAAAATGGTTTTCTATCCAAAGGCAGTAAAACAATCTTTTAAAAATATTAGTGTATTCCGTGCTTAAGATTGGATTTATTCTCATTTTAAGACTCTAAAACACTATCTAATTCCTAAATAGACATATATAAGAATATATATTATTCATTACTTACTTGGGATGTTACAATAACTTACTAGTAATGATGTAGTTCTTTTATGAACCCGTCATTTATGTATCAATGTTTCCAAAGAAACTAAACATTTACAGTCCTCATGCATGTTTTGTATGATAAAATGAATATTAATCTACTAAGATGTAAAATAATTGTATGATAAGTTTGTATAACGACCCATACCCTAGTAGCATAGAGCCAGATTATTACTTTATTACATTGTAATAATATATAATAAATCACATCCCAAATAACCAAATAGTCTTATAGTCTTGGTAAACTAGATACATATTTTAAATTCGAATCACATTTTATAGATAAAATTACAAAAAAGTTTTTTTTTTGAGAACACCATTATTCTCCTTAGTGTAACCCTACCTATCAATTATAATTAACATCATAGAAACCAGGAGAAAATAAAACATAAAAACTGGGTGAGGTTAAATGATTAGTTAGGATTAAATAAAACATTAGTAATAATAAATCAATCAACATAATCAATATTGAAAGGTATATAACTAAAATCACATGCAATTTAATTAATAAACTGATATTGAAATGAATCCATTGATTTTTTTCCTTGTTAAAATTCTATAAATAATAATGATTAACTTCTGAATGCAAGAAATAATTAATTATTTGAGACATGTATCTAGAAGACTATCGTCAAGGCCTTTCACAAGACAGTTTAATATAATTGTAATAACCCATTTAATTATAGCTTAACTGATTCATCCCTTGAGACTATCGATGCATCGAGGGGTAATCTATAATTGGGACCCACCCATGTATTCAAATCCAAATCATTATTCATATATTTAATACTTTATTTAAATAATTAACAATGTTCCTTATCATCAAATATTCGTATTGAATAAAAGATATAGATTTATTAATATTTCCCAAATTAATCAAATAACTTTAAAAGTAAAACCGTATATAAAAATGGAATACAGTTTAGGTTAAAATAATATCCATCATACAAGAATATGAATATTTAAGATAAATTTAATTTCTAATGAAAAATTATTATAATAAAGTGATTGTTTAAAGAGAAATTTAACGATCATAAAAGAAAGTGATATTGTGTAATAACTTTTATCACACAGTAATTTTCAATTCAAATCAACTTGGATGAAATAAATCAACGTGAAACATAAAATACCATTATTATTTAATAAATCATGATATTAATTGTCAAAGGGACAATATATACACTATATAGAAGTGAGTTGGTGTGTAATAAGAAATAAGTCTCAATGGAATGTAAATTCAGACAGAATCCCTTACCACTTGTAATGAGTCGAATCATATGCACCATACAAGTTATATTTATCAAATTTAACATTTAAAACCATTAATATAATGAGATTAATGGTATTATATATCAAATGTATATATACATACACCACACACAAAAATAAGTGGTTAATAACGCCTAAATCTCACAGAAATAAAAGTGAGATGAAAAAACCCTTACCTCATGCTTCCCTTAATGTTGCATACCTTATCCCCATATATAATGGTTTGAATAATGTTATTAAATACTTTAATAGCTATATTTATATTTATAATACCTTATGTTATGATTTTATAATTTATTTTTACCCATTTTATCTATAATATTTCATTATTTTTATGGTTTTGGGTGCATTCATTTCGTGGTTTCATGATTGGTTCTCATGAGTATAATTATGGATGTTCTTGTAAAATGGTAATATTACTCCATAATTTTAATTAAATGGTATTAATTAAATCCTAGGAGTATTAATATCCCCATATATCATTTTTTTTTCAAACATGAGGATGATTTATTTGATAAAATGTTAACGATAAATGATTTTTTTTTATTTTTGTGGTTTTTATAAACATCACGACCTTGTATTTTTATTTACTAATATGAGTATATATTACTTATATAACATGAAATAGGTTTTAATATAACTATTAAAATATTATTTAACCATAACAATAGTTTTATGTCCATCCATTGAGGCAATAATATAAAACAAACAAAATCATTATTCATAGAGATGATTAACTGACATAATTTGTATAGTAGTTTTTTTTCATTGAATAAGAATAGGAGATAAAATGGGATTATATAATATATTAAATTAGAAACATAATTTATATTATGTACATAATTTTTTTAATTATTATTCCTTAATGGACAAAAGATATGAGGAGAATGTAGAAGTAGAAAAGAAAACAAGAGAGGTGTTTTGAGAAAATCACCTCTTTAATATCACCTCTTTGGAGGACCCTTTTAAGACCTTATATTTGGTATTTTGGTGAGTAAATGATCAATTGTATGTGGGTAGTTTTAGTAGTATAATTTTTTATATATTTTAGGAGCATTAATGCTTTTGGGTCGAAATAGGGTGGTGCGGGGTGGTAATTATACTCGAGGATAGGTGGGTTTATGTGATTAAATAATGATTATTTTATGTTTAAAGACAACCAAATTGAGGTGTAATTAATTTAAATTAATTTTAATGATAATTAATGATTCAATTTATGTATACGGTTAATAAATTACTCATAACCCCATTTAATGATGCATTTTTAGGTATTTTAAGCCTTTAACCTTAACCATTTTCACTATTTTTCTTATACTAAAATAAATAATTTTTTACCTTGGTAAATTTTTTATGTATGAAAATTAATTTTAACATAAAATACCTTATTATTCTGAATTTAGAATAAATTATACCAATTTAAATTCAAATAATTGGAAAATTATATTTAGAATTAATCCCATAAATGCAATGAGAAAACGAGCTTTTAAAGTGTAAAAGCTCAAAAGCTTGAAATGTTTTTATATATAATTTCAATGTGAAATTGATTAAAAAGAGATAAGATATATTTTTGTATCTATAATTTAACTAGTTATACTTTAATACCAATTTAAAATATAATTTAACATTATAAATTATTTATATAAAAATCCAATTTTCAATTAAAATGAAGTATTTTTTATTTTACATTAAAAAAATAAAACTTATCATAAATATAATAAAAATAAACCCTAAGATAATTTAAATACACTATATTTAAAAATAAAATTATTGTATCAAAAAAAATTATAAAATTTTCAAAATTTAGTTTTAAAAAATGTTCACCATTAAAATTTGGAAAAATTTCCTTTTAGAAAAATACATCTTTTCAATGCTTGAAGTTGGATATATTCTTATCTTAATCCTATCAAAATTTAGAAAAAATATATTTCCTTATATCTTTCACTAATATATATTAATTTAATTTACTGATATATAATTCCTTGTGGGCATAAAAATTGTTTTTTATAAAAAATGCATCCTTTATGTTCCGTTGATTTTTATTTTCATTTATATTTAATTGGTAATTAATGAATTCATCTGAAAAACTTGTATAAACTATATTCTATTAATTTCTTTATCTCATTAATTTCCTCACTTATAATTACTCGGTGATAAATATCTCAATTAAGTAATAATAATGAATTATTATATTATGCTCGGTGTTCTGAGTAACTTAAACTATTGATGGAATTGAATTTATTTAAGATCAATACTATAAAATATTGGGGTGTTACATTATCTCCCTTCAATAAATTGTGTCCTTGAAATTTGAAATTTCACTCTGAAAATAAAAGGTTTATACTTGAAAATAACTTTTTGGATAACCCACATCATAAATAGGGTTAATAAAACACCCCATTAATAATAGGGAAAGAGAAATGTAAAGGTTACCAAAAAATTATGATTTTTGAATATGATAAAATTATTGAGAAGTAAGAACATTGAAATTGAAGATAAATATACACATAAAGTTCTGATGTAAAATGATAGAGGAAATGGTTATTATAAAGTTAACTATAAAAAAACAAAAATCTTGTGATTTCTAAAAAGGCTATTGATTTATTAGTAAGAAGAGTAAAAAAATAATTTTTTTGTTCCAAAATCATTTTCCTAGGGTTCAGGGACTCTTTTACTATCCAAATGAGAACTTGAAAAAAAATTAAACATTCATAATTTCATTCCATTTCATAAGAATAATCTTATCATTTTATTTTTCTTTGATCTATTTCCACTTCCTCTCTAATGCTAGGAAATTGATATTCAAGAGTAAATTTTATGCCTAAAGTACTTTTAATGAATCATAAGATCCATAAGAAATTTCTCCAGTTTCTAACTATTTTCCAAAACCAAAATGGGTAGAACATGTAATCCAATATGATAAATCATACTTTAAACATAAAAAATAATATCCAAGGTTCAAATTAATCCATTCCACAAATAGTTAACCGTATAAATCCTCCAAAACACTCAAATCAAAATTCATTGTCTAAAAATTTAGAAGGAAGGTTGTATGATTTCACAAATCAACATTATATTCACTAAAGATTATAATGTAACTCTTTTTATCACATACCAAATATATTAATACCTTTATAACCTTAATACCTTAGTGAAAACAATAACGGTTCCAAAAATAAAATATTTGGTTATTGAATATATTCCTTAAATCCAAACATATAGTAAACCTAGAAAATGTGACATAAAACATCAAATCAATAACCACTTTCATAGTCACCAATAATATCCTATAAAAATCTCTTTATACCTATATTAAGCACATATTCAGGTTATCTTCCACAAATAATGTTTTTTACAAAAGAAAAACTTGTCATATAATCACTTCTCTTGGTTGTTGGTATCAATCAACGCATGCTTTTAAATACTTGATAAAAAGTTACTAAAATATACCCCTTTTACATTCCATAATAATTATAACCTGGATATAATCGATAATATAATCTTACCACATTATTCAAGGATCCAAATAAAGGATAAAATTAGTCATTCCACTTTTGCTATATTAATAACATAAGCCTATCCTTGATCCCTTAGATTCTCATGAGGTATATTGTTTTGGCAGTTGGGGAATTCATTTTCCCAGTTCCCCATGTCCCTATAGTTTTAACACTAGATAACATCCTTTTTATCCTAACCTTTTCATTATTTTTCCTTACAAACCATATCTCTACACTCATAATAAACTCTTAATCCTTTTAAGAACTTCCCTAGGTGGTTCTTTCCAAAATTATAACATGTGGTAAAATCCTTCATTTTCTTCTTACATTTATCAATCCATTGGTCTATAATCCTCTTCTTCTCTTATATCCCTTTGAATTGATAGGACTTTTATAATTCTTTCTCTATCTTGATAGCACATAAAAGTATTTAATTATATGAAGAAAATGTTTGTAAGAATAGTTCCCTTTGAGGACTTGTCTCAATCCTTTTAAAGACATGGTCAATATTTCACTATATAATGTGTATGTAATCTATATCATACCTAGATAACCTTATAAAGGTATATTCATACTATGCAAAAATTTACTCTCTATTTTGATTTAAACTAAGTAAATTTATCTTTATTTAAATTTGTTCCTCATGAGGGAAATATATTTTTTTGAATATTGTATCCTTAAAATCATTCCATTACATGAGTTCTATTTATTCTTACTCCCTAGTATTTTGTATTAATAACCACCATTGGTCAACATCATCTTTGGGGAAATATACTGTAAGTTTTACTTTTTTCCTTTTCATTACATCCCAATACTGAAAATATCTTCTCTAAAGACATAATACATTTCTCATCAATAATTGGATTAGTAGTCCCACTAAAGGATGGAGGATTTTGTATCATAAATAGATCCATCATAGGAATGTTCACTATGGAATATTTCTCTCCATCCTGGAAAAGTTACTTTTCATAACATGATTAAGATGACCTAAAAGGGAAAATTTTTTCTCTATTCTAATACTTGTTGTATTAGTTCCCTTAGCTGGGAAATCTCTACATTGTCTATGAGTATTGATACCATTTGTAAATCTATGATTCATTTCTAAACTATGTAATATACTGGATTATATCATATCATAATGAAAATAATATATAATCCCAAAACTAGTGAAACACTTAAAAATAAATTGAAAATTTAGGTATAACTAATCACTAAATAATAAACTTGGTTTCTCAAGGAATATTATCAAATTATATTATAAGTTTATTCTTCCATAATCTATGTTTAACTAAATCTAGTTCCTAAGGTTTCTACTAAACTTTCTATGATACCAATAGTAACGACCCAGACCCCAGTAGCCCAGAACCAGTGCCTTACATTATTAAATTGTCATAAAATACAAAAAATCACATTACATTGGACCAAATAGTTTATTAGTCTTGGTAAAAAAGATACATATTTGAAATTCAAATTACATTTTTATACATAAAATTACAAAAAAGTGTTTTCTTTTAGAACACAATTATTCCCCTTAGCGTAACCCTACATATAAATCATAATAAACTTCATAGAATCCTAGAGAAAATAAAACATTTGAAAGGGGTGATCTCAGATACTCATTAAGGTTTAAATACATTAGAATAAATAATGAATCAATTATCATAATAAATATAGAATGGTAAATAAAGAAAAACATATTCCATTTAACTAATAAACTCAAAATGGAATGAATCCAAATATTTTTTCATAGAGAAAATCCTTTGGATAAAAATAAATAAATTCTGAATGTAGGAAATGATTAATTATTGGACATCATGTTTCTGGAATATTAACCACTTCCATAAATACCTTTCATAAGATAATTTATTCTACATGTAATACCCCATTTAATTCTAGCTTGATGGATTCATCCCATGAGAATAATGATGCATCAAGGGGATATATATAATCAGCCCCCACCAATTTGTAATAGTTCAAATAATTCCTCATATATAAAATAATTGATTTAATTAATAAAAAATTTTCCTTTCCATCAAATATCTATATTGAATAAAAGATATCGATTTATGAATATTCCTAAAATTAATAAAATAAATTTCAAAGTAAACAACATATATAAAAATGGAATAAAGTTTAGGATATAATCATATCCATAATACAAGAATATTAATATTTAATTGAAATTTAATCTCTAATTAAAAATGATTATAATAGAGTGATTGTTTCAAGATAAAGTTAACAGTCTCAAAAGAAAGTAATATTATGCAATAACTTTTGTCACTTTTGTAATTTTCATATCAATTACACTTATATGAAATAATTAAAAGTGAAACTTAAAATACAATGAGTGATGAATGAATAATGATATTACTTGTCAAAGTTACAATATATAATCCACATATAGGTGAATTGGTGTTTAATTACGAATAAGTCTTAATGGAATGTAAATTGAGATGAAGCCCCTTACCACTTATAATTAGTCGAATTGTATGCCCCATAAAATTTATAATTTTCAATTTAAATAATTAATATCATGAATATAATTATATAAAGTATATTATACTTCAAATATTAGTATAAATTATCCACACACAAGAAATAGTTGGTGAATAAGGCATATATCTCACCGAAATAAAAGTGATATGAGAAAACTCCTACCTCACGCTTCTCAATAGTGGTTTATAATTTAACCTCATGTATGATAGTTTAAATAGTGTTATTTAATCATTATAGAACTATATTAATATTTATAATACATGTTTTGATGATTTTAAATATCTTGTAAACCATTTTATCAATATCATTTCATTATTTTTAATGGTTTTAGGTGTGTTCGTTTCATGGTTTCATGATTGTCTCTCATGAGTATAATTATAGATATTCCTAAAAAATGGGAATATTACTCTAGAAGAGGAATTAAAATGTATTAATTAACATAAAATATTATTAATTATCCCATATATCATTTTGGTTTCTAACATGATGATGATTCAATTGATAAAATGTTGATGATAAATGATGAGTTTATTTTAGCAGTTTTTTCGAACATCACGAACTAGATTCATTTTATTTAATATTATGAGTATATATTAGTTTAATAATATGAAATAGGTTTTAATATACCTATAAAAATGTTATTTAACCGTAGAAATATTTTAATGACCATCCATTATGGTGTTAATAGAAAACGAACAAAATAATTGTTCCCGAAGGCGATTAACATAAAAAAATTGAAGAATAGTTTCCTTTATTTAAAAAAGATGAGGTAATAAAAGGTATGTATATAAGATATTACATTATAAACAAAAAATTATAGTATTTAAATGATTATGTAATTTTTATTCCTTTATGTATTAAAGTGATGAAGAGAAAGTATAAGAAGAAAAGGAAATAAGAGAAGTGTTTTGGGGAAGTTACCTCTTAAATATCACCTCCTTGTAGAACACCTTGAGGACCTTGGTTTTGGTATTTTGGAGAGAAAATAAGCAATTAGAAATTTAGATACTTATAAGGAGTGTTTTTGGTAGATATTTTAGGACCTTAAAGGCTTCTGGGTTGAAATGGGGTGGTGAGGGATGATATTTATACTTGAGGAGAGGTGTGTTTAAGTGATTCAATAATGATTATTTTTTGTTTAAATCCAACCACATTGAGGTGGAATTAATTTAAAATAATTTAGATGATAATTAATGTTATAAATTATATTTATTATTGATAAATACCACAAAAAAGTATTTACTTTTTTGGTTTTTATGTATTTTAATCATGCTCCTTTTAACCATTAACTTTTTCATTATTTAACCTATACTATTGTAAATATTTTTTTACCACGGTAAATGTTTTATTTATAAAAATGAAAATGACCTTAAAATATATTTTGTACCCTCTAATTCAAAATATGGAATCTATTTTACTAAATTCAATTCACATAACTAGAAAAATTAGATATAAAATTAATCTTGTAGACGCAGTGAGTGAACATGTTTTTGAAGTGTAAAAGTTCAAAAGATTGAAATGTTTTTGTATCCAATTTCAATGTGAAATTGAATACAGTGAACTAAATTAGATTTATTGATGTATAATTTAACTAATTATACTTTAAAACCATTATAAAATACAACTTAACAATATAAATTATATATATGAAAAGTGAGTTTTCAATTAAAATTAAGTATTTTTCACATCACATTAAAAATAAAACTTATCATAAAAATACCATAAATTCACCCTAAGATAATTTTTATATCAATATTTTTAAAATTGAGTTTATTTTTTTCAAATAAATTTTTTAAATGTGTAAAAATTTAATTTTAAAATAGGTACACCATTAAAAGGAAGAAAAACTACCTTTTAAAAAAATATAGATTGTTACGCTTAAAATTGGATTTATTATTATCTTAAGCCTATAAAAATTATTGGATGAATTTTTTTAATGTATAAAATATATATTTCATTAATATATTTCCCTAATATTTATTAATTTAATTTATTAAGATAAAATTCCATTATGGGCATAAAAATAGTTTTTTTATAAAAAATCACACCCTTTATGTTCAATTTGGTTTTATTTTCATTTATAATCAAATAGTAACCAATGAATTAATTTTATAAACATGTGTAAACTATATTTTCTTAATTTAGTAAATCTCATTCATTCCCACCATTCCAATGATTAGGTGATAACTATCACAATTTAACAAAAATATTTAATCATTGGTTTAGGCTCATTGTTCTTTGTAACACATGCTATCGATGAAATTGAATTTATTTTTGAAGAGACATACCATAAAATATTAGTGTGTTAAATTCTACCCTTTATTAAATTGTTTCCTCCCAATTTTAATTTACACTTTAAAAATCATATTTTTATACATAAAAATACCTTTTTGGAAAACCCACATTGTTAATAGTGTTAATAAAGCATCCCATTAATAATAGGGAATGGGAAATCCAAAGGTTACCACAAAATTAAGATTTTTTATAGGATAACATTAGTGAGAAGATAAAACTGGCACATGGAAGAGAAATATAACTATCATGGTTTGATGGAAAATGATAGAGGACATGGTCATTAGAAATTTAACCATAAAAAATCATAAATATTTTGATCTGTTAAAATACCATTGATTTATCAGTATGAAGAGTGTAAGAGGATAAAATTTTTGTTCCAAAATTATTTTCTTAGGGTTGAGGGATTCCTTTACTATCCATTTAAGCACTAGAAAAAAAACATATCATATTTTATTCCATGTCATAAGAATATTATTATCCTTTGTTTGTGATTTAATCTATTTCCACTTCTTCTCCTATGTCAAGTAATGGATATTCAAGATTAATTTTTATGCCCAAATAACTTTTAATGAATAATAAGATCCCTAAGACATTTCTCTATCCTTTAAATATTTTCCAAAACCAAAATATTTAGAACATTTTATTCATTATGATAAATAGAACTTTTACCCCAAATAATAATATCCAATGTTCTACTTAATCCATTTCACAAGTAGTTAACTTGAAAAGGCTTCCAAAATATATCAATAAAAATTCATAGTCCAAAAATTTAAAAGGAGGGTTGAAAGATATCCAAAATAAACATTTAATTCCCCAAAAAAATTAATATAACTCTTATTATCCACTACAAAATATATGAATACCTTGATCACCTAAAAAACATAATGGAAACAAGAATTATCTCAAAAATAAACTCTTATATGTTTGAATATATTCCATAAATCCAAACATGTAGTAGACCCAGGGAAGTTTATATAAACCATAAAATTAATAACCACTATCATGGTCATCAATATTATCCCACAAAAATATGTTTATATCACCATCAAGCACTTATTATGGTTATCTTCCCCAAATAATGTTTTTTTTACAAAAGATAAAATTTCCATAGAATCACTTCTATTGGGTACTAGTACCAATCAACACACGCTTTTAAATACTTACTGAAAAAGTACTATAATACCATCCTTATACATTCCATAATTATTATAACTAATAAATAATAAATAATATATTCTTAACACATTAATAAATGATCTAAATAATGAATAAAATTAATCATTCCACTTCAGATATATCAATAGAATAATATTGACCTTGATCCCTTAACTTCTTCTGAGGTATATTCTCTTGATGCTTGTGGAATTGTTCGGTGTAGTTCCCCATTTCAATGTAGTAGTAACATTGAATACCATAATTTTTATCCTTTAATTTTCATTATTTTTCGTGGTGGCCCTTATCATCACACTTATAAAAAAATTATAATCCCTTCAAGCACTTCCCATGTCGATTCTTTCCACAACTATCAAATATAGGAAAATCCTTTTTTCTCTTCTTACCTTTATTCATCTTTTTCTCTTCCTTACCCTTCTTATCTTACTTTCCTTGTAATCCATAAGACTTGGAGAATTATTTATCTATCTTAATAGAACATAATACTATTTCATCATATGATTTTTTTTTGTGAGACTAGCACCCTTCGAAGACATGGATTAAGACCTTCAAAGAAATGTTCAATATTACACTCTATGTTATGTATGTAATCCATAAAATACCTATCTAACCTTGTAAATGTAGCTTCATACACTTCAACCCTTTCCTCTCCCTTTTTCTTTAAACTATGTAACCTTATCTTCATTTTTATTTGTTCCTCACAAGGGAATTATTTATTAAACAAATTATCCTTAAAAGAATTGTATTCCATGAGTTCGATTTCTTCTTCCTACCTAGTATTTTGGATCAGTGAACACTATTGGTTAACATCATTTTTTAGGAAATATACTGAACGTGTGACCTATACCTTTTAAAAACATCATAATACTAAAAATATATTCTTCAAAGTCTTAATATGTTGACCAACTTCAATTAGATTAGTAGTCCTACTAAATTATGAGGGATTATTTCCCATAAAGCAATCCAATATAGGAAAGTATCACTGTGGTATTGGTTTATCCATCCAAGAAAGGTTATTTTTCATAACTTGAATAAGCTGAATTAATGCTGATATAATTTTTTCTATTTTAATACTAGATGTATGGGTTTGATTAGTAGATAAATATCTAGATTTACCATGAGTATTGATACCATTATTCCTTCCATATTCAATTTTTAATCAATGAAATACACTGAATTATATCATATCATTATGAAACATTATATATAATCCAAAAACTAGTGAAATACTTAAAATAAATTGAAAATTTAAATATAAATAATCTCTAAATCATAAAATTAGTTTCTTTGTGAATATTCTAAAAGTCTATTACAGGTTTATGATTTCCTAGTTTCAGTTTACTAAATCTCATTCCCAAGGATTCTATAAAATATTTTCTAATAAAAACTATAAAAACCCCAACCCCAGTAGCCTAGATCTACTCCCTTACTTTATTACATTGTAATAAGATACAAGAAATTACATCATAAAGGACCAAATAGTTTATTATTATTGGTAAAATGGATAGATAAATAAAATTAAAATTAAATTTTATACATAAAATTACCAAAATGTATTTTCTTTGAGAACACCATTATTCTCCTTAGTGTAACCCTGTATATCAATCATAAAAAACTTAATGGAAACCCAAGGAAAATAAAATAAAAGAAATGGGTGTGATAAAATTCTTAATAGGGGTTAAATATAAGGAAATCAATAATGAATTAAGAAGAAGAATCAATATAGTATGGTAAATAACTGAAAACACATTCCATTTAATCAATAAACTAAGAATGAAATGAATCAATAGAATTTTTCGCAGTAAAAATCCTATGGATAATAATGACTGAATTATGAATGAAGAAAATGATAATTATTAGATTTCATGTTTCTGGCACATCAACCACTACTGTCAAGACCTTTTATAAGATAGTTTAATCTATAGTCAAGAACCTTTTAACTGCTTTCTTAACTGATTCATCCCACGAGACTACCGATGCATCAAGGGGATACATATAACTAGTCACCACCCATGTCTTTATGTAAAAATAATTCCTCATATATCAAATAATCTATTTAATTAATAAACAATGTTATTTATAAAAAAATATCCATATTGAATAAAAGATACGAATTTATCAATACCTCTAAAAGTAATCAGATAACTTTCAAAGAAAACACCATATGTAAAAATAGATCAATGTTTAGGAAATAATCATACCTATAATATTATAATATTTGTATTTAAGAGAAATTTAATGTCTAATGAAAAATTATTACATTAAAGTGAAAGTTTCACGAGAAAGTTAACAATCTCAAAAGAAAGTGATATTGTGTAATAACTTTTATCACTTGGTAATTTTCAAGTGAAATAAACTTGGATGAAATAATTAAAATATAAAATTATAATACCATGATTAATGAATAAATAATGATATTTAATGTTAAAGGTACAATATACACACCACATAAAAGTGATTTGGGGTATAATAACCAATAAGTCTCAATGGAATGTAAATTGACTTAGAATCCCATACCACTTGTAATCGGTTGAATCATATGTCCCATAAAAGTAATAATTATAAAATGAAACATTTAATACCATGAATATAATGATATTCATGATAATATATATCAAAGGTAAGTATTAATACACCACACATAGTAAATAATTTGTGAATAAGTCATATATCTCATAGAAATAAAAGTGAGATGAGAAAACCCTTACCTCGTGCTTCCCTTTAGTGGTGTGTGCTTTAAACTCTTATATAATGGTTAAAATCCTGTTATTAAATCTTTATATAACTATATTAATATTTATAATTCCTTTTTTTATTTTTTATAACATATTTTGACCCATTTCATCAATAATATTTCATTATTTCCATGGTATCGGGTGCATTCGTTTCATGGTTCCATGACCAGTTCTCATGATTATAATTATGAATTATCTTGTAAAATGGGAATATGACTCTAGAAGTGGAATTAAATTTTCTTAATTAAATTATGGTAGTATTACTAGTCTCATATATCATTTTTTTATCATGATGATTATTCATTTGATAAAATGTAAAGTATAAATGATTAGTTTGGTTTGGCCGTTTTTCTGAACATCACGAACTATTTTCGTTTTGTTTAATATTATGAGTATATATAAGTTATAAAAAATTAAATAGGATATAATATATATATTATAGTCTTATTTAACTAGAAAAATATTTTTATAACTAGCCATGATAGTAGTAATGGAAAACGAACAAAATCACTATTCATATAGACGATTAACCGAGATAATTTGGACAATAGTTTCATTTATTTGAATAATGGGAGGAAATAAAACAGTTGGATATAATATTTTACATTATAAACATAACATTATTGTTTTTACATTACTATAGAATTATTATGCCTTGATGGATGAATGAGATGTGGAGAAAGTAGAATAAGAAAAGAAAACAAGAGAGGTGTTTTGAGAAAATTACCTATTCAATATCATCTATTTGGAGGACCGCTTGAGGAACTTATATTGGGTATTTTGGTTATAAAAAAATAGTTGGACATGGGGAAGTGAGTATTAGAGGTTTTTTAGATATTTTATGATCTTCAAGGCTTGTGGGTTGAAATGGGGTTGGGAGGGGTAATATTTATACTTAATGAGAGGCAGGTTTAAGTGATTAAATAATGACTAGTTTATGTTTAAATCCAACCACGTTGAAGTATAATTAATTTAAATTAATTTGGATGATAATTAATGTTTTAAAATAGGGTTAGGGTTTATAAATACTAAGAAAAACCATTTATTTTTGTATTTTGTAAGTATTTTAAGCCTTTTCATTTTAATTTTAACCATTTTCATTATTTTACTTATACTACAGTAAATAATTTTTTTATCAAGGTAAATTTTTTATATTAGAAATTAAAATCATCATAAAATATAATTGAAATTATGATTCCAATTTTGGAACCCATTTTAAAATATTCAATTCATAGTATTGGTAAAATTATATTTAAATTTAATCCCACAGACACAACGGGAAAACAAGTTTTTTAAGTGTAAAAGTTCAAATGTTTGAAATGTTTTTATATATAATTTAAATTTGAAATTCATTATAAGGACAATAATTAAATTTATTGATTTATAATTGAAATAATTTTTCATTGAAACCATTTTAAAATAAAATTTAATAGTATAAATTATTTGTATGAAAAGTCAGTTTTCAATTAAAATGAATTATTTTTCAGTTTTCATCAAAAAAATAAAACTTATAAAAAAATAACAAAAATTAAATATAATATAATTTTTATATAATTATTTTAAAAATGGATTTTATTTTTTCCAAAAAAATTTACAAAATTTACAAAATTTATTTTTAAAATAGGTTCGCCATTAAAATGCCCCAAAATTGGCTTTTAAAAAAATATAGCTTTTTAGGCTTAAAATTGTATATATTATTATATTAAGCATATGAAACTTATTGGATAAATTTAAAAACATTTTTTCAAATATATAACATGTATATTTAATTATGATATTTCACTAATAGTGGTTAATTTAATTTATTAAGAAAAAAATTCCATTGTGGGCATAAAAATAGTTTTTTTATAAAAACATATCCTTTATGTTCAATTGGTTTTTATTTTAATTTATAAATAATTGGCAACCTATAAATTCATTTTATAAAAATTTTTAAAATATATGTTTATAATATAGTTAATATCTTTCATTCCTTCCATTCGAACAATTATGTGATAACTATAACAATCAAATAATAATATGTAATAATTTTTTAAGCTTTGTGTTTTGTGTAATGTAAGATATCAATGAAATTTAATTTATTTAAGAATATAAATATTATAAAATATTAAAGTGATATATTTTGGGTATTTACATCATAAGAGTTTAGTGAAACTTAATGCATATTATGCTACTATCAAGCCACCCTACTAAATCTCCAGAACCTCCTTAATGTGCAATGCTCTTGATGTAGATGGACAAAATTATTCTCTAAAAGTAACTTGAATGATTACCAAGAAAGGGTCATATCATAATATTTCAGAGTCACTATAATCCACCATCACCCTATGTATCCATTGAGAAAGATCTCTCCTAGGACCACTATTTGATCAGGGGGGGTCCTAACAAGGTAGAAAACTCACATAACAACCTCAAGTAAGTCCTCAACTTTATAGTGGTTTCGATCACCTCAAAACATGATGTTTCACTACATTTGATACTCATGAAGCAAAATTATCATGCGAAAATCATCTTTTGGTACTGTTAGTGAAACCTACTACTCAACAGTTGGTGAAATGATTGGTAAACCATACAGAGGTTCCACCTTCTACACATGTCTCGATACTAAATCCTAATCATTAGGTGAGTCATTATTGTTATCCTATTATGAAATACTAGCTATTTATTCTCATGGATTTATCCTAAAAAGGTTATAATGGTATATAGTCAAATATTATATCTATGGATCTGACTTGATAAGAACATGGAAACCACAACACATTCTTATATAATGCATGTACTAATGTTTTCACTACAACTAGTTATTATATGTACCAATTCAAAAATTTGGGTTTTAGAGTCATAGTGAATGAATACATTAGCAACGACACCAATCTAGGGTTCCCAGAATTTAGATCCAAACTCAAGAAACTTTAACATTGTTTCCCTAGTTCCCAAACCAAGCATCATAGCTCGACAACCACCATACATTGGTCTTAATATGACCACTTCTGATACTAATATGTCATGACCTGACCCACTCAGGCCCAACATATAAGATCCTAATCATTTCAGAACATATCTCCAGATATTTTTAATGTACTATTTTTCCTTGTTTTTAGTATATATTATTTGGTTTTTACCTTAGGTGATCTTGGGTGAAATTTGGATGTTTTTAGAGGGATTTTTGGTAGGGAATAGTTTTCAGAAACTAGGAACCCTTCCCCAAAAAACCAAAACACATAAGAAAGTGTGGGGGTGGGGGGTGGAGGGTTATAGTTGTCACATATTTTTTCAAAACATTCACCATCTTATAAGTAACCACGCAGCACCCTGGGAGGAGGTGCACAGTTAGGGAAAATTGTGCCCCCCCTAGTAGGAAACCATGAAGGTGGAATTTTAAACCCCCAAAATTTATTTCAAAAATTCATAAACCCCTATATTATATCCCTAAATGACCTATATTAACCCTAAACTGATTTATCGCATTTTTGGAGGCTCCCATATGGATTATTAGGCCATCCAAAATCTATTCCTGATGATTAGAAGCTCTAATTGAAGATATCCACCTCTCTCGGTAAGAGAATATCACCCCATTTGGTTTCCTTCCTCTCTCCCAAAGGGATATAATCCTCTATTAGTGATGGATATAGATCTAGGTTTAGTAAATATAATCCATTTGTTTTTGGATTTTGTTTTTAGATATATATATCATTCTTTGTTGTTTTCTAGAATTAATTGGGTATTTTTATTGGTGACCATTCATCATTAATTTTGAGGTAGGTGGTATAAATTCAATTCCCATAGTATTGAATTATAATTGTGTGTATATATTTTGGAATTTAGATTGGAAGGTTTTCAAATTGAATCTTTAATTGAAAAAAAATAATTAATTAATTAATTTATGGATCCATGTAAATTTACTAATTGAGTTTCGATTTCAAATTGAGATGAGTTGAACTTGGGAAAATTGAATTAGGTAATTTTGATTATGAAATTATTGGATTTGTATTAATTAATTGGTTAATTAATTAATGGAAAATTGTGATTATGTAATTCATTGGAAATTGGGATCCTGTATTTGGTCAATTAATTTTATTATGAATTAATTGATAATGAGAATTGTGAGATGGTTGACTTGACCACAATAGGTTAATGTGTTTTTGATTTAAATAATGTTAAATGATTTTATTGGTGAATTTTTCAAATTTATCCATGCGATTAAATTGAGAAATCTTGTTTTTTGTGATATATTGTAATGGTATACCATGATTTGAAATGGTGATAAAAGGGTTAATGTTGATTTACCTTTAATGATGTCATATATGTGATATTTTTGTGATTATATATGATAAATGTGTGTGGGACAAGGACTAAGCCTAAAAAAATATCCATGTGTGATAAACAAGTGGGGGAGAGAGACTAAGGATCCAAATACACATATGTGATAAATAAGTGTGGGATAGGGACTGAGGATCCAAATACCCATATGCGGTAGCGAGTATGGGACATGGAATGAGGCTTCAAATAACCATGTGACATTGAGGTATGAGATAATGACAGAGGATCCAAATACCCATGTGGTGTTAGACATGACATGCTATGACCATGAGATTGGTATTGGATTATTATTCCAAATGACCATGATGTGAAATGGAATGAAATGGATAATTAAATCCCATGTTTTATTACGAATTGTGAATTCAATATGTGATATGGTTCAGACTCTATCATGGGATGAAGCACGTATTTATGGTGCAGGTGTCCTCAAGAACCCGTGGGCTTTGTGGTTAGATTAAAGAATAAATTAAATGTGATAATTGTTTACTTATGAAATGTAATTTATTCTTCATAAAAATATATACACTATTATTGAATGGAGGTTGTTTTATACACTTTTTGTGGTGGCCTACTGAGTTTTACTCACCCCCATCTCGGTATTCCTGATCGGTACCCAAATAGGCATCATGCTTATAGGATAAGAGGACGGAAAGAGTTCAATGTTAGATGATTGAGTTAGGATGAAGCATGGATGATGGAACTAGATGTGATTCAGGATCCTCTTGGGAGTTTTTATTGTCTTTATTTATTTTGGGTTTTTCATTTTGACACTTGACTCATACTTGGATTGATATCTATAAAGCATGGATGATGGAACTAGATGTGATTAAGGTTACGTCTTTTATATATTGTTTATTTATTTTCATTGGCATACTACATTGATAAATAGGATATAGTCTCCCCATGATCGATATTATACCCTTTCTATGAGTCGGAAGCCACTGACATATAGGGAGGTGTGCCTGAGGTCATGTGACTGACCGGATCGGGGCACCAGTGTGTGGAACCTAGGTCAGGATGTCACAAATTGGTATCAGAGCAGTTTATTTTCTTTTATTTTGAATTTCTATTTCGGAAAATTATACATTATACTAGAATGAGTTGGACATTGGTTATGAGATCGTGCATGGGTGTAGATAACCCATGTATGAGGGAAGACCCATGTACCTGGGGTGTAAATTTATTTATTGATGTGTGATGTTATAGTTGGATGTTATTACACCACGAGTGATACACTTGTCAGACAATTAAATTATTAATTTTTGATATTTTAATGAGGTTTTACTCATGGATTGATATGGAATGAGAGTTGAGTATGCATGAATCATTCTAGGAACTCAGAATTATTTTGAGATATTCATCATTTTTGGCACGCATGGGAAATGCAAGTTTTTTGGGTAACTTTTTTAAATGAAAAATGATTTTATTTACTTGTGTGTTTTAAATGAAATAAATTCCTAACCTTAATTGATAATTCTGAAAATGATGAAAATTGTGAATAATCGAGTGTCTAATGAGAAATAGAAAAATGATCATGAGTTTACCCTTTGATAACCACGACCAAGATTTTGGACGGTTAAGAGTTGTAATAGTGCCTCAGTTATGACCATGTGGAAGATATGTGTATGATTTGTTATGGATTTATGTGGATCTCCATAAATATGTTATTTTTTGAAATGTTTCCTAATATGTGTGTTGTTTATTATAGAGATATTCTTCCATGATGAATCTTGTTGAGAGGATGATAAGAGATGATGGATAGAGATGAACCTATAGAAGTGAAACCAAAGGTGCCAATAGTGTTGGGTGAAGGATTTGGAGAGTAGTTTAGAGAGACCTTTGTTTACTTCCATTAGTTTATGTAGAGAATCCGAAAGCAGGTAGTGAAGAGTATGTCGCACCTGGCACATGATTTTCAATTACAAAAACCTCTGACTTTCACCAGAGAGTGTGGACCTAAGGTAAAAAAGATATAGATTGAGTCCATACAGACAATAATTGACCATTTATATAGTCCTACAAAGAAGAGGGTAAATTTGGATACTTATATGTTATGAGGATCAATGAAGCACTGGTGGGATGTTTAGACTCTAACTGGACCAGTGGATGATATGGTGTGGAAGAAATTTTTGGAGAATTTCATAGAGTGAATTTATCTAGAGACATTTAGATAAGAGAGAGAATATGAGTTCATTGGATGACTTAGATGATAATTTTCATGATTGAATATGTTTACTGACTTGAATCACTTTTCTCCAGTGCTGGAATGGGACGAGACAACAATGGAAATATGTTTCCAAGACGATATTAAATGTGAGATTAAGTACCAAGTTAATATATATCGAATGAAAAAGTTTTCTGAAGTGGTAGATTAGGCTCTCATATCTGAGGGGAACCTAAAGGAGGCTTCTAGTGTAGGATAGGTGGGTCCTACTAGATTATTATGAGGTACATATTCAAAGAGTAGGAAGTGATTCTTTGATAATGTTGACCTAAGTAGTGGAAAGAAGAGTGTCTAGGGGGAAGGATCAACTACTCAGTATCCTAATCAAGTTCTTTTCCACCAATGCGGTAGGCCAATCCACTTTCTTATATATTTTCCTCATCCATTATTAGATTTCAGAGCTTGTGCAAGGATGGTACATTTATAGAGGTTCTGTAGGAACCCATGACATATGGGTGGTGATGAAGTAGCTTGGCATAACCAGAGTGTGGGAAGGGGATCCTATACACCATATTAGTTTATAATTTGGAGTTATACTGGCCATCGTGGTATTGGTATAAGACATAGTGATTTTGGGAAAGAACATCCATATCAGCAGAGTGGTGTAGCTCGGGGGCTCAGAATGTGTCACAGAGAAGAGGGGTAGGACGATTGAATGGAGATAAACCTACATTGGTGGATAACGATGATAGACAATCAATAGATATAGGTACTACTATTATATATTCTACTCTAGCTAGTGACTTATTTGATATTGGTTCCTCTCATTATTTTATATCTACACAACTTGTGAATTGTTTAAGCCTGACGATAGAGTTCATGAGAGGGGTGATTATGATAGATACACCTTTGGGAGTCTGGTCTAGAGACATCTATTTGTTTAAGGGGTGTTCTCTAGAGGTTGGGGAGTATTATTTTCTATGAGATCTTTACATTAATGATATGTCAGGATTTGACCTAATTATGGGTATGTATTGGTTATTACTATACCAATCCCACATAGATTGTTATCTTAGGAGAGTGAAATTTATGTTTCATGAGGGTGATAATTATATTCACTGTGGAGATTGGGATATCTTGGTAGGGTGTGTAGGGATAGTTCATCAGCAACTAGGGGAGCTCAACACCCATGTTTTTAGTTTGTTACTAGATGATGGTGGTGTAAATAATGATGTATTTCCACCCATAGTAGATAGGTTTTAGGACGTTTTCCTAAAAAATTCTCAAGGATTTCACCTTATCGAGATGTGAAACTTACGATTTAGCTCATCATTATAGTTGTGCCAGTTTGTATTCCAACTTAAATAATCTGACTAATAGAACATCAAGAGATTAAGGCTAAACTAGATGAGTTGATGGATGATGGGTTGAATCATCTGAGCATGTCACCATGGGGTTCTTATGTATTTTTTTCTAATAAGGCTGACTGGACTCAACACTTATATGTTGATTATTGGAATTTGAACCAGACGATAGTGAAGAACTAGTATCCTCTTCCGTGTATTGATGATCTTTTTTACTAGTTGAGAGGAGATTGTGTCTTTTCCAAGATGTACTTTAGATCAGGGTAGTATCAGTTGATAGTTTTTCCTTCGGATATACCATAGACTTATTTTAGAAGTTTTTATGGCCTTTATGAGTTAATGATGATTCTGTTTGGGTTTAAAAACTCTCCTATAATGTTTATGGCATTAAGGAATAGAATCTTTCACCCATAAATAGATTAGTTTGTGGTAGTATTTTTTTATCACATCATGGTGTACTCCAAGACTCATGATGATCATGACTAACATCTTCACATTATCCAGAGTATACTGATAGAGAATCAGCTATATGAAAAGATATCTACGTGTTAGTTTTGGATTGACCATGTATATTTCTTGGGCCATATAATCTCAGTGGAAGATGTGTCAATGGACCTAGAGAAGGTGCATGTAGTTGTTTATTGGAAGAATCCAAAGAATGTTTTCAATATTAATAGTTTTCTAGAATTAGTGGGTTATTATCAGAGGCTCATATAGTACTTTTCTCAATTGTAAACATGTCTTTATGGTTTGAACATGAAGGGAGTTAATTTTGAATGGCCTAGAGGATTTGAGAATGCCTTCCTGGAGTTCAAAAAGTGCTTGTAATTGACACCAATCTTGATCGTACCTGATCCAGGTGAGTAGTATACGGTGTGTTGTGAAGCTTTTGGGGTCAGGCTGGGGGATTTTCCCATATGCTTGAATCATTTTAGAGACTAAGGCTTCAGGGACTAGAAATTTGATTAAGCTAATGTGTTGAATTTCATGATTTTTTCACTGACTTAATGACATGATAAATTTTCAATTTATCTTTCCTTTCTGATTGTAGAGATTCTATTCTTGTCATGTTTCATTATAAAAGATCTAAATTCACCACTATAATATTTTTTTTCTAATTTTATTGTGATCAAATTATAATGGATATTGGAATAGTTTCATTTAAACATCATATTCAAATAATTATTAGTGATAAGGAATTGGGTTATTTTAATAATATGATCTAATTTAATCACTACTATAAGATATTTTTTTCCTACCATTTTTGAAAATAATAAAGGTTAGGAATTGAGATTTTATTATTTTATATTAATGAAGTTATAGGGTTTTAGAACAAATAAAAATTGGAATTGTGTGTTGATCCTCCTACCATATTGTATTAAAAGAAATGTTTTATATTTATATGAACTGTGATAACCTTTAATAATATTATTTAAGGGAATATGCATTATTATTTAGAAAAAAATCCCCAAACCTGATATACTATAACATAGAAGTAAAGCTAAAACTACGTCACTAAATCATATCTCTACCTTCTAGTTTCAGTAACCTCATGTTTTTGAAAATACCTCCCATAGAGGAAAATGAGAAATAAATAATAACAACATGACATAAATGGAATAAGAACACCACATGAAGTTTATGTTGTTTGGATGACAATCCTAATTCATAGGAGAATAAATCAACATTTTTATTAGTAGATAAATTGTGTTTAAAGGGAAACATATTTTTTCTTATCCCTACCTATCCAAATATAAATGATATGCTATTTGGAAACACTAGTCAAATAACCATAACAATATATGTAATTAATCTTTCTACCACAAACACTCTATGGTGAATCCCCTCAAAGGAAAAATGATATAATTCAAGTGATTATCAACTCATATTTTATTCTCATCATAATTTTATATCAAAATATATAAATTATTATTTTATTACAACTTTAACAAATTATATGAATTAATTATTAAATATTTATATTCAATGATATGAAGTGGTTGTTTAATTTATATTGATACATCCATCAGAGGTACTAAACCTAAATTTTATTTATGAAAATTTATTTAAATGTTTCTAGACTATTTTGGGACATGATGTTGTTAACGTCATGAATGTATTTTAGAGAAGCAAGAATTATCTTGTGGCTTATAATGATACTCTCATAACATTGATTCTAGAGGTTACTGATATAAGTTTAGTTAAGGATTTTGGATTGACTAGTCTTTGTAATTCCTTTTATAATGTCTTTTTGCAGATTTTAGAGAACATACTTTGGAAAATCATACCATCTATTAGTTTAGTACCATAGTTATTTTTTTATTTTGACTTGATACATGATGTACTTAAAAGTATTTGGAAATAAACATAGTTTCTTCTAGTGATGAGTGGTGTAGCGAAATTATTTGGGTGAAAGGAATGACACTTGCGAAATTTTTGATTATGTAATGGGTTCATACTTATATATTTTCTTAGGTGTGTTTATAAAGGAAGGAACTAATATTAATCCATGTGAGATACATATAAATTGTTGTTGGGGTGTATGAATAATTTATTTGGAGTGATCCAAGGATCATTGGGATAATTAAATGTTTGTTATAAACTGGAACACGAGTGTTTCATGGTTGTAAGTGTTGTCACTTAATATAGAACATATCCATTGGGAATCTAGTGTTATGGTGAAGGATAATTGATATAACCAAACAATGGAATCATGGATAAGGGATATCCAATGGTGGGGAGCATAATATCAAATTCTTAGTGAAATTATTATTATTACACCAACCATTAGAATAATGTGATGAAATTATACAACACTGATTGATTTGGGATGAATCGAGGTGTTTTCTATGTATATTTTATAAAGTGAATTTCTTGGGATTTATGTCTTTGTGAAAATGTCTAAGTGTATCTTTTAAAAGGAATCTAGTGTTTTTAAATGTTTCTTAGAGGCTTGTCACTAATTTTAAATGATTAAGATTTCTAGGTCATTAAGTTACCCTGAATTCTTTAAAAAATGAATTGTGGTTTTGTGAATGATTTTTTGTAACAAATTGAATTATTTTTAAAAGTGTGTGTTATTTTAAATAGGAATTTGTGTAAATGGTTGGTTTTTTAATTGGATATCATGTGTGATTTTATAAATAGTTTTCAAAGGACATTATAACTATAGTTTTTTTATAATCTTTTAAGTGTAGATTTTTGTAGAATTAGGAAAACCATTACATTATATCAAAGTTTTGTGTATTTATTTTGTTAAATATTAATATTATCGTATAAAATAGGATGTATATGAATAAAGAATTGATGGATTCGAATCATTTTAAAAAAGATTATGAAGATGGTGTGAAATAGTTCTTCAAGTTTTCAAATGATCATGCATATAACCCTTCTCAAATCCTTTTTTTTGTGTTTACATAATTGTTATTCAAGAAAAATTAATCCAGAGGAGTTAGAAGAACACTTGATCTGGAACAGAATAGATCAAAGTTATAAATTTTAAAATAAATATGGGGAAAAGAGAATGTAGGTGTGAATGATGATGAAGATCATATTGAGAAAATGAAAAAGACATTTGAAGATGAATTCTTGATTTCCCAAAAATTTTTGAGAAGTTAAGGAGTTGTTCAAGGACACTTTTATATGATGGTTACACTAAATATACAACATTGTCAGCTGTACTAAAGTTGTATAATTTGAAAGGAGGAAACAAATGAAGTGATTATAGTTTTACAACACTACTTGCTCCCCTGAATGACATGACACCAGAAGATAATGAGCTCCCAAGCTGAACATAAAACGCCAAAATAATGCTATGATTGATGGGTATGATCTCTGAAAGAATAAACGCTTGCCCGAATGACTATATACTATTTCAAAATACCAAAAATCACTTATTTAATTCCCTAAGTGTGGTGATTCTCGATATAAGAAAGACTAATCCAGTCCTATGAAAGTTGTATGGAACTTTCAAATCATTCCAAGGTTTAGGTGCCTATATGGAAGTGAGGATACTATATGAAAATTGATGTGGAACGCAGATACATGATATAAAGATGGGAAACTATGTCACCTGGAAAACTCTCCTCAGTGAGGGGAATTGATCATGAGTATCCTGAATTTGGAAATGATATAAGAAACCTTCATCCTACGTTATCTACAAATGGAGTGAATCCTTTTGGTTTTCAAAGTAGCACTCACAATACATGGCCAATTATATTGGTAAATTATAGCTTACAACCATGGTTATGCATGAAACAAATATACAACATGTTATCAATGCCTATATCAGGACCAAAACAACTAGGTATTGATATTGATGTTTATTTGGATCCATTGATTGAGGATTTTAAATTATTGTGAGATTCAGGTGTTATGTTGTATGATGCTTATAAAAATGAAGATTTCACTTTGAGAGGCATGTTGCACGGGACAATAAATGACTTTCCTACTTATAGAAAATTTTCAGGATAGATAATTAAAGGAACTCAAGGGTGCCCTGTTTGTGAAAAAGATACATAATCAATTAGGTTGAAACATTCATTGAAAAATATGTTTTTAGGACATCAAAGATTTCTACCCCGAAGACATAAGTACCAATCTTGGATGACATCATTCGATGGAAGTTCAAAAGAATGTACAATACCATTTCCACTAATATGGGATCAAATTTTCAAGAAAGTAAAATATGTGGACACTACTTTTGGTAAACCATTTTTCAAAAATATTATGAAAACTCATTGGAAAAAGAGATCAATTTTGTTTTTCAATTACCATAATAGAATTGTTTGTACGTCAGAAATTTTCTTGATATTAAACATATTGAAAAAAATATATGTGATAGTATCATTGTAACATTGCTAAATGAACCAGAAAAAACAAAGGATGATATTAAGGCCAAGTTGGATATGTTTAACATTGGAATACGAGAAGAGTTGGCACCAGTGAAGGGTGAAAAACAAACATTTATTCCTCCTGCTTCATACACTCTTTCTAGGAATGAGAGATATAATTTTTTTAACTTCTTGAATGACGTAAAGGTTCCCAAGGGGTATTCCTAAAATAATAAAAAATATCATGTCAATGAGTGATTTTATGTTAATGGGTTTGAAATCACATGACTATCATGTTTTGATGAAAGATCTAATTATTATAGCTTTATGTTTCATTTTTCCCAATAATTTCTATCACACATTAATGAATCTACATTTCTTCTTCAAATATATATGTAGCAAAGTTATAGAACTGATTAAATTTGCGACTATAGAAAGAGAAACTGCTATCATATTATGTGAATTGGAAATGTTCTTCGCACCAACATTCTTTGATATGATGGTTCATTTTATGGTTCACTTAGTGAGAGATATTCAACTATGTGGTCCTATACACTATAGATGGATGTACCCCATTGAATATAATATGAATACTTTGAAAGGTTATGTCAAAAATCAAAGTTTTCTAGAGGGTTGTATTGTGGAGAGATATATTGTTGAGGAAACCATTGAATTATGTACCGAATACCTGTTCAGTGTGGAAAGTATTAGTCTACTAAAATGTCGACACACTGGATGACTTGTGATTAAAGGAATTTCTAGAAGAGAGGTTGTCATAATCAATATTATAGATCAGAAGTAGGCCTAACTTCACATTTTTTATAACAGTTCCAGCTTTGACCTATATGTAAAAACCCAAAAATAAATTCTTAGGCATTTGAACCCATAAAGGGATGAAAAATGGATATTAAATACACATAATAATCAATTTATAGGATGGTTTCGAGACTATATATTTAAGAAGCCATGATATTCAGGACTCAATTTCAAAATGAATTTGATGGCTAGCCGGATGACCAATTGTTTATATATTATCTTACAATGATTAGGTAATTAATGGTTATACATTCTATACTAATGAACATGGTGAATACAATACCATGCAGAATAGTGAAGTTACACTTGTAGCTAAGGAAAATCATGTTTCCGATGCTAAGGAAATAAATATAATTTATGTGAATATGTCTTACTTTGGCATCATCAAACAAATACAGGAGTTGGATTATACAAAATTCCAAGTGCCAGTTTTTCAATGCAAGTGGGTTGATAAAAGTAGTTTTGTTAAAATAGTGAATTAGGATTCATGAAAGTTGATTTTAGTAAGGACACAAAGACGAACCATTTATAATGGAATCACAAGTAGTACAAGTATTTTATGTTCTAGATCCCACAAACTGAAACTGGTCAATTGTTCTATTATCAACCAAAACCCCTGAATGTTCATATAAAAATTCAATGGATGATGACCCTTTAATTGGGTTATCACAATCATTTCGCAGCGGTCCCAATGTAGATGGTGTTTTTTATATCAGATGAGACCACAATGAAGGGATTTGGATGGTCGATAGAGGGGTCCAATACCTTCATCATTTTAAAAAAAGGGAGTTCAATAATCAGGTTATATTTTTATTATAATATACATCGTGTTACCTTATGTTATTATCTGTTCACTGCTACTTTTATGTAATGTAAATTAAATGTTAAAAATCTTCAACAGATAATGACTTTTCCACATGATGATACTCCCAATCCCAAGTCCCAATGGGTCTCTCAACCTATTTCTGCTCGTAGTGCAAAGGAACAACAGGTTTCTCAACTTGATACTGCTTCCAATGCAGAGGTACAACCACCATATTCACATGCAAATTCTAGAAATCTAGAGGAACATATTGATGATGTTGAAACCAAGGAAATGGTAGGTGATGAAGCACTGGTGGTGTAGAAAAAAAAGGAGCACCGTAGTTTGACGGTGTTAGAAAAAATCCTTAATGTAAAAGTAAAAGGTATCAGATATGAGTTTGGATAGATAAGAGGGTACAGTATGTTAACCCCCACAAGCCTATGTTCAATAGTTACTATGGAATCGTCACATGACAATGCTTGATGATTTATGTATTGTCGTGGCACCAGGTTGTTACCAGGCTTAGGACATTGATGTGGGGGGATATTATGGTAACATTATGATATCATTTCTTTAATTTACTAAAAAATAAAATAAAAAAACATTAAATTACTCTTCATCATCCCCTATACAGTGCATTTATAGAAGATGGCTCACACAAAGACTATGTATTAAGGGTTAATGGAAGGATTCATAGCGGCTTTCTCCCAATTTTAACAAAATATCCTCTTAAAGATGTTTAAGGGAAAATAAAACCACACCCACCTCATCTTTATGAAAAATTGATAACCTAAGGAGTGTGGGATGCATTTACTACCCATAATGTAGAGTAGTCTTTTCAGGTACATTGTGTTTGGTAATATGTTTCTTGATGATACATGTACTAATCACTTTTATTGAGAGTTTTTTTATGAAATAGAATATGAGTGCTAAAAATAAGGAATGAGTTGAAAAACCAGCGTACCCCTATTGCAAAGCAAGTATGGGGTACACTTTACTTGAAAAAAAAAATGGTACGTATTTTAAATATACTGTAATACTTTTATGTGACATAAAAACAACACCATAACTATGTTCCTTTATTTATATGCAGATTGACGAATCCAAATCGAGAGTCACTTCCATCCCATTCCTTGTGTTATGTAAGGTGGAACATGTAAATAAAGATGGGATTATAATAGATAAAAACAAACAAAAAGTGTGGGAAAAATTTGTAAGTATGACATAATGAATATTTTTTTGAATTAAATCACTATTAAATCACAATGATTACTTATTTTACTATATTTTCTATCATACATAGTCATAGGAATCAGCAACACCCACACTGGATGCATACATACTTTTGGTGGCCTTCAAGTAGCCAGAACAGTATTCCCACATCAGAGGTATGGGTTTTGGGGTGACACACCGAACATATTTTGAGAAGAAAAAACAAGAAATGGATCAAAGTGAAGAAATGAAAATGATGTAATAAAGAGTAGCTATCCTTGAAGAACAAATACAATGGAAGAGTGACATGATAAAATCTTTTCTGGGGTGGGGGGAAAGAGAAAAAGAAACTCATGAACAACTAGCGTTTGAATATCCCGACCCACGCCCACAAGCTTTGAGGCAAGGCATTCCACTAAAAAGCATGTCTTAGCTGTGGCAATAAATGTTATAATAATTGTTTCTATTAATTGTGAATCATATAGAAACTGATACATTTCCTGTACTAATATTCTATAGGGTGAAATGACTATGATTTATATTTATCAAAACCCACCCATCTCTTTGTAGCAAGGACTATGGTGTTCAATATCCAGAACGACATGCTACACAACAGAACACTTCCAATAGGTCATGTTAGAGTTTTGATTAATGTAGCCCTTGAGTCGAGCACCGATCTACCTGTTCTAATTGATGATGAATATATTCATAGGGTCAAACAAAATCTTGTAACATTCATCATATGACCATCACATCTTGTAAAAAACATATTGAAAAGGAGGTATTCATTTAGAATTTACTTTTCAAGATAAACCTTTAACATTTAATGAAAAAAGGTCTGAACCAATGAATTTTATTACAAATGGATAAAGGGAAGGGGGTGAAATGAAAGAACGGATCAAAACCATCTCAAGGATCAACCGATCGATTGAAACGATATATCAAAAGCACCTTAACCTCACCCATTCTATATCCACATTTATGATCATTGCATGCTCATGTGGATACGAAGTTAAAATAAAGTGGTACTTACACAATTTATTTTAAAGAAAATATATATGGAGGGGAAGATCCAGACTTTATTAGTGTTGAAAATGTTAGTGAAATCCTCGAGTATGATTAGCTAGGTGTCCCGATTGTAAATGTATACATGAGGTAGGTTTTTATTATTTGATTTAAAAAATGATATACTATGTTAATTATGATTGAATAAAATTCATCTTTTTCACAGGAATATATATGAATGAAATTGAAGGTATTTCCCCATGAAAAAAATTTTGGACTCATTAGTCCTCACATCACATCTACAGAAAAAGAGAAATTGATTCCAAGAAAGAGGTTGAAATAGTGGTAAAATCACTCAAATCATTTAATAGAAAAATTATGGATGATAGACTCTTTTTAATACCAATGATTCAGGGGTAAAACTCTACAATTTAATCATATAAAATATATTTTAATTTCTTTAATTACTTATTCTTTTTTTGTGTTTTAGGAAGCATTGGATGCTTATTCCGGTAAATTTGGATACTCCAATGATTTATTTCCTAGATTCAATGCACCAATATCCAACAAACCAACCACACATGATAGAGTTTGTGAATTTTTAATACACTAAATCCAACATTTTATAACTAGATATGTATTTATATAATTTATATTATCTTTTAATGATGATTCTGTTATGATAGAGTCATGCACCAATATCCTCTACATCATGGAATGAGGCCAGGGGAATATGATATGAAACATCACAAGTACTAAGAGTGGATAAATATTGGGTTATATATAATAATACTTCACTATCCAAATACACATAAAAAATTACTTTTTTTTCTCAATGTCTTTATAGTTTCCGAAACAAACAAAAGGAAAAGACTATTGTTATTATGTCTGCAAATTTATGAAAGAGATCATATTTCATCAACTAACTATCATCCCTGAAGAGGTATTTTTGAAGATAATTATTATTTCATTTAAAATACTTATTAACCCTTTATGTATTTATATTTGTTTATTACTACCTTGATTATTGAAAATACTCATATTCACAAGGCAATATATATTTGTTTAGAAACAAATGGGAAGCATACCTAATTGGAAAATGTATATAAATATCATGAAGATGTGACTTCCATAAAAGTATTGGATTGTTTCATATTTATGTTTAATTTAATTATTTGTAGCATGAATTACAAAATTAATAATTGTTTTCTTATAAAGTTGGATTCCATTATTCGAGTTGTAGTGGTTTCTTATACATTGATTCGTTGTGCATCACTCACAAGGTAGTGTTTCCATTTCAACAAATAAATCAAATGGAAAACATGGTAACACATGATGTGTCTGATATGACTCAACATGTCTCTTTTTATTTAAAATTGACATTAATTTAAGTAAAATGAACAAGTGACATACTAAAAACCAAGAACACACATTCTCATTGTTTTGATACTTTAGTACAATGATCCACAAGTCATTTGTGACGTGTATGAGTCAACGACATGAAAACCAATAAAACACTCTTCGATTGTATTCATAATTTAGGACAGAAATTCATAAGTCCATTGGTATGTGTACGAAGTAGTCTCACATCAAACCGATGCACGATGCAACCAGTATGACTCAAAATGAATGTTTTCAGTTTGAAATGATATTTTAGTAAAACAACACTTCCAACATACTCAAAATCAAGAAAATGAATTCAAATTGATTTTATAATGTAGGAAAATGATCTATGAGTCATTTTTTATGTATATGAATCAACCCTACCTCAATGTAATGCACAATGTGACCAGTATAAATCCAAATGTGTATTTTTATTTAAAATTGACATTAATTTTAAGTAAAAATAACAAGTGAAATACTAAAAATAGAGAAAACAAATTCATATTGTTTTGATACTTTAGAAAAGCAATCCATGAATCAGTTGTGATGTGTAGAAATCAAAAGCACCTCAATCTGATGCATGGTGTGAACTATATGACTTAAATTGTCTGTTATCATTTTAAAATTTACATTTGATCTCAAAAAGTGTCACTCAATAAAAAACAAAAAAATAATTTACGATTGTCTTAATGATTTAGGAAAATGATTCTTATATCCTTTGTGATGTGTATAAAGTAGTCTAATGTCAAACTGATGCACAATGCAATCGTTATGACTCAAAAAGCGTGTTTTTGTGTTGAATGGCATTTAAGTAAAACAAAAACAGAACTAACATACTGAAAACTGAGCAAATGGATTTGGATTGTTTTGATACTTTAAAACAATGACCCAGGAGTCATTTTTGACATGTATGAATCAACCAAACATCAATATTATGAACAATGTGACCGGTATAAATCCAAATGTGTTTTCATTTAAAATTGACATTAATTTAAGTAAAAAGAACAAGTGACATACTAAAAACTAAGAAAACACCTTCAGATTGTTTTGATACTTTAGGAAAATGATCCATGAGTCATTTCTGATGTGTAGAAATCAACCATCCCACAATACAACACATGGTGTGACTATTATCACTAATAGTTTCTATTATCAGTTTAAAATTGACATTTTAGCTCAAAACGTGCCACTCACCGAAAACCAAGAAAACACCCTCTGATTGTCTACATAATTTAGGACATTGATTCATAAGTCCTTTGTGATGTGTATGAACTAGTATCACCTTAATCCAATGCATGATGTGACCAGTATGACTCAAAATGCGGGTTTCTAATTTGAAATGATATTTTAGTAAATAAACACAACTAACAACAACATCTTCAACACAAAAACACAACACAAATAAAATTCAAAAGGGAGGACCAAAGAAGTGTAGGCTGAGTGCATCGCCTCTTAAAATACTCACATATTTTGGGGGAAGTGATTCCATTCTAGTAAATATAATGAGATGTCTATCCTATGTAGTCCTGGAGGAAAGAAAGTCGGAAATCTTATTACCTTCATTCCATGGGTGACTCACCTGCACTTGGTCCCTCAATATAAGATTAATACACTGTATTATATAAATAATGATCCATTGGATACCCTCTAACATTTTAAGGGAGTTTTATATGATTAGTGAGTCCATATCCACTACTTCAAAATTTATATTTCTGGCCATAAAAGCTCTATGAAACTAAGAATTTCCCTGTCCTCCTCTATAAGAGAGTCATCATGCCCATAATATTAAGATAAAGAAAGTATCACTAAGACCCTTCCATCTCGAATCACACCTCCACCTTTAAAAAATATATTTGAGCATAAACTATGTGTGTTCAATTCCAGACAAATTGGAGGTAGGTTCCATTTCACTCACCTACCCTGTGATGACACCTATGAAGAAAAAGATATGGCATATCTTATGGAGCACAACATTCTCTCCTAAGGAACTTTATTATAGTCCCTCCAGAGTAGGCCGATATCAGCCTCCATGCCACACGACCTTTCCATCAAGGTAATCTATGAACTACTCATGCCCACATGCCAATATTTATTACTTAGATTCCAAATGGACCAACACCCCACAACCTGATCTCCTCTATCATTTTTCATTAGTCTCACTAGGATCCTATTGTGCTCGATCAAAGGATAGAACTCCTGTGTTGAATTTATCAATATAGGCCTTCTAGGTGGATTCCTTGCTTCTCATATGGAAATTAATGGATCAATTATAATAGAAAATACCTCATTGTAGTTTTTTGGAACTTTGTTCATACGTGGGGTTTTGAACGACTTTACAACATTTCAAGGATGAATAGAAAATACTTTTGAATAATTCTCTCTTTGTGTGAAAATTTTATCTCAGATAGGGATTTAAGTCCTTGTTCGGTTAACCGGTGGAGATTCCAAATCCCCAAATGGTTGATAGGGGCTCATCATGGTTGAGAGTCTCCTTTGGAGGTCGTTTAGATTAATCTCCCTAGGTTACCCCTTCCCTTTCAAAACATTTCTTTCCTGGAATGGATAGGGAACCCCCTAGGTGAGTTTTGATGTGCGAATGATCGCAAATTTAAGCTTCAAGAATGCTCTATGGATCAGATCTATGTCACAATGAACCTCTATTTTACCCCTTTGACATACATTATTTTTCATGTTGAAGATGGATTGGGGTGTAATAAAACTCTTGTCCACCCGTCGACTCTCTTGTACTATACCTCTTGTCATCTTCATAGCCACACAATTAAGACATGTAGAAAGCTATTGGAGAATCCCTCATCATGGTGTAAGTCCTTTGTGATGTGTTTGAAGCAGTATCAACTCAAAATGATGCATGATGAGATTGGTATGTCTCAAAATGGTTGTGATGTGTAGGAATCAACCCCACCTCAATACAATGCACATGGTGACTGGTATAACCCCAAATGTTTCTTTTTATTAAAAAATGACATTTTATTAATTTACTCATTCATATTAATGTTTAATTTTTTTATTTATAGTATTTATAACATAATACTTGATTTTTTTATACAGGTGTGATATTTTTCTTAAGTTGGGATGATTTTTTCGACAACTAATACCATTTACAGACATTTTTGAGAGAGGATCACGAATATTAAAGGATTGAACATTAATGTTTTAAAATACTTTTGGATAATTTTAAATGTATTAATATAAAACATTTATTGAAATTTATATATCATTATTTTCTAACCCCTTGTGAGTGGTGCTTTATTCTTGTGTGCACTTCTATGTTCTAATGTGGAATATTATTTAGAGGTTCTTAGTGTGCTATAATATAAACAACACATAACAGGAAGCTAGGCCTTTATCAACACTATTTCGAGCACTAATAAAATCCACCTTTATCAACGCTAATTAAAGCTATGATAATGTGGTCCTTTATCAGCACTAAAAATAGTGATGATAAAGGGTGTCTTTTATCTATGCTAAAATAGTGATGATAATGGGGAAACCTTTATCAGTGCTTTTTTTAGTGTGGATAAAGGAAACCCTTTATCAATGATTTTTTGGAACTATAAAATGGGATCCCCCTTTATCTTTTCTATGATTAACATCACTTTTATATTGATATTAAAATCGTTTTCTAGAACTTTTAAAATAACTATCTATAGTAGTGTCAGGTGGTTGTGCCTATGAGTTTGTAGGAGGAGAAAATGCATGATTTTCATGGCTCGAAGTTTGCAATGTACCTGAGTTTTACTAAAATGTTTTGTGACCTTGAACAACAATTTTAGTGGTTGGTCATGAAAAATAAGATAGAAATGTTCATGAAATGATGTTACACCTATTAATAGGTGATGGCCAAGCATCAACGGCCTGGTGGTTTACTACAATGGTTTCCCATTACGGATTGGAATTGGGATGATGTTACTATAGATGTTTTGGTGCATCTTCTGAGGATACCTTAGAAGAATGATTCTATTTAGATTATTGTGGATCGATCGATGGAAGTAGAACATTTCTTCCCTATATAAGAGAATTTGTCATTGTATTAGTTGGAATATTTATATGTTTTAGAAATATTCTGTCTACACGGGGTGCCGCAAAGTATTTTTTCAGACTCTGAATCATGTTTTACTTCATGATTATGGTAGGTATTTCAGAAGACTATGGGTACATAGGTTTTAATGAGTATGAAATTCCACCCACAAATAGATGGGTAGTCAGAACATACTATATAGGTTCTTGAGTATATTCTTCAAGTGTGTGTCCTAGACTTTGGTGGGTCTTCGAATAAGCACCTAGATTTGGAGGAGTTTTCCTATAATGCTAGTTATCAAGAAAATATTCAAATGGAACCATATGAGGAACTTTATGATAGGTCACATAGATTTCCTCTATGCTTAATGGAGGTAGCTCAGTTAGTGCTATTATAATCGAGTCTCATATAGGATATTTCAGAGCCGGTTTAGGTGACTCAAAAGCATATAGATATGGTTCAAAGTAGGATGGAGTTATTTGTTTATTGACATCGATGAACCATAGAGTTTTTGGAGTGTGGTCATGTATTCTTTCAAGTGTTTCATAGATTGGGTCACCGTAAGATATAAAGACATGGCAAGTTGGAAACCAGGTTTATTGGACTGTTTGAGGTTTTGGAGAGAATCGATCCAGTGGTATACCGATTGGATGTTCCATATATATACTTCACAATGAATTATTTTTTTCATGTATTAAATCTTCAATGATATTACTATAACCCTTCTCATGTGATCTATGTAGATGATATTGATCTTGAGACTAATGTGTCCTTTGGGGAGAATTTGATAAATGTGTTGTATCACAATGAGAAAGCGTTATGGAGAAATATCGTGCCTATAGTCTGTGTATTTTGGATACATGGTCATGTTTAGGAGGAAACATGTGATTGAGAAGCATATATGCAGGATCAGACCTCAGAATATTTGAGATTATTGGGAGTACAACTCAAGGACGAGATATTATAATTTGGGGAGATTGTAAGATCCTGAAATTTTTTAGAGATGTATCAAGATCATTTGAAGGTACTTTTTTATTGTTTTTTTAGTATATCTTGTTTGTGTTTTACATTGGTTGTATTTGTGTGAAATTTGGAAGTTTTTTCAGGGTTTTGGGTTGCGCACGGTTGGCGCACGATTTACCAAAATAGTGAGACCTGCCCCAGCAAACCATGCAACCCAAGATAGAGGGAGATTTCACATTATTGAATGGTTTATCAAACCGTGATCCTTTTTATAAGTAACCATGAAGACCCCTATTAGGAGGTTCACGATTAGGCATAGAGTTGGGGGAAACCATGCGCCTTGGCAAGTAACCATGCGCGCATAATTTTAGACCCCCAAATATTATTTTAAAAATTCCTTAACCCACAACTTATATCCTAAAACACCAAAGATTGACTATAAACTATTTTTCCTCATTTTTGGTTCCTCCTAGTTGGATTATTAGGCCTTATGACCTATATTATTGATGATTCAAATCCCAAATTGAAGATATTCACCTCTTCCAATAAGAGAATCTATACCTATGTGGGTTCCTCCCTCTCTCATATATTTATTTTATACTTTAAAGGTATGTTATCCTCTATTTTTGATGGATCTAGATGCAGGTTTAATAGATATAGTCTGTTTGGTCTTGGATTTAGGTTTGAGATCTAGGTCTCGTTGATCATCGTTGTTCCGCTTCAATTGGGGATTTCTTTTGGCAAGCATTCATCATCAATTTTTAGGTAGGTGTTTTAATTCAATTCACATAGTCTTGAATTTCAACTGAATGTATGTATTGTGGAATTTTGATTGGAACATTTTCCAATTGAATCTTAAATAGAATAAATTTATTGATTAACTAATTTATCAAATCATGGAAATTGATTAATTGAGTTACCTTGTGAAATTGAGATGATTTGAACTTGGGAAAATTAAATTTGGTAATTTTGGTTATGCAACTGGTGGATTTTGTTTGATTAATTAATTTTTTAATTAAATAATGGAATTTTGTGATTGTGGAATTTATGGGGAGTTAGGATCATGTATTAGGTCAATTAATGTGATTATAGATTAATTCTCTATGTGAATTATGAGATGGTTCACTTGACCTCAATGGGTTAATGGGTTTATGATTTAAATAATTGTTAATTGTTTAATGTTGAATTGTTCATATTATTCAATGCGATTAAATTTGGGAACCATGTTTCTTGTGATAAATTTTAATGGTATACAATGATGTTAAATGGTTATAGAAAGGGTGAATGTTGATTTAACTTGGATGATGTCATATATGTGATATTTCTATTATTAAATGAGATAAATGTGTTCCAGATAAGTACTGAGTCTCCAAATACCTATATGCAATAAATGAGTATGGGACATATAATGAGGCTCCAAATACCTATATGTGATAAATTTCTATGTGACATGGATTGATGCTCAAAATACCCATATGAGATAATGAGTAGGAGACATAGAATGAGGCTCCAAATACCCATATGTCATTATGGTGTGGGATAAGGATAGAAGATCAAAATACCAATGGGGTGTTAGACATAACATTCTGTGCCTATGATATTGGTATTGGACTATGGTTACAAACAACGATGATGTGAAATGGAATGAAATGGATAATGAAATACCATGTGTTTTAATTAATTGTAAATTACCTATGTTATATTGTTCAGACTCCGACATGGGATTAAGAAAGTATTCCAGGGACAAGTGTCCTTGAGAACCTAGGGGTTTTGTGGTTAAATAAAAGAATAATTTAAATGTGATAACTGTTTTCTTATGAGTTATAATTTATTATTTATACAAATGTATACATAGTTATTGACTGGATATTGTTTTGGACACCATTGTTGGTGGCCTACTAAGTTATAATCACACCCTAATCACGTTGTCTGATCGATACCATAATATACTTGATGTTTATAAGAAAGGATGAGGGTAAGAGTCCTATGTTAGATAGATGAGTTTTAATGAATCATGCATGAGGTAACCAAACATGATTCAGGACTCACTTGGGAGTTTTCAATGTATTTATTTATTTTGGTATTTGTATATTGACACTTAAAACGTACTTGGCATGAAAAATCTACATTTTTGGTTTGGATATCATATTCTTGTTTTATTCATCATGTTATATTAATATTATTCTGGTCATGGTTATATCTTTTGGGTTACTTCTTATTTATTTCATACATCATACTAATTTGATAAATAGGGTATAGTCTTCTCATGATCTATATTAGACCCTCGCTACTAGTTGGTGGCCTCTGGAATACGGGGATGCGTGCCTGAGTTCATGTGACTGACCAGCTTAGGGAACCAATTTGTGGCACTCAGGTCAGGGTGCTACACTTCCGAATGATTGTAATACACATTTGTAACTAAAAGAATACCTTCAATTGGACAAGGGATGTAGACTAGTGAAAAGTATTCATACCATAAAAATGGTAAGACTTAGCCTAAAGCACCTATACCATGCATAAATCTCAAAATACTCACATAATATTGAAATGTAAAATACAAATGATAACTAAATATATGAATACATTTATATCCTATGTTAGAGTAGGATACATGTACTCGAAAGCATAAAGGGGAAGATACAATAACCCAAATGTTGTAAAAGGAGTTTAACCTCCTAAGAAGGAGGAAAATTCTGTCAAATGAAAATCCTAGTATGAACCACAGTTTTTCTAACTCGGCTATGCTCCACTTACTCCTAGTCCACTGAGGACTCCAACAAACTGCTTTCCATCTACACGAGTCATGAAATTTACTGGAAGATCCCATGTAGGTGTGAGTATATACATTCCCAGTATGACACCCCAAAATCACTAAACATAAATAATCCAGACAGGGAGGTCATCCCATCATCTTGAATACATGTCAGTCTAAATATAACATATAATAAGAAAAAAATATACCCATATATACTCAAGATAGACACCAAGTCACAAAGTAAATCCATAACCATACTACTTCCAAGGATCCACTTGAGGCATTAAGGTAACACTCACCCAGATGAAATCACTTTGAAATTATTTATTACATTAATGGTTCTCACTCCGAGAAATCATGATCAATGGGCCTCACCATAAAGTACACACTAGAACTCATAATATATCGATATATATATTGGAAAATCTGACTTCGGCCATGTGGTATAAACATAACCCTATCTGGAATAACCCTCGAAATAGGGGATTGAATGCTTGATTATGTTTGTCACCATATTCTTAAACCTACCAAGGGATGTGAAAATGATAGAGGATCAAACCCTGGGCCACAAAGACGGATTCCTAACTCTATGAGAGACGATTCCCATTGAGGTTACCAAATCCTACACTTAGGATGTGATACCTCACTAGACCCTCAAAGGGATGGACTAAGGTAACAACCCCTATATAAACCAGTCTAAAATTAAGAGATTGTGGGCCTCAACCTACCCTATAAAAAGTAAACGGTGTGTATAGGATATACATGACACGTCTTCGCTACCTTGGCACTACCCTTGTACTCCATCCAACAAACATATAATTCAAATCATTTGCATGTCCTTTGGTCATTCTATTTTACTTTTGTTGTTCCCATATACCAGGATGTGTCATTTCCTATGTACCCTAAGGGTACACACCAATTCAGTAGTCACGGGTCACACAATGTTTGCTATTCCCCATAGGGCTTATGATCATTAATTTCCACGAAACACTATTTTCTATAACTTAGGGACTACATGGTGTGTCTTATTAGGACTACAAATAGTGCATGTCTGGATTTTATAGAATCCTAGAAACCTTTATGCATATTTACCTTATTCTGCCACTACCTCCACTACAACTGTGAATATCACCATATAAATAGATCTAGTTTAAATGAACTCCAATCATTATAGTATCTATATAATATCCTCTAATCTTATCATAGATTACTTTCCATCATGCCACACTACAACACCATAATTACACTCAAGGGTAACAACAGATCTTATCCTCCATCTTCTGTAGTCATCATCACACCCCATTCATGAAATCAATCTTGAACCTGAACCCATATTAATGATCGGTTGTTCCAAATAATGATTTCACAATAATCATCTAATTGGTATTTTTCAAGCTATATTCTAAAGAAGATTTTGATGATGAACATTCAAATAATGATTAGAGAAGTTCACCAAACACAAATATGAGTAACAAACCTCATCCATTATTCGGTTTGGCCTTAATCCATTTCCATGATAATGATTAATGATGAATAAATAGTCTTGGATTATCATTGAACATAAATTCATAATTCTAGGAAGATAATTTTATAGTTTTTATTCAACAATAAACCCATGAATGAATTATTTAGAAATAATTACTCTTGTTTGACATTAGAAGATCAAATAGGAATTAAATCCAACATATAAAAAATATCGTAACTAGAATTTTGATCGATCACTGGTGATGAATAGTTACATGTTGTTGTCATCAGTGATATTATCAAACACCTTGGGGAAGATGAATCCTGGAAAAATTGATCATAGAACCACGATCATGTTATCATCTGTAAAACACTCATCCATGGCCCTCTTAATAATGCTTGGGTTGTATAGAAAAACTTAGTGTTCAGAAATAATTGGTATTTTATAGAAGTATATTACATTGTGATAATTAAATAACAAATAAATGTATGTATGTATGTATGTATGTATTATTTCCACCCATAATTATACTTAATTAAAAAACCCAATATGAAAAAGGTTATGTCATGCCTAGGGTAAAACTCATATTCCAAATTAAATGGTGTTCTCATATTTACCATACCAAAATCAATTTGGGAGTTATTCCATTATTTCATAAAAATAGGACACACGAGATATAATAAATTTTATATTTATATTATATCGGTACTAATCCACCTCAGGCCCTAAAATCCCACAGTGAATCAGCATCTAGCCTAAACAACATTCATTAAAATAATAAAAAAAATTAAAATAGAAAAATAGATTTGTTACATGGTTCCATCTTCTCCATAATATTAATCAAGATATAATTACCATTTTTATACATAATTAAATTTTAGAATCATTAATCCTTGGAGGATATGAAAAAAAGCATGTTGCTTTGTAGAGGTGTTAGTCCACACATACAGATGAGTGATCTTATCATTTTCATGTGATCCATACTAAACACAACATAAATAGTAAAATAATCTCATGATCTAAATAATACATCACACAAATAGCCCCATAACCCATGGACTGAAAGGTTTAGTATCTTGGAATTTATCTACATAAACATCTTATTTTACAACACTTGTGAACATATCTTCATAATTATTCTCCTCTTGACACTTTTCTAGACACTACACAAGGCATACTCATATTGATAACCTGGGGAATGGAAGAATAAAAAAAGGTGAGCTCAAATATTTAATAATGTAAAAGGATCATTGGAGATAAAAATATGTTTTGTTTCTATAAGAGAAATGATAACATTGGTGGGAAGTAAAAGAAAATATCAACATGGAATGAAATTAATTAAAAGTAATGTGAGTTTCTTTTTAAAAAAATCAATCTTCACGAAATGTTAAAATCATCGAAGATGAATAATTTGGTTTAAAACATGATTTACCTAGAAACTAAACCTGAATAAATCCTATAATTACAATAGGTTATAATAGATAATCATGAAATACAATAGAATAAGATGAGTGATTAGGGCCCATGGAGGAGAATCATGTCATAAAAAATCCATTTCAAATTTAGTAATTTTTTGAATCTAATGTAATTGGAAGATTCAAAATAATATAGTTCAAAAAATACAATGGATTAAATAATTTCTATGTGAAAATAAATTCTAGGTAATTATATACACCATAGAAATATGAAATTGGTGAAAAGCATTAAAACATTTCTTGATAAATTTAAGTATAGAGAAAAACTCTTACAACATTTTTACATTTTGAATCATAACCCAAAATTATAATTAACATGAACAAAACTATAGAAATAAAAAAATTTAATGAAATTATATTAAAAATTTAAAATGGGTTAAAATATACAACATAAAAAATTAATCATCGTGTGTATCAAGAACTTATCTGAAGGAATTCAAACTTTAGAAAAAGAAACCCTTATCTTGTTTCCCTGCTTAGTCAAATGCTCTCTAATCTCTTGCATAAAAAAACAGAAATATATTAATATAATATTTTATATCTATATTCATATATAAATATATTTATAATTTTCATTTATAATTCTTGTTTACATATATATTAGTAAGTTTTTTCCTATTTTCCTATATTGGGTGTTTACAATTTTAATTAATTTTAATAGTTTTATAAGATTGTTGTTGGTGTTCGTTCTTCTTAAAAAATTCATCATTAAATTTTAATTATTTTACTATAATTTATGAATTATAAATATTTATGAATATTAAATTTAATTTCATTAGTACTTTAATCTTTATCTTATAATATTTAATTTACAATGGACATTTTTCAGTGATTTTCATCATATTGAGGGTATTTTCTTAATTAATTGGTTAATTATTATTGTATAATTTTATAAAAAAAATGATCATAAGTTAGATATTTAAATAATATCTTACTATAAATTATGCTTTCACAATCAACCATGATATAATTTCAAATCATTATTCAAGTAGTTTGTCAAACTGACCCAATCTTGAACACGCTTTGAATTGATAGGTGGGTACGGTTAAAGAGGTGTTTATATTGACCTAATATAATTATAATAGAATAATAATGATATTATGTTTATTTTTTATTTATGGTAAAACATATTTTTATATTTTTGGATAAATAATTAAAAAATATATGAAAAATGAAAAACGATTCTTTGTGATGGTGGTAGTCTGCCCAATGGATGATTAGTGTTTTCATTACTCAATAAAAGAGAGAGATGTAGGAATATAGTAAATGATAATTTTATAAACATAAATAAATTATATAAATCAAATTTATTAACCAATACAATAATTATACCTTCCATGAGACGAGGTAATGAAAAAATGAAAGCGTCGCTCCTTAGAGAAAGTAATCCACAAACCCACTCTAACGATGATTCTTGTTTTTCATATTATATTGAGGAGAATAAATAATGGTTGCACCATTATTTTATTAACATATATACATAATAATTATGATTATTTATTTATTTTCTAAGTTTATGGTTGGTATAGAAAGGAAATAATACGATATAACCAATAAGAATGGTGTGGTACCAATGTTGAGACCTTGGACTTCCTCTTGATGAAGGCCTTATATTTGAGGGAATTTGGATATTTTTTGGTGACTAGGGAAATTAAAGAGTGAAAAGGATGTCAAGGAGAGGAAATATGGGATGTTTTTTAAGGATATTTATAAATAGGATTGGATTATTTAAATGTTGTAAGTGATCAACATTTTAGAAGTGTGGAGGAGGGACATTTCCATGGAAATGAATGGTAAGTTAGGGGTAAGAACACATATACATGAATGTTAGGAGAGTTAGGTGAATTAAGGTTGGTAATTAATTTATATAGGACTTTAAAACCTATCAAAATATGTATCATATTTTTAAAATTTGATCCACCTTAAATTAGTAATTTAAACATGTATTAATCTTAATTAAATATTAAACATGGAAATTATTTTATTAATAAAAATATAAGGAGGCCCTTATTACCAAATTTCAACATGATGATTTTAAATCTTGGATCCATTTTTCTTAATTCAATTTCCAAATATGATGAAATCAAATTTTAAATCAAATCATATAATGTGTTGGAAAACCAATTTTTATTTATAAAAGTTTTGTTTTAATCATTAAGTTTTATTAGTCTTATATAACATTGATTATCCATTAAATTTATGTTAATTAATTTTTTTATATTTTTAAAAATCATATTATATCTTTAATTAAAAATTTATTCATTTAATTGTAAAAATACACAATACATAGAAAAATATTATTCTTTGAAAAATTAATGTTTTAAACGGGTAACAAATATTAACCTAAGGAAACTTATTGTTTCTTCATAATAATAAAGTATTATTTATTATATAATTTATATTCACTAATTTAAAATTTTATATCCATTTCATTTTAATCAAATAATGAAATCTAATTTAAAATACTAATATGTAATGTATTTAAAATAATTTTTTAGAAAATATTAATCATGTTCTAAAATATTAAATATAGGTTTTGAATTAAAAAATTATATTTTAAAATATATAATATTAATTAAAATAAATATATTTTTTTAAGAAAAGGTTTCCTATGTTTTAGGTTATAAATGAAACGGTATTTTCAAAAATGGTATTTTTCTCTATTGACATAAAAATCTATTATTTCAGAAAAAATTTAAAAAATAATCTTCAGATAATATTACCATGATAGATCTCAAAAATATATTACTTTTTTAAAATTAAATTTATAAAATTTGAGAATTAAATATGTAAATAAAATCTCAAATTATAATAGAAAATTATTCATATAGATTAATAATTATTATTTTTCAAAATGATAACTATTCTTTATTATTGTTTATGATCAAGGAATATATATATCTAATTGATGATAATTCATTTTTTATATATATTTATATGTAAAAATGATATTGGGTCATTTTAATATAGGAATAAAAAAAATTGAAGATTAAAATGGATTTTATATTGAAATGCCTATTTGATTCTATATTTAAAAACTTCAAGTTGATATCATACAAATTTATGCTCACAAAACCCCTTATAACCACTGGATAAGATATAAAGGTAAGATAACTAGTAGTGGTAGTCATAGAAGGTGATTCTGCTTGCAGGGATTTTTAGTGAGTTCTATAGGCTTAATATTTTCCTTTAAGTGATTTCTCTCAAGACATAGTTTCTAGAGTTTAGATTAGGATTAGTCTAGAGATAACCCTATAGAAGCTACCTCCCCTCCAACTTAAACAAATCAGAATTATATAGATTAATTTCACATTTAGATTCCATTTCCCCCAGATTTATTGATTTTTTGATATGATTAAAACCATTTATATGAACTAATTTAACGGCTATGTTTTAATGGTCATAATTAAAATTTAAAATAAAGAAATTTTTTTATTTTAATTGGGTATAGTGTGTGAAACACACTATTTAATGTATCATTTATTTAATGAGAATATACAGTGAAATCTAAAGCATTATATTCTCTACCCCTTAAATAAATTGTGTTATCAAAATTTAATTATAATTTTCTTGAAGGAATATCTAAATCCACTGAAAATATTTACATGCCTTAAGATATTATCTATATTGTGATACGATCCTCAATATCTTATAGAGGACTAAAAAATAAGAAAAATTTCCCTAACTATTTATTATGACTCATGTGAAGTGCTATGTTTTTTTATCAGATAATTCATTGTTGTTCTTATAGTAACAGATGGTCATAGTGGGTTTTTAATGTGTTTTATCATTATTCTATAAATTAATGTGGAATAAAGTTTTAGATAAGAATTTTATTTTAAAAATAGAATCAATTTTTTTAGTATAGGATATTATTATCTGTAAAAAATATATTTAAAAAAACATAATAATCATTCCTTTAAATGCGTTACTTAAAATAAAACACACAGAGGGTGGTGACTAGATATTCTTAGAAAGAATACTAGATACAATATGGTTGATATAAACATAATAATATCCACTAAATAAATTTTGTGGGTGATTTAAAATCTAATTAACACTATCATATTCATCGATTGTCATTTCATAAGTTCTTATTTAATCCTTGGGTCAAGGAGGTTGTGGATTCCTTCCACACTCCTCAATCCTTGTATCTGGGTATTATCTTGGATAATAACAGATCAATATGAAAATAAGACATTAAATTATCAGTGTTTACCCAGGATGAGATCTATCTTCTTCCCTCATTTTAAATGAATTCTTCATTTTCCATGGAATGTTTGATTCTTGATGGCATCCTTTATGACAAGTAATGAATCTTATGGCCCCCTTGAGGCAATTCCCTTGACGATTTTCCATATTGTTTACATATAAGTGGTTTTATATCTTTTTTTATTCATCTTCATTGCCTAAATTTTTATGAGTATTCGTCATTATATTCTTTGGTGTAATCTGGATTTAAACTATAATTACATTATCAATCATATTTTTTGATTGTTGGTTTAGTATTATCACCAAATTTTTAATTATATCTCCTATTCCAATGGTTTTATTATTAAGGTAATCATTGAATTATACTTCACAACAATAGTTAACTTGGTTTTTTTAGTTATATAGATCTCTAAAACAAAAAATTGGTTTTCATGAGTAAAAAAACATTAACAATATAGCTCAATTATCATAAAATAAATTCGATCTTAAAAGAATTATTCTTTTACATAGGTTACTTTAATTTTACATATCTTACATTTCTCAACTAAATCCCCCAAAATAACATGGAAATAAATCCCTCACAGTGGATTGTAATGAGCATGATATCAACCAAATAACATCCCCCAGGATTTTCCAATAAAGGTTGTAGACTTATTCCTAATTTCCAATCATCAGGGTAATGATCAAGTTAATTTTTTACTAATACTTTTTTGGATGAATTATTTAGGTGTGTTTGTGCCAAATCCACATACACTTATAGTTTCCAGACAAGGTTGAATTACAAGGGAATACCATTTAATGAAGAAATTACCAATATTTTTTGGATATCATCCTACACATAGATTTATCCTTTGGATTTTGGAAAATATTATCTAAACCAATCCCCAAAATAAATAAACTACAATCCAAAAAGAGTTAAAACTGCCTCAGATACCTACGGAATATACCCATTCTAAACATAACATAAATAATAAAATAATATAATTATTTAAATAATATTTATCACAAATGGTTTCATAACCATAGTACTGAAAGGTTTATTGTCTTGGAGACTAGCCACATGAACATCTTATCTTATAAAACTTGTGAACATATCTCTATAATAGTTCACCTCTATACCCTTTTAGAGATACCACAAATGACATAATAGTAATCATAACCTAGGGAATAGAAACACATTAAATAGGTGAAATAAAATTCTCAGTAAGGTAAAAGACACACCAAAATTATCTGATCATAAACATGAAGGAGAAAAAGAATAAGGAATAAATATATTAATAAAAGGCCATGAGACTATGTATGATAATCATAGGAAATGATGGAAAAACACAAAATCATAAAATGGTAATTAAGGAATCATGAAATATATTTCATGGACCAAAAAATATATGAATAATTATAAAAAATGTGATAATTGTATAAAATTTTGGAATACCTTAACAATAATGCAAAAACATGAAAACATGGAATTTCATGGAAATGAAATTTATCTTTTAAAATAAACATAACTTGATAAAAACTTGGTAATGTGGACTAATTGTATAAATAGCTTGATAATGTTTCATAACATGATAAAAATAATAATTTTTCACATCCATAATCATAGGAAAACTTGTATGAGAAACCCCATTATAACCATGCTTATGTGATCAAACTCATTATTTTAATGTTAAAAATGTAAGAAAACTCACCATTTACATTTATGTGTGAACAAACAATTATGTCCACACCAAACTATCACAGGAGATATAAGAATATACCAATGCATTGGATAGAGATATATGACCCCACTGATCATCTTTCAAACATATTTTTCTCTCCTAAAATTAGACATCATCATATCTTAAATAACCAATAGAAAAAAAGGCATTTCTTAAATATTCAAATAATATGAGCATAATAAATCACATAACATAAAAATGTCATTTATTAGAAGGATTAATAACATAATAACACATATAGGGTGATAAAAACATCCCTTCACCGGAGATAAACCTTGGAGAAAGAATTGAAGTGAAAAAAATACATTTCTTAAAAATATTTTTTTTATAAAATATGAAGTTTGAATTACATTCAAAAAAAAATTTGGTGGGTAATAGTGATACTTTTTGAAACCAATATTATAAATTGGTTTAATTAAAATTAATTAAAAATTATTAGGGTATAAAAAAGGATAACTATAAGTAACTCAAAAAAATAACTTTCGAAAAGATTCATTAATAATATAATATTAAACACAAATATGAAAATAAAATGTGGAGTGTATAATAAAAATGTTTATTTTTAAAAGATAGAAAATCCTTTTGAGAAATGTTTAAATAACCTTACCGAAAACCTACCTCATAAAAAAGGATAAATATATTTTTTTAAATGAAATATGGGGAATAAAAGGATAATTAAACATAAAAATATTTTAATTTTATACTACAGAATGGATAACATTGAAAGTAAGTAAAATAATATGGGTATGGAAGAAAAATACACTAAAAGTAATTGGAATTATTCTGAAACAAATGTGTTTTAACCAAACATTAAAATAATCAAGGAAGAGAAATTTGTTGAGAATCATTATTTACCTATAAAATAAGGTAGAATATATAAAAAATCATTGTAGGTTAGCATATATCAATCATGAAAGATAGTATAAAAATAATAATGATTATTACCAAAGTAAGAAAATTGAGTCATGAAAAACCCTCTTAGTAGTTTTTTAAATAAAAATTCATTGGATGATTTAAAATGTTATGGATATATAAATATATTAGATTAAATCATGGATTATTTAGAAATAAATTCATGGGTTTTATATATGTTATAGATATATGGAATTGATGTAAAGCCTTAAAATATGTGTCAATAAAGAGAAGTTCAAACAGAAACCCTTCTAGCCTAGGTATCTTTTGAATTAAAACCCCAAGGAAGAATGAACATGAAAAAAAACATCGAACACTATGAAATTAAATTAAATCATGATAAAAAATTAAAATGGTTTAATATTTACAACATAAAAAATGAAATATTCTTTATAGTATGAACATGTCCCAAGGGAATCAAAATTTTGACAAAGAAACCATCACATTGTTTTCATTTTTAGTCATAAGTTATTTATAATATAGTACAAGAAACATAAATATATTAATATAAAATTTTATAACCATATTAATACCTAAAATAATTTATAAGTTTCATTTTTAATAAATATTTATAGTGATATTATTTATTTTCTCCTATTTTCCTACATAGGGAGTTTACAATTTTAACCGTGTGTCGTAGTTTTGTAGTAGTTGTGTAAGTGTTCACTTTTCTTCCAAATTTAATCATTTAAAGTTTATTTATATTACTATTATGGATGGAATATAGTTATTTATGAATTTTAAATTTACTTTTAGTAGTACTTTAATCTTTATCCTAGAAGATGGAATTGACAGAGAATATTTCTCAGTTATTTTCAACCTACATAGGGTGTTTTCTTAATTATTGAGTTAAATATTTTTGTATTTGTAAATAAATAATAAATATATTTATTTAATTATTTATATAATATTATACTATAAATTATTATTTTTCATTATAATCCCTGATATAATTTCATAGCATTATTCAAGTAGGTGGCCAAACCGACCTAGTCTTGAACAAGCTTTAACTCAATTGGTGAATAATGTTAAAGAGGTGTTTATTTTGATATAATATCATTATAATAGAATCAAAATTATATTTTTTATATTTTTTATTATGGGAAATAATATTTTAATATATTTGGATAAGGAACACAAAATTAGAAGAAAAAAATAAACCGATTCTCAATAGATGCAAGAGTCTGCACAATACACAATTAGTGTTTTCATTACTCAATAAGAGTGTTGGAGGTGGATATTAAGTGAGAATATCAGAAAAATACATATATTATATAAATAAATTTATTCACCAATGAAATCATTAAGACTATTCATTAGGTAATGTTATGAAAAACTGAAAGAGTCACTTTATGGAGGTTTTAATTTGCACACACACACACACTAGTTCAAAAAATGGATTTTATCATAATTATTTTAACCTTTTTTCCCATGATGTTATTGAAGGAAGTGTTCTAAAAAAACTTCACATTGGTTTTCATAAAACTGATTTTATAAATGATACATATTTGATGGTGGTTTTCCACATCAGTTATAAGAAAAATGATGTGGAAAACAATTAATCACATCAGTTTTTATAAAAAATTAAATGATAAATGCATTATAATTTTAGTTTATTTAAACCGATGAGATAAATTCTCTAAAGACTATCCTAGAAACTAGATGAAATTTCCTTTTTGGAGGTGATTTTCCACATAAGTTACATGAAAAACGATATGGAAATCAATTTATCACATCTATTGTAAAATATCTGATAGGAAAAATGATTTCTTAATATAAAAAAAAATTAAAATTACAATCCCAAATATATAACAGCTGACCAAAAATAGTAAAATAGTTGTAGTAGATGAAGAAAAAAAATCACAAAATCAATCCATTTTAACTTTTAAATTTTGAATTTAAACTTTACAATGTATATTATAAATAAAATAAAACCCAATTAGTCCTATAGGATAATCCACCCATTATATTTATAAGTGTATTATATATTCTATAGTATATGTATGAGGGTCATAAAAAAGATATAAATTAAAAAGAAATCTTGGAACATATATTCGAAATTTAATGAATAAAAATTAAATGAATGTTTTATAACAACACGTAACCTTATAGAATTTTTAATATTTTTTGGTTGTAATTATTTTAAACATAAATATTATAACTTAATATCCACATTCATTTACTCCATCATAAATATGAAACATATATATAAAAATAATTACCCATTTCAAAATAAAATTTTATGTACTTATAACTGAAATGTAGCAATTATAAATGAAAATTCAACTCTTATTTTAGATATCTACCCTTGGAACTCTTCTTTAATGTGGTCTCTATAAATTAATCCCATACCATATTTGAATATAATATGTATGAAATTAACTAAAATATTATTATAATATAAACAAGTATTCAAATATTTAAATTTACATGTTAAATGGATTCTTAAAATTATCTCACACATCATTAATGATATAGAGTAGTCAATAAAGTGGATTCTCCCTTGATAAAAAACAACCAACATCCAATGTCCACTAATATAAAAAATATATAATTTCATTAGTTATTAAATTAATAGATATAATACTTTATGAAACATAAATTCCATATATTTTAAGATAATGAAGAATCCAAAACTTAATTGTATTATTTTGAGATATTTCTACTATATAAAGTTTTCTTTATGTACCACTCATTATCCTTGATATAGGTGAAATAAATTTTAGGTCTATAAATCCATATGCTGATATAGAATCATGCAATAGAAAAATTATATAATGAAACCTAATATAAAACAATTATAAATATTAGGTTTCAATACATTAAAATATCCAAATGATATGTGGTAATTGACTTACATGGAAAATACTTACATCATGATTATTCCCAACTCATGTCTATTTAAAAGATCCGTGATATATTTATTTAAAAGCATCAAATTCATTTTATGCCCATAAAAGTTAGGATATACTTGAATATCATCAACTTTTGAAAAAACATTTGATTATATTAATAATTTATCATACCCATATAAAGTTGTATTTAATTTCATAACAACCTCTAGTTGTTGTTTTCTATACAATATATCTTTACCTTTAATGTATTCCTACAAAAAAGAGATAAATAAATATATTTTAAAAATTCAAAACAATTTTAACACCAATATAATTAAAGGATATAATCTACACACAATTCAATGGTTATTTTTTGAACAAGTCTAGATGGAAAAAATAAAATGTGGTTGATAATTTTTCCAACTGTAGTGACCTTATCTTTAAGAAGTTATGTTCTTGCTTATCAATCTATAATATCTTATACAACAACCCTAACGATCTACATATATATCTATTGATGATGAAAAATATCCCGAATATAATATATAATCCCATATTCAATATTATGATGTTGGGATCCTCAACATATAGTTGATAATAATTGGTGATATTTGTAGGAGGAGGTGTAGGAGTTGGATAATAAAGATAAGGTGGAGGAGTGTAATCTATAAGCATAGGTGGAGGAGTGGGATCAATAGCCTAGAAATGTATTTTCTTGTATATAAACATCAATTGTACTAAATCCTTGATCCATTCCATCATTATATCTCTCAAATCAGAAAATTTTGCTTCTAAAGATTCTATTTATCTTTTATAAACATCATCAATTAAAGAAGATTTAGAGCGAACAAACACTTTTTTTACCGATACACCTATCGTGTATCCTCATATATAACCTAAGTGTTTGAGTTATCTGAATATTGTAGATAAAATATCTTACATACTCTTGGTTATGATGGTCACATGCGTGCTCTTCTACTGAAGGGGTTTCTATATAGTATACTTGAAAAAATATATACTAAATCACAATATATAAGGAATTTATTTAAATAAGATAACACAAATAATATAAATAACTTCCTAAAATACTATCAGCTAAAACCCCAAACTCTTATATAATATATTGTCACTTTTTTCTCATCCAAACCCTCTTTCATTTTTCGTGCTTAGATGGGGGAAAGAGGATCAACCTCTATGAAAATTGAAGACTCAACTCTCAGTTTTTGAAAATTTTCAGCTATCATTTTTTATTATAATAACTTATAACCTCCAGGAGATAAAGTATGAGGGTAAAATTTTTTAGATTAGAACTCCTGATGATATTTCCTCATTTTCTATAAATTTCGAATAAATAGATCATTAATAAGATCATTATTATTAAAAAAACATCTAAAAGCTAACATTTCAATTACCAAAAATGCTTCTTGTCTTCTAATTTCAAAAATATGCTTCCATGTATCTTCATATATAAATGGATATATATATATATATATCTCTGTGTGTGTAATTTACATGGTTTTTTATGTTTTCTATCCCTAAAATAAAATCTGATGTGAGGGTTAATATAAATCCATCCATCTCCTAGCATCCAGTCCTAAACATTTCTTCCTGACTCCTCAAGTTCCAAATATATCTTATGTCATCTGGTAAAAAGATGAAAACCTATATTAGTGAAAAAAAATTACGATAAGTAAGATAATAAAAAATTATATTACCAATATTGTGGCCCATAATTGAGATAGTTTCACTTTTTAAACACTTCTCCAATTAGAAATCAAAATAATAACTTTTTATTTAGCCCTCACTACATGAAAAGTCTTAAATAGCTTTGAATTTGGACCCATAAGAATATTAGTATCCTCAAATTAAATGGGAATACTCTAGTCCTGACTATGGAAAACTTATAATTTTGGTAAATGTGTACTACCACATTTACCAAACCTCTGATTCTTCTCTCCAAATTTGGAAGTAGATGCCTCCTATGTAGAAATATTTCTAGGCTTCTCAATGAGAGTATGTTTATGGTACTTACTAGATGTATGTGTATGGTCCTCCCCAATGGATCATGGTAAAAAAATGTTTCATCTAAATTTTTTATAAAAATCATTGTAATAAATAGTTAGTAAAAAAATTCAATTCCAACAATTACAAATTAAATTAAATAAAATGAAAAAATGATCCACCTAAAAAAATAAACCAAAAAAATTTTAATTAATATTTTTAAGGTATTTAAATTAAATTATAATAACATTAATGTGAAATGAAATTACATAAATGAATGAAAATTAATCCAACTGTTATATAAAAATTTGAATTGTAATTTTAAAATGCTACAAAAAAATAAAACAATACTAAAAAATCCACTCTTTATCCTATTAATTAGAGCATTGTAAATATAATGCACCATTATAGAGTAGAGTTACTCTAAAAATGATGCATTAATAGTAAAAAATCTACAATTCATTACACTATTTTGATTCCAAACTATTATTTTCTCTAAAAATACTCATTTATACATTTTTTTAAACATATTAAATTTAAATTAAATTTTTCCATAAAATCAACAAATAAATAATTTATTTAATGGTCAACATAAGTTATTTGAGCATAAACCATAAAAAATGAAAAATTAATTTAACAAAAAAAATTAAATTGTTAGATATAATTTGTGTTTTAATAAAATAATAAAACTAATATATCAAATATTTTATGAAATTTTAAAAACTAAACAAGATATAAATATGTATTATATATAATAATAAAAAAATACCAAAGGTCTGTTTTCTCTAATTACTTCCTCATGATTGTTCTGTATGATAAAAAACATGACTACAACATGGTCATCAATATTCTCTATTAATACTTCCTTGGATGTTTGGATCTCACATAAATTAGTATCTTCATCATGTTTTTCATCATCAATATACTATTTTTTTTCTTTTAAAATGATTGACAAATGCATATCGGATAGATCAAGAACTTATATAATTTTTTTCATGTGTTTCCATGATAATACGATCACCTATGTTCTCCAATCTATTCAGATTAACTAGTTTTATAACAAATTCATCATACATGACACTATTTTCCTCGATTACCCATTTTCAGTTAAACACCAAAACTTGAAATTTTATGTAACCCACCTCCCAAATTTTATCAATGACTCTGTAAATATGCACATGATGTGGATATTGGAATTTTCCCCTTCTTCACTCAGAAAATACATTACTTCTATAAACACCAATACACTATTATTGTGAATTTCACTTCTGTTATATCGATATTTTATATGAAATGTATAGCCATTAATTTCACACCCATACCATTATATAAAATTTATAATTAGTAGCCTTCTAACTATCTCAATGTTTCTGACGCATCTGATCTACCATGCATTGTCTCTTTAAATTGTTGGAAAAGAGTTTTATTATTATTACAACACCCTCCCAACAAAGATACCACAATGTGGGGAGGGAGATAGTGACTTCCCATGTCCCACATCTAGTAGTCTCTAGGATGAAGACTAGCATTGGTTGTATAATAAACATGAAAATGGGAGGCATTACCATATAAGAGAAATGTGCAGAAGGGAGAGATAATTAGGATACTACAATCATCACCTTCTCAAAAACACACACACACAAATATATATATATATATATAAATAAATCCCAAGTGTAAACATGAAATGTCATACATTACTTAAAAACTCAAAGGAAAATTATAAGTACCAAAAAGTTAAAGACAACAATGACTGGGAATACTAAACATCTTCTAAAAAAATCACGAGCTAGTAATATCCAGCCTGATATCCAACCTACTTTGTCTGAATTGAAACACATTTTATATATACGTACAAAGAGAATAATAGTATAATTAGTTGTATCCTCCCTAGAACCTATCTTGAAAATTATAATTAAAGAATGCTAAAACACAATTAACATCGGTGAAACTTACCAATAACCTAAATAGATATACTAAGTTCTCAACCTCACCCTAGATAACTCTTAATAAGTAATACATACTAAAGAGCATATAATACAGTAATGAAACATCAAGGGTACCCCACCCCCTCTTCCCCACTAATTTTCCTCTCTTCCGAAATGTTTCATACCCAAATTCCTCTCTCTCCAACCGTAAGACAACCCAATGAAACTCGGGAAAGACGTCACAACATGCACCCCCAACATCAAATCGTCATGTAATCCCATCTGCATATACATATATAGTAACCAATTAGTTTCTATGAGACACCATAACATGTATGATGTATATCAAACATCAGGTATTATTCACCAATCCATCAGATCCCATACAAAAAATTAAGTACCTTAATCCATCATAGATTATACCCTTAATACCTATAATAATCCTTTGGATACTATATCTGGTAATACATGTGTGTGAAACAACCACAAGACATCAAAAACCTCTACACACATATATGGAGAAAATAACCATCATAGATACCAATAGAAATAAGTACCAAGAAAAGAGAGTGGGTCCAGAGGGGGTAGTCATCAATCCATCCTCCCACTAGGATGTTGGGGAAAAAACCCTCCTAGAGTACACATGGTACAAATCACCCTAACCGACATGAGTGGGTAGAATATAAGATATCAGAATATACATGAAATAATATATTTAACAAGAACACTTTGGGCATAACCTAGTCTTAGAATCAACTACATCTAATTTTACTTGGATTCCCAGCTCTAAATACTAATACCATATATATTATAAGAACAAAAGGAGTTAAAGAGCTACATTAATTAATTCATTTTTAAGAATTTCCTTCCATTAATTAATTCATTATCTATTAATTAAACACTAACATTATCCTAGATCAAATTTCATTTCATTACATTACTTTAATCATATGATTAAAGTCCATTACATTTTATAATAACCCAAAATAAGGACTTAGATTATATATATTATCATCTTTCAGCATTTTCATTCCACCATATACCAACCCGATGGGTTAAGAATTATTTATTAATTTTCAGCATCATTCCATGTCTAGGTACTCTAGGAAAACAATCCTAAGCTACCACAAAGTGGAAACATGCAACCAAGAACATCCAACTGCCTCAAGAATTGGGGAAAGGAATACAGATAAAACACGCAACCCAACCACCAACCATTATATAGAATCAAAAGTGAGCATAACGACACTCAGTATCTCTTTAATGAGTAATCTAGATTTAACCCATTCCATCACCAATGGTTCCATCCCCGACACCCACATTCATATACCAATGCATCATGCCATCATAGGAGTTAACTGTTGCCACATCAACTAGGCCTCCATCTACAAATATCAGAACATCCATCCTAGGATCACACCATATCTAGGCCTCCCCATCCTAAATCACAACAGCCATCCCATGATCATCCATACCAATCTCATAACATAATGCTTGTATCTAGACCATATCAGGAAATTAGTAGGAGTGAAAAAGTAATCAATAGGGCAACTGGGTAATCAAAACAAGAAATTTTGCATTTTATAAAAATGATCACCCATAACTCAAAAAATAAGGAACTCAACCTTGTCACTAAAATGATCAAATCTGGACCTATAAAATTATATTTATCACAAAATCAATTCTTATTACATTTTTAATTTTCTGGTTCATTATTTACAGGTTCTAACTATAGGAATCCTAAGGCATCAAGCTATAAAAAGTCATTAAAGTCAAAAGATGCTCTTAGAATTTATTTCTGGTTTTAGCAACCTAGAGAAGTATCATTCTCAATTACCATGCCTTTTAATTACTATCATAAAGTATAAAAATGATTAAAATTATCTATATATTTCATTAATCACATGTAAGATGATTTTCAATTCCACATTCTCATTTCAATAGTTTGATTATCATCAAATTACGTCAACTAACAGATTACAAACATGCCTCTTCTTTAATTTTTGATGCCCATTAATTATCTATTAATTACTTTTTTAAGTTCTATATCAATTTCAACTTTATATACCAAGAATAATAATGTGATAACAAATCCTGGTAAAGGTATCACATTTTCTAGAAAATAATGAGGAAACCCACTATCATGGTATAAAGAAACAACATCATCAATATGTGATCAAAACTAATTTATTAATCTGGTTTAATAATTTTTAGGTAAATTTAATTTCCATCCAAAGGGATAAACCATGCTAAACTTACAATTTCATATAAATAAAAGAAAAAAAGAAAAAAATACCCAACCTTAAAATTCATCAATGTTATTCACACAAGAATAGAACATGTCACGGATCTATAATCACCTCTCCCAAAAAAACTACATCCCTCCAAGGATTTTGCGGCACAACCACGCCAACAGAAAAAAATGAAAACCACATTAGGAAATGGGAGATCATCCTCTATCATATGGCTAGTTGAATAGGAGTAAAAAGTGACCTAATAAAGAAGAAACTACCAGAAATTCTATAATAGGGACCCATTGGTCACCTTGAATGAGAGAAGGATGCACAATATTCCATAGGGTTCATGAAACCCATGATACTACAAACTTTTAAATATATGTTTCATAGGGGATTTAAATGATCCATAATCCCCTTTAACATCATGTAATCATTGGAGTTAGGTTTACGCAAAAAAATATGTCACATTTTTTTATTTAGCCCTAAAAATTTACACATTGTGAACCAGCCTTGCACACACTATGAAGAACCCTTTCATGCTATGTAACATAACATGATGTGAATTATTCTTTCTTCCATCCTTTTGTATCCAAGCTTCTATAGATCACTTCCAATGCTTCTAAGAGAACCCGGAGCCTCAGAAACATGAAAAGGGTTGGACTAAATTGATTCATGACCTTTTATTAGATAACTATAAAAAAATCTAATCCTTGATAAATCAAAAACAAACTAGAGAGAAAACAAAAAGGGGTCATCTGAACAATGACCTTCATTATACAACTCGAAGATCTTACCATATATGAAGCTCAACTACCTCATTAGAGGAATAAATTAAATACCATGAAACGACCACAACACACTCGTAAACAATATCCTTGGGGAGATACCTCTCAAACCAGATTAAATCCACTAAAATAAACTTGAAAAAACCTCTAATAAACCTGAAAGATCAACATATAGAAAGAAAAAACATTATAATAGAGAAAATAAATATCAAATAGCTTGGGTTACTAAGTTTACATCTATAAATCATGTTCTTGGGTACTCTCCTCCACACCACTATACTAAAAAAACAAATTAACCTTGTGGATAGAATTCTTATGTGACACCTTATTCTTGTAGTCCTGGATCTCCACTGGCCACTCCTAAAATGTAAAATCATCACCATCAATATATCCCTAATTGATAAAATGAGATTCATCATGAAGACAATGACAGATCTGTGACACTTGAAAAAAAATCAGGTATCTTGGTTCTCTATAGGGGACGTGATATCCAATACCCTATACTTCCAATATAGGCCAATAACTCAAAATAACCAACAAACATGGGAGAATCTTACTCCCATGACCAGACCTTAAATTACCAAGATGACGAGTCACCTTCAAGAACACATGGTCTATAGTGTCAAACTCCATAGTTATAATCCTATAATTGGAATAGGATTTTGGAAGATACTACATTTTTTTCATCCATTCATGAATTTCCTGAATCATTTTTGTCATATTTTGTACAAGTTATTTCTCGAGAATTGTAGATTCTCTAACCCCGGTCTAGCACAAAGAATAATGACATGCTCATTTGTACAAATATTCAAAGGACATCATAATAATGGTTGACTAGAAACTATTATTATATGAAAACTCGACCAAGGTTAGGTGCCTCATCCATAAACCTCCAAAATCCTGGACTTAAGAGTGAAATATTTCATTAAGAGTTTGGATTGTCCAATATGCCTGACCATTTTTCTATAAATGAAAAGTATTGTAAAGGAAAACCTGAGAACCAAAATCTTGATAGAGAAATCTCCACACCCTGGAGGTAAAACAAGGATAACTATCAAAAAATACTATCCTTAGGACTTCATGGAGTCTCAGCACCTCTTCCAGATTCTTTCTCGAAACAATATCCATTGAGCTCAACTTCCTAATCACAATAAAGTGGGTTGATTTCATAAAATGATCCACTATCACCCATATAGAATCATAGAATCCCTGATCTTGAGGTAAAAAAATAAAAAATTCCATCGAGATGTCCTCCAATTTCCACTAGGTAAAATCTAATGGCTAGAGAAAACCACCAAGAAGATGGTGTTTGGTTATTACCTTATAGTAGACCAAACGTCGAGAAACAAACTCTGCAACCACACACTTTAAACGAGGCCACCAAAACAGACCTATTAAATCATGGTACATATTTTTCATGAAGATATGTACTACCAATGGTGGACTATGGAAATCATATAGAACCATCTCACACATCACTAAAGAAACAAAAATACTCTCCCTGAAACAACACCTTATAATGTACATCCTCCGACCAACTATCATGTGAATCACCAAAAAAAAAAATTAGTCTCTCTAGAACTCATGTTTAGAATCCCCTATCTAGAACTCCTCCACCAATAGAACCAAATGAGACTACACTGTTGTCAGTAAAATACAACATCTACCTCCAACCTATCCCATATCAAGAGAAATTAATGAGAGTTCTTTGATCACTCTCTAAGAGTCACCAAATACATGCACAACATCACTATATGACTTACTACTTTGTGCGCCAGCTGAAACATTTCCCTTTCCTTGCATATAAAAAACTATAGATGTTATAATCCTACATGAATTTCCTCCACCGATGCTTTTTCAAGTTCAAGTCACACTGGGAGAATACATACCTCAAGATTTTATAGTTTAAAAAAACCAAAAAACACTCAATGATTGGGTAATGTCACCAAATATTCAATAGAAACACCACTTTACCCAACTAAAGATCTTGGGTTGAATAGTTACATTCATTGGGATATAAATTTAGATACACGTAACAAATAATAAATTTCTGATACAATATAATTCAACCCAAGACAATATGTGAAGCATCATAGAAATCCTCAAACTGAACTCCTTCTGTAGTAAAAAAAGAACTGGTGTGTTGACAAACTTCTCCATCCGGTAGATAAAATATGCCTTACATTAGTTAGTCTACAAGAAAGACTTATTATTTCTAGTCAAAGATATCATAGGAGTCATAAATTGAGAGAAGTTGCCTAGAAACCTCTTGTAATAGCCTCCATGACTAAGAAAACTCCACACATCTTCCAATATCTTGGGAGATTCCCAAGACACAACTAACTCTATATTTGAAGGATCCTCAGCTAATCCCATATGAGATACCACATGTCTCAAGAAACATACGTCACAAGCCCTTAACTCACACTTTTATGACTTTCCAAAGTTCTAGACATGAAGAGGAACTCCCAAAATAACACATTGATTCTCTGCATTCTCCTAATCATATGTGGAGTACATAAGGATTTCATGGATTAAAACCACCACAAAATTTTCTAGGAACTCACTGAACACTGAATTAATTAACCCCATGAAGAAAATTGAAGCATTCATCATAACTAATGAAACCATATTGAACTTATAATTCCAATGATTAAAATGTAAAATAGTCTTCTAAATATCCTCATCATTCAACCACGTTTGATGATATCCTAACCAAAAATCGATCATTAAGAACTAAATTTATCCATTCAAAATATCAAATAAATCATCAATCTTTGGATTAGGGTAGTGGGTTTCCACTATCACTTGGTTGAAGAATTGATAATCAATACAAAGATGAAAACTTCAATCGACCTCTTTCACAAATAAAACAGGTGCAACCAAGATGGAATACTATGTTGTGTAAAACCTCACTACAACAGATCATCGAATTTTCCTCATAGATCCCACAACTCTGAAGGAATCATCATATTCAAAGGCATTGATATAGGATACATTCCTAGTTGTAGCTTGATCCCAAACTCAATCTACCATTGAGAGGGTAATGCTACAAACTCCTTTGGAAATAAATTCATGCACTATTCCACAACCTTGGAAACCATCGACTACTGAACCACCAATGATCTCAACTTTATCTCATCCATCAAAGATTACAAGTACAATACATGAATATGAGAAATTTGAGGGTCTGAGTCACTAATAAACACTACTAGCGTTCCATCATCATCATCATAGAACAAAACCATCATCCTGAAGTAATACACAATATCCTATATATAATAAAAATAATCTATAAGTAGGATGATGTTATATGGATGTATTACCAAACATAGGAAATCTCTCCAAGAGAAGTACAACCCCAACACTAGACCATAATATCTACATACTTCATACAATCCAACTCAAACTCCAAAAATCCATATATAGTAACCAATTAGTTTCTATTATCCATCATAGATTGTATGAAGTATATCAAAAATTGGGTATTATGCCTCAATCCATAATATCTCATACATCTAGTAAGTACATTAATCCATCACAGCCTTTCCCCATCATTCCTATAATAATACTTTGGAAACTATATCTGGTAATATGTGTGTGTGGAATTACCATATGCTATAACAAACGTTTACACAGATATACAAGGAAAATAATCATTTTTAATACTATCAAAATTAACTACCATAAAAAGAGAGTGAGGCCAGATGGGTTAGTCATCCATCTATCTTCCCACTAGGATGTTGAGGAAAACACCCTCCCAGAGTACACTGAGTGTCAGTCTCCCTAACTAACTAGGGAGGGGTATCATATGAAATCAGGGAATATACATGATATAATATAGCTCAAAACCACAATATGGGAATAACCTAGTCTTAGACTCAACTATATCTAATGTTTCTCAGACGCTCTACTATCACTGCTAAGACCAGATATCCTGTAAGCACACAATCATTTAAAGAGCTATATTAATTAATTATTTTCTTTTAATCATTTCCGTCTATTAATTATTTCATTATCCACTAATTAACCATTTACATTATCCTTGTTCACATAAAATTTCATTAAATTATATTAATTATCATATTAAAGTCTATTCCCTCAAGGAATAATCCAAACCAAGGACTTGGTTTATCAAGATTATCATATATCGTCATTTTCATTCCATTATCAACAAACCATATTGGTTAGGAATTATTTATTCATCAATAGAATCGTTACAAATCTAGGTACTCTAGAAAAACCATCCTAAGATACCATAAAGGATAAACATTGAACAAAGAAAATTCAACTACCTCGAACAGTGGGGAAAGGAATATAGATAAAACAAGAAACCTGACCATTGGCTATTAAATATATTCACAAGAGAGCATACCAAATCTCAGTATCTCATAAATGGGTAATCCTAGATCCCATTACATCACCTCTACTGTCATCCCCATCACCCATATTAATATACTGGTGTACCTCTCCATCACATGTGTCAACTTCCTCCACATCAAATAGGCCTCCTAACCCATGTGTCACAATAGCTTTCCCAGGATCACACAATATCCAAGCCTCCCAACCTACTTCATAATGACCATACCAGAATCAAACATACTAGGCTCAAAACACAAGGCTCATATCCAAATAACACCATATAAGTAGAAAGAAAAAACAATCAATCAATAGGGAAACTAAGTTGTTAAAACAAGGCATTAATCATTCTCATGAAAATGAGCTCTCAAAGCAGTCACTATTCATTGCAATGAAAACAAGAAACTCAGGGCCTATTAAATTATCATTATCACACAATTAGTTCTTATTCCATGATCAATTAACCGATTCAGTATTTATAGTAGCTAACTATGGGAATCCTAAGGTATTAATGTATACCAAGCTATCAAAGTCCCAAAATGTTAGCATTTATTTCTATTTTCAGAAACATAATGATGCACCATTCTCAAATTTTATTCCTTATTAATTACTATCAACAAGAATAAACATGATTCACATTATCAATCAATTAAATTTATCCTATGGAAGATCATTTTTAATTACACATGATCGTTGCATCAATTTTATTATCATCAAATTACATCAATCATCAGATTAAAACATGCCTCTTCTTTAATATCTTATTCTAATTAATTATAAATTAATTTCATCTTTAAGTTCTTTATCAATTTCAACATGATACCAAAGAATAATAATGTTCTGACAAATCATAAAATAGGTATCACACAATGTATAAAATTAATGAGGTAAAACTCTATCAATGTACAAATAAACAACATCACCAACATGTGATTGTAACCAATTTATTAATCAGGTTCAATAATTATTATTTCAATTTCATTTACATCCAAAGGGATAAAATATTAACAATTTATGATTTCACATAAATAATATAAGAGATGTAATGATTCCACTACCTCAAAATCCATCAACTTACTTTACGTGAGAACAAACAATGTTGCAGATATACGATCACCTCTCTTATAAGAACTACATACCTTTGAGGATTCCATTACACAACTGCACCAATAGAAAACAAAGAAACCTCATTATAACATGGATGATCATCTACCATCACATGGTAAGAATAAGAGGAGGAAGAAAGAAAAAATTAAGAAGAAACTGAAAGAAACTGAGGTAGAACTCACCTTGGATTACCAAAAGTCAAATATGGGATGCCAAGGATTGATTCAGGTCGAAGTGATCTCAAAAATCAAAGAGTGGAAGCCACTATTCACTTGTAATTAGATAATGAGGCATTGTAGGAAATAGGGTTTGTGAAACATGTGGTATTGAAACCTTTTAAATATTTGCTGCACAAGGTATTCACTTGACGTGTAATCCCATTTCATGTCATGTAATACTTGGGGTTAAGTTTACACCAAAAAATGAATCTCTTTTTATTATTTAACCACTAAAATTTACACATTATGAACTAGACCTACACAAGCCGTGAACCACCATTTCACATCCTGAAACTTAACATGATGAAAATTCTTCATACTTCCATGTTATTATAGCCAAACCCATCTAGACCTTTTGTAAGCCTCATATGAGCACTTTGAGCCTTTAAAATATAAAAAGGACCAGCCTACATGGATCTGAGCCCTTAAAATTATTCCTATTTAAAATCCACTTATCTTTCTTCTTTAGATAACACTATTTTAACACATTAATATGAAATATTTTATATAGTTCAGCATCATCTACGTTATTCAATTTGTATAAATTTTATACTTTATTTGTTTACCTATAAATCATTTTAATTTCAAGCCAAAAATCCCCTTTCCGTCATAATTTACTCATTCATGTCATGAAATTGGAAAAATAATGTTCTCCAATACATAAAACTATCTCATACAAAATCTACAACCTTTTTAGAAATATAATTCTCAATAATGGAGGATTTGGGTCAATATGGATTCTTAACATATCCCATCAATATATTCATATACCTTTCAAAAGGATACATATAATGTAGATATACAGATCTAATTTTGTTTTACAAAATAGACCATTAAATGAACTACGAAGTAAAAAAACATGGAGAAAAATAAATTTCCCATTGAAAACGTATATAAACAACATCATTCTCTAAAGTTTTTAATGAATTCAAGTCAATAACCTTGTTAAAAATTAAATTGAAAAACAACACATGGTCAGAATAGTTATTCTGAAATGAAACAATAATATTCCACACTATCAAATATGTGGTAATTATTTCATCCGGACATAAAAATCATAATATTTTATAATTATAAACTTCAAATATTTTAGTGACAAAAAAGTTTTTACATTTGAAGAATAAACCTATGGATATTTGATACCATGAAGTCACTGACAAAATATGACTTTCTCTCACTTTGATAATGAATTATATTTTGGAGGTATGTATGTTCATCTTTCAGAAGGAGTGGGAGATAACTCTAAAGGTATTCCCATTGAGAGTAAATCCAATATTTTATTCCACCCATCTTTAGCCTTTCCTTTAATATATATTAATTTTATAATTACGATATCACATATATTATTCTATAAATACAAGAAATCAATGTTATGTTTAACCTCATGAAACCATTACTATGGATATTCATGATATATTTATTATTTGTTCTAAATATTTTTATCATTACCAATTTTTTTGTGTCTTTTATAATGTAAAATCAAAATTTTTCACCCTTACAAAATACTAATTGGCGGAAAAAGGTTTTCGATCAATATCAAAATTCCTATGATCCATTGAATGACTTTTAATATCCTTAATAAGATTAATCCATAGACAGAAACCTTGGGAAAACCATTTATAGCACTTTAATTTCGTATTTCTGTAGACAATATGAAGTTATTTGTTCATAAATTGAAAAATAATTATGTCCCTCAACACTATATCGAAAAAAATCCATATTTTTTAAAGTCATTTATAGTGAACATAGTAATTTCACACAATTGAAAATGTTCTATTTTATAAGAATCAAACACTCTAATACCTTCATTCTATAATCAAATCAACAATTAATTCTGACAAAAAAAACATCAATTTCATTTCTAGGATGTTTTCATCTTAAAATTATTGAACTAGAAAATATTTATTTATTCTTTAACAATTTCTAGGTGATAAGTTGTAAATGTAAATGAAAATAGACCATAAACTATGTTTGTTAGCAAGTATTAAATATTTATTCATTACATCTACGAATAATCCAAGATTTAGATTTCTAATTTTATCTCTAAAAGTAGAAAAAATCTTATCAAATTTCCCTTACTATGGAAAATCAGATAGATGATGTAATTTTACATCAGATGTCCATATATCCACATGTCATATTAACCTTTTTTCATTATCCAAATTTTATAATAAACATTTCAAATGTGGACATATATGAATATACCACATTTCCTTCATAAGAGTCTCTATAACTACTAAATTGGACTATGATTTTCTTTCAACTTATATCATGGTGTACCACATTTAGGCCACTCTGAAAGACGTTTGTATTCCTTCTCGTATATCACACAATCATTCATCCAGGCATGCATGTTATTTACCCCTAACCCATTGGGCATAATAATTTCATCACATTATAATGTGAATATGGAAGATCCCTATCTTTAGGTAGTATTTCTTTCAATAGTTGTATAAAATATGTAAAAATATTATCACTCAATCCATTTTCCACCTTCAAGTTAATCAATATTTACACGGTTGATAAAATTTTAAATTCTATACAACCCGTATGCAATGGTTTATTTGAAGCACGATGTAGATGATCAATGATTAGTTCTTTGTCAATTCATTATATTTAAATATCTAGAATCATTTATCCAATTTGACCAGTATTATCATCTTAAAAATCATCATCATTAATAGATATGGAATTATACCCACTTTCACCATGCCAAATACAAGTGTTGTGACCTAAATTATAACGAAGAAAAATTTGATGATCTTTTCTTTATATTATTTTAATCTTGTTTATATTTAAAAATTTCAAGAATCGTCCAGCAATAAATTACTTTTTTAGAACATTTTGTTTAGAATATTCTAAAAAAACATTGACACCACCCTTATATACCTTACTTGTTTGTAGTTTAGTAATCCGACAATGATTCATTATTATCTAAAGAAAATCTTGATTTCAAAAAAATTATTATATTTTGAAATTTAATTTAAAATTTATTTTTTTATATAATAATAAACAATATGATAAATGTTAAACATATAAAATAAACACAATATATTTGATAAATAAAATATCACTTTAAATGTATTTACTTATCATTATTTCTTAAAAACTCAAATGGTTTCATGAAATTAGCATGACCACCAAAATATATTCAAACATCATAGTCCATTATAAATTTAAAATGAATGTTCCAATATAGAAAAAATAAAAATTAGACACACATTAATTAGTAAATTAACATTATTTATAACATAAATTCCCCAAGTAAATATTTAATCAATATTTAATATAAAATAAATCGTACATCAATTAAAAAATACCTTAGATGCATGAATAATCTTAACAGAAAATAAAAATAGGGAAGAAATGAAAAAATATTAGTATTAGCATAGATCATTCAAGAAATCTAGAAAAAAGGCCATAAATTAAAACTCACCTTGATTATTGAAAACCCAACAAAAATTAGAAAAAATACCAATATATAGCAGATGGGTGAGGAATGAGAAGCCAATATCAATATAAATAAGGTGTAGAGAGAGAAAAAGAAGTGTCCAATGATTTCTGAGGGTATTTGACAGCGGTAATTACAAATTAAAGATATTAGAGTCTATAAGATTGAAGAACGAATAGTTAGGGTTCACCACTTGAGATAAAATAGACAACTTTCATGAGAAAAAAATGACCATTAAATTAGTCCACCTGATGTTTCATAAAATTTTTAAAGGTTTATATTGTCGGTTATTCAATAACTGTTATGAAAAATAACTTTATCACATTTCTTATTGAATAAATGATGTGATAAATGGAATTTTGAACTTCATTTATTTGATAAAAAATATTGAAAATAAAGGTCCAATGTTTCTAAAATCGAATTTTAAATAACTGACATGAAAAAGAGTTTATTACATAATTTATAAATAATCGATGTGAAAACGCATCGTCATAAATATATTTTTTACTAGTGTTACTAATGATTATTTTTGATTTTTATGTTAGATAGAGGAAAATAATTAATGGTTTTACTATTATTATAAAAAAATCTCAACAAAATAAGGATTATGTGATGGTTATAATACTTGGTTATTGTTGGTTTAATATTTAAATAATAAGCAAGATATTTTAAGAGAGATGTGATATCTAAATTAAAAATTTGAACTTACTATTAAAGAAGGCCTTATATTTTAATAAATTAAGATACTATTATGTGAATAGGGGCATTGGGGTGGGTAAAGGACTTAAAGGAAATTAAATTTCGAACTGTGTTTAAGGAAATTTTGAAATAAGAGTGTAGAATTGAAAGGGTGTAAGTGGTGCCTCTTTTATAACTGAATATGATTGACTTTTCCATTGAAAAGAAAGGTACATAAGGGGTAAGAATGGGAATGCATAAATTTTATGCGAGTTAGGTTTTTGAAGGATGGTAATACATGTATTTAATTCTTTACTACCTAAAAAATATTTCTATAAGCTTTAAAGTTCACGTTAATTTAAGAAAATTAGAGTCGATGTAGATTTGTCATTTAAAAACTTATTATTCTTTATTAAATACTATTCATGTCAATTAATTTTTTACTGAAATAAATTATACACTTATTACTAAATTTCAAAGTGTCAAATCCAAATTTGGGCTCTATTTATCCTAATTTAATTTTTTAAATAGGATAGGATTCACTTTTAAATCAAAACATATATGTGTTGAAATTTTATTTATAAATGTGTCATTTTAACCATTAAGTGGTCTTAACTTTATTTAACAACGATTACACACTAAATTATTATTAATTATTTTGAATATATGTTTAATAATCACACTTTATCTTTGATTTTAAATTTATTTATTTAATTGTAAAAATAAAAAATATTGTGAAAATATATTATTCTTTGAAAAATAATAGTTTTACCATGGTAACTAATATTTTACCAAGATAACTTTATATTTATTCCCAAAATTAAGTTTCCTTTATTAAATAATTTGGAACCAATCATTTAAAATTTAAAATCTATCTCAATTGATTGAATTGATAAAAATTAATTTTAAAATACTAATGTATAGTTAATTTAAAATGTTTTTTTGAGAAAATATTACTTATATTATAAAATATCAAATATAGGATTTTAATTCAAATATGATATTTAAAATTATATAATCCTACATAAAATAAATTTATTTGGTCAGAAAAACGTTTCCTATGTTTTAGTAATAAAATACATGGTGTTTTTAAAAAAATTATTTTTCACTATTCACTTAAAAATCAATTATTTTATAAAAAATACAATAATTAATCATAAGATAATATGATGATTGTAACACCCTGAGATTTTATGAAAAATATTTTTTTTAATTTTATTAATGTCTTGTGTTGTATGGTACACCAAAAGGATGTTGCACTACACGCATACCTGACTTGGCTTGCATTACACACAATCGTGACATTCTATGATAGCGTGTGTTGTACGCAATACCGAGTTTCACTAAACAATGATATGTTATATAAACTAGCCGTTATGAATATTAATACCCACTTTTAAAAATTTTATAAATTTTATATTTTGAAATGGACTTCATTTTTGGATTCGGAATATCGAAATTAGCATAGGTTGAATTTTTGGTATTTTTCTGAAAACTTTCAATTTTTGATGAATAGTGAAAACACTGGGTTACTATTTAAAACCCGACTTTTTATTTAAATAATTATTTATTTTATTTAAATTTATTTTAGGTCAAAATTGATAAATAATACTTATATAAGTTCAATGTAATTTATTTGAGTCATTTAATAATAATTTTAGATATATAAAAATTTTATTGAACTTTTCACCGTTTTTTAACCACCTCCTAGGAGAATTTGGAAATTCACATAAAACATAATTTTACCGCTTTTGTGAGTGGAATTTCAAAAATCCAAGAAACATGGTTAATATCAAGGACTAAAATGTGGTTCAATGAGATGAAAATAATTTTTGGTGAATAATAACTTTTTAGTTTTATTTACCACGGTTAAAAGTAAATATGGTAATTAATGGTAAAAATGATATTATTATTACCCTAAAACATGTCCTAATTATATTGGATAAGTGTAATTAGACCAAAAACAACCTTAGGAATAAAATATGACTATTTAGGTCCACATGGATTAGATTAGGACATTTATTATTAATTTATTTAAAGAAGGGTTAAAATAGTTAAAATCAAAGTTTAATAAATAATTCATTTTTAATATAGGGTTATACATAAGATAAATTCGACTATAAATATTCATTATAAATCAAAAGAGAGTTTCTACCTAATGGTATTTTATTTATAATTTTTAGACATTAAATAATTTAAGTTATTTATGACACAATGGTGATGCAGTAATTACTTAAATAATGAAATATTAAAATAATTGATATTATAAAGAACCAAATAAATGTAATTTTAGACTTTTGATTAATTATAATAATTTTCTAGGTTAATATGAAATGTTAGTATTTCTTTAATTAACCTTTTTCAAACTAATCATTCTATTATGAATTTTAAAAAAACCAATTACCAAATAGTATCAAAATTGACATAAAATAGTTTTTAAAACAAATATTATATTATTAATTGTTATTTTATTCATAAAAATCTAACATTCAGAAAAATGACTTATATAAGGATATATATTAATAATGAACCACTTGGGGTTCTTTTGGCTTGTTATTGTATGTTTATTAACCATATAGTGTAAGAAAACAAGAAGACACGGTAAAAGTTAAATTATTTAACTTAGAGTTAAATCTAACTGATAAGGTTAAAATTGTAACCTAAACTTGTCTAAAATATATTTGTTGAGAGTATTTATACCCATACCCACTTCATAATCTAAATAAATCAATTTTGAGCTATTTTAAACCTAATTTGACTTTATTATAAAATAATATTTTATGTGTTTTCAAAGGTGCCCCTCTCCTCCCTTATAAAAAGGGAACCCCTTCCCTCTTCTCTTCACACCCTTTTAAGCCTTGATGATCATCCAAACCCTACCCATTTCTCTTCTCCAATTCCCTAACAACATTCTGGAGGTTCTTTTATTCTCAAATGGCCAACTCTACTTCCATAAGAGGAATCTTAAAGGAAGTGTGTTGAAGAAGAGGTAATCTCTTCTTCTTATTCTCCCATGTTTCTTTCTTCTTCAACTTCATCTTCTTTAGTTGTCTCATTATAAAGTAATAACATAAGTATTAATTATATAATTATATGTTATTATAAATATGAAACAACCCTATTTTACCTTCTATCCATCCTACGGAAAATGAAATCATCGTGCGTGTGTACGTACGGAATATCGTCTCCACGCCGTGGTGTAATCTGTTTTTGACCACCACCTTACTTGGATGGGTATAATGGTGTAAATAAATAACTATATATGATTATTATAATGTGATATTTATTCAGAAATATTATACATACACTTCAATACAATTCCACGATCATTGGAATGGTATCATCGCTCGTGCGTACGTACGGACTACCGTCTCCACGAAGCGATGAGATTCATTCACCATGTTAACCATTCATGAATGATTATAAAGTATATATAATAAGTAATCATGAAATATATGACATAATAATGACACTGGATATATTTATATATATACATATATGTTTCATCTACTCAATTACATTCAATTCAATAAGGAAACGAAAAAAGCGTTCATGCGTACGTACGACCTACCGTCTCCATGAATTGTGCATTTCATTCCATTTATCGATCTATCATATATATATGTATATACTGAATATATATTATATATAAATCATTTTTTACATTCTTGAATTAAGTAAATCAGGATATAAGTAATAATATCAAGAACAACAAGTCCAAACACGTACGATAAATAAAACGATTTTACCCAAAACGCTGCTTTAACATGGAATTTACAAAAGAACGGGTAATATAAAGCCATAAGTGAACCATTTATGACATCATAACAATGAATATGATTCTGTAATAAGTCAATGACATTATTTAAATCATTATATAGAAGGTTCAGATACGTATGAATCATATCAGACCTAAGGTAAGGGATAACTTTTCCAATCTCGTTTTTATCCGAGATTATTCATTTGTTAGTATTTACTGGGGTAATATTTATCATCCATGTCAAAGTTTTATAAAAATATTTTCATGTATGTTTAAATTCCTTTTTACCCATTTTTTAATTTTAATACATGGTATGTAAGGAATCAATTTTTTGTTTACCATACGAGGTACTTTTTGACTTTTCTGGAAAAAGTACGGGAAGAATGTTTTTTTAACTTATACGGCATGAAAGGATTTTTACAGTTTTATAAAGCCTTATTTTCATGAATCTTCCTCCAAAATATTTCATGACTATTTTCAATAAAATACTTTTCTTTTTCATGACATGTTTTTAAATGAAAATGATTTTTAAGAAGAAAGGATATTTTCCTCAAGAATTCATTTCAAGTGTTTTATCAAAACCATTTTCCATATATGATGACATTATTTCATATGTGTATGTTTCAAGTATAATGTCTCTATGATTTACATGGTTTCAATTTTCTTATTATGAAATGAAATCCATTTATTTTATATGGATTATGTGATGATGGGATGATGTTTATGAAACTCATTTTATTCATTGGGTTATAATGAATGATATATGTTTATTTTGTGGCACAAGTAAGAATGATTTCATTTTGAGATGGGTGGGACCTATACCTCCCTACAATTCATTGGGTAAAGATTTATATCTCATGAGATAGACATGGATAGAATGGTATGTTAATCCGGTTCAGTGATACATGACTGGAATGAGGAGTGAACTCGATTCAGAAAGGGACTTTGTCCACTAAGATGGTCTTGGTAGAAATGCCTTGGCTACTATGGAAATCATAACAAGTATTGAATGGATTCCACAATTACATAATTTATTCCCATGCTATTTTATCAAGATTGATGTTCCTTTATGATATATGCCTTACATACTTCCAAGATTTATGTATTTGCTCAAGATTTTGATGTTTAGATTTTATGTTCAAGCTTTTGCATTCAAATGTTTATAGATTGTTTTATGTTCTATTTGTTTATCCTTACTGAGAATTTGAGCTCACACTTTTTATGTTTTCTTTTCCCCAGGATATAAAGAAAGGTTTTAGGTAAGAAAACAAAATGGGAAGATCTTTATGGGAGAAGTTGAAGATCTTTCACCATGATTAGAAGATTAAATTCCGAGTTTCCAAATACACTAAACTATTACGGTCCTTGTGTGTCTGTGTTTGTTATGTATTAAGTATTCTGAAAAAGTAATGTAATTTCTATGTACGTCAAGCTTTGGGTCTCTACAGTTGGTATCAGGGGAATGGTTTAGTCAACCTTTCGAAACTAGAATGCGATAACTTTAGTGAGATCCCTAGAGATATTTCTATGGTATGTCTAGGGATGTCCCTAAGGTTAAGTATAAGTATAGGTTATTATCCTAGAATTATGGTTACTATCTTAGAATTTAACCTAAGATGTTAGATATTGAAGGGAATCCCCCTTGATTATGATTTTGGCCTCTCACACTTTTTTTTGGGTTTTAGAAAATGGCTGGGAACGGGAAGATTCATGATAATGGAGGATATGATAGACAATGGAATGATATTCTTCATGAGAAACCGAATGAAATTGGATCTGGAGGTCCACATATTGTTATTTTTCCTAATCAGCAATCTCATAATATGATCAATAATCTCAATTTTGGTAAGTTTCCCGACTCAGCTAATAAGAGAATGATGGACTTTCATGATGATCATAGAGGAAGGAAAGTTCAATTTATATCATGTAAATCATGTGGGAAGAGGCATCAAGGAGAATGTTTCAACGAAACTGGAAGATGCTTTGGGTGCGGAAAAGAAGGACACAAATCTAGTAAGTACAAAGGAAAAGGTTCAGTTAACCCCATGGATAAGGATAATGGTATTTCTACAACATCAACAATGATTAGATGTTTTAAAGGTGAAATGTATAGACATTATACAAACCAATGACCTAAGGGAAAATCTCATGAAGAGAATCAGCATGGTCATATGGGTAGTATTTATGTGGATGATGATGAGGAGACAATAAATGATATATAATATTAAAGAAGTGTTGAAGCTTGGACAATGGTAAAAGAAGGTAGTGGAATGATTGTATGTTTATCAAGAGTTATGTTGTATAGGTAATTTAATGGTACTATGGAATAAAGAAACATCTAGCGATTGTTACACTATTGTATTTGAAAGTATATGTTGAGTGGTACCGGTAACCATGAAAGGTTATACAGATATTTTTGGAAAGAAAATGATATGAACATAATGAATGGATAAGGAGGAAATAATATGTTTGATAGTATTCATGAGATCATGATTTTTATAAGGACTAAGTGATACCATGGTTTGAGTATATAAAATTTTGGGATTTTGGTATGTGGAAAGAGTTAACTTTTTACAGCACTCATGTTTTCATTAAGGTTCATTGGGTATTAATTTTTCAAGAGAATACATGATTAAGGCATTCAAATGTTTGGAATGTGATCAACAAGACATATCTTATGATATATGGGGATCAAAGATGGTATTAACTTGCTTGTTATATGAACTCTCTGGTAATTGTTTTCACTATAATATGAGATTGGACAGAAGTATTTTGGATAAGCCTAAAGAATGGAATGGATTATGTTGGACATAAGTTAGTATTGTTTAAGGCTAGAACTTTTTTGATATTATTGATGGAAATTTATAATAATTTAGTTTTAGAAAAAGGACAACCTGTAGGATGGGCGACAACCCGTTGCGTCGGACAAGGCTGTGGGAATCGAACCCACAACTGAAGTGCGACAGGACTTTATCACCCACCATTGGCCTACAGGAAGTCCCTGTTTAGTAGAAACTAGTTTTATTATATTAAGCAGTATGATATATGAAGTATAAGCCCATTTTAAGAACCATATATTATTAATCTCACTTTAGATGAACTTATTTATTTTTGATAACTTTTTCTAACCTTTTGTTTGAGACAGATGGAATGACCCATCATTCTATCACATGATCTGCTAACACTTCACTACTGACAAATTCAACTTCATTTCTTTAAGAGATGAAGTGGAAATTTTCCATGGAATGACCAACGGTGAGATTGTACCAAAATCAAGAAAGTATTTCTTCTAATTCCAATTTCTTCAACATTAGGGAAATGATATTGAAAACCAAAAATGTTTTCCTAGTTCCCTTATATCCGATGAATCAGATGGTACCTTAGATCATCAAAAATCTATGGCTTTGTGATTGTTGTCTTTTTCATATCCATGTTCTCTACCACTCTCCATCAGAACATGATTGTTAGATTTTTCTTCCACATCCATATTTCACCTATGTTATCTTATGTGGAAACCCAATAATTAGTTAATTTGGGTAACCGTTACATTTCATACTTTAGTTTTTAAATATTGGTTTTGGTATTCCTTTTTATGATGTGTATTTCTGTTAAATAAACTTTCGAGTAGTAAACCATTTATAACCCTAATGAATTTTGAGGGAGAAATTCATTTTAAGGGGGGTAGAATGTAGCACCCCCAGATTTTATGAAAAATATTCATTTTAATTTTATTGATGTCTTTTCTTGTACACTACACCAAAAGGATCTTTCACTACATGAATCCCTGACTTGGCTTGTATTACACGCAATCGCGACCTTCCACGATAGCGTGTGTTGTACGCAATACCGAGTTTCACTAAACAACGATATGTTATATAAACTAGCCATTATGAATAGTAATACCTACTTTTTAAAATTTAATAAATTTTATCTTTTAAAATGGACTTAATTTTTGGATTCGGAATAACGAAATTAGCCTAGGGTGAATTTTTGGTATTTTTCTGAAAACATTCATTTTTTGATGAATAGTGAAAAAACTGGGTTACTATTTAAAAATCGGCTTTTTATTTAAATAATTATTTATTTTATTTAAATTTATTTTAGGTAAAAATTTATACATAATACTTATATAAGTTTAATGTAATTTATAGGAGTCATTTTATAATAATTTTAGATATATAAAAATTTTATTGAACTTTTCACCGTCTTTTACCCACCTCCTAGGAGAATTTGGAAATTCACATAAAACTTAATTTTACCGCTTCTGTGAGTGGAATTTAGAAAATCCAAGAGACACGGTTAATATCAAGGACTAAAATGTTGTTCAATGTGATGAAAATAATTTTTGGTGAATAATAACTTTTTACTTTTATTTACCACAGTTAAAAGTAAATAGGGAAATTAAGGGTAAAAATGATATTATTATTACCCTAACACGTGTCCTAATTCTATTGGATAAGTGTAATTCAACCAGAAACAACCTTAGGAATAAAATATGACCATTTAGATCAACTTTTATTAGAATAGGACATTTATTATTAATTTATTTAAAGAAGGGTTAAAATAGTTAAAATCAATGTTTAATAACTAATTCATTTTTAATATAAGGATATACATATGATAAATTCCACTGTAAATACTAATTAGAAATATAAAAATATTTCTTACCTAATGTTATTTTATTTATAATTTTTAGACATTAAATAATTTAAGTTATTTATGACACAATGGTGATGCAGTAATTACCTAAATAATGAAATATTAAAATAATTGATATTATAAATACCCAAATAAATGTAATTTGAGACTTTTTATGAATTACACTAATTTTCTTGGTTAATATGACATGTTAGTATTTATGTAATTAACTTTGTTTTAACTAATCATGCTGTTATGATTTTCAAAAAAATCAATTACCAAATAGTGTCAAAATTGACATAAAATAGTTTTTAAAACAAATATTAAATTATTAATTGTTATTTTATTCATAAAAATCTAAGGTTCGAAAAAAGGACTTATATAAGGATATATATTTTAATAATGAACCAATTGGGGTTCGTTTGGCTTGTTATTGTAAGTTTATTAACCATATAGTGTATGAAAACAAGAAGACACGGTAAAAGTTAACTTATTTAACTTAGAGTTAAATGTAAATGATAAGGTTAAAATTGTAACCTAAACATGTCTAAAATATATTGGTTGAGATGATTTAGACCCATCCCCACTTTATCTTATAAATAAATCAATTTTGAGCTATTATAAACCGAGTATGAATTTATTATAAAATAATAATTTAAGTTTTTCCAAAGGTTCCCCTCTCCTCCCTTATAAAAAGGGTACCCCTTCCCTCTTCTCATCACACCCTTTTGAGCCTTGAAGCTCGGCCAAACCCTGCCCATTTCTCTTATCCACTTCCCTAACAACATTATTGAGGTTATGGTCTTCTAAAAAGTCCAACTCTACTTCCATAAGAGGAAGCTTAAAGGAGGTGCGTCGAAGAAGAGGTAATCTCTTCTTCTGATTCTCTCATGTTTCTTTCTTCTTCAACTTCTTCTTATTTAGTTGTATAATTATAAAGTAATAACATAAGTGTTACTTATATACTGAAATGTTATTATAAATAGGAAACAACCCTATTTTACCTTCTATTCATCCTACGAAAAACGAAATCACCGCGCGTGCGTACGTACGGAATACCGTGTCCACGTCGTGGTGTAATCTGTTTTCGACCACCACCTTACTTGGATGGGTATAATGGTGTAAATAAATAACTATATATGATTATTTTAATTTGATATTTAATCTTAAATATTATACATACACTTCAATACAATTCCACGATCAAGGGGATGGTATCATCGCTCGTGCGTACGTACGGACTACCGTCTCCACGACGCGATGAAATTCATTCTCCATGTTAACCATTCATGAATGATTTTAAAGTATATATAATAAGTAATCATGAAATATATGAAATAATAATGATACTAGATATATATATATATATATATATATATGTTTCATCTAATTAATTCCATTCAATTCAATAAGGAAACGAAAACAGCGTTCATGCGTACGTACAACCTACCGTCTCCATGAACGGTGTATTTCATTCCATTTATCATTCTATCATATACATATGTATATACTGAATATATATTATATATAAATAATGTTTTACATTCTGGATTTATGTAAATCAGTATATAAGTAATAATATCAAGAACAACAAGTCCAAACACCTACGATAAATAAAACGATTTTACCCAAAACGCTGCTTTAACATGGAATTTACAAAAGAACGGGTAATATAAAGTCATAAGTGAACATTTATGACATCATAACAATGAATATGATTATATAATAAGTAAATGACATTATTTAAATCATTATACAGCATTTTAGGATACTTACAAAGCATATCGAACCTAAGGAAAGGGATAACTTTTCCAATATCGTTTTTATCTGAGATTGTTCATTCGTAAGTATTTACTGGGGTTATATTTATCATCCACATCAAAGTTTTATAAAACATTTTTCATGTATGTTTAAAGTCCTTTTTTACCTATTTTTTAATTTTACTACATGGTATCTAAGGAATCTATTTTTTGCTTACCATACGAGGTACTTTTTGACTTTTCCGGCAAAAGTACGAGAAGAATGTTTTTTAACTTATACGACATGAAAGGATTTTTTACAGTTTTATAAAGCTTTATTTTCCTAAAGATTACTCAAAAAATATTTCATGACTATTTTCAACAAAATCCTTTTCTTTTTCATGACATTTTTTGAAAAGAAAATTACTTTTAAGAAGAAAGTATATTTTCCTCAAGAATTCATTTCAAGTGTTTTATCAAAACCATTTTCCATCTATGATGACATTATTTCATATGTGTATGTTTCAAGTATAATGTCTCTATAATTTACATGGTTTCACTTTTCATATTATAAAATGATATCCATTTCTTTTATATGGAATATGTGATGATGGGATGATGTTTATGAAACCCATTTTATTCGTTGGGTTGTAATGAATGATGTATGTTTATTTTGTGGCACAAGTAAGAATGATTTCATTATGAGATAGGTGGGAACTATATCTCCCTCCAATGCATTGGGTAAAGATTTATATCTCATTAGATAGACATGGATGGAATGGTAAGTTAATCTGGTTCAGTGATACAGGACTGGAATGAGGAGTGAACTTGATTCAGAAAGGGACTTTGTCCACTAAGATGGTCTTGGAAGCAATGTCGTGGATACTATGGAAATCATAACAAGTGTTGAATCATTTTCACAATTACATGATTTATTCCCATGATATTTTATCAAGATTTATGTTCCTTTATTATATATTCCTTACGTACTTCCAATATTTATGTCTTTGCTCAATATTTTGATGTTTAGATTTTATGTTCAAGATTTTGCATTCAAATGTTTATGGATTGTTTTATGTTCTCTATGCTTACCCTTACTGAGAATTTGAGTACACCCTTTTTATGTTTTATTTTCCTCAGGATATAATGAAAGGTTTTATGTAAGAAAACAAAAGGGGAATATCTTTATGGGAGAAGTTGAAGATCTTTCACCACGATTAGAAGATTAAATTTCGAGTTTCCAAAGACACTAAAATATTATGGTCCTTGTGTGTGTGTTTTTTATGTATTAAGTATTCCAAAATGTAATGTAATTTCCATGTACGTCATGCTATGGGTCTCTACAATGATGAAAAATCCATGATTTTTTTGTTTTATAAAATTAAAATTTTAACATGTTAGAATTCAAAATTTAAATAAAATCCCAAAATATAATGAAAATAAATTCATATTGATTTATATATATTTTTCAATATAATGACTATTATTTATTCTTTATTATTTGAAAGGAACATATATATTGAATGGATTATAATTTATTTCAATTTATATTCATATATAAAAGATATATTGGTTCATGTTAATATAGAAATAAAAAACAAATGAGTTTACGCCAAAAATGGATTTCAATTTGATATGCCCATTCTAATCTATTGATAAAAAAAATACATGTTTATTTCATGTTAATTTATACTCACAAACCCCCTTTGAGCCTCTGTATAAGATCTAAGTTTAAGATAATTGGTAATGGTAGTCATTGGTGGTGATTCTGTGAATTTGGATTTTGCCGTGAGTTCTACAAGCTTAATCTTTTCCCACAAGTGATTTCTCTCAAGTCACAGTTTCTTGAGTTCACCTTTGTATTGGTCCAGGGAAATCCGTAATGAAGCTACCTTCTTTCTAGATCAGACAAATGAGCTTCATATGGAATACTTCCACTTCTGGGTTCCATTCCCTATTTTATTTATTTTCTAATACGGTTATTTTCATTTATACCAGTTAATTTATTAGATACGTTTTAATAGTAATATTTAATATTCAATATAAATAAATTTTTTGTTTATAATTTTAATTTGGCATAGTGTGTGAAATATTCTATTTAAAATATAATATATTTAAGGAGAATATACTAGGAAATATCTAGTCGTTATAATTTTTTAACGGGCGGAAGGGTAAGAAGGTATGTAATTTTTTATCTTTCAAGAACAATAATTATTTATTTAGTGTCATTTATAAATACACCATAATAACTAGCGTTATTAGTTGGTGGTGAAAAATAAAACACATCTCTTTGTGAAGGTGGTAGTCCACACGTACAGATGAGTGATATTTTTATTTCTAATAGGATTGAAATGAACATGAATAAGGGTTACACCAAATAAATAATAAAATCTTAGTATATTGAATATAATTATGTCATTATATCAATATAGTTATTATATAACTGAAATAGGTAGTTGAAGAAATAAAATAAAAGAACTCGATTAAGAGTTATAAAGTTTATTTGGGAAACCTCTTTTCGATTGCACATTGAGCCTTCACAGTTTTTCTTTTAGTGAGACCATAACATCTAGGTCAGGGGTAGGATCGTTGGTAAGGAATTTGGGTAGATCATTATTGTGCTAAATGTCTCAAAATGTGTGATTAAGAGATAATAGGGGTTCCTTTACATTATTGAGGGGAGTGAAATAATTGTAAATAATAATGTAATAAATATCACAATCATGTCAAGGGGAACCAAATGGAAATATTTTAGAAGGCATGGCATGAGAAGGATGAAATATATTCATCCCAAATTATTTATACATGTTTAAGTTGTATTTAAAACCATATCCTTTGGTTTAACACCCTCATTAGCCGCTTTTAACCTTAACAATCGTAACATATTTTCACTATTGAATGGAAATAAATTTACTTATAATGTGGAATGTGGCTAAAAAATGGTCCATAAATAAAATTTTAGAAAATTTACGATCCCATTTTTCTTATTTCAATTTTTTTTTAACATTTTATATCATTTAATAATTTTTTTATCATAAAATACCAATACAATTATATTTTGGACTATTCATTTAATTTTCCTTCAAAGGAATTAAGAAAGAAATTGAATTCAAATATATAAAAATTTACTATTAATTATACTTTATAATTACCTATTATATTTTTAATACTATAATTAATAAAAAACATATTAATTTTATTGTTTTTAAAATCATTTACCTTGATTATTTTACTTCTCACACAAGCGTTGTATCAGTGTTGCGTAAGTGTTTAAGGAATTTATACCATAAAAAATATTAAAAATAAATTAGTATAATAAGAATAACTTATTTATGTTTAAAATAATATTTTATTTTAATTCACACTAACTTTTTATCCCAATTAAAACATATAATAGAAATTAAAAATAGAGTGACATTTTTATAGTTATAGATTACCTTAAATAATATAAAGGTTATAATAAAAAGAAAGTGGAAATAAATTTCCACATTTTTTAATATTTAATGTTTATTATCGAAAAAAATCATATAATAAAATAAATACATTGATTCGGTACATTTTAATCAATATATCACAGTTTTAACCTTGTTTTACTTGTTTTATTCTTACCACAATGAAAACATTTTTACAAAGGTTACTATTCATAACAACAATAAATAAAAGGGTCCAATATATATAATTTTAACCACATAATTTAAAATATACAATTCATTTATAAATAATAAATTTCTTTTAGTGGAATAAATGAATTTTAATACTAATGTGTAAAGCACAGCGTTTTTTAGAAAAATGCATTTTTAAGCCTTAAAAGGAGTTTATATCAAAATAAAATATGATTAAAATTATTTTGTTATTAATTAGACTATTTAAAAATAAAGGAGAGTTTTTTTAATTTAAGTAAAAATCCAAAACATAATGAGACTTGTAAATTACTTTATTTAATGAAATGAAATAATAGTTTTCCAAAATTTGGTATTTCTCATAATTCACTCAAACATAATAATTTTATAAAAAATTAAAAAATAAAATCCTAATAATATTGTGAAATTATTATTTAAAAATGATATTAATTTTTTAAAATAAGATTTATAAAATTTTTATAAATCAATTACAATATCTATGCACAAAATGAAATAAAAATCATTTTTTAAGAAAAGGTATTTTTAAAGCATAAAATGAATTTATCCTCATAACTTGTCTAATAAACATAATTAAATGAAAGGAAATTCATTTAATTATATATATAATATACACATTTAATTAGGAAAATTTATAAAAATATATTTCACAAATAGAAATTATTTTTTGAAAAATTTCTTTTCCCATTCCAAAACTTTTTTCTTCATTTAACTTGATAATATATATATGATTGATTATTAATATAACTAAGGAAATAATTTATATATAAATTTCATAATATAGTTAATCATATTCATAACCTATAAAATAATGTCTTTATTATAACCATCAAATTTAAATACTAATATTTCAATGTTATACCCTAATTCATTTAATCTTATTGTTGCCTACACCACATGAAATAAAATATGTCACTTGATGAAAATAAATTCTAAAATATTTGAGTGTTACCCTCTACAACCTTATATAAATTACATAATCATTTTTTATCTACTTTTTGATAAAAAAAATTAATTTTTTTAAATGAAATACAGTGAGTATATGATAAAACATATGATCATGAATCCAAAAAAAATTTAATATTTAAAAAGAAATTTGTTGAAAACCACAATCATAAAAAGGGAAAATAAAGCATCATTTTGGAAGGAGTAAAAAATAAAATATGATTCTCACATGAAGTAACACATAATCAGGTTCCCAAATTAAGAGAACATTAGCTGGTAGTAAAAATATTGACATGGAGGATAAAAAATATCATCCAAGGAATAATAGAGAGTGATAGAGAACATGATCATAATAAAGTTAATAAACACACAACCATAAATCAATAAGAGATAAATAAGACCATGGATTCATCAGATAAAATGGTAAAATTCTAATGTTTTTATTTTAAGATCATTTTACATGAGTCTATGGAATCTATTATAATTAAGATAGAGAACACTAGAAAATACTCTTAATTGATTTCTTTCAATTATATAAGCACAATTTCATCCTTTTTTTTTGTTTTTCAAGAAGTATTTCCAATTCCAATTCATTCCATATTCAAAATTAAAGATGATTTATTTTTTCTACATGGAGTTCAAAAATTTAATTTCAAAAAATCATAAGACCCACATAAGATATTACAAGTTATTCCATATATCTCAAGACATTTATTAAAACCAAAATTGAAAGTAAAAGTAAATATAATATCTAAAATAAATTTTCATATGAATAATACATATATTATTTAAAACCACAACAATAACATGAAATTCTTAACATAAATGTTTCCATAAATAACACACCATAAAACTCTTCAAAAACACGCCTTATCAATTTTTAAACCCAAAAATCATAAACATATAATCACATAATCTTTCAATATCAACTTAAACTTTATCTATAAGAATCATTTACCACTCATAAATTCATAAAAAAAATTAATATTCTATAATCATATAATCATTAAAATATGTTAAATTTTTCCATAAATAACCTAAATCACTATAAAACCAAAAATAGAATGATATATTCTTCCATAAGTTAACTGAATATTTTTTCCTCAATTTTTTTTACTATAATCATTTAATGTTCCCAATATAGTGTGCTTATTCTAAAATAAAACTAGTCACTTAGTCCCCAAATCAATTTTTAATCTCATAGTTATCTATATGATAAAACATATTTTTCCAAAATAAAATAACCCTTTTCTCCAAATTAACCTTATTAACATCAGAAATCATATTAAACATATAAGTTATATATACATTACAAATTATGTCCAAAAAAGATAAAATAATTATTCCCAAAATAACTTTTTTATAATAGCCCATAACCTATACTTCTAGACCCGGTGCTAAAATCATTGACATTATATTTACAGATTTGATGTCGATAATTTATGACATAATTTTTTTCCATCAAACCATAAAAAATCATGGATCACTTATGAAGTAACTTTTTGATAAATATTTTAATAAAGTTTTATTATTTATTGACAACTAATTTTCTTTGTATAAGAATATTTTTGTTATCTAGGAAGAATGAAGTTTCTAATTTAGAAAGAAATATGTTGATGAGATAGAATTTGTTGAACGAAGAAGTATTTTTATTGATGATGAGTTTTGAAGGAGGATGTTGATGAATAATTAGAAGTTAGAAGTAATAAAGTTTTTTCATCCTTCTAAACAAAATCAAACACTAACTTGATGATTAAAAAGGTCTCACAAATAATGACAAACTTCATGATAAAATATTTTTCAGAAATGGTGGAGATTATTGAAGAAATAATTATCACTAAAAATAATCTGTCAGATCAAACATTCAGCAAATCAGAACTAATATTTTTAGAAAATTTGAACCAGTTTTCTGAGAAAAATCAGAACCAAGATTATGGGAAAATAGGAACCAGTTTTATTAGAAAAATCGGAACCATGTTTTTAAGAAAATTGGAACTATTTTTCTAAGAAAAATCAAAACCATTTTTCTAAGAAAATAGTAAAAAGTTTTCTGAGAAAAATCAGAACCATGATTCTAAGAAAATTAAAACCGGTTTTTTAAGAAAAATATGAAAAAAGACTCTGAGAAAACCGAAAATAGTTTTTTGAGAAAAATCAGAACCAAGATTCTGTGGAAATTGGATCTAAGATCCAATTTTATCATACTCAGAAAATGAGACCCAGGATCCAAAAATATCGTTCTGAGAAAGATATGATGAGTTGAAGAAGCCAAACCTGAATTTAAATTTTTTTTATAAAACTCATAGGAATTTTAGGAGATTTGAAGAAGTCAAATATTGAACATTAAACTTGATATATTTTTGAAGTTTTTGAAAATTAATGAAGCATAAAATATTTCATGTTTCTCACCTTTGGTTTTGGAGTTTCATATTAATACTTTCTCAGATCATTCATTCATTTGCAACTTTTATATATACGCAAAAGGAAGAGCACTGGATAATTAGAAGTGAAAATTTACCACATGATTGAAGAATACTTTTATTGGGTTTTTGAGTAGTGACTAATTTAAATAACTTTTATAGGAAAATCAGAATCATTATTCTGAGAAAAGAATAACCATTATTTGGAGAAAATCGGAACCACTTTTCTTAGAAAAACAGATCCAGCTTTCTGAAATAATTGGATCCAGCATTCTGAGTATAGAGAAGTTTTAAAAATAGTTTTTTTTTATTTTGTTTGGATATATTTTTTTTAAGAAAACATTATAAAATTATAGGAGTCAGTATAATATTATCTATTGGGAGATAAATGGCGTATAACAGGATTTGGCACATGTTGTATTCACTTCCTCATAATAGTGGATTTCCAAAGACCCACGGGAGTGGCTATGGCAAGGATGTAAGTTCTGACACTGTGGATGAACCTTGTAAATATTGTTTTCTTTTCTTGATTTCATACCTTTTCATGAATGATTATTTAATAAATTTTGATAAGGATATAAATCTTAATATGTTACAGTGGTTAAGTTTCTAAAAGTTTTGAAAATTATAAAAAGTGATAAACTAGTTCAATCTCCCCTTCTCAGTTGTCATTCAATCGTTGGAACTTTAATTAGTATCATAGGTGAAAGTTCCCTTGTTGAGTCATTATAATGGATAATATCAATTCTTTCAAAACTACAGGAATTACAACATTAGATGGAAAAATTATTATGGATGAAAAAAATCGGATGATTCTCTATATCCTATCGCTTTTTCTAGAAGTTGTTGAAGTTTATATTATTGGTTTTCCACCTATTGATGAAGATTATCCTATAGAATTTGTTGATAAGATAAATATGGATGTTTTTCGAAAGTATATAAATGAAATACTTTTTTTCTTATCATAAAAATTTTAGTTGAAAGTGATGAGTCTCAAAACATCAAAAAAGTATGTGGGATAAGTTAGAAGGTTTTTTCAAAGGGAATACTAAAGTCAAGAAAGAAAATCTACAAATCTAGAGTAGTGAGTATAAAAACATTATAATGAGGGATGAAGAAAATATTAAAGAATAATTCACCAAATTAAATGAAATTGTTTGCAACATTAGAGATTTTAAAGATGTGATGGAAGATTCCACAATTCCAAAGAAACTTTCCAGATAGGTTTGATTATAAAATTTATTATTTAGAATATAAGGATGATTTATATCTTGATGAATTGCATAACCATATTATTTCTTATAAAATGGGGAAATACCTTTGTTTAAAAATAAGTTGAAAGATGTAATGGATTCTGACGCTATGAGAAATATGAAAATCCAACATTGGGAAGAAGCATATCCTTGTGAGTCTGATGATAAAGTGGATGATGAGCTGAATGAAAAAATCATGTCTCTTATATCCAAGAGCTTTTGAAGAGGAAGAGGCAATTATGTAGGTAAAATTATTTTTAAATGTTTTGAGTGTGGTGTTATCAAACACTTTTCTATGAATTTACCTAAGAGGAATGTTGGAGAATATCTGGATGATTCTGATTAAAAACCTTGATGGAAGATGTTGATCAAAAATGATAAAGAAGAAAAGTCTTCCAATAGATACAAGAATAAGTTTACTAGAAACAAAACTAGTATGCTGAGTTAGAAAGTAGAATCAGAATCAAATAAAAATAATTCATCTGAAGATGAATGTTTAAAAAAATTCAGAACCTTCATTACAAAAATTGAGAAAACAAATATTCCATAGATAGTGAAGAAGGTAGTGAGGAATCATATAAAGAGTTCCATCTCAGGGATGGATTGTTACATGTATTTATCATGAAAAAACTTTGAAGAATAAATTATACTAATGAATAAATATCATGAATAAGTTGTTGATGTTGGAAAAGATTTCATCAAACATGATGTTGACTACATTTAGTCAAATATTAGACTTCTAAAGTTGCTAAGATGGCATAATATGAGAATTAGATAAAATCTTCTCTTACCAAAAATAATGTTTAATCAGATTATTTTAACATTTCAGGTTCTAGAATTTTTTAGGAAATCTTGGGCTGGGAAAGGAAGTGATAAAACTATCCATTCTACAAAAGTATAATAATTACTCAAAATAAATGATGGTCCACATCCTGAAAATGTTAGATATGAAAGAAGTTAACAACATTAAAGAAGTGTTTATATAGTAAAATTCACTTGAATAGAAAATATAGATTTGATGGGTATTTTTTGTGTTGTGGAATATATGGGAACAAAGATTAAACGTTTCAGCATAACATATCATTCCTCAGAATAAGGTTTGAGAAAAATGAAATAAATAGTGAAATAAGAATGAGTAACTTTCCTAACCTATAGGAGGTTGAAAAGGTTAATTCTCAAGATGTTAGAAAAATTCCAATAAAGAATCAATTTTAATGTTTAGAAGTAGTTTGGGATGATGTGGCCAGTCTGGTCATCATGCTAAAAGATGTATGAGACTTCTTCCATAACAAGTTTCTTATGATAGAAAAGAAAAGAAACCTCAAAAGAAGAAGGTTGAAGAAATTTTTTTTATTATTAAGATATCCTTGAAAGAAAGTAAGAGGAACAAACCATGTATACTTGATAGTGGGTTTTCCTCAAATATGATAGGTGATAGAAAATTTTTGAAACATGTTGAAAGTCATGATTGAGGATCAGTCACTTTTTGAAATGATAATTCCTTACAAATCAGAGGAATCATAATAGAAGAGACTGAATCAGAGAAATTGAAATCTAAGGAATTTTTAATTGTTGATGGGCTAAAACACAATTTACTTAGTATAAGTCAACTTTCTGAGGATAGAAAATAATAAATATTCAGACATTATTTTTTCTTATCAAAAGTATAAAAGATAGAAAACTCATTAAAAAATAAGAAAGAACCAGTGATAATCTCTATCAAATAGGAGAATTCAATAACTCATGTTACTTGAGTTATGAAGATGAAAAACAGTTGTGTAACTAATGATATGGACACCTTGGGAAGAAAAATGTAAATAAACATTCTAAAGTTGATGATGTCTATAACTTTCTATAATTTAAATGAAGGGACGAAGATGTTTATATTACTTGCTAGAAAGGAAATATAACTAAAAAAATTCATAAAAGAGTTTAGATTCAATCTACCAAACCACTTGAGCTTATTCATTATTATTTATGTGTATCGATGAGACATTAATTAAAAAAAGAGACTTATACTTTATCACTTTTACTGATTATTTCAATCAGATGAAAAACAAAATGTTCATGAAGCACAATACAATAGATATTGAAATGTTTAAATTTTTCAGAAAAGTTGTTGAGAAAGAATTGGGGGTTTCCATCAAGAAGTTGAGAACAAATAATTGTACTAAATTACCAAAACAATTATTTCAAATCTTATTTGAGAAAATATCGTATTAAAAATATGTATAGGTATCCCTATAGACCACAATAAAATAGAGTAGTAGAAAGAAATAATATAAGCTTGGTGGAAATGGGAAGAAGTATGTTAGCATAATACAAAATTTCAAAATTAATTTATAGGGAAGCTGATAGTTCTATTGTACATGTTCAAAATAGATTCTTTTTGAGATAGGAAACACACATGAATCCTTATGAAATATGTTATAACAAAAAACATTCATTGAAATACCTAAAAGTTTTTGGAATTCCATGTTTTATCATTTTCAAATATCCATATTTTGGAAAGTTTGATGAGAAAGATGAGGAAGGAACTTTCATGGGATATTCAACTAATAGGAGAAATTTAAAATGTTGGAACAAATGTTCTCAAAATTTGGTGGACTCATATGATGTGAAAATAATTGAAAATAAAAGTTACTTAACAAAGGTTGTTGAGAATGATGAGGAGGATAAATTTGAGACTTCTAATAATAGTGAAATTAATTTAAAACATTCTTATCGCGATTGAAAAGAATCACGTGATGAGGAAATTCTAGATGTGAAAGAAAAATTAAGATTTCATACCTTATGATAACATGTTGAATTTTAAAATATTATTGGGAATCATAAGGCTCTAGTTTAGTCCATAAAGAAGTTGATATTAAGAAATCATACTTCACTTATCTCAAAAGTTCAACCAGAATCCGTTTCAGAGGATATTCAACATAAATAATGGGATGATGATATGAATGAAGAGCTATATTAGATTGAAAAGAATGAAACATGGGAACTTGTTCCAATTCCATAAAATAAAAATTCTATTGGAACCAAGTGGGTTTATAAAAACAAATTTAATGATCTTGGAGAAGTTTCAAGAAACAAAGAAAGACTTGTTTGTAAAGGATATGCATAGGTGGATGTTTTGGATTTTGATGAAATATTTTCCCTTATTGCAAGGATTGGAACTATTTGAATGTTTATTGTTGAGGATAATCATCGGGATTACAAAGTTTATCAGATGGATGTAAAGTTTTCTTTCATAAATGGTGAGATTGAGGAATAAATTTACTTAGATAAACCTTGTGGGTTTTTACTTGATGTGGATAAAACAATGTTTTTAAATTGAAGAATTATTTTTATGGGATGAAACAAGATTCACATGACTAGTATTCGAATCTTGATAATTATTTTAGAATGATGAAATTTGCAAATGAAAAATTTAATAGAAACTTGTATGTGAAAGTCGTTTACTCTGGAACTTTAATTGTAATTGTTTATGTGGTTGATATAATTTTTCTAGGTATGAAGAAAATATTTGTGAATAGTTTATAGAAGAAATGAAGAGGTTTTAAATTTAAATGTACAAAGAGTTAACTTTCTTCCTTAGATTAAAAGTTTAAGAAAATTAAAAATGTATTTTCTTATCTCAAGATAAGTAAACTAGGGAATTGTTAAATAAGTATGGGATAGATGAATCCAAAGATTTTTCAACTCCTATTTTAGTGAGCACAAAGTAGAGTAAAAATGAATCTGGAATAAGTATGAATCAGAAAGACTTTCAAAATATGATTGGAAATATTCTTTACCTTATATCCTCAAGGTCTGGTATAGTTTATACTATGAATTTATGTTCTATATATAAATGTAATCCAAAAGAATCTCATATGTTGGTAGCAAAGAGGATTCTAAGATATTTCAATTGAACAAATTCACCTGAGTTGTTATGCAAAAGAAATTGTGAGATGAATTTTATTGGTTATACTATTGTCTATTGGGATGGAGATTTTAATTATATAAATTCAACCTCAGGAGAAAAAATTTTCCTAGGTGATTGTTGTGTGAGGTGGAATAGTAAGAAACAAAGTTAAAAAACATTGAGTACAACCAAATCTGAATATATTTCATCCACTCAAGATTTTAATAAAATTTTGTGGATGAATGTTCAGTTAAAAGATATAGAAGTAAAAGTTTCTAAACCATAGAAGATAATTTGTGATAATCAGAGTGAAATTGATATTTCTAAGAATCTTATCCAACTTTTTTGATAAAAAAACATTGATATAAGGTTTTAATTTATTAAAGAGAAATTTATTGCTGGCTATTTTTTGTTGGAATACCGATAAAAAAGTATAATATTACTGATATATTTACAAAAGAAATATTGAAGGAAATATTTGTTGAATTGAGTCTACATATTCATGTTCAGCCTCATATCATGTCTTCCTAAACCATATAAGGAAGAACCCCACCATGCTTGGGATTATGTTAACAAAGGGGAGAGAAAGTGACAGCTTTAATAAGATTTTTTACTTATCTTTATTTTATGAATCTAGAGATGTGGTTATCATATAATGGGAGAGATAAGAAAAAAATTGAGAGAAAAAGAAAAGTGATAAAAAAAGAAAAGTGAGAAAAGAAATGATATGATTGAGAGAAAAAGAAAATTGAGGGGGAGTTATCTTTGTATAGACGCAAAATTTTCTTTCCATTAGGGGATGGAATTACTTCAAAAACATTACTTTATCCAGTAGTGTGGTGTAAGGACACTCATTTTTGAGAGAGATAATGTTTTAATAAAATTAAAAAAACATGAGTTGTTTACAAATGTTGAGTTGTGAAAAAATTATGAGAGTCGGAAAAGTTATTAACGAGGGTTTTCTACAAATCTAAAGGGGAAGATTGAAGTACCTTTTTGATAAAAAAATTTCAGAATGTTTTTGTCTTTGTTGAAAAAAAATCTTTTTTTAAATAAGAATCTTTTTTTTCTAGGAAGAATGATGTTTCTTGAGTCAGAAAAAAAAAAGAAGTTTCTGAGATAGAAGTTACTGAATGAAGAATTATTTTTGTTGATGAAGATTTTTGAAAGAGGATATTGTTTAAGTTTGAGAAATTATAAGTTAGAAAGTTTTTCAAACATTAAAAACAAAATTACATGATTCTTTTCTGATCAAGAAGTTCTAAAAAATCATGAAAACTTTTATAATGGAAGCTTTTTAACAAATAGTGTAGGGTTAGAATAAATCAGAATCACTAAAAAATGCTGAAATAGGATCCAAAATTCTTAATCTGAAAAAAGGAACCAACATTCAGAAAATCAGAACTAAGATTCTGAGTAAATTGGAACCAGTTTTCTAAGAAAAATTGGAACCCTGATTTTGAGAAAATCAGAACTAGTTTTCTAAAAAAACCAGAACCAAGATTTTGAGAAAATTGAAATGAGTTTTGTAAGAAAAATTAGAACCAAATTTCTGTGAGAATCAGAACCAGTATTCTAAGAAAAATTGGAACCATGTTTTTGAACAAATTTGAACCAGTTTTCTAAGAAAAATAATAACTAAGATTTCAGAAAATCGGAACCAGTTTACTGGAAAAAATATGAACCACGATTTTGAGAAATTCAGAACTAATTATCTGATAAAAATAGGAATTCAAATTTTGAGAAAATCAGAACCAAGATCCATATTTATCTTACTTAGAAAATCGGACCCAAGATCCACCATTACCATTCTAAAGAAGATGTTTAGATTTGAATAAGTCAAACTTGAATTTCTATCTTTCATAAATGTCAATGAAATTTAAGGAGGTTTGAAGAAGTCAAAAATTGAACTTTAAATGAGATATATTTGATAAATTTTTGAGGTTTAATAAAGCAGGAAATATTTCATGTTTCTTATATTTGGTTTTCGAGTCACCTAAAATACTTTCTCATATCATTAATTCATTTTAAAATATATATATATATATATATATAAAAGGTGGAACGTTGTAGAATTTGACCCAAAAAGTTCCCACCTGATTGAAGAATATTTTTATTGAGTTTTTGAGAAGAGACAAGTTAGAATCACCATTCTGAAAAAAATTGGAATCACTATTCTGAGAAAAGTAAAAATAGTATTCTAAGAAAATCAAAAACCACTTTTTTGAGCAAATTAGATCCAACTTTCTGCAAAAATCAGATCCAGCATTCTGAGTGAGGATCAGATTCAACAAATTATTTATTATTTTGTTTGGATAAATTATTTTATAAGAAAACATTGTAAACTGATATGATTCAGTATAATGATTCTTATATGGAGAGAGAAGGTTTCTAATGGGATTTTTCAAAATTTGTATCCACTTCTTCATAAGAGTGGATTTCCGTAGACCCATGGGAGTGGCTATGGAAATGACATATGTTCTCATACTAAGGCCCAACCTTGTAAATATTATGTGTTTTCTTGATTTCTTACATTTTAAAGCATGAGTATTTACTAAAGATACATAAGGATATAAATCATAATAGGTTTCATGGTTTAATTTTCGAAAAGTATTGAAACTTATAAAAAGTGAACACTAGTACAAAAATGACCTTTAGCAGCCGCCAAAAGCCGTAGCTAAAGGCCTATAGCGGCTGCCTAACGGCCGCCAAACGGTGGCCGCTTCTGCCCCATTGCTGTTACTATCAGCGACCACCATTTGGCGGACGCTGTAGGTAAGCCGGGATGGGCTTTAGCGGCCGCCATTTGGCGGCCGCTATTGCCCGGACCTATAGCGGCTACCAAATGGCGGCCGCTATAGGTCTCCTTGAAAAACCTATAGCGGACGCCAAATGGCGGCCGCTATTACATTTTAATTTTTTTAAAAAAAATAAATTATACATTAATATACCTAAATAAATCACAGCTTTCATCTTCCAGGCTCTGCATCCATCATCACATATAACTGCATAACAAAATTTAATAACAAACTTAGTACCGAATAAAACCTAGAAAACAAATATTTAACTTCAAACTTAATGTAACAGATCTAAATTATTTGATTTTCAAAATAATATTCATAATTTTGATTACCGTTTTATAAATTTAAAATCATTAATTCTATTGTTCTAATTGGATTGTTGTCTTGTGATTTCAGGTCAATCTGATGCCGTACGCTATGAGTTTGACCGTTAGACGCCCGTTTTGGCCGTTTATGACACCAGAACGGCGTTCCCGCTCATCGCGGGCGCACGACACGTCTGATTGACATGATGTTTGCTCGACCACATCACAGTTCACTCACCCTTTTATGTCCTCCGATTTCAGGTCATTCGGACTTCGTTCGGCCAGTTTCCCCCCCCCCCCCACGCGTGTTTATCAAGCGCGTGCAATGCTTAAAGAACACATAATGAGCCCTATGACGCAGACCGCATGTCCGATTGACGTTCCGTCTGTGCGTGCACATCGCGAATAATAATTGGATTGTTGTCCTTTGATTTCCGGTCAATCTGATGTCGTACGCTATGAGTTTGACCGTTAGACGCCCGTTTTTGCCGTTTATGACACCAGAACGGCGTTCCCGCTCACCGCGGGCACACGGAATGTCTGATTGATGTGTCGTATGCTCGACCACATCAAAATTCACTCACCCTTTGATTTCATCCGATTTCAGGTCATTCGGACTTCGTTTGGCCAGTTTGGACCCCCCCCCCCCCATGCGTGTATATCAAGCGCGCACAACCCTTAAAGAATGCATAATGAGCCCTACCGCGCAGACCGTGTGTCCAATTGACGTGCCGTCTATGCGTGCACGTCGCGAATAATAATTGGATTGTTGTCCTGTGATTTCAGGTCAATCTGATGCCGTACTCTATGAGTTTGACTGTTAGACGCCCGTTTTGGCCGTTTGTGACACCAGAACGGCGTTCCCGCTCACCGCGGGCACACGGAATGTCCGATTGACATTCCGTCTACTCAATCACATCAAAATTCACTCACCCTTTGATGTCGTCCGATTTCAGGTCATTCGTACTTCGTTCGACCAGTTTGGACCCCCCCACGTGCGTTTATCAAGCGCGCGCAACGCTTAAAGAACGCATAATGAGCCCTACCGTGCAGACCGCACGTCCGATTGATGTTCCCTCTGCGCGTGCACATCGTGAATAATAATTGGATTGTTGTCCTATGATTTCATGTCAATATGATGCCCTACGCTATGAGTTTTACTATTATACGCTCGTTTTGTCCGTTTATGACACCAGAACGGAATTCCCGCTCTCCGCGGGCACACGGCACGTCCGATTGACCTGTCGTCTGCTCGACCACATCACAATTTACTCACCCTTTGATTTCGTCCGATTTCAGGCCATTCGGACTTCGTTCGGCCAGTTTGGACCCCCCCCCCCACGCGCGTTTATCAAGCGCGCGCAACACTTAAAGAACGCATAATGAGCCCTACGTCGCAGACCGCATGTCCGATTGACGTGTCGTCTATGCGTGCACGTCACGAATAATAATTGGATTGTTGTCCTGTGATTTCAGGTCAATCCGATGCCGTACGCTATGAGTTTTACTGTTAGACGTCTGTTTTGGCCGTTTATGACACCAGAACGGCGTTCCCGCTCACCGTGGGAAAACGGCAGGTCCGATTGACGTGTCGTCTGCTCGAACACATGACAATTCACTCACCCTTTGATGTCGTCTGATTTCATGCCATTCGGACTTCGTTCGGCCAGTTTGGACCCCCCCACGCGTGTTTATCAAGCGCGCGTAACCCTTAAAGAATGCATATTGAGCCCTACCGCGCAGACCGCACATCCAATTGACGTGTCGTCTATGCGTGCACGTCGCGAATTATAATTGGATTGTTTTCCTGTGATTTCAGGTCAATTTGATGCCGTACGCTATGAGTTTGACCGTTAGACGCCTGTTTTGCCCGTTTATGACACCAGAACGGCGTTCGCACAAACCGCGGGAACATGGCACGTACAATTGACATGTCGTCTGCTCGACCACATCAAAATTCACTCACCCTTTGATTTTGTCCTATTTCAGGTCATTCGGACTTCGTTCGGCTAGTTTGGACCCCCCACGCGCGTTTATCAAGTGCACGCAATGTTTAAAGAACGCATAATGAGCCCTACGGCACAGACTGCATGTCCTATTGACGTTCCATCTGCGCGTGCACGTCGTGAATAATAATTGGATTGTTGTCTTGTGATTTCAGGTCAATCTGATGTCGTACGCTATGAGTTTGACCGTTAGACGCCCGTTTTGGCCGTTTATGACACCATAACAGCGTTCCCGCTCACCGCGGGCACACGGCACATCCGATTGACGTTCCATCTTCTCGAACACATCACAATTCACTCACCCTTTGATGTCGTCCGATTTCAGGTAATTCGGACTTCGTTCAGCCCATTTGGACCCCCCCCCCCACGCGCGTTTATCAAGCGGGCGCAACCCTTAAAGAACGCATAATGAGCCCTACCACGCAGACCGCACGTCCGATTGACGTGCTGTTTGCGCATGTACGTCGAGAATATTAATTGTATTGTTGTCCTGTGATTTTAGGTCAATCCGATGTCGTACGCTATGAGTTTGACCGTTAGACGCCCGTTTTGGCCGTTTATGACACCAGAACGGAGTTCCCGCTCACCGCAGGCACACGGAACATCCGATTGACGTGCCGTCTAATCTACCACATCAAAATTCACTCACCCTTTTATGTCGTCCGATTTCAGGTCATTCGGACTTCGTTCGGCCAGTTTGGACCCCCCCACGCGCGTTTATCAAGCGCGCGCAACGCTTAAAGAACGCATAATGAGCCCTACTGCACAAACCGCACGTCCGATTAATGTTCCGTCTGTGCGTGCACGTCGAAAATAATAATTGCATTGTTGTCCTGTGATTTCAGGTCAATCTGATGCCGTACGCTATGAGTTTGACTGTTAGACACCCGTTTTGGCCGTTTATGACACCAGAACGGTGTTCCCGCTCACCGCGGGCACACGGCACGTCCGATAGATGTGTCGTCTTCTCTACCACATCACAATTCATTCACCCTTTGATGTAGTCTTATTTCAGGCCATTCAGACTTCGTTCAGCCAGTTTGGACCCCCCCCCCCCACGCGTGTTTATCAAGCGCGCACAACGCTTAAAGAACGCATAATGAGCCCTATGGTGCAGACCGCACGTCCGATTGACATGCCGTCTATGCGTGCACGTCGAAAATAATAATTGGAATGTTGTCCTGTGACTTCAGGTCAATCTGATTCCATACACTATGAGTTTGTCTGTTAGACGCCCGTTTTGGCCGTTTATGACACCAGAACGGCATTCCCGCTCACCTCGGGAAAACGGCACATGCGATTGATCTTCCGACTGCTCTAACACATCACAATTCACTCACCCTTTTATTTAGTCCAATTTCAGGCCATTCGGACTTCGTTCGGCCAATTTGGACCCCCCCCCCACGCGCGTTTATCAAGCACGCGTAACCCTTAGAGAACACATAATGAGCCCTACCACGTAGACCGCACATCTGATTGACGTGTCGTCTACGCGTGCACGTCGAGAATAATAATTGGATTCTTGTCATGTGATTTCAGGTCAATCTGATGCCGTACGCTATGAGTTTGACCGTTAGACGCCCGTTTTGGCCGTTTATGACACCAGAACGGCGTTCCTGCTCACCGCGGGCACACGGCATGTCCGATTGATGTGTTGTCTACTCGACCACATCACAATTCACTCACCCTTTAATGTCGTCCGATTTCAGGTCATTCGGACTTCGTTCGGCCAGTTTGGACCCCCCCCCCCACGCGAGTTTATCAAGCGCGCACAACGCTTAAAGAACGGAAAATGAGCCCTACGGCGCAGACCGCCCGACCTATTGACATGCCGTCTGCACATGCACGTCGCGAATAATAATTGGATTGTTGTCCTATGATTTCAGGTCAATCTGATGTGGTACGCTATGAGTTTGACTGTTAGACGCCCGTTTTGGCCGTTTATGAAACCAAAACAGCGTTCCCACTCACCACGGGCACACGGCACGTCCGATTGGCGTTCCGTATTCTCGAACACATCACAATTCACTCAGCCTTTGATGTCATCCAATTTCAGGTCATTCGTACTTCGTTCGGCCCATTTGGACCCCCCCCCCCCCACGCACGTTTATAAAGCGCGTGCAACCCTTAAAGAACGCATAATGAGCCCTACCGCGTAGACCGTGCGTCCGATTGACGTGTCGTCTATGCTTCCATGTCGCGAATAATAATTGGATTGTAGTCCTATGATTTCAGGTAAATCCGATGCCATACGCTATGAGTTTGACCGCCAGATGCCCGTTTTGGCCGTTTATGACACCAGAACGGCGTTCTCGCTCACCGCGGGCACACGACACGTCTGATTGGCATGCCGTCTACTCGACCACATCAAAATTCACTCACCCTTTGATTTCTTCCGATTTCAGGTCATTCGGACTTCGTTCGGCCAGTTTGGACCCCGCCCCCCCCACGCGCGTTTATCAAGCGCGCGCAACGCTTAAAGAACACATAATGAGCCCTACCGCGCAGACCACACGTCCGATTGACGTGCAGTCTACGCGTACACGTCGCGAATAATAATTGTATTGTTGTACTATGATTTCAGGTCAATCCGATACCATACGCTATGAGTTTGGCCGTTAGACGCCCGTTTTGGCCGTTTATGACACCAAAACAGCATTCCCGCTCACCGCGGGCACACAGCACGTCCGATTAACGTTCCGTCTCCTCGACCACATCACAATTACCTCACCCTTTGAATTCATCCTATTTCAGGTCATTCGGACTTCGTTCGGCCCATTTGGACCCCCCACGCGCGTTTATCAAGCGCGCGCAACCCTTAAAGAACGCATAATGAGCCCTACCGCGCAGACCGCGCGTCCGATTGACGTGCCGTCTATGCGTGCACATCGCGAATAATAATTGGATTGTTGTACTATGATTTCAGGTCAATCTGATGTCGTACTCTATGAGTATGACCGTTTATGACACCAGAACAGCGTTCCCACTCACCGCGGGCACACGGCACGTCCGATTGACGTTTCGTCTCCTCGACCACATCAAAATTCACTCACCCTTTGATGTCGTCCGATTTCAGACCATTCCGACATCGTTCGGCCCGTTTGGACCCCCCCACGCGCGTTTATCAAGCGTGCGCAACCCTTAAAGAACGGATAATGAGACCTACCGCGCAGACCGCACGTCCGATTGAAGTGTTGTCTATGCGTTCAAGTCGCGAATAATAATTGGATTCTTGTCCTGTGATTTCAAGTCAATCCGATGCCGTATGCTATGAGTTTTACCGTTAGACGCCTGTTTTGGCCGTTTATGAGACCAGAACGGTGTTCCCGCTCACCGCGGGCACACGGCACATCCGATTGACGTTCCGTCTGCTCGAACACATCACAATTCACTCACCCTTTGATGTCGTCCGATTTCAGGCCATTCGGACTTCGTTCGGCCAGTTTGGACCCCCTCACGCGCGTTTATCAAACGCGCACAACGCTTAAAGAACGCATAATGAGCCCTACGCGCAGACCGCACATCCGATTGACGTGCCTTCTATGGGTGCACGTCTCGAATAATAATTGGATTGTTGTCCTTTGATTTCAGGTCAATCCGATGTCGTACGCTATGAGTTTGACCGTTAGACGCCCGTTTTGGCCGTTTATGACACCAGAACGGCGTCCCCACTCACCGCGGGAAAACGGAACGTCCGATTGACATGTCGTCTGCTCGACCACATCACAATTCACTCACCCTTTGATGTCGTCCGATTTCAGGCCATTCGAACTTCGTTCGGCCAGTTTGGACCCCCCACACGCGTTTATCAAGCACGCGTAACCCTTAAAGAACGCTTATTGAGCCCTACCGTGTAGACCGCACGTCCGATTGACGTTTCATCTATGCGTGCACGTCGCGAAAAATAATTGGATTGTTGTCCTGTGATTTCAGGTCAATCTGATGCCGTACGCTATGATTTTGACTGTTAGACGCCCGTTTTGGCTGTTTATGACACCAGAACGGCATTCCCGCTCACCGCGGGCATACGGCACGTCCGATTGACGTGTCGTATGCTCGACCACATCAAAATTCACTCACCCTTTGATGTCGTCCGATTTCAGGTCATTCAGATTTCGTTCGGCCAGTTTGGACCCACCCCCCACGCGCATTTATCAAGCGCGCGCAAGGCTTAAAGAACGCATATTGAGCCCTACGGCACAGACCGCACGTCCTATTGACATGTCGTCTCCGTGTGCACGTCGCTAATAATAATTTTATTGTTGTCCTGTGATTTCAGGTCAATCTGATGTCGTACGCCATGAGTTTGACCGTTAGACGCCCGTTTTGGCCGTTTATGACACCAGAACAGCGTTCCCGCTCACCGCAGGCACACGGCATGTCCTATTGATGTGTCGTCTCCTCGACCACATCACAATTCACTCACCCCTTGATTTCTCCCGATTTCAGGTCATTCGGACTTCGTTCGGTCCGTTTGGACCCCCCCCCCCCCCATGCGCGTTTATCAAGCACGTGCAACCCTTAAAGAACTCATAATGAGCCCTACCGTGCAGACCGCGCGTCAGATTGATGTGCCGTCTACGCGTGCATGTCGCGAATAATAATTGGATTGTTGTCCTGTGATTTCAGGTCAATCCGATGCCGTACGCTATGAGTTTGACCGTTAGACGCCCGTTTTGGCCGTTTATGACACCAGAACAGCGTTCCCGCTCACCGCGGGCACACGACACGTCCAATTGATGTGCCATCTGCTCTACCACATCAAAATTCACTCACCCTTTGATGTAGTTTGATTTCAGGTCATTCGGACTTCGTTCGGCCAGTTTGGACCCCCCACGCGTGTTTATCAAGCGCGTGCAACGCTTAAAGAACGCATAATGAGCCCTACCGCGTAGACCGCACGTCCGATTGACGTGCCGTCTGCGCTTGCACGTTTCAAATAATATTTTTATTGTTTTCCTTTAATTTCAGGTCAATCCGATGCCGTAAGCTATGTGTTTGACTGTTAGACGCCTGTTTTGGCCGTTTATGACACCAGAACGGCGTTCCCGCTCACCGCGGGCACACGGCACGTTCGATTGACGTGTCGTCTGCTCGACCACATCATAATTCACTCACCCTTTGATGTCGTCCGATTTCAGGCCATTCGGACTTTGTTCGGCCAGTTTGGACCCCCCCCCCACGAGCGTTTATCAAGCGCGTGCAACGCTTAAAGAACGCATAATGAGCCCTACGGCGCAGACCGCAAGTCCGATTGACGTGTCGTCTATGCGTGCACATCAAGAATAAAAATTGGATTGTTGTCCTATGATTTCAGGTCAATCCGATGCCGTACGCTATGAGTTTGACCGTTAGACACCAGTTTTGGCCGTTTATGACACCAGAACGGCGTTCCCGCTCACCGCGGGAAAACAGCACGTCTGATTGACGTGTCGTCTACTCAACCATATCACAATTCACTCACCCATTGATTTCATCCAATTTTAGGCCATTCAGACTTAGTTCATCCAGTTTGGACCCCCCCCCCCCCACGCGCGTTTATCAAGCGCGCGTAACCCTTAAAGAACACATAATGAGCCCTACCACGCAGACCGCACGTCCGATTGATTTGTCGTCTACACGTGCACTTCGTGAATAATAATTGGATTGTTTTACTGTGATTTAAGGTTAATCTGATGCCGTACGCTGTGATTTTGACCATTAGACGCCCGTTTTGGCCGTTTATGACAGCAGAACGGCGTTCCCGCTCACCGTGGGCACAGGGCATGCCCGATTGACATGTCGTCTGCTCGAACACATCACAATTCACTCACCCTTTGATGTCATCCAATTTCAGGTCATTCGGACTTCGTTCGGCCAGTTTGGACCCCCCACACGCGTTTATCAAGCGCGCACAACGCTTAAAAAACGCATAATGAGCCCTACAGTGCAGACCACATGACCTATTGACATGCCGTCTGCGCGTGCACGTCGCGAATAATAATTGGACTGTTGTCCTGTGATTTCAGGTAAATCCGATGTCGTACGCTATGAGTTTGACCGTTAGACGCCCGTTTTGGCTGTTTATGACACCAAAACAGTGTTCCCGCTCACCGCGGGCACACGGCACGTCCGATTGACGTGTCGTCTCCTCGACCACATCTCAATTCACTCACCCTTTGATGTTGTCTGATTTCCGGTCATTTGGACTTCGTTCCACCCATTTGGACCCCCCCCCCCCCCACGCGCATTTATCAAGCGCGTGCATCCCTTAAAGAACGCATAATGAGCCCTACCGCGCAGACCGCGTGTCCGATTGATGTGCCGTCTACGCGTGCATGTCGCGAATAATAATTAGAGTGTTGTCCTGTGATTTCAGGTCAATCTGATGCCGTACTCTATGAGTTTGACCATTAGATGCCCGTTTTGGCCGTTAATGACACCAGAACGACGTTCCCGCTCACCGCGGGCACACGGCACATCTGATTGACGTTCCGTCTGCTCGACCACATCACAATTCACTCACCCTTTGATGTCATCCGATTTCAGGTCATTAAGACTTCGTTCGGCCAGTTTGGACCCCCCCCCCCACGCGCGTTTATCAAGCGCACACAATGCTTAAAGAACACAAAATGAGCCCTACCGCGCAGACCGCATGTCCGATTGACATGCCGTCTACGTTTGCACATCGTGAATAATAATTGGATTGTTGTACTGTGATTTCAGGTCAATCTGATGTCGTACGCTATGAGTTTGACCGTTAGACGCCCGTTTTCGCCGTTTATGACACCAGAACAGCATTCCCGCTCACCGCGGGCACATGGCACGTCCAATTGAGGTGAAGTCTCCTCGACCATATCACAATTCACTCACCCTTTTATGTCGTCTGATTTCAGGTCATTCGAACTTCGTTCGGCCCGTTTGGACCCCCCCCCCCCATGTGCGTTTATCAAGCGCGCGCAACGCTTAAATAACGCATAATGAGCCCTACAGTGCAGACCGCGTGTCCTATTGATGTGCCGTCTGCGCGTGCACATCGCGAAAAATAATTGGATTGTTTTCCTGTGATTTCAGGTCAATCTGAGGCCGTGCGCTATGAGTTTGACCGTTAGACGCCCGTTTTGGCCGTTTATGACACCAGAACAGCGTTCCTGCTCACCGCGGGCACACAGCACGTCTGATTGACATTCCGTCTCCTCGAACACATCACAATTCACTCATCCTTTGATGTCGTCTGATTTCAGGCCATTCCGACATCGTTCGGCCCATTTGGACCCCCACGCGCGTTTATCAAGCGCGCGTAACCCTTAAAGAACACATAATGAGACCTACCGCGCAGACCGCACGTCCGATTGACGTGCCGTCTGTGCATGCACGTCGCGAATAATAATTGGATTCTTGTCCTGTGATTTTCGGTCAATCTGATGTCGTACGCTATGAGTTTGACCGTTAGACGCCCGTTTTGGTCGTTTATGACACCAGAACAGCGTTCCCGCTCAATGCGGGCACACGGCACATCCGATTGATGTTCCGTATCCTCGACCACATCACAATTCACTCACACTTTGATGTCGTCTGATTTAAGGCCATTCCGACATCGTTCGTCCCGTTTGGACCCCCCCACGCGCGTTTATCATGCGCGCGCAACCCTTAAAGAACGCATAATGAGCCCTACCGCGCTGACCGCACGTCCGATTGACGTGCCGTCTGTGTGTGCACGTCGCAAATAATAATTGGATTTTTTTCCTATGATTTCAGGTCAATCCGATGCTGTACGCTATGAGTTTGACCCTTAGACGCCTGTTTTGGCCGTTTATGACACCAGAACTGCGTTCCCGCTCACCGCGGGCAGACAACACGTCCGATTGACGTGCCGTCTGCTCGACCATATCACAATTCACTCACCATTTGATGTCGTCCGATTTCCGGCCATTCGGACTTCGTTTGGCCAGTTTGGACCCCCCCCCCACGCGCGTTTATCAAGCGCGCACAATGCTTAAAGAACGCATAATGAGCCCTACCGCGCAGACCGCACGTCCGATTGACGTCCCGTCTACACGTGCACGTTGCGAATAATAATTGGATTGTTGTCCTATGATTTCAGGTCAATCCGATGCCGTACGCTATGAGTTTGACCGTTAGACGCCCGTTTTGGCCGTTTATGACACCAGAACGGTGTTCCTGCTCACCGCGGGCACACGGCTCATCCGATTGACGTTCCGTCTGCTCGACCACATCACAATTCACTCACCCTTTGATGTCGTCTGATTTCAGGTCATTATGACTTCATTCGGCCCATTTGGACCCCCCACGCGCGTTTATCAAGCGCGCGCAACCCTTAAAGAACGCATAATGAGCCCTACGGCGCAGACCACACGTCCGATTGACGTGTCGTCTGCGCGTGCACGTCACAATTCACTCACCCTAAAAAGATACAAATATTGAAAGAGTTCTTGGGATTCTCCCAAGAAACAACTATCTCGAGTTTCTCTCCATCCACTGACACAACTTCATCTGAAATTATTTGACCAAATAACTATACCTATATAATCAATACAAAACTAACATATATATAGCTTAACGTATAGTCAATAAGTGTAATTTGTATGATGTCAAGATGTTGGTTATGATCATAATCACTCTTGGAGTGAACGAAGATGTCATCCTCAAATATTCAAACAAAATAATCTAGGTAAAAAGGAAAATTATATTCATCAAGGATATAAAAAAGTCTAAAGAATTCATCAAGACAAATGAAATTACCTCATGCATGGGGTTCATTCTCATTTGGATCACCAATATCACTGTGATGTCCACCAGATGTATTCGAAGCCTACAATATATATCAATATTATTTATCTTAAACATATCAATAAAATTCAATCTGAGTATGGTTTGTTTTATTGTTTACCTGTGGTGCCACTTGTTGCGTCGTCATTTCATCGATACGTGATGACATCTGTGACAACCTCTCCTCATACTCTGCACGTAACTGCTGAAACTGTGAATCAAAATTGGGCTGCATATCCTGCATGGAAGCATCTATCTCAGCCTGTGTGCGCATACCTGACACTCTGCATGCACTCATCACATCTTCTCTAACAATTGCACGTCGTGGGACACCGCCGCCATAAGTCAAATAATAACCATGACCGTCACGCCCCACGACATGATGGAATATTTCATCTCTACGCACAATACTACGACATTGCTCCTCTGGAAACTCTGCTAACTAAGCGTCAAAATGATCCTGTAGCATATAATGAATCAATGAACAAATATGAATAATTTATATAAAATAAAAAATACATTTACTAATTAGTAAATAATTTTCTTACTATAACACCAACAACATCGGGATCACCTGCCCTACGAGTCCCCATCCATATAGACATCTGATCGATTGGATCGCCGCGTTGGTGTAACTATAATAAAGGGGTTCACCATTTTATACTACAATATTTTTAAAATATGAATAAAATAGTGAATTCTGAACTTACATCATGTTTGAGCTGTGACACATGTCGAGTGCCAAGTCTGGAAGGCGTGGTCTGCATCGCCCGATTATGTGAATGATGATCAGACTTGGTCTACATTCAACGTATTTACTTAATAAACATTTGAAGAATTGGTCATTTATAGATTAAAAGTAATAAATCTTTCCATCGCTACCTCACTCGACCAAAACGCAACAAAATCCTGCCACTGCGCAGGAAGAATGCCCGGAGGGACTCGCTGTAGAATGTCTGGCACACCCGCAAATGGTGTCCAGTGATCTCTCTTCACCCTTGACTTGTAATCCTTCCATAATTTTCTGCATTTCGACATACAAACAGCCCGAAACTCATCTGGACAGGATGTCAAATTATCCTGTTAAAAATATTGTCAGTAGAAGGGACAATAATAATAACAATATCATGAAAAATTAAACATTGAATTTACCTAAACCTCCCTCCATAATCTGTCCATCGTATCCTGAGGGAAATAACTCCAGTCATGAGTCGTCAGAGGGAATCTGTGTGAGTCTCGTATCATATGCCCAAACTGACGACTCAATGCAGTAGCACCATCTCCAACTGGATGAAATGTGTCGTCAAATAACACATCCAATCAGGCTCCAGAGTTCCAGGATCGAACCCCTCTACCAGGACCCCTGTGTCTCCTGGAAGAAGCAGTAGATCCTGATAAACATAAATTCATAATTCAATTACAATATAAATTAATGATTAGAAATAGTTAGGTAAATATAAACAGAAAATTGCAATCAATTAATTTAGAAAAATGAAAACATACATACCAACAACGTCAGGTGAACCACTGTGACCACCCTGTGACATACCTGCATTAAAAGAAATTATAGTTAAATCAAGCAATTTTTATACATATATAACTGATAAATATTTTTACAAATAATAACTAGGAATATAATTACAATTTCCACTAATAATGAAAGTCTATCGTATCTCCTTCAACTGTCTCTCTGGTCCATTGTACATATTCATCTCGTACAACAACTGTTGTTTGGTCAAGTGTTTGATCATGAAATGCGACAAATTCAGGTTCCTCTTGTTCAATCAAAAAAACCCCTCTTCTAGACATTTTCACCACAACTTTCCAATCAGAATCAATGCCGACAAAGTAAACTTGTTCTGCCTGCGATGTTAGTATGAAGGGCTCATTGCTAACCCGATCATCTTTATATAGCATATTGTTAAAGTTTACTAATGTAAATTGGAAGTTATCAACTTTCGTTCCACGAACTGGATCGACCCAATCACACCTTAACAATATGTGTTTTAGGCCACGATCATAAATAACCTCAATAATATCTCACAACAATCCATAATAATAACCCACACCAACAAAAGAACAACCAACGCCACTATTTTGTGTGGCTCGGTTCTTGTCAACATCGCTAATACGAAATCGGAATCCGTTAGCATCTAAAGACTTATAGCGACGAGCTGTAATAAATGGACCATCAGCTAGTTGGTTGAGTTCTTCGCTCACATGCTGGGTTAAATCACGTAACTTTTGAATCTGCAAATTTCACATATATAGTTTAATGGATAAAGGATTGTGAAAATACAACTTAGTTGCGCTATAAAAATATTAAATCAATTATATGAACATGAGTCTTGAACCACTCATGAAATGTGTGGAAATGATGTTTTTGGATTTGATAATAAGTTGCACAGGGCCTTTCACATTTCAACTCAGCGATATGCATCCAAAATCACAACACAATATAAGGTAAGAAATAAAATAAATATAGAAACAAAATACACATCAACTATGAAACTTACTGTATCAATGGCATAACTGATGGAGTGTTGAACAACACATATCGATGAGCTTGAACCCACTCGTTGTTCCGCATATCAAATGTTATTCCTTCTCCAATTGGACCCTTATCAGTCTGGGACGGTTTATCTATCTTTGTTTCAACCTCATCAATATATGAAGCATAGAAATTAGTACACTCATCCATTAAATATCCCTTGGCAATTGATGCTTCCGGACGAGCTTTGTTGCGCACATAGTGTTTCAATGCATTTAAGTATCGCTCTATTGGATACATCCACCTGAATTGCACGGGACCGCCAGCAATGACTTCACCAGTTAAATGCATGGTCAAGTGAACCATGACATCAAAAAAAGACGGCGGAAAGAGTTTTTCTAGGTGACATAGTGAAAGTAAAATATTATCCTGTAGCTTTTTCAAATCACTCATGCGATGATTCCTAGAACAGAGCTGTCTGAAAAAATTAGAAACTCCAATCAACGGCTCAACAACCTGGGAAGGTAAGCAATCACGAATTTCTATAGGAATTAACTATTTAAGTAGAATATGATTGTCGTTACTTTTCAAACCCTATAATGTCATGCTCGTCATATTCACGCGCTTTGAAATATTAGAGCAATAACCATCTGGCACCTTAACAGTCTTCAAAATTGATAGAAATGATTGTTTCTCTTTTTTACTCATTGTGTACTGTGCAGCAAGCATGTATGCCCGATTACGTTCTCCCAGCTGTAAATGTAAAGGTTTTCTCAATCCCATTTCTTGCAAATCACGTCGAGTATTAGCACTGTCCTTTGATTTCCCCTTGATGCCTAAAATGGTGCACAAAATATTATCACATACATTTTTTTCAATGTGCATCACATCTAAATTATGCCATAAAATATTATATTTCCAATAAGGCAATTCAAAAAAAAAATACTTCGTTTATTCCAATTATGACTTCGCTGTCTATTTGTAGCAGTAATAGAAGGCAATGCAGGAACCAATAAATCTTGAAAATCATACATTGTATGGATGTTTTATTCATCAAGTTGTGCACAAATTTCAACCCCAAACAGGATTTGTGGTGATGGGTCAAACTCTCTATTCCCATCAAACGATACACGGTCTTTTCTGAACCTATGCAATGGAGGAAGAAAGCATCTGTGACCAAGATATGCCCACTTTCTACAATGCTTATTCCATATAGATTTCTTACTCTTATTACAACAAGGGCAAGAAAATTCTCCTTTTGTAATCCAACCTGATAAGTTAGCATACGCTGGGAAATCATTAATTGTCCATAAAAAAGGGTCCCGAAGTCTAAACATTTCATATTCTGCCGAGTCAAAAGTCATTACACCATCAGCCTAAAATTCTTGCAGCTCATCAATCAAAGGTTGTATATAAACATCGATTTTATCACAAGGTCCTCTTGGTCCATCAATTAGAATTGACAGTAACAAAAAAGGTTTCTTCATACATACCCATGGGTGAATGTTGTATGGAACCAACACCACTGGCCATGTACTATGTGTCACACCAACCATGGACCTAAATGGGTTAAAACTATCTGCTGCCAAACACAGTCGAATATTACGATCATCTCGGGAAAAGTCTGGGTGTCTCTGATCAAACTCTTTCCATGCCAAAGAATCTGCCGGGTGAGTTAATTTATCAACCTCTTTATTTATCTCTGAAAGCCAAGTCATCAATTTAGCAATTTTAGTGGACAAGAAGAATCTCTTCAGTCTCAGTTTCAGTGGGAAATAACGCATCTGTTTAGCAGCAACTTGTTTCCCTTGATTCAAGACTCTTCCAGGAAGAATCTGACTACCTTGATTAATCTCATTGGTCTTCCACCTTGATGTATAGCAAACAATACAATTATTTAATTGCGCATTCTCTTTTCTGAACAACATACAATTATTGCAACATGAATCAATCGTATCATATGTAAAACCAAGATCATCGATTAACTTGCGAGATTGATAGAATGACTCCAGAATCTTCGCTCCAGCAGGGAGTACCTTCTTTAATAATACCAACAACATGTTGAATGAGGTGTCTGACCACTGGTTCAAGGCCTTCAGGTGTAACAATTCAACGAAGAATGACAGTTTACTAAATTTAGTGCATCCAGGATATAATTCAGTACGCGCATCATCAAGAATTTCAAATAATTTCAATTCTTCTCCATCTGCAGATGAATGAGGATTACTCAATCCAACGTCGTCATTTACGACATTACTGTCTTCAGATTGAAACTAACACATCATATCATTCAGCATTATGTTCATCGGATCAACTGTTCCCGAATCATAATTCATATGAATATTTTCTGAGCGATGACATTAAACAGAATCTTCTCCATGACGCGTCCATGTATTATAGTTTTTCAGAAACCCATTGAAAAAAAATGTTCTCTAACACTCTCATTTGAAGAGATATCTATTTGCACATTTTATTCATGGACAACTAATCATATCGCTTGGAAATTTGTTGGTGAAATCCATAAATCGCTTAATCCCCTCATAATATTCAGCTAAAAATCTATCTTGTATATCAATACAACTCCTATCCATATCTGTATTTAATAGAAATCAAAAGTGAAATATCTTATTTAAATTCTAAAAGAAACACATATCATTAAAATTGAAAAACCAAATTTGGATAAAAAATATTACCTGCGGAGGACTCGACCGCGGGTAACGGGGTCTGACTCGATTGCGGATCCATGAAGGCGTAGTGAATTGACGACAGAGGTTCGATGGCCGGACTCAAAAGGAGCGGGACAGTTGGACCGCGTGGAGGGTTCTACACAGAGGGGCACAATGGACCAGAATGGAGGCAGGACGACTTGCTGGAGGGATGCAATGGGGTAGCGAGGGGGTGGCGGCGGCGGGGCTGTCCAAAGGTGCAGCGCGGGCAGGGGTGGGGGTTGCCGGGTCGTGGGGGTGTCGGGGTCACGGGGGCGCAGAGCGGAGGCAAGGCGGTGGGGGTTTCCGGGGTGCAGCGCGGGCAGGGGGCGTCGGGGTAACGGGGTAACGGGGGCGCAGCGTGGAGGCAAGCCAGTGGGGGTTTCCGGGGTTGTCGGTGGCGTAGCACGGAGGCAAGGGGGTGGGGATCGCCGGGTGTCGGGGTCGCCGAGGGTCAGGGTCAGGGTCACGGGGTCGGGGAAGGGGGGGGGGGTCGCGGGTTAGGGGAGGGGAGGGAGGGGAGGGAGGGGAAATTAGGGGTTTTTTAGGAAAAATTTCAGCGGCCGCCATTTGGCGGCCGCTGTTGATAGTATTAGCGGCCGCCAAATGGCGGCCGCTATAGATGCCCTGCCTCTAAAGACAGATTTTCTAGTAGTGAAAGAACTGATTCAACCCCCCATTATCATTTGTTATTCGATCCTTGGAACTCAAACTTATATTCAGAAGGACATTTTAGGTTAGAGTTTTATAGAATTATGAAAAAGTCATACATAAACAATTCAGAAGTCATCAGAAGATAATTTATCCCATTTAACCCAACTTTTCTTATTTCTTAATAGGTCATCAACATCATACTTATGATGCCTTTTAAAAACATAAGTCATTCAAAATCATTATAAAAACTTAGGGAAAAGGAATCATAAGATGGGTGAGCTAAAATGATTATTAAGGGAAAATATAATCATTGAAAAATTAATATCATCAATGATCATAAGAGTAAACAAGGTTATGATGAAAGAATAAAAGTGTATGAGCAAATCATAAATGAACTCAAACCCATCAATACCTAGATAATTAAATATGAAATCACGGAAAAGGAAAGTCATCAAAATAAATAATCCAAAGCCATGTTATATCAATATCGATCATTAGAAACATTGTAAACTCATAACAAGAAATTAAGACACTTTTTTGGAAACTTGGAACATCCATATCATAAAACCCTTTAAAACTCGTTTTATTTGGAATAATCGAATAGTCAAATTCTAAAATTATAATTACCCAATTAATTAGAGAGCTATAACTAGATCACACAACGCTATCTAGTCCACCCCATAGTGTAAGATGTAATAGGATCACCCAATTCTATTTGGGATTCCACATCATATCAGCTACAATGGGATCATCTAGAACAATCTAGGAAGGCCCATCATATAAGATATAAAAGAAACACATCATGAATTAAACTCATAGAAAAAATCATGATTACTTTTAAAACATGATTAACCCATGAAAAAGAAATGTGTATCATGTCAATATCATTGAAACATGATTAAACTGTGGAAAATAAATGGGTTCCATATAAATATCATTGTAACATGTTTATCCCTTGTAAAAGAAATGGGTTCCATAAGAATATTTTTGAAACATGGTTATCCTGGGGAAAATAAATGGGATCCATGACAATCTCTTTGAAACATGATTAACCCATGAAAAAGAAATGGTATCTATAAAAATATATTGGAAACATGATTAAACCATGTAAAATAAATGGGAATCATTTATACCTCTTTGAAACATGATAAAATCATAGACAAGAAATGGGTTCCATAACAATCTCTTCGAAACACGGCTATCCTGTGGAAAAGAAATGAGATCCCTAAAAATCAATTTGAAATATGATTAAACTATGAAAAATAACTTTTTTCCATAATAATCTTTTTGAAACATGATTTAGACATGGAAAATAAATTTGTTTAATAATAATCTCACCGAAACATGATTATCCCATAAAAAAGAAATAGTTTCCAGAAAAATATCTTGGAAACATGGTTAACCCGTGGAAAAGGAACATGTTCGTTACAATCTCTTTGAAAAATACCATAATGCATCCTGAGAAAGAATGAGGATGGTATCAATAAAAAATATAACCAGTGGAGGATAAGTAACAATAAGGTTTTTTGATGTTGATGAATGGAAATTACCTTAAAAGTTCATTGAAAACATTCTTTAGGAGAACATTATTTAAACATTCAATGTGTCCCATTCCACTTTGAAGAATTTGAATCATAACCCTAATGCAGGAATAAATTTAATTGAAACTTAGAATATCTTGAAAATTATGATATTATTTCTATAAAATTTTAAAAGAGTAGTATATACACCTCATAAAATAATATAGGTGTATAACATAACAAATGTCTCATAGAAGGAAATTTGTGACAAAAATCCCCTACCACTTTGGTAACTTTGAAAACATAAATCCCATAAATATAAATTCTCAAATGGATTTTTAAAAAAACCTAAACTAAATTATAGTAATCATACAATAAATTCATGTTAAGTATATACTGCATATAAAAATAATTAGGTGAATAATAACAAATAAGTCTCAAAGTGATGTTAATTCAGAAGAAACCCCATACAACAGTGGTAACATTTGAATCATAAACCCAAAAAGTAATAATAATAAAAAAGAAAAATTTAAATAGGATGAAGATAAAATAATTTATGATATAATATATCAAAATGGAAAGTTTATACACCACAAATAATATATAAGTGGTGAATACGACATTTATATCACATATGTAAAAAGTGAGAATAAAATCCCTTAAATTGAGTTTGATTTTCTATGCTTGTCCTCTATATTACTGAGTAATAAACTTATATTAATTATTTAATTGAATCATAATATTTTATAAGTTCATTATTACTTTTATTTAAATTATAAACAATTTATATTAAATTAATTATTCAATAATGTTTATGTCGGATGTTTTCATCATATTCGACTTATGTGTCAAACTAATTTTGATTGGTTGACTAAGGTCAATGAGGTAATTATTTAAAAATATCCAGAATAATAACCATGAAATAATTAGAACACATGTAAATTAATTATACTTTTTAAATCATACAAGAATTGTGGTTATGAAAAATGAACCAACACTATGATCATGGAGATGGTAGGTCATACATATGCATGGGTAACGTTCCCATTTTTCAATGATCATTATGGAAAGAGTATAAGTTAAATTTATAATTATAGAATGACCATTATATCATAAATAAAATATTTTTTTAATTATATATAATTATATATATATATATATGTTTGTGTATCATTCTAGTGATTTGGTGATGAAAAACGAAGAATCACATTGCTTCGAGGAGGCGACGGTCAATATATCAAAGAATGACATTATCATTTTTTCATTATGTTAAATAGAAAGAAGAAACTTATTATTTTTAAACGATTTATAATTACTTAATTATTATCATAAATATATTATCTATATAATATAAATTTTTAAACACATCCTTGATAATTCCATGTAGAGTGTGAAAGTATCACATCACTTTGAGGAGGCAGCAGTCCACACATCCACCAACAAAGTTATCATATTCCTACAAAATATAAAGCATGATGTTATATTTTATATAAAAATTATATAATAATTGAGACATTATAAATATCACATATATCATATAAAAATAGTATTTCATTATAATTACCAACCATAAGAGTTCATAAAGGATAAAAATAAACATCATTGTTTTGCGAGGCGATAGTTCATCTTACACAGGAACAATGATTTTGTTACCCATTTGATGGAAGTGTGTGTAGGTGTAGGTAGAAACCTTAAAAGAAAAAAATACTAGTATATTTATGATAATTTTATATTTTGTAACATTGGAATGAGACTAATTTAAGTTTTTGAGAAAAAATTAAAACAAAAGTGCTCGCTGATGAATGTTACCTCTTCTTCTGGTAACTCCTTTGGTTTGCAATAAAGGAAATCCTTGGTTTGATTTATGAAAAATGTGAGGCTTCTAAGATGAGAGTAGGTATCTTTGGATATTATTTTTTAGGTTTTGGATGTTCAAAACAGGATTTATTGGTGTGAAAAGAGGGGGAGAGGTGGTTGCCTTTTATAAGAGGGGAAAAAGTCACATTCGATATTCTTGAAAATAGTTTATTTGATCCCCATGTTTTACTTGTATAAAAACGGTATGAAATATATTATTATAGAAACTTATAGATTTAATGGTAGAAATGGTTCTATATAATTATTTGGGACAAGTTCAGGGTCATTTTTACACCTTATATTATATGTTTAATAATTAAGTAAACTCATTTTTACCTTAATTTTTGTAAATTATTTTAATTTCTTTAACTAATATTTTCGGTAAAAAACTATTTTTTTATTAATATAAAGTATAATTTTTTTATTCCAAATAGGAATTCATTTTTTTCAAATTCCAATTACATATGTGGAATAATTTGATTTAAAATTAATCCCACATAGGTGACATGAAAGCGGGTTTTTAAAATGAGAAATTCTAAAAATTTACAAAGGTTTTATATCTAAAATAAATATTAAAATCCGTAAAATGACCTAAATTTTATTAAATGATATAAAATTTATCTAATTAAACTTAAAAAAATAAAAATATAATTTAACACTATAAAGGTTTTAGATGAAAAACAGTTTTCAATTAAAATCTACTCTTTTTAACTATTTATCAAAAAATAAAACATATCAAAAAAATACCTAAAATTATCTCTAAGATAATTTTTTCTGTTACTATTTCAAATAATAAGTTTTTGTTTCATATAAAATTTATAAAAGAGTCAAAATATTGTTTTAAAACAAGTCTTCAATTAAATGGTGGTAAAACCGCAATTTAAAAATGTATATTGTTTTATACATAAAATTAGATTTATTCTTATCTTCATACTATCAAATTTATTGGATGAATTTAGATTTTTTTTTTAAAATAAATAACATATAAATTTCATTAAAATATTTCAAAAATAGTTAATAATTTAATTTATTAATTTAAAATTCTATTCTGGTTATAAAAATAGTTTTTTCATAAAAACAAATAATTTATATTCAATTGATATTTATTTTAATTTCTAATTAATTTGTAAAAAATGAATTCATTTTATAAATATGTGTAAAATATAATTTCATAATTTAGTTAATATAATTCATTAACATCGTTCTAATAGCTTGGTGATAACTATAATAATAATATTAATAGTGTACTGTTGTCTGGTATGACCCAAGCTTGTGTGTAAGATAAGTCATAAAAAAACTCAATGTTTCATGAAATGAAAGATAAAATAAGTGTTTCATGTGATGTAAGATAACATATTTATTTAATATAACACAATCTATTAAGGGATTTAAATTAATATGAAAGATTATATTCTATAAAATATCAGGATGTTAAATCCTACTCCATTAAAATGTATTTCACCCTCAAAAATCTTCTTGGTTATCAAAGGATTAACATTTTTATAATTCCTTTATTGAAACCCAAATCATAAAAAGGGTTATTAAAACATCATCTTAAAAGTGGAATGTGAGAAACATAAAGGTCACTAGAAGTTACTCATAACTTGGATTCCATATAGGGATAACATAGGTGGGAATGAAGGAAAATTGTAAATAATTATAGATACTGATTGAGGTCATTAATATAAAAAATTTAATGATTAATGGAATGTTAAGTGAGTAATTTTTTTATAATCAAAAAGAAAATCGGTTCAACATAATTTAAGGTACTAGGATAATAGTTTTTTTTAAGATGCTTTTCTTAGTGTTAAATAATTATCTTACCATATTAACCAAGAGAAAAAAAGGAAATATACATACTTTGTGATTATAATTTCATCCTTTAATCAATTTCCATAAAAATATAATCTTTTCTTCCAAAAGATGAGTATTAAAGATGATTTTTTAATTCAGAAAGCACTAAAATCAACTTTTAAAGACCACATAATCATAAAATGGATTGTCAAGCTATTCCACCAGTATTTAAACATTAACCAAAACTGAAATGGTAATCACATGGTAAGATAATTCCCATAATTAATAAACCCTTTATATGATTCATTAATCTTCAAAAATAAATAGTAATGCTCAATGTTCAATGAAAATCCTTATGTAAATAAATATTTTAAAAATTATTCAAATGCTTCCTGACTAAGTTTGAAACCCACATATTTGAAGGATTTTATGATAAATTCTTTCAAGATAAATCAACCATTATTAGTAAAATTAAATCCCATATGTTTCCAAAATAATCACAACATTTACATTTAAAAAAATTCATGCTAACCAAGACATCGTATAGGATAATGGTATTGTACGACACCCTTATCATCCTTCAATCATGGGTTCAAGCCCCACCGCCATTCCAAATTCAATAGGTTGTCACCCAGTATAAGAGTTGTCCTTTTTTTATTTAATACTAGAAAATAAATCCTCCCTAAAACACATAATTCTGATCCTAGTAATTACAAATACCTCATTCCAACAAAAACAACTCTAAAAATTCCATTAATCACTTTAATATCTCATTGTTTAAAACCTTAATGGGGTTCCTAATACTTTTAACTTATGAAACTAATTAATCTTATAGATATATGATGGTATCCATAACTCTTAAGATATCCTCAAATTAAAACATACTAATCTCCAATGATATCTAAACTGACCATTGACACTAACTATAATATCCAAGAACCTACACTCCTAGACCATGTACTGAAATCTATAACTTTATATTTCTGTATTTAATTCCAATAATTTATGGCCCAATTTTTTTCATAAAACATTACAACATTAAAAGGAAAACATGGATCACTTACATTCTGGAGAACCATTTAGATTTAGAGTTTTAGAGAATTAGGAAAGACTCATACATAAACAATTTTGAAGTTATAAAAAAACATTTCTCCCATTTAACCTAGAGTTTTTTTATTTCATAATAGGCCATAATCATCATCCTTGTGAAATCCTTTCTAGACATAAATCGTTCAATATCATTCTTTAAATCCTAGGGGAAATGAAACATAAAAATGGTTAGATCAAATGCTCAGTAAGGGAAAATGTAAGCCTTAACAAATTAATGTCATCATTAAACATAAGAGTGTATAAGGGCATGATAAAATAATCAAAGTGTATGATAAAATAATAAAATAATTAAAACCCATCAATACTTTGATAATTTAATATGAAAACATGTAAAATAGGTGAGTCATCAAAATCAATAATTAAAAGCCTTATGATATCAATCCTAGTTATTAGAAACATCATAAAATAATAACATATAATTAAAACACTTTTTGAAAACTTATAATATCACTTTCATAAATACTATTCAAAACCCATTCAAACCCATTTTATTTGGAATAAACATACTACTAAATTTCAACATTATCATTACCCAATTCATTAGAGAGTTCTAACGGGCTCACCCGATGCTATCCGAGTCACCCCATCATGTAAGATGTAATTGGATCCCTCAATGTTATCTGGGTTGCCCCGTTATTTTAGCTGTAATGGGATCAACTAATTATATTTGGACCACCTCATGATATAATATTTCTAAGAACCCCAACAAGAATAAAAATAAAATAAACTATCACTAATCATTTTACAACTTGATTAACCCATGGGAATGAAATTGGTATCATGTAAATATCTTTGAAAAATGGCTAACCCATGGAAAAATATTGTATTCCATAACAATATAATTGAAAAATGGTTATCCCATGGAAAATAAATTAGTTCCATAACAATCTCTCTAAAACATGGTTATTTTGTGAAAAAAAAAACAGGTTCCAGAAAAATTTCATTAAAACACTATTAACCAATGAGATAGAAATGGATTTTATAAAAATATCTTTGAAACATGATTAAAACATGTAAAAGAAATGTTTATCATGTAAATTTATTTGAAACATGATTAACCCATGGAAAAGAAATGTGTTCCATAACAATCTTTCTGAAACACAGTTATCCCTTAGAAAATAAACGGACTCCACTACAATATTTGGGAAACATGATTAACCGATTAAAAATAAATGTGTTCCATAAAAATTTCATTGAAACATCATCAACCCATGGAAAATAAATGGGTTTCACAATAATCTAAATTAATCATTATTATATTATGAAAAATAAACGAGATCTAAAACAATATCTTTGAAACATGGTTAACCTGTGGAAAAGGAATAGGTTTGTTACAATATCTTTGAAACAATCAAGTCCATCTCGAGAAAAAATGAGGATGTTATTAGTACAAATTATCCCCTTTGTAAGATAATTAACAACATGGGTTGTTGATTTTGACGAATAGAAATTCCCTTAAAAGATCATAAAAATATTCTTGAGGAAAATAATGTTTAAAGATTCAAAGTGTCCCATACCACATTGAAATATTTGAATTGCACTACCCATGAAGAAATAAACTAAATTAATGTTATAATATAATTATAATAAGTATATTTATGATATAATATTTCAATGTATTAGTATATACACCTCATAAAAGAAGATATGCATATAACATAACAAACATCTAAAAAAAGAAAATTGTGAAAAAAACCACTACTGCTTCGGTAACTTTGAAACCTAAACCACATTAAAAAGAAATCCTAAAATGGAAATTTATAAACCCATAAATCCAAGTATAGGATGAATAAAATATATTCATGTGAATTATATACACCATAAAAAAATAATTAGGTTCATAATAACAAATTAGCCTCAATGGAATGTAAATTGAGACGAAACCTCTTACAACTATGGTAACATTCAAATCATAAACCCCCTAGTAATAATCATAAAATGAATCATTTAAATACCTTTAATATAAAATAATTTATGATATAATATATCAAAAGGTGTAGTAGATACACCAAAAAAAGAAGAAGGTGGTGCCTATGACATTTATCTCACAAATGTAAAAAGTGTGACGAAAATCCCTTACCTTGAGTCTAATTTACCATGCTTGTCCTCTATCTTCCTGAGTAATAAAATTTTATTAATTATTTAATTTATCCAAACCTTTTGAAAGTTTATTATTACATTTATTTAACTTATAAAAAATTTATATATAATTACTTAATCAATAATCTTTATGTTGGATGTTTTGACCATATTCAACTTATGTATCAAAACTGACATTGATAGGTCAGCTAAGGTCTATGATGTCATTATATAAACATATATAGAATAATAAACATGAAATAATTATAAACTTTTTACATTAATAATACTTTTAAAATCACATTATAATTAGGTTTATGAAAAATGAACCAACGTTACGATCATAGGGACAATAGGTCATACATATGCATGAGTAACGTTCCCATTTTTCAATGATCATTATTAAAAGAAGGTAAGTAACATTTATCATTATAGAAGGACCATTATATAATAAATACTATATATTTTAATTTTATTTACTTATATATATATATATTTCATTCTTATGATGTGATGATGAAAAATGAAGAATCACATCGCTTCGAGGAGGCAGTAGTCCACACGTATATGAATAACATTATCACTTTTTAAGTGTGTGAATTGGAAAGAAGAAAATAATTATATATATATATAGGATATATAATTATTCCATGAATATAATAAAAAATAATTTAACTCATATATATATTTTTTAAAACCCATCCTTAATACCTTCCATGTAGAGTGTGAACGTATCACTTCGCTTTGAGGAGGCAGTAGTACACATGTCCACAAACAATGCTATCATGTTTCCAAAAAATTGAAAGCATGAGGGTATTTGTTATATTATTATTCAAGAATTATGTAGAAATTAAAAATATCATGTATATAATATTAAAACATTATTTACATCATAGTTCCCAACCATGATAGGTGTTGAAGATAAAACGAATGACCTCATTTTGTGAGGTGATAGTTCACCATACACACCAATGAATATTTTGTTACCCATTTTATGGAAGTTTGTTTAGGTTTAGATATAAATATTGACATAAAAAATTATAATTATATTTAGTATAATGAGGTTATTATATAATCATCAACTAATAATAATTGAAGGGGTAGAGAAAGAAATAAAACAAAAGCGCTCGTTGAAGAATGTTATCTCCTCTTCATGTAAGTTCTTCGGGTTTGAATGAAAGGAATTTCTTTGTTTTATTTAATACCAAATTGAGGATTAAAGGATGATAATTGGTATTTTGGGATATTATTTGGTCCGGTTTTGGAAGATACAAATGTTCTTGAGAGGTATGAAGATAGGGGTTGTGGTGGTGGCCTTTCATAAGAGGGGAAGAGGACATATTTGGTATTCTCAAAATGTATTGTGTGTTCCCCACATTTTACTTTTCCCTAAAAAGTAAAAAACAGACTATTATAGAACCTTACAAGTTGGATGGTCTAAAAATGTTTGTAAAATAATTTTTATAAAAGTAATTGGGTAAATTTTACACCTTATATTCTAAGTTTAATCATTAAGTAAACTCGTTTTTACATTAATAACTGTAATTAATTTTAATTTATTTCACTCATATTTTGGTCAAAAAATAAGTTCACATTAATATAAATTATTAATTATGATGATTAAAAATATAAAATCCATTTTTTCAAATTCATATCATAGAAGTGGCATAAGTTTATTTAAAATTAATTTTGTAGACATGATAGAAAATCATGTTTTTAAAGTGAAAAAGTCCAAAATTGTAAAAAGTTTTTAAATATAAAGTCAATATTAAAATGATTAAAATGACCTAAATTATATTAAATTATATAAAATTTATCTAATTAAACTTTAAGACAATATAAAAATATAATTTGACATAATAAATTTTTTAGATTAAAAAACAGTTTTCAATTAAAATCCGTAATGTCTCACAATTCATCAAAAAATGAAACTTCTCAGAAAAATACAAACAATTATACCCAAGATAATTTTAAAGATAAAATTTGAAATAATAGGTTTATTTTATAAAATAAAATTTATAAAAGTGTCAAAATTTAGTCTTAAAACAGATCTTCCATTAAAATGAAGTAAAATTGCCCTTAATAAATATAAAGATTTTTATACTTAAAATTGGATTTATTCATATATTGATCCTATTATACTTATTGTATGAATTTAAAAACATTTTATTAAAAATATAATGTATAAATTTCATTAATATCTTTCAATAATGTGTAAAATATGCTTTCATATTTTAGTTAATCTATTTAATTCCAGAAATTCCAAATACTAGGTGATAACTATTATAATAATATTAATAGTACATTATTATCGAGTAAGACTCGGGCCTGTGTGTAAAATAATTCATCAAATGAACTCGATGTTGAATTCTATCATGACCGATACCTCGAGGCCCGTGTCGTGACTACCCCAAGAACGCATTCCATAGGCCAGGGGCTGGCGACTAGCACCAAAGGCATATTCTCTAAAACTGGGAAGGCATTGCCTTTATAACCTGTAACAGACACAACCAAGCACATAGCAAGATACAAACTCAAGTAAACTTAATAGTAAACAGAGTGAGTACAGTAAGTAAAAGGGAAAGAGTACAAGCCGAACTAGAAAGTACAAGGAAAACTGGAAAGTACAAGACGATAGATAGGTGAAAAGAAGCTCCTGAATCGTCCACCACGAATCCTACCTGAAGGGTAGGTACAAATCACGAAGGACCATCTCTGCGGTTCTCCTCGTCTAACATCCACCACCGAGCTACCTCCAATCCTGTTACTCTCATCCTTAGTCATCACTGTCCGTCATCTGCATCAAACACAATAGGGTGCGGGAATAACCCGTGCAGGGGTGAGTATAACAATACCCAGTAGGGACCCCAAGACCCTCAAGGTCCCACAAAATCCAAAAAGGATAAACCACTTAGCATGAAGTCAACTGTCAACCCTACTTAGGTATATGACCATACATATACCTAAGTTATCAAGTAAACCCATCTCAATCATGAAGAAAACATAGAGTACAACTCAAATCTCAAGCTCAAGTGTTCCACAAAGTAAGGAAACCCACGATGGAAAGTACCACATAGGTACACCACACAGAAGAATACCACAAAGGTATTACTACAAAGGAAATTACCATACAGGTACAGACTCACCTCACACTAGTTATAACTTAAGTAAAGTAGTAGAGATGATTAGATGTAACTAATGAATCATCTTACTCTGTTATGAGGCTCTACTGCTGACCCACACCGGATCACTCGGTGCAGACCCATACAAGATCGCTCGGTGCTGACCCACATAGGATCGCATGGTGCTGACTCACATATGATTGTTAGGTGATGACCCACATAGGATCGCAAGGTGCTGACCCACATAGGATCGCTATTCATTCTTCACATCACAGCCAGCTACAGGGTTATTGCACTACGCTCACTTGTCTTCAGGAGGGTCAGCTCCACAAGCCACTGTTTGATACTCCAGATTCCATGAAGTCTTTCGAAGAAGTATCCCAAAGGACAACCATGTCATAGGGGTCTCAACGCAACAAACAATGCGTTAATCGGATGCCCGGTCTGTAAGTTATTAGCCTTTTAGTCCCGGGGCCCTGGTTGGATTCATGCTCAATCCAACCATTCCTTACCCCATATTAATCCAAATATACAGTGGGGTATAATCAAAGGGATTGTCTAGATCTATGGTTTCTAGTGCCGCTGACGGTTTGTCAAACAGACGCTTGGTGCCAATGTTATGGCTAAAAGAGGGTAAAATGGGTTGAAGTGGGTCCGGGTCTGGTTTGACCTAGTCGGACCAACCCAGCCCGACCTAGCCTAGGCCAACCCGGCCTGACCCAATTGGGCTGGCCCGACCCACTAGGCGGCTTGGCCCGCGCTGGGTCTGGCCCCATCCGCGCTGGGTGGCTTGGCCAGCACTGGGCATTCCAGCCCGCGCTGGGTGGCCTGGCTTGGACGGCGCAGAGGTCGTGTGGGCCGCGGGGGCTATGGGGTGGTAGAGGCCATAGAGCGGCATGAGGCCAAGAGTGCTATGGGGCAGCGTGGGGCCACGGGTGTCGCGGAGGCCACGAGTGCTACGGGTCGGCGAGGGCCACGGGGTGGCACATTCCACTGGTGTAAAGGGGCGGCGAATGCCATAGGTGTCGTGGTGTGGAGGCCGCATTTGTCGCGCGGTGGCGGAGACCACAGGGCGACGGAGCCTGCTGGCGGCAGAGCACCGCGGGGTGCGGAGGCTGCGGGGTGGCGGGGGTCGCAGGTAGCGGAGTGTCATAGGGCATGGAGACCGTGGGGCGGTGGAGCATTGTGCCTTCACCGGTGGTCGGCTTGACCGGCTGCCCTTCCTTCATTGCCTTCATTGCGGTTATCGAGTTCCACCGATACCAACCACCGCACCGATCGCCATCACCATTGCAAAGATCACACAAAATATCCACAAGATTTGTGGAGGGGTCAGGCCATGTTTTTTTGGCCCATACCCTCCGCATTAGGGCGGTAGCATATGGCTCAAGGAACATGATTCAATGTGAGAGGGAATTTAACCTTGATCAAATTAAAACACACCCTTACCTCGTTCATTTTTTGACGTCGATGAGGAGGGAAGGACGATCGTCGATTGAAGACATCCATCATTGGCTGCCTCCACTAGGTGCTTTCGATCCGGTTCGGGGTCGGTTTCCTCATTCTTTGATCTTCGATGGTCATTCTTCGTTGGGAGGTGTTCTTCATTTGAGAGGGTAAAGTTCCTCGAAGTGTTTTGACAACACTTCTCCCAACGAAAGAATAGTAAATATAAATTAAATTAGGTTATTACTTTAATTTTAATTGGCACAATTAATCAAGAGGTATTCACATAATTAATGGAAGGGGGGAGTTCAAGAGGCATCCTGACATTTAAGAGGGAGTTCAAGGGGGTTTTAGCCTTGGGTGATCCCCACCACCATAACCTATGATAGGTTTTAGTACAGGTGGTTTCCACCTCCATAACCTCTCATGGGAGGTTTAGTTCTGGTAGTCCCCACATCCATAACCTCTCATGAGAGGTTTAGTTCTAGTGGTTGCCACCTCTTAAACCTTCCACATTGGAGGATCCAACAAAAAGAAAAGAAAATAAACATTTATTTTATTTTCTTTCTATTTCCACAAAAAACCAAAATTCTAACTTTCACCCTCGACCTACTACAGTCAAGATGGAGGTCTCCTTAAGTGAAAAGTGGTGCTGTGAGTTCAACGGTTTCGTTAGATTTCAATTTCGAGCACCAGTTCAAAAGTTAGAAAAACCCGCACGCATGTTTATTGAATGTACCTGAAATAAAGTTCAGAAATTAATTTTGGGCACTCCATGACTCAAAATCACGCGCCGTCAATTTCCCGGACTCGTAAAATTCCCACTTAATTAAAAAAAATTACATGGAATTTTCGGGTCTTTACATTCTCCCAACCTTAGGGATTTACGTCCCCATAAGCCACAACTCAAAACTAGGAAAACAAGTGGGGTTACTGGGCACGAATCTGAGCCTCCCGCTTCGTTGTGCTCTCCTGGAGGTTCTCGTGCTACCAAAAATTGCGCACCAGAGGTATCGACCATCCACGAAGGACCCAATCTTGTTGATCCTCAATCTCTACTGGAACCTCCGTAAAAGTCTCCCCATTATAGACATCCAGCTCACCGTGGTCGATGATGTGAGAAGGATCCTGCAAGTATCCCCTCAGCTAGGATACGTGGAAGGAGTCTTGCACTCAGTGCAACTGAGGTGGAAGAGCTAAGTGGTAAGCCACCATTCCAACTCTTATGAGGACCTGAAAGGGTCCGATGAACCTTGGATATAACATTCCTCCTCAGAAAAATATCCACAAACCTCGTCAAGGAGAGACCCATAGAAAGACGTGGTCACCATCCTCGAAATCTAGAGGTCTCAATCTTCTGTTGGCATACAACTTCTGCCTGCGCAACATAGTCTTCATCTTCTCCTAGATGATCTGCACCTTCTCTGTGGTAGCCCGAACCATCTCTGGTCCCACAAGTGCTGAATCCCCTAGGTAATTCTAGCATAAAGGTGATCTATAAGGTCACCCATTTAATACCTCAAAATGTTCCATCCTAATGGTGGTGTGATAACTTTTATTGTATGCCAACTCCACCAAAGGAAAGTGATCCTCCCAGCTATGACCAAATTTAAGGAAACAATCACACAACATGTCCTCGAGTGATTGTATGGTTTGCTTAGTCTGGACATCCGTCTGGGGATAGAAGGCGGTGCTCAAACATAACTGCATCCCGAAAGACTTCTATAAGCCCTTCCATAACCAGGAAGTGAAATGTGTATCACGATCAGAGACAATCGTCGAGTGTACTCCATGTAACCGCACAATATCCTCCACATAGAGGCGTCCCGAGCTCTCTACTGAACCCTTATCTCTGATTGGTAGGAAGTGGGCTGATTTGGTGAGTCGGTGAATGATCATCCATATAGAATCCTGACCCCTAGATGTATGTGGAAGTCCTGTGATGAAGTCCATGGATATCCTATCCCACTTCCACTCTGGGACCTCTAAAGTTTGAACCTAGCCTACTGGTACCTGATGCTCTGCCTTCACTTGCTGACAAGTGAGGCACCGAGAGAAAAACTCTGCAACTACTTTCTTCATTCTTGTCCACCAATGTTGTCATCAGAGATCTTGGTACATCTTCGCCACTCCTGGATGTAACACTAGAGGGGATGTGTGGAACTCCATCATCACTTCCTCCCGAAGTGACACTGGTACCATGGTACGTCCTCTGAAGAGGATGGCGTGCTCCCCACCTTAAAAAAATGCATTAGGTGGCTGTCCTGTGGATATCTGAGCATGTCGAGCCTCGCAGTCAATGTCCCCATGTTGCGCCTCCCTGACCCGCTGAAGAAGTGGGGGAGTGACTGTAAGAGACTGCAGAAAAGATGTTCCATCCTGATCCACAAAGGATATCTGCAAAGCGGCCAGTTTCTCCGTTGCCTCTCCTAGAAGCTATCTACCTAACCTCCTGCTGAGTGAATCTGATACAATGTTGCCCTTCCCAAGAGTATATACTATCTCGAAGTCGTACTCCCGGAGGAACTCAAGACAACGTTGTTGTCTCAGGTTGAGGTTCTTCCGAGAGAAGATATACCTGAGACTCTTATGATTAGAGTACACTGTAAAACCATTGCCCATCAAGTAATGTCACCACATCTTCAAAGTGAAGACCACTTCTGCTAACTCTAGGTCATGGGTAGTGTAGTTCCTATCATGTTTTCTTAGTTATTGAGAACTATAAGAGGTAACTGCTCACTCTTGAATCAGGACACATTCAATTCTGGTCCCTGATGCGTCGCAGTAGACTACGTACCCTATGCCCTCCTCTAGAAACCTCAAGATGGGGGCACTAGTCAGCCTCTGCCTCAGCTCCTAAAAACTCTGCTGACATCTATCTGACCACACGAAGGTTTTCCCCTTCATCATAAATTCTGATAGAGGTGCTGAAACTCTGGATAAATATATCACAAACCTTCGGTAGTATCCGGCCAAACCCAAGAAACTCTGTACCTCCGTCACACTCCTGGGTAGATCCCAAGAAATTACTACCTTAATCTTCACTAGCTCTACTACAACTCCAGCCTTCGATATGGCATATCCCAGAAAGTGAACTTCTTGGATCCAAAATTGGCACTTTGAGATCTTACCGTAAAGCTGGTGCTCTCACAGTGTGTCCAGTACTACCTACAAATGATTGGTATCCTCCTCCTCGGTAGCCAAGTAGTTCAGAATTTCATTGATGAAGACTACTACAAAGTGATCGAGGTATGGCTGAATGATCCTGCTCATGAGTCCCATGAAAACTACCAGTGCATTGGTCATGCAGAATGGCATAAAAAAGATCTTCTAGTGTCCATACCAACATATGAAAGTCATCTTCTACACATCCTTATCTCGTAATATAAGATGACCATAGCCGGATCTAAGGTCTATCTTCAAAAACCATTGTGTTCCCTTCAGCTGATCAAAGAGGTCGTAAATACTTGGGAGTGGGTACCTGTTCTTCACAGTCACCTGGTTCAGGCACCGATAGTGAACACAAAGCCTCATGCTCCCATATACCTTCTTGTAGAAAAAATCGAGGATGCCAAAGGAGAAACTCTGGGTCGTATGAATCCCTTCCCCTGCAAGTCCTCTAGTTGTACACATAGCTCATGAAGCTCCACAGGAGAAATTTGATATTCTGGTGTAGATATCAGGGTTGTCTCAGGGTACAAGTCAATGTAAACGTCCAACTATCTGGGAGGAGGTAGACCCGGAACATCATCAGGGAAAACATCCGCGTATTGGTCCACCACTACAGTATAGATCAGACTCTCCACATCAACTAATCTGAGGGTAAGGCTAGCCAAATTATGAGTGATTGGCTGAACTCTTCTCTGGGTATGTCCATCATGTTCTATAAAGGCTCCCTTCTCACCGGTGAAGGTAAACCTGATCCCATCCATGTAGAAACACCACACATTGTGCCTAATACAATAAATCTAAGCATAGACTATAGATAACCATTCAATATCCAAGATAACGTTGTAAGGCCTAGACAATGCTACTAGGAGATCCTAGCCGAATTTCTCGCCTCTTATAGTAAGCTCGGACTACCGGTACCAGTGCGTACTCATCGAATCCGCTCCCTTAGGAGTCTTTATCCATAAGGATCGAGCCAATGACTCCGTCAGAATCTCTGAGCTCCGAATGAGGGAAGTGTCAATAAAAGAATTTCTGGAACCTGTGCCTATAAGTACTGAAAATAAGGTGTAGTAGACACATATCATACACTGTATCATCTCTAGAGTGCCATGATTGTTGGCCTTAGCTGCCTATAGCTGAGCTCTCCCCTATCCACCTGCACCCTATGGTCATGGTGGACCACCTCGGTTAAACCTCTGTCTCTAGCTGGGCATCCCTTCAACCATCTTCTGATCATCCATACGATGGGTCGGACAGTCACAATCCATGTGACCCTGCCTGCTGCATGCATAACACTGCCCACTCCTTCCATGACTGGATCTGCCTCAAGTGCCCCACACAATTGACCCTGAATCCTGTGGTCATCCACCTGTAGGTCTGGTTCTCTCAGACATCTGCAAAATATGTCTACTACCAGCTACATAAGACTCCACTACATGATGACTGGTGGTGGGTCTCACTGTTGGTGACTGCTTATCAAGGAAATTCTCCACTAAGAGGGCTCTTTTTAACACCCCCGCCTACATCGGAAAGCTAAGAAAAAACATCAAATCCCTGATCTCTCTCCTGATCCCATGATCGATGGTCTGGGCCCTGAATAATGGGTCCCACACCATATAAGTGGAGTATCATGAGATGTCAGTGAACCCCACTGAGTACAGATCTACAGTCATGCTTCCCTACTACAGATGATGAAGCTCATGTATGCGCACTGCACAAAGAGTTGATGAAACAAACTCTGCCTGAAACTGGCTCTCTATGTCTGTCCAGAGAAGTGTCACCTCATCGTGAGCCTGGAGAATCAAGCTAAACTATCTTCATGCTGCTTCCTGTAAAAGGCTGGTGGCAAGGATTACCATGAGATCAGCTGGTGTCCATAACAGTCAGAATACTCTAACTATGACCTCCATCCAATCCTTAGCCACCTGTGGGTCTATCTCTCCCCAAATCCTGATTGGCCTCTGGAACTGGAACTCGTGCAATGTGCTCAAGTGGCATGCACCCTCTACTACAAGGGCTGATGGAATTAATGGCCCAACGGGTAATGGTATCACTGGTGCCTCTACTAAAAGAGGGCCCTACACTGAGGCCTCATTGCTCGATGGGCTGTCAGTGCGTACTACTCTCGGAAACCTAGTTGGATGTCTTCATGGAGGCATCCTAAAAAGAAATAGGTGTGCCATAGTCAATAAGGTATACCTGGTGAGCCTAATCAATAAGTCACAAAGAAAATTCGTGGTAATACACACACAATCAGTGTTTTGATGCACTAAGTCGGAAATCAAAAGTCAAGGTCCTGGTGTATGGATACGTCGGCCGCTGCACCAATAATGGATTCCCTAAATCGATAACCACAATGACAACAATTAACACTATTGTTGTTTAAAATATCAGATTATTATGTTATATGGTAGAACCGACTCCTATGATACCAATTTGTCACGACCCCTCCCCCGGGGCCCGTGCCATGACTACCCCAAACACGCCTTCCATAGGCCATGGGCAGGTGACTAGCACTGAAGGCAGATTCCCTAAAACTGGGAAGAAATTGTCTTTATAACCTGTAACACACACAACCAAACACACATCAAGATATGAACTAATGTAAACTTAATAGTAAATAGAGTGAGTACAATAAGTAAAAGGGACAAAATACAATACAAACTGGATAGTACAAGGAAAACTGGAAAGTAGAAGACGACTGATAGTTGAGAAGAAGCTCCTGGATCATCCACCATGAATCCTACATGAAGGGTAGGTACAACTCATGAACAACCATCTATGTGGTTCTCCTCGTCTAACATCCACCTCCGAGCTACCTCCAATCCTGGTACTCTTGTCCTCAGTCGGCACTATCATCTTCACCAAACACAATAGGGTACGAGCATAGCCTGTGCAGGGGTCTGTCTAACCATACTCAGTAGGGACCCAGACACCCTAAAGGTCTCACAAAATCCACAAAGGATAAACCACATAGCATGAAGTCAATTATCAACCCTACTTAGGTAAATTTCCATACATATACCTAATTTATCATGTAAAACCATCTCAATCCTGAGGAAAACATAGAGTCCAACTCAAATCCCAAAGCTCAACCGTTCTAGAAAGGAAATAAAACCACGAAGGCAAGTACCACACAAGTACGCCTCACAGAAGAATACCACCAAGGTATTACCACAAAAGAAAGTACAATAGAGGTACAAACTCATCTCACACCAGCTATAACTTAAGTACAGTAATAGAGATGATTAGATGTAACTACTGAATCATCTTACTATATTATGAGGCTCTGTTACCGACCCACATAGAATCTATCTATGCTAACCCACATAGGATATCTTGGTGCTGACCCACATAGGATCACTCAGTGCTGACCCACACATGATCTCTAGGTGCTGACCCACACAAGATCTCTTGGTACTGACCCACAAATGATTATTATGTGCTAACCCACACAAGATTGCTATTCATTCTTTACGTCACATCTAACTACATGGTTCCCACACTATGCTCACTTGTCTCCGTAAGGATCTTCTCCACAAGCCACTGGTCAATACTAAAACTTCCACGAAGTCTCACAAAGAAATATCCCAATGGACCTCCATGCCATAGGAGTCTCAACACAATAGACAACGTGTCAATTAGACACCCAATCTATAAGTTATTATCCTTTTAGTCCCGGGGGCCTTATTAGATTTGTGATCAATCCAACATGGTCATACCCATCTTAATCCAAATATCCAGAGGGGTATACGCAAAGGGACCGTCTCGCTCCAAGGTTTCCAGTGCCATTGACGGGTTGCCAAATGGACGCCCCATGCCAAAGTTATGGCTAAAAGAGCGTAAAATGGGGCGAAGTGGGTCTGGGGCCGGTCCGACCTGGACTGGGCCGAACCGGACTGGACCGACCCGGTTTGGGTCGCCCCGGCCTGACCCGGTTTGGGTCAACCCGGACCGGCCCTCTGGGTCTAGCCCGACCCACTGGACGACCCAGCCTGTTGGGTCTGGCCCGAACCACTGGGTCCGGCCCAGCCTGTGCTGGGCAGCCCGACCGAGGCAGTGCGGGACGATGCATAGGCCGTGTGGGCCATAGATCCCACGGGTGGCTACAGGTTCCATAGGGCGGCGGAGGCCTCAGGTGCCGCAGGATAGCGTGGGGTCACGGGTGCTGCGGGGCAGCGGAGGCCGAGGGTGCCACGGGGCGGCGGAGGCCACGAGTGACTCGATGCGGGGGAGGTCACGGGTGCGACAGGGCGGCGGAGGCCGCGGGGGCCGTAGGGCATAGAGGTCGTGGGGCGCGGAGGCCCTGGGGCAGCGGAGGCCACGAGTGGCAGAGGGCCTCGGGGCACGGAGGCCGTGGGGTGGCAGAGCGTCGTGCCTTCGCCGGCGGCCAACTTGACCTTCCGCCCTTTGTTCATCACCTTCGTCGTGGTTTTTCAGTTCCAAAGGTTCCAATCACTGGCACCTGTCACCGTCACCATCACGAAGATCACACAAAAGATCCACAAGATTTGTGAAGTGGTCAGGCCAAGTTTTTTTGGCCCATACCCTCCGTGTTAGGGTGGTAGTATACAGCTCAATGAAGATGATTCAATGTGAGAGGGACTTTAACATTGATCAAATTATAACACACCCCTACCTGATTCATTTGTTAATTTTGATGTGAAGGGAAGGACGATCATCGATTGAAGATGTCCTACATTGGCTGCCTTCGCAAGGTGCTTCCGATCCGGCTCATGGTTGGTTTCCTCATTTTTCGATCTCTGGTGGTCATTCTTCATTGGTAGGTGTTCTTCGTTAGAGAGGGTAAAGTTTCTTCCAAGTGTTTTCCCACACTTCTCCCAATGAAAGAATAGCCAATATAAATTAAATTAGGCTATTAATTTAATTTGAATTGGCACCATTAATCAAGAGGTGTTGGAATAATTAATGTGGGGGAAGTTCAAGAGGATACCCCACATTTAAGAGAGAGTTCAAGGGGTTTTTAGCCTCGAGTGTTCCCCACCACCATAACCTATTATAGTTTTTAGTTCAGGCGGTCCCCACCTCCATAACCTCTCATGGGAGGTCTCGTTCTGGTGGTCACAACCTCCATAAACTCGCATGGAAGGTTTAGTTCTGGTGGTCCCCACCTCTTAAACCTTCCACAAGGGAGGTTCCAACAAAAATAAAATAAAATAAACATTTATTTTATTTTATTTCGGTCTCCACGAATAACCCAAAATTCTAAATTTCACCCTCGACCTACTACGGTCAGGATGAAGGTCTTTTTAAGCAAATACTGGTCCTGTGAGTTCAACAATGTCGTCAGATTTAAATTTAGAGCACCGATTCAAAAGTTAGAAAATCCCACACACACGTTTGCTAAATGTACCCGAAATAAAGTTCTGAAATTCATTATGGGAACTCCAGGCATCTGAATCATGCGCTGTCAATTTTCGAGGACTCATAAAAATCCCATTTAATTAAAACAATTACATGAAATTTCTTGGTCTTTACCAATGCAATAAAATTTAAATATGGATTTTAATCAGATGAATTCTAAACCATGTATTGAGTGTAAAAAAATATATTAGTGAATTTAAATTAATTTGAAAGAAGATATTTCATAAAATCTCCAGATGGTACACTTTTCACTAAAACAAATACAATTCCAAAGGATTTTATTTCCATAAATTTCCCCTAAAATATCCATATTATTATTAATCTCCCATAATATAAAACCTCAAAAGGAGTTTCTATTCCTTGAACCCTATGATAAAACTTATAATTATCAACCAATGACACTTTATTTTTATCCCATATCATTGTGGAATGTCATAGGTTACCATAGGTAAAATCTTATCATTCAGGATAATGGTTCCTAAAGAAGATGTTAATTTACCAAAGAATATATCTCAATAGTTTTTTATCCAAGTGTTTGGTCTTATATCCACTCATAAAGCACTGTTTAGGATCATGTTAATACCAATTCCACCCCATTTAAAGTTGTTACCACTAGGTTCTTATGTGTCACAACCTCATTCACTTATCAGTATCTAGAATTGTATGTATTTTCTTGGAAAACCATATAATATCTACATTATTAATGCTTCATTATATTATTATATACTTATAATTAATGCTAGAATCTATCATTAGGTTATTTTCTCTAACATATTATTTCCTAAACCTAGTTCCCAAGGTTCATAAGAAACATTCCTTGATACCAACTGTAACACTGTGAATCTAGTGACATAGAGAAGGTGGTTATATTTATATATTGGCACTAGATAAAATAGATCACATATCAAATTATATAATAGTGTTTCATTATTTGGAGACTAGATACATACATGATTTTCACATTATATTTGAAAAAAAGGATCACAACATAAAATTATAGTATTCGTTATTTTTTTTTTCTAATATATCGCTAAACTAAATCACAGATACCTTCATGGTATTCTAGGGAAAGGAAAACATAATAAGGGTGAGTTTAGATTCCTAGTAAGGGAAATAATACATTAGAAGCTATCATAGAATAAATAAAATAGGAATAATATGAAATAAAAAATAAAAATCCAATATTCCATATAACTAATATCATAAAATGAAAAACAAAATATCCATTGATAAAATAAAAACCTGAATAATCACATGAATAAACGTAAATTATTTCATAATTATGGAATATATAATTTTTGACATCATAATCACAGCATAAAGGCCTTGCGTGAAGATATCATAAACAATTGGGTAGACATACACCAAATACTTATATTAGTTTCTACAATGAGTCCCAACAATGTATCAAGGAGATATAAAAGGCCCCACATTTCGCTTAATATATATAGTGAATTTATCATATTAAAGGGGTGAATAATCAGTATAATACATAATCAACATAAATATACATGTTTCAAAACTAGCACACAGAATTTCAATATATTTCCTCATTCAAAAATGGAACACAGTGATTGTAATACATCTAGAGTAATATGGTGAAAGTTTTCATTATATTATATCCCTAATAAAGTATAATATTCATCAATTGAGGTTTATAGACCTGTGATTTTAAAATATAATTGGATCATTTTTATAATAAAATACACTTCTCATTTTGAAATCACTTTTTTAAAATCTAAAAATTTCTTGAATATTAGGAAAAACCATTCTTGAAAAAAAACCATGGGAACTTGTAATATAATCTTTATTATAGAGAATAGTTTTTATAGTGTGAAAATTTATTTGTAATTTAAGAGTCAAATCATTTATTATGTTCACACCTTTGGTAAAATTACCTCATTTAGAAAATTATCTGAATATTCATTGTAATCCTTTATATAAAAAGGAAAAATGGGTACAAATAAACATAGTAAATCATTTTAGAATTGTAAAACATTATTCAAAAAATCTTTATGAAAACATGAACATGGAAGAAAAATATTCACTATTGAATATAAAAACAAAGTTAGTTTTTCGTAAAAATGTTCTTTCCTAATTTTTCATACATAGATAGTGGAAAAAATGAAAACTTTTAATTTCAAAAAATAACTACAAGATAAGAAAAGATATGGGGTTAAAGTTAGAAATATTATATATTTCCAACAACATAAGCTTGAATATAAAAATATATAATAATGCTGAGATTGTTAAATAAACCCATATAATAATCATAACAACCAGGTGATAAATTACTAATGAAGTGATTATGTGTAAAAAAATATAAATTCAATTTAAAAAAGTGAAAATAAAATATAAAACAATCACATTTGATTCCAAAAATAATCTTTTCAAACACCGTAAATAGAGAAGAGATATAACCTAATGGAAAGAAACTTCGTAAAGAAACCCCAAACCTCGAGTCAAGCTCACCACATACATATGTTATCCACTATATAATAAACTTATATTAATTTTATACTTTCATAAAATACATTCTATATTTATTACCTTATTATTATCCCTTTTATTTCATTTATTAAAAAACTTATATAGTTAGTAAATCAATCAAGTTCATGTCTGAAACATTGAGGATCTTAAGTTCATAATAAAAAACAACTATAGTAGGTTGAACATGGTCAGATGTGTCATGGTTCTATCGTTTACATAATATTAGTCATGAAATAATTATCATTTTTATATATTAAATAAATTTTTTGAATCATCCATGAAAGGAAGACATGAAAAATGCATCCCATCGCTTCATTGAGGTGGTAGTCCACATGTACACATGATCAACATTATCAATTTTTAATGGATTGAAGGGTAATAAGGTATGTATTATATTATTTTTAAATAATCATAATTATTTCATTAAAATCATCTATATTCATTAAATCCATCATAACAACCATCCTTGTGAGGTGGGGATGAAAAATGAAAGACATCTCTTCATGGAGGTGATAGTCCACACATACACACAAATGATGTTTTCATTTCCCATAAGATGGATATGAATATTAATTAGTGTGATAACCTTAAAATAATGAAATATAATTATATTTTATATTCCTAATTTGTTAGGTAAATATTCTTATCAAATAATTGAAAGAGGTAGAAAAAGAAATAAAATTAAATAACTCAATTAAGAGTCATACCTCTTCTTTGGGAAACCTCTTAAGGTTTACGCATGAAGACTGATACAGTGGTAATTTGGTGAGACTAGACACTATAGGTCATGAGGAGGATAGTTAGTAAGGTATTTGGGTAGATATTAGTATATATAAATGCCTCAAAATTTGTGAGTAATAGAGGAGTAAAGTGCCCTTTTATAAGTGAGGGGAGGAGAACCATTGGAAATTATTAATATAATAAATAACACAATCATGAAAAGTGGCACTAAATGACTATAATTTAGAATTTTGGAAATTCTAAGTTCAAAATTACTTCGCAAAATAAAATTTATATATGTTGAAGTTTCATTTTAATTATTATCTTTAGGTTTAACCCCCTTTGTAACCCTTTTTAATCTTAACCATGGTAACATATTATTCATTATTTAAGGGTTATAAATATAATTTTAAGGTGGAAAGTGGTTCATAAATTTTTCATGAATGAAATTTCAGACCATTTCAAATACAAATGTCTTATTTATTTATTTTTTATTTACAAACCATTTAATAAAATATTTTTTCCCAAAATATCATTAATGTAAAATTTGGTACTATTAATTTAATTTGATATCAATAAAATCAAGAAATAAATGGAATTAAAATATGAACTAATTTATAATTATATATAATTTATAATTACATATTAAATTTGTGTAATACCCCAATTCGTCCCAAAATTGAAATTTATTTTTTTAAAACCATTTACCTTGATTTTTCTACTACTTGCACACGCAATGTATCCATGGTTCGTTAGAATTTAAGGTAATTATACCATCAATAAAAATTGAAAATAAATTAATATTATAAAATAATGTATTTAAGTTAAAAAATATAATTTTATATTTCTTAATAATGTTCTTATCCCAATGAAAACATACAATAAAAATTAAAAGTAAGAGAGTGAAATTTTTGTAGCAATCCTTTACTGAAAATAATATAAAGGTTAAAATAAATGGAAAATGGTAAGAAATTTAAAGATTTTAAAATCCAGGATGTTTATGGTAAAAAAATTATAAAATAAAATAAAAATAATTGGTAGGGATATTTTTAGGTCATAAATCTAAGTTTAAATAGTGTTTTACAAGTTCTACAATTTCTATAGTGATAACATTTTTACCAAAGTAATTTTTAATAATAAATATAAATAAATAAATGGGTAAAATTTATCAAATTTTAACCTTATGATTGAAAATACGGAATCCATTTTTCATGATTTGATTTTTACAAGTGGTATAAATCAATTTTAATAAAAAGGCCTAAAATGAAAAAAAACAATTTTTAGGAAATTGTGTTTTTAAGCCTACAAATTTCCTTATAAAAATATTAAATTTTATTCTAATTTTTTGAAATTAATATTATTTATCTAAAAAAATTTAAATTATTTTAATTTATTTACAAATAAAAAATATAATGTGAATTTAAAATTACTTGATTTAGAGAAATAACATTTTTCCAAAAAATGTCATTTTCACTCTTAACTCAAAAATTAAACTTTTTATAAAATTCAAAAATATTAAACCTAATCCTATTATGAAATTTTGATTTAAAATATTATATTATTTTTTTAGATAAAATTTATAAAATATGAATAAATTAATCATATTACCTATGTATAAAAATAAATAAAACCCATTTTTAAGAAAACATATTTTGAGGCATTAAATGACTTTATTCTCTTTTTTTAATGAGATTTGCTCACCCCAAAGGAAAAATCCACATTTATTGATAAAAAAAGGATACAAGAGTATGAAGGAAAGGATTTTACAACTATCAATTTGAGAAATAGGTATCATCTCTTTAGGCAATACATTATACAAAATGAATTCCTCATTCCTTATCCCTTTGTTTGCAGGAAAATCAACAAGACAATTTTCCTCCCGAAAGACATGTGTAATGAAATATTTCATTATTGAGATAGTGTCTAAGAAATTAATCCAAAGAGAGGTCACCTTCCAGGATAAATGATTGTTACCAAATATGACACCTTTCACAATAGAGTTAAAATCACATCCCATACTTGTTTTATTTCTATATCCACTATATTGATCAGTCTAAGCATTTAATACTCTATGGACGATGCAATTCCATAGGTTTTACAATGAAAAATTAAAAAAATACCATTAATAAACACAATTTAAATATATTTAATTAATTAAATTATATATATGATATATATATTTCATTAAAATAATTTATCAAAATACATTTCACATATAGAAAATGTTTCATGGAAAATATATTTTTCCATTCAAATGAGTTTGTCTTTATTTAGATTGATAACAAATATATTGTTTATTATTAATTTAATTATGGAAAAAAAATCTGCATATATTACATAATACATTTACTCCTATTCATACCCACCAAACCAATAGTTAGGTTATAACATTTATATTTAAATAATAATATTTATATAGTACATATTAATTCATTTAGGCCCGGTATTGTGTATACTTTGCACACTCGAATATATTACTTTAATAAAATAAATACTAATATACTGATGGGTTACGCATCTCCTAAAATATATTTGATGGGGTTCTATTGAAGGAATTTATAATCCGTTATAGTGCAAATTACATTAGGAAGAGATGGACTATATTTTTTACATTGAATAAAACTTTCTCAGTTTATATGTATGAAAATATGTACCACTATCCATGAGGGTAGTGTGACAAAATTTAAATCTACAAAAGATATTTAGTATTTGTGAAGTGAAGTAAAAATTTCACTCTAACTTCCTTGAGGAGTAACACTTCAACTCATTTAAAAAAGTTTGCACCACTGAGGATGAATTTTCACTATCACTCAATCATAAAAATGTATCAAACCATAACATATATTACCCATATGAAATATTTTTAAGAGTAACTCATGGAATTCAACATATCTTGGTGTTTATAGATGAAATTATTTTGAACATTGCATGCATATCAGTTAAATATTAACTCTATTTAGTTATGTATCATTATGGAAAAACTTTCTCAATACTATTGATTTTATGAGTGAGTTTTGTTATTATTTAATGGGTGCCATGTGATATTTAATGGAATTATTTAATAATTACAATTGTCTCACCACCTTCAATTCAGTATGGTATTTCCATATCAATACCATTATTATATATTGTTTTATTAGAATTTAGAGTTTCATAGAGGATAATGTTTTCCATTCACTTATAAAATTTTTCTCTTTTGGATTAGTCTTGTGGTTAGATTCTGTTTTTTATATAGTTAATGATTAGAAATAAACAAGTGGTAGTATACTTAATTTTTTAGGGTGAAGTATTTTTTTAGTATACAGTGAGGTTATTATCATATACTTATTATTTCCTCCTAATGATAAAGTGTACTATCATTATTAGATTCACAACGCAGATTATCATTTCATCACTATTTTATTTAGAAAGGGTGGAAACTAAATTATCTAGTTCATCCATAAAAGCATTCCATAACCAAGGGATGCATAAAATAATTATATTAGTAAAAAACTACTCTATGAATTATTATTTGTGGTTAATTATGGGGAAAATTCATCTACCTTGATGTCTTACAATCATTTTATTACATAATCTATAATTTAGCATTATCATTTATGTTGAGAAGATTGATCAAGATTTTTATAGTAATCTCTAAGACTGTGGTGGGAGTCTGTTAATTCCCCTCATTACCATTGAATCCTTCGGAGGCTATGGATGAGTATAGTTAGATCTCCTTTATAGGGGGGATAAAAATACCCTTATACTGACCCTAATTTATTTAGGATATGCTATATTTTTTTCTCGTTGGGTTTGTAAATGCTCCATCAAAATTAATTTCACATCTTCGGGAGGATTCACGGATATGAACGACTTCCACTTTTGAGAGATTCAGGTTTAAGAGTGTTTCATCTAAATTAGGATGTGAGGATATAATGTCATCAAGGGACTATAACTTGGTTTCCATATGAGGGTTGAATTAGATGTAAAGTTTCTAAATAATAGCAATCTATCATTCTAAAAAACTTTTTTTAGGGATTGATTGTGGATGTATTTCAAGGCCTCTATGTGGGATACCAAGTGGAAATCATGGTATTTTACATATTCCACAATATCTACACCAAAAATATCAATGTTAGTTAGTTGACCATGTTGTCTCTTCTCCAAGCTTTCGTCATTTTTTACTGATATAGTAGTTTCTATTTTCTTTTTTCCATTCTATTTTTATAGATAAGGAGGGAACTAATAAAACACTTCAACATGGACATATATAGGATATGAATTTTTCCTTCCATGGTGGAAATTAAAATTGGAGGGTGTGAAAGGTATTATAGAGATATATTAAAAAATTTCTAGAAATCCCCATTAAACAATTAGGTTCGACATTTCTTCATTAGTTTGATGAAGATTAGAAAATAAATAGAAAGATTTTAAAACAATTAGTAAGTGTTATAAATGAACCCTTGAATTTTCCTCATCACTTAGAGGTGCCTTGGTGGGTTCAAATAAATTAAGTTAGATGTATTCTAAGGTGCCATCCCAAATTCTTGACGATAGACAATAAATAAAACGATTTTTTAAAAAGTTAATACAAATGAATATTTTATTGGATTCATTTTAAGATGGTGTTACCATAGTTTATTTATCTTTACCTTGAGATCAAAAAAATTCTTATAATAGTGGTGTGATTTGATTTTCAAATCATTCACATAACCATCTATAATCTTTTCTAGAAGGGTCTTGAATTTTTGGTGTATTAGTCTTTTATATGTGTCTATATTATAATTTAAGTCAATTTCTTACACCCACATTTTCATTAATTTTTACATATCATTTATATTTATTATTTGAAAAAAATTCATATATTTTTGACTGAAAATAAAAAAAATTAATAAATTTATAGACTACACAATTAGGGTTCATGATTTCCCTTACTATTCATAAGGACTATGTGGGTTGATGAATGTTTCTAGTGGCTCTTTAGTTTTAATTACATGGTCTATATATTGTGGATATAGATCATACATCCCGTTAAAATATTAAAATTTCTATTTTTGGATATAAATTATTAATATTTGAACTCTCCATTTTCAATATTCCTTTAGGAATATTCCTCAGGTTGATGTCTAATTAATATTGTGCACTAAATCTCAGAGCATGAAGTGGTGAATGTAACCATGTTGTGGTCAGTTTCTTCACCTAGTCGTATATACCACATTATTTTCCTCACAAGGAATAAAATATGATATCTTCTAATCAAGTATGAAATTTTGATTATCATGTTTATTTTGGATTATTGAAACATCGTATGACAATGTGTATTTAATATATTTATTTAATGTATAATTCAAATTGTTTGTATTTTTTATAATATTTTAACCATCATAACTCTAATACGACCCTTTATTTAATATAAATCTATAAAATTGATATTTTTGACCTATTTTTTAATATTATATCTCAATCACTTTTGGCTAAAACTAGCTCAATCTCATATCTTTCCATTTACCTTCAACGAGGTTGTACTTGAAAATCATTTTGAAAAGGGGTCCTACCAAATAATTTAGTGGTTTAGGGGTTGTTGGATACCACTAGAGGAAAGAATATATTGGTTACTACTAAGGGATCTTAATCAAACTCCCTGTTAATGAAGATCAAAATTATGGACAGTGATGAATTATTTTTTTATGGTCTTGTTTTTTTATATTATTGATTCTACTTATGATCGATCTTGTAATGGGTTTTTTGTTTTATTCTAGTTAATATGGGAATTAATATGTCCCTTGAAATCCATAAACACTATTAGATCAATTTTTGGTGATGAATAGATAGGTTGAAATCATTATTTAAAAATTGGTTTTGTATATTTTTCCAGAACCATGGTTGTCATTGTAAAACTATATTGGGGTCTCTTATATTTTTCCTCGTAATAGAGTTGTATTCCAATAACTATGTCATATAATGTAAATATTTATAGGTTAAATGTGGTGTTTTAATGGAAACACTCCTAATTAATCTAACTATAAAATATGATATTAGTTTTGACATTATTGTGACTCGATTATCTATCCACTACGATGTGTTCAAATCCACCATGATGGAAACACATGTTGTAGTGAATATTGAAAGGTTGAGCTTCTTGGTGAGATCAAACAACTGAAATGGAATGATGAAGAAATGTTTTTATTTAATTTATATTGTTGTCCAAAATGGTTTTTACTATTTTGGGTTTCATGGTGAGGCCAAATAATGAATACAACTTATGGAATTATAATATATCATTGTCCAAAGAAATATTTACAAATTGACCATGTCGTGGTGGAAATTTGTAGTCTATAAAACAACATAAAATAGTTGTTCTCAATGAAAACCTTCAAGGAAACAATTTTAAAGGATGTCCATTTCATTTATTTGACTTTAAGCTGTATCAAAAGAATTTTTCTTTATTTTGGTAATCTAATTTTTTAATATCTCATGTTAAATAAATGAATTTTCTTTTATTTATAAAACCCCTATTTAAATATTCATGAAAATATATTTTCTATATGATGTTTTTATTATATTATTTAGTCTAAATTATTTAAATTACTTGTTATAAAAGTATATACCATGCATATAAAAGTTATATGTTAGGTTTGAAAATATAAGATATACTTTTATTCTACATTTAATTTGGTTTGTTATATAGTTATGAGCATGGATTTAGTGGTTAATTATTGTTTACATATATCAAGTGATATATTTATGATGGAATTAAAGTCCCTATTGGGAAAATAAATATGGGTAGAGGGATTTTGGATCAGACTACTCACCAAAATAGAGATTTGTTCCTTGTCTATGAAAGTGGATGTCAGATGATAATCACTCCAGGCTTAGCCTTGCAAGGATTATTAGTTTCCTATAATTATAAACCTATCAATGAGAGGGTTTTATATAACTTACTTAGGTTATTCATTTATATATGTGTAAAGATATTTATATTTTATTTAAGGTTTTATAACACAAACTATAACTTGTTTAAATATTTATACATTAATATGGTTTGAAAATATAAATTTGGTAGAAGGAATAGAGATTCTAGAGCTAAATCCCAAAAATAATGAATACATATTGATATTTCATAATATGTAGAGATTAAATGTGATGAATTAGTTACAAATGATATTAATATGATCTATATGAAAGTGGTGAGACTTATAAAATAACTCAAATACTACGTGTGAGATTAATTATGAAGTTAAATCTTTCCAAGACCATGATCATTCAGTATGGGCGACCCAAACGTTTATGATCCCATGAATTATATTATGTAGGGAAAAAATATTACAGGTATCCCAAACCATTAGGTCTCTATATCTAATATGATATTTTGGTTAAATTTTATTAGGTGGCCCAAATAGTTAGTGTCACGACCCGTCCCTCGGGGCCCATGCTATGACTACCCCAATCCTGCCTTCTATAGGCCTGGGGCTGATGACTAGCACTGAAAGGAATATTCCCCAAAATAGGAATGCATTGCCTTTAAACATATACAAACACATGGTCCAAGAACAGAACAAGAAGCAACTGTGAAGTAAACTACAGTAGTAAAAGTGTACTGAAATTAAAGGGCCCAGAATACAAGCCCAACTGGAAAAGTACAAGTACAACTGAAAAGTAAAAATTAGCGGAAAGGTGAAAAGTAGCTCCTGGATCATCTACCATGGATCATACATGAAGAGTAGGTACAACTTTCGATTAGTAGTCCCTATGTCATGTCACGCCAATGGTCCACGTCCATGTACCGTCCAATCCTGGCTCCCTTAAACCTCAGCCAAGCTACTCGTTGTCTGCACAAGACACAATAAGGTTTGGGCGAATCCCGTGTAGGGGTGAGTATAAAAATACCCTATAAGGACCCCGCGACCCCAATAGGTCTCCTACAGTTAAACAAAGGAAAACCACAAAGAAATACATAAAATCTACTTAGGTATATGCCCATAAATATACCTATGTTGTCAAGATAAACTCATCTCATACAAGAGGGAATAATATCAAAATGGTAACACCATGAAGGTAGAAGTACCACACAGGTAACACCACGAAGATAGAAGCACCACACATGTATCACCACAAAGATAATGGACTCATCCCACACCAGGAATACAACTCATAGAAATAGGATTATGATGCCGACCCACACAATATTGCTATGTATGCTGATATCCATCCACATAATTATTTAGGGATAGTAAAAAGTAACATCCCCAGTCACAATGTTGAACACCTCGGCTACTGGAGAACTCCTCCTCTTTTGAATACAGTGGGCCTAGTAGGTCACACAGAGCCACTTCCAACTAACCTTGGATAGCTGAGGTACTCCTCCTATTGAGTACCAGGGGTCTTCCATGTCACACAATGGCACTCCACACCGTGGCCTGTTGAGGTACTCCTGCTGTCAAGTACCGTGGGTCTTCCGTGTCACACAGAGGTGATCCCCACCATGTCCTGCTGAAGTACTCCTCCTATCAATTACTATGGGTCATCCGCGTCACATATAGGCACTCCCCATTGGGTCGTCGAGTCACACCGAGTTGAAAATTCAAAAGTCATCAAGTCTCAGCCAGTCGCAGGGTTCCATACATAGTGCACTTGGAAAAAATGCTCCTCAAGGCATCAGTCATATTAAAACTGGAAACAAATCTCAAATAGGATAAACCTGATGATTCACCACGTCATAATGGTTCTAACGCAATAGATGGCGTGTCAATCGAACTCCCGGTCTATGCGTTATTGGCATTTTATTGCCGAGGGCCCGGTTGGATTTGGGTGAGATCCAACCCAGTCATACTTCAAGCTTCTCAAAAACTATCATAAAGTAAGTCAAAAAGACTTTCCCTCTCTAGGTATCCCAATTCCACAGACGGTTTGTCAAACGAACATTTGGTTCTCAAGATAAGGCCCTTTAAGTGTTTCTGGGCCTGGGTCCGGTCCGACCCAATCAGACCCACTCAGCCCTCAAGGGCAGCCCGAACTATGGTGGGGCAGCCTAACTCGCAAAGGGGAGGCCTGGCCCATGGTGGGGTGTGGCCTGGCCCACTGGCTGCGGCCCACTAGTGGCAGCCCGACTGAATAAGGCACCGCCCATGGGGCTTTCGCCAGGTGGCTCGGGGGAGCCGCTCCCCTGTAATCCCGAACGACCAAATGATGTTTGGTTTTTGAAGTGGTGAAACCACATGGGTTCCACCCAATCGCCATGGTACCCGCCAAAGGTTCATGTTCGGCCTCCTCCACCACAACTTCGGTCGCATCCTCTTTTTCACCGGCGGTAAGCGACAGCGCGCCACCCTTCCCTTTAGCGGTCCGCCAATGAGCCGACCAACTTCTCTAACTGCTGCAACTAATGAACCATGATCCCTTTCTCACCGGTGGTGCGTGATGGAATACCACCCTTCCATTAAGAGGCATGTCATTATGATGACCGCTACGGCTTTGTGTCGTGACATCCTCTTGCAACGTGCATCGACGCGCTAATCCCAACGTAGCCGGTCGGTGTCGTCGTGCTGGTGGTCTTCCATGGAGGTGTAAGGATTGCAAGATAGCAGAGGGTTCCAACCATGTTCATTAGGCACACACCCTCTGCATTATCTCCTAATAATGAGGGGGGATTAAGGGTTTAATAATCAATTGAATTAAACAACAAACAAAACCCTTCAAAGATACCCCGCAACAACCTCTCGCAAAAACAAATGAATCACAGATCAACCCATTATCAGTTGGTCCACATTATTTGTATTATTTATGAATGGGGTAGAGAAAAATAATTTAAATTGCATAAACGAATAAACCCCCTACCTCCAAAATCCATTGGAGAATGTCCACGCTTGAAGGTGGGTTGTTTTCTTCATTCCCGCAATAGGTTCCCAATGACGCCGCTCGCACATCCTTCTTTGGTTCATGGTTCAGTGTCACCCGTCACCTCCCATTAGGATCAACTCCATCCTATAATGGTTTGGTGTCACGATGCTCCTTCAGAACTTCGTTTCTTGGTGAAGCTATGTCGGTACCTCCCCCCAAGCCTCATATATATTGGATAGGGGGAGGTACAATAACAATGTGGGGAATTAACGAGGCTCATAAATTAAGAAACTTCCTAATTCCCCAACAACGTCATTACTTAGGGTTGTAAGGTCAATATAATTATTGGATGGACACATCACTGGCCCCACACACCATTTTTTTGTTAGAGGATATAGAAAAAAATAAAAAAAATAAAATTATTTTATTTTATTTCTTTTAAAAAGTCACAAAACATAACTTTTTCTCCCGACCTACTACGGTTAAAGTAATGCCTCCCTTAAACGAATCCCAGCATTGTGGATTCAATGGTGCCCTCATATTTTTAATCTGATCAATGGTTCAAAAGTAAAAAAACACCACTCACATGTTTACTGAACATACCCAAAAAAGTTCAATAAATTAATTACATTCACCCTCAACCCGCACCGGTCGAGGTTAGGTTTTACCTAAGGAGAACACACCCCAAAAAACTCAACAATAGTCTTGGATTTTCAATCCTATTTTCTGTTTAGAAGTTATGGATTTTATAATAAAATAATTTTCACTTAATTATTTTATTTACGACCAAAAACTAACTTTCACTGGTGGCCTATGCCGGCCAATGTTAGTTTTAGCCTAATGAAAGAATACCCTCATGAGTTCATTGGTGGTCTCAGATTTTAAATCCAAGTTACCGTTCATCAGTTATAAGAATTTTAAAAATAAAATAATTTTATTTAATAATTTTATTTACCATTATGCCATTTTCGGGTTTTCTAATAGGAGGGCCGCGCTGACTAAAATTAAGTCGCACCTAGGGTAAACCCGCCATTCTTAATGCAATGGTGACTTTGAATTTTTGATCTAGGAAAAAGTTTAAGAGTTATTACACCTTTTCAAGAAACTTCTTAAGCGCATAAATTAAAGCTTAACAAAAGGACAACAGATCATTCAGGGTACTCCATGTCTTGGAATCATGCGCTGTCAGATTTAAATGTCTCAAAATAATTCCATATAATTAAAAAAATTATACAAATCTTATGGGACATTAAATTCTCTCCACATTAGGGCTTTACATCCCTGAAATCCAAAATAAAGTCAAAACAAACAATTGAGGATACTGAGCACGAATCTGAGACTCCCACTCCTATGTGATTTCCTAGATGTCCTCGTGTTGCCACCAAAATTGCACTAGAGGGATCGACTATCCAAAAAGGGCTTGCTCCTATTGATCCTCTATCTCGATCGAGATCTCTGTAAAAGTCACCCATCGTGAAAGTTCAACTCTCCCTAGGCGATAACGTGCAATGGATCATGCACACATATTCTCAACCGTGACACATGGAAAATATTATGAACCCAGTGCATTTGTGGGGAAAGAGATAGAAGGTACAACACCTATCCCACTCTAATGAGAATATATAAAGGTTCGATGAACCTAAAAGATAGATTTCCGCCCTAGTCAATTCTCTACAATCCTAATCGGGGTGAGACCCATAAGAAGACATGGTCGCCCTCATCAGACTCCAAGGGTCTCCAACTCCTATCGGCATAAAACTTCTATCAACTCTATGTAGTCTTCATTTTTTGACAAGTGAGGCATCGTGATACAAAATCTTCCACTACTTTTTTCATCCATGGCCACCTGTACTGACATCTGAGGTTCTTGTACATCTTCTTCACTCCAAGATGTACCATTAATGGGGATGTATGGAACTCCCTTGACACCTCATCCCAAAGTGTCACTGGTACCATGGTGTGTCCTCTAAAGAGGACGACGTGATCCTCATCTTTAAGAAATCCTTCAGGAGACCATCCTGAGGATATCTGATCATGTCGAGTCTCATAGTCAATGTCCCCAAGATGTGCCTCCCGAACTCGATGAAGAATTGGGGAAGTTACAGTCATAGACTGGAGGTAAGCTGCTCCCTCTTTATCTACGAAGGGTATCTGCAGCGTGACTAGATGCTTTGATGCCTCACTCAATAAATGTAGACCAGACCTCCTTTAGAGTGCATCTGCTACCATGTTCCCCTTCCAAGGAGTATAGACTATCTCAAAGTCATAGTCCTGGAGGAACTCTAGCCATCATCGGTGTCCCAAGTTCAGGTCCTTATGTGGGAAGTTATAGTGGAGGCTCTTGTGATTAGAGTAAATAGTAAAACGTTCACTCATCAAGTAGTTACTCCACATCTTCAGTGCAAAGACCACTACTTCTAACTCTAGTTCATGGGTAGCATAGGTATGCTCGTCAGTATCTGTCTCTGCTCATGAAATCTCTATTGAAAGTTCATCATCCATAGTAAAGGCTCCCCTTCTTCATCAACGATGAAAAGGGTGCTATTACCCTGGAGAAGCTAGGTACGAATCTCTAGTTATACCCATCTAAACCAGAAGTCCCTCTACCTTTGTGGAGGTAATCCTGGAATTTTTTTTTGAAAAGATGTCCCCACACTCTTCCACTTTTGTTGGGAACTGAAAAACTCAAAAACTCATGCTGCCATGAGGGTAGGGATGGCTGACTCAAGAGTGATCAGCTGCACCCTCCTATGTGTGAGTTTATCCTGTGATGCTAGGGTTTCCTTCTTCTCTGACCAAGGAAAACCCCATTCCAACATTGTAGGTAAACCACAACCTTTTTGGCTAATACAATCAATCTGAGTATGAAGTGGGGATGCCTAGTCTATACCGAAACTAACATCATAAGGCCTCGACACTTCCACCAAACGGTTTCAACCGAAACTCTCACCTCAAGGGTAATATCACATCGTCGGCGTAAGTGTGATTATCGAGTCTCCTCCCAATGGTATCTCTAGACATAAGGTTTGGTTTAACCAGAAACTCAAGGTCTTGAATAAGATTCATGGTAAGAAGGAATGATTAGTACCTATGTCTATTAGTTTGATAGTTAGTAGTAGACACAGATCGTACCACGAATCATTCCTGGAGCCCTTGGGTCACACTTCTTGAACGCATGAAGCTACACCCTTCCCCTATCCTCCAGTTCCCTGAGCCAGGTGGGGACCACATTGAGGTGGTGGTAGTAACATGTCGAAATGTATACCACCTCATACTGGTTTCCTAGCTCCACTTCCACGCCTGTATCCCTGAAGATTCATTTGTCCCTATCACTGCCTCTTCCAAAAACATTTTACATGCCCATTTCCCTGAGATTGGTGTCAGTTTCCTACTTTCCCACTCTTAACATTCACTGGCTGCATTTTCTCAGCCAAATAACATTCAACCACAAAAGTTCTCTCTAGAATCCTAACATAAGTAGGAATGCATAAAGGAAAAGTGCTGGCTTGGATGTCCCTAACACACCTCGCTCGGAGGTCTGAGCCTGGAAGAACTGATCGTACTATATTCATCAAGTACTTAAGATGGTTGGTACGCCTTGATGAATACTCAGCTACCGACATGTCATCCTTCCGAAGTGGTAGAAACCCTATGTAACTATCATACCTTAGATCTTTGTGAAAAGGTACCCCCTTCTTTGAGGAATGTTCTCATGCTTGTACATAGAAAATTCACCTCTTTGCAAGATTAAGGTAACCTAAACCATGTCATCATTCTGATGAGCCACATAGAAGGCTCTCTACAAGGATCACCGTTTGATCGAATGGTGCTCTGTCTTGATGGAAACTCATACACCTCCTCAAACCGGTCCTTATCTGCCTGTGAGTCAGTCTCGCCTCGGAACCTAAGGTGTATGTGATACGGAAACATGTGTAAGGAAATAATCCCATATGTGTCCTTTATAGGTACCTCTAGTTATAACTGCTGACCAATGAGAAATGATATAGCTAACACACTGCCCGAAGGTACTATCTTGGGAAACGGTCCATGTAACAAAGTCACATCACTATACAGACCATCCTCATGATCACTCAGTTGAAAATACTAGATTATAATATCACCATATGCTCTACTGGTGTCTCAACTAGTTGTAAAACCCTAGACACAACCTCCATCCAGTCCTCAGCCGCCTGTGGGTCTATCTCACCTCAGAACCCCAGAGGCCTCTACCATTGAAACTTGTGCAATGTGCTCAATCAGCGTGCACCCTTTGCTGGTGGGACTGGTGGAAACAAATGCCCAATAGGTAGTGGTGCTGCTGGTACACCACCCAAAGGAGTTAATGCCATAAGAGGGCCCCTGCACCGAGGCCTCATCGCTCGGTGGGCTGTCATCGCATACTCTCTCGAGAATCCTAGTTGGTTGTCTATGTGGAAACATTTGGATAAGGAACAGGTGTGCCATAATAATTAAGTTATACTTGGTGAGCCAACTCCAAGAAATCAGAAAAAAAAATTCAAAAACACATGCAATCAGTGTTTCCATTCACTGAGTTGAAAATTATAATTCAGGGTCCTGGTGTATGGATACATTGGCCGCCGCACTAACACTGGATTCCCCAAACTAAAAACCACACTCATAACACTTAACACTATTCCCACAGAGAAAAGATTAGAGTCATAGTTCTTTGGTAGAACTAAAACCTCTGATACCACTTTGTCATGACCCGTCCCCCAGGGCCTGTGTCGTGACTACCCCATGCCCGCCTTCCATAGGCCATGGGTTGGCGACTAGAACCGAAAGGAATATCCCATAAAATGGGAAGGAATTTCCTCTAAACTTGTATGAACACACGGTCTGAGAACACAACAAGAAGCAACTGTGAAGTAAACTACTGTAGTAAAAGTTTATTGAAAGTAATGGGGCCAGAATACAAACCCAACTGGAAAAGTACAAGTACAACTGAAAAGTAAAAAACAGCTGAAAGGTGAAAAGCTACTTCTGGATCATCCACCACAGATCCTACCTGAAGGGTGGGTAAAACTCTCAATCAGTAGTACTTGCATCATGTGACACCAATTGTCCACCTCCGAGTACCGTCCAATCCTGGCTCCCTCAATCCTCAGCCCAACTCCTCGTTGTTTGCACAAGACACAACATGGTGCGGGTGAAGCCTATGTAGGTGTGAGTATAACAATACACAATAGGGACCCTGAGACCCCCATAGGTCTCATAGAGTTCCACAAAGGAAAACCCACAAAGAAAGAGATCAACATTACTTAGTTATATTCCCATACATATACCTAAGTTATCAAGATAAAATCATCTCATGAAAGAGGGACGAATACAACAAAGGTAACACCATGAAGGTAGAAGTTCCACACAGGTAACACCGCGAAGATAGAAGTACCACACATGTATCATCATGAAGATAAATGACTCAGCTCAAACTAGGCATACAACTCATAGAAAAATGATTATGATGCTGACCCACACAATATCGCTTTGAATGTTGATAGCCAACCACAAAATTCTCTAGGGATAGTAACAAGTAACATCCATAGTCACAATTTTGAACACCTCGGTTTCTAGAGAACTCCTCCTCTATCGAGTACAGTGGGACTGTTGGGTCACATAGAGTCAGATCCCACAAACCATGGACTAATGTGGTACACCTCCTGTTGAGTACCATGGGTCTACCACGTCACACAGAGGATCACTCCACCGTGGCCTGCAGAGGAACTCCTCCTGTCGAGTACCGTGGGTCTGTCTCGTCACACAGAGGTGCTCCCTACCATGGCCTGCTGAGGTAATCTTCCTGTCGAGTACTGTGGGAATGTCGCGTCACATAGAGGCCCTCCCCACTATGGACTACTGAGGTAATCCTCTAGTCGAGTACTGTGGGTCTGCCACATCACACAGAGGCTCTCACCACTGGGCCGTTGAGTCTCATAGAGTCGAAAAATCAGCAGTCATCAAGTCTCATCTTGTCGTAGGGTTCTGTACATAGTGCACTTTGGAGATATTCTCTTCAAGCCATCAATCGTATTACAACTGGCCCAATGTCTCACAAAGTAGTAACCCAATTATTCTCCACATCGTAAGGGTTCTAATGAAACAGAAGGTGCATCAATCGGACGCCGTGTTTATGCGTTATTGGCATTTCAGTGCTGAGGTCCCGGTTGGATTCGGGTGTGATCCGACCCAATTGTACTCAATGTTTCTCCAAAAACTCTCATGGATTATGTAAAAATTACTGTATCTCTATAAAGATCCCAACGTAGCAGATAGTTCATCAAACTGACGCTCGATTCTTAAGATAATGTCGTTTAAGTGTTTCTAGGCTCGGTTGGGCTTGGATCCGGTCCTACCCGGTCGAATCGACCCGGCCCAACGAGGTATGGGCTGGGCCGCAGCGGAATCAACCCACAGGGTTGAGGTCTATATGGGCCCGAAAGTGTGGCCCGACCCATGGTGGGGTGGCCCAGCTCGCGGTGGGGCTCGGCCCGACCCACTGGCTGGAGGCTCGACCAACTAGTGGCGGCCCACTGGGCAAGTGGCCCCCAAGAGGGTGGCCTGACCGCATAGGGCGTGGCCCACTGGGCTTCTTCCAGGAGGCTCAGGGGATCCGCTCCCCCATAATTCGGAACGGACAAAGGTCTCTGGACATTTGAAGCAGTGACGCCATGTCGGCGTCGCCCTATTGACGCGGAATTCCCTAGATGTGTGGGTTCGGCCTCCTCTATTGTGGCTTTGTCCACAACCTCCTGTTCACCGGAAGCACGCAAAAACATGCCTCCCTTCCCTTCCACTGTCGGCTGATGAGCTGGACACCTTCTCGGAACATCGTAGCCCCTTGCTCACTGGCAGTGCGCGACGGCGTGACACACCTCCTCCACGGTCGGCTGGTTCTGGCCGGTGTCGAACGTTCTGATGACTGTTGTGGCTTTGTGCTGTGACCTCCTCTTGTGGTGTGTGTTGATGCAATAATCCTAACATAGTCAGTTGGTTTCACCGCACTGGCAGTGTTCCATGGAGGCGCAAGGATAACAAGATAAAGGAGGGTTGGTGCCAGGTTCGTTAGGCCCGCACCCTCCGCGTAAGCTCATAAAAATGAGGGGGGATTAAGGGTTTAGTAATCAATTGAATGAAACAACAAAAAACCTTAAAAAGATACCCCACAACAACCTCCCACAAAAAACGAACGAATCACAGATCAACCTATTAGTCGGTTGGTCCGCGTTCTTCTACTATTCAAGAACAGGGAAGAGGAAAATCATTTAAATTGCATAAATTAATAAACCCTCCTACCTCGAAAATCTATAGGAGAATGTCTGCACTTAAAGGTGGGTCATCTCCTTCTTTCTCACAATAGGTTCCCAACAACGCCGCTTGCACATCATTATTTGGTTTGCGGTTCGATGTCACCCGTCACCTCCCTATATGATCGGCTCCGTCCTCTAAGAGTTCGGAGTCGCGATGCTGCTTCAGCACTTCGTTTCTTGGTGAAGCTGTGCAGGTACCTCCCCCCAAGATCTATATATAGAGGAGAGGGGGAGGGTAAGTAACGATGTGGGGAATTAATGGGGGCTTATAAATTAGAAACCTTCCTAATTCTCCAACGACGTTGTTACATAGGGTTGGCAAGTCAATCCATTTATTGGCTTGACACATCGCTGGCCCCACACACCTCTTGTCCATTGGAAGATATGAAAGAAAATAAAATAATAAAATAATTTTATTTCATTTCTTTTAAAAAGTTACAAAACATAACTTTTTCTCTAGACCTACTGTGGTCAAAGTAATACCTTCCTTAAGAGAATCCTGGCACTGCGGATTGAATGGTGCTCTCAGATTTTTGATCCGAGCAATGGTTCAAAAGTTAGAAAACACTGCTCACATGTTTACAGTACGTACTCAAAAAAAAGTTCAATAAATATATTACATTCACCCTCGACCAACGCCGGTCATGGTTAGGATTTTACTAAAGATAAAATTCCCCAAAGAACTCAAAGGTACTCTTGGATTTTTAATCCAAGTTACCATTTAGAAGTTATTAATTTTATAGTAAAATAATTTTCATTTAATTATTTTATTTACGGAAAAAAAACAAACTTTCACTAGTGGCCCGTACTGGCCAATGTTAGTATCAACCTAAATAAATCATACCCTAACGAGTTTAGTAGTGGTATCAGATTTTTAATCTGAGTTACCATTCATGAGTTATAAGAAATTGAAAAAATATACAATTTTATTTAATTATTTTATCTACGGTTATGCCATTTTTGGGTTTTATCACAGAAGGCCTGCACAGACTAAACTGAAGTCATTCTTAGATTAAACCCGACATCCTGAACACAATGGTGTCCTCGTATTTCTGATTTGGTAAACCATTTAAGATTTATTCTACTTTTTTAGGAAAACTGATTACGTGCAAAAAATAAAGCTTAGAAAAACTTCGATGGATCATTCTGGGCACTCCGGGCCTCGGAATCATGCGTCATTAGATTTTATGGTCTCAAAAAAATTCCATATAATTAAAAACAATTATATGGAAATACTAGAATATTAAAGTGAGGTTCATGGAGGATTAGTTTTAAGATAATTCGTATGATGAATGGGGAAAATAGTTCTCCAAATGACATTGCAAGAGTTATATTTGATCTGATTTGAATCATTTTATTCCAGATATATGCATAGATTTTGTTATGTGAATATCTGGGTTAATATATAATGAATTATGGATCTTATATCATTAAATGGACATGTTATATCATGTTATAATTTTTATTGGGAGTACATTCCTTAAAATACCTTCATGGAAGGTTATAACACATGATACTCACCAGTAGATATATAATTGTTATAGATTATGGAATGTATCATGATTATCATTTGCATAAATCTTATAGGTATGATAGATAAATTTATTCAATATTGGTATTAAAGGTTCAAAAGTGCTATAAAAAATTATCCAAATAATAAATATGTTGATATTATAGAAATCAATTTCTATATTTCTGACTCATGGTTATTTGATATCGGGTTTGTATAACAATTTTTCTTAGATAAAAAATGCTCAATTTTAGGAGAAAATTGATGAAAAGTGAAGTAGATATATGGTTTTCTAGTGGGTAAAGAGTTTATAGGTTGGATATTGAATCTTATGATCTAAATATATCTTGTGGATTAGTTCTGGAGTAAAACAACTACTATGGTCCATCCATAAATAGAAATTTTATTTCTGTATATTGTTAGGAAATTATGGTACCTTCATTAATTATTAAGAAAATGTGTATTTTTTATATATAATTGAAATGCTTTATGGAATTGGGAATATAATGAATAGTTTATAAATTCTTTCTATATATATATTATTTTCTATAACATTAAATATAATGATTTCAAGGTTGATTCTAACAGTACTTGTTTTTAATGTTATCCTCATTGATATAAAAATGTGAAACATGTGAAAAGGATTTATAGAGATAGATCTATTGAATTATATAATTAGGGATCATTTGATAAATTTGAATATTTTTTATCAGATAAATTTAAAAATAACATGCTAATGGAAAATATGATAGAACAATAGAAAATTAAGTCATGAATGTATATATGTATGTGAACCATTTAATACTCAAGAACGTGGTGGGTATATGTACTCTATAAACTTCACTAATGATTTTGGTGGGTATAATTGTGCTTTTATATTAATATTCAAGTATGAAACCTTTTAAAATTTTAATGTGTTAAAAAATAAGTATATAATCAAACAAGAAAAAATATTACGATTCTATGATCATATTGCGAAAGTGAATAATTAATTGAGTAATTCACCAATAAAATGAGATATTTTGGAATTATTTCACTTCTCAATCCTACTTGAAATCCAAAGTAGAGAGGTTTTTGGTAAGAAAGTGAGTCATAACTTATTGGGTTTGGTTCAATTGATGATGAGTTATTATGACCTTCCATTATCATTATAGGGATATGCTCTGGAAGAGACATCTTTCAAACTAATATGTGTTCCATTTAAAGAAAACAAAAAGGAACAATATTAAATATGTTATAAGAATAATACCTATAGAGACCCAAATATTGATGTACATGGACATTACATTACTTTTTCAGAATACTTAATACATTACGAAAATAGACACACAAGGACCGTAATAGTTTATTGTCTTTGGAAACTCGGAAAATAATCTTCTAATCGTGGTGAAAGATCTTCAACATCTCCCATACAGATCTTCCACTTTTGTTTTCATTCCTAAAAAATTTCTTTAAATCCTAGGGAAAGGAAAACATATAAAGGGTGATCTCAAATGATCAGTAAGGGTAAGCATAGAGAACATAAAACAATCCATAAACATTTGAATGTAAAAACATGAACACAAAATCTAAGCATCAAAATCTTGAGAAAAGACATAAATCATGGAAGTACATAAGGAATAGATCATAAAGGAACATTAATAATGATAAACTAGCATGGGAATCCATTGAGCACATGTTATGATTTCCATAGTAGCCAAGGAATTTCTACTAAGACCATCTTAGTGGACAAAGTCCCATTCTGAATCGAGTTCACTCCTCGTTCCAGTCCTGTAGCACTGAACCGGATTAACTTACTATTCCAGCCATGTCTATCTCATGAGATATAAATATTTACCCAATACATTTGAGGGAGATATAGGTCCCACCCATCTGATAATGAAATCATTCTTACGTGTGCCACAACATGAACATAAATCATTCATCATTACCCAAAGTATAAAATGGGTTTCATAAACATCATACCATCATAACATAATCCATACAAAAAATGGATATCATTTCATCATAAGAAAAGTGAAACCATGTAAATCATAGAGACATTATACTTGAAACATACACATATGAAATAATGTCATCTTAGATGGAAAATGGTTTTGATAAAACACTTGAAATGAATTCTTGAGGAAAATAACCTTTCTTCTTCAAAATCAATTTCTTTTCACAAAACATCATGCAATTTTAAAAGAAAGAGATTTTGTTTGAAATAGTCATGAAATCTTTTCGAGAAAGCTTCATGAAAATAAGGCTTTATAAAACTGTAAAAATCCTTTCATGCCGTATAAGTTAAAAAAACATTCTCCTCGTACTTTTTTCGGAAAAGTAAAAAAGTACCTCGTAACATAAACAAAAGAAAGATTCCTTACATACCATGTAGTAAAAGACAAAATCGGTAAAAAAAGACATTAAACATACATAAAAACACTTTTATAAAACATTGACTTGGATGATAACAATAACCCTAGCAAATACTTACGAATAAACAATCTCGGATAATAATGAGATTGGAAAGGTTATCCCTTACCTTAGTTTGATTTGCTTCATATGTATCTGAACCTCCTGTATAATGATTTAAATAATTCCATTTACTTATTAAAGAATAATATTCATTGTTATCATATCATATATGGTATACTTATGACATTATATTACCCGTTCTTTTGTAAATTTGATGTAAAAGCAACGATTTGGGTAAAATCGTTTCATTTATTGTACGTGTTTCAACTTGTTGTTCTTGATATTATTACTTATATCCTGATTTAATTAATTCTAGAATGTAAAAAATGATTTATATATAAAATATATTCAGAATATACATATATATATATATGATAGATCGATAAATGGAATGAAATACAGCGTTCATGGAGACGGTAGGCCGTACGTACGCATGAACACGGTTTTCTTTTCCCTATTAAATTGAATGGAATTAAGTAGATGAAATACATATATATATATAAATAAATAAAGTATCATTATTATGTCATATATTTCAATATTATTCATTATATATACTTTATAATCTTTCAAGAATGGTTAAAATGGAGAATGAATCTCATCACGTCGTGGAGACGGTAGTCCGTACGTACGCACGAGCGATGATATCATTCCCATGATCATGGAATTGTATTTAAGTGTATGTATAATATTTAAGAATCAATATCACTTTAAAAGAATCATATATAGTTTTTTATTTACACCATTATACCCATCCAAGTAAGGTGGTGGTCGAAAAAAGATTACACCACGGTGTGGAGACGGTATTCCGTACGTACGCACGTGCGGTGATTTCGTTTTCCATAGGATGGATAGATGGTGAAATAGGGTTGTTTCATACTTATAATAACATATCCATATATGAGTGATACTGATGTTATTACTTAATAATTAAACAACTAAGGAAGAAGAATTAGAAGAAGAAATAAAGTTGAAAGAATCGATAACGGACATTACCTCTTCTTTGAAGCGCCTCTTCTTAACCTCCTCTTAGGGCACTAAATATGGTCTTTGAAGATTACCAGGACCTCTAGGATGTTTCTAGGTAAGTGGAGAAGATATATTGGAAGGGTTTGGCTGATATTGAAGGCTCATAGTGGTGTGAAGAGAATAGGGAATGGGTGCCCTTTTTATAAGGGAGGAGAGGGGCACCTTTGAAAAAGCTTAAAATATTATTTTATAATAAAGTCATATTCGGTTTATAATAGATCCAAATTGATTTATTTCGAAGATAAGGTGGGGATGGGTTGAAATCCTCTCCACCAATAGATTTTAGACAAGTTTAGGTTACAATTTTAACCTTATCGTTTAGATTTAACTCTAAGTTAAATAATTTAACCTTTAGAGTGTCTTCTTGTTTTCTTACACTATATGGTTAATGAACTTACTATAACAAGCCAAACGAACCCCACGTGATTCATTATTAATATATATATCTTTATATAAGTCCTTTGGCCAAAAATTAGATTTTTAGGAATAAAATAACAATTAATAATATAATATTTGTTTTAAAATCAATTATATGTCAATTTTGACACTATTTGGTAATCGAATTTTGTGAAAATAATAACAGAATGATTAGTTAGAACAAAGTTAATTAAATCAATAATAACATGTCATATTAACCTATAATATTATTGTAATTCATAAAAAGTCTCAAATTACATTTATTTGGATATTTATAATATCAATTATTTTAATATTTCATTATTTAGGTAATTACTGAATCACCATTGTGTCATAAATAACTTAGATTCGTTAATGTCTAAAAATTATAAATAAAATACCATTAGGTTTTAAATCTTCTTATATTTCTAATGAATATTTATAGTCTAATTTATCTTATGTATAACCCTATATGAAAAATGAATTAGTTATTAAACATTGATTTTAACTATTTTAACCCTTCTTTAAATAAATTAATAATAAATGTCCTAATCTAATCCAAGTGGACCTAAATGGTCATATTTTATTACTAAGGTTGTTTTTGGTCGAATTACACTTATCCAATAGAATTAGGACATGTGTTAGGGTAATAATAATATCATTTTTACCCTTAATTACCCTATTTACTTTTAACCGTGGTAAATAAAAGTAAAACGTTACTATTCACCAAAAATTATTTTCATCTCATTGAACCAAATTTTAGTCCTTTATATTAACCGTGTCTCATATTTTTGAAATTATACTCACAGAAGCGGTAAAATTATGTTTTATGTGAATTTTCAAATTCTCCTAGGAGGTGGGTAAAAGACGGTAAAAAGTTCAATTAAAGTTTTATATATCTAAAATTATTATAAAATGACTTCAATGAATTACATTGAACTTATATAGGTATTATGTATCAATTTTGTCCTAAATTAAATTTAAATAAAATAAATAATTATTTAAATAAAAAGACAGTTTTTAAATCGTAACCCAGTGTTTTCACTATTCATCAAAAATTCAAAGTTTTCAGAAAAATACCAAAAATTCACCGTAGGCTAATTTCGATATTCCAAATCCAAAAATGAAGTCCATTTCGAAAGATAAAATTTATAAAATTTAAAAAAGTCGGTATTACTATTCATAACATCTACTTTATATAACATATCATTGTTTTGTGAAACTCGGTATTGCGTACAACACACGCTATCATGGAAGGTCGCGATTGCATGTAATGCAAGCCAAATTAGGGATGTGTGTAGTGAATTCTCCTTTTGGTGTAGATTACAACAAAAGAAATCAATAAAATTAAAAAGAATATTTTTCATAAATTCTCAGGGTGTTACATTCTACCCCCCTTAAAATGAATTTCTCCCTCAAAATTCATTGGGGTTATAAATGGTTTACTACTCGAATGTTTCTTTAATAGAATCCACATCGTAAAAAGGAATACCAAAACCAATCATTAAAACATAAAGTATGAAACGTAACAGTTACCCAAATTAACTAATCACTGGGTTTCCACATAGGAGAACATAGGTGAAAATATGGATATGGAAGAGAAATCTAACCATCATGTTCTGATGGAGAGTGGTAGAGAACATGGCTATGAAAAATCCAACTATAAAAAAGACATAGATTTGTGATGATCTAAAGTACCATCTGATTCATCGTATATAATGGCACTACGACAACATTTTTGGTTTTTAAGATCATTTCCCTAAAGTTAAAGAAATTGGAATTAGAAGAAATACTGTTTTGATTTTGGTACAGTCTCACCATTGGTCGTTCGATGGACAGTTTCCTCTTCATCTCTTAAAGAAATGAAGTTGAATTTGTCATTTGTGAAGTGTTAGCAGATCATGTGATTGAATGATGGGTCATTCCATCTTTCTCAAACAAAAGTTTAGACAAAGTTATCAAAAATACATAAGTCCATCTATAGTGAGATTAATCATATATGGTTACTAAAATGGAATTATAAATCATATATCATGCTGCTTAATATAATAATATTGGTTTCTACTAAATAGGGACTTCCTGTAGGCCAGTGATAGACGATAAAGGCCTGCCACACTTCAGTTGTGGGTTCGATTCCCACAGCCTTGTCCGACGTGATGGGTTGTTGCCCATTCTGCAGGTTGTCCTTTTTTCTAAAACTACATTATTATAACATTCCATAAATAATATCGAAAAAAAATTCTAGCCTTAAACAATTATATCTAATGTCCTACTTAATACATTCCAACCAGTAAGCTTATCGAAAATGCTTTTGTCTAATCTCATAGTGTAAAGAAAATGATTACTTGAGAGGTCACATAACAAGTATGTGAATACCAACATTTGTCCCCCATATATCATACTATATATCTTTTTGGTCACATTCCAAACATTCAAAGGCCTTAATCATGTATTCTCTTGAAAAATGAAAAACCATTGAACCTTAGTGAAAACATGAATGCAGTTAAAAGTTTACACTTTCCACATACCAAAATCCCCAAAATTCTATATACTCAAACCATGATATCACTTAGTCCTTATATAAATCATGAGCTCATGAATACTATCAAACAATTTATTTTCTTCTTATCCCTTCATTGCGCATATCATCTGCTTTCCAAAATATTTGAATCACTTTTCATGTTTACCGGTACCATATTCTTATAGAAACCCACAATGGACCAATACAAGGATATTTCAAAATTCCACGATACTATAAATGAGATTCCATGATACTATTTTGAAATCCCATTACATAAAAACTTAATCATTACACAACATCATTGTCATACTCAACATCACAAATAGTGATCGCATCTGACTTCCCTTTATCCTTTGCCTTAAAAGGTTGCTCACATTGATAGTCATTAACCCTTGGATTAGGGCATTGATTAGCATAATGACCCATTTCCTTGCACTTGAAGCATTGAAGTGTTGGTGGTGCATTCTCTGCAGTATTTTCTTTATTCACATCATTAGCAACCCATTTTCCATTACTTTGACACTCAGATTCTTGATGACCTTCTTTTCCACACTTAAAACATTATCTAGTCCCTTTAAGACAATCTCCATCATGCATCTTTCCACACTTTGAGCATAAAGAAACATTCATCTTCTTTTGACCATTATTCTGAGATTTCTCCTTGAACTCAATCTTTCGTTTCTTGTCAAATCCAAGAGATGGATATGTTACACAAACTTCCACTTCTACCTTGATAGCACAACACAAAATTTCTTCATAGCTACTGAAGTCTCTTATAGCTAATGCCATTCGAATACTTGGTTTTAAGCCACTGAAAAATCAATCAACTTTACTTTCATGTTGGATGATAAATCCAGATGCATACCTTGCAAGTCTTGTAAAATTGACTTCTTATATACCAATAGATTCATCATCCTTCTGCTGAAGCTCAAGAAACTATTTTTATATCTTTGTTCAAATAATACAAGGGAAGTACTTACTGAAAAACAAGTTCTTGAACTCGTCCCATTCCATGGATTCAATTTCATCATGGGGCCTTGTATTCTTAATTAGCGCCCACCACTGGTCTGCTTCACCTTCTAAAAGGTAAATAGCTAAAATGAATTTATCATGTTCTAAACAGCGAAGTATGGAAAATATATTTTCAATGGTACTGATCCATAGTTCTTCAACAAGTGGATCATAAGACCCATTGAAAGATGGTGGATGTTACCTCATGAAGGACTCAATAGAATATTGTTCCCTTCTCTAATCACATGGAAATCTAGAATGATTCATAGCTTGTGTAAGTATAGAAATAGGATTTTTCACTCCATCTCCCATCACATTTTGTTTCTCGGGAGGAAAATCATTACATTGTTTATTACATTTATCAACACGGTTCCTTTGGGTACCAGCCATCGTCTAAAACCCAAAAAGAACAGTGTGAGAGGGAAAAATCATGCTAGGAAAATAACATAATAAAGGGGGAGTACTTTCAATATCTGACATATTAGGTTTAATTCTAATATTGTTACCACAATTCTAGGACTATAACCTATACTTATACTTAACAATAGGTACATCCCTAGACATACCTTAGAAATATCTCTAGGGATCTCACTAAAGTTTTCGCATCCTAGTTTCCAAAGGTTAACTAAACCATTCCTCTAATACCAACTATAAAGACTCAATGCTTGATGTACATTGACATTATATTACTTTTGTGTAATACTTCATACATAACGAAAGCAGACACACAAGGACCGTAATAGTTTAGTGTCTTTGGAAACTCAGAAAATAATCATCTAATCATGGAGAAAGATCTTCAACATCTCCCATAAAGATCTCCCCCTTTAGTTTTCTTACCTAAAAACTTTCTTTCAATCCTATGGAAAATAAAACATATAAAGGGTGAGCTCAAATTCCCATTAAGGGTAAGCATAGAGAAGATAAAACATTCCATAAACATATGAATGCAAAAACATGAACATAAAATCTAAACATAAAAGTCTTGAGCAAAGACATAAATCATGGAAGTACGTAAGGCATAGATCATAAAGGAAAATTAATCATGATAAACTAGCATGAGAATCTATTAATCACATGTTATGATTTCCATAGTAGCCAAGACATTGCTTCCAAGACCATCTTAGTGGACAAAGTCTCATTCTGAATCGAGTTCACTCCACGTTCCAGTCCTGTAGCACTGAACCGGATTAACTTACCATTCTAGCCATGTCTATCCCATGATATATAAATCTTTACCCAATTCATTGGAGGGAGATATAGGTCCCACCCATCTCATAATGAAATCATTTTTACTTGTGCCACAACATGAACATAAATCATTAATCATTACCCAAAGTATAAAATGGGTTTCATAAACATCATCCCATCATAACATAATTCATACAAAAAAATGGATATCATTTCATCATAAGAAAATTGAAGCCATGTAAATCATAGAGACATTATACTTGAAACAAACACATATGAAATAATTTCATCTTAGATGGAAATTGGTTTTGATAAAACACTTGAAATGAATTCTTGAGGAAAATATCCTTTCTTCTTTAAAATCAATTTCTTTTCACAAAACGTCAAGCAATTTAAAAAGAAAAATATATTTTTTAAAATAGTAATGAAATATTTTGGGGGAAGCTTCATGAAAATAAGGCTTTATAAAACTGTAAAAATCCTTTCATTCCGTATAAGTTAAAAAAACATTATCCTCGTACTTTTTTCGGAAAAGTAAAAAAGTACCTCGTAACGTAAACAAAAGAAATATTCCTTACACACCATGTAGTAAAAGAAAAAATGGGAATATAAGGACCTTAAAAAAATATAAAAACACTTTTAGAAAACATGGACTTGGATGATAACAATAACCCCAGCAAATACTTACGAATAATCAATCTCGGATAAGAACGAGATTGGAAAGGTTATCCCTTACCTTATGTTTAATATGCTTCGTATGTATCCAAACCTCTTGTATAATGATTTAAATAATGTCATTGACTTATTAAAGAATCATATTCATTGTTATGATATCATATATGGTTTACTTATGACATTATATTACCCGTTCTTTTGTAAATTCGATGTAAAAGTAGCGATTTGGATAAAATCATTTCATTTATTGTACGTGTTTCGACTTATTTTTCTTGATATTATTACTTATATACTGATTTAATTAATTACATAATGTAAAAAATGATTTATATATAATATATATTGATCATATACATATATATATGATAGATTGATAAATGGAATGAAATACACTATTCATAGAGATAGTAGGTCGTACGTACGCATGAACGCTGTTTTCATTTCCTTATTGAATTAAATGGAATTAAGTAGATGAAATACATATATATATATATACATAAATACAGTATTATTATTATGTCATATATCTCAATATTATTCATTATATATACTTTATAATCATTCATGAATTGTTAACATGAAGAATGAATCTCATCGCGTCGTGGAGACGGTAGTCCGTACGTACGCACGAGCGATGATATCATTCCCATGATCGTGGAATTTTATTGAAGCGTATGTATAATATTTAAGAATCAATATCACTTTACAATATTCAAATATAGTTATTTATTTACACCATTATACCTATCCATGTAAGGTGGTGGTCGAAAACAGATTACACCACGACGTGGAGACGGTATTCCGTACGTACGCACGCACAGTGATTTCGTTTTCCGTAGGATGGATAGATGGTGAAATATGGTTGTTTCATACTTATAATTATATATCAGTATATTAGTGATACTGATGTTATTACTTCATAGTGAAACAAATAAATAAGAATAAGTATAAGAAGAAATTAAGTTGAAAGAATCGGTAGTGGACATTACCTCTTCTTTGAAGTGCCTCTTCTTAACCTCCTCTTAGGGCACTAAAGATGGTATTTCAAAATGCCCAAGACCTCTAGGATGTTTCTAGGGAAGTGTAGAAGAGGAATTGTCAAGGTTTGGCCGAGCATGAAGGCTCAATGTTGTGTGAAGAGAAGAGGGAAGGGGTGCCCTTTTTATAAGGGAGGAGAGGGGCACCTTTGGAAAAACTTAAAATATTATTTTATAATAAAGTCATATTAGATTTATAATAGCTCCAAATTGATTTATTTCGAAGATAAAGTTGGGATGGGTCAAAACCCTCTCAAAAAATATATTTTAGACAAGTTTAGGTTACTATTTTAACCTTATCATTTAGATTTAACTATATGTTAAATAATTTAACTTTTACCGTGTCTTCTTGTTTTCTTACACTATATTGTTAATAAAATTACTATAACAAGCCAAAAGAACCCCCGGTGGTTCATTATTAATATATATATCCCTATCTAAGTCATTTTTCCAAACCTTATATTTTTAGTAATAAAATAACAATTGATAATATAATATTTATTTTAAAAACTATTTTATGTCAATTTTGAAACTATTTGGTAATTGATTTTTGCGAAACAAATAACAGCATGATTAGTTCAAAAATGGTTAATTAAAACAATACTAACATGTCATATTAACCTATTAAATTAGTGTAATTCCTAAAAATTCTCAAATTACATTTATTTGGGTATTTATAATATTAATTATTTTAATATTTCATTATTTAGGTAATTACTGCATCACCATTGTGTCATTAATAACTTAAATTATTTAATGTCTAAAAATTATAAATAACATACAATTAGGTATGAAATATTCTTATATTTATAATAAATATTTATAGTAGAATTTATCTTATGTATAACCCTATATTAAAAATAAATTAGTTATTAAACTTTGATTTTAACTATTTTAACCATTCTTTAAATAAATTAATAATAAATGTCCTAATCTAATCCAAGTGGACCTAAATGGTCATATTTTATTACTAAGGTTGTTTTTGGTCAAATTAAACTTATCCAATAGAATTAAGACATGTGTTAGGGTAATAATAATATCATTTTTACCCTTAATTACCCTATTTAATTTTAACCATGGTAAATAAAAGTAAAAAGTTACTATTCACCAAAAATTATTTTCATCTCATTGAACCATATTTTAGTACTTGATGTTAACCATGTCTCCCAGATTTTCAAAATTCCTCTCACAGAAGTGGTTAAATTATGTTTTATGTGAATTTCCAAATTCTCCTAGGAGGTGGATAAAAGATGGTGAAAAGTTAAATAAACTTTTTATATATCTAAAATTTTTATAAAATGAATCCAATGAATTACATTGAACTTATGTAGGCATTATGTATCAATTTTGACCTAAAATAAATTTAAATAAAATAAATAATATTTTAAATAAAAAGTCAGTTTTTAAATAGTAACCCATTGTTTTCACTATTCATCAAAAATTGAATGTTTTTAGAAAAATACCAAAAAATCACCCTAGGATAATTTCAATATTCCAAATCCAAAAAATGAAGTCCATTTCGAAAGATAAAATTTATAAAATTTTAAAAAGTGGGTATTACTATTCATAACGGCTAATTTATATAACATATCATTGTTTAGTGAAACTTGGTATTGCGTACAACACACATTATTGTGGAAGGTCGCGATTGCGTGTAATGTAAGCCAAATCAGGGATGCATGTAGTGCAAGATCCTTTTGGTGTAACATACAACACAGGACATCAATAAAATTAAAAAGAATATTTTTCATAAAATCTCGGGCTGTTACAATACCAATCTATATTTAATGAGTATTTATAGTTTTGAAATATATGTACAATTGTTAGATTCAAATAACCATTCTATTAAATCATAGAAATGATTTTTTTGTTGTCATATTAAAACTATGGGAAATTAATTTTATATTTTTATTGAACGCATAGTGTTTAAATCATAATGCAGTTTTTTTCCTTAAGAATGATCACATTATTTGATAATTCATTGAGTGTAAAATAGAACATGGAGGAGTTTATAACCAATAAGTATGATTTTTTATGACATCGAAAGTCAATCAGTCCCAAAAAGTGTTTTGGAAGAATAACCAACTGAGGTTACACACAAACCACGAATATACGATAGGATTCATTAGGAGGCTAAGAGATGTGGATTTTGGTAAATGATGATGAATTAATGTTCATGTATGATAAACCTTCTACTTATTAAAATTATACCGAGAGTTAAAATTATAAGAAAGGGTTAAATTCCATAAAATTTTAGATGGACTCTATGTAAACTAATCAACATTGGATCTTAGAAGATACACATGATGACTTTAAACATATAGAGTGAAAATGTTATTTTATATATGAAAAAATGGATGGTAGAGTGATTACCTAAAAATATTATCTAGTAGGTAAATGTTACAAGAAAATTAACGGTATTAACTATGAAGAGATATTTTCTTGAGTAAAAAAATATAATTTCCATTCAGTAATTTATTTCCATTAAAAATTATTATGATTATGAGATATATCGAATGGATTTCAATGTTGTTTTAATTCATTAGAACTTTTTCAAATGATTATATATAATACATCATGACTGTTTTTATGTACCAAATGAAAATGATTTGGTTTTCAAGTTACAACATCCCATTTTGGGATTGGAGAAATATTTTCAGAGTTGGAACTTCTAGTTTAATAATTTAATAAAATATTTTGGCTACATCAAGATTGTGTATGATTCTATTATATACTACCAACATAGTGGTAGTGTTGTAGTATTTTTGGTATTATATATGGATGACATAATATTAATTGAAAATGATATCCTAACCTTTCATTTTCTAATTATGGGGTTGGGAAAGTTATTCCAGATTAAATACATGGGTAAGGAATCCTATATATTAGGTATGAATATATATGATGAAAGATCAAATAGGTTTCTTGTAATGACATTGGATTTTTAAATGATATTTGTTTCCTGATCAAATTTGTTTTATATTATATAATATTATACATAAAAAATACATAGGAACCAACAAAACCTTATCTCATTAATAAATACCATTATATCAGTCAATTAAAAAACAATTTAAAATTCCAAACATTACAATTGGAAAAAAGATATAACATCAAAATTCTAAAATGGTAGAATATGGATCACCCCAACATGCTAGAATCATCACTCCCATGAACAAAACGATGGAACAGAAAACAAATATTTGTAAACTAATCAATATCTTAGATAATGAAAATATAACCTTAAGATGAATTCTAGTGAGTATTGAGTGAAATAATGAAGTGGTTTTATATGGTATAATGGGAAATGTGACTATTGGGATTCAACCATTATATGATCGTTTATCAAATATGATCATTAATCAATATAAATGTTGGTCAATTTGACTATTGGGAACTATACACATTGGTAATAATTTTACCATTATAAAAAGTGTTTATAAGCAGTAATGATAGAGTATAATTGTTTTAGAAATGAGAAGTGATGGCCTCAACAAGTAGATTCATGTCGTTTAAAGTCCATTTCTCAGAACATTGTGGGAAGTAGCATCACTGGGGTTTTCCATTAACTAATCACAATCCAATATTTTATAATTAAGGCTTTAATGAAATCAAATTTGGGACAATTTCAAGTTGGTGTAGATTACCACTTGGTCAATGTTAGCCGAGCCACCCCAAGAGACTACCACCATCAAAAACCATACCCTTATGACGTACATGGGTGTAATATGGGGTTATATGTCTATGAATTAGTTTCTTCAAGTGTAATTAACTTTTTATAAATAAAATTTGTATTCCATTAATCCATTTTTCGTGATAATGTTTTAGTAAAAATCAAGTTTAAGTGTGACTAGTTTGATAAATTTATTTTTTTCCCAAATAAAAAATAATTATATTTTTATAAAATATATTCACTTTATAATAAACTCATGTATTCTAAACAATATTTGTTTTAATTAAAAGTCTTCTAAAACAATATTATTTAAATATAAATTATAATATAATTTTATTATGTCCTTGTAAATCTTTAGAAGTGGTAGGAATTTGACTGTGTCCTAAAACATATATTACTCAATAAATAAGGGTATTTTTATTTAACATATAAAATTAACATATATAGAAAAAAATTTATAAAATAAATATTATATTTTAAATTATCTATTGGAATTGGGTTAGCGGAAATTTTTTAGAATTTTATAAGATTCTTTATTTTTCAATGTATAGTAAAAATACAGTTTTGGGATTTTTGTTATGTTTTTATGAATTAATATTTATTTATTAATTATTTAATAACTAATTAAACACTATCCATGACCTCAAATATTTTATTTTATTGATATTAAATATTTTAATATCTTTTAATCAATTTCCAAACCAATTATCAACTTTCCAACGTTAAAAAATTGAGAACACTACTGGAAATGTTACCTTTCCCAACACTTCTATACCCCCTTTCCCAACGGTTTGGGAAAACTGTTGGGAAAGGCCAATTTTTGGCCACTTTTCCCAACGGTTTACCAAAACCGTTGGGAAAGGGTAGGAATTCCCAATGGTTTGGACAAACCATTGGGAAAAGATAGGATTTACCAAAGGTTTGGAAAAACTGTTGGGAAAGGTCCAATTTGTGGCCACTTTTCCCAATGGTTTTGGACAAACCGTTGGGAAAGGTCCAATTTGTGGCCAATTTTCCCAACGGTTTGGCCAAACCATTGGGAAATGTCCCCAATATTTCAACAACCCATCCTAGATTCTAGGGACCTATACCAATAGTTGTCAAAACCGTTGGTATAGGTCTATACCAATAGTTTTGACAACCGTTGGTATATGTCCTTTGATTTTTTATCGGATCCTCTTAACTAGAACATTCTATAAATCAAAATTTAAAATAATTATGATAATACATATATATATTTATGAAATTATGTTCACAAATGTCATGTTAGGTTAGTTGTTAGGTCGTTCAATGATAAACCGGAGGTCTTGGGATCAAATCCCAGCGAATGTTTTTTTTGGAAATACATATACCAACAGTTTTAAGGAACCGTTGGTATTGATTTTCATATTACTTATACCAACGATATTCAAAACTGTTGGTATAGACCTATCCCAACGGATTACTTTCCTACAGTTCTCCAAACCGTTGGTATAGCCTATACCAACTGTTTAGAGTCCTATACCAATGGTTCTAAACCATTGGTATATGTTAGTTTTCTAGTAGTGGAATGTGATTTTAAAAACATTACTTTGTGGAAGATTTACTTTTACTTGTATAGATAAGTACTAAAAATGGTTTTCGGTTCTATTGGATTAAAATATCATAAAATGTGACTTAAATGTACAAAAACATGGACAAAAACCATGGTAAATCCAACGATTTTTCATTTTCCACAACCTATATTTCCAAATCCTATATTTGGAAATTATTAAACAAATCCTCAACTTTTGCTATAAATACCCACCCATTTCACCCATACCCTTCAATCAAAATTCACCCTCCATGAATTTCTTCTCAATTTTCCTCCACAATATTTCCTACAAGGTTTACTTTACCCCAAAGGTTCAATCCACAAGATTTTGGAGAAACTCTTCAAGGTGAAGAAATTATTTTCATCTTTTACATTCAAGTAATTCACTTTTTAACATCTTCTAATGGGTATGCTACTTTAATTTATTATGACTTTGGTCATACCCTTACACCTAAAATAATTCTTTATCAATGGGATGCCTTTATTGTCTCTCATCTTACCATTTTTACATCCATGTTTTATACAAGTCAAGTTTCTGAATTTACTTCAAAAATTTCTCTCTTTTACATGAGAAATTATTATAATGTGAATAACCAATCCATTTATTTATCAATTAGTATTCACCTATATGTTAATATAATTTATTGATTTGGGGATTTACATATACGAAACTCACATTCCCTTACCATGGGATAAAAATTATGTTATGGTCAATCCTTTAAGCACTTACATTCTCAATGATTTTATATGAAACCTATACTTTATTCTCCTTAGGTTATTGAAAAAATTATTTATTAAGATCAATGTGGATCAAATAAATTTAATATATATGAAGGGTGTTCCCTTATAGTTCTCCAATTCATTGGTTAAATAATTTAATCTCTATATTTGACATGTTTTATGATACCTTGGTGAATTACCTAGGTGATTTTAATTTATTACTCCTTATTTATAAACCTAGGTGATATGTATATGAAAGACTAATTTTTATGTTTTGGAAATATTTTCATCTTATGTTTCAGGTTTTTATTATTATGATATTCCTCTTACTCATACCTTTTTGTTATGCCTCATGTTATTATTGATATGTCACATAATAAAATGTTATATGTCTCCCTTTCTTATTCCCTTATTGGGCTCAAGATCACCCATTTCCTTTGATGTATATCCCTAGGATATGAGATGTAGTAAAAGTAATATAGGGTTAACCCTTGTAGAATGATTTCATGTGGATTAGAATAATGTTTTATGTTTTCTTGTATAATGTTCATAATTTCCAAGAAAAAATTATTTAAATCATCTAATGTTGTGTCCCATATAACGAAAAGTTTATGTAACAAAAAGTTATAATTCCATAGTTGGTATGAGTGGATGGTCTATTTATTTGAAAAAATTAGGACTTAAAAACTTTATTAAGAACCCTAAGTATAGGTCTAAATATAGGAAAAAATCCTAGAATTTTCCAGAGTATTATGTAAGTAGTTTACAAGAAAATACATCCCTATATGTATAATATAAGTGGATTTGGATCTGGATTAGATGTACCCAAGGGTAACACTCGAAAACAACACATTTATCTAGACTTGATCATGAACTTGTTCAAGATAACTACCCTTACTACACACTTAATTTACTCTCCCAGGGAATATTTTTGGTTAACCACAATATTATTATTAAAAATTATGTAGGATATATATGAAATTTAATATATGAGATGAAATTAATGATTAACATATTTTATCAAGATATTTTAAAAAATAAAATCTATTTAGAATTATAAGCTTCCAAAAAGTTTCACGTTTCTAACTAAATATTTCTTCAATTAGAAAAATGGAGGGAAATTGGAGGATCCAAATAAATAATGAGTGGAATAGAAGATGTTATGATGGAATTATTAACATGAATAAAGATAGAATGGAAAAATTACTAAGGATATTGAATCAAATATCTTAAGTTATGAAAAATATATTGAATCAAGTTGACTGACAAGATTTACCTCTAAGGGAAGAAATTTCCATTGATCCATTCATACATCAATGACCACCTTCTTTTAGTGGATATACTAACCCATTGATTGATGAACTATGAATTACCTATATATAAACAATCTTTTTTTTACCCCACTATTTAGATCTAGAGAAAGTCACCCTAGAATTATACAGTTTAGAAGGAGAAGATGATCAGTGGTGGAAACTGATTGAAACCATGAATCCAAGAAGGGAGATTGATATTATGGAGTACATAGAGTTCAGTTGAATATTTTTTGAAAAACATTTCCCCCATACAATGTGAAAAAATGAAAAAGTAATTGATAGTGTTGAAGTAGGATGAAAAAGAATCATTGGGAAGATATGAAATTATTTTTAAAAGACTTGCTCGATACACATATCACTTCATTATGGTTCCTAAGGGAAAGGCTGATAGATTCTTTAGAGGATTGAGACCCCATATATAGAGGAATTTAGTAAATTTAGACCATTAAAGATATGAGGAGATAGTAAAGAGTTATATAAATTCTGAATTAGATTTTAGAGAGGCACAATGTTAACATAATAAACATAAAAGAAAGAGAGAAATGGAGTCAAACTCAAGGAATAATCTTGATCATAGAAGATGGGGAAATAATTTGAAAATTCTCATGGGAAAAAATATGGGAAGAATCACTCAAGGAGATGAATTATTGGGAGAGGAAAGTGTTATAAGTGTAGAAGAGATTATTATATAGCTCATAATTGTCATGGTAAAGTGAAGCATAAACTTCTCAACAGTAATAAAAAATGGAATACTGTGCAGGACCAACCTGAAGTTCAATGCTTAAAATGGGGAAAACTTGGAAAATTTTACAATAAATTTCTAAATCAGAAGATAATAGAGGGAAAACCCCATCAAATCTAGCACAAGCAAGGGAGAAAGGTTAGTAATTTTCAATCACGATAGCAGAAGTAGAGGCTTCGAATGATGTGGTGGCAGGTACACTCATTGCGATCTCAAAGATAGAAACTACTTTGTTTTATTCTTGTTATAATAATTATTTTATTTCATATAGGTCTATGAAGAATATAGACACAATCCATAAGCTTCTAGATGTGGATTTATCATTCAGTACTCCTGAATGGATTATCCTAGCATCAACAGTGTATAGAGATTATAGTATATTATTTTGGCGAGTAAAATCTCATTGCAAATCTAGTAGTCATTACCAGGGTGTAATTTGACACTATACTAGGGATAGAATGGATCTCAAAGTATAATTCTAAGATCAACTAGAGAAGAATTGATATTTTTGTAATATTGAATGGAAAATCCACATTAATTTTCAAAGGAGTGATATCCTGACCTAAGATTTGTCAATAAGGACCTCTGATAGCCTTATTTATAGATATGACCTGTGATGGGGGAGTTGGAAATGAAAGTACAAGGATAGAAAATTTACCCATCACTCTAGAATAAATTGATGAATTTTCAAAAGAGTTACTTAGACCTCCCCTAGAAATAGAGTTACAGTACTCCCTTAAACTAATAGTTAAATCCAAGATGATATCAAAAAACCCACTTAGAATGAAAAATGTAGAGTTAGAGAAATTAAAGAAACAACTACGAGATATTTTGGACAGAGGATTTATCTATCCAAGTGTGTCTCCTAAGAGAGAACCCATTCTATTTATAAAAAAGAATGGTGGATCAATGTAGATATGCATGGATTATAAATAACTTAATGAGATCATAATGAAGAACAAGTAAACTCTCCCAAGGATTGATGATTTATTTGACCAGCTTCAGGGGGGCCAATTATTCTCCAAGGTTGACCTTTGATATGGGTATCATCAATTATGGGAAAATAAATAATATATTCCAAACACTACCTTCTGAATAATATTTGGGAATTATGAGTTTGTTTTTGTGACCTTAGTCTCTACTAATTCTCATGCAATATTGATGGATTTTATTAATATATTCTAAAATGAATACATAAAAAATCATGGTAGTTTTTATTGGTGATTGTTTGATATATTCCAAGATTTTTGAGGATCATGAGGATCATATAATGGTTTTATTCAAAAATCTAAGGAAGGAGAATCTATTTAGAAAATTCAATAAATCTGAATTATAGTTACAATAAGTTGCATTCATGGGGTGTAATGTAACTAATTAAGAAATCTTAATTGACCCCCCTAAGAAAACGTATATAGAGGAGTTTCCTCATCATAAAATAGTAATAAATATTTGTAGTTTCCTTAGTTTAGTAGGAAATTATATGAGTTTTGTGAAATTGTTTTCACAAATTTTGATTCCAATAACCAAGTTAACTCGTAAACGAGCTATGTTCATTTGGATAGAGGAGTGTGAAGAAAGTTTTTAGGAAATTAAGAAGAGATTGGTCACTGCACCTGTGTTTACTCTACCCTATGTCAGATGATTTCTTTTATTTATAGTGATTCATCTATGAATGGGATTGGTTATGTCCTCATGAAAAATGACAAGGAGACCGCTTATGCATCTTGACAGTTAGAGAGACATTAGCAGAATTATACGACACATGAACTAGAGTTAGCTATAATTTTTTTGTTCTAAATATTTGGGGGAACTATATTTATGGGGAGAAATATGAAATACAAACAGAACACCAAAATTTTAAGTATATATTCACACGAAATTAATTGAATATGAGATAAATAATATGGTTGGAGATTCTTAAATACTTTGATTATTAAATTCATTATCACCCTAGAATTTAAAGAAAACACACTGACACATTAAGTAGGAAATACGCTATTGTACTGACAATGATGAGGATTCAAGGAGATCCATTAATCAAGGACCTAGTATGGTTTGACATTGGATTCATAATGGAATGGAGATCATTAATCCTATCCCAAATGATTTCTCAACCATAATTAATTGGAAAGGTCAAGAGAGCTTGAAGAGATGATCCTATGATACAAAAGAAGATTGATGTTGTAAAGAATATGATGTTTTATAAGCTCAATATTGATCAAGAAGATGTATTGAAATTTCATACAAGGCTATGTGTGTTATTTATCTCTGAGATAAAGAAGGAGCCGATGGATGTAGCTCATAGATCTACATTCTATATACACCCTAGAACCACCAAAATATATAGGGACCTATTGTAGGACCCCAGGACACCCTGAGAGGGGGGGGGGTGAATCAGGGTGTCTACTTTTTCTTTTAAAACCAAGGATCTTGTTCCCACATTGGTAGGAACTGGTTAAACCTGTATCATGGATATGATCAGTATTGAAACATTCACATGCAAAAAGATGACACATCAATTTTCCTTGGTTTACCACTAAGGGATACGTCCAAGGATCATATGCCCACAAGTCGCCGATCCTACCAAATTCCACTAATCTTCACTAGATGTGGATTACAATGGTTTGGGCATAGTCACTCTGTCCCAAGCTCACTATAACACTCGAGACTTTTATGAGAAATATTTTGTCTTTATATTATATAAATAATCAAAGGAATATTTCACTACACACAATACTAGCTTGGATTTATTTACACGCAAACGCGACTTTCCTCGATAGATTGCGTCGTATGCAATACCGAGTTTCACTAAACAATGATATGCTATTAAAATATTATTAAAACTAGCCGTTATGAATAATAATAACCACTTTTTGGAATTTTATGAATTTTATTTTTCAAAATGGACTTCATTTTTGGATTCGGAATATCGAAATTATCCTAGGGTGAAATTTTGGTATTTTTCTGAAAACATTCAATTTTTTATGAATAGTGAAACCACTAAGTGGTAGTTTAAAAAATTGAATTTTTCATAAAACATAATTTTACCGCTTCTGTGAGTGGAATTTCAAAAATCCGAGAGATACGGTTTATGTCAGTAAGTAAAATGTGGTTCAATGAGATAAAAATAATTTTTGGTGAATAGTAACTTGTTACTTTTATTTACCACGGTTAAAAGTAAATAGACTAATTAAGGGTAAAAATGATATTATTATTACCCTAACACATGTCCTAATTCTATTGGATAAGTGTAATTCTACCAAAAACAACCTTAGGAATAAAATATGACCATTTAGGCCAACTCGGATTAGATTAGGACATTTATTATTAATTTATTTAAAGAAGGGTTAAAATAGTTAAAATCAATGTTTAATAAGTAAATAATTTTAATATAGGGTTATACATGAGATAAATTAGACAATAAATATTAATTATAAAGATACAAATATTTCCTACATAATGGTATTTTATTTGTAATTTTTAGATTTTAAATAATTTAATTTATTTATGACACAATGATGATGCAGTAATTATCTTATTAATGAAATATTGACATAATTGATGTTATAAATACCCAAATAAATGTAATTTGAGTCTTTTTATGAATTCCAATAATTTTATAGGTTAATATGACATGTTAGTGTTGATTTAACTAACTGTTTTCGAACTAATCATTCTGTTATGATTTTCAAAAAAATTAATTACTAAATAGTGTCAAAATTGACATAAAATAGTTTTTAAAACAAATATTATATTATTAATTGTTATTTTAATCCTAAAAATCTAATGTTTGGTCAAATGACTTAGATAAGGTTATATATATTAATAATAAAAAACATGGGGTTCTTTTGTGTTGTTATAGTAAGTTTATTAACCTTATAGTATAAGTACACAAGAAGACATGGTAAAAGTAAAATTATTTAACTTACTGTTAAATCTAAAGGATAAGGTTAAAATAGGAACCTAAACTTGTCTAAATTCTATCGGATGAGAGGATTTCGACCCATCCCCACCTTAGCTTCTAAATAAATCAATTTGGAGCTATTTAAAACCGAATTTTTCTTTATAATAAAATAATATTTTTAGTTTTTCCAAAGGAACCCCTCTCCTCCCTTATAAAAGGGAACCTCCTACCTCTCTTCCTCACACCACTTTGAGCCATCAAGATCGGCCAAACCCTGCCAATTTCTCCTCTCCACTTCCCTAGAAACATCCTTGAGGTATTGGTATTCTTCAAAGACCAATCTTAGTTCCCTAAGAGGAGTTTTTAAAAGGCGTGTCGATAGAAGAGGTAATATCTGTTACCGATTCTTTCAACTTATTTCTTCTTCTACTTATTCTTATTTAGTTGTTTCATTATGAAGTAATAACATCAGTATCACCCATATACTGATATGTTATTATAAGTATGAAACAACCCTATTTCACCATTTATCAATCCTACGGAATATGAAATCAAGGCGCGTGCGTACGCACTGAATACCGTCTCCACGCCGTGGTGTAATCTATTTTCCACCACCCCCTTACATGGATGGGTATAATGGTGTACATAATAACTATATATGATTATTTTAAAGTGATATTGATTCTGAAATAGTATACATACACTCCAATACAATTCCACGATCATGAGAACGATATCATCGCTCGTGCGTACATACGGACTACCGTCTCCACGACGTGATGAGATTCATTCTCCATGTTAACCATTCATGAATCATTATAAAGTATATACAATAAGTAATCATGAAATATATGACATAATAATGATACTGGATTTATGTGTGTATATATGTATGTCATCTACTTAATTCCATTCAACTCAATAAGGAAACGAAAACAACGTTCATCCGTACGTACAACCTACCGTCTCCATGAACGGTGTATTTCGTTCCATTTACTGATCTATTATATATATGTACATTCTGAATATATATAATATATAAATCATGTTTTAAATTCTGTAATTATGTAATAATGACCTAAGTAATCATATGAATAATTACAAGTAAAAACACGGACGACAAATGAAACGATTTTACCCAAAACGCTCTTTAACATGGAATTTACAAAAGAACGCGTAATATAAAGTCATAAGTGAACCATATATGATATCATAACAATGAGTATGATTATGGAATAAATAAATGACATTATTTAAATCATTATACACGAGGTTCAGACACTTACGAAGCAAATCGGACCTAAGGTAAGGGAAAATATCACAATCTCATTTTTATCCGAGATTGTTTATCTTTGGTATTTACTGGGGTGTATTTTATCATCCACATCCATGTTTCCGCAATATGTAATATTTATATCCTTCTAAAATAGTTTATATCCAATTTTACCCTTCGGTGAGTTTTTAGTAAAAGATATGAAAGGAATCTTTTTTCGTTTTTCGTATGAGGTACTTTTTGACTTTTCCGACAAAAGTACGAGAAGAATGTTTTTTAACTTATACGGCATGAATGGATTTTTAAAACATTATTTCCAAGAATCATACATTGCAAGTTTTCAATTTTATTTTTAATCAACTTATTTTATTTTATAATTGTATGACATGTTAAGAAAGGAAAAATTTTTTTGAAGTAGAAAGGATATTTTCCTCAAGAATAGAGTTCAAGTGTTCTATCAAAATTATTTTACATATAAGATAATAAAGGGTTCTATTTCTATCCCTATTATTACATTGATTTGATTATGTTGTGATGGAATTATTTTTATGAATTCCTTTATCTTATATGAATTGTTTTATGATGTCACGATGTTTAAGTATCCCATTTTTATTTCATGGGTTATGCTATGATGTATGGTTTATGATTTTGTGGCACACATAAGAATGGTATCATTATGAGATGGGTGGGACCTATATATCCATCCAATGCATTGGGTAAATATTTTATATCTCTTGAGATAGACATGGCTGGAACGACAGGTTAAACTGGTTCAGTGAAACAGGACTGGAACGAGGAGTGAACTCGGTTCAGAAATGGACTTTGTCCACTAAGATAGTCTTGGTAATAAGTCTTGACTAATAAGAAATGATTCTCTATGATTATGTGTGTATGACACAAAGTTTCATGTTTTAAGTTATGATTATTGGGATTACATTTCACTACTATGATTTATCCCATGGTATGAAATTATGATCTCTTTTACAGGTTAATATTTCCAAAATTTATGTTCTTATGTATATGATGTGATTGATATTTCTTTTGTTTACCCTTACTGAGCATTTGAGCTCACCATTTTGTATTTTTTATTTCCCCAGGTCAGGAAGAAGGTTATTAAGTAGGATATGCCAAAAAGGGACTCTAGATATGATGAAATAAATGGGAGGCAAAGTAGATGCTTTATGAACCAGTTGTTTATGTTTCCCAGTTTCTAAAGACTCTATACATATACGATCCTTTCCTAGTTTTGTTATATGTTGTAAAAAGTATGCTTCAATTCTGAAGTAAAAACAATTGATGTAAAGTAGGGGTTTTTATAGTTGGTATTAGAGGAAAAGGGGGTAGGAATGTATCTGATCCTTGGGAACTCTCACATGTGAGTGTTGGACGAAGCATGGCTCTCCGCCCAAGGGATTCATGAGGAAATGGCTGCCACTGGGGATGGTGGTGTGTCCCACCCAGGGGGTGTAGTCTCCCATGGAGTGCCCTGATAGGTATCAATAATAGTCCACTGGAAGTAATTCTAGACCATTATAGTTGGTATTAGAGGAAATGTATAGTCAACCTTTGGAAACTAGGATGTGAAATACTTAGTAGGGACACTAAGGATAAGTCTAACCATAGAACACAATCTTAGTGTTTTAGAAATGTCCATGACCAACCTATGATAAGACCTTAAGTATGAAATTTTATTCTTGATTATGTGGTTTTCCTATTATAATTAGTGTTACTCACACTATTTTTCTTGGTTTTAGTCAATGGCTGGAACCCGAAGAAACCGTGTTAATACGGAATGCGACGGGCAATGCAATGATTGTCCCCCAGAGCAACCAAATGTTATGGGAGCTAGAATGAAAAATCTTGTAGCCATGCTCACACAACTTTCTCAAGCTATGAATCATGCAGGACATCCAAATGAGCAAAGGAAGGAGCAACATTCTGTTGAATCCTTCATGATGCAACGTCCACCTTCATTCAGCGGGTCTTCTGATCCATTAGTGTCTGAACAATGGATCAGTAATACTGAAAAGATATTTTCAGTTCTTCAATGTTCTGAACATGATAAAGTCATCATAGAAGTGTATCGTTTGGAAGGTGATGCTGATCAATGGTGGAATATTATTAAGAATACAAGGCAAAGGTATGAAATTGAGTCCATGGAATGGGATGAGTTCAAGAACTTATTTTTCAATAAGTACCTCCCTCGTATTCTCTGAACAAAGATGGAGAAAGAGTTTATTGAACTGAAGTAAAAGGATGAGGAATCTGTTGGTACTTATGAAGAAAATTTTACAAGACTTGCAAAGTAAGCTTCTAATATTATTATCCAACCTGAGAGTAAGATCGATCGATTCTTTAGTGGATTAAAACCAAGTCTTTGAAGGGAATTATCCATAAGGGTCTTCAATAGCTATGAGGAAATCGTTCGATGTGCTCTCAAAATTGAGATGGAGATTGGAGTAACCCATCAGTCATATGGGTTTGATAAGAAGAGGAAAATGTAATTCAAAGGAAAATCTAAAGAGCACACTGAAAAGAAGATGAGATTTCCCTTATGCTCAAAGTGTTGAAAGAAACATGGAGGGAGTTGTCTTAAAGGGACAAGTAAATGTTTCAAATGTGGAAAAGAAGGTCATCAGGCATTTTAATGCTGCAATGATGGGAAGAAGATGTCTAATGATGCAAACAAAGGAAGGGATACACAGAATGAACCTACTACACTTCAATGTTTCAAGTGCAAGGAGATGGGGAATTATGCCAATCAATGCCAAAATCCAAGGGTTGATGATGATGGTCGACGTCAATAAACTCTTAAGGCTAAAGACAAAGGAAAGTCACATGCAATTTCTATCAGCGATGTGGAGTACAATAACGATGTGGTGAAAGGTACACATACCATCCACTCTAAAGTAGCAAATGTTTTATTTGATTCTGGATCCACCCACTCTTTTATTTCTGAAGAATTTTCTAAGGGTATCACCATATTACCTCAATAATTAGATGTTGAGTTGGTTGTGAGAACTTCTAATGGCACAACAGTAGCATCAAAAGTTTATAATTCTTCTTCGATTGATGTTTGTGGGAGAATGCTTCCTGCAAATCTTGTGATCCTTCCTATAGTGGAATTTGATGTGATTCTTGGAATGGATTGGATTTCTTTATATGGAGCTCATATCAATTTCCAAATAAGGGAAGTAACATTTCATATTCCAGATCAATCTATGATTGTCTATTGATGCAAGTATGAACATAACCTTCCAATGGAAATTTCTTCCATCTTATGGGTCTTGATTCCACTAAATGAAGTTTATTTATCTCAAATGGTTGGTGAGAAACTCACGATTAAGAATATGCCCATTGTATAGGAGTTTGACGATGTTTTTCTAGAGGAATTACCAGGTCTTCCACCAAATCGTGAAGTAGAGTTTTCAATAGAACTCGTACCGGGTGCTTTACCTATTTCAAAGACACCTTATAGAATGGACCCAATTGAGTTGTAGGAATTTCAGAAGCAACTCCAAGAGAATCTTGATAAGGATTCATACCCCCTAGTGTGTCACCTTGGGGAGAACATGTTCTATTTGTTAAGAATAAATATGGATCAATGAGACTATGCATTGATTATCGAGAACTTAACAAGATCACTATCAAGAACAAATATCCTCTCCCGCACATTGATGACTTATTTGACCAACTATGCGGAGCTCAATACTTTTCCAAGATTGATCTTCATTCAGGGTATCATCAATTAAGGGTCAAAAGGGAGGATATACCAAAGATGACTTTCCGTACAAGGTATGGACACTATGAATTTATAGTGATGCCATTTGGTCTTATTGATGCCCCTGCTATCTTCATGGATCTAATGAATAGAGTCTTTAGAGACTATATTGATCAGTTTGTGGTAGTCTTTATAGAAAATATTCTTGTCTATTCAAAGAGCAAGGAAGAACACAAAGATCACATGAGAATTATATTGAAGACCCTAAGAAAAGATAAGCTTTATGCCAAATTTACCAAGTGTGAATTTTGGCTTCAAAAAGATTCATTTTTGGGTCACATAATCTCAAAGGAGGGGATATCTGTGGATCCATCAAAAACAGAGGTTATCGAAAGATGGTCCAGACCAACAACAGTAACTGAGATCCGAAGTTTTCTTGGTTTGGCTGGATATTATCGACGTTTTGTGAAAGATTTTTCAGGATTATCTAATCCACTCACCAAGTTGACATGGAAAGGAGTTAAGTTTGTTTGGACGGAGGAATGTGAAGAGAATTTCAAGGAGTTGAAAAGAAGGTTATCCAATGCACTTGTGCTCACACTGCCTTGTAGTGGAGAAAGGTTTGTGATCTACAGTGGTGCATTCAAGAAGGGATTGGGGTGTGTTCTTATGCAAAATGATATGGTGATAGCTTATGCCTCACAACAGTTGAAAATACATGAGCAAAATTACCCAACTCATGATTTGGAATTAGCTACGGTAATCGTTGCATTAAAGATTTGGAGGCATTATCTTTATGGAGAAAGGTGTGACATTTATACTGATCATAAAAGTTTAAAGTATATTTTAACACAAAAGGAGTTAAATATGCTCCAAATAAGATGGTTGGAGCTGATTAAGGATTACGACTGGTCAATTCATTACCACCCTAGGAAAGAAAACAAGGTGGCAGATGCATTAATTCGACAAGACCATGATAGCTTATCCATGATGAGGATCACAAAAGATCCAATATTTATGGATTTACAAAGGCTGGATCTTGGAATTATAATGGAAGGGGAAAAATCTTATCTTTCTCAAATGAATGTTCAACCATCTATACATGTGAAGATTAAAGAGGAACAGAAAGAAGATGTCGAGTTACAAAAGAAGGTGAGAAATGTTCCCGAATTCAACCTTGATTATGATGGGATAATAATGTTCAGGAATCGGGTTTGTGTTCCTCCCATCCCCGAATTGAAGAAGGAGCTGCTGGATAAGGCTCATAGTTCTTCATTCTCTATTCATCCTGGAAGCACAAATATGTATAGGGACCTAAAAGGGTACTTCTGGTGGGATTGCATGAAAAGAGATGTTGCTGAATATGTCTCTCGATGCTTGGTTTGTCAGCAAGTTAAAGCAGAGAGACAGAAGTCTAAGGGGATGTTACAACCATTACCCATACCCGAATGAAAATGGGAAAACATCACTATGGACTTTGTCACAGGACTTCCTAAAACATCCAAAGGAAATAATGCGATCTGGGTCATAGTTGATCGTCTTACAAAGTCTGCACACTTCATTGCTATTAGAGAGGATTTCTCTCTAGATCAGCTTGCCATGATATATGTAAAGGAAATAGTAAGATTGCATGGAGTACCACTTTCTATTATATTTGATCGGGATCTGAGGTTTACCTCAAAGTTATGGCGAAGTCTTCAACATACTTTGGATACAGAGTTGAGTTTCAGCACTGCTTATCATCCTCAGATGGACGGTCAGCTTGAGAGGACAATTCAAACTCTAGAAGATATGTTGAGAGCTTGATCTATGGATTTCAAAGTTGGTTGGGATCAACACCTACCTTTGGTGGAATTTTCTTATAATAATATCATTCACTCCAGTATTCAGATGGCTCCTTATGAATCTCTCTATGGAAAGAAATGTAGGACTCCAACCTACTGGGATGAAGTTGGGGAAAGAAAGCTATTAGGACCTGATCTTGTTGATGAGATGGAAAAAAAGGTCAGATTTATTCAACAACACATAAGAGTAGCTCAGAGTCGACAGACAAGTTATGCCGACAACCAAAGAAAAGACTTAGAGTTTGAAGTGGGTGATAAAGTGTTCTTACGAATATCTCCCTGGAAGAGGGTCATGAGATTTGGAAAGACGGGAAAGCTGAGCCCTAGGTATATCGGTCCTTTCGAAATACTGGATCGTGTTGGGAAGGTAGCTTACCGATTTCCGCTTCCACCGAATCTCTCTCAAGTTCACGATGTGTTCCATGTATCTCTCCTGAGAAAGTACATACCTGATCCTTCACATGTACTCAGCTTAGAAGTTGTACCATTGGAGCAAGATCTTTCTTATGAAGAACAACTGATTGAGATTCTGGATCGTAGCAAAAAAGTCCTACGAAACAAGACCACTTGATTGGTGAAAGTTTTATGGAGGAACCAACAATTAGAAGAATCTACATGGGAGCTTGAGGATATGATGAGGGAGAGGTATTCTCATCTGTTTGTTACAAAGTGACAAATTTCGATGTCGAAATTCATTTTAAGGTGGGGTAGAATGTAACACCCGAGACTTTTATGAGAAATATTTTGTTTTTATGTTATATAAATCATCAAAGGAATATTTCACTACACACAACACTAGCTTGACTTTCTTTACACGCAAACGCGGCCTTCCTCGATATCTTGCGTCATACGCAATGCCGAGTTTCACTAAACAATGATATGCTATTAAAATATTATTAAAACTAGCCATTATGAATAATAATAACCACTTTTTGAAATTTTATGAATTTTATTTTTCAGAATGGACTTCATTATTGGATTCTGAATATCGAAATTACCCTAGGGTGAAATTTTGGTATTTTTCTGAAAACTTTCAATTTTTGATGAATAGTGAAACCACTAAGTGGTAGTTTAAAAAACTGAATTTTGCATAAAACTTAATTTTACCGCTTCTGTGAGTGGAATTTCAAAAATCCGAGAGACACGGTTGATGTCAGTAAGTAAAATGTGGTTCAATGAGAAAAAAATAATTTTTGGTGAATAGAAACTTTTTTCTTTTATTATCACGGTTAAAAGTAAATAGGGTAATTAAGGGTAAAAATGATATTATTATTACCCTAAAACATGTCCTAATTCTATTGTATAAGTGTAATTCGACAAAAAACAACCTTAGGAATAAAATATGACCATTTAGGCCCACTCAGATTAGATTAGGACATTTATTATTAATTTATTTAAAGAAGGGTTAAAATAGTTAAAATCAAATTTTAATAAGTAAATAATTTTTAATATAGGGTTATACATGAGATTAATTCGTCTATAAATATTAATTAGAAAGATAAAATTATTTCCTACATAATGGTATTTTATTTTTAATTTTTAGACATTAAATAATTTAATTTATTTATGACACAAAGATGATGTAGTAATTATCTTATTAATGAAATATTGACATAATTGATGTTATAAATACCCAAATAAATGTAATTTGAGACTTTTTATGAATTCCACTAATTTTCTAGGTTAATATGACATGTTAGTGTTGATTTAATCAACTTTTTGCGAACTAATAATTCTGTTATGATTTTCACAAAAATCAATTACTAAATAGTGTCAAAATTGACATAAAATAGTTTTTAAAACAAATATTATATTAGTAATTTTTATCTTATTCCTAAAAATATATGGTTCGGCCAAATTACTGATATAAGGTTATATATATTAATAATAAACAACTTGGGGTTCGTTTGGCTTGTTATAGTAAGTTTATTAACCTTATAGTATAAGAACACAAGAAGACACGGTAAAAGTAAAATTATTTAACTCAATGTTAAATCTAAATGATAAGGTTAAAATAGGAACCTAAACTTGTCTAAATTCTATTTGATGAGATTATTTAGACTCATACCCACATTATATTCGAAATAAATCAATTTGGAGCTATTTAAAACCGAATTTGGCTTTATAATAAAATAATATTTTTCGTTTTTCCAAAGGAACCCCTCTCCTCCCTTATAAAAGGGCACCTCCTCCCTCTCTTCTTCACACCACATTGAGCCTTCAAGATCGGCCTACCCCTGTCAATTTATCCTCTACACTTTCCTAGAAACATCCTAGAGGTTCTGGTATTCTTCAAAGACCAATCCTAGGGCCCTAAGAGGAGGTTTCAAAAGGCGTGTCGAAAGAAGAGGTAATATTCGTTACCGATTCTTTCAACTTTATTTCTTCTTCTACTTATTCTTCTTTAGTTGTTTAATTCTGAAGTAATAACATCAGTATCACCCATATACTGATATGTTATTATAGGTATGAAACAAACCTATTTCACCATCAATCCATCCTACGGAAAACGAAATCACCGCGCATGCGTACGTACGGAATACCGTCTCTACTCCATGGTGTAATATATTTTCCACCACCACCTTACATGGATGGGTATAATGGTGTAAATAACAACTATATATGGTTATTTTAAAGTGATATTTATTCTGAAATAGTATACATAGACTCCAATACAATTCCACGATCATGAGAACGATATCATCACTCGTGCGTACGTACGGACTACCGTCTCCACGACGTGATGAGATTCATTCTCCATGTTAACCATTCATGAATGATTATAAAGTATATATAATAAGTAATCATGAAATATATGACATAATAATGATACTGCATTTATGTGTATATATATTTATGTCATCTACTTAATTCCATTCAACTCAATAAGGAAACAAAAACAGCGTTCATGCGTACGTACGGCCTACTGTCTCCATGAACGGTGTATTTCGTTCCATTTACTGATATATTATATATATGTAAATTCTGAATATATATTATATATAAATCATGTTTTATATTCTGGAATTAAGTAATCATGACCTAAGTAATCATATGAATAATTACAAGTCAAAACACGGATGACTAATGAAACGATTTTACCCAAAACGCTCTTTAACATGGCATTTACAAAAGAACGGGTAATATAAAGTCATAAGTGAACCACATATGAAATCATAACAATGAGTATGATTCTGGAATAAGTCAATGACATTATTTAAATCATTATACAGGAGTTTCGGACACTTACGAAGCAAATTGGACCTAAGGTAAGGGAAAATATGACAGTCTCATTTTTATCCGAGATTGTTTATAATTTGGTATTTACTTGGGTGTATTTTATCATCCACATCCATGTTTCCACAATATGTAATATTTATATCCTTATACAATAGTTTATATCCAATTTTACCCTTCGGTGATTTTTTAGTAAAAGATATGAATGGAATCTTTTTTCATTTTTCGTACGAGGTACTTTTTGAATTTTCTAACAAAAGTACGAGAAGAAAGTTTTTTTAACTTATACGGCATGAATGGATTTTTAAAACATTATTTCCAAGAAGCTTACTTTACAAGTTTTCAAGTTTATTTTTAATCAACTTATTTTAGTTTAGAATTTTATAACATGGTAAGATAGGAAAAGTGTTTTTGAAGTAGAAAGGATATTTTCCTCAAGAATAGAGTTCAAGTGTTTTATCAAAATTATTTTCCATATAAGATAATAAAGGGTTATATTTCTATCCCTATTATTACATTGATTTGATTATTTTGTGATGGAATTATTTTTATGAATTCTTTTTTATTATATGAATTGTTTTATGATGTCATGATGTTTTAGAATCCCATTTTTATTTCATGGGTTATGCTATGATGTATGGTTTATGATTTTGTGGCACACATAAGAATGGTATCATTATGAGATGGGTGGGACCTATATATCCATCCAATGCATTGGGTAATGATTTTATATCTCACGAGATAGACTTGGCTGGAAAGGCAGGTTAAACCGGTTCAGTGAAACAGGACTGAAACGAGGAGTGAACTCGGTTCAGAAATGGACTTTGTCCACTAAGATAGTCTTGGCAACATGTCTTGACTAATAAGAAATGATTCTCTCTGATTATGTGTGTATGCCAAAAAGTTTCATATTTTATGTTATGATTATAGGGATTACATTTCACTACTATGATTTATCCCATGTCATGAAATTGTGATCTCTTTTGCAGGTTAAGATTTCCAAAAGTTATGTTCTTATGTATATGATGTGATTGATATTTCTTTTGTTTACCCTTACTTAGCATTTGAGCTCACCCTTTTGTATGTTTTATTTCCCCAGTTCAGGAAGAAGGTTATTAAGTAGGATATACCAAAAAGGGACTCTAGATATAATGAAATAAATGGGAGGCAAAGTAGATGCTTTATGAACCAGTTGTTCATGTTTCCCAGTTTCTAAAGACTCTATACCTATACGATCGTTTCCAGGTTTTGTTATATGTTGTAATAAGTATGCTTCAATTCTGAAGTAATAACAATGTATGTAAAGTACAGGTTTTTATATTTGGTATCATAGGCAAAGGAGGTAGGAATGTATCCGATCCTTGGGAATTCTCACATGTGAGCGTTGGACGAAGCATGGCTCTACGCCCAAGGGCTTCAGGAGGAAATGGATACCACTGGGGATGGTGGTGTGTCCCGCCCAGGGGGTGTAGCCGCCCATGTAGTGCCTTGATAGGTATCAATTATAGTCCACTGGAAGTAATTCCAGACCATTATAGTTGGTATCAGAGGAAAGGTATATTCAACCTTTGGAAACTAGGATGTGAAAGCCTTAGTAAGGATGATGAATCTGTTGGTACCTATGAAGCAAATTTTACAAGACTTGCAAGGTACGCTTCTGGTATTATTATCTATCCTGAGAGTAAGATCGATCGATTCTTTAGTGGCTTAAAAACAAATCTTCGAAGGGAATTAGCCATAAGGGACTTCAATAGATACGAGGAAATCGTTCGATGTGCTCTCAATGTTGAGATGGAGATTAGAGTAACCCATCAGTCATATGGGTTTGATAAGAAGAGGAAAATGGAATTCAAAGGAAAATCTAAAGAGCACACTAAAAAGAAGATGAGCTTTCCCTTATGCTCAAAGTGTGGAAAGAAACACTGAGGGAGTTGTATTAAAGGGACAAGCAAATGTTTCAAATGTGGAAATGAAGGTCATCGGGCATTTCAATGCCGCAATGATGGGAATAATATGTCTAATGATGCAAACAAAGGAAGGGATACACAGAATGAACCTACTACACTTCAATGTTTCAAGTGCAAGGAGATGGGGAATTATGCCAATCAATGCCCAAATCCTAGGGTTGATGATGATGGTCGACATCAACAAACTCTTAAGGCTAAAGACAAAGGAATGTCACATGCAATTTCTACCAGCGATATGGAGTACGATAAAGATGTGGTGAAAGGTACACTTACCATCCACTCTAAAGTAGAAAATGTTTTATTTGATTCTGGATCCACCCACTCTTTTATTTCTGAAGAATTTTCTAAGGGTATCACCGTATTACCTCAACAATTAGATGTTGAGTTGGTTGTGACAACTCCTAATGGCACAACAGTAGCATCAAAAGTTTATAATTCTTCCCCGATTGAAGTTTGTGGGAGAGTGCTTCCTGCAAATCTTGTGATCCTTCCTATAGTGGAATTTGATGAGATTATTGAAATGGATTGTCTTTCTTTATATTAAGCTCATATCAATTTCCAAAGAAGGGAAGTCACATTTCATATTCCAGATCAATCTATGATCATCTATCGATGCAAGGATGAACATAACCTTCCAATGGAAATTTCTTCCATCTTATGGGTCTTGATTCCACTAAATGAAGGTTATTTATCTCAAATGGTTGGTGAGAAACTCACAATTAAGAATATGCCCTTTTTACGGGAGTTTTATGATGTTTTTTCTAGACGAATTGCCAGGTCTTCCACCAAATCGTGAAGTAGAGTTTTCAATAGAACTCGTTCCGGGTGCTTTGCCTATTTCAAAGACACCTTATAGAATGGACCCAATTGAGTTGCAGGAATTGAAGAAGCAACACCAAGAGAATCCTGATAAGGTATTCATACACCCTAGTGCGTCACCTTGGGTAGCACCTGTTCTGTTTGTTAAGAAGAAAGATGGATCAATGAGACTCTGTATTGATTATCGAGAACTTAACAAGATCACTATCAAGAACAAATATACTCTCCCATGCATTGATGACTTATTTGACCAACTACGCGGAGCTTAATACTTTTCCAAGATTGATCTTCGTTCAGGGTATCATCAATTAAGGGTCAAAAGGGAGGATATACCAAAGACGGGTTTCCGTACAAATTATGGACACTATGAATTTATAGTTATTCCATTTGGTCTTACTAATGCCCCTGCTATCTTCATGGATCTGATGAATAGAGTCTTTAGAGACTATCTTGATCAGTTTGTGGTAGTCTTTATAGATGATATTCTTGTCTATTCAAAGAGCAAGGAAGAACATTAAGATCCCTTGAGAATTATATTGAAGACCCTGAGAAAAGAGAAGATTTATACCAAATTTACCAAGTGTGAATTTTGGCTTCAAAAAGTTTCATTTTTGGGTCACATAATCTCAAAGGAGGGGATATCTGTGGATCCAGCAAAAACAGAGGTTATCGAAAGATGGTCGAGACCAACAACAGTAACTGAGATCCGAAGTTTTCTTGGTTTGGCTGGATATTATCGATGTTTTATGAAATATTTTTCATGATTATCTAATCCACTCACCAAGTTGACCCGGAAAGGAGTTAAGTTTGTTTGGACGGAGGAATGTGAAGAGAATTTCAAGGAGTTGAAAAGAAGGATATCCAGTGCACCTGTGCTCACACTGCCCTGTAGTGGAGAAAGGTTTGTGATCTACAGTAATGCATCCAGGAAGGGATTGTGGTGTGTTCTTATGAAAAATGATATGGTGATAGCTTATGCCTCACGACAGTTGAAAATACATGAGCAAAATTAGCCAACTCATTATTTGGAATTAGCTATGGTAATCTTTGCATTAAAGATTTGGAGGCATTATATTTATGGAGAAAGGTGTGACAATTATACTGATCATAAAAGTTTAAAGTATATTTTCACACAAAAGGAGCTAAATATGCGCCAAAGAAGATGGTTGGAGCTGATTAAGGATTAGGACTGCTCAATTCATTACCACCTTGGGAAAGAAAACAAGGTGGCAGATGCATTAAGTCGAAAAGACCATGCTAGCTTATCCATGATGAGGATAAAAAAAGATTCAATATTTATGGATTTACAAAGGATGGATCTTGGAATTATAATGGAAGTGGAAAATTCTTATCTTTCTCAAATGAATTTTCAACCATATATACATGTGAAGATTAAAGAGGCACAGAAAGAAGATGTTGAGTTACAAAAGAAGGTGAGAAATGTTCCTGAATTCAACCTTGATTCTGATGGGATAATAAATTTCAGGAATCGGGTTTGTGTTCCTCCCATCCCAGAATCAAAGAAGGAGCTGCGGGATGAGGCTCATAGTTCTTCATTCTCTATTCATCCTGGAATCACAAAGATGTATAGGGACCTGAAAGTGTACTTTTGGTGGGACGGAATGAAATGAGATGTTGATGAATATGTCTCTCGATGCTTGGTTTGACAGCAAGTTAAAGCTGAGAGACAGAAGAATAAGGGGATGTTACAACCATTACTCATACACGAATGGAAATGGGAAAACATCACTATGGACTTTTTCACAGAACTTCCTAAAACATCCAAAGACAATAATGCTATCTGGGTCATTGTTGATCATCTTACAAAGTCTGCACACTTCATTGCTATTAGAGAGGATTTCTCTCTGGATTAGCTTGCGAGGATATATGTAAAGGAAGTGGTAAGATTGCATGGAGTACCAATTTCTATTATATCTGATCAGGATCCGAGGTTTACCTCAAAGTTCTGGCGAAGTCTTCAGCATACTTTGGATACAGAGTTGAGTTTCAGCACTTCTTATCATCCTTAGACGGACGGTCAGTCTGATAGGACAATTCAAACTCTAGAAGATATGTTGAGATCTTTCTCTATGGATTTCAAAGGTGGTTGGGATCAACACCTTCCTTTGGTGGAATTTTCTTATAATAATAGCTTTCACTCCAGTATTCAGATGGCTCCTTATGAAGCTCTCTATGGAAAGAAATGCAGGACTCCAACTTGCTGGGATGAAGTTGGGGAAAGAAATCTATTAGGACCTGATCTTGTTGATGAGATGGCAGAAAAGGCCAGATCTATTCAACAACACATAGGAGCAGCTCAGAGTCGATATAAAAGTTATGCAAACAACCGAAGAAAAGACTTAGAGTTTGAAGTGGGTGACAAATTGTTCTTACGAATATCTCCCTGGAAGAGGGTCATGAGATTTGGAAAGAAAGGAAAGTTGAGCCCTAGGTATATCAGTCCTTTCAAAATACTAGATTGTGTTGGGAAGGTATCTTACCGATTGGTGCTTCCACCGAATCTCTCTCAAGTTCACGATGTGTTCCATGTATCTCTCCTGAGAAAGTACATACCTGATCCTTCACATGTACTCAACTCAGAAGTTGTACCGCTGGAGCAAGATCTTTCTTATGAAGAACAGCCGATAGAGATTCTGGATCGTAGCGAAAAAGTCCTACGAAACAAGACCACTCAATTGGTGAAAGTTTTATGGAGGAACCACCAATTAGAAGAATCTATATGGGAGCTTGAGGATATGATGAGGGAGAGGTATCCTCATCTGTTTGTTACAAAGTGACAAATTTGGAGGGCGAAATTCATTTTAAGGGGGGTAGAATGTAACACCCGAGACTTTTATGAGAAATATTTTGTTTTTATGTTATATAAATCATCAAAGGAATCTTTCACTACACACAACACTAGCTTGGCTTTCTTTACACTCAAACGCGACCTTCCTCGATAGCTTGCGTCGTACGCAATACCGAGTTTCTCTAAACAACGATATGCTATTAAAATATTATTAAAACTAGCCGTTATGAATAATAATAACCACTTTTTGAAATTTTATGAATTTTATTTTTCATAATGGACTTCATTTTTGGATTCTGAATATCAAAATTACCCTAGGGTAAAATTTTGGTATTTTTCTGAAAACTTTCAATTTTTGATGAATAGTGAAACCACTAAGTGGTAGTTAAAAAAACTGAATTTTTCATAAAACTTAATTTTATCGCTTCTGTGAGTGGATTTTCAAAAATCCGAGAGACACGGTTGATGTCAGTAATTAAAATGTGGTTCAATGAGCTAAAAATAATTTCTGGTGAATAGTAACTTTTTACTTTTATTTACCACGGTTAAAAGTAAATAGGGTAATTAAGGGTAAAAATGATATAATTATTACCCTAAAACATGTCCTAATTCTATTGGATAAGTGTAATTCGACCAAAAACAACCTTAGGAATAAATTATGACCATTTAGGCCCACTCGGATTAGATTAGGACATTTATTATTAATTTATTTAAAGAATGGTTAAAATAGTTAAAATCAATGTTTAATAAGTAAATATTTTTTAATATAGGGTTATACATGAGATAAATTCGAATATAAATATTCATTAGAAATATAAAAAGATTTCCTACATAATGGTATTTTATTTGTAATTTTTAGACATTAAATATATTAATTTATTTATGACACAATGATGATGCAGTAATTATCTTATTAATGAAATCTTGACATAATTGATGTAAAAATACCCAAATAAATGTAATTTGAGACTTTTTATGAATTAAACTACTTTTATAGGTCAATATGACATGTTAGTGTTGATTTAATTAAATTTTTTCGAACTAATCATTCTGTTATGATTTTCACAAAAATCAATTACTAAATAGTGTCGAAATTGACATAAAATTGTTTTTAAAACAAATATTATATTATTAATTGTTATTTTATTCCTAAAAATCTACGGTTCAGCCAAATGACTTATATAATGTTATATATATTAATAATAAACAACTTGGCAGTCGTTTGGCTTGTTATAGTAAGTTTATTGACCTTATAGTATAAGAACACAAGAAGACACGATAAAAGTAAAATTATTTAACTTAATGTTAAATCTAAATGATAAGGTTAAAATAGGAACCTAAACTTGTCTAAATTCTATTTGATGAGAGGCTTTCGACCCATCCCCACCTTATCTTCGAAATAAATTAATTTAGATCTATTTAAAACCTAATTGTTTTTTATAATAAAATAATATTTTTAGTTTTTCCAAAGGAACCCCTCTCCTCCCTTATAAAAGGGCACCTCCTCCCTGTCTTCCTCACACCACATTGAGCCTTCAATCTTGGACAAACCCTAACAATTTCTCCTATCCACTTCCCTATAAACATCCTAGAGGTTCTGGTCTTCTTCAAACACCAATCTTAGTTCCCTAAGAGGAGGTTTCAAAAGCCGTGTCAAAAGAAGAGGTAATATCCGTTACCGATTCTTTCAACTTTATTTCTTCTTATACATCTTCTTATTTAGTTGTTTCATTATGAAGTAATAACATCAGTATCACCCATATACGGATATTTTATTATAAGTATGAAACAAACCTATTTCACCATATATCCATCCTACGGAAAACGAAATCACCGCGCGTGCGTACGCACGGAATACCGTCTCCACGCCGTGGTGTAATCTATTTTCCACCACCACCTTACATGGATGGGTATAATTGTGTACATAATAACTATATATGATTATTTTAAAGTGATATTTATTCTGAAATAGTATACATACACTCCAATACAATTCCACGATCATGAGAACGATATCATCGCTCGTGCGTACGTACGGACTACCGTCTCCACGACGCGATGAGATTCATTCTCCATGTTAACCATTCATGAATGATTATAAAGTATATATAATAAGTAATCATGAAATATATCACATAATAATGATACTGGATTTATGTGTATATATATGTATGTCATCTACTTAATTCCATTCAACTCAACAAGGAAACGAAAACAACGTTCATGCGTACGTACGGCCTACCGTCTCCATGAATGGTGTATTTCGTTCCATTTACTGATCTATTATATATATGTAAATTCTTAATATATATTATATATAAATCATGTTTTATATTCTGGAATTAAGTAATCATGACCTAAGTAATCATATGAATAATTACAAGTCAAAACACGGATGACAAATGAAACGATTTTACCCAAAATGCTCTTTAACATGGAATTTAGAAAAGAACAGGTAATATAAAGTCATAAGTGAACCATATATGATATCATAAAAATGAGTATGATTCTGGAATAAGTCAATGACATTATTTAAATCATTATACCGGAGGTTCGGACACTTATGAAGAAAATCGGACCTAAGGTAAGGGAAAATATCCCAATCTCATTTTTATCCGAGATTGTTTATACTTTGGTATTTACTGGGGTGTATTTTATCATCCACATCCATGTTTCCACAATATGTAATATTTATATCCTTCTAACATATTTTATCTCCAATTTTACCCTTCAGTGAGTTTTTAGTAAAATATATGAAAGGAATATTTTGTCGTTTTTCATACGAGGTACGTTTTGACTTTTTCGACAAAAGTACGAGAAGAATGTTTTTTTAACTTATACGGCATGAATGGATTTTTAAAACATTATTTCCAAGAAGATTACTTTACAAGTTTTCAAGTTTATTTTTAATCAACTTCTTTTAGTTTAGAATTGTATGACATGTTAAAAAAGGAAAAGTGTTTTTGAAGTAGAAAGGATATTTTCCTCAAGAATGGAGTTCAAGTGTTTTATAAAAATTATTTTCCATATAAGATAATAAAGGATTCTATTTCTATCCCTGTTATTACATTTATTTGATTATGTTGTGATGGAATTATTTTTATGAATTCCTTTATCTTATATGAATTGTTTTATGATGTCACGATGTTTAAGAATCCCATTTTTATTTTATGGGTTATCCTATGTTGTATGGTTTATGAATTTGTGGCACACATAAGAATGGTATCATTATGAGATGGGTGGGACCAATATATCCCTCCAATGCATTGGGTAAAGATTTTATATCTCATGAGATAGACATGGCTGGAACAACAGGTTAAACCGGTTCAGTGAAACAGGACTGAAACGAGGAGTGAACTCGGTTCAGAAATGGACTTTGTCCACTAAGATAGTCTGGTCAATAAGTCTTGACTAATAAGAAATGATTCTCTATGATTATGTCTGTATGCCACAAAGTTTCATGTTTTATGTTATGATTATTGGGATTACATTTCACTACTATTATTTATCCCATGTAATGAAATTATGATCTCTTTTGTAGGTTAAGATTTACAAAAGTTATGTTCTTATGTATATGATGTGATTGCTATTTCTTTTGTTTACCCTTACTAAGAATTTGAGCTCACCCTTTTGTATGTTTTATTTCCCCAGGTTAGGAAGAAGGTTATTAAGTAGGATATGCCAAAAAGGGACTCTAGATATGATAATATAAATGGGAGGAAAAGTAGATTCTTTATGAACCAGTTGTTTATGTTTCCCAGTTTCTAAAGACTCTATACCTATACGATCCTTTCCTAGTTTTGTTATATGTTGTAATAAGAATTCTTCAATTCTGAAGTAATAACAATGTATGTAAAGTAAGGGTTGTTATACTAAATGCCTTTACAAAGGTTTAGGGATAACTCACTACTTCCCTCGGGTCCCTCCCGTTGACTCCCCCTGGCTCACTGCCCTTGGTGAAGTCCCACTCAGTTATTAGACATGAAGGTCTCTTCAATAGATTTTCATTGAAGTCTTTGTCTTCTGTTCAGCTTGAGACAATGCTTGCATCAGAGTACTGAGTTGATTCTATTTTTTATTAAATCTTCTTCTTTAGTGCAATAACTGAATACACTGTATCTTCTTATTCTCTTCCTTTGATTCCAAATAACGACACCTGAGTGTTTTGAAATAATCCCCTCTTTCAGTGTAGATCTGAGTTTAGTTGCACAAACCGTTCTTCTTCTCTTTGCAAAGCACAATGAGGGTGATAAACACCAGTCATGTGTGTGTGGAACCACTTCTCTTCAAAGAACCAAATTGTTCATTGTTCTTCCATATTTGTAAATGAATATATCATCTGTTGCACTAAAGGTATCGGGCAATCCTACGGCTTTCGTGCAGCTCCACAAGGACGGGCGGGCTCCAACAACACCTGGCGCTCTTCTCCAAGCCTGGAGCGCAAGTCCCAATACAGCGCACAAGTCCTCGACATGTAGGTATAAATTGGCGCGTAGGTATCACCAAACCACCTGCGCGACTCTGCCTTCCTCAACTTCTAACCTATGCGACTCACGTCCTTTCTCGCCCAAACTGCCTTGGGAGCGCATCCAACAACCGGCGCACAGCTTCAAACACTGGCGTGTAGGTTCACCTGCGTGACCACACACTACTTGCACGACTTCCACACCTACGCGACATGAGCTCTAATTTTTCTAATTGTTGAACTCCATGAGAAATGAGGAGGGGTGGTCCAGTATTTATAGGCATTTGGAACACCCTATGCGACGACATGCAAGTCTCCCCTCAGCATGCAAGTCTCGACGCGCTGGTCTCTTCCCCTGCAAGTTACTTGCACGAACAACTTTCAAACTTGTGCTGACCTCATTACTTTGCCATATTTTGAGTTTTTGATCTTGAAAAATAATAGGCACGCAAGTTTCCAATCCTCCTAGGAATCAGCATGCGAGTCTCTTCATAGCGCGCTTGTCACTTGCGCGACCAGCCCAAAACTTGTGCGGCCCTTATCACTTTTCCATTTTCCCTTTTAATGGTCTTGAAAAACATATGGTGTGCAAGTTTCCTCTCCATCAAGTACACAGCGCGCAAGTCCCTTTGCCAAAAACCACATTTCTCCATTTGTCGATTTTCAGGCCCAAATATTTGGAAAACACTAGAAAACTGCGCCACCTTGTATCTGTTATTTTGTACCACCTCCAGATCATCCATTCCTTTGTTGAAGTTCTTTAATCAAACATGAATCATTAAACATAGCCCTCAAACTCAACATGCCGCCTTAAAGACCCCTTGTCAGAAAATATGTATGTCATTGTTTGTATTCTCAACAATCACAACACTTCAAGAATTCTTCCTTTCTGTGATTTGTCTTCTTCATCAACTCTTCTGCTTGCATCACAAACTCCCCTATTGTGATACATATCCTTTGATAGAATAGCTTTAGATTCATCATATTTTGAGACAATGTGAAGTGCAAGACCATCTTAGAATTATGATCCCTTCCACACCGTCTTCTTCATCAACCATCATTCTCTACATCATGCAAAACATATGATTCAATTCTTCAAGTAGGCTCTGGCATGGTTCTTATGAAATCATGAATAATTGCATGATCTTCATCATCCGTCATGTCTTCTTCCGGAATCCTCAGATGGGTTATACCTCACCATTATTCACTGTTGTAAACAATGTGTCACCTTTAACTTATGTTCTCTGAACTTATGATAAGTACAACAATCATCTAAATTTACATTCCTCAATTTCATTGGAGTACTTCCTGATCTTCTTCATTTTGATCTTCATTGACAACTATTGACAAAAAATACAATCATATACACAAAGTGGTCCCAACACCTATGTTATCATTTTTTCTGGATAATATGAAAAGGTAGATTGTGGAATACACTACAAGATGATTGGTATTTCGACAGGTGAATATGGAGAGACAACTTCCTAAAGGGGTATTGCACCCACTGCCTATACCAATATAAAAGTGGGAAAATATCACAATAGACTTTGTCCCTGGTCTCCGAAGTAAATCCAAAGGAACCAATGTGATATGGGTTATAGTTTATAGACTCACCAAGAATTCCCATTTTATCTCTATTTGTTAAGGTTTCTCTCTTGAAAAACATCCCATGATACAATTAAAGGAAGTGGTGAGGCTGTATTGGGATACAATTTCAATCATTTATAATCATCATCCATGGTTCACATTTAATTTATGGAGAAGCATTCAATATTCTATGAATATTAAATTAAATTTTAGTACAACATATCACTCCCAAATTGATAGTTAATATGAAAGGAAAATTTTAAAACTTGAGTAAATGATTAGAAAATTCCCAATATAATTTAAAGGTGTATGGGATCAACAACTCCCGTTATTTTATTTCTCATATAATAACATGTTCCATTCAAGTATTCAAATGGAACCCTATGAATCTATATATAGAAAGAAATATAGAGATCTTACTTGTTGGTATAACGTTGGTGAGATAATGATAATTGGATCTGATATTTTATAAGATATGAAAAAAAACTTTCATGCCATCCAAAACATATAAAATATTCTATGAGTTGTCATAAGTGATATTTTGAATCAATTTGAAGGGATATGATGTTTGACGTTGGAGATAATTTTTTTCTTCAAATATTCCCATGGAAGAGAGTCACGTTATTCCGAAATAAAAGGAAGATTATCTCTAGGTATATTTTCCACATTTAAATCCTTGAACACAATAGAGTAGTGACATATTGGATAACAATTCAATCAAATCTAGCTAATATTCTTGATGTATTCCACCCATCTCTCTTGAGGAAGTACATACCTAATTTGTAACATGTATTGAATTTGGAGGTGGTACAATTGGAACATGAACTCTATTATAAGGAGCATCACATAGAGATCTTGGAAATTAGAAACAATGTTTTATGAAATAATACAACTCACCTTTTCAATGTGTTGTGTAGAAACTATAAATATGAAGTGGTGAAATAGGAAACTAAGGAAAAAATTAAAAATAATTACCTTCACACATTCTCAACTGAGAATATAAGTTAAAATTTCAACGATGAAATCTATAAAGGGGAATAATGTAACGAACCAAGATATGTAAATTATATTTGATCAAATTTGTATTATATTATATAATATTATCCTCTAATGTAAATTTTTTATTTTCAAACACAGTTAAGGGAATGTGAGAACCCTCACACATTACCTGTTTCAACACCAAATAATACAATGGAATCATTGAAGAACAATTTGAGTTGTTTGGAATCAACCTCCCTAAACAAAATCCAAGGGATAAATTGTACCTGGGATTCCAGATAGTCCTTTAAGATGCCTTCATAAAGATGTGCCAAGTTGTCCCAAGATTGTCTGCATTCCTCTTTGATAATCTTCCTCATATTGAGTCCTCTAACCAGGATGCGGGTCTACTTATCAATCCACTCGCCTTTATCATTAGATTTAGTCACCTGAAGTGGTCTCATCTTCATTGATTCCTTAAAAACAAGTGCATCCTCAATCTTTTCATTTGAGTTCATAAGAGGATCCATGTGTTCCAACACCGATGATACCAGTTGTTAAGGGTCTTCAGGAGAGAATGCCTCATGATGTTTCATAGGGACAAACAGCCCTGAAACCCCCATGGGAATGACAAGGACCACGACCTCATATCCTACCTCCACCAGGTACTTAGGGATGTGAGCCTCCACAAGATGACTATTCAAGATGGAATTACCTTCATGTGTAGGAGTCGTCAGAGGCACCTTACCCTTAAAAGCAGCTCTAGTAAGTGGACGACTAGGTAGATAGGAGAAATCCTTTCTACGTTGGGCCCTCCTATAGTTCATAATGAAGCTGTCTGAATTAATAAATTTTTTCTTTCCCTTTCGCAAGGAGGATCTAATGTAGTCTTCCTCTATGACCAGTTCCTTAGACTCAATGGAATCTGAGGCTCATCCACTTCCTCTTGAGCTACTTACTCATCCACCAGAGGATACTCTCTATTATACATTCCTTATACTCATTCATTAACATGCCCCTCCTCTTCCCCTAACACTGCAAATAGGTTTTGAGAAGAAACATATGATCCCCCAGATTTAAGCTTCGCATTATATAATATTATAAATTTTTTAAAAAATATAGAGGAATAAAAAAAACTTATCTCATTAATAAATATCATTACATTATTCAACTAAAACCCCATATAAAATGACAAAAATTTCAATTGGAACAAAATTATAAAATAGAAAATCTAAAATTGGAAGACATGAATCAACCCAATATTAAATAATCATCACTCTCATGAACAAAACTATGGAAAAAACGAATTATTAGTAAACAAATTGATGTCCTAGGTCATGGAAAAGCTGCTGCCTCAGCTCCTCAAACCTATCCAGTCTGTGGGGGAGGAGGGTCCTTATATGTTCAATTTGTCTCCCCATTACCAGCCTTTTATCTGTTTCACTGACCCTTATATCCTACCCACCTTCCAAGGAATTGACATTTTTTCTAAGGTTCAGTTGTGCAAAGAGGGAGTCCCCTTGGTTCCAATCTATTCCATGGAGTTCCCGTAAGCCTATGTGACATTAAATCTCACTCAGGGGGCATGTTTTGACCAAGAAAAGACCCTATGTGGTCACCATTTTTAGATCCATGTTCGATTCTTGGGAGTTATAAGAATGGGTGATTAAAGAGATCTTCGACCAAAGGCATTTCTTGATCTTATTTACGAGAGAAGATGGAATAATCTTTTCTTGGTTGAATTCTATATGTATTTTATCAGGGTTTATATTTTCCCTCATTTGGTGGTCAATAGATTTTCATTTGAAGCATCATTAACCCATTATGGTGACATGAGTATCCCTTCCCAACCTCCCCATACAGTTTCAGAATCTATAAATCCTTTATTTGTTCAGCAACATGGTGGATCAGTGACTTTGTTCCGACCAGTATACCCATGATATTTACCACCCAATTTCTCCAAGGATCAATATTGAAGTAAATTTCAACAAGAATCTAATGGATTTTATCAGCATGGATATATAAGGAGAGTTTCACTGTAATAAAATGTTTTCCTTTGAATCATAGGTTTCATTTTTTTCTTTGCGCAGATGTCTTATTCGTGACACTGGTAGTTTTTTGTAAGGAATTCTTGGTAACATCCCACCAAAAACCTAATTAGAGTGTCATCCCATGCAGGTCATGGGGTAGTATGGGATAAACACCCAAAATACTATGCCACTTTCCATTATCCTCAAGGATGGAAAAATGTGTATTGGTGAGGATAAACTTTCTACTGTTATCCAAAAAGAGGTGAAAGTCATGGATCCTTAGTCGAAGACTATGGACATATCTAATTTTTTGAAGTGTGATCTGTGTAACAATATTTTGTCAAGTCAAGAAAAAGTTGGTTTGGGTAGGGTCTGAGAGAGTACTCAAGGTCACATACAGTAGAAACAAGTACTCCTCCCATGAAGATGATGTGAGGGATGCCTATGAATATTGTCAATAGGGTTCTCTAAGATTCAGTAATCATGCAATGAAGGGTGAATTAGTTGAACAAGGTGTTGTAAATAATATCAAGCATGTAAATCTCTTAGAAGGGATGAAAATATAGGGGAATATTTTAAATAAATGTGATTCTTCATAGGTGGGGCATCCGAATTAGGAACACGAAGCTTATGGGTATGATAAAAATGATGAAAGTGCTCGTTTTTTCTTATGGGATAATGCAAATGATAAATATAGTATAGAAATTAACTTCCATAGGATAAGGATTGTGTAAAAAGGGAATCCTGATACAAGGAGTTATATCCTGGCCAAATGGAATAATTCCAAAAAGAGGAAATATTAATCCTATTTTACCAAACCTATGGAGACAATGTCATCTAAAAACAAAAAACGCATGGAAATGACAGTGATTCCTCAAAAAATGGAAAGTTAGGGGATTTAATTATTCACTTTGGGGAATAAATGTTAGATGATGCTATGCTGATTAATACATTCCATGAAGATGGAGGTGGGATAGTTGAGAGGGTTCTTCAAGTGGAAACTAAGGATTAGTAGAGGGTGTGGTTTAATAATCATGGAATTATTTTGATGAGAGGAATTAATGACATAAAAATTAATGTGGAGGATTTTATTGAATCATGGGACAAGTTATTATACTGCTTTGAAGATCTAATCAAGGAGAATCCATAAACAAAATTTCATTCCCTGAACTAGTATTTATATAGATAGAAAGCTTCAAATAGACATAAAATTCAATTTAATGGTTCTATGATATCTTACGATGTTTGATGTGTTGTGGTCAATGTGTGAGGGAGTTTGTTTTGAATTGTGTGTGGAATGTTGGTGTGGTATTTGTGTTAGTGTATTTTGGGCGGTTTCTCACTCAACACTAAAAGCGATCATTTAAAATAAAAATATTGATTTAATAAATCAACATCTTAGAAAATTAAAATACAACCTTAGGAAAAATTATAGTGAATATTGAAGGAAGGAATGTAGTGGTATTTATAGGGTATAAAGGGAAATGTGGTAGTTGGGATTTGATCATTATATGATAGTTGGTCAAATATGACCATTGTTCAATATAACAATTAGTAAATTTGAAAATTGGAAAATATACCCATTGGATATAACTTTACCATAATAATTAGGGTTTATAAGTATTAATGACAGAGTATATTTGATGTAGAATGGAAAACCCATGGCCTCAACCAGTAGAGTTATGCTAGTTGAAGCCCATTTAACTAATCATGAGAGGGAAGTAGGGTAACTAGGATTTTCCATTGAACAATCCCAATATGATATTCAACAAGTGATTCTTGAATGGAATTTCATGCAGGATAAGTTTGAATTAGTGGATTTCACCACTTGGTCATTGTTAGTCGACCCACCTTATGAAACTATCACCATCACACACATTACCCTTAGAGCGTACATAAGTGTAATAAGGAGTTATGTGTCTAGGACATAGTTTATTAATTTGTAATTACTTTTTTATTAATAAACTATTTGTTCCATAAATCCCTCTTTCATAAAAATTTTTTGTAATAAAATATATGATCAAGTAAGATGAATTTGATAAATTGATTTTTGGACACAAATAAAACATAATTGTATTTTTGAAAAATATATATACATTTTTATAATAAACACAGGAATTTAAAATAATATTTGTTTTAATTTAATATTCTTTTTAAACACTCTTATTTAAATGGAAATGATAAAATAATTTTATATTGTCTGTGTAAATTTTTATAAGTGGCAGAATTCTGACTACCTCTTTGAAACTACCATTTTGGAAAAAATAAGGTTATTTATTTTTAAAATATAATACTAACATATTTAGAAATTTATTTATATAAATTAAATATTATATTATAAATCATTAGGTAAAAATTATGTTAGGGTGTTTTTTTAGGAATTTTCTAAGATACTTTATTTTTCAGTGAATAGTAAAAATATTGTTTTGGATTTTTGGTATGTCTTATAACTTCATATTTTTTTCATAATGAAGTAATAATTAATTAACTAGAATTCAAGACCTGAAATATGAAATTTTATTAATATTAATTATTTTAATATCTTTTAATCTATTTCCAAACAAATAAGTGACTTTCCAAAGTCTAAAATGGAAATTTTGATTTTAGAAACATTAATTTGTGGAAGATTTAATCTTGCAAGTCAAAATAAGTTTTAAAAAATTATTATATATTCTAATGGACTAAAATATCATAAAATGTGACTCTAATTTCCAAAACCAAGTGAAAAAATCATGGTAAATCCAAAGGTTTTTCATTTTCTACAACCTAGATTTCCATGACCTATATTTGGAAATTATTAAACAAATCCTCCACTATTGCAATAAATACTCACCCATTTAACCCTTAAACTTCACTAAAAATCCATACTTAATTAATTTATATGCAGTTTTCCTCCCCATGAGTCCCCCAATGGGGTCATTTATCCCCCAAGGCTCCATACAAAACATTTAGGAGCAACCCTTCAAGGTAAGGGAATTCTCATCATATTCTTTTCCATTCAGCTAATTCATTTGTGTATGTATTCTAAAGGGTGTGTCACTTTATTTTATTATTATTTTTATCAAAAACCTAATACAAAAATAATATTTTATCAGTTGTATACCTTTTATATCTCTCATTTTATCCATTTGTAAATCCATGTTTTATACTTGTCATGCTGCCAAATTAACTTCTCAAATTTATCTCTTTTACATGAGAAATAGTTATAATGTTAATTCCCAAAAAATTTATTTGTTAATGTATCATCACCTTAATGGTTATATAATTAATTTATTCTGATATTTACATATACAAAACCCATATTCTCTTAAAGTGCGTTAAAAAAGATGTCATTGCCAAGACTTTAAGCACTTAGGTACTCAATGATTTTATATAAGACCCATACTTTATTATCCTTGAGTTATTGACAAAATTATTTATTATGATCAATAAGGCTTATATGAAATTTTAAAATATGAAGTTCATTCCTTGATATCACTCTAATTCATTGGGTAAATAATTTAATCTCTATATATGATATGTTTTACAATACCTTGGTGAATAAACTTGGTAATTATCATTTATGAAATCTTATTGATATGCTTATGAATGCCTCATTTTTATGTTCTAAATACATTTCAATGTTATGATTCATGTTATTATTATTATTATATGCCTCTTGTTCCTGACTTATTTTTTTCAAAATCATCTTACTGATGTGTCTCATGTTCACATGTTATATCTCCCCATTTTGTATTCCCTTAATAGGCTTCATCCTAATCCCTTTCCTTTGATTTATGTCCCCAATATATGAGATATAGTAAATGTAACATATGTGGAACCCATGAAGAATCCTTCATAGTGGATTAAGATAATTCTTTATGTTTTCTTGTATTATGTTCCTAATTTCATAGAAACTAAACTTTAAATGATATTGTGTTGTGTTCCACGTAATTAAAATTTTATGTAATAAAAATATAGGATACCATATTTATAGTACATAGTAAATACAATATTGGTAAATTTTGAAAGAGGTTTAAATGGATAACTCCAATAATGGGCCCTTAGTAGTATTACATGCAATGAATCTTAATAAGATTAATGATCCTTATGAATAGTCATAAATGATGAATAAGATTCCTTATACACCCACTATAGGATTTATCATGTATTTCATGCCATGTACTCAACTACATGTGTCTTATGATTTGATTATAACAAGAATATAAAAATATAATTGTGGTGATTGTCACTAGATATCTATCAATAATATCCTTATGTACTCAATAATAATCAATGATATGTTCTTTATATTTAGAGGTGAAAGTGAGCTCATTTCAAAGGTTTACACTGATTCTAGTTTCCTAATCGATTAATACGATATGAGTTCTCAATATAAATTTTTTTTCCTCAATAGTGTGGATATCAGTTGGAGAAGTTATGAAAAGGCTATTATGGAAAGATCAATATTGGAGGTAGATTACATCACTAAATAATATTCTATAAAGGAATCTATTTGGATTAAGGAATTTATTATGAAACATGGGGTGGTTCCTAGAACTAAAATATAAATTGATATTTTCTTTGAGAACAATGAATCCATTTTTTATGCTAAGAAACCCTGGTCTCACAAAAGTACCAAACACATATTTTTAAAATACCATCTCATTGAATAAATTATTGAGTGGGTTACTTAAAGACCCATTGGGTGGATAAAAACGAAAATATAGTGAATCCATTGATAAAAATATTAATCTACAAAAATCATGAGGTTAATTTTGAATCTTTGGTTATTTGATACATGAGATATTAGGTATAATGGTTGTAAAATGTATCATGCTTTTATAATAATGGGGATTATTATTTATCATCTATTCATATAACCTTTATATATTACATGAATAGTAAAATGAAAAATCCACATAAATTAAAAATTGGAATTATCCCTAATTGATGATCCCTGTGGAGTAATATGGTTTGCGATGATATGTTAAGATGAGCATTAGAAGAATATTTTCTATCATATGGATTATAATCATGAGATAATAAATGGATACTTGTTATCTAAACTTACTCATTAAAGTATATCACATGTAATTTCATATAGTCATTGATATACATAGAGGCATATACATAATATTAATGACCATTACTTTTTGTTTATAACAAACATAGAAAGTAAACCTTCACACGTTGATATATTTTTAAGCCATATTTACAGTTGAGCTAATCGATGAGTGTCTAGGTATTTTGTTTGTTATGTCATTAGTTTATATTAACTAATATTGTAATTTCCCTCTTTTATGAAAAGTATGACATCTAGGACCAATATTTAATTAAACTATTGAAATTCATCGTTGTTCTTTGTTGAGTGGAATGTTACATGATTAAATTCTTAGATGAATGACATGTGATATATTCATTCAAACTAGTTAAAAATTTCATTGAAATACATATATAGGATATGTCCTACACTAGATTGAGATGTCCAATTTTTATTTTTCACTTGATGTTTTGGGAAAATGGATTATATAAGCAAGGATATGATTTAAATCGATAAAAAGTATGGCATAAAAATTTGAATGGATATAGAAGTGTGTTTGATCAAGATCACACCAAATCCCTCTATATCTTGAATAATAATTGAATTTATCTTAAGGCCACTATATCCATACAATTATGACTTATATAATTTATAATTTTTTTTTGAATTTTACTTTGGACATTAAGGTCCCAAATATTAAGCTTGAATGTAGATTAAATGTTCTACAGAGTGTCTCTCAAAAATTTGAGAGATATTATAAAAATCAGGTCCAAAACAATTTCGATGGATTTATAAATAGTTTTAAAGTTGGGTATAGACTATGTGAGGCATTAGTGTGAGTGGGAGATAATTTAATATCGTGCACTAAAGCTTAGACATAACATGATGAAAGTCCACACTATATGGTCAGTGTCATTATCTGGTCTATAATATGTTATGGTATTCAAAAAAATGATATATATTATATCATTTTTTTCTCCCATATTTATTACCATATTTAAATTTTCTTCTTAGGACACTATATGATGTTGTGTAAAAAATATATTGATTATTAAATAATTTTAACAATTATATTAATAAATTTTATGAAATATCAAGGGTTTGACCATTTTATATAGTTGAAAACATTATAAATTCACGATTCTCCTTCAGTAAATTAATTTCATATATAAGATATATATATTTTCGACCTTATTTATAGTATTAGAGTTTATTTTCAATTATAAAAAACTCTTCTAGTCTCTAATAACTCTATTTTCCTTAATTGGATGTGTTAGAACACCATTGTAGAGAAGTGGTCCATCTAAAGTGTTTAGTGATTCTTATAGTGAGTGGAAACTACTGGAAGTAAAAATCTAGTGGGTTTTAAAATAAAAAATTGATTAAACTCACTGCTAGTGAAAATTGAGATAATAAAAAATGTGGTATCCTTGTTTTATGGTTATCTTATTTCATATTTTGTATTACTATCCAAGTTTTTATTGGAATTGGTTTACCTTTTTCTTATACTATGTATGGGTATTAAGATGACCCAAGAAACCAATAATTATCTTCATAACCTTTCCATCCATTTATGAAGCTCCATAAAAGTGGTTTGATACCTTTAGATATGATCATAAAAATCCCATCTTCCCTAATCCATTGTTCTCCTATCATTTTATTCTTCATTTTTATTTCCATAATATGACAACAATATCTCAGGGTTATTCCATTAAAAATATAATTTGTATTTTTATTCCAATTTTGGAAATTGTATTGTCCTTTTATGACTCCTCATCTCTCTTAGTATATTATCACCATTTCACATCATATTCCTAAATTGTTGATATGTGGTTTTATACTCATCTAATAGTTGATTAAAGCATGGATTATTGAATGGTTTTAATATTGTTCTTTTAGAATAACATAGATATTTAGTACCTATATTAGTTTTGTGGTAAATATTTGGTACACCACTCTTGTGTTTCAATTGATATGGTTTAGATTTCCATAGATTTTTATCAATTATTATTCCTTAAATATTTTACAGGCCACATCTTCATTGAAATGTCTAAAAACATTTATTATAAAATAATCAATGGTGTTTTCATTGATTTGTTTATTATCACCCATGTATTACAATTTATAATTTTTCTCTACATAGTCCCACGTCATAATTAATGTTATATTATAGATAAGCTATATTTTTTTGTATTAGAATCTATCTAGTTCTATTATGGGTTTCTTCACTAGTTTAGGGTGCCACTCTAAATAGATACTTCTCTCGTGTTTAGGATTATACATTATCCTGGGGCATGTGTGAAAATGTTTTATAGATTGGGTAAAGAGATATAATATTTCCATTACATTGTCTCGTTGATGATATCCTATGATGACTTGTGATATGAGTTATATGATGTGGTTATTTCCATTATTATTTAAAAATTGTTTTTAATTTTTTTTATCAAACTTTGGTAAATTGTGTGACTCAAAATAAAAATAGAATTTTTATAATCCTATATTATTTTGTGTAATCTTATTGTGATCTTGTTGTGTGTATGCAGATTTTATTTCATACGATATTAGTGAATGAAAGGATGTTTTTTGAGTTAACATGTGTTTAGTAGTTTTGTTTGGGCTTTAAGGAGGTGAGAGATAGTGGATGTTCACTTGTGGCACGGATAATGATTGTTTGTCTTAATGTTTTCTTAAAAAATATTAGTACCTTCATGATTTTTGGACACTATTAATTCCAATACCATTTGATCCTCGTTTTGGTTTAATTTTAGATATTGGACAAGTTATATATTAGAGTAAACCATTATGTGATGTTTGGTGTTATAGTTTAAAAAGGTTTATGAGGGAATTTTTTATTGTCAATTAGTGTCATTGAGAGGGTAAATATGAGTACATTGGTGAAGTTGGGTTATTGAGTAACATTCCACCCAAAAAACATGAAGTTGGTTATGATGTACTTGTGTAATGAAAAGTGAAGATCTATTTTCCCTGAATACCTAGGTGGAATGATTCAAGATAATAGTTGTTACATCATAGTATTATTTGGGCTAGTTTTAATAGAGATATGGAAACTACTAATTAGATCAATATGAGAACTATCTACAATATGTCATCATAAATTAAAGAAGTTGGCCACTAGATTGAACTATACCATATATATTGTATAGCTATATTTATAAATATTAAAACTTTTTCAAAGGTTGATGAAGATCAATCTAAATGTTTTTGAATACATTTTTGTGTTATATAGATTGAATGTTATTGAAATTAGCGAGAAAATAAAACTGGATGAAGGTTTGTGAAGACTAATGTTATGTCAATAATGATAAGGTAGTTAGATACTTTAAATAATCTAACATGAGTATTTATATGTTTCAAGACCATGATAGTGGTGCTGAAGAGTTTAATAAGGCTTGATAAATTCTAAAACATGGTTATAAAATATTTCGAAAGTTTTGAAATGATTTTAAGTGAATATAATACTATATAATGTAATATTTAATTATGAAACTACAACTGATAAATTGGTTAAGTCTGGATTTGTGTATGAGTCATTTCCTTGAGAAATGTATGAGTCATTCAATTCTATGTATCAATATTTTTAGAGGCTAAGGAATCATTATAAGAATAATTTCATTATTTTTTATTATTCATTTCTAATCTGTTATAAATAATTAACTAATGCAGAACAATGTAGGATTTATTCTACAACAATTAAAAAAATTGGGAATCTCTTTATGAGTCAATTTCAATTATAGGAAATCCTCATATAGGTCATTAGACCAACATATGAGTCATAAAAGGTGGAATTTATATGATTCATCAAAGGATATCTTGGTATGGGTCATCATAAGGAATCCTATATATGAATTAATTAAATGAAAACATAGAAGTGATTATAGAGTTGCGTATGAGTCACAATGTACAATTTATGTGCCATTTTCTTTGTGAAAATTTTATATTTATTCATAATAAAGATATGAGTTTTTCAAAATTAAGACATTCTTATGAAAATAATATCTAATGACACTTATGTTGTTATTTTAAGATTAAAACATCACGATGCTTTCATAATCCATGATTAAAGCATAAGATGAGGAAGATGAAATAAAAGGAAGACATGGAGATAACTATTTTCATTATAATGTGATTTAAAAAAGAGAATATTGAAAAGTCAATTTTTATGATAAAAATAGAGGTTAAATATGATGTTATTGAACTCTTCATAGTTTATTTAAATGTAAAAAAATTAGTTTAGTTTCAATATTATTGTTTAAGAAATTGATATTAAAGATAAGATAAGGGAGATCAAAGTTGAGATGAATTTTTAGAAACGAATGAGTCTGAAATGAAGAAATTGAAAAATAAATAAATCTATAAATAATTATATTAATACTTATGTTTTTTCATAGTAGTATAAATATCAAAAATGGACTTCTGATTAATGGTGAAGATGAATATAATTGATTTGAGATATTATTTGATGTTTAAAGACTCAAGATGAAGTCTGTACTAGTTTTTGTTGAAGTACTCATGTTGTAGTATGGAATTTTAATTCCTCAATATGCAATTTTTTCAAATTATTATATATTACTGAATATTATTTTTTATAGACTTTGTGGTATATTTTTAAAAAGAATAAATGAATGGATCCTTCTAAAATAATATTTCGATGGTTTATTCATGGAGTCCCTATGCATAATATTGTATTTTTTCCATAATTGAGGTGATAAGTATATAGATAAAGCTCCCAATATGTATAGAGTGAATAAGATAAAGGATTGGATAAGGTACTACCGTCATTAATGGTAATGGAAGTGAGTCTTATCTTGGATAACTATTATAGAATGATTCAAACAGAATCCTTTTATATATGTTGATTGAGGTGATCATCTTCAAGATAATAACCTGAAATAATGGTAATAGTTTTTTACACAATTTTATGAATGTTAAAAAATACATAAAGTACATTTGAAGAGGTTATGAAACTATTTGTGGTGGTTGAAGTTGATATAGAGAAAATGAGTAGTAGTATACAGATATTTGGATACCTATGAAATGGGAACTCCACGTTTCCACTATGAACGTAATGGTTAGATCGACATTTCAAAAAGGTATCTTGATCCTATGTAAAGGTAATCTATGGGTTCTGTAAAAAGGTCACATCTAGTTGTTTCCCTTTTCATAGTGAAATTCATGGTGAGAAAAATGTAGACTATACATAGCACACCATAGTTTGTATTTTTTCTATGTAAATTCCACCCATGAAAATCAAAGTCATATTTATAACGCAGTTCATTCCATGTTTAACATAATGAGAACATGCATGATAGATGATACTTGAGATCCAATACAATAAGGACCATACAATATTTTACACCTGGTTACCATTTTAGGAAACCCTTGAAACTAGAAGTAGATCAAAGTCAGTATGAGGAGAACCACTCCACATGACAATGTGTTGTTGTATTGTAAATATAGACATATAATTGAATGTTGTTGATTTTTTAGATCATATAAGGAAACATTTATTTAAAGTTCCTTATAAATAATTAAATACTGAGTCATATGAAGATATAAGGAGAATCCTTAACCCATTATTTAAATGGGTTTGTTGGAACTGAATATATAAGGAGTACTATGATCGAAACTCTTCTAGATTTGAATACACACTTACATAAAGGATAAATGGGAGTAAATTATTTAGTAAACTATGAAAATAATATTCATGAATTCAACATATAATGTCAGCATGAGATGAAGAAAATTGTAATGAGAGGTGAGAACCTATCATGAGTTGACCCTAATCTGAGCTCGAGCTGCAACTACCCCAAACTCATTTCTATTGGCCAGGAGGTGGAGACAAGCGTCAAAAACAATATACTAAATGGGAGATGTTTTCCAAAGTACCTACACAAAAACACACAACCATGTTGATGAAAAAGTGAAGAGGAATAAAATTAAAAGATACAAACCAATAAGGAAACAACTATACCTATAAACCCTCTAGACAATACAAGAGTACGAAAGTGTAAACTAAAAATTAAAGGCAAAAAATACATGCCCATCCATAAATATGTCCCAAAATGAAAAAACTGGAAAGTAAACTGCTGAGAGATCCCATATTTTGATCTCCAAGCTATGTCCACTATATATGGTCCACATCACCCAGAATCCCAATGCTCTTTTGAAATCACCATTGACCTGTCTGTCATCTGTATAATAAATGACATGTGGAGTAAAATCCTATGCATGGGTGAGCATATATGTAACCAATAGGATATCATAAAAGGTAATGGAGGGGGGAGTAATAGATACAATAGGAAAAGAAGGATAATATAATAGTACATAGGATGCAGCTCAAACAAAAGAAAGAAAATGAGTAACCTCGTGTAAGCACAATGGGCTCAACGTAGTGTGTAGATGAACAATGCATCGAGTCTTCACCACCTATAATAGGATAGTAAACCCATCTAACCATGAGAATATAAACACGAATTTCACGTGGCATACCCTACACATATTCACAACCCATGGAAGGAGAGTAACCAAATACAAAGGTATTGGTACCAATATATATATTAGCACTCAAAAGAATTCCAAATGAGACTGAAAGATAGTCTCCATCGCAAAGCTCATTCTAGGAAAAGATTATCCAAATGTTCAAAAAATTACATCAACTATGTCCAACATCTCACACATCTACTCATATGTAACTGTGTGAAGGATCACACCACATCACTATGTCGTATAGCTGAGGGGGTACAAAAAACAAGTATAGGACCCCCGCCCTACTACGTCGATGGGGGGGGGGGCTCAAATATATATGTATCTGTAGAGGAACCATGCCCAAGATGATAGTGGAGTTCCACTCAAGTGTCATGAGGACCTGCACCCTATATAATTTGTGGTTCCACTTAGTAAGTATAGATAAAGTACCAACACTCTAGTGTATCAAGGGGGTTCCACTTTAGTGTCACAATGACTTGTGCCCTATTTGAGGGTGGGGGGTCTACTTAAAAGGTAGAGGGACCATAACCAAGATGATGGGGGTTCACACTCTAGTCATCGTGGACCCACTCCCTATCTGATGGGGGGGGGGGTCCATGTAATGACACAAACATTTATTAATAAAAATTCCCCTTGAACTAATTTAATGTATTATTATGTAAAATAGTTATATAACATATGAAGTTATTTGGTTTTATGATTTTTTATTTCAAAATACCATCAATAATTATTGCCATTTTTAATATAGACTTTGAATAGTGATCACATGATAAGTATAAATATAGGGCTTTTACAAATCCAATTTACTCAGAAAAAGGAAGCGATGGCCTCATCGAGTAGAATTTCTCTATACGAATCCCATTTGTTGGATCTCATAATTGAGGTGGTATCATTGGGATTCACTCCTGACCAATCCCAATCCAAGCATCAACACGTTAAGCTCGAACAGAACCGCCTACGAGACAATTCGAAGTTGATAGAGATTACCACCCGAGAAATGTTATCTGAGCCACCCCCAGAGTCTGTCTCCATCACACACCTTACCCTTAGGTCTTATGTGTGTGTTATATGGGGTTATATAACAATACCCTATCACTATTGTAATGTACATTATTTTTTGAATAGAATAAAAAATATACATTCATTGTTACTTTGTAAATAGTTTTTTTTAAGCAAAAATAGTATTTTTAGTTAATATTAATTTTGGGAATATATTTTGATGAATTAAGGGATTTTTGGAATTAAATAAGATTTTAATAAAATATTTTTATTACTAAATTACCTTTTTATTAAATATAAATTATCTTATAATTTTTATGAATACAATTGTAATTTTTATGAAGGTTTGGAAGCTGTTTTTGTCAAACCCCATGAATTTTAGATAGATGATGGTTTTTATTTTAAATGTAACAATTCAAATATTTAGAAAATTATTTAGATAAAATGAATATTATTTTTGGAATTAGGACGTCGAAATTATCCAAAAGTGAATTTTTCATAATTTTATCAGACAGTTGATTTTTTGGGCAAAAATTAAATACCATTTTAATATATAATGTGTTTTATGACACCATAATGACCCAATAGTGATGTAATATAATAATATAAAGGGTTATTTTGTCCAATATATGTTTTAAATTTAAAATAATGTGATTCTAGATTGTTTTGGTTAATTTTATGGTGTCTTAGTGGACCCTCCAAGAATTATAAAACATTTTAACATTTTAAATTGATTTTCTTGAGAGTGTGACTCACCTCCACATAATCAAGTCTAATATTTTAAGAAGTTAGGACAATATGATAATAAAATAATTTTTTCTAGTCCCATTTGGAAAAAACCATGTGCAAAAACAATGGTTTGGTTTGTAGTTTTTATTTGTTTAATGTGTAGTGTCCAAAACCTAAATAATAAAGAATTCCCATATTTTCCTATATAAACCCACCCAATATCCCACTTCATCTTCAATCAAAGCCTTTAGAGCTAGAAAAAACTATTCCCTCCTCTCTCTATAATCCTCCCAAGGTGCTCCAATATCCCAAGAAGCCTCTCTCAAGCATATCACAAGCCTTTGGGATCACACTTCCAAGTAAGAGTTTTCTTCATTTCTCATATTTTTTCAAGTTTCTTTATGTTGTTATACCCATGTATTTTCATTTAAAAATGCTGTAGTATGATTTTTCACCTCCCCCATACTACTGTACTTATGTTTTAATGATGATATTCCTCTTTATCTTTCATTAATTCCTTCCATGTACACCTGTTACTATGACGAAATTCCATAAAGAATTTCTCTCTTCTCATTTACATTCAAGAAATTATTTTGTATTATGAATCTAAATTGAATTTAATATGTTGGGAAATGTATCAATATTACTTAGTTACTGTCCATTTCATTTACATATTACGATACACTGCTTTATCTCTCATCATCCATTTTTATGAATTCTTATATCACACCGTTATGCTGCTAAAATTGTACCGCAATTTTCCAAGCCAAAGTCATTGTGTAGTGAATACCATGCCCATTTATTTATCAAGGGTATTAAACTTTACACACATTTACTTATTTATTATAGAGTTTCATGTATTAATTCCACATTCCTTTATTATGGAATAAATGATGATGTTTAATGAATCCATGTTATTTGATTCATATGGCACACTTATGCATGAAATGAAATGATTAAGAAGGGTGCACCCTGATAGCACTCCAATGCATTGGGTAAAGATTAGTATCATGATAATTCAAGTGTAATGAGGTTTTAATAATTATAATTCAAGTTAAATGAGGTTTTACTCATGCTACATGTTGAATGATCCTTGGATCATGCTAAAATCATGTTAAATGTTGTTGCCACATTTTCATGTTTTGATCATGACATTATGTTTGTGACTCTCTTATGGTCCATTGACATGCCTATTTCCTAACATGTATTGTATTCTTAATTTTATGACTTAATACTACCTTATTGGTCTTTATATGTCACCATTTTATTATGCATGTCCTTAGGTTATCCCATGAAATGTTAAGTACGAATGAATGATGTGGTCATGTTAAAGAGGTTTTCAATAAGATGTTTCATTTTATGTTATAAGTTGTTATGTAATGTTCCTATTACCTAAATACACTATACCTCTCGATATTCTATGTTGTATCAAGTTAAGGTCTTATGTAATAAATTATGTTTAAGTGTGAAATAAAAAGCATGGTTGTTATAGTTGGTATCAAAGGACATGTTTAGTTATTTTTGGGATTATGATTAAGAAACCCTAGTGAAAGACTTCGGGATAAGACTAAGTATAATAAAAACACCCCTAAATTTTTGTGAGTATTTATTAAGTGGTTTATCAAGAAAATACATCCCTATCTGGATACGAGCAGGTAGAGGTGGATCTAACATAGTTGTATCTAGGGGTAAAACCTGAAAACAATGCTTTGAGCTAGAATCGAATGGGAAATGATGCACAACAATGGGATTTGATGAACTCTTTGTTATGATACTCCTGGGGGATATGATTTGGTAAATTCATAATCTTAGTATGAAAAATTACAAAGGGAATAAAAAAATTCCCATAAGAATATATGTTGGGAAGTAGATCATGGATAACATAGATTGAAGCCTATAAATTCATAAGGTAAGAAAATAAAAGTAATTTATAATCCATCCATTTTTTTATTTGGATTACACTTTATGTGATACCCCTAAATTTTCTTTTATTCCATCTAATGGACGGTAAGAGGATGACTCAGACTAACTACCGATGTGAAGATCAATGTGACCACTTTTATAATGAGATGCCTAATCCGATGGGAGTGGGAATCACAAACATTACAATGATACACTCTCAGTTAATTAATGTTTTTAATAGAAACATGGGTCAAGAAGAATGTTCAGCCCCCCTATGAAGGAAAAAGTTGAAATCGAGAGCTTCATAAGACAAATACCTTCCAATTTTAATGGATAATCTGATCCCCAAATCACCGAACAATGGATAAATCCATTGAGAAAATATTCTCCATCCATCAATGTTCTGAAAAAGAGAAGGTAATTATGGATGATTATCGTATGGAGGGTGAATCTGATCAATGGTGTACATTGAAAAAAATATATAAAGCCTGAGGAGGAGATCAAGGCGTTGTAATAGAAGAATTTCCAAAAAATGTTTTTTGAAAACTATTTTCCTCGCACACTCTGACTTAAGATAAAAAGTGGCTTCCTTGTCCTTAATAAAAAAGATAAAAAATCCATCAGAGCATATAAGGTAAACTTTAAAAGGATTTCATGATTCACCTCTAGCTTTTTCGTTACCCCAGAATGCAAGGTTGACCAATTATTTGGTGTTCTAAAACCTAGCCTAAGGAAAGTCCTAGCGATCCGTGACTTCAAGATCTATGAGGAAATTGTTTCATGTTCCCTCAAAGTTGAAATAATGTTCGGTGAATCTCAACGGTATCTTGGGGATAAGAATTATAAGGTGGAATTTAATTCTGTAATTTCAATGGATAAATCCATTGCTTCTAAGAAAATCCAGATCCCCACTTGCCAAAGGTGCAGAAAGAAGCACCCCAAAAAATGCTTGAAGGGGACATGGAAATGATTTAGGTGTGAAAGACAAGGGAATATGGCCATTAACTGCCGATAAAAGAACCCCACAATTGTGACAGAGGAAAGGAAAGCTCTGTTTGATACTCAACGCGTTGTTAATTGCTTCAACTAAAAAGAACCATGGCACTTTTCAAACCAGTTACCTAAGACAAGTGTTTTTAGAGGCAATCAACAACATACACGGCAGTAATAGAGATCTTTTTCCATCACTACCACCGAAGTGAACCCTGAACACGATGTGGGGGAAGGTACTCTAGTTATTCATTCAATAATTTAAAACATACTTTTTGATTCTGGTTCTACACATTATTTTATATCCCTAAAGTTTAGTAGAATAATCCCAACACCACCAAAAATCATGGAAGTAAAGATGTCAGTGAGTATGACAAATGAGGCAAGAATTGCATCCCATTAATATGACTCCTACCTTGAAATAGTTTTTGGATTTAACTCCTTGAAGAACCTCTTCATACTACCTTTGGTGGAATTTGATGTAATTCTTGGCATGGATTGTCTTTCTCTATATAGAGCCAACATAAATTTATGTAAGAGGGAAATCACTCTACATATGGAAAATCAACCCCCGATTTTGTATAAGTGCAAGGAGGAGGATGGATTTTTATTTCACCATCATCTCAAGAATGGATATTATTTCCTTATGATCATGTGTATCTGGTTCATATGATTGATTCTAAGGAAGAAACCATCCTTGAAGACATGCCTATTGTGAGATAATTCGCTGAAGTGTTTCCCATGGAATTGTTTGGTCTTCCTCCTAGAGGAGATGTTGTATTCTCAATTGATATTATACTTGGGATGTTTCCAATATCTATGACTCTATATATAATGGATATTGTAGTGCTTGAAGAGATGAAGAAACAACTACAGCAGAATTTGGATAAAGGGTTTATACTCCCAAGTGCTTCCTCATGGGGTTCACCTGTTCTCTTCATTAAGATGAAGGATGGGTGAATTCTCCTTTGCATTGTTTATCATTAGATCAAAAAAATCACAATAATGAAAAATTATCCTCTTCCTCAAATTGATGACTTGTTCGATCAGCTACATGGAGAAAAATACTTCTCCAAGTTGGATTTGTGGTTAGGATATTACCATGTAAGGGTGAAGAAGGAGGATATCTACAAGACTGCTTTTCGTACAAGATATGGGCACTAGGAATTCATAGTAATGCCTTTCAGACTCAAAAATGCTCCAATAACCATCATGGAATTTATGAATAGAGTCTTTAGAGATTTCCTTGAAATATTTATGGTAGTGTTTATTAATGATATTCTAAAATACTCCAAAACCAAGGAGGATTATGAGGAGTATCTAAGCACTGTACTAGAGACCTAAACAAAGGAGAATCTATATGATAAGTACAGAAAGTGTGAGTTCTGGTCGAAGGAGGTCTCATTATTGGGTTATATCATCACAAGAAATGGGATATCTTTGGATCCCTCCAAGATAGCTAAAATTGAGGGATGGATTAGGCCAATATTAGTAATGGATATCTGTACCTTCCTGGGGTTAGTTTCATATTATCAAAGATTTGTGAGAAATTTATCATGATTGTCAAAGCCTCTTACCAAGATAAATTAGAAGGGAGTAATGTTTTCATGGTGTGATGAATGTGAATAGAGCTTTAAGGAGTTGAAAATGAGGTTTATTACTGCACCTGTTCTCACACTACCCACAAGTACAAAACTTTTTGTAGTATTTAGTGATGCTTCAAATAAGGTCTGGGGTTGTGTGTTGATGAAAAATGACAAATTCATTGCCTATTCTTTAAGGCAATTGAAATTTCATGAGAAAAACTATCTAACACATGATCTGGATTTAGTGTCAGTAATATTCTATTTGAAAATTTGGAGACATTACCTATTTGGGAAGAAGTGTGAAATATATACAAATAAAAAAAAGCCTCAAGTATATATTCACACAAAAAGAGTTGAATTTGTGCCAATGAAGATTGTTAGAGCTGATCAAAGACTATAACAACTCAATCAATTACCAAATTGGGAAAGCGAACAAGGTGGTAGATGCTCTAAGTAGGAAGGACCCAAAAATTCTATCATTGATGAGAATCTAAAAGGATCTAATCTTCTTAGATTTGATGAAAATAGACATTGAAATCAAAAAATAGGGAACATCATCAATCCTTCCCAAAATTATTGCTCAACCTTATCTTTTAGAAAGTTTAATGGATGCTCAAAAGGATTATGTGGGTATTAAAAAGAAAGTGGAAACTATCAAAAAGGGAAAATCCTCAGAGTTCAATGTTAATGAAGAAGTAATTGTGAGATTTGGGATAAGACTATATGTTCGGTCAAATCCAGAGTTAAAGAAATAACTTTTGGTTGATGCACATAGTTTGAATTCTTCCATTCACCTAGGATATACAATGATGTGTCGAGATCTCCGAGATAATTATTGGTGAGATAAGATGAAGTTGGAGATCACTACGTATACATCAAAGTTCCTAGCATGTCAGTAAGTGAAGGCTAAGAGGCATAATTATAAGGGGATTATGCAACCATTACCCATACCAGTATTGAAATGGGATAACATCACTATGGACGTTGTCACCAGATTTCTGAAGACATCTAAAGGAAACAATGCTATCTAGGTTGTTGTGGATCATTTTACAAATATTGCACACTTTATTGCAATTCAAGAGGATTTCTCATTGGACCAACTGCCACATATATACATCTTAGATGTGGTAAGGATGCATGGAGTACCACTATCGATTGTATTTGATCAAGATCCATGATTTATCTCTAAATTTTGGAAGAGTATTTAACAAGATTTGGATACTAAGATAAACTTTAGTACAACTTATCATCCCCAAGATGGTGGCCAATTTGACCAGACTATATAAACACTTGAGGACCTATTGAGAGCATTCTTGATGGACTTAAAATGGGTATGGGATCAACATCTACCTCTAATTGAGTTCTCTTATAACAATAGTTTCCACTCAAGCATCCACATGGATTTTTATGAAGCCCTTTATGGGAAGAGGCATAAAACAACAACATGTTGGGTTGAAGTTGGTGAGATAAAACTATAAGGTCCAGAAATGGTTGATGAAATGGTGGAGAAGGTTAATACCATCTAGCAACACATTAAAGCTACTAAGAGTCAACAAAAGTGATATGATGATAATCATCGACAAGACCTATAGTTTTATTTCGGAGACATGGAATTCCTCCGCATATCACTGTGGAATAGAGTTATGAGTTTTGTGAAGAATGTAAAGCTTATTCCAAGGTACATCGACCCTTTTGAGATCCTTGATCGCATTGGAGCAGTGGCCTATTAACTAGAACTCCCACTGAACCTCTCTCAAGTAAATGATGTATTCCATGTATCACTCTTAAGGAAGTACATACCTGACTCATCGCATGTACTCAATATAGAGGTGGTACCAATGGATAATGAACTCTCATATGAAGAGAAGCTAGTGAAGATCATAGATAGTAGGGAAAAAGTTCTAAGAAATAAGACAACGCCCATCATCAAGGTGTTGCGGTGAAACAACAAGTTTGAAGAATCAACATGGGAATTGGGGGAAGTGATGAAGTAGAGTTACCCTCATCTATTTTACTGTGGGAAAAGGAAATTTCTAGGGCGAAATTTCTCAAGGGGGGAAGATTGTAATCAACCAAACTTTTATTAATGTAAATTACTCTTGATATAATTGAATGTATTATTTTGTAAAATGGTTTTATAACATATAAACTTCTTTGGATTTATGATTTTTTATTTCAAAATACCATTAAGAATTGTTACTGTTTCTAATATATCCATTGAATAGTGATCACATGATTAGTATAAATATAGGGTTTTAACAAATCCAATTTACTCAGAAAAAGGAAGCGATGCCCTCATCTTGTAGAATTTCTTTGTATGAATTCCATTTTTCAGAGCTTGGAAAGGATGTGGCTTCATTTGGATTCTCTCTCCACCACGCCCAAGGCGATCATCAAAACTTTATGCTCGAATGGAACCGCCTACGGGATAAGTAGAAGTCAATAAATATTACCACCCGAACAATGTTATCTGAGCCACCGCAAGATTCTGTCACCATCGCACACCTTACCCTTAGGTCTTATACGGGTGTTATAATGGGTTATGTATCAAGACCCTAGCACTATGTTTATGTACATTATTTTTTATATATAATAAATAATACACATTCATTGATACATTTTAAATAGTTTTTAAAAAACCCAATAGTAGTTTTAGTTAATATTAAATTAAGAAATATATTTTTATGAATTAAGGGATTTTTGGAATTAAATTATATTTTAATAAAATATTATTATTACTAAATTACTTTTTATTAAATATAAATTGTCATATAATTTTTATGAATACAATTGTAATTTTTATTAATGTTTGAAAACCAATTTTGTTAAAACCCATAAATTTTCAACAAATGTTGATTTTTATTTTAAAAGTAAAAATTAAAATATTTAGAAAATTATTTAGATAAAATTTATATTATTTTTGGAATCAGGATGTAAAAATTATCCAATGGTTAATTTTTCATAATTTTTTGAGATAGTTGATGTTTTGGGAAAAAATTAAATACTGTTTTAATATATATTGTATTCTATTACATCATAATGACCCAATAGTGATGTAATATAATACTCTAAATGGTAAGTTTAGAAAATATACGTTTTACCTTTAAAATAATGTGATTTTAGATTGGTTTGGATAATTTTATGGTGTCTTAGTGGACACTCCAAAACTTATAAAACATTTTAACTTTTTAAATTGATTTCCTTAAGAGTGTGACTCACCTCCACATAAGCAAGACTAATATTTTAAGATGTTAGGTAATTGGACTTATAAAACTATGTTTTACAATTCTGTTTGAAAAATAACAAGGTAAAAACCATTGGTTGGTTTGTGCTTTTGGTTAGTTTAATTTGTGGTGTAAAAAACCTAAAAAATAAATAATTCCCTCTATTTTCCTATATAAACCCACCCAAGATCCCAATTACTCTTCAATAAAATCCGTTTAAGCTAGACCAAACTCTTCCCTTATATCTGTAGAATCCTACCAAGGTGACCCAAGCTCCCATGAATCCCCTATCAAGCCTCTCCTAAGCCGTTAGGATCACACATCCAAGTAATGGATTTATTCCTTTCTCATTTTTTGTCCAAGTTTCTTTATGTTTCTATACCCTTGTATTTTCATTTAAAAATGTTGAGGTATTATTTATAACGTCCCCAAAAATTACATCCTTATGTTTTAATAATCAGAGACCCATTTTAACGCTCATTAATTCCTACCATGTACACTCGTTACTATGCATAAATTCTGTAATGAATTTTTATCTTATTATTTACATTGAAGTAATTATTTTTTATTATGAATATAAATTCAATTTCATATGTTGGGACATATTTATATATTACACATTACTATCCATTTCATGTAAATATTTTGAGATACTCATTTCTCTATCATCAACCATTTTTATGAATTCCTACTCACTCCGTTATGCTGCCGAAATTTAACCACGATTTTCCAAGACAAAGTCATTGTGTAGTGTATACCTTTCCAATTTATTTATCAAGGGTATTCAGCATTATGCACATTTAATTATTGATTATATAGTTTAATGTATGAATTCCACATTACTTTATCATTGCATAAATTATGATGTTTCATGAATCCATGTTATATGATCTATGTGGCACACTTATGCATGAAATGAAATTATTAAGAAGGGTGAGCCTTGATAGCGCTCCAATGCATTGGGTAAAGATTAATAACATGATACATAAAGTGAAATTAGGGTTTAATCATGCTAATTCAAGTGTAATGAGGGTTTAATAATGCTCCATGTGCAATGATCCTTGGATCATGCTAAAATCTTGTTAAATCTTGTTGCCACATTTCCATGTTATGATCAAGCCTTTATGTTCATATTTCTCTTATGCCTCATTGATATGCCTATTTCCTATGATGTATTGTATTCTTCATGTTATGAATTTTTACTCTCTTACTGGGATTTATAGCTCAGACTTTTATTATGCATGTCCTCAAGTTATCCCATGCAATTCTAAGTACAAAGGAATGGTGTGGTTATGTAAAATAAGTTTTCAATAAGATGTTGCATTTTATGTATTTAGTTGTTATGTAATGTTACTATGCCCAAAATAAACTAGACCTATCTATCTTCTATGTTTTATCAAGTGAAGGTTTTATGTAATAAATTATGTTTAAGTGTGAAATAAATTTCATGGTTGTAATATTTCACTTAGTAGGTAGAGGACCCATGCCTAAGCTGATGGAGTGTTCACTCTATAGGTCTAGGACCCACATCTTGGTTTGAAAGGGGGTTCCAGACTGGAAAATGAGGACCCACTCCCTATCCAATAAAGGTGTTCTACTCGGTAATTAGAGGAAATTTTCCCAAGATATTAGGGGGTTCCACTCTAGCATCTCTGGTGATTCTATGCCTGATCACTCCCATCATCTGGCGTCGCCTAAATAAGAACCTTTCTGGGAAAATTTTACAATTTATCCTAAAATCCACAATCAAGTGTGCACTCACATTCTACGTTGAAATATACTTAGGATATTCTACTTGAAGTCCAAAATCTGAGTCTAATTAATAAGATATGAGAGATTTATGTTTCCTCTCATTAACTAAATGCGGTAAACAACATGCGAGGGGAACCACACGATGTGTGGCCTTGCTCAATCACCTGACTGTGTCCCTGGAGGTGCAAGAATACTATTAAATGTAGAAGTACACACCATGTAGGTGGAATACACATCTTGTATAAGAAACGTGAGATCAGAATATGTTCTTCGGGCCATGTCAGTGTACTTCAGTATATGTCCATGTTCTTTGCTGTGTCTATGTACTCGAGTGCACAGAGTACATCTAATCATGTCTTCCCACACAGGGTCCTTCCTGTGTGATCCTCTAAAAAACTTTTCCACTTTTTTGATGTGTTAAATGACACATATAATATCTAAAAACCATTCAGTCCTTAAAAAATCCTAAAACCCTTACCGTTGAAACCAAGGGGATACACGCCATGTATTTATCATGGTACACATTTTTCACATATTCCCATATCTGCAGTCCATATCTCAAATCCATCAATTTCAACATATATCTCACCTTGTTATAGCTCAAGATTAGTGGATCTAGTCCATATCTGTCATTTTTGGCCATTTGGTGGCCATAAATTGTTTTCCTTCGTGACGATGGTTTATCGCTTAATGTCGCACACCACAGTTTCCACTAACATCGATGATTTGGTCTCTATTTTTTAGATATCATCCATGTATCATAAAAAAATCAATATCTAACCCTAATTTTTGGATCCACCCCCTCACAATTCATGTTTTCTCAATTTTGGGGGTCTGATCAGGCTTAACACCACCCAAACATGTCGTACTGGGACCCCAAGGTCCTATCGGTGAATAACGCAAAGGAATTGGGGAGAAAGGCACTATAAAAAAATTTAAAAAATATTTTCCACTTTTTCTTGGACAAAAACAAATAATGGGCATATAAAGTTTTATAAACCAATTTAATAAAAAATTTAATTTTTACATGGGCATATACAAAGGCCATAATTAGCACTGATCCAAAAAAATGGGATCAATATGCTCAATCAATTTAATCACATAGGTTGTAAACCAAAAATTTTTAATTCCAACTTGGAGATTGGATTTTTATTCTATGAATATCATTCAAACAAATGATTTAAGGAAGTCATTACATTCATTGTATCTTGATCTACTCTGATATGGAGTTTCATTATCTTCTGAGGTGATTCCATTAACAAAAGTAGGAAAATGAAGCTCTCAATTGTCCCAATAGTTTGAGATGAACCTTGGGAAAATATAAATGGAATTATTCTTATGGAAATTATAGTTAGGTAAAAATAATAAATTAATTTAATTAATTTAATTAATAAACTAATTGAACATACAGCTAATGGGTGAGATATCTGAACACCTCACGACAACCAATTTTAAGTCTCACCTAGGGTAAAAAACATGCTCTAGACTCAAAAGTGGTCTTAGATTTCTGTTACGAGATTATTTTTAAGATTGATACCATTTTATTTAAGAAAATACGTGTTAGAAATATAAAATATATTTTCTATTTTAAAGAAACTAATTCTAGGAACACCAGGTCTCAGAATCACACGCCATCTCAATGCTTGTCTCTGAACATATATATAGAAGTATTTCAAAGAATTACGATGAAAGAAATATATATTTACCTCCTTACCTCCTTCAAGCTTATTATCCTAGAAAATAAAAACTAAAATAATAACTTAGGATATTGTACTCATATCTGTGTCTTTCACTCACAAGATATCTTATGCACATTCCTATACTGCCACAACACATGAACCAAGGGGATGGTCCATCCATGAAGGGTCCTCTCTTATCAACCCTCGATCTCCACTAGGTGTTCCACAAAGGTATATTAATCCTTGATGTACATATTTCCCCAGTCAATGATGTGCATATGTTCATGTACATATCTCCCTAGCTACAACATGTGGAAGATGTCCTACACCTGATCCAACTACGAGGGTAGTGCGAGGTGGAAATCAAAATTGCTAACCCTATATATGATTGTGAATGACCCGATGAACCTCGGGTATAGCTTACCTTCCTGGTTTAACCTCCACAATCCTCATCATGAGGAGACTCATAGGAAAAGAAAGTCTCCCTGCTCAAAATCCAAGGTCCTATGATGGTGATCTGTGTAATATTTATTCTTTCTTTGGGTCATCCTCATCCAATCAAGGATGACGTAGACCTTATCTTTTGTCACTTTCACCATAGATGGTTCCACAATAGATGTATCTCCGATATCTTTCCATCACAAGGGAGACCTATAGGGTCTCCCATACATGGTCTATAAAGGTTCCATGCTTATAGAAAAGTGGTATATGTTTTTTTACACAAACTCTACTAAGGGAAAGTGATCCTCCCAGTTTTGGAAAAAGTCTAATATACAAGACCTCAGCATATCCTCTAACACTTGGATAGTGCACTCTGTTTGCCTATAAATATAGGGGAGGAAGGTTGTACTCATCCTCATCTGTTCCCTAAATTTCTCCAGAATGCGTCTCCACAATCATGACATAAACCACAATTCACGATTAGAGACAATCGTTGAGGTCACCCTATGAAGTTGAATGATATCCTATGCATAAAACTACCCAAAACTATCCACCAAACTCTTCTCCCTAATACCAAAGAAGTGTTACAACTTTGTGAGTTTTTCAACTATCACCCAAAAGTAATTATGGATCTTCTCTATTCATTGAATCCCTATAACAAATTCCATGGATATAAAATCCCACTTCCACTTTAGTATCTCAAGGGGATGCAAAAAAACTACCAGAACATGGTGCTCAACCTTCACCTACTGAAATGTGTGGAAATGAGAGAAAAAACCAGTTATTCTATATCTCATTACAAACCACCAAAACTACTACTAAAGGTATCAGAACATCTTCCCCATATAAGGATATACAACAAGGTGGGATGTGTGGAACTCTTCCATTACCTCCTCTCGCATCATGAATGGAACCTCCATCTATCCGTGAAAAAATATGACATTGTTAAATCATTCAAAGTATACATCTGGTGAATCACCTATAGATATCTAGCCACGTAAGACCTCACAGTTGATGTATCCCAGCTGGGACTCTCTCACATGTTTGATAAGTAAAGGAGTTAACACTATTGACTAATGAAAATTTGTACCCTCATATTCCACTAGGGAAAACTTTAAGGAATAAAACATCATTGAAGCTTCCTACACTAAGGGAGAATGGGAATTTTTCCTATGGGAATATACTAATACATTTCATATCCCTGAAGTATATATTATCTTGAAGTCATATTCCTTTAGTATATACTACTAGTGTCAGTGTGTCAGGTTCATGTCTCTCTATGTGAAAATGTACTTGAGACTCTGATGGAATGATTAAACCACAAAGAACTCATCTAGAAGGTAGTGCCTCTAAATCCTCAAGAGAATACTATTTCTTCCGACTCTAATTCATGATTAATGTAGTTATACTCATGGGTTCTAAACTGCCTTGACCTGTATACGATAACTTTACACCACTACATCAACACACAGTTGAGACCATCTCTAGAGGAATCAAAATAAACTACACGCTCCACACCCTCCTCTAGTAGTCTCAACGTAGGACCACTAGTCAACCTTTACCTCAACTCCTTAGAGGTCCTCTATTAATACCCATTCAAAGTAAACGGCCACCCTCTCCGCACCAGGGAGGTCAAAGGGGCTACAATCCAGGATAAGTCTACCACAAACCTCTTGTAGTACCCTTTCAGTACAAGAAAACTCCACACCAATGACACACTCTTCGATGGCTCCCAAGAAATCACTACATCATTGTTATCTAGGTCCATGGATAAAACATGCTTGAAATGAAATTCACTAGAAAGTGAAATGCATGAATCCATAACTTTCACTTCAAAAGATTCCTATAAAGCTGGAGATCTCAAATAAAATCTATAACCATACTCAAGTGATCAACATAGAGCTCTTATAATCTAGAGTTGAAGAGTTTTTCACCGATGAAGATAACCAAAAAATGGTCGATGTGTTTATGAACGATCTAGTTTATCAAATCAAAAAACATCGTGGGGGCATTCATCACACCGAATGGAATCACTACGAACTCATAGTGTTCATAGCTACATCAAAATTCCAGATTTGAAATATCATCCTTGAGAACCCTCAACTAGTGGTATCTAGACCAAATATTGATCTTTGAGAACCATATCGCACCGCGCAATTGGTTAAAGAGGTATTCAATCCACATAAATGGGTACTTGTTCTTTATCATGGATTGGTTCATGTCACGATAATCTACAAAAATCCATAATATGTCATCCTACATTTTCCAAAACAATACTGGAGCTACCTAGGGTGACACATTGGGCCTAATGAGATATTTCTTTCTATGTTCCTCCAACTATAAATGTAGCTACCGGAGCTGGTTAAGGCCCTTCTAATATGATTTAGAATATATTAGAGCATTCCTGTGATGAAATTAAATGGAAATACCAATCTCCCACCTCAAAGGTAATCCCAAAATGTCCTCAAGGAAGACATCCATATAATCCTCAAAAAATGAAGGAATCTAGCATCTAGAATATCATGTTTTCCCCAGGGATATACTATCCAAATGATGGGTGATGTGAAACAAACTATTTCTCACAGAACCCCCCCATTCCTCCATGAGGTCTCTCTCATCCATAAAGGAGAATGTTGTCCCATTTGTGTGAAAGAATATGAATCAGATACGGTGATAGTAAATTTGGGACCATGCCATGGAAAATCAATCCATGCCCATGATGACTTCCTAAGGTTCCATTTTGAAGACCAAAAGGTCCCACATGAACCACTATCCGCCAAATGAATAGCTCTCACAAATGGAAGATAAAAGGTACATAAGAATTGTTCCCTATATAATCCCTAAAAAGATCCTGTTAGATTAACTCCTCAACGGGGAGCTACAACTCTCTCACCAGAAGTATAGAGATGAAGGAATGGCTGGAAAATATGTCTATTAATTTTGAATAAATTGTAAAATAAACACAAATCACACCTCTAATCATCACATGTTCTATGGGGTCATAATCCTCCAAAGCCTATTTCTATCAGTGGCCACGACCGCTAGCTCCCTGAGACTAATGTTGGAATCTGGGTGGTGGTGGTGGTGGAAGGATATCATAGAATCATCCACCACCAATATCTCCGCTTTCTCCTCCTCTTCCAACATTGCCTCCCTAGGGCCCTCCTGGTCCTCACCTGGGAAATAACTACTCATGGTGCCACCTCTTCCATCGAGATCCATCAGCTATCTGCCTATGATCTTTATTACATATATTCAGGAAGTTTCATGCAATGTGACCTCACCCCATCACAAGTATAGCACCACCCCTATCCCGGCTTCCCTGGACCTCTTATCTCCATATGACCTTGTTCCAGACTCTGATCATGGGGGGTTGGGTATCCTACATTGAGATCCCGTCATCTGGAATATGCTAGCTATTGTAGACAACTCAGCCCTATGATTCCCACTGCTAGCTCTAAATATTTGTCATCCATCTAACATAAATCTCTCTTTCACTAGTTCCTACTCTAGCACCCTGACAATGTTGGGGATTCACAAGGGAAATACACTTGCAAAAATATCTATATGGAGTCCTTATTCAAAATTCCATGCTCGGAAGTTTCCATCCTAGATCATGTTGAGGGAGTACCGTGTACGTTATGTGAACCACACTACATACTTGTACATTGTTATCCATCCTTTTTGCAACTATAAATTCTCCTAGATTAGAACTAAGTAAAAATAGGAGGGGCAATACTCCTCACAGAACAACTATTGTATGTTTGGCCATGATGGTTTCCACTCATCATGTATTTGAGTGAAAATACTCCTCCAATGCCCAAATTCTCTATAGAAAATACTATATACCAATGAAACCACCTGATCAATCACTGTCTAGAAAAGACTAAAGATATGGACCACTTACTCTAGCCAATACTTCACTACCTAGGGATCTAGTTCTCCATTGAACCTCAATGGACACTGGCACTGGAACTCACAGAGTACGTTGAGACCGCACACATCCTTAACCTACTCAACTGGTATAATTCTCTTTTATATAGGTGGTGGGTTTTCCTCAGGACCACCTAGTGGAATATGATTGTAGGATAGAACATGAACTAATGCCTCATCACTCATTAGATCATCATCACAATCCATAACTGGTGTCTTGATTTGATGTCATCACAAAGGCAACCTGAAATTTATCCAAACATACCACTATCAAATGAGAATATATATATATATATATATATATATATATATATATAACAATAATGGGGAGATAACTCAAGAAGTGTAGTCAAAGGATCAATCCTATATGATTTGTGTACGATTAATCCCTATAACCAACGTATTATTATTCCATGTTGACAAGCAGGTAGTCAAGGTCTTGGTGAATAGATACATCGGCTTCCCATACCATAATTGGATTCCCTCTCTTGAGAGCCACACTTGAGACACTTTGAAACGATTTCCTTAATCCCAACCAAATCCTCATAAGGGGACAACTCAAGATAATGTACCATGAAATGAACATCTAGTATACCAATATTTTATGAACTAAACATAAATTGGGATCAACCCTCACATACTCTAAGCCCACAACCATAGGCTAGGGGGTGGTGAAAATCATTGAAAGGAATATCATAAATGAGAGGCCTTTTCCTAAGTACCTTTACACACAAATTCAACCATCTTGATGCAAAAGTGTAGAGGAATAAAATAAAAAGATGTAAAACACTTGGGAAACAACCATGCATATAAAAACTCTAAACAAAAAAAGAGTATAATAGTGTAAATAAAAATTTAAAGGGGGAAAAATACATACCCAACCAAAATTATGTCCCAACCTAGAAAAAATAGAAAGTAAACTACTAAGAGAGTGAAATTACATATCTCTAAGCTATGATCAACATAAATAGTCCAAAAACATAGTATAACTATGCTGAATTGAAGTCACCACTAACTTGTATATCATTTTCATAAGACATTTCACATGGGATAAAATCCCATGTAGGGGTTAGTATATACATACATAGTAGGATGCCTCAATATCTAATGGGGGGAGTAGTAATAGATACAACATGGAAAGAAGGATAATCGGATAATATATATGATAGATCTCAACTCAACGAAAAAGAAAGAATAAACTAATCTAAGCATAAGTAGCTCAACACGATGTGTAAATGGACTACACATAGAGTTTTCATAACCCATACCTAGAGAGTAAACTCATCCAAACACTAGAAACTAAACATGTAAAGCACATGGCATACCCCAATCATCTTAGAAGCCCATGGAAGGAGATTAACCAAATCCAAAGTTATGGATATATATATATATATATATGTTCAGTCAAAAGAATCCAAAATAAGAGATAAAGGGGATCTATATCTCACAACTCATCCCAGGAAAAGTGTTACAAACAGTTCCAAAAAGTCCATCAATGATGCCCAGAATATCATGAATTTGATCAAAAGTAAACGTGTAAAGGCCTACACCACCCCATTGTGCTACAAAAATGTGGGGCCACAAACTCCAAGTAGAGGACTCATGAGGACCCATTCCCTATTTGATAGGGGGTTCCACTTGGTAGGTAGCGACCTCATGCACAACCTAATGGGGGGTTTCTCTTGGGCCATTGATGACCAACGCCCTATTCGATATGGGGATTCATCTTGGTAAGTAGATAACCTGTTCCCAAGCTGATAGGGGTCCAATCTATAGGTCGAGGACCCACACCCTGGTGTGATAGGGGGTTACACTCTATTCATTGAGTACCCACAGCCTATCTGATAGGGGGTTCCACTCTGTAAGTAGAGGACCCATGTACATTATGATAGGGGTCTCCATTCTAGTATCTATTGTGATTATCTGCATGATCATTGAAGTCGTTGAGTGTCACCTAAATAAGCATTATTCCGAGAAAATTCCACACCATATCCCAAAATCCACAGTCGATGTAACTCTCATGTTATATGTAGAAAATAATCAGGATCTGCTACTCATGGTCCAATATATGAGTTCAAATGAAGGAGATATGAAATATTGAAGTTTCCTCAAACGAACCAATGGGGATAATCAATGTGTGAGGGGAATCAAATGATGTGTGGTCCCTCCCCATCAACTAGATTTTTCCATTGAGGTACATGAATCCAAGTCCATGTAAAAGTACACGTCGTGCATTTGGACACAATAGTGTGTCCAAACTACATGGGATCAGGTTGTGTCCTTCTGGCCTTGTTCATGTACTTTAGTACACAGCTGTGTTCAAGGCCGTTTCTATATACTCAGGTACATGACATGCCCCTGGTCGTGTCTTCCCACATGGGGTCCAACCCGTGTAATCAACCACATACCTTTTCCACCTATGGAAGTAGTACATGACATATAGGGGAGACCACACCATTCTATCCTTGTAAAATCCAAAACTCTTTCCACTGCAACCAAGGGGTTATATGACATGTATTCATCAAGGTACACTGTGTGTAGTTCGGTTGTTCATAGATTCCAAGATTCATGTTCCAAACCTCGAATCTGGTAATTCCACCATCAATGTCACCTCATTTCTACTTGAGATTAGTTGATCTAGTATAGATCATTCATTTTCATCCATTAGGTAGCCAGAAATTAGTTTCTGTCACAATGGTGGTTCTTCTCATGATCCTACATGCCACAATTTCAATTGGTGTTGATGATTTGATATTCATTTGTCAAAAAGATCACCCATATCTTGTAAATACATATCTAACCCTAATTCATCGATTTTTTTGTTTCAAATCAATTATTCATGGATATGGGGGTCCGATTGGGATCGATACTGCAAGGCAATGTCGAACCATGACCACATGGTCCTGCTGATGAAGAACATGAAGAAATTAGGGAGAAATGCATGACACCAAACATTTAATCGAACTTTTTCCAAGTGTTATTAGCCAATGATAAAGAATGGGGATATCCTAGTTTAGAAACCAATTGAATAAACAATTTAATCCATACATGGGTGCATGAAAAGTCAACAATTAGCATAGATATAAAAGGGATCGATCTTCTAAATAAATTTAATAAAAAAGGGCGTAAAACAAAATTGATTAGTCTTACCTTGAGTTTTTATTGTTCATCCTCGAATATCATGTTTGATAATGAATGAATGAGTTTGTTCTATTCGTTGTGTCCTGATCTTCTCTGATCAAGAGTTTTATTTTCATCCAAGTTGATTCTGCAAACAGAAAAAGGAAGGAGAAGCTCTCAACAGTCCCAGGATTACGAGGCTAACCCTGGGAAAATCGCCAAGGTAGTATTCTTACAGAAATTACAATTAGGTTAAAATAATAAATTAATTAGATTAATTTAATTAATTAACCAAGTGAACATAATGCCAATGAGAGAGATATTAGAATGCCATGTGCTGACCACTTTTAGTTCGCACCTTAGGTAAAAAACACATTATGGACTCAACCATTTTCCAAAAATAATGATATGAGATTTTGTTTAAGAGTTACCCCATTTTCTTTAATAAACTCCATGTAATAAATATAAAATATATTTAATATTTTTATAAAATTAATTCTGGGAACATCGGGACACATAATCGCATGCCATCTCAGAGCCTCTCTATGAAAATATATATATAAATACTTTAAAGTATTACAAGAAATAAATCGTGCCTCTATAGAACCATTCACTATTCCTATCATAGTAAGGATTTCTTTCATCTGAATAAGAAAAAAGAGAGAATTTGGTAGCATTTACTATTTCTCTATGAAAGAAAAGAGAATGAAGAAAACATGACTATTTATGTGTTGAATCCAAGAAAAGGGTGAGAGGAATGAATCAATTTTATATACCAGTGATATAAAAATATCATTTAGAGATCCTATGTGCAATTCATGTTATCCACAAATAATCTAGTGACTATTTTCACATGTGTATTTGAAGGATAACTAGGAAAACATTCATACTATATAAGGATGTAATTGTGTTCGAGGACCAGTTCGAGGAGGATTTACAGAGTACCCTTGAAGTACTATCAGGTGGTTGTATAATGAACTCATAAAGAGATAAACATAAGCTTCTTAGGTGATAGTTTTTAATAGAGGTAGATAGAATAAATAATCCATTTAGAGATAGTCTACTATATTCACTAGTGGCCATGAGTTTTCAGATATAATTAATTAGGTATTTTGGGAGATTACATATAGTATGTAGGGACCTCGACCTCAACATCCTGGAGCTAGTGTTTTACTTTATTACATTGGAACAAGATACAATGAATGCATTTTGAAGGACTTGTTTTTTAACAATCTTAGTAAACTATATACATACGAGATTCTTGAATTAAAATTGAATACACTAATTACCACATTATTCTTTTCAAGAATATCATTATTATATCTATCATTCCCTTTCACATCTTCTTTAGTAAACTTTTTAGAATCCCAAGGAATGAAACAGAGTAATGGTGAACACAAAATATTATTAAGGTTTAAATACAAAGGAAGCTATCATGAATCAATAAAAATAATCAAAATAGAATGGTTAATCACTGAAAACACATTCAATTTAAATAACATGAATATCAGAATAAGATAAAGAATAGTCAATATGGAAAGGTAAATAACATAACACACATAAAATATAATCAATTATATGTTAATGAAATGTATCCAGAGATAACATCATTGTGAAAATATCCAGGATAATAATAATAATTGAAATTAATGAAATTCTTAATTATTGAAAGCCATGTTTCCCAGGTATACGATACCTTTATCATCAAGACCTTCCATAAGATGGTTTACCATAATACTGTCAATACCATTAAAAATAATATTTAAAACTACTTGGTTACAAACATGAATGGTTTGGGGCCAACTTAATTTGTCTCATGAGACTACCAATGCATTTAGGGGAATTCTATAAATGGCCCCCAACCCATGTCATACCAGTCAAAAAATGAATCAAGGAAGTGAATTCTAATACATTTATTAATCAAAATTTTCAAAAATCATCTATATAAATAATCAGGATATTATAAAAATAACGTATACCCATTGGATTTAGAATAAAGGGTTGTTATTATTGATTAATAGAATTACCATAAAGTATCTTTAAAACATTCTTGAGGAAAATATACTTTTGAATTTCAAGATCATTTGAAAATCACTTTTCAAAACTAAAATTTCTAAAAGAAATTTAATTTTTTTTTGAAAATAACCTTTTATGCTTGTAAAATAATTTTCAATACATTTGATTCTTTTTCATGATTGGAAATTCCTTTCATTACATACATGTTAAAACAAAGTTTTATTTCACTTTTTTGTTAAAATCCAAATAATTTATTTTTGAAATCAACATAGGATTTTTTTGAAAACATTTTTTAAAGAATTAAAATGGGTTAAAAAGTCTTTAAATAATCATTATGAAAATTTTAAAACATTTTTGAAAACATTTTTAGAAAACATGATTTTGGAAGAAAACATTTCTCCAACCAAACAGAGAAATAAGCACATATTTTCTTGAAAATATTTTCTAGAACATTTGAAGTGCCAAAGAGTTTAATAGTCGTATTATTACTTGAAGAATATCATGAATAACTAGAGGAGAGTAAAAAAATGATTTATTAAACAATTATCAAATAATTTCCTTGAATGGAAATTCAAGAATAAATAATCTCGATTAAAATGATATTGTGATATAAACCCTTAAAATGATCATAACGTTCAAGTAATACTTAATCAAAGAATTTATTATGTTTATAATCTATAAATACAATTAAATAAATTTAAAATATAACATAATATAATCAAACTTTTTTACACACATAATATCAACAAGACATAATAAATAGAGTAAAATTTTAACCCATTGAGTGGAAATTGAGTTAATAAATCGATTACTTTGCACTTCCTTTTGATAGAATATGACTTATTTTTAATTATAGTTGTTTTAAACATGTTATGAAATTATAAAATAAATATAATGACATTTATAATGTCATATATGATCATTTTATAACATCTAGTTTCCTGTTCGATTAAAATATTTTATCAATTTCAATTTTTCTGGTGTTCGTGGGCATGTTTTCTCTTGCGTGTTTCGTTATCAATGATCAGGTTATTTCACATATTATATTTTTGTATCATATCCATAATAATAATCATTAAATAATTTTCATATTTATACATAAAATAAACTTTTAAAACCAATCATTATGTCTGGTTATGAAAAATAAAGTATGTTACAATCATGGAGATGGTGTGTTGTTCGTACACATGAGAAAAGTTTTCCATTTTTCAATGATCATCATGGAAAGGAGGAAATTAATATTTTAATAGTAAAAAAATATAAAAATATATTAAATAATATATTATATACTTATATATTTCATTCAAGTGGTGTAGTGATGAAAATATAATCACATCACTTTGTGAAGGCGGTAGTCCATATGTACACGAACGATGCAATCATATTTTATGGAGTGAAAAAGTAAGAAATTAAATGGAATATTATCTTTATAGAATTTTAAACATGTAATAAATATCATAAATAACATAATTATATAATTTATATCATATATAATAAGTAAATTATTTCTTACCACCTTTCATTTGAAGCGTTAGCGAAACATGAATCACATCGATTCGTGAGGTTGTAGTCCACTATACACAAGAAGAACATTATCATGTCTCCTACAGAATATAATATAATAATTTATATATGATATAATGAATCTAGATGTCTAATTATGTTATATATATATATATATATATCATATTTCTATTTTATATCCATCATAATACCCAATCATGGAAGGTAGTAATGGAAGAACGAATGACATCGGTTCGCACGGTGATAGTCTTCTTTAAAAAGAATGAGGATTTCATAACCCATTTGTTAGAAGTATGTATGGTTGTATAAAGTAACAATTAGATAATATCTTCTTAATATATTTAATAAATTTAGGTTATTATATAATAATGGTATTATATAAATTTAATGAGGTATAGAATGAAATAAAAAAGACGCTATTTGAAGAATATTACCTCTCATTCAGATATCCTCTTTAGTTTTGCACTAGATCATTCCGTGAATGTTTTTTTTCACAAAATAAGGCTTATATAATGATGTTAGGAAATGTTTTGTGTGACATGGTCATGTTTTGGATGATCTAAATTGATTTAGTGTTGTGGAGAAGTGAGGGGAGTGTGTTCCCTTTTATAGTTGAGGTGGAGTGGAATTCTTATAAATTCTCAAAGGTATTCACTATTTGGAGGTATAACTTACCGCATGTGGGTAAAAACTGAATAATAATATTTTTAGGGTTTATTAGGTCACGAGACACCTTAAAAATACAAAAATAAAAACATTTTTTTATCATTTGGTGCCTTTGTCTTTAAGTTTACTCAATATTACCCGTTTTTTTTTTACCATGGTAACTAGGTTTCTAACCTAGGTAATTTATAATTTAAGAACAAATTAAAGTGATAAATATTATCAAATTCATACCCATAGACTATAAATATTATATATAATTTATAAAATAAAAATAACATGTTTCTTGGAAATGAATTTTAAAAGAAGCACATGGAATGCACAAAAACACTCCTTTAACCCTAACCACACTAACAAATATTTTACTATTTGGGGGTCATTGTGTTCATTATAAAAGGAAAATTTCTCCATTAATTAACCATATATTTTATTTATTAACATTTAAAAACCAATTATATTAAAAACAATTATTAATTTTAAATCAATTAATAAAATTTCATTAATTATAAATAGAATTAATGTCAACTTTGGCATTATTTAATTAATTTAAAATTAAAATATCAAGATAATGATGTAATTTTAATATATTAATACATCAGTATGTTAAAATGATGAATTCATCTAAAACATTAGTTTAACACAATAATTTATTAAATTCACATCACTTTTAAAAAATTTAGTATCATTTATGTTAGTTAATTATAAGCTAAATAATTATTGTGTTGAAATTTCTTAAGCATTTTAAGTAACTAATCCATCTCTAAAAATTGAAGATTAATTATTATGATAAAAATTAATTTATATTTAGAAACAAAATTTATAACAGTACCAATTTTTTTTCCCTATCCCAAATTATTATAGATATTAAAGGCAACAAAGGTTAATTTTTTTTGTCTTTTTCATTAATTAAATTATTATGTAGGTCAATTTTATAGAATAATATCCAACTAAATCATAAAAATATATCATAGGGTGTTAAGAGTCTAAATATGGCCATACAATATGTGATAAAAAAGTTAGTAGGTCAACTTAACCACACATTCCGAGTTTAACAACTAAGTAAACTCATTTTTACCTTAATCAGCGTAATTATTTTAACTATTTTTACTCATCATTATGGTAAAAAATTAAGCTGAAATTATTATATATTATAAATTATGATGATTCAAAATATGAACTCCATTTTTTAAAATTCATCTCACGAAATGGGTAGATTTTAATTTAAAATTTATCCCATAGACATGACAAGAAAACCGGGTTTTCAATTGAAAATGTTCAAATGTTTTTAATGTTTTTTATCAAAATTTGATTTTTAAATGATTCCAATGACATAAATTAGATTAATTAATATTAATTTTATCTTATTTTTTTAAACCAATTCAAAATATAATTTATTATTATAAATTATTTAAATTAAAATTTAGATTTCAATTAAAATTAATTATTTTTCATTATTTGTCAAAAAAAACATCTCAGAAAATTCCCAGACATTAACACTAACATAATTTTTATATTCTATGTTAAAAGATTAATTTTTATTTTTGAAATAAATTTTATTTATGTTGTAAAATTTGATTTTAAATTATGTGCGCCAAGCATTATGAAACCTTCTTTCAGAAAAATACAATTTTTTGAGAACTTTTATTTATCATTTAAATGATTCTTGTTATTATTTATAATCAATATATATCTAATAAATTCGTCTAAAATATATATTTTCATAACATAATCAATCTAATTCATACCTTCCATTCCAAATTCTAGGTGATAACTACCATATTAAATAATATTATTAATATTATATTGTTTTTAGTAAAACTTGGTCTTACGTGTAACACGAGATATCGAAGAAACTTTTTCTTGCAAGTAACACAAGCTAAAATAAATTTTGTGTGAATTTGAATAAAAAATAAATTGTTAATGTCAAATATTTTATTTAATAAAATTTTATTGTTTTATGAATTTGGGGTGTTATATTCTCCTAACTATAAATAAATTGCATCCTCATAATTTAATCTTGATATCAGTAATAATGGGCTTGAAATTTTAAAATACCTTTGTTAAAAACCCCAAATAATGATAATGGGTGGGTAAAATGACCTATTAATATGAGAGAATGTGAAGTGAAAAGGTCCAAATTAATAACACCTAACTTGGTTTGCGGGTGGGATAACATCAGTGGAATGTGAAGATATGGATATTGAGGAAAAGCGTAAGTATTTATAGAGATTGATTGTGCTTGTTGATCATAATAAAGGGAATGACCAAAAGAAATTTTAGGGAATTAAATACATAAATCTATAATGATTAAAAATACCAATGGATTCATCATATATGAACTTAATAGGAGAACATTTTTTTGTAACATCCTTTTCCTAAATATGAGGAATTATTTTATTGTCTAAGAATATAAGGTAACATACTTTATTGATATATTTATATTCTATAAACACAATTTCATCCTTTTTTGTGCTTTGATAAATTTACAATTTATCCCTTTCTCCAAGAAATGAATATCCAAAAAAATGAATTTTTTATTCTTGAATCACTAAAATTCAATTTTAACAGATCGTAGGATCCATAAAGAGAGACAAGTCTTTCTGTATGCCTCTAAATATTTTTCCAACACTAATATGGTTAATACATTAATCTCTAAACCAAAAAAGTAATAAAACTGGTTCATCGTTAATATTTATTTTTCAAATAGAGTACCTAAAAACAATGAAATTTTAATCAGGACATTGTTGAAACTAATTATGGTAAAACCCCCTTATCTTCCTTCGGTTAAGGGTTCAAGCCCCATGGACTTTACGAACATGATGGGTTGTCTCCCAACATACTGGTTGAACTTTTTCAAAAATATATTAATATATTTTCTATAATGTTTCCTAGAATATGATTGATATATTTGAAATAAAAGTAATCATTAACTATCCTTTATACTAAGGTTTTCAATATAACCTTTTTTTAAGACAAATAATTTTATTTGGCTATATTGATCATATTAACCCAAAACATTTTAAGTTCCTTTAAAATTATGTTTATAAAATTTAATGGCATTATTCCCCAAATAACTCTTCCACTAAAACATATGATTTCCCTAAATGTTTCACAAAATGGCCTTAATAACGGTAGAATATCATCGCATAAACCTAAAAAAGGAGTGTTTAATACATAAAACCTATTATAAAACATAATATTATAATACCGATATGATATTCATAAGTATTATGTTAATTAATAAATTTGTGCTTATGAAATATAACACAACCCTAAGATATTTAATTATTCTTATAACCAAAATAATATTTTTAAATATACTTTTACAATTTAATTATTTATTCCCAATGCACACATAATTCATCTGATTTATTTAAAAATAGTTCCTTCCTTGGTCTAGGGTATATCATAGGTTATTTATTCTCATTATATATTCAATTAATTTATAATGGATTGTAACAAAAATGTGAATTATCCATAGTATATCCCCTGAGAGTGTTAAATCATGTGTGCAATAAGGGCCATTGTGATACACCCGGTGAAAATCGGGTCCAGCCTAATACCCCCTTATTGAAGTTATTACTCCAAGGTTCATATATTCCAGAACCAGGTCCACTTTTATTATCCAGACAGTTTTTTATTACTACAAAAAATTGCATAATCTCTTTCTTACTAAAACATTTCACTTTCTTCTATATTTATACTCAAGTACTATCATTGGGTTTTGTTCTGTAATCTATGTTTTTCTAATTCTAGTTCTCAAGGTTAATACTAAAATTCATGTGATACCAACTACGGAGACCTCAACCCTATAATCCTATAGTCAATTACTTCCACCATTATATTGGTATAAGATACATGGAATCACATCCCAATGGACGAAATAGTTTAGGAGTCTTGGTAAACAATATACACACATTAGTATTGAATTATAATTGAATACACAAATTAAAACATAATTTTTTTCATTAATAATATTATTAACACTAGAATAACCTTCCATATATTTCTCAGTATACGCCTAGGAATCACGGGAAAGGAAAGAAAATAAGCATGTTCTAAAATGCTTAGTAGGGGTTAAGTACAATTGAAGCTATCATGAATAAATAAGAACAATGAACATGGAATGGTTAATAACTAAAAACATGTGACATTTAACTAACCTGAATATCATGATAATATAATGTGTGATCAATATGGAAGGTAAAGAAATGAATACACATTATATATAAAACGGATCTGAGAATGAGATGTATCAAGAGATAATATCATTGTGAAAATCTCCTGGATAATAATAATAATTGAAATGAAGGAAATACTTTAGTATTATACACCATGTTTATTAGTTACATGAAAACTTTACCATTATGACGTTTTACAAGACAATTTAGCGTACAACTATCAGGCCCTTTAAAAATATAGTTTAAAACTACTTGATTAAAAATGTGAAGGGTTTGTGGACAACTAATTTTGTCTCATGAGACTAATAATGAATTGAAGGGATTTATATGAATGATCTCCAACCCATTTCATACAAGTGCAAAGTATTTCTCATATATCAAATAATTGATTTAATTTATAGACAATGTGCCTTATCATAAAGTATCCACATTGAGAAAAGGCTACAGATTTATCAATATTTCCATAGATGTCAATTGGCCTTCAATTCAGTAGACCATATGTATAAATTATATGTGGTTTATAAAATAATAAATATTCATGATAAATAATATAATTATTTTGGTGAAATTTAATTCCCATTGATCATAGTAATGTTAACATTTAAAGGGATAGTTTTTTACTACAAAAAATAAATCAAGGAAGTGAATGTCAACACATTCCTTAATAAAAATATTCACAAACCATCCATAAAATTAACTAGTATTTTATACACATAATTTAAACCCATTTTAGTAAGAATAATGGGTGTTTCAATTGGTGAATAAAATTAGAAAAATTATCTTTAAAAACATTCTTGATAAAAATATCATTTCCATTTTAAAAATCATTTTGAAAATCACTTTTTAAAACTACAATTTCCAAAAAAAAATTGAAAATAAACTTATTTTAAAAGAAAATTTAAAACCTATAAATGAAAATTTAAAACATTTGACTAGTCTTGATGACTAGAAATTTGGTTGATGTCTTACATGTTAAAACAACTATTTCTTTCACTTTTTCGATGAAATCCAAATGAGAATTATCTTGAAAATGATATAAGATTACTTTGATTTTTTTATATATTAAAAATGGGTGAATATTAATATAAACTATCATATTGAAAATTTTAAAACAATTTAGAAAATAAATTTATAAAATGTGGTTTTAGAAGAAAATATATTTCAACCGAAGAGAGAAATAATGTCATATTTTCTTGAAAACATTTTCTAAAAAAATTTAAGTACTAAAGAGTGGAAATATTATACCATTAATTGAAAAAAAATCATGAATAAATATAGTTGAATAAAATTAATGGGTTTATTAAATAATTGTCTTATAATTTCAATTAATATAAATTCGGGAATAAAGAATCTATATTTTTAAAGACATGTAAATTTCAAGGAAATTTTGTTCTTAATTTCTTAGAAATTTTACGAGTGCGCAGTTTCTGACGGCACCTGATTTTGAGGCACGCTGTGCCCGGAATCAATTTCTGAAGTTTGGCTCGGGTTCGTTTTGTGAACGAACAAGCGAGTTTTTCTATCTTTTGATCCAGTGCTCGGAATTGAAATCCGAGAGCACCGATGGAACCGCAGTTCCCGTAATTGTTTAAGAGGACCTTTACCAAAGATTCGTTTTCTCGGGAGGATTTGAAAAAAATTTGTGGATTAATAAAGATTTGAATAAAAATTGGGGAATAATTTTTAATTTTTTTTTATCTGAGTGGTTATATCCAACATGGGGTAGTTAGGGTGGGACCCACAAGCCCCTAACTACCCATGTGAGCATATTGGTGAGGTGGGGCCCACACAATCCCCACCCCTTCACTTTTCCCATAACTCCTCACCTCCCTCTTAACTCTCTAACTCCCTCTTTAATTTTATTAACTCATCTTTATTTCACTAACCTTTCCTCTCCCTCCCTCACACCATTAATGTTGCCAAGCTACTCTTATTAATTAAACAAACTTACTTTTAATTAATTAAGGGTTTGGGTTTATGAATTTTGAAATGCATGTCAAGGTAAATTAAAATAAGGTAAGGCATTATTTTAATGGAGATTCCATGTTGTGTGAGGATTGGGAGAGAACTCTTTAGAAGAAGAGGTGGTTTCCTCTTTTGTTGAAGTTCTTAATCTTATAACGAAGAACGTATCTCCATTCATTTCTTCCTCTGACGAAGAACGGTTCATCTACTTTGGCGAAGAATGACCATCCTTCTCGACGAAGAACACTCCCCAGTTTTCCATCAAGGGAGGAGACGCCGCCATAGGGAATCCACAAACGATGACGTCACCTTCCGACGTCAACGAACCGATGCCCGCTTCCTTTCGCGATATCATCAACAAACGATGAATGACATGAGGTAGGGGTTTTTTATTTATGTATGATTTTATTCCCTTAATTCATTCGTTCTAAAAAATAAGGAACACAGATCAACTTATTATCAAGTTGATCCACGAATGTTTTCCTTGTGGGTTGTGAATAAATTGTTGTGGGAAGTTTTAGGGGTTATCTTCGTTTGTGTTGAATTAAATCTTCTTCATTGATTGTTTTTGGCCGAATGTTACCAACGTAACGGGAGGAGATCGGACCTCACAAACACAACCGATTTCTCGTCCCCATTTCCTTGTTGATTTACGTTGATGATCGAAGCGAAGGCGGCGAAGTGTCGTTGCACCACGCGGGGACGAATAGAACCGCGGGCGGAGTGGGCTGCAGCAGTGGGGCGCGGCTCCGTCATGTTGTGCCGGTGAAGCCAAAGGAACAGCGGCCAGAGCGGCCCACGGTGGTGGTGTGCCCGCCGTCGCGCTGCGCCGGTGAATCTGAGGGTTGTCGCGGCCGGAGCGGGCTGCCGAGGAGGGGCGTGGCGCCGTCGCACCGTGCTGGTCGGATAGGAGAGGCGGTCTTCAGCATGGGCGGCTAGGGTCGGCTGGCCACCAGGGCTCTGGGAGGCGGGACCTTGAAGGGTCCCACAACATCTTATCCGGCCAACATTGATGGCTGACCGTTTCCTAGAAAAACCGGGGGTTGAGACCCCCGGCCAGCTCAAAGGGTGGACCCATTAGGCTCCTCCATTTCAGAAACAGGGGGCAGTGCCCCCCTTCGCACCCCGCTCGTCCGAGAACCGATCCGAGCCGCGGCCGGCCATCTGAGCCGGGCTGCAGGCCGCGCGGGCTGGGGCGACCGTGCGGGGATGGGCCGTTAGCGCCGGGCCGGGCCGCTAGCGCCAGGCCGGGCTACGCCAGCCGGGCCAGGCCGCTCCAGCCGGGCTGGGCCATGCCCAAATGGGCTAGATCCGGACCCAGGTTGGGTCGCCCGGTTCGGGCCGACCCAGGGTGTATCACGCTGGGTCGGACCGGGCCCAAACCCCCTAATTTCGGACCAGGTTCGTTCAAACACCCATATGTTGGGCTACAGACCTCCGATCGACGCATTTTCCGATGCATAGGGATCCTTGGATCAAGACAGTCATTTAGTTATATTACACTCAAGATTTAGGTAATGTTTGGGTATGTCCGGGTTGGTTCGAACCCGAAACCAACCGGTCTCTCGGAGTGGAAGTAGTTATAACTTGAGTTCCGGACTTCCGATTGACGTTCCGTCGACTTTGTTGGATTCCTTTTGGTGAGATGGATCATTTGGTATACATCACCCGAGGTTTATACATAGTTGGAGTATGGATAGGTTGGATTGTACCCGAAATCCAACTGTGCCCCTAGAACAGAAAAGCCGATAACTTTCAGACCGGACGTCCGTTTGACGAACCGTCAGCGACATGGGTAATCACATTGAGAAACGGTACCTATGAGTATAAAATATGAGAGTTCGGGGTACAATTGAGTTATGTTCAGGTTGGTTTGTACATGAAACCAACCGGACCCCCAGGATGAAAAAACTAATAACTCACAGACTGGGCGTCTGATCGACGTGCCATCTGTTGCGTTGAGACCCCTGTGATGAGGTGGTCCCTTGTGAAACTTCCCTGTGGGAATTTGTGATACTTGGAGTATCGACGAGTAGCTCGTGGAGAGGATCCTCCCGGAGACGAGCGTGAGGAGTGCGGAGACCTAGTAGCTGTGGACTTGACGACTGCTTGACCGATTCGACTTGGAGTGAGTCGACTAGCCCAGTGGGCGGAGCGCCCGATATTTGGAGGCAGACCCACGGCGGAACGAGAGACTGGTAGTTGGTATCAGACCCATGGTACTCGGCTGGAGGAGTACCTCTGTAGGCTATTAGGGGAATCGCTAATGTGTTTCGGTGGTAGACCCCTGGCGGGGAGCACTACTGTGTTTGGGTGCGGACCCACGGTACTCTACAGGAGAAGTACCTTAGTAGTCTAAGGTTAGTGAGTAGTGCCTCGGAGTCGTGACAGGGATACTGTACTCGATAGAGGATAAGTTCTCCAGCAGTTTTGGATTCAGTATCTTTAATGAAAATCCTAGTTTGAGCTGAGTTAATGACAATTGTGTATTCCTCATGATTGAGATGGGTTACTTGATAACTTAAGTATATGTATGGGCATATACCTAAGTAGCGGTTATCCGTTGATTTCATATCTGTGTGATACCTTTTGATTGATATGGGGTACTTGATAACTTAGGTATAAGTATGGTCTTATACCTAAGTAAGGGTTATTTGTTGAGATCCTTCTTTGTGGATATACTTGTTGGATTTAGTGAGACCTTGAGGGTCTCGGGGTCCCTAATGAGTATCGTTATACTCATCCCTGCACAGGCTATGACCGCACCTCGTTGTGTTGGATGCAGACGACGGACAGTGCTGATAGAGGCCGAGTGTTTGAGGACTAGACGGTACCCGAAGGTGGACCTTACATCGAGTCCGCATCTGGAGGTGGACTTCATGATGAGATGGTACTCGAAGGAGGTTGTCGGGTGAGAGCGTTGAGGAGGAAATCTGTACCTAACCTTCAGGTGGGATCCGTGGTGGACGATCCAAGAGCTATTCTATATGTACCAATCCTTTAGGTAGGATCTGAGGTGGACGACCCAGGAGCTGCTTCTATCTTCCAACTGTTTGTCTTTTTTGTTGTAATTTCGTTTAGTTGTAGTTGTACTATTCAGTTGGGTTTGTGTTCTGGCCCTTTTACTTTTCAGCACATTATTTTTTACATAGTGTATTACTTCCACTTGCACTCTGGTTGGATGTGTTTGTGTTTTATAAAGGAAATGCCTTCCCAGTTATTGGGATTCACGCCTTTGGTGCTAGTCGCCTGCCCCTTGCTTATGGAAGGCGGGCTTGGGGTAGTCACGGCATGAACCCTGAAGACGAGTCGTGAAATATTTGTATCAGAGGAGTCAGTTCTACCATAGAACTCAGGACTTTGACAATTATTTTCGTTGAAGCAATAGTACTAAGGGTACTAAGTGTGGTTTTCAGTTCAGGGAGTCCAGTGTTGGTGCGGGCGGCCGATGTATCCATACAATAGGACCCTGACTTTTGATTTCTGACTCAGTGCATGAAAAAACATATTGTGTGTGTGTTTTAAAAAGTTTCTTTTAAAATAGCTCAAACCAGGTCAGCTCACCAGGTAAAATTGTTTGACTGTGTCACGTCTGTTTCTTTTCAGGATGTCTTCACCTAGTCAGATAGTGTGGGTACCAAGTGGAAAGCGCAATGATATCCCACCAAGCAGCGAGGCCTCAGTACAGGGCCCTCCACCGGTTGAGACACCAGTAGAGAGTGAATGCCTCTTGAGCGCGATGCACGAGTTCCAGCATCAGAGGCCTCCGATGTTTCTAGGTGAGTCAGATTTTCAGACGGCGGGGCACTGGCTGGAGTTTGTAGCACGGTCTCTCCACACACCTAGGACACCCACAGACTTGATGGTGTACCTAGCTGTTAGCCTCTTCCAGGGAGCAGTTGAGAGGTGGTGGAGCCACATGTTCCGGTTTTTCGATGAGTTGACCTTCACTTGGGAAGACTTCGAGACCTTCTTTAGGGTGGAGTTTATACCAGTGAATCTACACACTGAGCATGGTCGGGAGATATTGCTTTTTCCGCATGGTTTACCATTAGAATCCAAGTCATCTATAGGCAGTAGATGGATGATACAGGGGTCGAAGTGGACCGGAACTACATGTGGGATACCTGGGGTTATAGATTCGGTAGTGCGAAGAAAACAAAACAGAGCCAGCCATACGAAGAGCAGGAAGTGCTATGCATGTGGCGGACAGGGTCACATGGCTCGTGACTGTCCGACCCACCCCTCAGATGACCAGCAAGCAGTAGATGAAGGACCTCCCAGGAAGAGGAAGATGTTCGATCGTGACAGACTACTAGGAGGAGGAGGCAGAGGCAGAGGAGTTGTCCATGCAGATGGAGGGGGACGACGCTTCGAGGTGTTGCCACCACCACCACCCAGAGGACCACCCCGACCATAGGGAATGCGTGGATATGGGAGAGCTCAGCTCCAGGAAGCTGAAGCATATGAATACAGAGCTCCAGAAGAAGGTGGACAGGAGCGGGTCTAGGCATGGATGCCCTTATTCTTGGTGTTTTTAGTTTCCATGTTGTCGTTGTAGTAGTTATATGTGACATTGTACTTTGATATGTAGTAATAAAGTAAACCTTTCTTTGTGATGATTACATTCCTGTCAACTCTGTTTGGTTAATACTAAGAGGTTATGGTTTAAAATCGTTGGTTTGATCCTCACTTTCGAGATACCTACTAGAGGAGACCCAGTGACCACACACTTCTGCTGACAGTGTGACTCGACCCTTGGAGGCGAGAGTAACAGTTGGAACTCTGGGTAGTAGCGTCTATGCCTTACGATGTCGTCCATGACATGAAATAGTACAGTTCATGTAAAGATTTACTATATTAGGCAAAGAACGTGGTTCATCCAAGAGATGATATGAGATTTCTCTTTTTGGCAGAGGAGAAATCCCAGCATCTCTTTGGTGGAACGTAGATTAAGAAGGATGGAGATGAGTTCTTACAATTAGCTAGTCTCACCCATTGTTCATTGAGCGAACAGTTTATGGCTCTCTCCAACTCAATAGTCTCAGGTGTGTCTACTCTCATATGGACATGAACCTGAGACAACGGTGATGGCTTGAATTCCTCCAGAACTATGACTTTGAGATAGTTTATACTCCTAGAGAGGGGGAATGTTGTGGATGATGCTCTCATCTGGAGATCGGGCACTCATCTACTTGGAGAGGCGACAGAGCAGCTAGCCGCGTTGCAAATATCCTTCATGGATAGAGATGGGGAAGCCTTCCTACAGTCCCTCACAGTCACTTCTCCACTTCTTCAGTGGACAGATAGGCACAGCGTGGGGATGTTGACTGTGAGACGCGACATGCACAGATATCCACAGGATAGGGACCTGATGGATTTTCTGTAGGAGGAGGGTACGTCATCCTTTTTAGAGGACCATTAAGACACTCGAGGACATGCTACGTGCATATGTCCTTGACTATGGTCACATCTGTGAGGATCACCTATCCTTGGTGGAGTTTTTGTACAACAAGAACTACCACTTCACCATCGGGATGGCACCATTCATGGCATTGTACGACCGACCTTGCAGATCACATCTGTGTTGGAATAACCCTGGGGAGTCAGTACGTGTAGAACCAGAGATGGTTCAAGTTATGACGGAGAAGGTGTAGATCATCTAAGAGTGGATGAAGACAGCACAGAGTAGGCTAAAGTCCTATGCTTATAGGAGAGAAAAACACTGGAGTTCGAGGGTGACGACCACGTCTTCAGACGAGTCTCACCTCGATGGGGTTTACAGAGATTAGGCTGGGGTGGAAAGTTATCTCCACATTTCAACGGACCATTCTTGGTCCCCAGCAGAGAAGGCAAGGTGGATTACCGCCTAGCCTTTTCACCTCAGATGCACTGGGTGCACGATGTCATCCACATATCTAAGCTGAGGAGATGTGTGCATGACCTATCCGTCATCATTGACCACAGAGAGCTGGACATCGATGACGGGGAAACATTCACGGGGTTCCAGAAGAGGTTGAGGATCGACATGAGTGGGTCCTACGGGGATGGTAGATTCCTCTTGTGTGGTTTTTGGCAGCACGGGATCCTCCAAGAGAGCACATAGGAGTGGGGGGATCAGATGCATGCTCAGTACCTTCTTTAGTTTCCCTAGTTTGTGTTGTAGCTTTACGGGGATGTAAAGCCTTGAGGTGGGAGTAACGTAAAGACTCGGAAGTTTCAAGGAAATTTTTTTCTTAATTTCATTGAAATTTTACGAGTGCATAGTTTCTGACGGCACCTGATTCTGAGGACTGGTGTGCCCGGAATCAATTTCTGAAGTTTGGCTCAGGTACATTCAGTGAACGAATGAGTGAGTTTTTCTATCTTTTGAGACGGTGCTCAGAATTTAAATCGAAGGGCATCGATGGAACCACAACACCGATAATTGTTTAAGAGGACCTTTACTGAAGATGCGTTTTCTCGGGAGGAGTTGAAAAAAAATGTGGATTAGTAAAGAATTGAATAAAAATTGTTGAACAATTTTTAATGAATTCTTTATCCTAGTGGTTATATCCAACAAGGGGTAGTTAGGGTGGGACCCACAAGCCCATAACTACCCATGTGGGGATATTGGTGAGGTGGGGCCCACACGAGCCCCACCCCTTCACTTTTCCCATAACTCCTCACCTCCCTCTTAACTCCCTAGCTCCCTATTTGATTTTGTTAACTCATCTTTATTTGAGTAACCTTTACTCTCCCTCCCTCACACCATTAATGTTTTCCAACCTACTCTTATTAATTTAAAAAACATTATCCACTATATTTAGTAAGGCTGGGTACCTCCATACTTACATGTCTCCCCAACAGCCTCCCACGTCACCACTTCCATACCTCCATTTACCATTACACCATCCATGTTCCTCCAAAATCCCGGCCGTGCCCTACCCGATATCGCGGGATTCGCCTCCCACCCAAACCTGTTACCTCTTTCGCCTCACCTCCTCCCGCGTCTCTTCCATTAGGTTACCCTCTACCGGAAAATCGCTCCCGCAGCTCCCCGCGTACAGCAACCTTCTCCGACGACGACCGTCAGCTCCCACAGCCGGTAGGATCTTCCTCCCTGCTCCTTCCTCCCGGTTCTCACGATTTCGATTATTTGCAGCCCGCTACGCACAAACCAGCTCCAACCGCGGACATCCGCTCTGGGGCTTCCCTGTTCCGGCCAGTGCTACAATTCCAACTAAGTCCGGTAGGATATTTGAACCTGCTACCTCCTCCCGCTGCTCCCGATTTCAACCTTCTTGAACCCGCAGCGAGCGTACCATCTTCCTCCATTAATTTCTCTCCCGTAGAAAATTCTTTCGCCACGCAACGCGCCAGCGACGACGGCCATATCACCACCCGACTTGCGCCGTGCGGTTTCCGTGTTCCGGCGACTACTACAGCTTGCACTGGAACAACCGAAAACCCTATTTTCACTGAGGTAACAGTCTTCTTAAAGTAGACTAAATCATGCAACCTACATCATTCAACTGACTATGAATCATGTATTACCCAGTAACCTGACAACGATTTCCTCCTGGCAACGATCCGTCTTCTGGTGCTGCTTATTTTCACAATGTGAGTATACCTTACACATTATACGGGCCTCGTACTTCTATCCATTTGGATTTCTTTGCCAATAAGTGCAACCGGCACCTTCCACAAAGTCATATAGGCATGTTTTGTTTATAAATTTCTGACAGTTACATATAGTTGCACACATATATCTTTAGAAAACTCTGAGTCTTCAATCACAATTTGAACTACAATTTATTTAATGCTCTCCTTCCATACAATGGTGTTAGTACACTCCTTTACATTAATATATATAGATATAGAACCAAACAATTCGCTCCTCGACAACCTCTACGAATGATGTGTTGCAGAAAAGAGTGCTAACAATGGAACAACGGAACTGTGAGTTTACTATCGACTTAGTTTTATACATGTTTCTTTCATAGCTTTATTCCATCATATGGACAACCTAATTTTGTCACGCTTTCAGTGTCAACAACTTCAAGACCATCAATGACATCTACAAATCTCTCTCATGCACTAACAAGTGAACCGCATTCTATAAATGGTGGTGCAGATGGAGTCATACGGACGCCCCTAACACCATTATCTGTCAATGGTATGTTATATTAACATTATATTATCTATATCCATACTTTCTTTATTACTCTTCATAATAACTGAGGACATGCATTCTACAAATGGGAGTGCAGGTGGAGTCCCACTAACGCCACTAACAGCAGCGTCTATACCGGGTCTGTTCTGTTTACATTGCACTGCAGAAATCGCTCACTTACTAAATACTTTGCATATTAATTGAATATATCGCTCTCTAACTACTTTGTCAGCAGTTCAACAACAGTCCGATACAGGGAGAACATCTATCGCAAATGCAAAGAAGCGGAAGTAAACATCATATGCCTTCAAACAGTCTCCTATCCCTTTCTGTAAGTATAATGACCATTATCTGCAATTTTCATACTGCACACCGCATGAAAACCAAGACATGGTCTAACTATTCCATTCACAATTTCGATAGCGCTCATAACGAACGAAAACCTCCACTGCCCGTCGACCTCTAGAGATGCAAGGTTCCAAAGATGATTGCACATGAGGGAACGACACAATTGTGAGTTCACTAATACCTTCACCCGATACTTCTTTCAATTATGTAATAATACAATAATTATTATAACGAACAGATGACACGGTGCCGATGTCATCATCTACCGGAGGTTCTTCATTGACATCTACACATGGCGGTGAAAATGGAGTCACACGCACGCCATTACAACCACTGTCTATCAATGGTTACTTCTGTTCAAATTTTAGTATGTAAGTACATAAATTTCAAATCCACTATATCTACTAACATAAGCTATTTGTCTTCAATTACATCGTCTACAGTGCAACATCAATCATCAGGTACGACATCATCCGTCGTGGGAGCGAACAATCGAAGGAAAAGAACAAATTCCCTCATACACACTCCTATTCCATATTGTAAGTCTGGTGACACATATCTGCTAAAACCATTCTGTACACCACAATACTGGGATATTATTCATCTAACTATTTCCTTCACACTTTCGGTAGCGATCGTGACTGATGATACCAATCTGTCAAATTCATCGCCGGGATCGTTGACAATGTAAGCACGTAATTCAACATTTAAATATTACTATAATTATTATGCAATCTTCAAAAATTAACAATTTACTTTCCCATTTGTTGTAGGTTGAGTCGACCAAATAACACGGAATATAGTAATATATCATCTACAGGTTCAACGTCGTATTTAACACAAATATACAGCACCACACGCACCCAAACTTCAATTAGCTTAAATTTTTTTTCTTATACTGTTTTATAAAAAAAATAACAGACCATCGTACAGTGCTATTTCGCCCACAAGCAGCAGTTTCTAACAGTTCAGAAACAAATTACGACATCAATGGTGGAATACAGCGTACAGGAAGCACTACAGGTAATTAACGAATAACCCTAGATACTAACAACAGTAATATCTTATTTATACTAAGTGATTTCGGTATTAAACGGGTTACTGTTGTAGGCTGCTCTGTACAACAGGTGATTTCAGATAACACAGGTCAGCGTACTAATTTTTTCAACATTAATAGTAACAAAATACTGGAGGCAAATACCGCGCACGTTTTCTACTTTGTTAGTACTGACAACTACTATATATTTTTATTCAACCAGGATATTTAGACATTGGTCACCCATCTTACGTCTGTCAGTACTGTCATGCTTTAATGTGGTTCGATGAAAGAAACAAAAAATGTAGCAACCGACAAAGCCAACGTTTCTCTGCATGTTGTGCTATGGGAAATATTTCTTTGAGCTTTATACCAGCGTCTCCGCCGTATCTAGAAATGTTGCTCTTCAATACAACATCCATAGTAGCAAGAGCATTCCAGGAAAACTTACATATTTACAAATCCATGTTTTCTTTCACTTCTATGGGTGGTAAGATTGATAGGTCTATCAACAAGGGTGGATCTCCATGTATATTCAGACTGAATGGACAAAACTACCATCGTATTGGATGTTTATGTCCACCAGATGGTCACCGACCGAGATTTGCACAACTATACGTGTATGACACAACACATGAATGTCAGAATAGGGTTCGCGAGTTTAGGTATCGCTGCATTTATCTGTTGTCGACTTATTTCTCATTGTGGATTATTTCTGTATTAACATACCTATTGCCTGTAGCTCAGAAAATCAGAATGTCCAATCTCGTATTGACAACGACATAGTCGAAAACCTGCAACAAATGCTTCATGACAAAAATGGTTTAGCTAGACACTTCAGAAGTGCAAGGTATGTTCTTCAACATCAGGGTGTGCAGAATTTGAAACTACGTCTGCTGAAGAGAAGAGAAACTAATCCCAGTACATATAACATACCAAATAATTCTGAGATTTCAATGCTTATCATCGGTGATGTTGAAGATCTCAACCAAGAGCGTGATATAATTATTCATACCAAAACTGGTGATTTTCAACGAATTGATCAGCAGCACCCACTATATCTTCCATTGCAATATCCCTTGATATTCACAGATGGCAGTGATGGATATGTCGACAACATTCTACATCGCCCAACTTCTTTCACAACAAGTACAAAATTTAAGAAGGTTACCATGAGAGAGTACTTCTCTTTCCACCTTCAATTCTGTGAGAATCAATCTTCAACACTACTACATTCAAGAAGACTTTTGCAGCAGTTCGCTGTTGATGCTTATACGATGATAGAGTCTCAGAGACTATCATTCATTCGCTTTAATCAAACGAAATTGAGGGTAGATCTATACAACGGCTTGCAAGATGCATTTCTACGAGGCGACATAGAAGGTTCTTCATGTGGCAAACGGATCATTTTTCCTTCATCCTTCACTGGTGGTCCAAGGCATATGATCCAAAATTACCAAGATGCAATATCTATTTGTAATTGGGAAGGGTATCCAGATTTGTTTCTAACCTTTACATGTAACCCAATGTGGCCTGAGATCACTCGGTATCTAAGATACAAGAACCTTCAACCAGTAGACTCACCTCAAATTCTATCTCGAGTTTTCAATATGAAGCTTGAATATCTAATGAGAGATTTATGAGAAGGATGTTTCTTTGGAAATTCAAGGGCAGGTAACCATCTACTTGCATATAACAAATAATATTTTCCATGCAATTTGCAATTTTATCATCACTTACTGACTATGGAACTTTTGTTTCCATTTAGTAGTTCTAACTGTAGAATTTCAGAAACGCGGCTTGCCTCATGTTCACATCTTATTATTCCTCTGCCGTGAAAATAAAAGTGGACACTCCGTTGGCTATAAACAAATACGTCAGTGCTGAAATCCCGGATAAAGATGCCTGCCCAAACCTACATGAAGTTGTCAAAAGCTTTATGCTCCACGGCCCCTATGGTGCTGCCAACAGATCATCACCTTGCATGAAACATGATAAATGTGCTAAATTTTTTCCAAATTTTTTTTCTGAAAATACGACAGTATATGAGGATGGCTGTGTCGTTTATCAGAGAAGGGATGAAAAAAGAACTATTCTGAAAAATAACATTCCTCTGGATAATCTCTATGTAGTCCCATACAATCCGGTGTTGCTATTAAAGTACCATGCACATCTCAACATTGAAGTTTGTAATCAGTCGTCTTCAATCAAATACCTGTTTAAGTATATTAGCAAAGGAAATGACCGGGTAACGGCAGCACTCTATGATGGAAACAACGAACAGTCCACACATAATACGGTAGATGAGATAAACATGTATTATGACTGTCGTTACATATCCCCTTGTGAGGCATGTTGGAGGATTTTTTCATATGATATCCATTACAGATATCCACCAGTTGAGAGGTTGCATTTCCATTTGCCACAACAGAATTGTGTCACCTTCTTGGACTCCGATATCATTGAAGATGTATTGAATCATAGAAACAGCTCTCAGTCAATGTTAACCTCTTGGTTCGAAGCAAATATTAACTACCCGAAAGGAAGAGGGTTAACTTTTGTAGAGTATCCAACTAGATTTGTTTTCCACTCTCAAGATAGAAAATGGCATCCCCGGAAACAAGGATTCTGTATTGGAAGACTGTACTATATGCCTCAAACCACAGGTGAACTCTACTACTTGAGAATACTTCTAAAAAAACAAATGTGCAACTTATTTTGAGTATATCAGGACTGTAAACAGCATCACGCATGGTACATTTCTAGAGGCTTGCTCTGCTATGGGACTACTAACAAATGACAGAGAGTTTGTTGAAGCAATAAAAGAAGTGTCTGCTTGGGGAATGGGACAACATGTACGCAGACTATTTGCCAACATGTTAATCTGCAATAACATATCTCGCCCACATATGGTCTGGGATGCAACCAAAGACATACTATCAGAAGACATTTTATATATACAGAGAAGGACCCAAGAAATTCCAGGTGCACATTTAGTCATGTTCCTGCTTCATAGTTTTCTTTTTATGTCTTCCCAATGTCTAATTATTTATGCCCTCTGATCAGAATTCTTATATTTCAATTGACTTTATTTATTCTGCTCTGTAAACACTCAAAAAAAAATTCAGTGCACTAATTCACATAAGTATATTGTCCACAGTTTGTGACAACAAAGATTTCAGCCTTTCTTTTCAAATACAATTACAGTAATTCTAGCATACTTAAAATCTGTACGATGCTGTACAGATATTTGGAACTTTAATGTATAATTTAGTAACATTAAATAGCCTTCTGTACTGAAATTCTTGAATCTGTATAAATAATCTGCATCATCAAACAATAAAAAAACATGTAATACTTCGTAGTAAATTGAATATGCATTAATTGTAAATTAATCACTTCTATAAATTTGTTTATATTCAATATAATCCTGTACTTCAAAGTTTACAGCCCTGCTGTTCAAGTATATTTTCAATATATTTTAAACTGTACAAATCCGTACACATAATGCACATATACTTATATCATTTCTTCACATTACATTGCCTTATGTACTGCAATATTGGATTCCGTACAATAATTCTGCATTTTTTTAAATTCAATAAACATATATGTTTTATTCAGTATAATCCAGTACATCAGAATTTACAGCCTTGGTGTTCAAATATAATTTGAATATATATTACACTATACAATTCTGTACACATAATCCACAAATTCATATATCATTTGTTCAGATGACAGTGCCATTTTTACTACAATATAAGAATCTGTACAAATATTCTGCAATTTAATAAATTCAAAGAACCTATGTGTTTTATTCACATTACATTGCCATCCGTACTGATGTTTTCTATCAACATTTTTCAGCTTCAACTATTTTTCTTATATTCAATTAAATGTAAGATGTTGTAATGACTTCGTTAGCGGTTACTCGTACTACTGTTTAACATTATTCCTCAACATTGTAGATTTGACACTCACAGATCACCAGATACAAACGTATGCTTTGAGAGAGATAGACCGCATTTTACAGAGCAATGGAAGAGCACTTCATTTATTTCCTCCTATGCCACTTCCAGATTCATATTCTGATGCCACTGCAAATCGTTTAATTGCAGAAGAATTGAATTACAATAGAGAAACACTTCTAGAAGAGGGAAACCGTTTACAATGATTGCTTACAGATGAAAAGAAATATGTTATGTCTACCATCCTCTCTTCACTGAATACCAACTCAGGGGGGTTCTTCTTCTTGCATGGCTATGGAGGCACAGGTAAAACGTTCGTCTGGAGAGTATTGACATCATTGCTGCGAGCACAGGGATCAATTGTACTTGCAGTTGCATCGAGTGGAATAGCTTCACTACTGTTTCCTGGTGGACGAACAACGCATTCCAAGTTCCATATTCCAATCTCCATTACTGAACAATCAGTTTGTAATATTCAGCAGGGGAGTGACGTAGCAGAACTTCTGCAATTGACTAAGCTCATCATTTGGGATGAGGCATCTATGATTCATAAATTCTGTTTTGAGGCTCTATACCGTACTCTTAGGGACATTATGACTGTCAGGAATGATAATGCTCAGAATTTTCCATTTGGTGGATTAACAGTTGTCCTCGGAGGAGATTTTAGGCAAATACTGCCAGTTATACCGGGACGAAATAGATGTGACATTGTCTACGCAAGTGTGAAGTCATCGTTTCTTTGGCAACACTGTCGGGTGTTGTCTCTTACAAAAAACATGAGATTGCATAGTACTACTAGCACTCCTGATGCGGCTGTGTTACATGATTTTGCAAAATGGACCTTAGATATTGGTGAAGGTCGAATTGGAGAACCAAATGATGGTGAAGCACTCATTCCAATTCCGTCAATGTTTCTTCTTACAGACACTGTTAATGCCATGGCTGCAATCGTCAACCATACATACCCGGGTTTCCCTGGCAGACATGGAGACAGATCATATCTACAAGACCGTTCAATTTTAGATCCAACCCGTGATGTCGTACAAGAAGTAAATGAATATATGTTGAGCCTCACTGGCGGTGAAAACAAATATTACTTCCGCTCAGACTCTGTTTGCAATTCAAGTTTTGATACAGACAAACCAGAAAATATTTACAAATCTGACATGTTGAATTGTATAAACGTCTCTGGGTTACCAGCGCACAAAATTACACTTTAGCTTGGTGTTCCTATTATGTTACTCCGAAATGTGGACCGATCTATTGGTCTGTGTAATGGAACTCGAATGATAGTAACACACTTGGGTGAACATGTTGTTGGCGCTGAAGTATTAAATGGGTGCCATTCGGGAAATTCAGCATTCATTCCAAGATTAACTATGACTCACTCTGATAGTAAATGGCCATTCAAACTACAAAGAAGACAATATCCTTTGACAGTTTCTTATGCGATGACTATTAATAAAAGTCAGGGTCAATAACTGTCATCAGTTGGGATTTATCTTCGGAAACCAGTGTTTTCTCATGGTCAATTATATGTTGTAGTGTCTAGAGTCACATCGGCTACTGGGTTGAAAATTGTAGTTGAAGGTACCAGTCCTGAGTCCAACAGTTACACAGAAAATATTGTCTACAAGGAAATCTTTCAGAATTTGTCTTAGGTATCATTTCAAATTATTTCTATGTGCTTTATTCTATGCTGGAAAATTATTTTCTTTACTGTCATGGCGTTTTTACATGCTTAATATGTATTATTTGAACACTTACTGATTATGTACAGTCAGAAATATGTCACGCTCAATAACCATGCTGAATGAGATCAGCCCAGACGACGATGAAACACTACGAATACAAGTTCGTGTCCTCAACATGTGGTTCAATTCGTCTTCCAAATACTCCAATGAAGTTGTTGCTGTTGATCTTGTACTCTGCGACATCCAGGTTAGTTTTCCTTACAAAAAGACATTACTATTTATTTTCACTGTCTGTCAACTACGATGAGAACATTTATATATATATATATATATATATATATATATATAATGTTATCGTTCCTTGCAATTTGTAATGATTCCTCATTAACCAACAGTGAAACATACTATATGCAGGGAACCAAGATTCAATGTACCATTACGAATCGTCAACTTATCTCTAAGTACAAACAACTATTGGTTGAGGGACTATGCTATATTGTACAGAACTTCCAAATAGCTTCCAATCTAGGAAGTTACCTCGCAACAAGACACCCGTGTTGAATCATGTTCACATCGACGACGTTTGTTCGTCCGTGTGAAGTACAACTACCTCTTTTTAGTTTTCATTTTACTTCGTTTGATGACATAATTCAGGACAAAGTCCCTGAGGAACATCTAATAGGTACATGTGGTTAATACGACCTATTTACACTACCTTTGACCAAGTTTTGTTAAATTAACATGAAGAATGTATTTCCCTTCAGCCAAATGTTTTTTCACAAAATCATTGTTTCTCTGTACTGTGATTTAGAAATAATTGGAGTCCTACGTTACTCACATCCAATGAAATCAATGGGAACTTAGAACCACAGAATGCAGATTGTTTTAGAAGATGACCGGTACTTTTTTTTGGACTGATTTCATTTCACAACTGTATCACAAAAAATTACTCACTTTGTTTTATTCGTAGACACTTGCAAATTACCTGCAGCTTATGGGGAAATTTTGCATTTGAAATGTCATAGTACATGGAAAACAACTCAGACCCCACTACCATATTGATATTACAGCTTGTCCGAGTTAAGAAATTGACGAGAATGGTTTCTGTCTATAGTTCATAATCTCAATCTATCTACTTGGTGTTTTCAAAATTGTGGTTTTAATGTACAAAAATATAATCCTGACTTCATACGGCTTTTAGCCTCTGTTCTTGTCACAACAACTGCTAATGCAACCAGGATTCTCTATAACCCAAACCTTCCACCAGTTGAGGACTTCAAAAACAGGTAACAGTGTATCTTACTTTTCTTTCGAAGTACAATATTTTATTTATCTCATCGTCAAAACTGTACTACCGACATTCTTTTAGTGTTTACTTACATTATTCTTGATCGGCTTTTTCCAGGCTTGATGTGATAATAGCATCACCAGCACATACCACATCACCAACAACTCCCAACCAAACAATGGAAATACCATATTGGAATAACAAGACAACCAGTTTAGATGTGAAAACCTGTCTACAGGTTAGCAATATTCAATTCTTTTCCGTTTTTTGATTATGCAATATTATTATGTGCTAACTATTGTCCTGTACAAAATACTATATTAACATGTAATTAATCTACTGCAGAGTACTAGGTGCTTAATTTCAGTTACAGTTCAGAAAATTCAAATCACCCACAACTGGTTCTATGAATCATTCCAGTTGTGCATGAAGAAAGTGCAGATTATAGATGGAAGCATTTGCTGCATGTCCTGCAAGTCCTCACCTACAAGCATTATTCCAAGGTTTTCATGTATTCAATGCTGGAAAAATATCTTTTTATCATTATGCTACTTCATTAAGCAGCACATTCAAAATGATACTGAAACTGTAGTCATAATAACAATTGCAACAGGTTTAGAGTTCAACTAATGGTTACAGACAAGACAGACTCTTTTTCTGTGGTGTTGTTTGAAAAACATGTCATGCAATACATACAAAAAACAGCAGCGCAACTGAGAGCTAATTTGTTACAGGTAAATCCATATCCTTATGTCTTCTTTTTTAAAATTATTTGAAATATTTAAAATTACACTGACAATGGGTTTTTTTATTAGGACGACGACGAGTTTGGTTTCCCTCATGAATTGAACTTCTTCAAAAGCAGAAATTTTCTGTTGGGAATTGACCCGACAGATTATAATATTAAGAATCGTCATCGCCCATCTGAGAAAAACTGTTACAAAGTCATTTATATGAATGATAATGAGAAGTACATCAACCTCTCCAATGACGTCTTAGAACATAAACACGTCAGTCTGTATTTAATTCACGTTATCTATAAACCCAACAAGTCACAATACCTTACAATTTTCGTCAATAATATGCAGGCTTATCAAAGCAGTTCTTCTTCTACAGTAAGTAGTGTAGATCATTATATGCAGGTAACTGTATTTCAATTACATTACTATGTGTTTCTAACAATGGATTTCAGATTATTGATATATTCCTTTTACATTTCCTCGTAGGCTCATCAAACAGTGGGGTCTTCTCCTGACACTTTAAACACTGATACAGGATTACATACTTCACCCTTCAACTCGTGTTCTACTAGGGTATACATATGTTATCTTCTATTACTCCTAGATTATTTCCATTACTATAACAACACAATGCATTACTGTTGTGAAATCTGATTTTTAAATATTTATAAATCATAGATGTACATAGTTATTACATCTATGTGCTGATAAAAAACAGTCTACATATTCAGGTTGAGCAACTCTTAATTTCACTACTTTTAATTGCTCTACTTTATAGTTTCAAGTTATTCTAACAAGAAACCTCCCTGTAGAAAAATCTGTCGCGTTCTTTTTATATTGATAATGGTGTGGAAGATACTGTCCAGACATTTCCAGACATCGTGCCTACAACATGTCCATCTACTGATTTGCAGAGCATGCTGAAGGAATATATAAACAAGAGAACCAAAAAAACAGACTGTAAACTCATCCTGGAAATAGAAGGTAAACATACATCTACACTGATGAAATACTTCCCATTAATGTGATCATAATTCTTGAGGTTTCTGATACTAGAAGTTAATGCTGTAGGTTTCTAATGCTGCACTGTTTCTTATGTTTTTTACAGATTGCTTAGGTTGGTGATTTAATACTGGACATTACTTCAATATGGGCATTTTGTTGTATTCTGCATTTCCCAATATGTTGGACGATTTTCTTCACTTCTTGATTACTAATTTATCGTATTTTCGTGGACTCAATTGATTTTGGTACAACATAAGTTTACTGTCATTTTATGGTGTGCATGATCATTATATTTTATTTGAGTTGTTAGTTACATTTAGTTATACTAAATGTGACTTTACATTAATTATACCATTGGATTGTTTTTTTTAGTAGTGGATCTTACATTTTCTGAGCAGTAGATTGGAGCATGTATTTTTCTTCAGTAGTGGAACATGTTTTCCCTGTAAGCAGTGTAACATTCAGTTTATTGGGTACTGGATCATGATTTTTCCAGTAGATCATTTTTTATAGTAGTGGATCGTGTATTTTAGACCAGGGGATCATGTAATGTATAAAGTGGACATGCTAATCTCGTCAGACGGCCTACAATCCAAACATCGGGGCATAACGACTTCCAGTTTCCCTTTATGGGCGACCATTGCTGATTTGAAGGTGATGTTTCTGTTGCATCTTCTTCATGTACTTCCCACCTCTAGGGTATTATTCATCAAAATTTCAATTTTTTGTATAAAATGTTTGATCATATGCTTTTAAGTTTTTTTCTATGATTGATTATAGGTGGGAACATATGGGTCATCCTTTTGACGTGCCTAACATTGGAAAATTGCAGCAACTAGGTGAGGGTTTGGAAATCTGCCCACTAACCGCCTCTGCCCTCCCCAGCCCCTCCCCTCCCCTCCCCTCCAGCACAGCCATCCCCTGCCCCTCCCCTCCCCCCCAGCCCAGCAACTCCCTCTACCCTCCCCTCCCCCCCTGGGTAACCGTTTCCCCCTACCATCACCCTCCCCTCCACGCCCCTCCAGGTTCTCCAGCCCCAGCCCCTCCCCTCCACTCCTGCCCAACCTTTCCCCCCAGCAACCCCCTACCCCCTGCCATCACCCTCTCCTCCCCTCCCCCTACCTCCAACCTGCCCAACCCCTCTCTCCCTCTCCCCTCCCCTCCAGCCTGCCCCAACTGAGAACATAACTTATTTCATTCTTCATGTTTAAAAATTATTCAAATTTCTAACAATCAGATTGTTTAATGACAGGGTCATTGACACAAAATTGAGGAGAAGACACCATCATGGAAGACTGCAGAAAGGGTATATTTTCAAGAATTAGGTATTTTTTTCAATTATTAGTTTATTTTACTTGTATTAAATGTGAGATTCCATTCATTTTTTACACTACATGTACTCTTATTAAAGTAGTGGATGTTTTTGACCTTAAACCTAGGGCTGAACCTGTTGTTTTATCCATTGAGGCATGTCGTTTTTTTGTTTGAGGGAAGTGGGGCCTATTGGGGGAAGTGGTTGGGCAGGGGGGAAGTGGTGGGCGAAGGGGCTGGGCAGGGGGGGTTGTTGGAAGATGGGGCTGGAGGGGGGGGTCTGCTGGAGGGGCGGAGGAGCTAGGGCTGGGGGCTGGGGGCTGGAGGGGGGGGGAGCTGGGGGCTGGGGGCTGGGGGCTGGATGGGGGGGGAGCTGGGGGGGACTGCTGGAAGGGGGGGGATGCGGATGGGGCTGGAGGGGGGGGGGGGGCTGGGGGCTGGAGGGGGGGGAGCTGGGGGCTGGAGGGGGGGGGAGCTGGGGGCTGGAGGGGGGGCTGGGGGGACTGCTGGAAGGGTGGGGGGGGATGCGGATGGGGCTGGAGGGGGGGTGGGTCTGGGGATGGGTCTGGAAAGGGGGGGGGGAGCTGGGGATGGATCTGGAGGGGGGGGGGGGGCTGGAGGGGAGAGGAAGTGGCTGGAGGGGGGGAGTCCTGGGGGCTGGGGGCTGGGGGCTGGAGGGGGGGAGCTGGGGGGACTACTGGAAGGGGGGATGCGGATGGGGATGGAGGGGGGGGCTAGGGGGACTGCTGGAAGGGGGGATGCGGATGGGGCTGGAAGGGGGGGGGGGTCTGGGGATGGGGCTGGAGGGGGGGGTCTGGGGATGGATCTGGAGGGGGGTGGCTGGAGGGGAGAGGAAGTGGTTGGAGGGTGGGAGTCCTGGGGGGAGCTGGAGATGGGGCTGCAGGGGGGGGCTGGGGGGACTGCTGGAAGGGGGGGATAGTGCTTCTATTATGAATTGGTTATAACCCACCAGCAGTTGGGTTTGCTGATTTATGAAACCAAAAGAATGATGTAATTGCATGGTATTTGATAAACAAGCATTAATCAGTTATTTTCAACATTGTTTCTTAATTTTTCTTTCCTCTATCGTCTATACTGGTAATAGATTACCATGGATTTATTCTACTGCATAAATTCAGTGAATTTATGCTACTGAATAAAATCTTATGCTACTGCATTACCATGGATTTATTCTACTGCATAAATTCAGTGAATTTATGCTACTGCATAAAATCTTATGCAACTGCATTTACCATAATTCTTATGCTACTGCATAAAATCTTATGCTACTTCAATTGAATTCTTATGCTACTGCATTACCATAATTTCAGTGAATTTATGCTACTGCATTTACTCATCCATGCATTACCATTTCAGGTATGAAAAATTAGATTACCACCTGTTTATTTTATGACTTATCATGAATGAAGCAATCCAGATTATATCATTCTTGATGGACATATTCTTCCATTATCTGGGTAAGGTATAATCTGATGAAGATTAGGAAACAAGTTTTTTCACTTCCCTACTATCCTTATCATTGTTTCATCCTTCAGTGAATTTATGCTACTACATAAATTCTTATGCTACTGCATTTACCATAATTCATATGCTACTGCATAAATTCTTATGCTACTTCAATTGAATTCTTATCCTACTACATTTCCATAATTTCAGTGAATTTATGCTACTGCATTTACCATGAATGTTTGGGATACATTATATATATAATTTGGGAATAAATTTATAAATTGTATTTAAATTTACTGACTGTAGTGATTTTGTTATAGATTTGATAAAGAGTTATTATTTTGAGATGCTGGAATATAAATATTAGGTAAATAATGTTCACAAACTATTTATTTAGTAACCTAGGTTCTTTAGGAGACCATAAATAAAGTAGGAAGTTTTGATTTCATTATTTTTTATAATGTCAAATTGTGTCATATCAATATGCTTTATCAAAAATTTACGATAAGTTTATTGTGATTTTTCCAATATTATCTTATTTTTATTGGTCCATGTTTCTAATTCCAATTGGTTAGGGGCACAAATCTGGATACTGCTCTGCCTACCCAGGATGGGTGAATGTCTCCATTTATGGGAACTGAAATCTGGATACCGCTCTGTCTACACAGGATTTCTCTCCTTTCATGCATGCTATAAAAACAGAAACCTAGGTAAGTGTTTATTTTCACTATCTTTTATTTTGATTACATCATCACATTAGACAATACTGCCTTTTGCAGTATCATTTTCACTGTATCATTTAAACACAATTCAGTTTTCTATCTCAATTTTCAATTTTTAAACATGAAATTACTTATTCAATAATAACTTTGCTATGTGCAACTAATTGATTTAATTCATCTCTTAATGTACAGAAACCTGTTGACATCACTGATATATACCCCACAGCGAAACTGATCGACGCATACAAGGAACGGGAGAGGGAGTGAATGAGGCTGAGTGACTTCTCCAATGGCGGAGGAATCAGCGCCGGAGGAGAAACCGATGATGGTGGTGGTGATGGATGAATGATATCACAGCGTGTACGCTCTGGGGTGGACGCTTGATCACTTCTTCGTTCCTTTCACTTCCAATCCCCCTTTTAAGCTCGCCGTTATCCATGCCAAACCTTTTATGAAACTGTTCTTCTTATCAATGAATTATTTACACTTAATTTATGTTACTAATTACTAGTCATTGTACAGTTAACAACTTTCCCAGTTTCATTTATTTTTTCAAAATATTTTATTGCCCCTATAAAAGCAGTGAACCATATCGTCTGGAGAACGCATGAACTAAGAACATTGTTATATCACCGTGCAAGTGCACTGGAGAGTACTAGTTTTAATTAATTAAGGGTTTTGGTTTATGAATTTTGAAATGCATGTCAAGGTAAATTAAAATAAGGTAAGGCCTTATTTTAATGGAGATTCCATATTGTGGGAGGATTGGGAGAGAACTCTTGAGAAGAAGAGGTGGTTTCCTCCTTTGTTGAAGTTCTTCATATTAGAATGAAGAACGAATCTCCATTCTTTTCTTCCTCTGACGAAGGATGGTTCATCTACTTTGTTGAAGAACGACCATCCTTCTCAATGAAGAACACTCCCCAGTTTTCCATCAAGGGCGGAGACGCCACCATGGGGAATTCGAAAATTACGACGTCACCTTCCGACGTCAACAAACCAATGCCCACTCCCTTTCGCGATATCTTCAACAAACGACGAACAACACGGGGTAGGGTTTTTTTTATTTAAGTATGATTTTATTCCCTTGATTATTTCTTTATAAAAAACAAAGAACTTGGATCAACGTATTATCAAGTTGATCCGAGAATGTTTTCCTTGTGGGTTGGGAATAAATTGTTGCGGGAAGTTGTAGGGGTTATCTTCGTCCGTGTTGAATTTAATCTTCTTAGTTGATTATTTTTGGCCAAATTTTACCAACGTAAAGGGAGGAGATTTTGTTTTGAGAAAAAACAGATATCATTAATGATAAAGCGAAGGTGGCGCGGTGTCGTTGCGCCGCGCGAGGACGAAGAGAACCGCGGCCGGAGCGGGCCGCAGCGGTGGTGCACGACTCCATCATGTGACGCCGGTGAACCCGAAGGAACCGCGGCCGGAGCGGGCCGCGGTGGTGGTGCGCATGCCATCGTGACATGCTAGATAATCAGAAGGAGGCCATGGCCAGAGTGGGCCATGGTGGAGAGGCGCGGCACCAGCACGCCCCGCTGGTCGGACAGGAGCTGCGGCCTATGGCCACAACAGTCTTCAGCGGGGCGGCTGGGCTCGGCCGACCGGCGCGTCGGTCTGGGAGGTAGGACCCCAAAAAGTCCCGCGGCAGCTCATCCTGCAGTCCATGATGGCTGGCCGCTTCTTAGAAAAACCGGGGGTTGAAACCCCCAGCCAGCTCAAAGGGCGGACCACTTAGGGTCCTCCGTTTCGGAAACAGGGGCGGCGCCCCCCCTTCGCACCCCGCTCGGCCGAGAGCCAAGCCGAGCCGTAGACAGCCATCCGAGCCGGGCCGCAGGCCACGTGGGCCGGTCTAGGCCACACCCAAATGGGCCGGACCCGGACCCAGGTCGGGTCGACCCAGTTCGGGCCGACCAAGGGGGTATCGGGCCGGGTCGGACCGGGCCCAAACCGCCTAATTTCGGACCAGGTTTGTTCAAACGCCCAATATCTTGGGATACAGACCTCCGATCGACACACCGTCAGTTTCGTAGGGATCCTTGGATCGAGATGGTCTTTTTAGTATATTTAACTCAAGCTTTCGGTAATTTTTGGGTATAGCCGGGTTGTTTCGAACTCGAAACCAACCGGGCTCTCGTAGCGGAAACAGTTATAACTTGAGATCCCAACGTCCGATTGACGTGCCATAAACTTTTTTGGATTCCTTTTGGTGAGATGGATCTTTTGGTTTACTTCACATGAGGTTTGGACATAGTTGGAGTATGTCAAGGTTGGATTGTACCCGAAATCCATCCGGGCCCCTAAAAAGGAAAAGCCGATAACTTTCAGACCGGACGTCCGTTTGACGAACCGTCAGCGGCGTTGGTAATCACGTTGAGAAATGGCCCCTATGAGTATACCCTATGAGAGTTCATGGTACAGTTGATTTACGGTTGGGTTGGTTCATACATGAAACCAACTGGGCCCCTGGGACGAAAAGGCTAATAACTCACAGACCGGGAGTCCGATCGACGCACCGTCTGTTGCGTTGAGACCCCTGTGATGAGGTGATACCTTGTGATACTTCCTTGTGGGACTTTGTGACACTTTTAGTATCGACGAGTAGCTCATGGAACGGATCCTCCTGGAGACAAGGGTGTGGAGTTCGGAAACCTAGTAATTGTGGACTTGACGACTGCTTGACCGATTCGACTTGGAGTGAGTCGACTAGCCTTGTGGACGAAGCACCCGGTATTTGGCGGCAGACCCACAGCAGACAGAGCGCCTGGTAGTTGGCAGCAGACCCAAGGTACTCGACAAGAGGAGTACCTCTGTAGGCTATTAGGGGAACCGCTACTATTTATGGGTGGTAAACCTGTGGCGGGGAGCACTATTGTGTTTGGTTACGGACCCGTGGTACTCGATAGGAGGAGTACCTCATTAGTCTAAGGTTAGTGAGTAGCACCTCAGAGTCATGACAAGGCTACTATACTCGATAGAGGAGGAGTTCTCCAGCAGTTGTGGTTTTGATATCTTTAATGAAAATCCTGGTTTGAGCTGAGTCAATGACATTTGTGTATTCCTCATGATTGAGATGGGTTACTTGATAACTTAAGTATATGTATAGGTATATACCTAAGTTGTGGTTATCTAATGATTTCATATCTATGTGATACCTTTTGATTGAGATGGGTTACTTGATAACTTAGGTATAAGTATGGGCTTATACCTAAGTAAGGGTTATTTGTCGAGATCCTTATTTGTGGATATCCTTGTTGGATTTAGTGAGATCTTGAGGGTCTCGGGGTCCCTACTGAGTATTGTTATACTCACCCCTGCATGGGCTATGCCCGCACCTCGTCGTGTTGGATGTAGAAGACAGACAACGCTGATAGAGGCCGAGTGTTCGAGGACTAGATGATACCCGGAGGTGGATCTCATGACGAGTCAGTATCTGGAGGTGGAATTCACGATGATATAGTACAATGTGGAGGTTGTCGGGCGAGAGCATTAAGGAGGCTATCTGTACCTACCCTTCAAGTAGGATCCATGGTGGACGATCCAGGAGCTGTGATATCTATAACTACCCTTCAGGTAGGATCCGCGGTGGACGACCTAGGAGCTTCTTCTATCTTCCAACTGTTTGTATTTTCTATTGTACTTTCATTTAATTGTATCTGTACTTTTCAGTTGGGTTTGTATTCAGGCCCATTAACTTTTCAGCACTTTCGTTTTTACTTAGTGTATTACTTCTGCTTGCACTTTGGTTGGATGTGTTTGGGTTTTATAAAGGCAATTCCTTCCCAGTTATCGGGATTCACACCTTTAGTGCTAGTCTCCTGCCCCTGGGCTATGGAAGGTGGGCTTGGGGTAGTCACGATAGGGGCCCCAAGGACGGGTTGTGACACGATTAAAATGAGATTGTGAAATAAACACTTAAAATGATAATAATGTTAATGTGATAATAAATAAATGAATATATTTTGTGTATAAAATGTAAATACATATAAAATATATGGAAATAAAACATTATATAATCAAAATTCATTACAAACATAATCTTAACATGACATAATCATTGAAGTATAATTTCAACCATATCCGTGTAAATTGAGTTAAGAAATCCCTAACTTTACACTTTATTTTCTTTAAATATGATTTAACCTTATGTATAGTGGTTTTAAACATGAAATTTTCTTTCAATAGAACCATATTTATATTTATAATATCATATATAATCCTTTTGGAACATATTTTCTCCCGTATGTTAATAATGTTTGTTGATTTTCATTTTTTTAGGTGTTAATTTCATTAATTTCCCTTGCATGTTTCATTTTGAATGTTATGGTTATTTCAAATATTATATAGTTCCATCATATAAAAAATAATAATCATAAAATAATTATCATATTTATATATAAATTTTAATTTCACAACCAATCATGAATGTTTTTTATGAAAAATGAAGTATGTTATGATCATGGAGAGAGTGGGTCGTATATAAGCATGACTAACATTTTCTGTTTTTGAATGACTATTATGGAAAGGACGTAAGTAATACTTTACCTTTAAAGAAATATAATAATATCATTAATACCATATTATATAATTATATATAAAATTCATGTGGTTTGTTTGTAAAAATGGAATTATATCACTTTGTGAAGGTGGTAGTCCAGACGTACAAGAACGACATTACCATCTTTCATTGAGTGAAAAAGTATGAAATAAAATGATATATTATCATTAAATAATAGCACATATGTCATTAATATCATATTTATATCATTTATTTCACATATAATCACTACTATTATTTCTTATCACCTTCCTTGTAAAGTGTTAGTGAAAAATGAATCACATCGCTTCGTGAGGTGGTAGTCTGACGTACACACGAACGACATTATCGTGTCACCTATAGAATGGAAGATAATAAGGGATATATGAAATAATTACTCTAAAGGTATAATAAGTTTATAAATATAACATTTATACTTTATATAAATTATATCAACCAACCTTGAAATATGGTAATGTAATAACGAACAACATCAGTTCGCGAGGCTGTAGTTTATCTCACATACAAACAATGATTTTGTAACCCACTCGATGGAAGTGTGTGTGTTTGTAGTTAATAAAATAAAAATAAAAATATATAATTATATGTAATACTATGTATTTTCTATGTAATCATAGAATAATATAAATTTGAGTAGGTGTTTAAGGGAATAAAATAAAATTCTTGTTGAAGAATATTACCTCTCCTTCAGGTGTCCTCCTTATGTTTGAACTAATTTTTACCAAGGATTAATTTATACCAAAAATAATCTTCTATTATATGGGAGTTAAGTTTATAATTGTTTTTGGTAGTTTTTAATGAGAAAAATGTATTTAGAGTTGTGGAGAAGTGATGGGAGTAAGGTTCCTTTATAATTGAGGAGGAGTTTCATTCTTGTAAAAAATCAAAAGTATTCATGATTTGGAAGTATCCCATACCTCAAATGGATCCAAAATTGAATAATAATAGAGGTTATTGATTATTTGGTCCTTAAAAACATTAAACATTCAAAAATAATATATTTTTTGTTTCACTTTCTACCTTAGCATTTAAGTTTACTCTGTTATACCATTTTGGTTTTTACAAGGGTTCCTAGTTTTCTAAATGTGTTAATTAAATATTTAGGACTAAATAAAAGTGTGAAAATTTATAAAATTTATGCCCTCTGATTATAAATATGATATATAAAATTTATAAAATAAAAACTCTCAAGTGTTTTAGAAATTAAATTTAACAGAAGTGCGTGTAATGTATAAAAACACAACTTTAACCCTAACCACACTAACAATGTTTTTACTATTTAGTGGTCAGTATGTTAAATATAAAAGATAATTTGGACCATGAATGGAACATATATTAACTTTATTAACATTTAAAAACCACTTTGTAGAGTTTATTAATTTTATTAATTTAAATCATTTAATAAAATATCATTTATTACAAAATAACATTAATTTTAATTTTAAAATTATTTATTTAATTTAAATCTAAAATTATCAAGAAAATGATGGAATTAAAAGATATTAAGTTATGAACTTTGTAAAATGATATATTAATCTAATTAATTAATTTAAGACAATAATGAAATAAACTCACTTCACTTTTAATATTTTTTGTATCATTTATTTTGATTAATTATTAAATAAATAATTACATCCATGGTGATTCTTAAACATTTTAATTAACTAATCTGTCTTTAAAAATTAAAGATATATTATAAATATCATAAAAAATAATATATATTTGAAAATAATATATATAACACAACCAATGTTTTTTTTCTTTTCCAAAAAGCATTATAGATATTAAATGGAAGGAAGGTTCGTTTTTAGTATTTTTCATTACATAACTTATTATATAGGTCACTTTTTGGAAATATTATCCCAATAACTCAAACAAATATAGAATAAGGTGTTAAGGGAAAACATATGGCCATAAAACTGGTGTTGGAGAATTTGGTATGTCATTTTATACCTTATATTGTATGCTTAACCACTAAGTAATCTCATTTTTACCTTCATCGTTATAATTAATTTTAAATATTTCCCCTAATAATTATGGTAAAAATTTATGTTTAAATTATTAGATAATATAATTTATTTTTATTAAAAATATATAAGATGTTTTTCATAATAAACTCATATAAATAGTAGAATTTGATTTAAATTTAATCACATATACGTACTGAGAAAATAGGTTTTTAAAGTGAAAATGATCAAAAGTTTAAAATATTTTTATATAAAAATTCAATATGAAAATGATTCTAATCAAAAATTGGATTAAATGATATAAATTCGATCTAATTTTACTCTAAAAAAATATAAATATTATTTAACATCATAAATTATTTAAGTGAAAAGGAAGTTTTCAAGTAAAATTCAGTATTTTCCACTAATCATAAAAAGATGAAACTTCTCATAAAAATACCAAAACATTACCCAAGAAAATCATGAGATTTCAATTTCAAAAATTAAGATTATTTTTGAAATAATGTTTATAAAATTGGTTATATTTAATTTTAAACTATGTTCACCAAGCATGATTAAACCATCTTTTTAGAAAATATAATTTTTTGAAAACATATATTTTTCTCTTAAATTGTTATCAGTATTATTTATAATCAATAGATAACAAATAAATATGTATAAACTATATATCTTCATAATTTATTTAATCTTGTCCATATCATCAATTCCAACTAGTATGTGATAACTATCATATTCGATAATAATAATAATAGAATATTCTTTTTCTATAAAACACGGCCTTGTGTGTAACACAAGCTATAAAAGAAATATATTGATGCAAGTAATGCAAGATAAAATAAGTGTTTCATAATTTGTAAGATAAAAAATTCATCATGTCATATTCCATATTTAATAAAATGTTATTTTTTTAATTTCAAGTAGTTATATAATATTTTTGGTAGATATATTTCCTTAATACTAACATTGATTTATAGTAGAGAATTGATGTCATTTATACCTATAAAAGAGCAGGATCACGTTGATACCAAATATTATTATTATCTATTTCCATGCCTTAAATTACTACATCACTCATCTAATGATTAGATATGTATGTAATAGGGAACTAATATATAACAAGCAAGATAGGTTGAATAAAAAAATAAATCATAAAAATAAAATGGACCATTGATTCACCCCTCCCCCTTACAGTGATATCATCAGTATTGGGAAATACAAGTGGTATCAAAAAATAATATCCCTATAAAGATATTCCATATTATCTAAATATTAAAGATAGTTAGTTTGAATTCTGTCAGTATTTGAGGAATTTATTTATTTAATGGAAATAACCCTTATGGATGAATGAACTGAATGCTTCAATATATTTTTTCCAAGTCCTCAAGGTTTGTCATGATGTTATAATGGAATTTACTCTACTAGGAAGATATGCTCCTATGAATCATGTATATACGAGGAATATATAAGTATTTGATAATGAAACAAATGAAATCATGTCATCCCAATATGAAAATGTATACGCTAAGGTGATGAGAGTTAAAATTACTAAGGATATGTGGGAAAACATGAGAAAATATATGAAGGAAATGTAATGATAACATAATCAAAAATTTGGATTTTGAGTTAACTATATAAATATATTTTGATGATAGGTGATGATAATATTAAAGATTACTTTACCTAAGTCAAAGAGATTGTAATTAATATCAAATTATTTGGTGATACTTTGGAAGATTCAACAGTTTTATAGAATTTAATGAGAAATTTGACCAACATATTTGATGTAAATATATTTATTATAGGATAATTTATAGATATATCTCTTGATTAACTATTTAACACTATTCTGAACTACGAGATAAGATAATTTATGGAGTTCTAGAAAAATATAAAGGAAGAAATTTTACATATATCCATTAAAGGTATCAAGTATAAATACATGGAAGTTGAATTAATCTTAGAATCAAAAGATGAAGATAATATATACTATATGAGAATCATGTATATTATATCCAAAAAAAGGACAAGTGTTAGAAGAAATTATAAATTTATGATCCATATTCAGTTTTTGAATTACTTGGTTTTTGAGAAATTTTCAATTAATTTCACAAATAAAAATATAATGAAATTGGGAGTAAGGATAAAGATAAATACCATTCTTGAAGGAATCCTAAGAAAATATTAAAATATGATCATATAAAAAAAGGCTTCTATAAAATATAAGTTGAATTTAATGAATAAATATGAGAGTGGAGACTCTTTATCCTAATGTGTTTCAGATTATGATCCCTCTCAACATCATATGGCCTTCATAGAAAAGGATAAATGGAATGAATACACATTAATCAGGGAAAAAGACGAGAAGTAATGATATACTGAGTATTTAATAAGGTTATAATTTTAGGCTTTTTATGAATAAAATACCATTCTCAAGAAGAAGAAAAATCCTATTTATAAGGAGAAAATAATTGAATATTTGAAAATATGTGATCTCATATAAAAGAATAAAATTTCTAAGGTGATGATTATAAAACAAAACAAGATACTAGAAGGTAGTATGAAATGTTTGATACAAATAATGAAGAACTTAATATGACTCAATATTAATTACTTAATTCTAAAAACATCACAAAGACCATGATAGAAGATGATAAAAAGTTACTGGAGATTCAAAATGAATCATATAATGAAAAAAATAAGACTATCCCCATGTGAAAGGTAGATCTTTCTTCTAAATTTTCAATAGACAATGAATCTATTTTATTATTTAATATAGATTATAAAGACAATCCTAAAGGTAATCAGTTTGAAGAATCATATAATAAAGTTACTCAAACATAAAAAGAATTTGAGTTGAGGAAATGAATAAATAATCTCCAAGAAGAAGGCTTAATAGAGGTCAGAAGACACATGGAAAAAAATCCAAATAAACTCACCAACATGCTGAATGAGTGATATTTAAGGGATATTGTTGGTATTGTAGAATATTTGAACAAAAATCCTATGAATACCGATAAAACCTATCACTTCCTAGGAACTAGAATGAATTTAATGGTATCAGAACTAAAAATAATAAAAGAAACTTTGTTAGAAGAAGAAATGCTTATATAATAAATAATTTTGAAAATTAAAATGCTACTGGAATAAGTTTACATGTTATTGAAATAATGAAAGTAAAAAAATTAGGGAGGGAACCTTACCACTCTATTCATGATTTTTCATGTCAAAAATAAAAATTAAATAATGTATACTAAAGTTTTTTTGCTAAATAAAGATAACAAAACATGCATGATACATTTACCAAGGGTAAATAGTCAATATCTAAGTAATAATATGTCTTTATATATCATAATGTAAAGAGGATCCCACACAAGGTAACAACCATAATTATTCAAGAATATTAGAACTATAAAATAAAATTAATAGACATGAAGAGTCATATAAATGGAAAATCTATATCGAATGAAAGATCCTTATTAGGATCATACTCATAACCTTGTCTCCCTAATTATGGAGATTAATTGATGTTTTTATTAATATAAAGGTGGGGATATTTCTTTCACCTGAAAGTTTATATTGAATCTTATGTGTTGAGTTTAGGATATGTAATAAATAATTTTTTAAAAAATATCTATATAGAGATATTTGGAAGTGGTGTCACATTTAAATATGATAATGGACAATATTGATGTCTTTAAAAATGATCATTTTTTTTCTACACTAGGTTTTACCATGTTGGTTTAGATTTTATCAACTAAAGGCTCTTGGATAAGTTATGTGTAGTTATAACATTATCTCATATGTAAATCAGTCTAAACGTTTGAGTTAAATAAATAGAATAAGTTTCTATATAAAACCTTTTTCTCTTGAAGAATAGGGAGTAAATGGGTAAGGACCAATAATTACATACTATTGGTATTTATTGTCAATAAGGTGGAGAGAAAAATGAGATGAATCACATTTAATGACATACAATATGAATAGTATTTCCAATATATACAAAAGGGGCTATTTAAGTGACCATTCATAAAATATTATTTGTGGTTAATAATTGAGGTTGTAACTTTAAAAATGAAGCCTCCAATTTGTGTGTGGTGCATAATAGGAATGTTAAGTTGAGGCACTTATATCATACATGGAAATGGAAGTGATGGTTATTATTAGAGAACTTGGAAAGATAGATTGAAGTATCAGCGCATTACATATAGAGATTTATGTATTTATCTTCAAGATTAAGGCATGTACTAATAGTGAGTATACCATCTGTAACATTTTATGGCAGTTAGAGAAGGCCTTGATTTTAGTTTATAAGGTTATGAATCTCTTTGGTTTTACTAGATTTAATCTAGGTAAGACGACAAACTTTATAAAGGTATCTAGATACCTATATAAATCTAAATCAATGTTTCTACATTTTGTGTAAAATTTAGATCCATGTTGCATAAAGGTAAGCGGTGGAATCTAAGTAAAGGTCACAATGAAAATAAGGATCTACATATCAATGAATTAAAGTGGCTATATAAAGGTCATATCCATCTTATGTGAAGGCCCAATGCTATTAACATTAGGGTAATGTGGAATTTATGAGAGCTATGTAAGAATCAAGATTTTCAGGAAGATGACATCTCCAAACTATTTATTCAGAATAATTATCCTAATAAAAATATTCTTATATGTTATTATTCATTAAATGAACATCATTATGATGGATCATGATTCAAGAAATATATGGTATGAGATAATCCATGCTATATTAAAGGTCATAGTTCAAGTAAAACAAGAAACTGAATATGAGACCATACTGTGATAAATTCCTAGTGAGTATTTGGTTATCATAAAGGATTGTGAATATAATAGAGTGATAAAATGGAAAGAAAAATATTTCAATAATTATGGTCAAATTATTTTTGAAACAACAATTAGACTATGAGCACTACGATGTTGAAGTTATCATTTCCTATCTAAATCGTACCTATGATAAACTGGATCACATTTATTTCATGGTGCATGTTTTGTTTAATGTAAGGAGAATATACATGAATTATGAGGTCTGAGATACAATATAGAATTGACCATGCTATATTTTACTCATTTTGAACATTTTCATAAGTCCTTGAAATTGGAAGTAGACTCACGTCTAGCATGGAGAGTTCCAAAACATAGGGAAATGTGTACATGTAAGATTAATCTAGACATAGAATTGAATGATTTAGATTTAGTGGATCATATGAGGATATGGTTATTTTAAATACTAAGTGATGAATTGAGAGTTGAGTCTTAAGGTGGTATTTGTGAAATTATTGAATTGAAATTTAAATAAGTTTATAGGTCATAAATATATGGGAAATAATATAGAAAAAAACTAAAAGAGATTTGAATACACATTTATATAATAGAGAAAGAGTATTAACATAGGGTGAATAATATTAAAATAAAATTCATGAATTATATATATATTATCTATATGAAATGGGAAAATTATGATCAGTAGTGTGAACCCTTAAATGGTTCTATCACGTTGAAGAAATATTTTCAATCAGAAAAGAAGAAAAAGAGAATCTAGTTTCATTTAGGATTTCCTTATGCATTGAAGGAGAAAGAGACCAATACAACCTCTTATATGTTAAATTAAAACGTATGTGAGAGGCATGAACCACTTAATTATAATAAGGATATAAAAATAACCTAATTAGACCACATGAGATTGGTTTTTGATCCATACCCCATCAGATGAGGATTCAAATATGAGTACTTGAAGGAGAATAATGACAACACACATACTGTATAAGAAGATATTCATGTTTGAAGACCTATTCGTTGAGTTTTTCAAGAGAACACTTGATGAATATTTATGAGGAATTATAAAGACCCCATTATGATAATTCCATAATATTTTTTAGAGATTGTTTAAATTAGAGGGAGTCAGTAAAAAGAACTCATCTAGAGGAAGTTCACTATATTCACTGGTGGATAAGATTTTTATGACATCATATGTTTGATATATTAGAAAACTACCTATAATATTTTTAGAAGATAACTTTCATTTATACTGGTAGTTATTTATAGTGGAGAATCTAGAACACGAGTACCTCAAAAGGAGTATTATCACATTGAATCAAAACCTTTTAATGGCTTGTGTACTTTTATTTATTTACGGAATAACTGATGTGAGGTTGATAGATACAAGTAAGGGAGGATACAACTTTAATGACCACATAGTTTGATGAAAATAAAATAAAATGTAAAATGGTAAATGGTTAACTAATTGAACTCTTCCCCTCTCTGTGATCTCATCAAACATGGGAACAACAATTTGTCTAAGTGAAAATGAGAAAATAAAAAATAATGGTACTTATAAAATTTTATTGGTGACAACAGTTGATAAAATTGATATGTGTATCATGGGGTGGATATAGGACTTGATTTTATTATACATAACATGTAAATGTTTTAATTTTTAGAAATGAATAAAAAGATCTGAAAATGGAAATGGTTGAGTTATAGAAAAAAGTGGCTTCTACTATTGATATCACTTTATAAAAAATGATAAGTTAAAAACTATACACTATGTATTTTATTACTATGAGAACTAGGGAGTGCACTCAAAGATGAGGAAAATAAGCTGATGTAGTGTTGTAAAGAATATCATTTGGCTATCAGAGAATAAATAGAAATTGGTATACATAATAATTCCTATGATATATAGTATTATATAAGAAAATATATATAAATTATAAGAATTTGAGAAAAAATGGTTTTCATGGGCTCCAATAGAATATTTTTTGGCAATCAATATCCATATATTGTGAGTTTGAGTGAATTTAGTGAAAAATTGTTGAATATGAAATTTAAGTTATCCTAAAAGAAGTGTCCAAGTTGTAGAAGATTTAGAAAATCACAAAAACATATTCAATGAATCTTTACTTTAAAAAATAATATTTTATTATTGGATGTAATGACATCCCTAGACATATTGATGATATACTTCAAATTTTAGTGAGTTTCTAAGATAGGTAGGATATAGCATCCCCAACCCTGGTAGCCCAGTGTTGGTTCCTAGTAATATTACATTTCTTATGATACAAGGAATCATATTTCTAAGGACCGAATAGTTTTTTAGTCTTGGTAAACTAGATATATACATAATTCACATATTAAATTTTAATATACAAATTCAAACACAATTTTTTACTTATTTTGAGAATAAATTTTTTATATCTTGAATATCCCTACATATCCATCATAAAAAACATCATGGAATCCTAGGGAATGGAAAAAAATAGGGAATAGTTTAAATGCTCAGTAATGGTTAAGTACAATAGAAGAAATCATGAATAACTATATAATCATCAATAAGGAATGAAAAATATAGCAAGGTAAATAATTGAGCACACATTCCATTTAAGTAACATGACTTCATGAATAGATAATGAATAATCAATATGGAAATGTAGATAATTAAAACTCTTGATATTTAATCCACAAACTAGAAATGAAATGCATCCATATATAATGTCATAGTGAAAATTTCATGTATATTAATAACTATTAATGAATTCAAAGCATAATTATCATACGTTATGTTTCCCAGACACATGATACCTTTGCTTCCATGATCTATCCTCAAGACATTTTAAAATATACTAGGTAAAAACCCACTTCGTTGAGGCTATCCAACAAAATCGTCCCCCATGACTACTAATGCATCTAGGGGTTTTCATTAACCAGTCCCCAACCTATGTATTGAATCCCCAAATTATTCCACATATATTGAATAATTGATTTAATTAAAAAATTGTTCTTTATTATTAAATATCTGTATTGAGTAAAGGATACATATTAATCAGTATTCCCCAGTTAATCAAATAACTACCAAGTAAAAACCTTATGAAAAAATGGTATATAGTTTATGAAATAATAAACTAAATTATAAATTATTTCGATATTAAGGGTAAATTTATTATTCAATGATAAATGGAAAGTTAATAAATCAAGGGTGATTTAATGACTACCAAAAATAATTCAAGGAAGTGAATATTGTAATGACCCAAAGTTTCATTAATGGAAATCCAACTTGATCTAATTAAATGTCTCTTTATGTAAAATTTTTATATAAAATGTCAAATTCTTTGGTTTTATGTTATGAATTTTGACCGTTTCTAATATAGTCGTTGAACAGTGATCACATGATTAGTATAAATATAGGGCTTTAACAAATCCAATTTACTCAGACAAAAGAAGTGATGACCTCATCCAATAGAATTACTCCATATGAAGCCCATTTGTCAGAGCTCAGAAAAGAGGTGGAATCCTTGGGTTTTTCTCTTGACCAAGCCCAAGCTGAGCTTCATCATTTCAAGCTCGAACAAGATCGTCTACGGGAAAAGTGGAAGTTGATAGAGATTACCACTCGATCGATGTTATCCGAGCCACCCCAAGAGTCTGTCACCATCGCACACCTTACCCTTAGGTCTTATGCGGTTATTTTAATAGGTTATGTAACAAATCACTAATATTATGTTCATGTATATTATTATTTTTATATAATAATAGATATACCTTCTTGTCATTATTGACACTTTGTAAATAGTTTTTCTTAAAGCACAAATAGTATTTTTTTAGTTAATATTCAGATAAGAAATCTATTGTGATGAATTAATGCATTTTTTAATTAAATAATATTTTAATAAAATATTACTATTATAATTAAATTAAATTTTATTAAATATAAATGATCTTATAATTTTATTAATGCAATTGTAATTTTTATTAAGGTTTGAAAGCCATTTTTGTCAAAACCTGTGAATTTTCGATAAATGTCGGTTTTTATTTTAAAATTGAAAATTAACATATTTAGAAAATTATTTAGATAAAATAAATTATATTTCTTGAATCAAGATGAAAAAATTATCCAATGGTGAATTATTCATAATTTTCTAAGACAGTCAAATATTTGGGTAAAAATTAAATACCGTTTAAATATATAATGTGTTTTATGATATCATAATGACCCAATAGTGATGTAATAAAATACTATAAGTTTTATATTCGGACAATATATGTTTCACCATTAAAATAATGTTATTTTGGGTTTGTTTGACTTATTTTACAAAGCATTAAAGGACCCCTCAAGACTTATTAAACATCTTGTCTTTTTAAATTATTTTCCATGGGAGTGTGACTCACCTCCACATAAGCAACCCCATTATTTTAAGAAGTTCTGACTTTGGCCTTATAAAATATTTTTTTCCACTACCCTTTTACAAAAACCATGGGCAAAAACCATGAGCTGATTTGTGGTTTGGATTAGTTTAATGTAAGGGGTCCCAAACCTAAATAATAAAGAATTCACTCACCTTTCCTATATAAACCCACCCAAGGTCCCACTTTCTCCTCACTCAAATCCTTTGGAGTTCATCCAACCTCTGACATACTCTCTCTCTCTAGAATCCTCCCAAGGTTCCCCAATCTCCCAATAATCCTCTCTCAAGCCTCTCTCAAGCCTTTGGAAGCACACTTCCAAGTAAGGGTTTTTCGTCCTTTCACTTTTTTGTCCAATTTTCTTAATATTGTTATGCCCTTTTAATTTAAATTATAAATGTTGTGGTATGGTTTTTCACCTCTCCCATACTTCCATATTATTGTTTGAATGATGGGAGACCCCTTTATTTATCATTAAATGAATCCCATGTACACATGTTACTATGCCAAAATTCCGAAAGGAACTTCTCTCTCCTCATTTACATTCAAGCAATACTTTGGTATCATGAATCTAAATTCAATTACAATTGTTGGGACATGTATCTATATGACCCCCTTACTATCCATTTTATGTATATATGATGAGACAACAATTTCCCTCTCATAAACCATTTTTATGAATTCTTATTTCACGCCGTTACGCTGCTGAAATTGCACCAATTTTCTAAGACAGTGCCATTGTGTAGTGAATACCATGCCCATTCCTCCATCAAGGGTATTCACCTTCATGAACATTTACTTATTGATTATAAAGTTTCATTCCACATTCCTTTGTCATGGAATAAATGATTATGTTTTATGAATCAATGTTTTATTATCCATGTGGCACACTTATTCATGAAATGAAATGTTTAAGAAGGGCATGCCCTTATAGCGCTCCAATGCATTTGGTAAAGTATAGTATCATGATACTTCATGTGCAATGAGTGTTTACTCATGATAATTCAAGTGCAACTAGGGTTTACTCATGCTTAATGTGCAATGAGTATTTACTCATGCTTCATTTGCGATGAGCCTTGGCTCATGCTAATTCAATGTTAAGTGTTGTTGCCACATTTCCATGTTATGATTATCATCCTTTATCATGCCTTTATGTCCATGTTTCTCTTGTGCACTATTGATATTACTATTTTATAACATGTATTTTACTCCTCAATTATTCCATTATTATTCCCTTACTGGGCTTTATAGCTCACCCTTTTCTTATGCATGTCCTCAGGTTATCCCATGAAATGCTAAGTACGAGGGAATGTAGTGGTCATGTAAAAGAAGTTTTCAATAATGATGTTGTATTTCACGTTTTAAGTTGTTATGTAATGATCCTAATCCCCAAATACACTAGTCCTCTAGATCATCTAGGTTGTATCAAGTGAATAGTTTATGTAATAAATCATGTTTAATTTTGTAATAAAATATGGGTTGTCACAGTTGGTATCAAAGGATAGGTTTAGTTATTTTTGTGATATGGATTAGAAAACCCTAGTAAAGCCTCAGATACAAGACTAAGTACAATAAAAACTTCCCTAAGTTTTTGGTGAGTATTTATTAAGTGGGTTATCAAGCAAATACATCCCTTTCTGGATACGAATAGGTAGAGGCAGCTCTGGCACAGATGTATCCTAGGGGTAAAACCCGAAAACACCACTTTGAGCTAGACTCAAACGGGAACTAGTGAATGACAACGGGCCTTGCTACACTCTTGGTTACGACACTCCTGGGGGATATTCTTTGGTAAATTCACAAGCATAGAATGAACCCTTATTAGGGGAATAAAAAACCCCTAAGAATATATGTTAGAAAGTAGATCATGAAAATACTAGATTGAATCCTATAGATTCATAAGTTAAGGAAATAAAATTTAATTTATAAGTCATCAACTTTTGTCTTTGGATTACAATTTATGTGTTACCCCTAAATTTCCTTTTATTCCAGCCCATGGACGGTAATAGGAGGACTCGGGCTAACAACTAATGTGAAGATCAGTGTGATGACTGTACTAATGAGATGTCCAATCCAATGGGAGTGGGAATCGCGAAATTTGTCATGCTTATCTCTCAGCTAACTCATGATTTGAATAGAAACATGGTTCAAAAGGAACATTCAACCCCCCTAAAAAAGAACAAGTCGCTATCGAGAGATTCATGAGACAAAGGCCTCCTACTTTTAGTGGATAATCTGATCCCATGATCGCTGAACAATAGATCAACTCCATTGAAAAGATATTTTCTATCCTTCAATGTTCTGAACAAGAGAAGGTTCTCTTGGATACTTATCTTATGGAGGGTGAAGCTGATCAATGGTTTACGTTGATAAAAAATATGATTCTTGAGGAGGAGATTGAATTGTTGAAATGGAAAGATTTCTAGAAGATTTTTTTCGATAAATATTTTCCACGCACCCTCCGGCTTAATATGGAAAGGGAATTCCTTTCCATTAAGCAAAAATAATATGAATCTATTGTAGTGTATGAGGCAAACATCACAAGGCTTGCACGATACGCTTCTGGCTTTGTCGTTTCCCTCGAATGCAAGGTTGACTGCTTCTTTGGTGGGATGAAGCCTAGCCTTCGGAAAGAATTAGCGATCCGTGACTTCGACAGCTATGAGAAAATTATCCGATGTTCCCTCAAGGTCGAAATGGAGATCGGGGAATCATAGGGGTATCATTCGGACAAGAAGCGTAAGGTGGACTTCAATGTTGGCGGTCCGATGGATAAATCCAATTGTGCTAAGAAGATCCAGCACCCCACTTGCCAAAAGTGTGGAAAGAAGCACCCTGGAAATTGACTCAAGCGGACGAGGAAATGCTTTAGGTGTAGAATAGAAGGGCACCTAGCTATAAATTGTCAGCAAGAAATACCTGCGGCTGCGACAGAGGAAAGGAATGCTCTGTTCGAACCTCAACACATTATTCATTGATAAAACTACAAAGAACCGGGGTATTTTTCAAATCAGTTCCCTAATCCAAGGGTTTTCGAAGACAACCAACAACCTCCAAGGCAGCAAGGAAGAGCTTTTTCCATCACTCCTGCCGAAGTGAAACACAAAAACGAAGTGGTGATAGGTACGCTAGATATTAATTCAAGAATAGAGAACATACATTTTGATTTAGGCTCTATGCATTCTTTTATATCTCGAAAGTTTAGTATAACAATCCCAGTACCACCACAAATCATGGAAGTGAAGATGTTGGTGAGTACGGAAAATGGGAAAATCATTGCATCCCATGAATATAAGTCCTCCCCTATTATAATCTGTAGATTAAATTTCCCGGATAACCTCATCATACTCCCTCTTGTGTAATTTGATGCAATTCATGGCATGCATCGACTTTCCTTATATAGATCCAACATAAATTGTCGAGAATGAGAAATCACACTCTATATGGAGAATCGACCCCCGGTTCATTACAAGTGTAGGGAAGAAGATGAATCTCCTTTAGCTCCATCATTTCAAGCATGGATATTACTTCCCTATGAGAACGCGTATCTGGCTTAGATGATTGAGTCCAAGGAAGAAACCATCCTTGAAGAAAGTCCTATTGTGAGGGAATTCACTGAAGTGTTTCCCGAGGAAATGCATGTTCTTCCTCCTAGAAGAGATTTTGAATTATCAATTGAACTTATACTAGGGGCTCTACCAATATCCAAGAATCCATATAGAATGGCTGTCATGGAGCTTGAAGAGCTGAAGAAACAACTACATGGGAATCTGGATAAAGGGTTTATATGCCCTAGTGCTTCACCTTGGGGTGCACCAGTCCTCTTTGTCAAGAAGAAGGATGGGTCAATGTAGCTTTGCATCGATTATTTTGGACTTAAAAAAATCACGATAATGAACAAATATCCTATTCCACAGATCAATGACTTGTTTGATCAGTTTTGTGGTGCACAATACTTCTCCAAGGTAGATTTGCGGTCAGGATATTATCAAGTAAGGTTGAAGAAGGAAGATGTCCCCAAGACTACTTTTCGTACAAGATACAGGCACTTTGAATTCATAGTAATGCCTTTATAACTCACCAATGCTACAGAAATATTCATGGACTTGATGAATAGAGTCTTTAGAGATTACCATGACAAATTTGGGGTAGTCTTTATAGATGATATTCTAATATACTCCAAAACCAAGGAGGAGCATTAAAGAACTATACTAGAGACTTTGCGCAAGGAGAAGCTCTATGAAAAGTACATCAAGTGTGAGTTCTGGTTGAAGGAGGTCTCATTCTTGGGCTATATCATCACAAGCAATGGGATATCTATGAATCCCTCCAAAACAGATACAATTGAGGGATGGATGAGGCCAACCTCAGTAACAGATATCCGTAGCTTCTTAGGGTTAGCTGGATATTATCGACGATTTTTGATAAATTTCTCACAATTTCCAACCCTCTTACCAAGCTATCTCGAATGGGAGTAAAGTTTTCATGGAGTGATGAATGCGAAGAAAGCTTCAAGGAGTTGAAAAGGACGCTTATCTCTGTGCTCGTGCTCACTTTACCCACAAGTGGGGAACCTTTTGTGGTATTTAGTGATGCTTCGAAGAAGGTCTTAGGCTGTGTGCTGATACAGAATGATAAAGTGGTATCCTATGCCTCAAGGAAGTTGAAAATCCATGAGTGAAACTATCCAACGCATGATCTGGACTTGGTGGAGGTGATATTTTCCTTGAAAATCTAGCGGCATTATCTCTATGGGTAGAAATGTGAGATATATACTGACCATAAGAGTATTAAATATATATTTACATAGAACTAGCTTAATATGTGCCAGAGAAGATGGATAGATCTCATCATGGATTATAACTACTCAATACATTACCACCCTGGGAAAGAAAAAAAGGTGGCAGATTCCCAAAGTAGAAAGGACCCAACAATTCTATCAATGATAAGAATTAAGAAGGATCCAATCTTCTTGGACTTGATAAAGATGGACATGTGAATCATAAAGAAGGGAAAATCATCAATCCTTTCACAAATTATTGCTCAACCATATCTTTTGGAATGGCTAAAGGATGCCTAAAAGGATGATGTGGGAATTTATGAAAAATTAGAAGATATCGAAAAAGGGAAATCCTTGGAGTTTAAAGTTAATGAAGAAGGAATTGTGCGATTTGGGAAAAGACTATGTGTTCGATCAAGTCCAGAGATGAAGAAGGAAATTTTGGATGATTCACATAGTTCAAATTTCTCTATTCACCCAGGGAGCACAAATATGTATCGAGATCTTCGAGAAAACTTTTGGTGGGATAATATGAAGAAGGAGATCGCTGTATATACATCAAAGTGCCTGGTGTGCCAGCATGTGAATGTAGAGAGGCAGAAGTCTAAGGGGATGATACAACCATTTCCCATACCAGAATGAAAATGGGAGAACATCACCATGGACTTTGTCACCGGACTTACGAGGACATAGAAAGGCAACAATGCCATCTGGGTTGTTGTGGATTGTCTTACAAAGACTCCACACTTCATTGCTATTCGGGAGGATTTATCATTGGATCAAATGGCACAGATATATATCAGAGAAGTGGTAAGGATGCATGGAGTACCTCTATCTATTGTGTCTGACTGAGATCCAAGATTCACCTCTATGTTTTGGAAGATTCTTCAGCAAGCTCTGAACTGATCTTCAGTACGGCGTATCATCCTCATACCAATGGCCAATCCGAGCGGACTTTCCAAACACTTGAAGACATGTTGAGAGCGTTCTCAATTGACTTTAAAAGAGGATGTGATCAACATCTTCCTCTATTTGAGGTCTTTTATAATAACAGTTTCCACTCAAGCATCTAAATGGCACCATATGAAGCCCTGTATGGGAAAAGGTGCAGAACACCAGCATGTTGGGATAAGGTCGGTGAACGTAAGTTGCTTAGACCAGAAATGGTCGAAGAAATGGTGGAGAAGGTTAAAACCATTCAACCACATATCAAGGTAGCCCAGTGTCGACAAAAGATTTATGCAAATAACCATCAATGATACCTTGAGTTTAAATTTGGAGACATGGTTTTTCTACGCATATCTCCATGGAAGAAGGTCATGAGTTTTTTAATGAAAGGGATTTTAAGTCCAAGGTACATCGGCCCCTTCGAGATTATTGATAGTTTCGGGGTTGTGGCCTATTGACTAGCACTTAAACCTACCATAGCCAAAGTACGTGATGTCTTTCATGTATCCCTCTTAAGGAAGTACATACCGGACCCTTCACATGTACTCTCTTCTGAGGTGGTACAGTTGGAGGATGATCTTTCTTATGAGGAGAAACCAGTGCAGATCTTAGATCATAAAGAAAAAGTTCTACGAAATAAGACAATTCCCCTCATCAAGGTGTTGTGGCGAAACCACAAGTTCGAAGAAGCGACTTGGGAATCAGAGGAAATGATGAAGTTGATTTACCCACATCTGTTTTAGTATCAGAAAAAGAAATTTCTAGGGAAACATTTATTATGGGGGGAATATTGTAACGACCCAAAGTTTCATTAATGGAAATCCCACTTGATCTAATTAAATGTCTCTTTATGTAAAATGTTTATATAAAATTTCAACTTCTTTGGTTTTATATTAAGAATTTTGATCGTTTCTAATATATCCATTGAATAGTGATCACATGATTAGTATAAATATAGGTCTTTAACAAATCCAATTTACTCAGAAAAAAGAGGGGATAGCCTCATCCAGTAGAATTGTTCCATACAAAGACCATTTGTTAGAACTTGGAAAATAGGTGGAATCCTTGGGTTTCACTATTAACCAAGCCCAAGATGATCTTCATCATGTCAAGCTCGAATGTGACCGTCTACGGGAAAAGTGAAAGTTGATAGAGATTACCACTCGAGCGATGTTATCCGAGCCACCCCAATAGTATGTCACCATTGCACACCTTACCCTTAGGTCTTATACGGATGTTTTAAGGAGTTATGTAACAAATCGATAGTACTATATTCATGTATATTATTTTTGAACATAATAATGAATATCCCTTCTTGTCATTATTGGAACTTTGTAAATAGTTTTTCTTAAAGCACAAATATTATTATTTTTAGTTAATATTCAGATAAGAAATCTATTTTGATGAATTAATGGGTTTATGAATTAAATAATATTTTAATAAAATATTTTTATTAATATTAAATTAATTTATATTAAATATAAATGATCTTATAATTTTCTGAATGCAATTGTAATTTCTATTAAGGGTTGAAATCCATTTTTGTCAAAACCCGTGAATTTTCGATAAATGTCAGTTTTTATTTTAAAATTAAAAATTAACATATTTAGAAAACTATTTAGATAAAATAAATGTTATTTCTGGAATGAGTATGTCTAAAATATCTAACGGTGAATTTTTCATAATTTTCTGAGATAGTAAAATATTTGGGTAAAAATTAAATACCGTTTAAATATATAATGTGTTTTATGTCCTCATAATGACCCAATAGTGATGTAATAAAATACTATAAGCTTTATGTTCGGCCAATATATGTTTTAACATTAAAATAATTTGATTTTGGGTTTTTTTGACTTATTTTACAAAGCATTAATGGACCCTTCAAGACTTATTAAACATCTTGTCTTTATAAATTATTTTCCATGGGAGTGTGACTCACCTCCACATAAGCAATCCCATTATTTTAAGAAGTTCTGACTTTGGACATAGAAAGTATTGTTTTTCTCTCCCCTTTTCCAAAAACCATGGGCAAAAACGATGAACTTATTTGTGGTTTGGATTAGTTTAATGTAAGGGGTCCCAAACCTAAATAATAAAGAATTCACTCACCTTTCCAATATAAACCCACCCAAGGTCCCACTTCCTCCTCACTCAAAGCCCTTTGAGTTCATCAAAACTCTTCCCTACTCTCTCTAGAATACTTCCAAGGTTCCCCAAGCTCCCAAGAAGCCTCTCTCAAGCCTCTCTCAGGCCTTTGGAATCACACATCCAAGTAAGGGGTTTTCTTCCTTTCACTTTTTTGTCCAATTTTCTTAATATTGTTATACCCTTTTAGTTTCAATTATAAATGTTGGGGTATGGTTTGGAACCTCCCCCATACTTTCCTTTTATTGTTTTAATGATGGGATACCCATTTCTCTATCATTAAATGCCTCCCATGTACACCCATTATTATGACGAAATTCCGAAAGGAACTCTCTCCTCATTTATATTCAAGAAATACTTTTGTATCATGAATCTAAATTCCATTGCAATTGTTGGGACATGTATCTATATGACCCCCTTACTGTCCATTTCATGTATATATGATGAGACACCCATTTATCTCTCATCAACCATTTTTATGAATTCTTATATCATTGCACCAATTTTCTAAACCAATGCCATTGTGTAGTGAATACCATGCTCATTCCTCCATTAAGGGTATTCAACTTCATTCACATTTACTTATTGATTATAAAGTTTCATTCCACATTCCTTTGTCATGGAATAAATTATTGTGTTTTAGGAATCCATGTTTTACGATACATGTGGCACACTTATGCAAGAAATGAAATGTTTAAGAAGGGTGCGCCCTTATAGCGCTCCAACACATTTGGTAAAGTATAGTATCATGATACTTCATGTGAAATGAGTGTTGTATCATGATAATTAAAGTGTAATGAGGTTTTACTCGTGTTTCATTTTCAATGAGGATTTACTCCTGCTCCATGTGCAATGAGCCTTGGCTCATGCTAATTCAATGTAAAGTGTTGTTTCCACATCTCCATGTAATGATTATCATGATTTATCATGCATTTATGTTCATGTTTCTCTTGTGGTCTATTGATATTCCTATTGTCTAACATGAATTTTACTCTTCATTTATTCCATGTTTATTCTCTTACTGGGCTTTATAGCTCACCCTTTTCTTATGCATGTCCTCAGGTTATCCCATGCAATGCTATGTATGAGGGAATCTAGTGGTCATGTAAAGAAAGTTTTCATTAATGATTTTTTATTTCATGTTTTAAGATGTTATGTAATGATCCTAAGCCATAGAGACACTAGACCTATCGATCTTCTATGTTGTATCAAGTGAATAGTTTATGTAATAAATCATGTTTAAGTTTGTAATAAAAGAAGGGTTGTCACAAATATAAATATTATCCTTGGTCAAAATAATAATAAGACATATAGAGAATTAATAAGGATGGGATTAGTAAAACATATATAGATTGGAGTAATAATAAAGGGTTGTCTTAATTGATGAATGGAAATACAATGTAAATATATTTAAAAAATATTTCTGAGGAAAATATCTATTTCATTTTAAAATCAATTTTTTAAAATATAAAAAATTATTAAAATACTTTTCTTTGAAAATAACCTAAAAATTGATTACCTAGAGTACTAAGAAATAAATTTCTTTAAAAATAACATTAGAAACATGAAAATTAATATTCAAAGAATTGACTGTCAAGTTAGTGGGTAATTATGTACATGTCTTAAAGAAAATTCATTTTTCATGGTAAAGATATTATAAAAGATCCTTATTGGAAAAGTATAAAGAATATTCCTTTGAAAACATTTTGTAAAAAGTAAAAATGGTTGAAAATTCCTTGTATAAATCATTTTTAAAATGTTAAAAACATTTTTAGAAAACATGGATTGGGAATAAAAAATATTTACAACCAAATAGAGAAATGAAGACATATTTTCTTTGAAACATTTTATAAAACATTTAAGTAACAAAGAGTGTAAAAATGATATTATTACATTAAAAATATCATGAATGATCGGAGGATAATAAAATTGTTTTTTTATTAAAAATGACTCAATAACTTCTATCAATTGAAATTCAAGTGTAAACAATTTCGATTAAGAAGATATTGTGAAGTAAGACCTTGCAAATATTATAACATTGAGGTGAGAATCAAAAAATGAATCGATTATGTGTATAAACTTTAAATACACATTACAAAAAGTTGAAATAAAACTTGAGGTAATAAAAAATATTTATACACATAATATTATAATATTAATGAAAAAAATAATGTAATGTAACCCAATAAAAATAAATTGAGTTATGAAATTATTTACCATTTGGTAATATTAAATTCAAAACCCCTTAGATGGAATAATTCAAATTGAAATGTAAAATACTATAATTATCTAATTATTGATGATGTTACTTTTCAAAGGGGATGTATATAAACCATATAAATAAATTAGGTACATAAAATTACAATATACCTCAATGAAATGAAATCGATATGAAATATCTTACGTTATGCTTCGTTTCGGTAAATGAAATCGAGACGAAATCCCTTACATTACTCTTACTTTTGGTTGAATATGATTTAACCACTTGTATATTGGTTTTAAAAATGCTATTAACTTATGATAAAACCATATTAATTATTATGATTTCAATTATGATCCATTAATATCATCTTACCCCCCGTTCATTAATAATCATTCATTATTTTTATTATTTTGGGAGTTAATTACCTTGTTTTCTCATGCATGTTTAATCATGAAAGATTTTGTTATTGTATATATTTTATATTTCTACTATCTATATAATAATAAAAATGAAATAATTATCATATTTTTACATCAATTTCACTTTTCAATACAATCATGGATGATGGTTATGGAAAATTAAGTACGTTACAATCAAGGGGATGGTAGGCCATATATATGCATGAATAATGATTCCATTTTTGATGGATACTTTTGGAAATCCATTAAGTAATATTTTACCTTTATAGAATGATAATAATATCATATATACCATTTCATATACTTATATATGTCACTAATGTTGTTTATTTATTAAAAGAGTCATATTTTTTGGTGAATGTGGTAGTCCACACGTATGCGAACAATGTTATCATTCTTACATGAATGAAAAAAGAAATAAAATTATATATGATGTGTTTAAATAATTAAAAATATTTCAGGAATATCATAATTAATAAATATATATGACATATATTGATTAATTGTTTCTTTATCACCTTCCATGTGAAGCATCAGTGAAAGATGAATCGCACCGTTTCGTAAGGCGGTAGTCCTTCGTACACACGAGCGACGTTATCATATCTAATACGAAATGGTAGATAAAAATATATGAATAATATAGTTACTAAAAAAGGTTTTATTGTGTCATAAATATGGTATATGTACATTAATTTTATCATCATACCCAACCATGATAGGTGGAAATTGAAAAAATGAACGATGTCGGTTCGCGAGGTGATAGTCTTCCATACACCCAAATGTTGATTTCGTAACCCATTTTATATAAGTGTGAGAGGTTTTACGTAATACCCTTAGAATATATAAATATCAATATATGGAATATTATTAGTCTATTATATCATAATGTCTTGAAAATAATTGAAGGAGGTGGAGAAGGAAAGAAAATTACGATGCTTATTGAAGAGAATTACCTCTTCTTCATGTATCTTTTTTTAGTAATCATTTAGGTAAAATAATTTTTTGGAATTATTGGATAATATATATTATTATTATTTAAAATATTTAATACATTTTTACAAATTCAATTGACATAATTGGATATATTCAAATTAAAATTAATCCCATACACATGACAAGAATGCTGGATTTTCAAGTAGAAATGTTCAAAAGATTACAAAGTTTTTAAATTTAGATTCAATATGAAAATTTTTACAATGAAATAAATTTTATTTATAGATGTGTAATATAACATCTATGAATTTAAAACCAATTTTAAAAAAAAATTAACATTATAAATTATTTAGATAAAAGGTGTTTTTCAAATAAAATCCATCATTTCTCACTATTTATCAGAAAATGAGACTTTTCATAAAATTCCAAAAAATTAATCCAAAGATAACTTTGGTATTAAAATTTTAAAAATGACATTTATTTTTTCAAATAAAATTGTATAAAATTGTTAAAAATTAATTTTAAATTATGACTTCCATGCATGTCTAAAACGTATTTTAGAAAAATATAGTTTCTCTAAGAGGTGGTCCTTTAGAAGGTATCTTAAAAAGGAAATAACTATAAATGAGTATATGAGTATTAGAGAGAAGATTTTTTATGGGGTGGAATTTTAACTTGATAGAAAAAATGTTTTTTTCATAAATTCTGTGGGAGTAAATGTACTTGGAGAGAACAGATTTGTTACTTTCATAATAGTCTATGTTCTTTATCTCTTGTATTGGATATTTATAGGGAAGTGGATCCCAGGATGTGTTCCTGAATTGAATTCTTAATATGTTGTTGTCATTCTCATTCTCTTTCCATATCTCTTCTTTATATGGAATGTTTTTATTGTCGACCATAATTTTGGGAGTTAAAATTTTTTTATGACTTTTAATGACTTAAAAATGGTTCTTAAAAGTGATGTGTTGGTTTATAGTGTTGCCCTAACTATATTAAAGGATTGTTAGGCTCATATTGTGTTTTTGAATTCGGTAGTTCCTGGAAAATTCCATGTGTTTGAGGTAAGAGATGAATGGGGTGTTATAAAATTGTTGTCTAATCTCACATTTTGTTAATACTTCTCAGTTCCCCATTTTTGTGATATTTATTGACCTATATTTCCAAATACAACTTGATGAAAATATGATTTTGGTCACATGCATCTAAGAAGGATGAAGGGAGGAGAACCTATACTATATCATAAAAAAACTCTATTTACTAAGTAATATTCATAGAATAAGATGGAGAAGATGGATTTTTGGTTGATTGGGAGGTAGTTGTAAATGCACTGGATATTATAGATTACTAGGACATGCCTAGTGCATAGAAGCCAACAGAGTACCACCAGCTACAATAACTGTTTATTGATCAAAAAACATAGGCATAAATTTATTTTTCTAAAGAAGCAGAATTAGAACAAGTGGTGGATGAATGTTTGTGGCATGACTCAATTTTGATGACCTCAAAAAAGGGATTTCATCCATGGATCTGAAAATGCAGATTTCGAGAAAGGTTTCCCATGGAGATAATGTTGTAAGAAACTAAACAAAACCAAAATGGATGAAAGGTATAAATGATTTGTAGTATCACTTCCTTTCATGATAACATGAAAGCCTTCTATTTTCGTATCCTCATTTTGTGATATCATAATTCACAGTTGGTGAAAATAAATTGCACCTCGTGTCTTCACCTTGTAGTTCCCTTTTATTTTAATAAATTTATTTGTTATGGTTTGGGTAACCAACTCAAGCTTGAATCATTTTGTTCAATAAAAAAACAATAAATGTGTGAAAAAATATATTTTCCTAAGTTATTTAATCATATTTATTTCATTAATTCCAACATCTAGGTGATATATATCATATTAAATAATAATATTATTAACATATTGTTGTTTATTAAAACTATATCTTCCGTATAAGGAAATCTATTTAAGAACCTTTTTGTTTCTTGTAACACAAGATAAAGTTAGTTTTACATGCACTGTAAGCTATAAAAGGTAATGAATTCATTTTAAATAGTAAAAATATCATAAATTATGAGGATTTTTTATTACTTATCACACTTGGTATTTCTTGTCATACACACTATCGAATATTATGTTCATGTTATAAAATTTTAGGGTGCTACATTCTCCCCACATAAAATAAATTGTATCCTCACAATTTAAACATGATATCACTAATCAAGGGTTTTAAATTTGTAAATACCATTTTTTTGAAATCCACATTGTAAAATATTTAATAAAATATCACATTAATAATAGAGAAGGGGAATTACAAATTATATATGGAATAAAAAATATATAGTTTTCTAAGTTAGAGAAAATTGGTGGCAAGTTAATATGTGGACATGGATGGAAAGAATTAATATTTATAGAGGGTGATTAAGGTCCTTAATAATAATAAATTGAACAATAAATGGAATGTTTATGGCCTCAAGGAAATAAATATATCATGTGTGAAAATTTAATTGATATCTTCATAAAAGATTTTAAGAGGGTAGAATTTTATTTCAAGATATATCCTCTAAATTTGAGGAATTATTTTAATATCTAAGAATATAAGAAAATATACTAACATGATATGTTTCTATTTCATAAGAACAATTTCATCCTTCATTTTTTCATCAATTAGTCTCAAATTCATCCTTTATTCCAAGAAATAAATATCCAAAAATGAATTGTTTTATTCCTAATGCACTAAAAGTTTCTTTTAATGGATCGCAAGGTCCATAAAAGAGTGACATATATTCCATTTTATCTATAACTATTTTTGAAAACCAATATTATTTATAAATTAATCACTAAACATAAAAATTAATACCACTATTTGATCATTAATATTTATTTTTGAAATAGTTTACCTAAAAAGAATGACATATTAACAAGGACATCGCATAGTCTAGTGATGGGAGAAAGTCCCTTACTCTCATTTAGTAATGGGTTCAAGTTCGACCTTCTTTTCCAAATATGATTAGTTTCCACCCTGAACGTGGGTTATCCTTTTATAAACTATAAAAGTTTTATAAAGTTACTAAAAATGATAGACATCCTTAAAATTATCTTAATCATTAAATAACCATTTTTACTAGGGGTTTTGATATATATTATTTTACAATGTCTAATAAATATAATTTTAATATAATTATCATATTAACCCTAAAGTATATAAATACCATTATACTTAGGCCTATAAAATGTAAATTAATTATTACTCAAGTAACTTTTCAAAAAAAAGTTCCGTAAATTATCCAAAATGTCTTTAATCATGGTAGAATGCAGTAACACAATACCTAAAAATATGTGTTTATGACTTTGAAAATATGATTAATATTAAACTCATAACTATGTTTGTATCCATAACTAATAAGTTAATAGAGACATATGTAGTTCAAAAATATTGAAAAATAATTAAATGTTTCATGAATTTTATACCAAAATACCATTGGAAAAAATTAATCTACATTATAATTATTGAATCCCAATAAATACTTCAACCATTTTATTTTAACAAAGGTCTATAATTAGTCTAATTTTTAAACTAGTTCATTCATTTTCATTATCTATTCAAATCCTTTTTGATGATTTTTTAATAAAATGAGAATTATCCTATGCATATCCCCCATGAGTGTCAAACTAGGTGTCCTATAAGGCCAATTTTCATACACCAGGTGTTGATAGGGTCTAGCCTGGTGAGCCCTTTTTAGAGTTATTACCGCTAGGTAAATCTGTTCCAAAACCACATAAACTTGTAGTATCCAAACATGGATTTATTTCGTGGAATACCAACATAATCTCTTTTATACAAAAACTTTAGGATGTTCTTCTATACCTATCCTCAAATTATATCATAGGGTTATATTCCATAATTTATATTTTCCTAAATCTATTTCCCAAGGTTTTTATTAAACTTTATCTGATACCAAATGTAGCGACCCCAACATTATTATCCCAAAGTTGGTTTCTTCTACCATTACACTGGCATAAGATACACGGAATCACATCCTAAAGTGTCTAATAGTTTATTAATGTTGGTAAACTAGATACATATATTATTTACATAATACATTTTAATACAGAACTTACAACATATTTTTTTATTTTGAGTTTAACTTTATTACATTTATCATATCACTTTATATCGGTCATATTAAAGTTCATGGAATACTGGGAAATGGAAAAAATAAGGGTGAGATTAAATCTCAATAAGGGTTAAGTACAATAGAAGTAATCATGAATAAGTAAAAAGCATCAATAGGGAATTAATAATATATAAAGGTAAATAATTGAGTACACATTTCATTTAAATAAATTTACTACATGAATAGATAAGGAATAATCAATATGGTAAGGTAAATAACTAAACCTCATTCCATTCAATCAATAAATAAATATTGAAATGCATCTAGAGAAAAATTTTAAGTGAAAATATCCTGGAAAATAATAATTCTTAATGAAGATAATGATTAATTTTCATACTTCATGTTTCCTTGGAATATAACACATTTACCATCTAGATCTATCCTTGTGACAGTTTAAACCATACTAGGTAAAAAACATATTATGTGAGGCTAGCCAACTGATTTATCCCATAAGACTACTGATGCATCGACGGGGCTTACACTAATTGGTCCCTAAATTTTATATTTCTTGTAAATATAACTCCTCTTATATCTAAGAATTGATTTCTCTATCATTATATATATTTATTGAGTAAAGGATACAAATTAATTAATATTTACCCCATTAATCAAATAATTGTCATGTAAACACCATATATAAAAATGGTATATGGTTTAGTTAATAATAATTTCCATGATAAATGATATTCATATTTAGTGTAAATTTAATGTTCAATTATCACTAGAAATTGAATAATTTAAGGGGATGTTAATGACTACAAAAATAATTCAAGCACTTTAATGTTAATACTATATTTAGTCGACATAACCCCAAGAAATTCAGAGAAGTAATAAGGATACTATAAATATAACTTATACCCATTTGAGTAAGACAAAAGTGATTTTGTCATTAATTAATATAAATAACACAAAAATTACTTCAAAAACATTCTTGATGACGATATCATTGTTATTTTGAAAAACACTTTTTGAAACATAAAACATTTAGAAATTAATTTTCTTTGAAAATAATTTCAAAAAACCATATTTTATATAGTATTAAGAAATAATTATATTTAAAAATAACCATAAAAACTTGAAATGTAATATTCAAAAACAATTATGGTCATGTTGGTGGGTATTTCTGTAAAGGATGTAAAAAAATTTGTTTTTCGGAGTAAAAATAATATGAAAGTTCCTTATTTGGGAAATGATAAGAAGATTCCTTTGAAATTTTTTAAAAATTAAAAATGGTTGAAAATTCCATTTATAAATAATTTTTAAAAGGTTAAATGATTTTTTAAAATCAATTCTTGAAAAGTTTGGTTCTGAAGAAATCATATTTCCAACCAAAGAGACAAATGAAGCTGGGTTTTATTGAAAAAACTTTTATTACCAAAGAGTGGGAAAATGGTACTATTAATTGAAAATGATCTTGAATAACTAAAGGATAATGAAATTAAATCATTTATTAAAGAACTACACAATAATTTTCTTCAATGAAAATTCTTGTGTAAACAATCCTGATTGAAAAGATATTGTGAAGTAAACCATTGAAAATATCATAAGTTTTATGTGAGAATAAACCAGTGAATAGATTATGTGAATCAACTATAAATCCAAAAAATAGGTGGAAATAAAACATAATATAATCAAAATTAATTATACACACAATCATATAATATTAACAAAATTGAGGAAGTAATATAAAACAATGAAAATAAATTTAGTTTTGAACTAATTTACAATATGGTAACAATAAATTCAAATACCCTTAGATGAAATAATTAAAAATTAAAATTAAAATACCATTTATAATGAATTATTCCTGGTATAACACATCATATAGTCAATATATGAACCATATAAATATATTAGGTTCATAAAATTACTATGTGCCTCAATGAAATAAAATTGAGTTGAAATACTTTACCATACACTTACTTTTGGTTGACCATGATTTAACCTTAAAAATAGTTATTTGAAACATGTTATGACGTTATTATAGAAGTCTATTTATATTTATGATAACATATATGATCATTTTTTAATATATTATCCCCTATACATTAATGATCTTTCATTATTTTCATTCGTTTCTGTGTTAATTTCCTTTTTTTCTCATGCGTGTTTCACCTTGAAAGATATATTTATTAATCATATTTTATATTTATATCATCGATAGAAAAATAATAATGACCTAATTATCTTATATTTATAACAATTTTACATTTTAAACTAGTCATAAATGATGGTTATTAAAAAAAGTGTGTTAAGATTATGGAATATGTCGGTCGTATGCACACATGAGTAGCATTTCAATTTTTCAATTATCATTATGGAAAAAAAGAAAAGTAATATTTTAAATTTATATAGATATAGTAATATTTTATATTAAATATAATATACTTATATATTTCAACAATGTTTTATGGTGATGGAAATTTAGTCACGTCGCTTCGTGAAGGTGATTGTCCACACATACATGAATGATGTTACTATCTTTACATGAGTGAAAATTATAGAAATAAAATGATGTATATTTTCATTATAGAATGATAAATATTTCCTTAATAACTTATTTACTTCATGAATATAAAATATAATCCTTAACTTCATCATTATCATCTTCCATGTGAAGTGGTATTGAAAGAAGAATCACATCACTTCGTGAGGCGATAGTCCACCATACACACAAGCGATGATATTGTATCTATTATGGAATGGAAGGTAAAATGATATAAATGAAATATAATCACAAAAGGTATAAAAAAGTTATAAATATTATATATTTACTTTACATGCATCATCATACCAAAACTTTATGGGTAAAAACGGAAAAATAAACAACATCAACTCATGAGGCGGTAGCTAACCGTACACACAAATAATGATTTCGTAACCCATTTGATGGAAGTGTGTGTGGTTGTAGTTTGTGAACATATAATGAAACATTATTGGTTTATTTAATATATTTATTTTTATATATAATCATGGTTTGAATATAATTTAAGGATATGGAGAAGGAAATAAAATGAAGACGCTTGTTAAAGAACATTACCTCTTCTTCAGGTATCTTCCTTTGGTTTATACTAAACCTTTCCTCGGAATGATTTATGGAAAATATATGGATAATTAAACGTTTATAGGTACGTTGGGTAGTTATTGGGTATCTTATAATCTTAACCAATGTGGTATGAAGATGTGAAGAGAGGAGGAGAATGAGTATCCTTTTCTAAGTGGGGTGAGTGGCACACATGAAATGTTTTCAAAGAGTGAATTCAAACCAAGTTTTTTCATATCAATAGGCCCCAATAATGTTACTTTCTATATAATATAAGTTATAATGTCTAATTAATTCCATAAATTTGGTTTTGTATAAGTTTTGGGTCATTATTACACTATTTATTCTAAGTATAACAACTAAGTAAACTTGTTTGCTCCTTTACCACTATAATTAATTTTAATTGATTTCACTAATTATTTTGGTAAAAATTTATGTTTAACATATTAGTAAATATAAATTATAATTATTCCAAATATGAAATCCATTTTTCCAAATTTAATTCACACAATTTGAAAAATTCAAATTAAAATTAATCCCGTAAATGTGATGGGAAAGAGAGTTTTTAATGTGAAAATATTCAACAGATTAAATAGTTAGTATATATAGATTCAATATAAAAATGATTCCATTGAAAAAAAATATCAATATATGTATAATTAATTTTTTACTTTAAAACCAACTCAAAATGTAATTTATCATTATAAATTATTTAGATGAAAAAAAGGTTTTCAATTAAAATCCTGTATTGTTCACTATTCATTAAAAAGTGAAGCTTTTCAAAAAAATACCAAAAATTAACAATAAGATAATTTTTTTACTCCATATTTAAAAAAATTTAGTTTTTTCAAATAAGATTTCTAAAATTTTTAAAAAGAAATTTTAAATTATCTGCGCCATGCGGGACTAAACAATCTTTTAGGAAAATATAGTTTCTCTGAAAACATTTATTTTTTTCTTTTAAATAATGATGATGATTATTATTTATAATCCATAAATAACCAATAAATTTATGAAAATTATATACCTTTATAATTTATTTAATAATATTTATTTCTTCCATTCTAATGGTTAGGAAATAACTATTATAGTAAATAATAATATTAACAGTATATTATTGTTTAGTAGAACTAAATCTTATATATAATGTGAGCTGTCGAAGAAACCTTTTGTTGTGTTTATCGAATGAAAAATTCAGCATAACAAGTATTTAAATCTATATAAGGTATTGAATTCATTTTAAATAGTAAATATATTTTCAAGTATCAGGATTTTATTTTACTTCTTATGCTCAGTGTTGCGTGTCATGCACGCTATCGAATATGATGTTCACGTTATAAAATTTCAGGGTATTACATAAGATGACAACACAAATATACTATGGGATTTAGTCCATGTTTATATTTGTAATATAACAAATACTCACCTATGTAATATGATTAGATTGGGTTAAGGATGAAAAATTCTCAAACCACTTGTATCTGATGAAAAAATTATGAGTATAGAATATATGACTTGGTGAAATGCTAATCAAAACAAGGATTAGTTTTCCCAGATTTGGTTTGAACCTTTTACAAATATGGTGTGATGTATTTTACTTTATCTCTATTATTTCATGTTGTGTTTCAGATTATTAAGAAATAAAAAAATCCATTTATTTCTTTACAGGTGCAAATATTTAAAAACCAAATAGGGTAAAAGTATTTATAATATTAAAATAGAATTTGATAATGTCTGTAATAATCTAATTCACACACTCCCTCTTAGGTGTCTACACCAACTCCAATTGGACAATCAATTCATATCAAATCCATGTTCCCTTTTATTGGATCTAATTTTTTTCTTAAAAAGTTATTGTTACTTGAATAAATAAAGTGACTATTCTAAGATCTTTTAAAAGACCCTAAGATGGACAAGTTAGCCTCTATTCCCAATCCTAATGAAATAGAGTTTTCAACCAAAAATTTGATCAATTATAAAAATAAATTTCTAATGAATTTGTGGAATAAAACAATAGTTAAATATGAATCACCATTAGTTTAATTTAATCAGAGTGATGAGTGTTTAATGAAATCTATTGAAAATTGTTTCTCTACTGATCAATAAAGATCAAGCTATGATGAAAATTTTTTCAATTAATCACTTAGTGATTTTTACTCTAAAATAAATAATAATATGAAGAAGGTTCTTAATTATTTTTTCGTATATATATTTTCATAAATCAAGGTAATTCATGAGTAAAAATAACTTCTAGAGTTAAAATATGATGTTTAGGAAGACACATTCATTAAAAAGGTAGGTTGTTGTAGTCCCCTTACAAAACTGGTTAAATAAAATTATGAATATCTATCTATTTATAGAGAAATAAATTCTTTGATTGATGAGTAAATTTAAGGGGTTGTATATGTGAAATATTGTTTTAATAATTTCATTGTTGAATAAATCCATTCATTTTAAAAATTGCACAAAGTCTCTATGAATGTCAATGATTCTGAGTAGTATGTTAATGAAAATAAAGTAAATAAACTTTAAAATTTCTTAAAATAGTAAAATAATATTATAAAGATATTAATATCCAAATGGAGAGATATTTTTAAGTAAGGGTGAAATCACTTAAATAAGATAAATATATTTTCAGTATGAAATGTATACAGTAGGATGTAAAGATAAAGAATCTAGAAAATACCCATATTGTATCATAGAAATATAATTTGAAAATAAATTCATCAATAAATTTTTATAAAATTAATATTTATTCTTAGAATACTTTTAATTTAAAAAATAATATATTACAATAATCTCTTCATATCCCCTTAATAAGGTCTTGGAAGATGGTATCCCACAATCCTAAAATATCTCAACACACAGATTCTATTTTTAAAAAAGGTGTAGGACTAAAGAAAAAATCTAGAAAATTAAAGAGGGAGAAAAATGTTGAGAAACTAACCACATAATAAAGTATGGATTTAATTTTTTTTTTTAAATACTTTCTCTCCAAATAGTGCACAAAATATTAGTGAACTACTCAAAAATAACAAGGATCATATGTTGGAGAATTTGGATAGAAAACTACTGAAGAAAAAAGAAATAGATTAGTTTGAAGTTGTTTGTGTTTTGGATGTTTTTGTATAAGTCCATTGATTATTATCACAAAATATTAGTAAATATAAGTTACTGAAAACATGAATTTAGGTGGAGACAATATGAAACTCAAAGGAAATATGATGGACAAAAGAAGTGATCATAGTTAATGTATAATATATAAATGAAAAACATTTTTGAAATTTTGGAAAACATATGTTATTATTGAAATATAATTGGATTTGGCATGTATAGTATTATTATCTACCAATATAGCATAACTTATAGAACAATGAAACAATAATACAACAATAGTCGAACTAATAAGTGATAAAATCGGATATGTCTTCCCTAAGGAGTATACAAAGGAGGAAATTTGATCAAGATACTCCTGATAACCTAATTAATAAATCTATAGAGATGATTTCACACATACTAAGAGGATATAGTTTACTATGGTAAGAGATTACACATCATGGAACACTAAAATATAGATATGAATATCAAAAAAAGGGGAGAAATTGAAAATCTAACGGGATATTGTGCTAAAATTAATGTTTTAAGGAAGGATCAACCACACAATAAATATGAGAATGTGAAAATGTAATGATTAACAATTTGTTCAATGATATTAGTAGAGGTTAAGAATAAGGAGAAAACTAAAAGAAATGAAAATTCTCAAAATTTTAAAGTGAATAATCATATTCTAGATAACAAAAAACCTAAATAGAAAATTAAAACAATAATGTTAAAATAGAAAATATTTATAAAGTAAATATTTGAGTAATAATTAAGAGATCTAGATACATTAGAGCCTCAAAGGAAGTACTTTTTGGGTTTATATAGAAGTCTTGGACCTATTTCTCAAATGGAAGAGTATATGAAGAGAAGTCATAATCCCATATTTTGGTGATTTTGCATCATAAAAGATGAAATTAAAGGCAAATAATGAGATATGAGAAAGAATTAATTTTTTTATCATTATATAGCTGGAAGATCAACCTATCATGGAATATTTCAATTGTTATCATGTTATATCCTTATAATATATCAGTTGAGATATCTTAATTGTCAAAAAATAAATGATACCATAAATTCTTAGAGATAGTTTTTATTGAATCTTTCTATGGTGAAGATCGATTAAGATCATCCTTTGAGGGGGATATAAGGGATTGAAAGTTTTTTTAGTTTTTATAGTTTTTTCTTTATATTAGTAATTCTAGATAGAAATTTATAAAATTGAATGTAAAGATACAATTTTTACTTTCCCTTATCTATTTGTTTACACCCAAGCTTCCACGACATGCTTCTCTTTGAATAATATAGTAGTGTGTGTTATACGCAACATCGAATTCTAACTCACCAAAACCAATCAAACAAACCGTTATAAATATTAATACCCACTTTTTGAAATTTTATAAATTTTATCTTTCAAAATGGACTTAATTTTTTGATTCATAATATCGAAATTATCCTATGGTGAATTTTTGGTATTTTTCTGAAAACTTTCCATTTTTGATGAATAGTGAAAAAAACACCGAGTTATAGTTTAAAAGAGAATTGTTATTTAAATAATTATTTAATTTTTTAAATTTATTTTAGGTCAAAATAGATACATAATACCTATATAAGTTCAATGTAATTCATTGGAGTTGGTTTATTATAATTTTAGATATATAAAAATTTTATTGAAATTTTCCTCGTCTTTTACCCACCTCCTAGGAGAATTTTCATGTTCACATAAAACATAATTTTACTGCTTCTGTGAGTGGAATTTAGAAAATCCAAGAGACATGGTAAATATCAAGGAGTAAAATGTGGTTCAATAAGATAAAAATAATTTTTGGTGAATAGTAACTTTTTACTTTTATTTACCACGGTTAAAAGTAAATAGGGTAATTAAGGGTAAAAATGATATTAATTTTACACTAAAACATGTCCTAATTCTATTGGATAAGTATAATTCGACCAAAAAAAACCTTAGGAATAATATATGTACCTCTTTGGTCTACATGGATTAGATTAGGACATTTATTATTATTTAATTCAAAGAAGAGTTAAAAGAGTTAAAATAAAATGTTAATAACTAATACATTTTTAATATAGGGTTACACATAAGATAAATTATATTATAAATATAAATGAGAAAGGTAACAAAATTTCATACATAATGGTATTTTATTTATAATTTATAGACATTAATTAATTTAATTTATTTATGACACAATGGTGATGTAGTAATTACCTAATTAATGAAATATTAAAATAATTGATATTATAAATATCCAAATAAATGAAATTTGAGACTTTATTTGAATTAAAATAATTATATAGTTTAATATGACATATTAGGGTTGGTTAGATGAATTTTTTTTGAAGTAATAATGTTGTTAAGACTTTAACAAAAATCAATTATTAAATAGTGTCAAAATTGACATAAAAGAGTTTTTAAAACAAATATTATATTATTAATTGATATTCTATATCTAAAATTCTAAGGTACGAAAAAGGACTTATATAATGATAGGTGTATAATTAATGGAACACTTTGGGGTTTCTTGGAATTATATAGTATGTTTATTAACTATATAATATAAAAATACAAAGAGACATGGTAAATGTCAAACTATTTAACTAAGAGTTAAATCAAAAGGATAAAGTTAATATAGAAACCCAAACTTGTCTAAAAACTATCGGTTGATTGGTTTTAGACCTATCCCCACCTTAAACTTTAAATAATATACTTTTTGGCCATTATAAACCGAATATTAATTTATTATAAAATAATATTTTTAGTTTTTCCTAAGGTGCCCCTCACCCCTCTTATAAAAGGGCATGTTCCCTTCTCTCTAATTCACACCTTCAAAGCCTTTTGGCTTGGCCAAACCTTGCCCTAATATCCTATAAACTTCCCTCACATAATACTAGAGGCCCTCCTTTGGTCATAAAGCCATCTTAAGTATCCCGTTTGATCAAATAAAAAGGAAGAACCTAAAGAAGATGTAATGACTTCACCACACTCTGTCAAGTTCCTTTCTTCTTCCACATATTATTTATTTGTTATTTCTATTCTAAAATAATAACTCTAGTATCTTCTATATAATTTGATGCTATTATAAATATGGTTCAACCAATTCAGTATTTTATCCATCCTTTGAATGACATGTCACCATATGTGCGCACGTACGGCCTACCGTCTCCACGTCGTGGTGTAATTGTTATTCAATAAATTATTATTTGGATGGGTATAATAATGATGTGTAATTCATGAAAATAATAAATATAACATGATAATTATTCTATATATATGATATACCATCCAATTATATATTATTTTAATATAAAAAGAATGATATTGTCGCTCGTGTGTACGTACGGATTACCGTCTCCACGAACGCGATGAGATTCATTAACCAACATATCCATTCAAGATTAAATTTCATTTGATGATTAAAAATAATGTTTATAGACATGACATCATTCTGGATATGAATAATATACATCCCATCTATAAAAAATATGGCTTACATAAAAAACAATATAAAGGAAAACGAATCAGTTAACACCCAAAACAATAATAATACTAAGCTATTATCAACAAATAAATGTTAAAAGATCATATATGATATCACATTAATGTATATTATTCTTTTATAATTAAATAAAAATTATTTCACCATTATACAGGAGGTTAACCTACCCTCGACCAAAGAAAAAGTACAAAGTAATGGGTTTCTTATCTCACTTTTAATTCTGTGATATTTCAATTATTCACCACTTATTTATTGCGTGTGGTGTGTGTACTGCCCATGATTGTATTCATTGTGTAATATACTTTAATTTATGGATTTTTACATCATCATTGCATGATCCTTCTTTAATAGTTGTATGTTTTGTAAGTTACCAAATCAATAAGGGAATTTGAAATTTCAATTTCCACTCATTCGTCTTGACGTATACTTCATTTATTATTTTACTCCAAGATTATGTGTGGAATCACTATTTATTTACTTATGTAATAATTTCCACACCCATTTCTGTTGATATAATTTTTATACACATAATAACTACATTGATAAATTCTCAAGTCATCGATATGAACTTGATAAGAGTAATTTTAACTCAATATCCATTTATTAAGTTAAATGTCCAATTCATTGGTGTTGTTTTTACAAGAATATATTTGAATGTCCTCTGATTGATTTACACTGAATATCCAATAATATTGAGTGTATTTATATTTTTCACAAATAATTATTTCATTGATTTATCCTTAACCTAAGGATACATCCTTTATAAGATATTTCATCTCAATTTGCATTCCATTGAGACTTCATTGTTGACATACAACAATTCACATTTATATGGTGTATATAATGTACATTGACATTGGATATCATGAATCCATTTATTCTCATGATATTATAATGTTTTTATTACCTCTATTATTTGTATTTAAGTGTCTCTATTTTGGTTAGGAACTCTAACTAAAATATCCTTTTAAATTTTTTAAAGATTTATTATTCTAAATCATTCTCATAAATGTCCATGTTTTAAAAATGATTTTAAGGATTTATTTATATGGACATTAAAGTTTTAAAATTAAAATTCCTTTCAAAAGTTTCAATGTCGTATGGGACACTTTGATTCAAAAATCTATTTTTAAATATCTTCTTGATAAATAGTGTTACTTTTAGATGTTTTCAAGAAAAAGGGGAATATTTCTCTCAAATAGTTTTGATGATTATTTTAATCTATGTCAATATCCTTCATTATTATCGATTGAGGTTAATATGTTACATTAAAATCTTCCATATTGTATTGAATGAGTTATGTTTGATAGTGTATGTTCTATTTTTATACCATTCATGGTTTGTGGATAAAGTATTGACATTTTGTATGCTAGTTTTAATACGAATGTTTATGTTATGTTTCAAACTTTTCATATGAGGAATGCATTGGACTTAGTAAGTGATGGGTAAAGCCCGCTATAGCTCCTTGATGCATTGGTAGGTCTCATGTGACAAACTAGTGTCTTGGCATAAGGCCTTGACAAAATCTTATTTTTAGTCTTGGAAAAAGGCCTTGACTATCTGGTTATGATAGTCTTGAATTATGCATTCCATTATTATAAAAGTGGTTATTGATATTGCATGTGATTATTCGATAAGTAGAATATCCATGTGAATAAGTAAATTGAATTATTTCATTTTATCATTACAATATTATGTTGAAGCTCAAGTTTAAAAGGCTTTTGTTTTAGTTATACATTTCCTTAAATGTTAATGTTTATTTGTTAAAGTTTCTGCTATATTTTTATCCTTAATGAGCATATGAGCTCACCCCTTTCAATGTTTTATTTTTCCCAGGTTGTGAAGAAGTATTTTATGAATGACCTGCAGGGATAGTATGACGGGATATAGAGAAAATATGTTGTTGTAGTTTTTTACTTTTTTATGAAATGTAAACTTTATGAATGCATCTAGTGATTCCAGGGATACTAAACTAATCTGTCTTTCGAGACTTGATCTTTTGTGATCATGCCAATGATACGTAATAATGCACCGACTCTGGGTAACTGGGGTCAGGGCATTACGTATTTTGGTTTATGATGTATATATTTATTAAGAGGGTAACTATCTAATAAAATTATGGAGAAAAAACTTGAATTTTAATGTTCTGATATGTTTATTCAAGTGGATTACAAGTTTATATGATTACATAAAAATATGCTTGGATAGCCCTTGATAAGTGATGTTTTATGTAGTAGCACATTATGGTTAGAATATAGGAAAAAAATTTATAAATTGATAACTATTTTTACTATACTTTATATTACCTTGTAGAGTTAGAGTTTATTAGTATATGGCACATTTCAATTAAGAATGTGGATAATCCCTTCTCTAATAGAGTTAGATGAGTCTATCAAGAATGGTAGTATAAATAAAATAGGATAATAAAAGGGAGAAGATGAAACTTTGAGAAAATATATAAGAATAATCTTTCCTCCTTTTTATTTATTATCAATAAGGGGAGTGGAAAAATTAAATACTCAAAAAATATTGACACACATTTTTATAGTGTAGGTATTGGTTTTTAATGCAAAAAATATGGGGAATGAAGTGACTAAAAATTATTTTGAATATATTTTTCATTGAGTTTGAATGAAAATTTCAATGCGTGTGACTTAGTAAATTTGTGTGTTAGAGTGAGATTCCACCAAAAGAACTTGATAATGTTTCCCATGTACTTGGTTAAATAATAGAGAAGAGTTGTTTTCCATGAATACCTAGCCAGAACGAGTCATGATAGAATCCACTACATCAGATGATTGTTTTATATAGTTTTTATTGAGATGTGAAAATTTCTTATTATATCAAACAAGTTATGAGAAATTGGTGAAGTTGGAAGCTGAACTACACAATACTAGTAAGATTTAATAGCTTTATTTATAAATACTAAAAAAGTTGAAGGTTTTAATAATATTTAGTTGAATGATTTAGAATCCATTTTTGTGTTACTTATCAAAACGGATGATTAAATAAGTGAGGAACATCACTTTGATTTATTTTATGAAGGTTGATGTTAAGGCTGGAATAAGAAGGTGATGTGTTACTTAAAATACTATAAATTGAGTATTTATATGTTATAAGAGCATGTTAATAGTTCTTAAGAGTTTAAAAAGGTTTGATCAATTACCAAATGTTTTTTAATTATATTTCTGAATGGATGAAATGGTTTTAAGTGATTTTGAATTTATATAATGTGTCATAGAATTTTAAAGCTGTAACTGAAAAAATTGGATATATATGGATCTATATCTGATCCATTTCCATGAGACACGTATAATCCATTAAATTCTTCATATCAATAATTTTAGAGGAAAAATAATTTGGGTAAGAGACATTTTTTTGTTGCTTATGAGTCATTTCCTCTCCATTTTTAAGAATTAAACATAATTACATAAATTTTATTATAAAACTTAAAACCAAGCGGGAATATTCATTCAAGTAATTTATGAGTAAAAACATTGTGCATACAGGCCATTGGATCAATGTTTGAATCATTAGACTCTTCATATGAGTTTTGAAAGGCAATTTGTGTATGTGTCATCGAAGAAGATCTGCATATGATCCATCACAATGAGACATGTGTATGAATCAATTAAATGACTACACATGAGTGACTTTGGATATATGTATGACTCACTTGGAATTACTTATGTGTCATTTTATATGTGAAAAATTATATTTATATATATTGAATGTGTGAGTTTTATAGAATTAAAAAATTAAATATTTGGTTATGATTATGTAGTTACTTATTTATTAAAACTTCATGAGGATTTGATAGTCCATTATTCAAGCATTTAATGGGGAATATGAAAAAACAATAAGATCATTGTTTTAATTATGAGGTGACTTTCAAATGAAAATATTTTAAAATCAATTTTGGTTATCAAAATAGTCATAAATGGGCTGATTCTCTTTAATTTATTAATTAATATTAACATAAAAACATAATTTATGATTTATGATTATTATTGAAGAAAATTATATTAAAGTTCATATAAAATATATCAAATGTGAGAAGAATTTCTAAGACAATAATGAGCCTGAATTGAATTAATTTCAAAAAAGGAATCCAAAAATTACTTGGGAAAATTATTGTTTTGTCATACAATAGATTAAATATCAAAATTGGAGTTTCAATTCAAGCTGGAGATGAATATGCTTGATCTAAGATGTTATTTTATGTTTACAAACATGATCTGGATTCTATACTTTTTTTAAGTACTCACATTGTAATAATGAAGTTCCAAGCCACAACATGATGTTGTTGTACCCTTTTCACAAAACCATTAAAAATGCTTTATTTGTATATATTTTTTGGAGTATTTGAGAAGAATAAATAGATAGAACATGGAAAAAAATATCTAAAATATTTATTCAGTTAGGTAAAAATTAGAAAATGGAAAAAGAAGTGTACTCTTGTAATTTTATTTGAGAAAGAAGTTGTTAAAAGTGATATAGATATTATGGGGTGGATATAATATTTTTTGTACAAAAATTATGAATGTCTCTATTTTATAAACATAAAATATGACCCAAAAAGGAAATAAATGAATTTAAAAAAACATGGGTGAACCTTTTGAGACCACTATAGAAATATTCAAAGGGTGAACGTGAGATGATGTGTGTTGAATTATCGGGAGAACCAAAGAATGATTTCAAAGGAGAGGGGAAGGAATCAATATAGTGTTATGATGAATATATTTTCAGTATTAAAGAAGATATGTAAATAATGAGTAGATCAATAATCTAGTTTTCATACCAGTTCCTATGATACAATATATTTAAAAATAGATAGGAAGAAAGAAGAAAAATAAGTAAGAAGATAAGTAGGGATAATTCTTAGGGACTTCTATAGAATATTTATTGGTTGTTTAGATCCTTAGTGTTTGAGGTTGAGAAGTGGCTCCTAAATATGAATTAAAGTATAATTAAAATAAGAGGATGATTTGAAATAGTTTTATAAGATCATTAAAATGAATTTTAATTCTATGTGCAATAGAAGAAAAATATCAGATCACTGGATTTAGAGAGATACCAAGATATATTACTGATCTATTCAATAGTTTGTTAGTTATCAAAGACTACTGGGATTCTAGTGTAAAAAACTATGGGATATAATTCATTTTCATCTATTTAATATAAATAAAACTCACCTATGTAATATAGTGATATTGGGATCAAGATTAAACTTTCCTAAACCACATATAGTTGATGAAAAAAAGTTAAATGGATAATATGTGAGTTGGTGAAAACATGATAACTATAAGTATTTAGTTTCCCAAATCATGATCGAACCTTGTAAAAATACCATGTGTTATGCTTTACCTTATTTTCATCATTTCTTGTGGTGTGTGTGATTAGGTGGAAACAATCAGATCTATTTAAATATAAATAGTATATAGAGGATTAATGACCAAAGGATGTAAAATGATATAAGATAAACTTGAAATTTAGTAATATTTTGGAAACACCTGATTCACCCCCATGTATTTTCACCACGTCTATTAATACTTCCACTGGTTTATGAGTTTCTTGATTTTTAATGATTATCTATTTATGTTATGTTGTGTTAGGAAGTTTTAAATTTCCAAAATAATAATTTCATATGTGTAACACATATAACCTATGGAGTGATCATGATAGATTTCTAGGTGGAATTATTATTTATATTTTATTTATATTCAGGATAAATCATTCTTAATGGTAATGGTTAATTACCTTGGAACTTGTTTTTGTCCTATAGAAATAGGGTTCAGGTTTTTGGTCCTACAGTAGGAAAACTCAGCTATCAGGACAGTGTGTCCTAGGTTTGTTCAATACCAAATTGTGTCATATCATATTTTTTATTATGTGATTTTCTTAATAACATAGAGATGAGAGAAAATCCTCATAGATTAATGGGGTTGTTAAAATAGTGTTTAGACAATAATTTTTATGAAAATATTTGATTGACCATTCATTTTCAGGCATGTATAAGATGACTTTAAGACCTGGTAAACATAAATTTAGAAGATATTTTATTTCTTTCTCATTTTTTACTAGTTTTTAGAAAATTATTCTTTAAGAATTAAAATTAATGGGAATTATAGGTCTATATTATTAAGGTTTATGGTTTTGTCTTGTCCAAAATGAGAATGAAATCCATCTGTATGATCTAGTAGTGATACACATTTGATGTCGAGTATTTCTAACCGTGTGACAAAACAATGATTCATTAAAAATATTTTATTCTATTATAATATTTGTTATAATAATGTTAAATGGTATTTAATGATTATTATAGTATATTTTTTATTTAAATTAAAAAATTTCAATGATTTATTTGGATTTAAATATTATTGATAAAAATTCTTTTAATTAATTTATTTTATAGATTCATGACTCCAAAAAGAGTCCCAATCAACCCTCAGGAGGAAGTTATACATAATATTTCATAATCTAATCCTCTCTTTAATGAAATTATAATGAATACTTTTTTTTAAAATCTACAGGATCAAGAAATAAATGGTGATCCCATCCTATCTCAAGAAAGATATAGTTCTTAACAATTCTGTAAGAGTGAACTAATAGAAATATACACTAAATGTGCCTCCATGGAATTTTGGTTTAATCCACATTATGATCTATGCTAGTGTGAACCACATCATAGTGAGTATCACTATATCATGATACAAGGCTTGGTAATTTTATATAATTTTCACTATCATTTTATAAAACCTTAGTCACCATAATTATAATATCATTCTTGGTTTTATTACCATATTATTATATTCATAGGAGTTTTAATATAAAACAAAATTATTCAAAATATGAAAAATTAATGAAAAAATAGAGTCATGAGTTACAAAAATTTTAACCCATGAAATGTTTCGCTTTATAACTAATATTTTGAAATCCAAGGTTTCTCCATGTATGGTGATGTAAATAAGATTGAAGTTTATGATTTTGGTATATATAAGACTTTTATTAAATTAAAATATCTCTCTCTCATTATATATATATATAATAGGTCTAAATAAACCATGTAAAATATAAAATACTCCCCAAGAATTTATAGATTCATCCAAATCATGGATACCCTTAGAAGAAGGATTTTATTGGATTCTTCTTAGGGATAATTATTAATATCATGTGGAAGATCATAGATGAATAAAGATAATCAGATGAAATGTATTTCTTTATTTATTTATCTTTTTTATCCCAAATTAATATAGTGATCCTATATATTTAAATGTTATTTAAATATTTTCTATTATGTTTTGATATCTGTTATACTCTCTAAAACACTTCAATGGTATTAAAGCTAGGTTCCATAACATTTAGATTTTATTATAAAATTAATAAAGAAAGTATAAAAATTATAACCACCAACTTTAATATTTATTTCTATTAAAAATATCCATAGTTAATGGACATTTAATTAAATCATAAATTAGTGTATGTTAAAACCATATTTGATTTTATAAATATTATACGACCACATAATAGTTCATTAAAACAGACCTGAAAAAACATTATTGAAATCATAGAATCATTTTTCAAAGTCCCCAAGACATTTTGAATTGATCTATATAGTGTGGTGATTTACACTATGAAAATAGAACACATCATAGGGAATATTGACAGGTTATATCCTAAAAAACATTATTACAGCTGAAATGTTTGTGGTTTCTATGGAATATAATTTTATTAGACCACCAGAATATAGAAGAGTTATCCAAGACATATTCTTCCAAAATAGAATCTAAAACAGTTGGGCATTATATTATATCAATTAAACCATAATATTTTGGAGTTGTCAAAATAGAAGTGATTATACCTTGTAATGTGTTTCCATTTGGACATCAACACACTGCGGTCTATACCCAAAAAATTCACAAGGCATAGAATTTTAAATAAGAATTTATTATTTTAAAAATTAGTTAAATCCTTCATCGATACATGATTATAGGGGATGCACTGATCTAGGAATCTATAAACCAAACGTAATTTTATTTGGAATATGTGATCACAGTTTAATGTGGGTTTACATGGTGAATAAATTATAAAATTTTCCAAAATTATAAAAAAATGTATTGTAAAAAAAATATATTGATTAATAAGTTTTTCAAAAATGAAAATTTAATTTTTATTAATGAATGACCTAATTTTAAAATTATATAAACCATAAAAAAAATTTGGTTAGTTAGACTAATGGTTTAAATAAAAATAAAGTTGTTGTATTTAAATATGTAAAATAATTAAAAAATATACGAAATATTTAAATGGTTATAAAAGATTCCATGAAAATAAAATATTTTTCAATATGAAGATGGTTAAATTAAATTATATTTAAATTGATAATATTAAAGAGTAAGTATTTGGAAAAACTATAGTTTCAATAAGATCATGCCTAAATTATATTGTTTTTTAAATTTTGGTTATATAAAAACTGTTCACAAATTTTTTATTTGATGTATAAATTTATAAGTTGTTTATTTATTTATTTATTCCCTATTTTATTCATAAATATAAATTTTTTATATTAGAAAAGGATCCATTCTTAAGTTCAAAGTGTTAAATTACTTCATTAAGCCATCAAACATACATTTAAAGAGTCTGATGGAAGGTATTGAAATTAATTCTTTTCTTCTACATCGATGTGGGCTTGATTATGAGATATATTCCTGAATTTAATGTTTTATTATACTTTATAAAAATAATTTTTTTAGAAATAAATTGAATTTATACCTCTATTAATTAAAAAACAATGGACTACTGACTCTCCTAGGAGTTTGGGCTCTACATAAAAAAGTGGTGGTTGGTTACCTATAACTCCATGATTAATCTTATAGTGATTGTTGATTTCATATTGTTATAATATTTTATAAGATATTGTCTCATATTCCTTATGTGTGTGATGCTGTTGGATATGTGTAAATATGGTTGGTTTTAATTTGGGTAAGTAACATAATAAACATGTTTTGTAAATAGTTACACATTAATACAGTCTTGACATATTGACTTTGTGGAAGGAATATGGATTCTAAAGTAAATCAATAGAACAATTCATATATATAGTGGGAATACATGAGATAATATAGAGATGTATTGAATTCCTCATTAATAATTAAGTGTTATATTCCTTTTGATGCAAACAGTTGTTAAGACCCCAATCATCCAAATGGGTGAGCCATACCAAAGTTTGATGCATATGGATTATCTTATATAACACAAGTAGAATATAGGTTTCCCTAATAGTTATATTCTTATTATTGTAATGATCTTGGGTTATACCCATCTAAAAAACCCTTAATGTTTAGATACCATTGGAATAAAGTTTATTTTATTTATGTGATGGATTTGGTTAAAAGGTTTTCCGCTCAACTGTCCATGATTCGTGTGATATGATTGGAATGATTGTCTACCCGATATAGTCATTGATCATTTTATGATCTTATTTGGGATATGGAATTATGAAATATGTATCTTTTCCCATTAATGGTTGTGTGTTATTCAAAAGGTATCCTAATTTTAGTGGGATCTCATTTAACCAAATTTCTTACTAAATAAAGGTAAAGTATGAAACTCATCTGATAATGGATTATATTATAGATAAAGTGGAATCATTATCATCAAACACTACTTTGAGATTAATATTGAAGAAGGATAAACCTAATATAATTATATTCTTAGAATAATAAAATAATCATCATCATTCTTATGAATGAGGGAAATTTTTATGTGTTAGAGAACCCCCTTCCTGAATAGTCGACTTGTGAACAAATTACCAAAATAGACCTTGATTCTTTTCATAAGAATTTAAAGTACTCCTTTGATGTATCCACAATCATTATTACATCCAAGGAGTATATATTTCAAAAAAAAAGTAAAACATTGATGTGTTAAATATAATAGATAAACTAAAAAAAATTATCTTGAACATGAATGTAAGTAGAGGTTTTGGGTTTCAAAGGAAATATTTACAAACAAGATGATCAAAGAAACATCATTCTTTTCTCATGTACTCAATAATATTGCATACATAAATGACCTTGAGTCTTTGGGGTCTCCTATAAGGCTTGATATAACTATGGAATTTATTATACATTAATTTTCAAAAAGGTTATGATAGTTATTTATAAATGATAACATTAATGATTTTAAAAATGTTAACCCAATATCATTAATATATTAAGGGTAACTAAGAAGGGCATGAGAGGTCCAAGATATGATATTGTTTGGACTATATAAAAGGCTAATGTTTTACACTAAAAGATAAATATTGGAGGGTCCAATAATCAATTTTTTTCATTGAGACCTAATGGTGGAGTTTAGAAGGATGGGTAGTGATTCTATTATAGAAAACCATGTAACTGGGGGTGGAATTTCCAAAAATACCTAAAAGGTTGTGAGAATTACCATGGATATTCCAAATAAAGTATTAATATTATATAATTTAATTCTTCAATTTTCAAGGTTATATGATACCATATGTACGTTATATAAGTTTTTTAATATGTACAAGAGTTCAAAATTGAAGATGAATTGATGGTTAAAGCATAAAAACTACTTTCAAGTAATAAATTAAGGATTTTTTATATCAACGATTTGGTCGTGGTTGATTACATCATATCTTTTTTGGTTCATAATAAATATTATATATTATTATCTTATTTTACTCCTATATAAAAAGAGGTGTGATTTTAAATAATTAATTATTATTAAAAAATGGGATGATTATTTATGATACACAAGCTTATGATTAATCTAGTTCTACAACATGAATAAAATTATTCCAAGGGTAAAAACTCTTCCAGGATAAAAGTATTTATCTAAAACATTTGTTAAAATATGAGATAAAGATTTCCCACCACCCAATAGTGGAAAATTTTAAATATATAAATCTTCATTTTAAAATATTTCTATAAAAACATAAAATACCATATAAGATATCAATGTTAGTTGTTTATTTTTAAAATATTCTTAGTAAATAAAATTAATGTTATTTTCTAAAAACGAAGAGCATGTGTATATTATCATGATATTGTTGATAAACTATAATTTCTAAGGTTCTAGTGAGAGTATGTATATGATTAGAGAAATTAAAAGTTATAAAATAAATAATTATATTAGTTAAATTAGAAATCAATATTACTTTATATACTGAATGTGTTTAGGGTGTGTTGGTAAATGGGATTAATGTAAATAGTTACATTTAGTTACCAAATATTATTTGAAAGAAAATTTTTAAGGTTATGGTTCTAGGATGATGATTATGAATTTAGAATGGGTTCTAAGTAGACAACATATATTCTTAACATAACAACATTTGATGTTATGAACTAAAGGAGTTCTGATACTATGTTCAAGGAGTTTAACACTAGTAATATTATTTATATGTATCACCATTATTCAAACAAGATTTCATTATAGATACTACTCACTAAAAGAGTTTATTTAGATACTTTATAAAGTGGTCACATATATATGTGGAAATAATAACATAGAGATGTAATGAGCTTTAAAAAACTCTAAATTTCTAGCAAACCAAATCCCTCTTTGGAGGTCTATCATATTAGACATGATTATAAGAGTGCATTTTTATGGTATTTTTATTATTCTTAAATTTATTTTTTTTATATAAAATCAATCATATTATACCAAATTATGTCTATAAATTTTCATCATTTCATGTTGGATATATATATATTTTATGAAGTAAAATTAAAATTAACCTCTCAAAGTTTTCCTTCATGTTATCCCTAATTATTTTTTATAGGATTTTATAGGTTACGTTGTGATATTATGGTTATTATGGGAATAATTCTACTTATATACATATATATATATATGTCAATGAGACATAAAATGTGTTTTTTGTACTAGATGACCCACCAAGTATACCGCATGGAGTTATACACTATTTATTAGGTGTGTTTGGGGTGAATGTTTCATATTGAATCCCTATACCTAAATTTGTAAAGATACGCACCTTGTATGATAACCTTCATAATTTGATATGTTTCTTACTCCAAAATTATGAACGAGGTAATCAAGTAGTGGTTGGGTATGTAGCTGATGATGTTAGTATTTAAGGCTTAAATGAGATGGTATTTTTCATATTTTATAATAATTATGACATACAGAACCATATTTTAGATATATTGAGGAAGTTTATAGCCATACCATGATATATTACAATTTATGTGATTATCTATTTTGTTAAGTTAGATGTGTTGTGAACAAATTCTTAGATGAATATCATTTGAAATGTTCAGAAATTTGGATAATCTATACGTAGATAATACAAGAATATATTATTAGGCTATACGGTATAGACATATTATTCTCCTATTATCACTTAATTTATTTGAAATATTATTTATTTTTTCATAATTTTATATGATACAATTTATCAAAACATGTACGGAGATACATGTGTTTAATAATGATCATTCATGAACCATTTATAGCTTAATTAGGTCTAATTATTTTATAGAGGATTCTCTTTTCTTATATTTATGGGTTGGAGAATTTTTTATTATTTTCAATGTTAAAAAGAAGCATGGTGTCATACCTTGAGGTTTTCTAAAGGGGTTAGTTTTTATTACAAATTTACTACAAAAATCATTAAGTGGTATCCCAAAATTATTTTTTGAGGATATAAAAAACATGTTTTATATGTATTTCTACGATTAATTACATATGATATAACTTGTAGTGGAAATTAATGATAACATTTCAAAAAATATTTTTGGAAGATATCCAATAATTTACCTTTGAATATGATTCGTAACATTGTTTCAAATTATATGACATAATGTGAAGGAATAAGTCAATGAGGCTTTAGTGAATGTGAGAAATGTATTGAAAAATATTCTAAAGATGAACATTGATCCATAATGGCGGAGAAAGGGGAATAAGGGGAGAAAGGGATGAACCATATATCGGGTGATCAAGACGACACTGAGCAAGAGAATCTTGTTGTAGCTTCATGTGGCCAGAAGAAAGATGAACATGTAGGGAATAGTGAGATCTTTCAATTTGTTAACAAACACATCTCGAAGAAATATGGATCTAGTTCCACAATTGTCTGAAAAAAGAACATTGTGGAGGTGGTTAAATCTTCCACATCCTATTCTTTTTTCTTATTTCTACATACCTCCACCTGGAAGAATCATTAGGAAAGGGTGGATTGCACACATCTCTACCAATAAATATTATTTTGAGGAGTAAGCCAACATATGCAGGTATTATATCATTGAATGGGTATTGGTCTCAAAAGAAGAAAGAAGCTGGAAATTATATGACCTGAACCGAATAATCATATATGTGTATGGATTTAATGACTGGAAGATGACTCCCATAAGACGAGGTTATTACCATGTTGTGTTTCCAACTGATGATTGTAAGAGGTGTTCCAATATCATGGGGTCAATTGACTTGAATCTTGGGTTTCTCCAAATTTGGGAATGGGATAGGAACATTGATCTTGATAATTTCCAAAACACATTTCCACAGGATTGGATCCATACTGTTAAGCTTAATTCGATTTATTGTCACCAGAGAATATTATGGGATATTGCATCCTCGATTTAAAACCCAATTAGAATGGAAAATCAAAAGGATAATCCAAGATTTGTAAACTATGCCATAATCAAAGTGGATTTTGACATGTCAAATACCTTATTTGTAGAGGTTGTTCCCACAAAAAGAGATGATACCATCAAATTTTACATTCATTATGAATGAAAACAATTTTTTTCATTAATTTAAATTTTTTTGGTCACCTTCTTGCTGAATAAAAAAGGGATATTGAGTGAATTTTATGAAAAATCAAGGGGAATGATATGAGTGTATGTATAATGAGGATAGGGAAGGACCTGAACCCTAAATCCCAACCCAGTTTGGATGGCCTCTTAGGTGTAGATTCAAAGGGCACTGTCAATTTGGATGAACAGTCTGCTCTTGGGAAGAAAGTACATGGAACAAGAAGCTTCAAGATGTCATCAACTGAGGTTAACACAATTGGAGACCATGTGATGGATTCTCAAGATATTTTCATGAGTGTAGGTGTTATTTAGAAAGACAACCCCATTAAATATGGGATTTTTTAGGCCAATGAAGGAACTAGATAGACTGATGTGAAAAGCAGTGATGTTGTACCATCCAACGTGGTGGATGTTGTGTCACATCCCTCAACTGATCGTACAAATTCTCATAGGAAGAGACCTGATTAAACCCCCTCGTCAGTGATAGTATATGTGGATGATTGTTTTGGGGATATTAGTATTTATGGGGTTGGACATAATGGTTTAATTAAATCTAATTCAGTATCCTCAACAGTATATCTTTTATAGCACTTTGAATAGGTGGTGAGAAAGAATTATTGTAGCCCACAAATTAGATTCATGGACACTGGATCATGTACATGAATCGAATCCCATTATTTCTTGGAACTAAACCTATTACTCTATCCAAGGATGATATTCTGCTGGAACACTCAGAAAGGTCTGGGGAGGATTATCGAAAATTCATTGAGGACCCTGAATATAGTGAACTTGAGGGGGGGGGGGTCTCACTGGTGCCTTCTTCTGGAATTTCTAGGAAGAGTACACCTATGGAAAGGTCTGATACACCTACACAATTTGTGATTAAACTAAAACTATTGAATGGTGTTATTTGGTCTTATGACACTGAAGAAACATATATAAATGAGAAGAATGTTGATCCCTCATAAAAGGAGGAATGTACAGCCTCTAGAGACAAAAATAAACCTTTAATGGATACCAAGTAAAAGGGTAAGAAGAAAAACATAAAATGGTAAAGAGGCAAGGGCCAGGTGAACATGGAACATGTGGTAGGACCCCATACAAGGAGAAAGACCCTTAAGAAATGAAGATATTATATTAGAACTTCCAAGGGCTAGGGAACCCCCTAACGACCAAATCCCTTTCACACTTCATCATGGCCTAAAATCCTTTTCTGATTGGCATTACTGAACCTAAAATTATATTTAAAAACTGAAAAGGGTTCAAGTGTGAATCACTTGGATAAGGGTTTATTTCTCAAAACTCTCATGTCACTTGTTTTGATCACACATGGGTGTTAAGGCATGAATCCATACTTATCAATTCAAATAATAAGTAGCCTCAATGTGTTTCGATCTCATATAGCACTCCAGGATATGATTTATCAATATTATTTTTTTATGATTCCACATACTATATAAGGAGAAGAGAATTGTGGTAGAAGATTAAACCCCCTTATTAAAATATGGATAAAAAATGGGTAATTCTTGGGGATTTCAACAATATTCTGAAACCATAGGATGAACTAGATATATCTTCAACTGTATTGCCTCTTTGGAATTATCTTATTGTATTGACCATTTAAATATTTTTGAGGATCCTTTTAAATGTGCTAATTATACATGTTATATATATACTATGAATGGATTGTAATAAGGTAGTCTTGATAGATGCTTCTTTCAAATGGATGACAGGACTACTGCAACTAGAATCTCCAGGTGAACGCTTCTGAAGCATCACTCTGATCGCAATCCTATCATTGTGGAAGTATCCACACATATGAAATGGTTATCACCTCTTCCATGTTAGTTTAATATTAGATTAATGTGGTTCCTTGATATAGGGAGACTCTTTTGGAATCCGGGAAACTCTAACCTATTAGAAGCCCTTTTCAAAAGATTTTTGGGAAACATAAGTGCACTAAGTGGCTTCTTAAATAATTGAGTAAACAATCACTTTCCATGATGGAGTTGGACACTAAAGAGACTGAATATCATCTTACTCACAATCATATCATGAATCAATATCCAAATGAACCATCATGTGATGTGATTCAATGGAATAATAGTCTTGATGATCTTTTAACTGTTAAGGAGTAGCTTAAAAATCAATTAAATGTCCAATGGATTAAATATCAGGATATGAAATCCACGTTTTTACATAGATTACACAAAGAGAAGAGGGCTAGAGTAGAGACAAAGGTTATAATAATAAACAAAATAACCTAAAATTTTGAAAATGATATTTCCTAAGAAACTATGGAGAACTTTTATGGAGTATATTATGATAATGGGATGGATAATACACATAAAATTGTTGACAACATCATTCCTAGAATTGAAGAGAATCATAATCAGACCCTCTTAATGGCCTCATCCAAGGAGGAAGTTATGAAAATTCTATTCTCCCTTAACATGGAGAGTTCTTCTGGCCCTGATGGATTCATTAAAAAACTCTTCATGTTTCATTAAGACATATTTAAGGATGATTTTATTGAGTAAATGAGGTATTTTTTCGATCATAAATACATGACTTATAGGGAAAATGAATGATTATGTTCCTTTATACACAAAAAGGATAATTCACTTGATGCAAAAGATTTTAGGATAGTTCCCCTTTGAAACATGATTCTAAAAAATAATAGTAAGATCCTTATGAATAGAATGGGATATCTTGTGAATGATCATATCTCTATAAATATATTTAGATTTTTACCTAGATGGAAAATTTATCATTGTTTGTTCATAGATCCAGAAGGTGTTAATTTAAGGAGGAGGAAAATGAAGGATGGTAGTTTTTTCATCAAAATAGACATATCCAAAGATTTTGACGCATTGAAATGGAGTTTTATTTATGATGTCATCCAAAGGTATGGCTTTTCAAATGCTTTTATTAAGGTTGTCATTGTCATTATAAATTCTTCCAAACTATCCATTCTTATTAATGAAGTACCTAGAAGATATTTTCAATGCACTTGAGGTGTGAGAGAAGGTGATCCACTTAAAGGGATTATTTTTTCCATTATAGAGGATTACTTGAGTAGATGCATTAATGAGTTGGATGAACTTGGCCTATATATAAACTCTTAGATGGTAGAAATGAACATCTTCCCTCTCACCATTTGTATTTGGATGATATTCTTTTTCTCAGCCAGGATTTGATGAAAAAATAGCTACTATTAAATCACTTTTTCACACAATGATGAAGTTGTTGGACAATCCATAATTTGGGATAAATACTTGTTTTTTTGGTGATGGATTGCGTATTACTAAGAAAAACATGATAATTATGTGTATTGTCATTATGAGAGGCTCCCACCCATTTAATTATCATGGTGTTCCTTTATACTGGGGAATAGTGAAGAGTCACTATTTTGAGGACATATAATTAGACATTATTAATCAAATGGACTTATGGAAAGGAAAATCCATGTCCCAAGCCACAAGGGTGTGGCTTGTAAACTATGTGATCACATGTAAATTTGTTAATTTTTATCACTTTACAGATGGACCAGAAGCCTCATAAAGAATCTTCAAGGGATTATTAGGAACATTATATGGACTAGTTCAGTCTATGAAAATATTTTTTTAATGTTTCTTGGAAGGAGTACATTAAACCCACCAATTTGGGAGGTCTTGGAGTTAATGTTCTAAATGTATTTAATTATGGGATAATTAAAAAATTCACTTGGTTCTTAATTTCTTTTATCACAAATCTTCAGCATGGATTGCATACTTCCTGCTCAGATTGGTCTAGAAATTCAGAGATACAAATTCATGGCTTGAGATAACATCATATGAAAACACAACTGGCATGGAAACATTAACACCAATAAGTTTTTTAAGATTAAATGTGGTGGTATAAATAGGCCACCAACATGGATAATGATGTCTAAAATTTCTTCATTCATCCTTCTAGGTTTCTCCTATTGTGGAAGATCCGGAAACATAGGTTACCCACTCTGGATCGCCTAAAAAAAGATGGACATAACCTTGATTTTTCCTATATGCTATGCTTCCATAATATACTATCATGTTTTTTGGACTAGAACTTTAAAGGAATCTGTAGTTCGGTGATTTCATGGAAACAATATGTGTTGTGGACTTTAGTGAATAGATTTTTCATCTTATACTGGAAGAAGTTTCTTCGGTCATTTCATCTATATGAAATTCCCACAATCCCAAACTCTTTAATGTAAAGTATCCATATAGTAACTTGGGAACTATAGAACTACATAAGGAGGTCCTTGTGGATTCAGTGGTACAAACTGGAGGTATGTCTTATACTACTCATGATATGAATATTATCAGGTTATTGGGTGTAGCAGGTCGACCAAGGATTCCCAAATTGTTAAATAAATATGGTGGATCCCTAAAATTACTGCATGGATCAAAGTTACTATAAATGGGAAAACTTCTAGCATGCATGGACGTTCAGGTTGTGGAGGTGTATTTCACCAATATCGTGGATTTTTCAAAGGATGCTTCTTCCATTTTACTAGAATTATAATTTCTTATAAAGATGAGATACTTGATATGGTGCATGCTATTGGATATGTTATCCATTATAATTGTACATCATTATTGATGGAATATAATTCGGAAATTTATGTGAAGGCCTTATAAACCAGAACACATGATGTTCCATAGAAAATTTTACCTCATTGTGTTGAGTGTCTCAGCATGGGTACCCACCTCAATATGGACCTATCATGCATATAGGGAGGTAAATCAAGTGGAATATTTATTTTAAAAGAAGTAAGTCATGGAAATGGATATTATGTAGTCTTTCAAAACCTATGACTATTGTGTTCCAATGGTGGATGCATACATGGATGGTGTGGTTCATTCTCATTTATGTAATAATCCCTTATAACCCTTGAATTTTCTTATCTCTTTTCTATATATATTTATTTTAGGACCATCTTTTACTGTATCCTATTCTTTCATGGTATATACTAAAGGAACCAACATTATTTCATCTCTTAGATTATGTTGTGGCCACGTATGGTGTGAAACATGACATAATGAAGGTCAATATATCTTGGTGTAGTGTGTGTAAATTTTATGTGATATGAAATATCATATGATATAGCTTACTTATATGGTATTATGATTTCATTATTAGTTTTATTATTATTTTATAAGAATATGATGAGTCTAAAAATCCAACTTAATTGTTCAAATGTTGAATAATTAATCAAAAAATAATGAATCATGAGTTGAAAATATGGTAACACATGAAAATTTTAAAGAATCATTTTGTTTATAGATAAACATTTGGAATCCAAGGATCCTCATTGGATGGTTATATAAACATCCAATTAGATTATGATTTGAGAGCATCTAAATGCTATAAAACCTCTAAAATATGAATCCCTATTTTCTTATTTATCTCTCATTCACTTTTTAAAAGATTCTATAAAACTATGAATGGGAAAAATCATTTCCATGTGTTGGTAGATTTATTCGGATCAGGTATAGCATATAAGGAAGGAGTATATTGGATGCTTCTTAGTGATCACTATCAAGCTCGTGTAGAAGATATTTGATAGATTCAACCATTATAGAAAAGTTAAAAAAATTATTTCTTTCTTTTAGTCTAACTGAATAAATTTATATTCTGGATATAAAAGTTTTGGTTTATGTTTTCACTATATTTCGATGAGAGTTATCACCACAATAACACATTATAATCATATGTATTTTAGTGGTTCAAGGGATCCCCAAGAATAAAATTATTAGTTAAGGAATATAGAGATTATGTATAAATTCTGTGAGACTCTAAAGACCTCAAATATGAATTCTTACACATTCATACAAAGGGGACCAATAAGAGTTGGTGAGATTCCTTGGTGTAAGATAAAATACAAGATAATATGGAAGGTTTTCAAAACTATTAAAATAATAGTTTTATCCTAAGTTGAAGAAGTTGGAAAACTACCATGACTTCATTTGTCTTTAATAGGGTAATTGGAAAGATATAGAGTGTGCAACCTAATTCCCTGATTTAATGAAATATTTACCAGACATTGTAACTATTAACACTCTAAAATCACTGTGATTTGTGACATGTCTTCAAACTAATATTTAAGGAATGGAATTTATATTTGAGATAACATCTTAAACTATATTAGTAGATAATTAATTTATGGTAGAGATAAATTAGACCACATTATCTACAATGTGTAGATATTTTTATGTTTCGAGTGGAAGTGAAGGTGAATTCTTATAAAAGGAAATAAAGATTGAAATTTTTTCATAGGGAAGAAATTGTAGTTAAGGTGACCATAAAAGTATACTTATTTATAACCTATATAGAATATGCCTCTTATATATCATCAGTGTGGAAATTCAATGCATTATAGTCCTTTGTGTTGTGATGTTCCCATGTATTTTCATTTGTGTTTTTGTATGGGTTGTCTCCAAAACAATTTTAGAATAAACCCTCCATAGAATTGAATTGTTGGTAATTGTAACACCCCAAGATTTCATAGCACCTTATCTCTTTAAAGTAATTCAATAGATTGCGCTATACAATACACCTAGTTTGAGCACACCACAACTTACCAAACTAGCCATTCAAAAAGTAGTTATGAATAATATTAACGGAATTTTGAATTTTATATACTCTATATAATTTTAGAATCCATATTATGTGTTTATTATACAGAATATAAGAACAACTTCATTTTTTTCGGATAAAATAAGTATGCTTTAAAAAATTCAATTTTACCGCCTTTTAATGGCGAACCTTTATTAAATTCAATATTTTAAACTTTTATGTAGTCAATCTAATGAAATTAAATTCTTCCTTTGAATCTGGACATAAAAATGTATTTTGGATAAAATTTTTGTACTTTTCTGATAACATTCATATTTTGATGAATAGTGAAAAATACTAAATTTTAATTGAAATCCATTTTTTAATCGAAATAATTTATAGTCTTAAATTATGCATTTTAGTGGTTTTAAAGTATAATTAAAATTTATTATTTTTCACTATTCATCAAAATATGAATGTTATCAGAAAAGTACCAAAAATTTGTCCAAAATAAATTTTTTATGTCCATATTCTAAAGATGAATTTAATTTCATTGGTCATGGGATATAAATTCAAATTTAAATTGTACATAGACACATGTTAATCTTTTAATAGTTTTTACTTTTTAAAACCCCACTTTCTAGTTTGGAAAATGAGAATTAATTTTAAATTAGTTAATGCAACTCATATGTTTTTAATTTTGTAAAATAGACATAACTTTTTGTTTCAGAATATCAAAATTATCTTAGGGTGAATTTTTGGTATTTTTCTGAAAAAAATCAATTTTTGAGGAATAGTGTTATACACTGCGTTATTGTATAAAATCGACTTTTATTTAAATAATTATTATTTTAATTTAAACTTATTTTAAATTGAAATAGATACATAATACCTATATTAGTTTAATGTAATTCATTGGATTCATTTTATAATAATATTAGATGTATAAAATTTTATTGAATATCTAACCTCCTTTACCCACCATCTAGGGACATTTTAAAATTTTCATAAAACGTAATTTTACCATTTTAGTTAATTGAATTTCAAAAATACGAGACACAGGGTTGACATCAGCAAGTAAAATGTGGTTCACTAGGATTTTTGGTGAATAGTAAGTTTTGAATTTTATTTACCACGGTTAGAAGTAAATATGGTAATTAAAGGTAAAAATGATATTATAATTACCCTAGAACATGTACTAATTCTATTAGATAAGTGTATTTAGAAAAAAATCAATATTAGGAATAAAATGTGATCCTTTTGGTCCACTTTGATTAGATTAGGAAATTTATTATTATTTTATTTAAAGAAAAGTTAGAAGTTTTAAATTCAATGTTTAATAAATAAACCATTTTTAATATAGGGTTATAAATAATATAATTCGAATATAAATTTTTATTAAAAATCTAAAACAATTTCATACATCATGGTATTTTTTTATAATTTTTATACATTAAATAATTAAATTTATTTATGACACATTGATGATGCAGTAATTACCTTATTAATGAAAGATTAAATTAATTGATGTTATAAATATAAATATAAGTGTAAATTGAGTCTTTTGATGCATTCCAAAAAAATTATTGGTTAATATAACATTTTAGGGTTGATTTAATGTCTTTGGTTTGAAGTAATCATGTTTTGTTGACTTTCACAAAAACCAAATACTAAATAGTTTCAAAATTGACATAAATCAGTTTTTAAAACAAATACTATATTATTAAATTATATAATGTAAGGATTGTCCATATGACTTATATAATTATATATATGTCATTAATGAACCAATTTATGTTCTCTTGGCATTTTATAGTAATTTTATTAACCATGTAATATAAAAGTACCTGAAGACATTGTAAAAGTTAAACTATTTAACTAAGAGTAAAATCTAAAAGATAATGTGAATATGGTGACCTAAACTTGTATAAAACCTATTGGTTGAGAGGATTTATATGCATCTCTTCCTTATCCTTGAAATAAACCCTTTTGGAGCCATTATAAACTGAAAATGATTTTATAATAAAATAATATTTCATGTTTTTTCTAGAGTGACCCTCACCTCCCTTATAAAAGGGTACTTCCCCTTCTCTAAAAATCAGACCTCAAAATCCATTTGCCCCAGCCAAAACCTAAACAAATATCCTCCCAAATACCCTCACTTCAACCAAGAGGCATTAGTTTGATCATAATGTAACTTAAGGATCACTTTTGATCAAATCGAAAGGAAGAACCCAAAGAAGAGGTAATTACTTCATCACCACTTTCAAATTTCTTTGCTTCTTCCAATTTTTGTTTCTTTGATTTTTTCCACACTAAAATAATAACTCCAATAAATTTTAAATTATGATATAGTATTATAAATATGGTACAACTATATTCATTATTATATACATCCTATTAATGAAAATGTCATTATACGTGCATACGTACCGCTTACCGTCTCCACGTCGTGGTGTAGTTTTTTATTCAATGATACATTATTTGGATGGGTATAATAATGAGTATAATTGATGTAAATAATAAATATAACATGTTAATTATTCTATATATATAATATAACATCCAATTACATATGATTTCACAATCAAAATAATGATATCGTCGCTCGTGGGTACGTACGGCTTACCGTCTCCACGATGCAATGAGATTCATTTCCATGTTCACCGTTCAACAATGATTATAAAAATATATATTATTAATAAGTATGTAATATATGGCATAATAATGCTACTGGAAATATATATATGTGTTTTTGTGTGTGTGTGTGTTTATTTACATATATCTCATTCACTTACTTTCGTTCAATACAATATGAAAACCGAAACAACGTTTATGCGTACGTATGGCCTACCGTCTCCATAAACGGTGTTTTCCATTTCATGTATATATCTATTATACATATTTATATTCTGAATATATACGATACATAAATATTTTTTTATTTTCTAGAAGTAATTAAATCATGATATAAGTGATATGATCAAGAATAACAAGTTAAAACATGTAGGATAGAGAAAGCAATTATTACGTGAAATATTATTTCATCATAGAAATTATTATTAAATGGGTATTATAAAGAAATAAATGAATAAAGTATGATATTGTAAATATTAATATGGTTCTGGTATAATTTAATTTCATACTATGGTCATTATACAAATGTTTAAACAAACCATCGACCAAAGGAAAGTACAAGGATAGGGTTATTTCCTCAATCTCATTATTATCTGAGATTGTTTATTTGTCAGTATCTAATGGGACATATTTATTATTTATGTCCATGTTGTATTAAATTTTTTTAAAAAGGAATATTTTATGTTTTTATGGAAGGTATGCTTTAACTATATTATCATTTTAAATTTTTTTATATATTTATTTTTTCTAAATATTTCAATTAATTTCCTTGTTTTCCAAATGATTTTAAGGATTTATTTACATAGACATGATTATTTTAAAGTGTTATTTTCTTTCAAAGTTTCAATGTTGTATGGGTCACTATGAATCAAAAATCACTTTTAAATGACTTATTTTATAAATTGTGTGACTTTTAAATGATTTATTGAAAAGGGGTATTTCTCTCAAAGAGTTTTATTGATTATTTTCAACTATGTCAACATCCATTATTGGATATTATTCTTGATTGTGGTTGGTTTACTATAATACAATCTTCCATATTGTGTTGAATGAGTTATGATATGTTTGACTATGTATGTTCTATTTTTCTACCATTCATGGTTTATGGATAAAGTATTAATATTTCGTATGCTAGTATTAATACGGATGTTTATGATATGTTTCAACCTTTTCATATGAGTAATTCATTGGACTTAGTAAGTGATGGGTGGGGCCCAAAATAGCTCCTTGATTCATCGATAGGTCTCATGAGACAAAATAGTGTCTTGGAACAAGGCCGTTACAAAAGCTTTATTTGTATTCTTGGCATGAGGCCTTGACTACATGGTTATGATGTCTATCATTATGCATTCCATCATTATGAAATTAGTTATTAATATTACATGTGATTATACAACTAGTAGAATATCCCAGTGAATAAGTAAATGGAATTATTTTATTTATCTTTTCCATATTATGATGAAATTTAAGTTTAAAAGACTTTTTTAGTCTCATACATTGTCTTAAATGTTTATTCTTATTTATGATAGTTTCTGCTATATTTTTATCCTTACTAAGAATCTGAGCTCACCCTTTTCTTATGTTTTATTTTTACTAGGATGCGAAGAAGCATGTTATGATTGAAATGTTGGATTAAGATAGGAGAATAATGGAATTATCAATGGATTATTTATATTGTGTTTTATTTTAGAAATTTTTATGTAACCTTCATATATGTAATCTATTTTCCATGACTGCAAAACTGATCGGTCCTTTGAGACCTGATTCCTTGTAATCAAGCCAATGTATTAAAATAATTCACTGACTCTGGGTAATTGGGGTCAGGGCGTTACAATTGGTATTATAGGAAGTTTAGCAATAACCATTGAAATTATATTTGGATAGACTATGATTATGAAACATTACCCTAAGATAGACTTTGAGGATTAGTATAGAAGAACATCCAATTTTTTTGGTAATGGATATATTATGTGGGTTTCACAAGAAATACATCCCTTTCTGTATATGAGTAGGTAAAGGCAGCTCTGGTACATATGTACCTACATGTGAAAACTCCAATAAGGAGTTTCTGGCTTGACTTGGGATAACCTGGTACATGACAATGGTCATTACTGCACTCTTGGTAACAACACCTCTGGGGGATATGCTTAGGATAATTTACATTTTCTTTACAAACCATTATGATGGATTTATGAGTAAATATCAGCTCAAAAAAACATTTTATTATGATTATGGATTATATGGATAAACTGTTCAATTTAAGTTAGGTATTTTAAAAGTCTGGAATTTTTCATTGTGATTCATAAACTAACCTAGTGTATGCCATGGTTTAGAAATGGTGCCCAGTAAAAGGAATGAGAACTCCATAAATATGCATGATCCAAAGTGTAAGAAGGATCATATCATTCATGGTCTTAAGAAAAATATTAGAAGAGAAATGGGATCCCACGTATTCTCATCATATTAAGAAATAGTATCGTGTGTTAATAAGATAAGTAAAGAATTATATCAGTCATATGGATTTAAAGGGAAGCCAGAGAACAAAAGGATGGTAAGGATAAAGATGGATAAAGGGAAGAAGAGAAATAACGATTTTCATATATGTGATAACTGTGGAAGGAATCACCTAGGTAAATTCTAAAATGGAATGAAAGTTTATTATAAGTGTAGAGAAAAAGGAAACCAAGTACGTGATTGAAAGGGTAAGAAAAAGGCATCAAATTTAAAATGCTTCATCTGCAAGGAGTTGGGACACTATATGAATCAATGTCCCAATCATCAGAGTATACCACAAATGATACAATTGGATAATAATCAAGTTATGATACTACCACAGATGAAGAGGATTGACTAGTGCTCTTATGTTGTTATTAAATAATTATGCCATTTAAGTGTTGTATCAATCATGTACTAGTTATAATAATTATGGAGTATATAAGGATTGTACTGTAGTACTATTTCATTAAAAATTTGAGATTATATGGTACCAAGAAAAGTGACTCAATAGCAAGTTAAACTCATTGGAAAATACATGGTTGAAGGAATTATAAATTTTAATAATATCCTGATACTGAGGTAATGATTTTGGAATAAGAGATGATTGATTTGGATATATTATATTGGATATTATTAACTACCTTGGAACTAATTAATGGTTTGTTAATTCCATTATAGTTGGAGATTACCACATTTTTATATTTAAGGAGTATATCCAGTATTTTATGTTTTACAGAAGGAATAAGTAAGTACATACCTTTTCAAATATGTTTTTCTTGTAATTCATCTTATTACAACATTTTAAGAGAATATATGATGAAGGTATTTACATGTATATTATGTGAACTTATTAATAAACTTTGAACTGTGAGTTTGGATAGAAGTAATGTAGATAAGTATAAAGGTTGGAATGGATTAAGATTGACATTAGATATTATTTTTAAGTTTAAATAAATTCTTGATATTATTTTTGGATTGTTAAAAAAAGGAAAACCTAGAGGTCGGGTGACAACCCGTCGTGTCCTACAAGGCTGTAAGACTTGAACCCGCAACCGAAGGGAACAAGGGTACATCACCTACCATTGGCCAACGTGATGTCCCATATTATATAATGTAGTTATTTTAATACGTCTGACAGATGAATTATAAACTCATTTTTTGGAACCCTATACAACTAGGATAAATATAATATTTTTGAGTTATATTATCTTTTTGGAGTGAAAGATGAGTTTGTTGTAGAAATTAGTTTAAGTATGGAACTCTTCTTGTCAAGTATTTTTATCTTATTCTATGTATAAATTAATAATTAAAGTTTTGGGAAAGGATCTTAAAACCAAAAATGTTTTATCATAATACCTTATGTTTTCATGAACTAGAAATATTTTAAGTCATCATGGATTTATGGCTTTGAGGTCCTCAATTCTCTAGTTATTGTTTACTTATTTTGTGATTGAGGACCACAATCTCTCCCAATAAATATCTTTGTTTTTTCTCCAATTATGTGTCTCAAATTTAGACCAATATTATCTAATTCTAAATCCTAATTTGGTGGTGACTTTTTCATTTCTCTTTCCCTCTTATTAAGAATAAATTTTATTAACTCTGTATCCGATGTGGGTTTTCCACTAAGGTATTTTCTATTTTTAACATTTTATTTTTGAATAAAAATTTCAAATTACGAGGATAAAATTTATTGAAAGAGGGGATAATGTAACACCCTAGTATTTCATAGTACATTATCACTTTAAAGTAATTCAATATCATATGCTACATGCAACACCAAGTTCGAGTGCACCACAACTTACCAAACTAGCCGTTCAAAAAGCAGTTATGAATAGTATTAACTAAATTTCGAATTTTATATACTTCATATTATTTTAGAATCTATATTATGTGTTTATTATACATAATATAAAAACAAATTCATTTTTTAGATAAAAGAAGTATTTTTCAAAAAAATCAATTTTGCAGCCTTTTAATAGAGAACCCTTTTTAAATCCAATATTTGACACTTTTGTATATTAAATTTAATGAAATTAAATTATTCATTAGAATCTGGAGATAAAAATTTTGTCTAGATAAAGTTTTGGTACTTTTCTAATAACTTTTATATTTTGATTAATATTGAAAAATACTAAATTTTAATTGAAAAATACTAAATTTTAATTGAAAACAACTTTTTTAATCAAAATAATATATTGTGTAAAATTATGAATTTAAGTTGTTTTAAAGTATAATTAGATTATATTTATATCATTTAATATAATGTATGTCATTGAATGTAAATTCACTTTTAAATTGTACATAAACACATGTCAATCTTTTGATAGTTTTTACTTCTTAAAAACTCGCTTTCTGGTTTTGACAATGTGAATTAATTTTAAATTAATTAATGAAACTCATATGTTTTAAATTTGGTAAAATAGTCATCATTTTTGGAATCAAAGAATCAAAATTTTCTTAGGGTGAATTTTTGGTATTTTTCTGAAAACTTTCAATTTTTGATGAATAGTGAAAAACAATGCATTATTGTTTAAAACCGAGTTTTATTTAAATTATTATTATTATTATTTAAATTTATTTTAAAGTAAAAATAGAAACATAATACCTATATTAGTTCAATGTAATTCATTGGATTCATTTTATAATAAGAGTATATGTATAAAATTTTATTGAATTTTTAATATCTTTTACCCACCTTCTATGTGCATTTGAAAATTTGTATAAAATGTAATTTTACCACTTCTGTGAATTGAATTTAAAAAATATGAGAGACATAATTGACATTAGTCAGTAAAATGTGGTTCAATAGGTTGAAAATAATATTTTGGGAATAGTAACTTTTGAATTTTATTTACCATGGTTAAAAGTAAATAGGGTAATTAAAGGTGAAAATGATATTATAATTACCCTAACACATGTCCTAATTCAATTGGATAAGTTTATTTATACCAAAATAAACCTTAGTAATAAAATATGATCCTTTTGGTCCACTTGGATTAGATTAGGACATTTATTATTATTTTATTTAAAGAAGAGTTAAAAGTGTTAAATTCAAAGTTTAATAACTAAAACATTTTAAATATAGGGTTATATATAAGATAAATTGAATTGTAAATATTCATTAGAAAGATAAAAATATTTCCTACATCATGAAACTTTATTTATAATTTTTAGACCTTAAATAATTAAATTTATTTATGACACAATGATGATGTAGTAATTACCTTGTAAATGAATGATTAAAATAATTTATATTATAAATATAAACATAAATGTAAATTGAGACTTTTGATGCACTAAACATATTTTATAGGTTAATATGAATTTTTAGGGTTTCTGTAATGTATTATTTTCTAAGTAATCAATTTTTTTCACTTTCACAAAAACCAAATATAAATAGTGTCAAAATTGACATAAATGAGTTTTCAAAAAAAAACAATATTATTAAATTATATAATATATGGTTCAGAAAAAGAACTTATATAATGATAGATATTTCATTAATTAACCACTTCAGATTCTACTGTCATTTTATGATAAATTTATTAACCATTTAATATAAAAATACAAGAAGACATTTTAAAAGCTAAACTATTTAGATAAGAGTTAAATCTAACAGATAAGGTTAATATAGTGACCTAAACTTATCTAAAACCTATTGGTTGAGAGTATTTATAGCCATACCTACCTTATCATATAAATAAATACATTTTAATCTATTATAAACCTATAATGATTATATAATAAAATAATATTTCAAGCTTTTCCTAAAGTGACCCTCACCTCTCTTATAAAAGGCTACTTCCCCCTCTCACAAAATCACATCTCAAAATCCATTTGGCTCGGCCAAAGACTACTAAAGTACTTTTCCAAATACCCGAACATAAACTTAGAGGAATTAATTTTATCATAACACAACCTAAGGATCCATTTTGATCAAATCAAAAGGAAGAACCCGAATAAGAGGCAATTACTTCATCACCATTTTGAAAGTTCTTTTCTTCTTCCACTTCTTCTTTCTTTGATTTTTCCATACCAGATTAATAAATCTAGTAACTTATACATTATGAGATGTTATTATAAATATGGTAAAACTATATTCATTATTATATCAATCCTTTGAATGAAAAATTCACCATACGTGCATACCTACGGCTAACCGTCTCCACATCGTGATGTAGTTAGTTATTCAACACTTCATTATTTAGATGGGTATAATAATGAGTATAATTGATTTAAATAATAAATATAACATATTCATTATTCATTATATATAGTATACCATCCAATTACATATGATTTCACCATCAATAGAAAGATATCATCACTCATGCGTGCTTTTGGATTACCGTCTCCACGACGCGATGAGATTCATTTCCACGTTAACCATTCAATAATGATTATAAAAATATATATTATTAATAAGTCTATAATATATAACCTAATTATGATACTAGATATATATATATATATATGTATGTATGTATGTATTTACATAAATCTCATTCTCTTACTTCTATTCAATACGATATGAAAACGGAAACAATGTTTATGCGTACGTACGACCTACCGTCTATATAAAAAGTGTTTTCCATTTCATATATATATATATATTGTATACATATTTATATTATAAATATATATGATGAATAAATAATATTTTATATTCTGGAAGCAATTAAATCATAATGTAAGTGATACGATCAAGAATAACAAGTTAAAACATATATGATAGAGAAAGCGATTATTACCCGAAATATTATTTTAGCATATAAATTATTATTAAATGGGTAGTATAAACCCATAAATTAATAAAGTATCATATAATAAATATGAATATAGTTCTGGTATAATTTAATAACATATTATGGTCATTATACAAGAGGTTAAATGTACCCTCGACCAAAGGAAAGTACAAGGTATGTGTTTTTTCCTCAATCTCATTATTATCCAAGATTGTTTATCTATAAGTATCTAATGGGACATTTGTACCATCTACATCCATGTTTCATTAAAAAAATTTAAAATGGAATATTTTAAGTTTTTATGAAAGGGACTCTATAAATATATCATCATTTTAAATGTTTTAATGATTTTTTATCTAAATATTTTAATTGATGCCCATGTTTTCAAAATGATTTTAAGAATTTATTTACCTAGATATGATAGTTTTAAAGTGTTAATTTATTTAAAATGTTCCAAAGTGGTATGGGAAAATTTCATTCAAAAATATATTTTAAATGACTTCCTTTATCAATTGTGTGACTTTTAAATAATTTCTTGAAAAGGAGTACTTCTCTTAAAGAGTTCTATAGATTAATTTCAACTATGTCAACATCCTTTATTGGATATTATTCTTGATTGAGGTTTATTTACTATAATACAATCTTACATATTGTATTGAATGAGTTATGATATTTTTGACTATGGATGTTTTATTTTTATACAATTCATGGTTTATGGTTAAAGTATTAACATTCCATATTCTAGTTTTAATATGAATGTTTATGATATGTTTCAACCTTTTTGTATGAGAAATTAATTGGACTTAGTATATGATGGGTGGATCCCGCAATAGCTCCTCAATGCATCGGTAGGTCTCATGATACATACTAGTATCTTGGCACAAGGCCTTGAAAAAATATTTATTTGTTGTCATGGAACAAGGTCTTGACTATGTGGTTATGATGTCTGACATTATGTATTCCATCATTATGAAATTAGATATTGATATTACATGTGATTATTCGACTAGTAGAATATCCGTGTGAATAATTAAATGTAATTATTTGATTTATCTTTTCCATATTATTCAGAAGTTTAATTTTAAAAGGATTTTTTTAGTCTTATACATTGCCTTAAATTTCTATTCTTATTTATGATAGTTTCTGTTATATTGTTCTACTTACTGAGCATCTGAGCTCACCCATTTCTTATGTGTTATTTTTCCCTGGATGTGAAGAAGTTTGTTATGATTGATATGTAGGGTTAATCTAGTATAATAATAGAGTTCTCAAAGGATTATTTATTTTTTATTTTATATTATAATTTCAATGTAATGTTCATATATGTAATCTATTTTCCAAGACTGTTAAACTGATCGATCCTCTGGGACATGATTCATTGTAATCATGACAATGTATTAAAATAATGCAACGACTCTGGGTAACTGGGGTTGAGGAGTTATAGTACTTAAGGGATAAAAGGATATAATACACATTTAGATACCTCTATGGAATTAAGATCTTATCTTCTAGAGTCAATTGGTAGAGGAAAATCTAATCATGGGTAGTTTCTATTGAAAAGTAAATTTAAGTTTAATAAGATATAATATATTCATACTATATATGGTTGTTTATTTATATATTAGGTTCATGGGGGTATAATTACATTAAACACACACACAAACACACCACACACAATTATTGTAAAGGTAGGTCATAGACCCTCAAAGGGATATAACACCCATCAAGACATATTTATTCAATACATTCCCCAAAGGACCAGTGAGAATAAAGCCCATTACATGGCCGAAAGGCCCACAAATTGGCATGAAGGACCAGTACATTTTCATGCCTTCATTATACTGCCCACGTCATCAAGCTTGCATCATAAATACATCACCTCCTTCCCGTGTTTGATACAATTTCATCTAATTAATTTATCTCTTCTCTAATTATGGACGTATTGAACCTTCCATCTGAATGAATTCACTATTTGGTGGAGATATTGAATCCTATTAAGAAGAATAAGGATATAATATTTCAATTTACCTCAATACTTAACCCTATTTATGATTTCATGATAGCATGGTATTTTTTTTTCTAGATATGTATTTCATTAAAATTATTCTATAAATGGATTTGATTATTTAATTTAAAGAATATGTTAATTTTTTTCATCAATGAGTGGTCTTTATATCTTCTGATGAGAATTAATAGTTATTTAAAGAAGAATGGAATCCTATATTGAGTTAATATAATACTCAAATCCCAAAATTTAGTAATTTTTCATGCTAGTTAGAATCTCTTCTTTTGGAATCTAGTGTGGGGAATTCATGGAATGAACTCCGTCTGATACTGAGATATTTTCTTGTGTTATTTCAATATAATTTATCTAGGATTCCTCTAAAGGATGAAATAGATTATCTATTGATCATTTTTCTAGAGAAAAACTTGTCTCATTTCCTTAATGTCATATGAATATTATAGAAATAAAAGATTTAAATATTTAGATGGATGAATTAGAAAGTATGAGATTCATTCACCAAAGTGTTTCAACTTTTCTAGTTTTTGTGTTCTTTTCAAAGAACACTGATGGAACAAGAATATATGTATTGATTATTGAAAACATAATAACATATTTATGTTGAACTACTAACTTCTTCCCCATTTTCGTGAACTATTTAATCAATTTAAACAAGATAAGTAATTCTTTAATATTGATATCAAGTTTAGATTTCATCATCTTATATTGAAGGATGATAATATTCATTAGATTAATTTTTAAAGTAGATATAGTAATTCTAAGTATCATTTGATTCTATTTGGTTTAAAATATTATCTTATAGTTTTAATGGGGCTTAATAACCAAAACATCCATAGATATATTGACATTTTTTCATAGTATTCTTGTATAAAATTTTGGTCTATTAAAATTAAGAAGATGATAATGAGAATCACTTAAGTCTCATGTTTGTATTTATTATAGATCATTGGTTGTATACAAAGATATTGAAGTTATATTTCTAGATCCATGAAGTGAATTTATTTTGACACATGAATTTTTAAAAACTTATATCTGGTTATCCTAAAAAAGTTGAAGTTGTTATTCCTATGGATGTTATGAGATATATCTTCAAGATGAGGTGATTCTTGGGTTTGGAAGTACACTATTGGAGGTTTTGTAAATAATTTATAATATCTATCATCTCTATTGATGAATACCACTTATAAAGGGTTGAAATTTTCTTGGATTTTATAATTTAAGGAATTATTTTATAAATTAATGAAAATATTGGAATAATCTTTACTTCTATTTTTTTGAAACATATAGATGGTTTTATTTTCTATTTTGATTCATTAAGTATGGGTATGAATTACTTTCTTATATATAGAAATCATGTTTTGTAGTTTTTCTCTTTATACCAATATGTGAAAAACTACCCAATCTATGATCATTAATTGGTTGTTTTTATTCTTAATTTGAATTCATGGAACCAATATATATCCAGTTAATATTTTATGGTCAATATTGACAATAAAATTCTAAGTACTATCTTTTCACAAAATTAGTTGAATATCATATAGAGGTATTGTATAGAATACCATTAAAAATTTTATTCTGACCACACCTATACTCTCAGAAAATGTAATATTGATTTTAACACACTAAGTAGAGTGTTTCTATCTCATGAGATAAGGGGATCTGATAATGAAGGTAAAATGATGAGTCTCTTTTCAAATTTGAGACTCAAAGTAAGAGAGGAGAATGGGTTAATGATCTTATCTAATGTGTAAATTACCCCTTCTATTATTGAGTTGATTCATCAAGATCATCGATTAGATTACGAATTCAACTATATTAGAGGAATTTTAAATTATGGGATACTTATATTGAAAATAAAATTTCATCTAATAGTGTTAGTGGATTTATTAATCACCTTTTATTTCCTCTTTCTTTATTTTGGAATTGATGAAATATTTTATTATTTCTTGGTGGATTATTCTTATATGTGAAACCAAAATATACTATGATATGATGAGTTAATGTTGGTGGTCTAGTTTGGGATGGTATATCAATAATTATGTGTCATAATGGTTCTATTTTTAGAAAGTGAAACGTGGATATCAAAATCTTGTATTAATGCATTAACACTTACATATTTTTACCTATAATTTAGAGGTTGTATCTATAAATTTTATCATGGGATTTTCGTTTACTCCTCGATGGAATAAATAAAGTTGGGTTTTTATAGATAAGATGATTAAATCAACCAATTTTCTTCCTACCAAATATATTATCAGGGTTACACCCCACGATTATAAAATAACACTTTTTTTGATAACATATACAATATGCAATACTAAGATTAAATGAATTAAATATATTATAAAAATATAATTATTTAAACATAACTGTTATGACCTATCCATTATAATTAAAAGTGTGAATAGGAATAATCATATTATTTAACATATCTCTAAAGGTTCTATATAACCCAACTTTATCAGTTCGTTCTTAATAATAAGTACTCAAATGTTAGTAAAGTCGTTTTTTCTTCCAAAATTCATTTTCTTAAAAAATGTTTTTTATTTATTTTTCGAAGAAAATATTATTAATATTTTTTTTATAAATTTTAGATATTTTATTTATAAAATTAAAAAAATTATATTCTAATAACAATATTAATATAGGGTGAAAGTTTGGGAATTTTCTAAAAATGTCGATTTTTTTACGAATAGTAAAAACTGCCAATTTTTTAAATACATTCATTTATTTTCATTAAATCAAGTAATGAATTTGGTCTTAAAGTTATATATGATCCATTTTATTTATAATAATATAAATAATTTAATTTTCATTTTCATTTTTCATGATTTTTGTAAAATATTATTCTTATGCTTAAAATGAGGTTTTCTATAAACAGTTTTTAAGTGCATGTTGTCATTACATTTCAATTTACTAAAATAACCCCTATATATATGAAATTTATAAATTATATTTATAGATTAATAAATTTAAATCCAAATAATTAGAATCACTAGTCATATAGATAATGTAATATAATCTTATGCTTGAAAAATATATTTCATTAAAAATAGTTTTTCGACACGTTTAATGGGTTTAATATTAAATTATATTCTACCTATAATATTAATTTAATTAAAAAAAATTATTCAATATTTGGAATCAGAATAATTTATATTATATAATAAGTTTAACTAAATTTTTGTTCATAATGAGTAGTAAAAATAGAAAAAATATGTTATTATGGGTTATGTTAAAACTGGTTTACCAGGTGGTTAAACTAAACAAGTAAATGGAATAAATATTTAAAAATGATTACTTTTGAATATTGGAGGAATTTATTGTACATAAAACCCATTAAATCTATTATTTAACAATTTTGGAGTCACTTGTCTTGAGAGTGACTTCCCATTATTGAATAGTTTTGGATATTAACAAAAATGTCACTCCCTCTCACTTAAAAAAGGTAACCTCCACTCATCCACTTTACACACTTAAAAAATATTGTTCAGCTAATCCCTTACCAAATACATTCATTACTTCCCTCCCCATGTTCTATGACACATTTTTTTTATTATAAAGACTATACAAGTAGTCTTTATGTATAATCCAAAAGAGGTGGTCTGAAGGATTTTAGTTTATCTCCTACCTAGTGGGCGGCTGATGCCCTAGCGTCGATGGAGGCTTCAGTGACCCCTCCTCTTCCGTGGGAGGGCCATAAACCTTAGGAACACAGTGACCATCACCAGAGTTTCCAAGGTCGGGGTAGTGACTCCTTTCTGTTTTCTACAAATCAAACCCTCTCATTCTTCCCCAGTGTCAAAGTCTCTCGGAAGGTCCCTAGGATCCTCCAGGGATAACCAGTTACTCTGATTTATCCATAGTAATTCATCCAAGCTTCTTCTCTACTCTCTACGGCTCTTGTGGTTAAGTTTTTTCAGTTTCGGCTTGCGGTGGAGATGTTTGACTGGTATGTGAATGGGGAATGGGGTTTAAGTCAACATGCGGTTGTTGGGCTCCTGTGGCTAAGACATATTATTTTATATTTCGCCGACGAGGAAGATATGGTGTGGGCTTTGTCCATATCTGGTAGATCTATAGGTGGATTTCATTCCATATTATTCTCTGGTCATTTGTCCTGAACATTAATCTAGAACTGTCTACTTCATCAATTTGGCTTAAACTTCCTGGCCTCCCCTTACCCTTCTAGAATCCAGATCTTCTTCGGTCAATTGACAATTCAATCAGTTGCTTCTATGCACGGATCGGAGTAAATCCACCCTTAAGCATCCGATCATGATATGCATATGTGTTGAAATGGAACTCTCTCGGCCCCCACCAAACATGGTGTGAATCGTGATTGAGGGAGAATAAAGGTATGTACAACCCATTGTTTATGAATCATGGATGAGGTTCTGGTCTTCCTGTTATAGGAAGGGAAACTACCACTAGGATTTCCGCAAAAGGGATCCAAGTGTTTTCTTGGTTACACCTCCTACTATGTCTAAAGGGATCTTAGCTTTGGATGTGACAAGTGAAGCATGATCTATTCAAGCTTCTAATTCATTTGGGACTGAGAAGGGGTGCAGGGATATCTCAAGAGGTACATGAATCCCCTTCCCGCACCCCCCTTATTGAGGTGACCCAGGGTGTGTAAGATCATGGAGCCCCTGAACCTTCAGGTGAAGAGATACAGTGGTAGGTCTTTCCCCCTATGGAGGGTACTCTAGGTTTTAGGATGGGTGTTCTTCAGGCGCAGTGAAGAATGCAACACCTAAATAATCTATGGCACTATTTTCAGAAGTTTTTTCTTGACTGAGAAGGGATTTGGGTGTTAGTCCTTTTTCAAGTGGACCAGCGGTGGCAATAAAGTATTGTGAGGTTTGTCTTGGGGAGAGGTTCCCCCACTTAATTGCAGATTCAGCTAGGCGGCCAAACCCCTTCAGTATGACCTTTGAAACATGTGTGATTTCAGTTAGGCACCTTATCCCCTCCACTTGCATTGAAGTCTCTACTCCAGGTGCTGGTGTACATACTCAAAATGTGGGTTGTGAAGACACACAAAATCAACCTAAGTACATGGTCCATGGATTTGATCCACCTAGAGGTTCATAGTTACCCAAAAAGGTCTTACAGGCTGGTTCATCCTATGTTAATATGGTAAAGTTTGGCAGTTTGGCTATCCTTTCTCTTAATCGTTTTGCAATGTTGGAAGGCAAAGAGAGTTATGTGGTTGAGGAAGTGGATTTATATGAGAATTTATGTGAGTATATCATTACCTTATGTCTGGAGGGTTCTCAGAAGGATAGATATTCTAACTCGGATTCCCCTGTCGAGCCAAAGGAAGTGGAACTTTTGGAGGAATACATTATATTCTCATCAAAGAAAGGTAATAACACCATCAAAAACTCATAAAGTTTCATAAAGAACCCTCTAAGGTCGAAAAATAAAAAATAATACTCATTCTTACCTAGACCTCCTATCACTAGATCCTCAAGAAAAGGGCAGATCCCTCAGAAGGTTCCCAATCCTGCGGTGAAAAGGCTTGAACCCCCTACTAGGAAATCACATATCACTGATCTAGAGAACACAATAAAGGAGACAATTGTACCAAATATCCATAAACATGGGAAATAATTGATGTAATTTAATGAATGGTTAACCGTTCTCAATTTCAAATAAGATTTCTTGGACAAGAGATTGGAGGTCATCACTACGCAAGTGGAGTTTGACAGGCTGGTAAAGAGGCAGTTCTAGGCAACCCTTTCTTAGGAGAAGGGTGATTGGGCCCATAAAATACTCATAATTTTGGCACATTGATTTTATGGGAATCATATTATAGTGTAAGAGCTCATAAAAACATGGTACCATATATATTAAACCTTTGAAAACATCCACAATGTGGATCAGGATTAGAAGGATCCTAGCCTCTAATGGACTCTTCTCTTAGGTAATGTCTCTAAAAGGCTCAAACTACAACTCATTGATTCCACTATTTCATATGATGTTGATTGAATGGATATCTGTGTACTGTATTGGTTTCTCACATTTCCTAAAAAGTTTTTTTTATAATTAAAAACATATATTTTTAAATAAAGAGGTGGTCTGAAGAAGAGGCATCGTTTTTAACCACGCGTCTTTTTATTTTTTTATCCTCCTCCTTTAAATATTACTCAATCATGATTATATAAAAACAATATTATATACCATATATTATTATGTTATTATATTAATGGAATAACCTAAATCCCTGTCATATCATATTGGAAATGAAACCATCTTTAATGTGTATGGAGGACTACCACCTCGTGAACTGATGTAATTCATTATCCATCATTTCCTCTCACATTTATAATAATGGATTTAAATTTTACATATTATATTCATGAAATATTAATGATTATATTAATTTAATATATTATATATCTTCTTAATTTACCATCCATTTAAATATGATAATGACGTTCATGTGTATGCTAGACTACCACCTCACGAAGCGATGCGAATCGTTTTTATTACCACGTTACAAGGATGAAAAATATAAGTGTATCTAAAATAATAATATGATATTTATGATATTATTATAATTATTTAAATATAAATTAACACATACCTTATTTCCATCACAATCGTTAAAAATGGTAATATTACAAATGCGTACTTACGACCTACCGTCTCCATGATTGTAAAGTAGACCACTTTTCATGGCTATAATCCAAAATTATTTTTAAAAGTATAATTTATACATAAAATCATAATAATTTCATGATTATTATTCTAAATAGTATGGAAGAATTACCCCTTTTATGATGGTCAACACACTGATTCCATTTTGAAATTATGAACTGAGCATCCTCAAAACACCCGACATAGACATAACAGTTTAAGTAATTAAATACATCATTAAAATAAATAATGTAAATGGATTAAGTATAAGTGATTAAACCTGTAAAATTTTATTAAGTAATTAAAAAATTTATATATTTTTATTATAAATGAGATGAAATATATACACGACAAAGTTTGTACTCGGGGTAAGAGTTTCATATCAAAACATCATTCTATGAGACAAATGTTCTTTTATATACATAAATTTTTTAAATGTGGAATATAATACCCATATAAATATTATATCATGAATCATTCATATTTCCTCATATTTGAAGTTTCAATTCATTTACTCCATTCAATGGAGTTATGATTCAAAAGTTACAAAATTAGTAAAGGTTTATGTTTCAGTTTTTTTTTAAATTGGGATTATTTATCCTGAAATTTCAAATATATGAAATTATTTATAATTATCTAATAAACCCCATTTATTTTTATTTTACATTGGTTATTTATTAAATTTTCATACAATAGAACCATGTTTAACTCAATTTTACTTAATATTATTGAGAAAGGGTTTTCAAGAAAAGATGAATCCATTTCTCTCTTTGACCGAAAATAATTTTTCTTCCATATCCTTGTTTTATAGAAATACTTTCAAGAATGTTTTTAACATTCTCAAAATGATGTATTAAACAAAAATTTTATCCCAAACAAGAATTTTTAAAAAATTTATTGAAGTAATATTCTTGTTTTTCTCATAGTGAGGAACTTTTTAAACCTTTTTACAATAGTGTGAAAGGAAATTTGTTTACAAATATAGAATGTATGAAATTACCCACAATCATGAACACTAAATTTTTTTAGGATTCCCTTATAAATTTTAAGGGTTAATTTTAAAGAAATATTTTATATAATATTTTTGATGTTTTTAAATTTTTAAGAACTAATTAAAAAGTTAAAAGGGTATTTTTCTAAATAAATATTCCTATTAATCTTTTAAAAATGTTTTCTTCAATGAAGACAACCTTGGATGTTATGGGTTTATTTTAGATTATGTATATATTCCAGTCACATATATACATAATCTATTCTCCCTTGATTTTATATTATAGTAAATTCCTTATGTTCATTTCTCAAATTCCTTCGTTATGAAATTTTATTTGATTCTGGTTGGAGACAAGATTATGCAACGCATTTTTTTCCATGGGTAATTTTTATGTTTATGAATTATGATTTATTTCTATTTTATGAAACAATTAATCATGAACATGGTATGATGTCTGCACCCAAATAGTACTCCACTTCATTGGGTAAACATTTGGTCTCATGAGGAATCATGTATGAGATTTTGGAGTAAACCTAATCCATTATGGGACTTTGTCCACCAGGTGATAATGTCTAAGAAATTAGCCTTTACTCATGTTTATGTCATGACATATATTACAGATAAATTTCTTTTTATGACATAATCTTATGAGACTTTTTTATTTATGTTATTATTTCATATAACTATTCCTGACCCTTCTCATTTATGATATCATATTATACTTTTGATTCAAAATATATGCTTCTTTATCATGTTTATTCAATTATTTGGATTTTTAGATCACCCCTTTTGTCTATATATTCCATTTTTATCCTAATTAGTTTGATAACTTGAAAGAATTTTGGAAAAAAAAATTGGAAAATAAAATAAAAAAGCTCAATTTGATGTATTAAGAACCTAGTTTTCAAAGGACAGCAGGACTCATGATGTTGGGTGGTTATTAATGGGTGTTCAGGTTAAAAATCATGTAATAAATTTTTTAAAAATATTATGTCACTATATTTGTATCAGAGGAAATGGTTTATTTAAGAATTGAAAAATATGATGAGAAAACTTCAGTGAGAACTATAGGGATAAGTATGAGGTAAATTCTAAGTATATGAAAATATCTTGTAATATTGGTGAAGGATATAGAGAGTAGTTTTTGAGTAATTCCGTTCATGTCTAGATAATACAAGTAGATTTTAATGTTGTATAGTCATACCTAGGGTTAGTAACTCTAAAAAGGGTTCATTGAGATGGACTTGATCATCAACTTGTGAATAAAAATGGGCCTTGTAGCACACTTGGTTTCTCACTCCCCGGGAATATGAATTGGAAGTTCACAAACGATTTACGAACCATTATAAAGGACTTAAAAATAAATTTTCATGTTAAAAAACTACTATGAAACATTACCATAGATAAAATAGATTAAAACCTACTGAATCATAAGTCAAGATATAATTATCATTTATCAATTATTCCTTCCAAGTATATATGTTTCCATTTTTTATGTTTATTAGTTAACATATTCTCATCTTTTTCTTCTTCTTTTATTCAATGGTTGTAAATATCAGAAATAATGACAACAACCAATGTCATGGGAAATGTAGTGGTTTCACTAATGAGATTCCTATCCTAATGGTAATTTTAGTTAGACATATTATAATCTTGGGAAATGGGCTTTCTATAATTACAATTAAAAATTTGTTCATAAATTTGTTTCTAAACACATCAAAGAAGAGAATTATGGTGTCCCATGGAAGTTGAAGTTTTAAAGATAGTAAATAAAAAAATATTAAATTTTTAACATGTTAAATATGTAATAAGATGAACAGTGTAAATTTCCTTAAAGAATATGGAAGATTCTTCATATGTGGAATAAGAGGTAAAATGAATTTAATTTCAAGAAGAAAAATAAAGAGTCCAGTTAATAAGATGTAAGGAAATAAAGTTCAACCTATGGAACCACAAAAAGTTTAATGTCCTAAATGTTTGGAACTTGGTCATTATCAAATCCAGTTCCCTAATACAAGGATTAATTATTAAGGGGTTATTTTATAAAAAACATTAAAGTGGAATGATAAAATTGTTTAGGTTTTTAAAATCGATAATCATATTATTGATGTGTTTTTATTAATGGTATCATGAAACTTTTAATAATCATTCTATAATAGCTTTTCTCGAAGGGTTTTTAAGATTATTTTGAATGATAATAATGAAATTTAAAGTTAATTTAATTATAATGTTTTATTTTATGGAATAAATGTGTTTGATGAAATGATAATCTTTCTTATGTTTTTTATATTCAGGTAATTATCTTCAATTAAAATTATATGATTTTATTGAAAATGATGAGATGGATAGAAATCCATAGAGGTTAAAAAGTGATTTCATGGATAATTTTTATTTTTTAAGTGTTCATCATATTGTTGAGAAAATTATATAATCAAGGTGAATTATAAATTTTATTATCACTTTTTTACATGGTTTTAGATAAATGACAAGATTCAAGATAGGAAACAACTCATTGCATCTAGTAAGAAAATGGGGGCTTGAACCTAAAATCGAAGGGAAAAAGGGTGTAGTTCCTAATAATGACCTATGAAATGTACTGGTTAATATATTTTTATACATAAATTATTTCATCAATAAATATTAATTCAATTTTAGGAATCACAATTTAGGATCAAATACTTTTGAGTATTTATAGTTTCTAAGTGATTAATGTTATTTTTTGAAATATTTTATTGTGTTGAAGTATATATGACCCATAGTTCTATAGTTTGATTTAAAATGAAATATTATTTGGAAAGATAAAAATTAAATCCATGAATTTTTAGGTTATTTGGGATGTATGGTTATTTAGTTATGGAATGATTTAAGTTGAACTTTGGATATGGAGATTAATATGAAAGCATGTTCATTTTCAGATATTTTATGACCTTATGCTAAACATTTCTGGTTTTTGTTAATGTATAAAGACATGAGGAATATCTTGAAATCATTTTATAGAATTATGTGATCTATTATAAGTTAATTTAGTGCTTCAAGATAAGAAATTCATTTTCAGTAGTCATTATTGGGAGAAACTAATGATATTATGGAAAAAATTGATTGGATACTGAAATTATACATGTTAATTAAGTATATTTACTTTTTCCCTTAATCTATATAGTAATGTAATCCCTGAATGCTATTAAAAGGATATTTAAATAAAAAAATTACCCTATTACCTTCATATCATAATAATCAATGGTCTTTTAACTCATTAATGATTTATGGTTTTGTGGTCATTAAATTTACATTGATCATTCACTTTATTGTGATCAATAATATCTAATTATCTCTACAATTATTTACTTTTTTCTTACATGTAATCATTTTTAGTTCCCACTATTTTTTCCAACTTGGAATCCAAGTTATTGTTTAATAAAAATCACCATTTAATTTCCCTTTCCCTCTTTTAAGTGTAAATTTTATTAAACCTTTTTACATTGTGGATTTTTTCACAAAGGAATTTTCAAATGTCAAACTCAGAACAACTTAAAATATCAAGGATGTAATTTATTTAAGGGGGAATAATGTGAGACTATTATTTTCAAAAATAACACTATGTTCAATGACATATACAACATGAAACATCAATATTAAATGAAAAATGATATATAATTAATATATTATTATTTAAACGTAAATAAATTAACATAACTATTAAAATTGGTGGTATAAATAGGAATAACCATACTGTGAATAATATCTCTAAATTTTTTATATAAGATAAATGAATTTATTAATTCATAATAAAAATTACACAAATTTTAGTAAATCCATTTTATGCTTAAAAAATAAATTTTAATCATAAATGATATTTATTATTTTTTAGAATAAAATAATATAATTAATTTCTTAAAAATTTATAAAAAATATTTTAATTTTTTAGACCATCATATAAATATTTACTTTGGGTGGAATATTGTGAGTTTTTTTCAAATACTATCATTTAATTCCATTAAATAAAGTAATCTAGAAGCACTAATATATTTTTTATTATATATTAAAGTGACATATGAAATATTTTATTTATAATAATCTAATTAATTTTCTTTGAATCTTTAATTTTCATGATTTTGGGAAAATATCATTTTGGCGCTTAAAAAAAGTTTTCTACAAACTGTTTTCAAGTGTCTAATGTCTATCCATTTCAATTAATTAAAATAAACCCTAAAAAATAAATTTTTAAACTAAATTTATAAATTATTTACCCAGTTATATAAATTTAAATTCTTATAATGATGATCGCTAGTCATATAGTTAATGTAAGATCATCATTTTCCTGAAAAATAGTTATTCCACATATTTTTTAGGATTAATTTTAAATTAAATTATAACACTTATATGGATTGAATTTTATAAAATTTATTCCATATTTTGAATCATAATAATTAATATTATATAATAAGTTAAACTTTGTTTTTTTTGTCTTAATGAATAGTGAAAACAATAAAATTTGTTACCATAGTTAATATTAAAACTAGTTTACTAGGGCTAAAACTAAAGAGGTAAATGAAATATCATGTTTAAAAAATGATTATTTTTGAAATTTGGAGGTTTTCATGGAAATATAACCATAAAATTCCATTATTTAATAATTTTTGAAGTGCTTCTCATGAGAGAAACTTCCCATTTTTGAATAGTTTTCAGTCTTTATAAAAATGTTGCACCCTCTCACTTATAAAAGGGAACCTCATATCCTCCCAATTCTGCACATGAAATGAATTTTGGTATATAACATACCTACCCAAATACCTTAATCAATTCTCTCCCCATGTCCTATATTCCTTTCCTTGAAAAAAAAATCCAATCTAGGAAGGTTTTTTGGATTTTACTAACGAGATTTTCCGTAGAAGAGGTATCGTTCTTAATCGTGCATCATTGTTTTATTTATTATTCAAACTAGTTCAATTATAAACTGATCATTGTGATATAATAACATAAGTATCTAAAATTTAATATTACTTTAATATATTAATTTAATAACCTAAATCTATATCATCTTTATTCATTTAGGAAACAACACCATTGTTCATGTGTATGGTGGACTGTCTCCTGACGAACTGATGTAATTCATTTTCCATCATAACCTCTCACGAATATCCATGATGATGGATTTAATTTTTATATATAAAATTCATGAAATATTAATCATTATTTAAGATTAATATATCACTTATATTTTACCTTACCATCCATTGAAAAATGACAACAAAATTCGTGTGTACTGTAGACTATCGCCTGAAAAAGTGATGTGATTAAGTTTTATTACCACATCACATGGATGGTTTATGTGAGTTTATTTAATGAAGTAATATTATATATATGATATTATGATCATTCATAAAAGTTAAAATAATGTTTAACATATTCCCATCATGATCATGGAAAAAAGGAATTTTTATACGACCTTTCGTCTCCATGATTGAAATATAGTTTATTTTTTCATAGCCATAATTCATGGTTATTTTTAAAAGTATAATTTATGTATTAAAATGAAAATTATGACATGGTAAATTTTTTATATATGATTTAACAATTATCCCTTTTACCATGGTAAACACACCCATTCTATTTTGAAATTATGAGTTGATCATCCTCAGAACACATGACGTGGACATAACTATTTAAGTAATTAAATACATAATTAATATAAAAGAAATAAATGGTTTAATTATAAGGAGTTATAACTATATATGTTTCATTAGGAAAAAATAATTTATATAAGTTTATTTTATAGGAGATAAAATACAAACATGATAAAATCTGCAATCAAGGTAAGGGTTTCGTCTCAAAATATTAATCTTTGAGACACATATTCTTTTATGCACCTAATTTCTTTTAAAGGGTGAATATAATACCAATTTACATATTATATCATGAATAATTCATAATTAATTATATTATAATTTACAATTCATTTACATCATTCATAGTAGTTATGATTCAAATTTTACCAATGTTGTAAAGGCTTATACTTCCATTTAATTTTAATCGGGTTTTTTTATTCGTGAATTTACATTGTAAAACATTATTTGATCATTGTATAATAAACCCCATTAACATTATTTTAATGTCTTTATTCTGTATTTTTTCAAGAAATATTACCATTTTCTTCTCTTTGGTACTTAAATTGACTGAGAAAATATTTTTACTAAAATAAAAAAGTTTTTTCAAGAAATATTCGATGTAATGTTCAAAATACATTTTCATAGATGAAGAAAACATTTCATGTCATGGATTACTTATAAATTATGTATATGTGTCTCTGAAATATATACCTTGCTTATTATTTCTTAATTTTATGTGGTAATACATGTGTTATTCTAATCTCTCAAATTCCTTGATTAGGAAATTTCCATTGATTATGATATGAGACAGATTATGATACCTATTTTGTTTCTATGATTAATTATTATGTTTATTACTTTTTATTGATTTCCATTTTGTGCCATACATAATCATGAAATTTTTTATGGGTACACCCAAAAAACTATCCAATTCATTAATAAAATCATTAGTCTAAAAAGTAATAATTTATAGGATTAGGGAGTAAACAAAATCAATTATAGGATATTATCCACCATGTGATATTCTCTATGAAGTTATCCTTGAATCATGTTTATGTCATGTTATATGTTGCTTACACATTTCATATTATTCCATGATCTTATGATAAAATTTTCTTCATGTTATTATCCCATGTTATTACTCTTTAGCCTTCTATTTTATAATATCATGTTATTATTTTAACTCTAGATTTATGTTTCCTTTTCAGGTTTATTACCTTATTAGAATTTTTAGAGAAACCCCTTTTGTCTATGTATTCCCTAGGTTTTCCCAGGTAATTTAGATGATTGAAATGATTTAGCATATCATTATTAAAAATTAAATAAAACTGTTATATTAGTCTCACTATTATATATTATGAACCTAGTCTTCCCAAAAAACTAGTCGTCATGATCTTTTGGTTATAATTATTGTATGTTTATATTAAAAATCACTTTATATTATGTATAAAATAATTGGGTCACTATAATTAAGGTTAATAAAATTTAGTAAATATATATGTAAGACATTGTTAAATTTTAATTTCTTGAATTAAAAAATTATCTCTGATATAAATATTTGTTTTACTACTTAATTTTGAAAATGTATTCAGGATGATATAGGGGATTCAGTGAAATTTATCATGGTGTATCACCATCAGATAGATGCTTTTACAAAGAGGGTGATTAAAATCATACAATATATGATACATTATTGTGTGTTGCATTTCGAAGGATCTTTGGATTACCGTCTATCATTGGAAGAATTTTAATATAATGACAGTTATCAATATTTGATAAATATTGATCCATTTGAGTTTTATATAGTCAACCATTCTATCCTTTATTATGTTTTTTTGAGATTTGTAAATAATCTATAGAGGGACACAGTATTACATAAAAGATGATAGAGAAAATTTAGATGACATAAAAGCGATTAATAATTGCTCAAAGTTAATCAAAATTCATTGTTGACCATCATTGTGGACTATTGGAATTATAAGTGAGAGATTAGGGATTTTTAAAATTTCCACCAACACTAGTTCATAGAAGAATTTGTAAACAAGGAAATATTATAATGATGTATATTTGTCCTTTTGAACTTATTAAAATTATCAGGACCCATCCGAAAGGTGTCTATGTTGTGACTACCCCAAGCCTGCCTCCAATAGGCTTGGGGATGATGAATAGAACCAATTCAGAATATCCCACTAATGGGAGGTATTTTACTTTGTAAATGTACATATGAATGCATATCTAAGCCCAAAATTCTAATATGTAAAAACACTAAGATACCAACCACAAAGTATAACATCAGAAAATTGGAAGGCAAAAAGGGCCAGAATATAAGCCCGCCAAAATGAAGTGTATGTAAAAGTGAATTAATAAGTTCCTAAAACTCATCCATAGAAAACCCTACCTGAATGGAAAGGTACTGGACAACTTCTTCAATCCATATGATCACACCCTGACTGTTTGGTCTCTCTAAGAACAACCTAGTACTGTTCCACCCAGGACTCTGTCAAAGCATCGATCTTCTGCACAATTCAAGACATGTACTGGAAAATCCCATGTAGGGGTGAGTAAATAATACTTAGTAGGACACCCTAAAACCTCAAAGTAAATACACAAATAATACCAAAAAGAAATAAATGAAGTATGCCACAAGAAAATACACAAAGTATACCACAAATAAATACACAAAGTATACCACAAAAAAATGCACAAAGTATACCACGAAGAAATACATGAATTATACCACAAAGAAATAAATAAAGTATACAAAAAATAAATACACAAAGTATACCACAAATAAGACACAAATTCATATATTATAGGTATAAGTTTATAGTACTTAAAATAGGATTATGTGACATAAACAACAAAATTCCCTGTATTGATAAAACACGTAGTACCGATCAGACACTCAGTCCCGATAAGACATGAATTTTTAGTAAGACACATAGTCTTAGTAAGACACATAGTCTCGATGAATCATGTAGTCTAAGAAAGTCATTTACTGACAGAAAGTCATGTAGTCTCAAAGTCACAACCAACCATAAGATTCTGATCGTAGCACACTCATTACGGGTGAACCTACTCATCAATCCATTAGTTCATATGTATAATTAAAAAAACTCACTTAGAGAATATCAAAATTATCGTATTCTATCAAGCGTACCAACGCTACAAATGGATCATCAAACTGACACACATTTTGAATGTTATGGTTGTTTTTGTAAAAAGGTCTGACCCCGGTCTGGTCCGGGTCCGATCTGACTCGCCAGACCCAGCCCAACCCACCTGTTGAACCGACCCGGTCCGGCCGACCCATATCGGCCCTGTCCAGCCCAAACCGGCTCAGATAGCTGGGTTTAATGTACTTCATCATGTGGGAGTGGCCCACACGCACGCGGTCTGGTTTGGTTCGCCGCACGTTGTCCTCCCTAAATGTTTCCCCTGGTCAACATGGCACCATGACACATCCCATGCGGCCATTCCATCTCATCCGCACACGCCCATGCACTTCATGTTCCCTACGACTTCATCACTTTAACGGGCCGCTCATGCGGTCGAGGCTCTCTCTGCGTGACTGAGCTGACTCCCACACAGCGCTGGTAACTACACTTCCATGCACAGTCATACACCACCAGTTACTGTCATTTGTACCGACCATTGGTACCCCTAGTTCTATGGGTTACCCACCTTTCTCTAGTTCTCTATTTTTCAAAACGAAGACACATCTGCGATCCTCAGGTTGCGATATTCACTTCCATGGGCTATGATCCATCTTTCCATTAATTTGAGGGTCCGACCATGTTCATAGTCTCTTGAAAAGTCAATCCATGGCCATGAGGATCCAATGGAGAAGAACTCCATGAATAGGGGAAGGGATAAGATAAAAAATATCCCGAAGGAATGAACCTTGACCTTTGTTCTTGTAAAACTCAATTCATTCGCATCAGAATGAAGAATGAAGAATTAAGAAGTCATAAAAATTATCTCCCCTTTTAAAACCCCACAACATAACACCCATCCAAAAGGTGATCGGACTGCAGATCAACCTATTCATGGGTTGGGCTGAATTTTTCATCGAATTCATAAATGGGTAAAGATCACAATGAAAACTACACCCTACCTAGAGTTTGGATCCTTTGTTGGCGAAGAACAGAGGCTGCGTCATCATCGATCCTCGATCTGTCGGTGTCCATTGAAGAGGGATCCTTCTCTACCTTCGAGAGGAATTCCTAGGTTATGATGATAACCATGAATTTTATGACAAATTTTATTTAAAATATAATCATTGTTTTTGTCGTATAATAATGTTAAATAAAATAAAACTTCATTTATTTCATTTCTTTAAATGTCGAAAAATTACTTTTCACATTCGACCCCTGTCGTTCAATGTCAGACCCCACTTAAGGTAAGGTCACTACTCTGAACACAACGATGTGTTTGGATTTATGATATGGACACCTATTTTTAATTTATTCCATATTTTAAAGAAAGGTTCATATGCATGCTATTTAATATTTTAATATTTTTCAAGCAATTGTTCTTGGAACTCCAGGCCTTAGAATCACATGTCGTCTCAGTGCTTAGTCTTGTAATAATTCTATAAAATACTTTACAATAATACATGGACATTATGAGATTTTACAGTCTCCCCAAATTGGTATTTATGTCCCTAAAATCCAAAATAAGGCTATATAAACAATTGAGGGTACTATGTAACATCCCAGCTAAATAAAGAAATATTACATTTTCATATTTATTAATATTTATGAATTAAATATTAATTTTACTTTAAAGGGGATGCTTTGTACGATGGAGTACCCGATATGCTACAACATATTTCTTTGAAATCTTAAGTTGCACACAAAGTTGGGTTAATAAGCTGAAAATAATTTTTAGGTGGAATTTTTGGTATGTTTTGAAAAACATCAATTCTTGATGAATAGTGAAAACACTGAGTAGTAGTTAAAAACTGATTTTTTCATTTAAATGAAATTTTACCACTTCTGTGAATTGAATTTCAAAAATATGACATACATGGTTTTTATTAGTAAGTAAAATGTGGTTCAATAAGATGAAAATAATTTTCAGTGAATAGTAACTTTTGACTTTTATTTACCACGATTAATGTTAAATAAGGTAATTCAAGGTAAAAAGAATATTATAATAATATAAATTTACCTTAACACTTGCCCTAAACTTATTGTATGAGTCATTTCTGCCCATGGGCATCCTTGGGTCGATTTTGAGACCCCATAGAGCCACTTAAGAGTGATAATGACACTTTATATTAATTAATTTAAAGTAAAGACAAAAATGACTTAAACATATATCATTTAGTAAATAAACTTTTACATGGGGCTATATAAGTTATTGATTTAACTATAAATATTCATTAGGAAGTTAAAAATATTTCTGATATCATGGTATTTTTTTATAATTTTTAGAAATCAAATAAATAAAATTATTTATGACAAAATAATGATGTAGTGTTTAACTCATTAATTTTATTATTTAAATAAATAACATTATAAAGTTTAAAAAATATTCAAACCCTATCCAATTATTATTGGATGATTTTATTTTGACCATGAGTCATCTTATCTTTGACTTTAATGAGTTTTGGACCTTTTGAAACCGAAAATCATTATATAATAAAATTATATTTTCAAACTTTCATAAAGAGCCCCTCCTCCCCCTTATAAAAGGACACCACTTCTAGCACATTTCTCACACATATCAAGCCCCTAGGCTCATCCAACATCTTCCCAATTAATCTCCCTGCATCCCTCTCTTTCTCCTAGAATCCTTACCTTAGGTAGAAAGAACTTCAAGCAAACCATTTGGTTCAATCCAAAGGGACATACCCAATTTAAAGGTAATTTATTCTCTTAAGTTCTTTTCGTTTATTTTACTTCCCCATCCCCATAAAATATTTTTATTCCTTTCCTTTATAAATAAAAAATTATCCTCAATATAATAAGTTATTGTCATGAGAAGGATTCAAACTACACTTACACACAACTCCATCTAATGGGTAAGAAACATATTATTTCTATGGACGACGAACTACTGCCTCATGAAACGATGATTGCTCAATTATCTCCAACCACCTCTCATGGTGTCCATTATGATGGAACTGTATTTATATGTGATATATATTATATTCATATTGTCTCAAAGATTCTGTATTTTTCATTTATATCATACGTTTATGGTTTCCATTATGGGTAAATGTTGTAATTTCATTTAAGGAAGTGCAGACTGCCCCCCCCCCTCTCAAAGTGATATGACTCGTTAATTCCATACACGGAACGTATAAAGGATGGAGTTACTGAAATTATATATTATATTATACTGGTATTATAATATACCTATGTATCTTTATGTTTTCACTCCATTAAATATGAAATAGAAATGAAAGTAGTGTTCATGCGTACGTACGACTTACCGTCTCCATGAATGGTGAATTTCATTTCTTATCTTCAAATGTTATGTACTATTATATATATATTCTGGATATATATGATATATATGATATCTAAATCATGAATATCATTCTAGAGATAATGTACTTTTGACCACATGAACAACTTGTAATTATAGGAAGTTCATTTTTTACCCAAGTACCGAATATCGGCAGAAATACCATTATTAACTTAAATGATTACATAATGTTTATAACATGGTAATTAGCGGTATAAAAGAAATAATAAACTTGAAAAACGTTCTTAAGAAATTACAAATTAACTTTAGTTTATTATTCTGGAGCTTAAAGAAAGAACGAGTCAAGTCGGACACGAGGTAAGGGACTTCGTCTCAATATATTTTCATTGGGGCATATTTTTCTAAACATGAATTTATCTTATATGGTGTATAAACACCTTTTTATTTTCATTTTATTCATAGGTGATCTTTTTCTATGAGGCATGTTACTAAATGACAAAAAAGAATGTTTCTTTTTAACGTAATCAGTGACAATGACCTTTCTGCCGCCACAAGTATTATTTGATCTTCGGCTTCCTTAACAAGACGTAATGTTTTTAAAAGGATAATAAATACCATATACAATTTTTATGTATTTTGGTATTGAAAATGGTTTTGATAATGAATTTTTTATGTCAATATATTTAAATGATATATTTTTATTGAAATGTGGAAATTTTATCTTTCATTTATGTTTGTTTTATGTGTTATGAATATATTATGGTTCTTGGGAATTGTTTATATATATGGGTTGTTCAATGATAAACCTAGGGGGGGTGAGCCTGAGATCTCTCTCTAATTCATTGGGAAACATGACAGAGGTAAACGTGAATATTTCTCCTAAGAAATTTCAGGAATATACTATGATGGGTATTCCAAATGTAACTCCCAATGTAGCTATGATAGCTACAATGTAAGTATGATATGGATTCCGCAACTTACCTTTATGGTATTTGATTACTATTTGTTATTCATAAATCTTATGATTTCATGAGGCATGTTAATGATATTATGTTATGTATTTATTGATGAACTAATGTTTTCTTTCTTCATTTTATAACCCTTACTAAGCTTTTTTATGCTCACACCATGTTTTCAAATGTTTTTCACCTGACATAAAGAAAAATAAGGTCAAGGATGGGATTAAGGAAAATTCATGATGTCTAAAACCTGGTACTAGACATGAATCTTTTTTTCAAGAGTTTTTATTTTATGAAAAAAAATGAAAACTGAGTAGAAGTGTCTACTTTGTAATTTTTGAGATGTAATGTAATAGTTATGGCCTAATTATCTAAAAATCTAAACCTAAAAATATCCTCAATGTGAATTATTCATTTAATTTAAGATTATGTAATGTTTTAGGTGGGGTCCTTATAGTTGGTATCAAAGGTCAGTTTAGACAACTTTAGTTATTAGAATATTGTTAAATTACTGTCCATAAATTAATTTATGGTATGATTGAAATGATATTGAATTTACAGATTAACATGTTGCTTCGCCTAAGATATTTTTGTGTTCAAAATGATTTTCCTTAGAGGAAATAGGGTAGCTATGATGGGACGACATCATGAGGAAGACAAATTTCCAAATCAGCGACATGAGATGGTCAGAATCGGAACTAAACAGTTTGTTGCAGTGATGGCATAGTTGAATCAGGCTATAAATGGTGGTGGTATCCATGCATGAGATCATCCAGATCAACCACTGAGGAACATGTCAGTAGTGGAGCATTTCATGAGGCAACAACCCCCTTATTCATAGGATCATCTGACCCTGTGCTATCTGAAGTGTGGATTAAAGCACTGGAAAATATTTTTGATGTCATGGGTGTTTCAAAACATCCAAAGGTTAGTATCGATGTTTACCGTTTTGAAGGTGAATCCGATCAATGGTGGTCTATGGTAAAAAATATAAGGTATAGTGTGGATATTGATTCTCTTGATTGGGATGAATTAAAATGAATGTTTCTTGAGAAATATTTTCCTAAGGTGGTTCATCTTAGGATGGAAAACAAATCCTAGAATTGAGGAAGGAGGACGACTCAGTGTCTAATTATGAAGAAAAATTCACTCGACTGATAAGGTATGCTCCAAATGTCATATGAGATCTTGATAGTAAAATCAACAATTTTTACTGAATATTAAAGCCAATGTATTGAAGGAATTTAGCTTCTCATGAGTTCAAAAGTTATGAAAAATTGTTCGATGTGTGGAGAAGGTGGAAATGGAGTTTTCCGATGATCACGAGTTCTTTGAAAAACAACAGAATAAGAGGTCAAGGTGGTAGATGAAAGGGAAGAACTCTTCAAAAAAGTATGATGGTATGAAACTTAAGTTTATAGTTTGTGAAAATGGGGGAAAAATCATGCTGGGGAATGTCTTTGGAATTATGGTAACTGCTACCGATGTGGTAAAATTGGACATAAGGCTCGTAATTGCACTGAAAATGATTAGGGTTATGGTAAGAAAAAAATCTAATTTACAATCAATAAAATTTTTTAAGTGAAATAAAATGGGTCATTATGAAAATGAGTGTCCAACTAAGAACTCAATTGAGGGAAAGCATCCAGACTACAAGCAAAAAGGGGTGGTTAAATCCTTTGAGACTACTTTAGAAGATGTGGGGGCATCAAATAAAGTAGTATCATGTACACTATTTGTTTGTTCATATTATTCCAATGTTTTGTTTGATTTAGGGTCAATACATTCATTTATTTCTAAGAGGTTTTCTAGTAAATTGGGAATTCCATCTTAAGATATGAATCTTGAACTTATGGTAAAAACACAAGGGGGAAATGTTGAGGAAAAAAAATATAAGAACCTTCTTGTCCTTATGTATAAAAAGAATCTACCTGAAAACCTTATTGTTTTTCCTCTAGTAGAGTATTATGTTATTTTTGGTATGGATTGGCTTTTCATTTGTCATGCTAAGATTGACTGTAGATCTAAAGAGGTTTATTTTCAGAATGCTTTTTAGTTTGTGTACAAGAATGAACCCTTACTTTTGAAAACATATCAATAAGTTGATAAACTAGTAAAATATAGAAATTAATTTTACCTTGCACATATTTTTGAAAACAAAAAAACAGTTTAGAATAATGATGTTCCAGTGGTAAATGAGTATCTTGTTGTATTTTCTGATGGGTTTCCTAGTATAATACCTGATCAGAAAGTTGAATTTACTGTTGAATTATTTCCTAATGCTAAGACAATTTCAAATCCTCTTATCTAATGGCTCAAATTGAACTTTTAGAGTTAAAGAAGTGATTACAGGAGTTATTAGATAGAGGTTTCATTCGACCTAGAAAATCACCATGGGGTACTCCTATCTTATTTGTTAAAAAGAAAGATGGTTCAATGAAGCTTTGCATTGATTATTGAGCATTTAATAACATCACTTTTAAGAACAAGTATCATTAGCCTTATATCGATGATTTTTTATCAGCTCCACGGAGCTCAATATTTTTCGAAGATTGATTTGAGGTCAGGGTACCATCAGTTGAAAGTAAAGGAAACAAACATTTCTAAAACCATGTTTCATTCTAGATATGGCCATTATGAATTTTTAGTTATGCCTTTTGGGTTAGCCAATGAACCTGCTATATTCATGGGTCTTATGAATAGAATTTTCCATGAGTTCTTGGATAAGTTTGTGGGTGTGTTCATTGATTGTATTTTGGTTTATTCTAAAAGTAAATAGGACCATGAAAGTAATTTAAGGGTTGTCTTTCAAACCATACAAGAAAATAAAATGTTTGGGAAATTTAGTAAGTGTGTGTTTTGTTACAAAAAAATTCATTCCATGGCCACATTTTAAAAGAAATTGCATAACCATTGATCCTGCTAAAACAAAAGTTGTTGAAGAATGGCCAAGACCCACAAATATTTTAGAGATCTGTAGTTTTCTTGGTTTTGAAGGTTATTACTTGAGATTTGTTGGGAATTTTCAAGGTTATCTAGTCCAATGATTAAGTTAACTTGAAAAGGTGTTAAGTTCATATGAACAAAAGAATTTGATGATTGTTTTTAGGAATTGAAAATAAGATTGGTGAATGCTCCAGTTTTGGAACTACCTTCCAAAAATGGTGAGTTTGTTATCTATAGTGATAGTTCATTGAAAGGACTTGGTTGTTTCTTTATGTATAAAGATCAGTTAATTGCTTATGCTTCATGTCAATTTAAACCTCATGAGTTAAATTAACCTACACATGATTTTGAATTTTCTGTTTTTGTTTTTGCTTTAAAATTTTGGAGGCGTCATTTGAATGGAGTAAAATGTGAAATATATACAGAGCAAAAATGTTTGAAGTATATATTCACTCAGAATGAATTGAACATGAGATAGAGGTTATGGTTGGAATTAATCAAGGATTATGATTTCACAATCCTTTACCATCTGGGAAAAGAAAATAAAGTGGTCGGTACTGTGAGTCGAAAAAGTAATGATTCATTAACTATGCTACCTTTAGAACGAGATCCTTTGATTTTTGATTTGATGAACTTTGGCATAAAATTTTTTGGTGCAGGAAATTACACTGTTTTGTTTCAGGTGATAGTGAGATCATCCTTAGCAGACAGAATTAAGCAAGCACATAAGGAATATAGTGAGTTGCAGAAAAAGGTAGACTTCGTTAAGAATGGTAATTTTCCTGATTTTAACATTGATAATGATTATGTTTTGAGGTATGGGAAGTGATTATGTGTGCATTATGATTCGTAGTTGAAGAATGATTTATTATGTGAATATCATAGTTCTCTGTTTTCAGTTCATCCTATCAGTACTAAGATGTACATAGATCTTTGGAAGTATTAATGGTGGGATATAATGAAAAGAGATATTGCTGAATTTACAGTGAAGTGTTTGATATGTCAACAGGTTAAAGCAGAGCGGTAGTTACCTAAAGGGATGTTTCAGTCTTTACCGGTGCCAGAGTGGGAATGGGAAAATATATCCACTGACTTCGTTGTGGGATTACCAAATACATCTCGAGGTTTTAATGCAATCTAGTTTGTTGTTGATCGATTGTCTAAATCTGCTCATTTCCTTCCTATTCGAGATACTTTTTCTCTAGATCAAATTTCTCGGTTGTATGTTAAATAGATAGTCAGGTTTAATAGATTTCTCATCTCTATTGTATCTGATCATGATCCTAGGTTTACTTTTAAATTTTGGAAAGTCCTTTAGAAGTCATTAGGTACTAAATAAAATTTTAGTACAACTTTTCATCCTCAATCAGATGGGCAGTCATAACAAACAATTCAGACCTTAGAGGATAAGTTATGTGCTTGTTCAATGGATAACCAGGGAAGATGGGACCAACATATTTCTTTGGTTGGGTTTTCTTATAATAAATTTTTTCATTTTAGTGTACAGGTGGCTCTGTTTGAGGCATTACATAGGAAGCAGTGTTGAACTCCAGCTTTTTGGGATGAAGCAGGTGAAGGAAAACTGATGGGACTAGAATTGATAGAAGAGATGGTAGAAAAGGTTCAGTTGATTCAGAATCACATGAGAACAGCTTCGAGCATGCAGAAAATTTATGCGGATAATCGAAGGAAGGATCTTTTTTGAGGTAGGTGATAATGTCTTTCTCAAAGTTTCTCCATGGAAAAGTGTGATGTGTTTTGGTATGAAGGGGAAGTTGAGTCCGAGGTTCATTGGACCTCTTAAAATCCTGGAGAAAGTTGGATCAGTTATGTATAGATTTTCTTCCCTCCATGTTAATCCCAGGAACATATTGTTTTTCTTGTTTCAATGTTGTGAAAGTATATGCCAAATCCATATCATGTTTTCAGTCCAGAGGTTGTTCAGTTGGAAGAGAATCTCTCTTATGAGGAACAACCAGTCCAGATTCTTGACAGAAGAAGGAAAGTGTTGCAGAATAAGGTAATTCATAAATTAATGGTTTTGTGGAAAAACCATATGGTTGATGAGGAAACTTGGGAATCTGAAAATTCTATGAGAGATAAATATCCCCACTTATTAGACAAGTGAATAAAAATTGTGCGGATTCACCTTCCAAAAGGGGGGAAGGATGTAACATCCCAGGTAAATAAAGAAATATAATATTTTTATATTTATTAATATTTTTGAATTAAATATTAATTTTACATTAAATGGGATTCTCTTTTTGATGGCATTCCCGATACACAATGATGGATTTCTTAGAAATCTTATGTTGCACACGATGTTGGGTCATACTAAAAAATAATAATATAATATTATTTTAAATGGTAGTTAGCGCCTAACCATTGTATTAGTGGGAATGGATAGAAATACTTAAAATAAAAATATAAATGTTTGTTAAACTTTTTACTTTTATCTAATAAAATTTAGAGGCTTAAAATGTGAATAAATTTAATTTTAAGCAGAAATAGTCTAATATTCATTAAAAGGTCGATTTACCGCCTTTTGAAGGAGAACCCTATTTAAATCTTGTTTTGCTCAGTATTATATGTTTTATTTTAAAAATAAAATTATTATTTAGAATTGAGACATCAAAATTTACTTTGTGTAATTTTTTGTTATTTTTATGATACAATTCATTTTTTTATGAACAGTGAAAAATACTGCCTTTTAATTCATAAATGCCTTTTAATCTAATTTAATTATATAATTATATTATCCTTTTAATTGGTTTTAAAGTGTAACAAGATTATATTTTTATCATTTAATCCAATTTTGGTCATTATAAGTATTTTTACTTTGAAATTGGACATAAACAAGGGTCAATCTTTTTGTAGTTATTGTTTCTTGAAAACATGCTATTTGTTTTGAGAACATGAATTAATTTTAAATTAATTAATGAAACTTCTATGTTTTGAATTTGGTAAAATAGATATCATTTTTTAATTCGTAGTATCAAATAGATCTTAGGCTGATTTTTTTGTATTTTTCTGAAAACCTTCATTTTTTATGAATAGTGAAAACACAGAGTAGTAGATAAAAACCGAGTTTTTCATTTAAAAGAAATTTTACTGATTCTATGAATTGAATTTTAAAATTACCACATACATGGTTTTTATTTTTAAGTAAAATGTGGTTCAATAAGATAACAATATTTTTTGGTGAATAGTAACTTTTGACTTTTATTTATCGCGGTTAAAGGTAAATAGGGTAATTCAAGGTAAAAAGAATATTATAAAAATAAATAATTACCTTAACACTTGTTCTAATCTTATTGGATAAGTCATGTCCGACCATGGGAATCATTGGGACTATTTTGGGACCTCATGTAGCCACTTAAGTGTGATAATGACAGTTTATATTCATTAATTTAAAGTAAAGTCAAAATTGACTTAAACATATATCTTTTAGTAAATCAATTTTTACATAGGGCTATATAAGTTATATATTCGATTATAAATATTCATTTGAAAGCTAAAATTATTTAATACATCATGGTATTTTTTTATAGTTTTTATACATTAAATAAATAAAATTATTTATGACAAAATAATGATGCAGTGTTTACCTCATTAATGAATGATTTAAATAAATAAGATTGTAAAGATTAAAAAAATATCCAAAAATAGTAAAATTCTTATTGGATGATTTTATTTCAACCTTGAGTCATATTTTCTTCAACCTTAATTAGTTTTAGACCTTTAGACTCCCAAAAGAAGTATATAATAACATAATATTTTTAAACTTTCCTAACAATCCCCTCCTCCACCTTATAAAAGGACACCACTTCTAACTCATTCCTCACACTTATCAAGACCCTTGTCTCATCCAAAATCTGCCCAATTAATCTCCCTACATCCCTATCTTCCTCCTAAAAGCCTTACCTTATGCATAATGCATTTCAAGTTATCCTTTTGGTTCAATCCAAAGGGAGATACCCAATTTAAAGGTAACGTCTTTTCTTTGGTTCGTTTGTTTTATTTTACTTTTCCAACCCCATAAACTCTTTTTATTCCTTTCCTTTATAACAACACTAGTATCCTAAATATACTAGGTTGTTGTTATGAGAATTATTCTAACTAAACTTACACACACCTCTATATAATGGGTAAAGAACATATTGTTTCTATGGATGGAGAACTACTGCCTCACGAAACGATGATTGTTCAATTATCTCAAACTGCCTCTCATGAGGCCCATTATGATGAAATTATATTTATATGTAATATATGTTATATTTATAGTATCTCTATGCTTATTTATTATTCATTTATATCATACCTTTATGGTTTCCATTGTGGGTAAACGCGATAATTTCATTTGAGGAAGTGCGGACTACAACCCCCTCAAAGTGATATGACTCGTTCATGACATTTGTGCAACATATAAAGGATGGATTTACTGAAATTATATATGATATTATACTGGTATTATAATATTCCTATTTATCATTATATTTTCATTCAATTAAATAGAAAATAGAAATGAAAGTAGAGTTCATGCGTATGTACAGCTTACTATCTCCATGAACGGTGCACTTCATTTCTTATCTCCAAATGTTATGTACTGTTATAAATACACACACACACACACACAAACACACACACACACATATATATATATATACTTCATATATATGATATATATGATATCTAAATCATTAAAATCATTCTAAAGATAATGGAATTTTGACCACACGAACAACTTCTAATTATAAGAATTTCATTTTTGACTCAAGTAGAAAATATCGACAAAATTACCATTATTAACTTAAATGATTACGCAATGTTTAAAACATGGTAATAAGTGATAAAAAATGAATAATAAACTTGAAAAATGTTCTTAATAAAGTAGAAATTAACTTTAGTTTATTATTCAAGAGGATAAAAAATGAACAAGTCCAGTCGGACATCAGGTAAGGGACTTCGTCTCAATCTCCTTTCATTGAGGAATATTTTTTTTATACTCAAATTTCTATTATACGGTGTATAAAAACCTTTAAATTTTTATTTCATTCAAACAGAATATTTTTCTACAAGGCGTTTTACTAAACGAAAAAAAGAATGTTTCTTTTTCATGTAAGCGGTGACAATGACCTTTCCGCCACCGCGAGTATTATCTGATCTCTGTATTCCTTAACAAGCAATAATGTTTTTAAAAGAAAAACAAATACTATATAACCATTTTATGTATTTTGGTATTGAAAATGATTTTGATAATGGATTTTTTATGTCAATATATTTAAATGATATATTGTGATTGAAATGTAGAAATTTTATCTTTCCTTTATGTTTGTTTTATGTGTTATGAATATGTTATGGTTCTTGGGCATTGTTTATGTATATGTGTAGTTCCATAATAAAGCTATGGTAGGTGAGTCTGAGATAGCTCTCCAATGCATTGGGGAATGTGACAGAGTTAAAGATGAATGTTTCTCCTAATAGATCTAGGGAGTATACTATGATGGGTATCCCAAATGTAACTCCCTATGTAGATGTGATAGTTACAATGTAAGTATGATATGGATGCCACAAGTTACCTTTATGATTTTTTATTACTATGTGTTATTCATAAATATCATGATTTCATGAGGTATGTTAAAGAGATTATGTTATGTATGTATTGATGAACTAATGTTTTATTTCTTTGTTTTATAACCATTAATGAGATTTTTATGCTCATCCCATGTTTGGAAATGTTTTTCACAGGACATAAAGATGAATAGGGTAAAGGATGTGATCAAGGAAAAGTCATGCTGCATAAAACATGGGAATAGACATGACTCTTTTTTCAAGAGTTTTTATTTTATAAAAAAATGGAAACTGAGTAGAATTGTATACTTTGTAATTTTTGAGATGTAATGTAATAGTTATGGACTAATTATCAAAAACTCTAAACAATAAAATAACCTTAAAGTGAATTATTCATTTAATTCAAGATTATGTAATGTTTAATGTTGGGTACTTATATAATAAGCATGAATCTTATCCTTCCTCTCCCATGTTCTCTCCCAGAGATTACTGTGTTGCAACCAAAAATGCACCAAAGAACTCAACCACCCACGAATGATCCTCTCCTGTTGATCCTTAACCTCTACCGGGAACTCCATAAAAGTCTCCCAATAATAAATGTATATCTCACACCAATCAATGGAGTTCAATGGATAATGTATGTATCTCCTCAATTGTGACACGTGGAAGACATCGTGCACCCTCTCTAACTGCGGAGCTAGAGATAAGTGGTACACTTCCTCACCAACTCTTCATAGAATCTATAAAGGACTGACGATCCTTGTAGATAGCTTGTCACCCCAACAAAATCTCTATATATCACATCAAGGAGAGACCCAAAGAAACACATGGTCTCCCACATTGAACTCCAAAGGCCTATTACAAAGGTCAGCATTAGAATTATGACATCTTTTTATAGTCTCAATCTCCTCCTGAATGACTTATACCTTCTTTATAGTCACCTGCCCCAACTCCAGTCCTAGATTACTAACACTCTTGGGTCCCTCCAGTAATGTGGTGACCTGTTGGGTCTCCTGTATATGGCCTGAAATGGTGACATACCGATGGTGTAATGATAGTGGTTTTTATATGTAAACTCCACCGGGGGTAGGTGATCGTCCTAACTATGGCCAAAATATAGGATGCAAGCATCTAGCATGTCTTATAGAACCTGTATGGTCCACTCAGTCTGGTCGTACATCTATAGGTGAAAAGCTGTGCTCAAGCATAGCTGAGTCCAAAAATCCTCTTTCAATCCCTTCCACAAATAAGATGTAAAGATATCATCACTATCTAAGACTATCGGTGATGGAACTCAGTGTAGTCAAACTATCTAATGAATGTATATGTGTCCCAAACTCTCTACTGAACTCTTCTCTTGAATCGCTAGGAAGTGGGTCGACTTGGTGAGTTAGTCAATGATCACCAAGATGGTAATGTTCCCCCTAGATGTACATGGTAACCCTATTACAAAGTCCATCGATATCCCACCACACTTCCACTCTGTCACCATAAGTGGTTGAATCAAACCCACTGGGACCTAGAGCTCAGCCATCACTTGCTGACAAGTGAGGCATTAAGAAAAGAACTCTGAAAATTCTTTATTCTTCCCTGACCACTATAACTGGCATCTATGGTCCTTGAACAACTTTTCCACACTAAGATGTACGTTTAAAGGTGTTTTATGTAACTCCCTCAATACCTCATCCTAGAATTCCACTTTTACCACAATGCGTCCTCTGAAAAGAATGATGTGCTACCAATATATCAAATATCTATCAAGGGCATGCACTTTGGACATCTGAGCATATAAAGTATCACAGTCAGTATCTCTGAGATTTACATCTCTAACTCACTATATTATTATAGGGGTGACAACCATCCACTGGAGGTAAGCTATTCTGTCCCCGTCCACAAAGGATATCCACAACGAGGCCAACTACTCTAACTCCTCACTTAGAAACTACGAACTGGATATCTTTCTAAGAGAATCTTCCAAAATTTTCTGCTTCCCATAATTATAGGTAATATCAAATTCATAGTCATAGAGGAGCTCTAGCCATTAAATCTATCTCATTTTTAGATCCTTTTGATAGAATATATACTTGAGACTCTTATGGTTATAGTAAATGTTAAATCGATGCATGTCAGGTAGTGTCGTCACATCTTCAATGTGAAGACTACTGCTGCTAAATCAAGATCATGGGTTATGTAGTTCTTCTCGTGTGGTCTGAATTTTCATGAACCATAGTAAATCTTCAGTTTCCCCTACATCAGGACACAACCAAGTCTATTTCCTGATGCATCTCAGAACACCGCATACTCGACACCCTCCTATGGAAATCTCATGATGGGAGTGCTCATCAATATCTTCCTCAACTGCTAAAAACTCTCCTGAAACATCTTCATCCACATAAGAGGTTGCCCCATTAATTTTAAAGAATTCAAGGGTGATGCTACTCTATAAAATTTGGGTACAAATCTCTGATAGTATCCATCCAAACCAAGAAAAATTTTCCCCTCGATAACACTCTTGGGTGGTTCCCAATCAAGCACCACCACTATATTTGATGGATCCACTACAACCCCATACTTTAAAATGATGTGTCCTATAAAATATATCTAGAACTAACACTTTGGGAGATTCCCACAAACCTGGTGCTCTTGGAGTGTGTCCAAGACCATCCCCAACTGTATCAATTTCTCTTCCTCAGACATCGAGTATACTAGGATATCATAAATGAAGACCACCACGAACCGATCTAAGTAAGGATTGAAGATCCTATTCATGAGCACCATGAACACTATTGGTGAATTCATCACACCAAATGAAATTACCAAGTAATTTTAGTGGCCATAATGACATCAAAAATCTGTCTCTGATATATCATTATCCCGTACTCGAATCAGGTGATATCCAGATCTAAGGTTTATACTCAAGATACACTACCCCCCTTTAAACTAATTGAATAGTTCATCGGTCCTCGATAGTGGATACATGTTATTCAATATCACCTGATGCAGGAACCAGAAGTCCACACATAACCTCATTCTCCTTTCCACCTTCTTGGAAAACAAAACTGGGGTTGTTGAGTGTTAAACGATGGGTCTCACAAATCCTTTCCTCTACAGGTCCTCTAACAGTACCATCAGCTCACGAAGCTCTACAGGATCCATCTGATATGCAGGTGTAGATATTGATGTCGTCCATGGGTGTAGGTCAATATAGAATTCTAAATACATGTGAGGAGGTAATCCTAGAACATCCCCAAGAAAGATGTCCTCGTATTCCTCCACCACTGTAGGAAACTAGGGACTCATTCCATCCACTGTACTATGGGTCAGGCTAGCCAATTGATGAGTGATCAGTTTCACCCCCCCCCCCCCCCTATATTTGAGTCTTTCCTATGCTACATGGGTTTCCTTTTCATTGAAAAAGGAAAACCTAGTCCCATAACTATGGACACACCACAATCTATGCCTAAAACAGTCAATCTGAGCATGGAAAGTGGGTAACCAGTCCATACTGCGAATGATATTGTAAGGTCTCAATGAAACAACAAAGATATAACAATTGAAACTCTCAACTCCAAGATTAAGGTCACACTGTCAGCACCATCGTGTGATCATCAAATCCAATCCCATAGGAGTCTCTAAATGTAAGGGTCCAATCAATGGTTCCACCAGAATCTTTGAGTCTCGAACAAGGTTCGTGGTATGAAAAGAACTCCTGAAACCTCTATCTATCAAAAATTAATTTAATATGGAAGACACAAATCATACCTATAATCATCCATGTTGTCTCATGGTGATAATCCTCCATCACCTGAATATGGCCTCATCCCTATACACCAGCTCCCTGAGCCTATCATGGACCACCTGAGGGTGGAGGTGGAAATATATCAAACCTCCACCCACCTATTTCTACCCTTATGACTCCACTTCCACGTCCACCACCCTAAAGACCACCCAACTCCTGCCTCTTCCTCTATCTCAGTGGTCCCTTAATCATCTCTTAATCAGTTTTATGATGGTTTTGGAAATCTTGATCTAGATATCCTTGACCATTACATGTGTAACAAGGTATGTCCTTTAGCTGACTCACTCTTCATTGGGAGCCCGGCACCACTAATCCTATGTCCTGGGGCCATCCCCTAGAGTTCTTGAATTTCTTGCATCCTTGCGACTAATATCATCTTCCTACCACCAACGTCTCAGCTATCTGGTGCTCGATGGTAGCTCCCACTTCCGGTATCTACTCCGCTATAAAGATATCTACAATCCAATCTTTCTGTAGTACCCCAGAAGATGTAGTAATGCTAATGGATATCATGGATGTTAGAATCTCTCAGGGTAATACCTTCTCAAAGGTATGAGCTTTGAATAATGGGTCTCGTACCATATTCATGGAGTAACAAGAAATATCAGTATATCTCACCGAGTACTTCACAACTGTATCAATACCCTGATGTATATGCCAAAGCTCCTATATATGCACTAAGAGTAACGTATCTGGAAAGAACTCCTCTCTGAAGAGATGCTCAATGTTTTCCCAAGAGAGAGGAATCTCATTGGATGTTTGGTTCACTAAGATCAACTGTCAACCCACTAAGACCTGAAGAAAACTTGTGGCTCGGACTACCATCTGGTCGGATGGCATCCTCATAAGATATATTACACGTGTAACTAACTACATCGAAATTCTCAGCTACCTACGCGCCTGTCTCTCCAAAAAACCTATGAGTTCGCTACCTTTAGAACTTGTGAAATGCACTCAACCTATGTTAATCCTCAACGAGTAACGCTGGTAGTGACGCTGGTAGTAACTGCTACTCGATAGATGGTGGTAATGCTGGTAAACCACATAGAGGTTCTACCTCTAGTACATGCCCCTATACCGATGCATCGTCACTAAGAAGATCATCCTTGTTATCATGCAATAGAATCCTAGTTGGCTATCTGTGTGGAGGAATCCTCAAATAGAACAAGATATACCATGGTCAATAGAGTATACCAGGTGAGGTGACTCAAGAATGACATGAGAACCGACCCAAATCCGCTATTATGCATGTACCATTGTTTTCCATGCAATCGGTGTTTTCATGTACTGAGTTGAAATTAGGTTTTTAGAGTCCTAGAATATGGATACGTCGACAACCACACCAATACTAGATTCCATAGAATGAAATCCGAACTCAAAACACTTAACAATGTTTCCCCAAACCAAACTCATAGTCTCTCAGTATTTAAGTAAAATCAACCCTCCTATGATACCACTCTATCATGACCTGTCCTAGAGGGGCATGTGTTTTGAATACACCAATCCTGCCACTAATAAGGCAGTGGCTACTGTCTAGCACCAAGTAGGCATATCCCACAAATAGGAGGCATTTTCCAAAGTACCTGTACACACACACACATCTCCAAGACAAAAATTCTAAAATGTAAAAACATTAAGATATCAACCATAGAGTGCCAAAATAGAATACTTGAAGGTAAAAAGGGCCAAAATACAATACCCGCAAAATAAAGAGTCTGCAAAACTAAATACACAAGTTCCTAAAACTCATCTGCAAAAAACCCTACCTGAAGGACAAGTTGTTGCATAAATGTATAAATCTATATGAGCACACCTCGACTATCTAGTCTCTCTAAGAACCACCAAGTCCTGGTCCACCTAGTACTCCCTGAAAGTGTTGATCAACTACATAAGACGCAATATGTGAGGGAAAATCTTGTGCAGGGGTGAGTAAAACAACACTAAGTGAGACACCGTGAATCCTAAAAAGAAGCGCATGAAGAATACCACAATGAAATACATGAATTATACCACAAGGAAATACATGAATTAGACCACAAATAAATACATGAATTATAAAATATAAGAAATACATGAAGTATACCATAATTAAATACACAAAGTATACCACAAATAAATACATGAAGTATAGAACAAATAAATACAGGAATTATTCCACAAATAAATACATGAAGTTTAACACAAAGAAGATACATAGTCAACTCAAACATGTATAGGTTTATAATATAAAAAATATGATTATCTGATGTAAACAACAAAACACACAGTATTGATAAGACATATAATCCCGATGAGACACTCAATTGTGATAAGACAAGTATTATCAGTACGACACATAGTCTTGGTAATTTCCGTAATCTCAGAAAGTCATGTAGTCTCAGAAAGTCATATAGTATCAAAGTCACAGCCCACAATAGTATCCTGCATGTGTTGCACTCCTTTCGAGAGAACCTAAACCTCAAGCCTTTAAATATCTAAACAAACTCACTTAGAGTACCTCAAAAGTACCTTCACATCATAAGGGTCCCAACGTTGCCAATGAATCATCAAAATGACACACAGTTTGAAAGTAATGGATATTTTTATTAAAAGGTCTAACCCAGTTTGTTCCAGTTCCAATTTGACCTATTGGACTCATCCCAACCCACCGACCAACCTATCTCGGTCTGACCAAACTGGCTCAGCCCAGTCTGACTTGGCCCGCTAGGTTTTCTGGGCCACTTGGTCCAACCTTCTGGGCCACTAGAGTTCCTCGAATCCTCTGGTCTAGTCGACAGACATATAGGCTGATCTGGTTTGTTGCACGTGTTCCACCTCAAACGTGTGCCCCTGGTCAACGCGGAACCATGTTGCGTCTTACATGTCCATTCCATTGTGTCCTCATGCACCATATGCTCTCCGTGTGCCACGCAGCTTCACCATTGCCACATGCTGCTCATGTGGTTAAGCCGCTCTTCATGCAGCTGAGCCTCCTCCCAGGCAGTGTCATTTGCTACGCTGCTGGTTGTGGCCATCTGCTCTGGCCAGCGGTGCCCCTGGTTCTGCAGGCCTCCCACCATGCTCCACTGCACAATTTTTCAACATAGAGACACATATGTGATCCTCATGTCATTATCATCACTACCTTGGTCTCTGATCCATCTTTCCATTACTCTGACGGTGTGATCACATTCTGAGCCTCCCAAAAAGTCTAGTTGTGACCATGAGGGTCCAATGGTAAAGAACACCAAGAATGAGGGAAAGGAGAAGCACAAAAACCCCCGTAATAATGATCCTTGTCCTTTATTCATGGAAAACTCAATTTGTTCCTATTGGAATTAAGAATAAATAAGTAAGAAATCTCACCAATTATCTCCCATTTTAAAAACCCACAACATTAAAACCATCCCATAATAGATCAAACTCTGGGTAAACCAGTTTAGGATTTGGTCCGTATTTTTCATCGAATGTAGAATTTGGGGAAGATAAAAAATAAAACTACACCCTACCTAGAGTTTAGATCCTCTATTAACGAAGAATGGAGGTCTCATCATCGTCGATCCTTGATGTGTCAACGTTTGTTGGAGAGAGATCCCGCTCCACATTTTAGAGGAATTCCATAGTTATGATGATAACCTTGAATTCTATCACAATGTTTATTTAAAAGAAAACTATTTTTGTATCTCAGTATAACATTAAATAAAATAAAACTTCATTTATTTTATTTCTTTAAATGTCCAAAAATTTATTTTCACAGTCGACCTGCACCAGTCGAAGTTAGGCCCCGCCTAAGGTAAAGTCACTTCTCTGAATGTAATGGTGCCCTCAGATTTTGGATCCAGGAACTTGTTTAGATGTTATTGAAAATTTTCAGGAAAATTGTCGTCATGTGCTATATATTATTTTAATACTATTCAATAAATTTTCTAGGCACTCCAACTCTCATAATAATACGTTGTCTCAGGTCCTAATATCATAATAATTCCATATAATATTTAAAAATAATTAATGGAAATTCTCATATGTTACAAAAAATCATGTAATGGTCATATATTGAGTTATATTACCTCCTCATATAAAATTTATTCATAATATTTTAAGTCTTCCAGTTAAATATGTTTCATTATGATCCCACCCATATTTTGAATTGGGGAAATTTGGAATCATTGCCTGATTCTTCACTGGAAGAACAACTATTTTAGATTATCAGATTTCAGAATTAGTCACTATGAGGGAAATAGATTATATGGTTCATATTATATTGATGTAAGGGAATAAATTACATGAAAAACAAATTTAAAAATATAAAATGAGGGAGAAATGACATCATCTTGTCTTTGATCATTGATGTGTCACCCCAAGTTTCTATGTAATCTCCCATTGAGTTTAAGTTTTTTGCATCAAATTCAATGTTTCTGGAAGTCAAATAATGGATTATAGTTATTTTCATGGTCTAGGGGATAGAATTTAATGATTTTATAAGTCATATATCTATGATAGTGAAGAATTAAAAATTCTATGTATGAAATCAGTGACTATTAATCAATACCATGCATTATTGATTTGTGGGAAGAGGGACCTACATGGTCCCATACACATTCATAGGGATAATAAAAGTTGTTCATGTATTCATGTTTAGATTCTATTTTTTGAATTTTATATTTCACTATTGTCCTCATAAAATAATCATTAATGATTTAACTCATATTTAGATGACTATTGGTTTTCTTGAGAGAAAATATTTGAATTATCCATTGATGAATGATGGAATCTTATCTAGAATTGGCCAAATTGATATTGAATAAAATTTTTGATCTCAATGATATTACAAATTTATTTTTTATAAAATATTCAATGAGACATTTTGGGTAAAGTGGGAATCAATTATAAATCAACTAAAGTGGTAAATATCCAAAACCAAATATAGGATATAGAAGTGGGTTAAGGTTCCCCAAATATCATGTTGAAGGGGGTTCATTGATATTTCCTTGATAACTAATAGATATTAAGCTGAAGAAATTCCTAAAGGTTCTCCTTGAGAGTAGAGTTATGATGTTCTGGAACTACAAGATAATCATTATAAGATAATAACATAGATTCCAAATCATCAAATTTGTAATCAAGCTATGATGAAACCCATTTTCTAGGGAGTTCCTAGAAATCCCGGAGCAATATCTCTAGACAAACATTACCTTGATAATAACTAGATCGTTAAATAGATTTGGTCATCATATTTTATATATCTTTTATAGATTATTTTGAAAACATATCAGATATATCCTGCATCATTCCATTAAGATTTTATTGGAAAGAGAAGAACCATAAGTAGAAAACTCCTTGGTCAAGGACTAATATTCCTTCTTCCTTTATTTACCACATTCATATTTTAATTGAGTTTGATCACTTATAATCTCACTAACTTCAATATTACTATTTCTCAGAACAAACTAATCACCTGTCTATTCCATGGATTCATTACTAAACATGGTGAGTGGTTTATGATCAGTTCTTTCTTTCTCCTTCCTTTTAGTTCTATCTTCATTTTATGATACTATATACCTGTGTTATCACTTATCACACTATAATCTTTACTATGATAATTTATGATCTCTTTATATCCAATGGTATATCCCACAAAACTAGTAGTGATTTTTTGGTAGCTTGGAATAATCCTTTTAAATCCTAGTTTTCAAACAATTATTAAAAATATACTCCCCAAATCAAATCCACCCTTATTTTCATTCTTCATTAATGAATGTAATAAATTCACTAAATTTCAATCCACATAATTTTCTATAGAGGTATGGGAAAAATCTACCCAATAAATTTCACCATATGGTTCATCAATTATTTCCCCTCAATATTCAACTATAGAATAGGTTTCATGAATAATTTTCCCGACCAATGAGGATAAATAGATCCCTTTAATGGGATTTCAAATAATCCTAGAAAATATTACATGATTCATATTACCTTATCATATCACCTATGATAATAAATTTTAAATAAATTGGTCATCCAATATAAGAACATTAAGATCAAATTAAAACCCATCTTTAGGGATATGAGGTTTATCACACACCCTCAAACAAATGGGTGTTATTACTAGGAACAACAAGTTTTCATAATATAGATGGGACCCTAAAAAACCAAATTTTATTCTTGGAGGATAATATTCCAACACATTAGTGGCCCAACCATCAAGGAATAAGCCTCTCCTTCCAAAGGGTTATCTCTCAAATAAGGATTAAAGGGATTATTACAATTTCTAATTCATTTAGAATAGAGATTATATTCTTTAAGGATTAAAGTTTCAATTTATATTACCTTTCTTATAGTAACATGATTATAGACCTAATGAAGGTGGTCCAATTGATAGTTAAGAGAAGAATATTAAAACAAAGACTAAAAATTAACCACTTGAAAACATAATATATTTTCCTTAATCACACTCTAGAAATATTCATATGGAGGATTTAAAATTCAAATTTTGATTAAAATTTGTGGATAAATATGATTTAATAGGGTCTTTTACCTACTTCAAAAACACTTAAATAAACCAGAACGGTTTCTTAATAGCATAAATATATCTTATTTTTTAAGGGAAGAGGAAACCATAAGAATATTACCCAAATAGGCATGATTGGCGGGTCTCGATTTATATATAAATAGTAGATCCATCTAAATAAGGTGAAAATAATATATTCTATGACCCGTTGGGTTTTAATAGAAAAAAAATGTTTACTTCCACCTCAAATTGAATCAGCAAGTCATTAGAGAAGAATAATTATACCATTGAATGTTCCTGCAAACCCTAAGAAACATTGGGAAGTTGGGAAAAATATATTAATAAAAAACTATATACTATTGAAATTATCAAATAAATTTAGATAATCGAGAGTTTTAGAATTAAATAACTCCATAAGGGGAAGATGTAGGGTCTAGACCCCTTTGAAGGGCAAGGTACCTTAGGGCATGGTGACATGACGAGGAAAGGTGAAAGAGAATATGGAAGCATAAAAGGGGCGAAAACCTTGCAGTGAAACAATAAAAAGAATGTAGACCCCCCCCCATTGCGGGGGATGGTGGAAGTAATTGTCCATCACCACTCAACTGTAAAATCTAGGGTTTAATAGATCATTCCATGTTTTCTAACATCAGATATATTTTTCTTGGAATTCAAGTACTCATCATATGATCTAGGAGACCGGTATTACCTCCTCATTTATTATGATTCCATTTTGTGTACTTGGTCAAATTTTAGAAAATTTTTCTACATTTTCAGTTTATCAGATAATTTTCCTAGAATTGAATTAATAACCAGTATTTGTTAGATTAGATACAACCAAGGGTTTTTGGCATTTATAATTGAATCACATGAATGGGTTTATAAAACATATATTTTGGGTAAATTATATTTTTATTATCTAAAATTGGTTGAATTTGATATAATAGGACCTGATGGATTTTTTTGGTGAAATTTTTTTGGTATGTAAAATAGATATGGGAAACTAAATGGTTTGTGTTTAAGAAATAATCAGAAAGTGTTAGGTATGGATAGAAGGGTTAGTTATTTTTGTTTTATGGAAGGTTTCATCATGTGTACATTACGGATATAGAGGGTCATAAACTTGAGAAATCTTTGAGCATGTGATGACATATTATGGGTGTACTCTGTGATCATATGAGGGTGTTCATGATAAATAATTTATTATTTATCACGTCTCCTATATATTTTATTGTTTTCTTAGATTTATTTTCTTTAAAGAAAATAACATCATTAATTATTTTTATATCTTGTATTATCTTCATCTCGTTGTGTGATATTTTTTTAATTTTACAATATATTTTAAATTAATTAATTCAATGATTTAGAATATACCTTTCATGGGATTACATGATAACCATATAGAGAAATGACACTAGGTATTTAAAAAATCAACTATACTATTCATCTTGGTTTGTTTTTGTAGATATATTATTTTATGATATAGGTATGGGAGAAGATTTGATGTTAATTATTGATGGGGTTTATGAGTTTTTATAATGATAAATATGGAAATAGTTATCAACACTTTATTAGAGGAATTTAATTAAACAAATTATATAGGATTTGATTATTTAAATCAACCATTTCATGTCAATATTTTTTGACATATTTATTTATAATTCACTATATTTAATTTTTATAATTACGTTAAATAGTTTATTTAAAATCACAAGTTTTGAATTTGAAATAAAAAATTTGTATCATGTCACATATTGGTAGATTCTAAATTTGAGGGAGATTTATTCCGATATAATTATGATATCTTAAAACTAGTTTCCAACCTTTGGTTATCATTAAATGCACTTTCTGACCATATGAAGATATCAATTCATCCATGGGATTTGGGTTCCTTGGATGAGGTTTTAACAAATGATATTCATGAGGACTTTATATGTGTAGAAAGTGTCATGGTGGGGAAAATTGTGACACCCATGATGTCAATACTTTTTAAGAATTTTGTATATTAATTATTAACCTACATGATATGTTAAAATAATTAAAAAATTAAAGGAATATTTTAGCCACACAGTCTCATGAATCATATATATGGAGCATGTAGATCAATTAATATTTAATATGGATTAGTACTATTAGATACTTGGTTTGAAAAACCTTGCATCAAAATCATGCATCCCCTAAAAATCACAATATTTTTTTAAAATCATTTATTAATATTTGTAGTATTTATTTTCATGAGTCATCTAGGAATCATACCTTGGGTGCATTCCTCATTTCCCTATGATTTATTAATGAAACTACTTCATTGTGAGTTGATTTCTTAAAATATGATAATCCCAACCCTAAATTATGGTATTCTATCTAATTATTTATCATTTTTCATGCCCTAATATTGTTAAGGAATCCTAGGATTACATCTTAAAATAATTTAAGAAACAGGGGTCTCAATTTTATCATTTTTATTCTCCCTTTAAAGACACCTCCTCATCTTTACGGCTGTATTCAAAAAATTTGGCATCATATTCACTAATTATCAATAGGTAGTGCATACTCCTTTGTTAACATATTATACTATGCATTCATGAATATTTTAAATGATTTTCTTATTCAAGTAAAACATATATATAATACCTATGTTACAATTGGGAAAATATTTACTTGTTTCTTACATAGAAATTATTTTTTTCAGAAATTTTGATAGATTCTATGTTTTTTACACTATTTCACAATAAGGAAAATATTTTCTTTAATGGTACAATTGTGATGAATGTTATTCCCATCTCAAAAATTTCATTTGTGATAATTTTTTATTATAAAGAAAAATATATCAGAAATAATTTTAATAGATAAAAATTATTTCAATGGACTTAAAATCCCTTATATATATTTTTGGCATGCATATGCACATGATGTAATGAAGTAATTATTTGTGACAACCATGGGAAAAAACATATCAATATGTGATTAATTGTGAAAAAATGAATAATTATGAATTATAAGGTAGGAGCATAATGATTTTTGTTTTTTATTTTAAATGTGAATATTTTTATAGCTCAATAATAAAATATGTTTTCTTATGTGAATTTCAACTATGTTTTTTTTATATGAAGAAATTTATGTACAAGGAATTGTACTTTATTGATTGAAAAAATATATAGGATCATCTGAGAGGGATTGTTTCTTCAAAGGGTGTATGAATGAGAAATTTTTATTTAATTAAGGAAATTTATTGAATTATTTTATTAATTTGATTTTTAAAACTTCATGATTATACCTAGGTTATAGAATGATATTTCTAGTGAAAAGTATTCTTCTAGGTTATGATGCCAATTCCTAACCCCTCCCTCTAGTTGGGATTTCACTCAGGCTAAGATGGACTGGTTTATAATTAAAATCATTCTAGTTCCTACAACACACCAAAATTTTATGATATATTTCTCTTTAGATAAATTGTATTTCTTTAATATATTTCTGTAAGAAACACTTAGTTTTAATGAACCACGATATACTATTGAATTATTATTATTTAATGTGAAAATTATCACATAGATGTTGTATTGAAAGGTTGGAATATGACTAACTAAATAATGAAAAATTATTTTTCAAACTAGTATAAAATTAATTTATTGGTTATTAATTTTATAGAAAATAAAATAAATTAATTTGAAAGTAAAAAAGATATATTTTAAAAAAAAGGTTTTCATGCACGTAATGTGCATTTATTTTAATAATTGAAATCAGTAACTTTTGATTAATTATTTTAATTAATTTTATAGATTATATACATATAATATAATAATATAAAATTCATTTTAAATATTTCACTATGCATGGAATTAATGTAAACTTGGTTTTATAATTAAAAGAGTATTTTTCTAAATATGGTTTTTTTGTGTTTTACATGTTTATTTTAAAATAAATTTCTGACACACATAGAAATCGAATCTTATAAAATTTATCCAATATTTTAAATCATAATAATTAATATTATATAATAATTTCATCTTAATTTTTGGCCATTATGGCTATTAACTCTGGTAAAATAGTGAGTTACCACGGTAAGAGTTAAAACTGGTTAAAAGGGTTAAAACTAAAATGATAAGATTTAAATTAAGATAAAAATATTATAAAGGAATTTTATTTCCATATTTAGAATTTTTATACTATAATATTTTAATATTATTCATTTTGGATCCAATTCTTTGAATAATGAATTTACATATTTTAATATATTCAAAAATTCCAAGTGTGTCATCTCCTGCACTTATAAAAGGACACCACATATCCTCACTTATTTACACATAAGGACCCTATTATCTTAACCAATACCTAAAAAATTAATTTACTAACATCATTAATCATGTTTTTGATTTAATATTTTTATAATAATACCATCCTTTCATCGATTAAGGTGTTAGTTAAGGGAGGTTTATCAATCAGGTGGTTTAACTCTTAACTAAATACTTTCAATTTTATTTCTTATTCCATCTTTAAAAAAATATTATTTTAATCATAAAATGATTAATCCCATATAATAAATATAATTATATGATATTGATATTATTTAACAATAAATGTTCACCCCATTTTCATCAAATGGGGTATAAAAGTATCGCTTGTGCATACATGTAGACTACCGCCTCTATGTAGCGATATGATTCATTTTCAATCGCCATATTTCATGGTTTGTTATTATGATGTATTTAATATTAATATATTATATTTTTTAAATAATTATTATTTTTTAATTATAATAACTTATATGTATTCTTTACTTCCCATCTATTAGAAAATGATAACTTCACTCATGCTTATGTGTGGACTACCACCTCCACGAAGCGATGTGGTTCATTTCTCATTTTCACTTTAGATAGACTATAATAAGGATATATTTAATAATATATATTATATATATGATACAATAAAGATACTATAATGTTTAATTATAATATAAATTTCTTTCATTCCATCCATCAAAAATTAGAAGCATCACTTTTGTGGACGCACTGATTTCCATCTCCATGAAGTGATGCAATTAATTTTTTCATAAACGCAATAAATAAATTATCATGAAAGTGTATATAATAATTAAATATGATAAATATTACATTATTAACAATATTTATATGACGTAAACATGTTCAAATTATAGTTACTGTATTATCTAAATCGAAACATTTCTAAAAAATGAAATAGTTAACACCAGAAATAATTATTTCAATAAAGATTTGTTAATAAATAGAAGATAATATGTTATAAGTAAATAATATATAGTATATATATATGTTAATATGGTTATATATTATATTTATAATAAATTTATATTTATTATACAAGATATTTTAACCTCTATGAAGAAATACCTGACCTGAGGTAAGGGTTTGCGTTACAATCTCATTTCTATCTTGGATTTGCTAAGCTAAATTTCAATTGTGGGAAATTTTATGGATCTTATCCATTAAACCCCATGTAATTTATTCATATATATTTACCCCTAAATTTGTTATAAAACATTTTTATTTTCCTCACTTTGGTACATAAAATCTTCAAGATTTTGTTTTAGGAAAAGTCGACGATATTTCTTTTTTGGTCGATGAAATTATTCTTCCATGTCCATGATCATCAAAATTATTTTATGGAAATTTTTACATATACATGAGATATTTTAAAATTTTATTTTTTACTAAATTTTAACTTATTTAAAATATTATAAAAATAATCTTTTTAAAGAAAACAATTCAAAACAATTCATTTTTTTCTTTTCACAAAAGTTTGAAAAGAATGTTCTTTTTTAATATATACAGTTTGCAAAAATTTCCCCACCATCGTGATAATTCTTTAGTTTTAATATTATATTAAAAATTTCTATGTTTACTTTAAAAGGAATTAATTTTCTCAATAATATTGTGGGAATGTTATGTTAAAATAAAATCAATATAAAAGGATACTTTTCACATGTTTTCTAAATAAGGTTCAAATATTATTTTAGAGGTATTTTTGAAATATGTCAACATTAATTATGGATTTTTATGCTTCATAGAGGATAATATATTATGATAACATAGACATTCATTCTCTAGATGGATTATGATAATTATTATTTCAGTATGATTCAATGAAACCATATTATTTCTCATGTGTTAATTAGGTTTTGATAACAACATTATAAAACTTGTTTCCTTTACATGGGTTATGATATGATGAATAGATGGAATTTTTTTAAAACCAGTTTCTATTCAACGGTTTGTGTTATGATTTTATGATGAATGTTTTATGATCTTGTGGCACCTGTATGTATGGTTTCATTACATGATAGATGGTCCCAGAATGATATACTCCTCGAGAGCATTGGGTAAATATGAATAACTCACGAGATTGCCACATTATGTGTGAACCTTATTTCATGTTCACAACATTATGTTTGGACCTTGTTTCATGTCCATAATTTTATGCATAGACTTTATTTTAGGTCCATAAGTTTATAGGAGGGACTAGTTTCATGTCCCTAACATAATGAGTGAACCAATTTCTATTTATACATCATAATTTTATATAAATATGTTTTTATTCATTCTTATGTTTATGATATAATATTAAAAATCATGATTTATTATTGATGATTCTACACTCTTATGCCTTTTTTCTTTTTTTTATGACAAATCCTTATGCCATGAAACATTATTTATGAAATTTGTCTTATGTTATGACTATGTTCCCATATGCTTATTATCACATTAGGTCACTTATTAATATCTCTTATGTTTTTCCTCACTAAGACTTTTATCTCACCCTTTAATATTTTTTTTCCTTCCCTAATTTTTTATGGATGGTTTTAAGTGTGATATAACTAGAATAGAACTACTATGAGGAATTTTTTCATTGATGTTGAATATACCTTATAAAATAAGATTTTTGTGTATCTATTCTCCAAGGACACTAATAATTTATGGTTATTAGGAATGTATAATACTATTATGTATTGGGTATTCATATAAAATTATTTAACATTAATTTATGTTATACTTGGGCTGACTTAGTTCCATAAAACACTTTTTCATTAGTTATGGATCTCACTCTGACTAGTTATTTCTTGAAAGTTAAGGATTGTTCTTTTTAAATTAGTTCTACAGGTTGATGATTTATCTATTGAGTAATAGGATCCAATATTTCCATTCCTTATTCACATTGGTGGTCTCCAAAAATAACTTATTATATGGATTATGAGATATTATTGTATCCATTATGATTGCATAATTTCATTTTAATTATTTTGATAAGACATGGATAAATCATTTTACTTAAAACAAATACATCAATGTAAGTATCCAATGTTATTCGTATATATAAGATAAAAAAGTATTTTATGATTATTTCTAACTATCATGTCATGGTTTTCTTTCTAATGGATTAATATGAAACATCGATGTAATATTTTTTTGATATTGGCCAAAAACAAATTATAGAATCCATTTATATGTGTATTTTATTTAATATGATACAAGTAAAGGAAATTATTTTCTTTGAGTTAGTAGGAGCTCAATATTTATATTTGATCTTAGAGGAGGTAGGGGTAGAGAGTGTCCACTAGTCATATGGATGTGTGTATATTGTCTTATTTTTTGTTATGTATTTTTGGTACCTTTATATATATATATATATATATATATATATATATATATATATATATTCATCTCAGTTTATCACCTTCTATCCTCATTTTCATTTAATTTTGGATATTGGATATGTTTTATATTATAGTTAATAGTAATTTGATATTTTATTTCTATGTATTTAATGGTTTTTGAAGACTTGTTATTTACATTATTCCATGTTTGGATTTTCTTAATTTCAAATGTGTTTATTTTATAAACATTAAACATCCAACATATCGAGTGATCGTATTGGATTTCTAGGTAGAATTTCAACTTTAATTTTCTTTAAATTTGAATGAATTTTTTTATAAATAATATGGTTGATACACTTATCACTTATTATCGACCTATAGAGATTGTTAACATGATTTTTGAATTGTAGTTGAACAAATAATGTATCTTGACAAGGTACCCCAGTTAGTTAGTTATAATAAAGGATTCACCTGGGAGAAAACCACCCCTTGGGGTTACCTAAATCATATAGATTTATTATCCTTGGGGCCCATCTATATTTTTTTACACAAAGTACCTATCTATGAAAGATAATTCTTAGAAAATAATTCTTTCATTGAATGGATATTCCACGATCAGGACTAGATAGTCATCCATTGGATAGTGATGTTTGGTGTCTCAAAATTCAATACTGAATCTGATTTACCCATTCTTCTTCTTGATGGAGAAATGTTGGCTAGACAATTTGGGATCTTAACCACCCGAATGAAATAGGACTACATTAGTTTCTCAACATGGACCTCCATCATGGAATAGTGGGATAAATGTATTCCCCTCATGACTTGTTTGTAACTCCGATGGTTGGGGGAGTCTGAGATATTGAATGATGACCTAATTCTTCATTCTGAGAGTTTTTGTATAATTCTATGTAAAATCATCATGATTGCACTTAATGAATATAATTTCAATCTTATTTTATTTAGGGGGAATATAAAAACTATTTATAATTGGTCTTAGATCATCATTAGGGACCATGTTCACTTGTTTGAGATCCTAAACCATGTCAAATATTCCATTTTCATGACTCAGCCTGACGGGGCCCAAACATCGACTACACCAAGCTTGCCTCCAATAGGCTAGGGGATCATGACCGAAGATAAGTATGCATATCACAAAAATGGTAGGAATTATACTAATATATATTTACACACACACTCACATATCCAAGAACATACAATGATTAAATATAAAACAACTGAAACCAATGCATGAATACATCCATAATCCCACAATCAGAGTACAAACTGAATGTAATAAAGGGTACAAGTAGAAGACCAACCAAAAAACATCAGATAGTACATCATACTCATAAGGAATGAACTACTATCAAATTAATCTTCATAAAAAACACCTCAGTCTTTCTATCCCATGTTATGATCCACCAACATCATGGCCTCGGATGACATTGTCAAATTGATCGCCATCTACCTAAGACACAAAAGAGATGGAATGCATGGGTGACTATAACAATACCTAGTAGGACACCTTGAAAAAAGTAAACACAAATCATTTATAATAGTAATCTCATAACAGGGATATAGAAATAAAAAAATAAACATAAATTCACATAGGAAAGACGTCGCACCTCCATGCAGTCTCAACCAAACTGCCATCCCTAGGATTTTTCTTGAAGCAATGCTTGTTCTAGGAGAACCCTCTCTATGATCCATGAAATAATCATAAATATTAATTAAAGAGTCCATCATCATTGGTACCCACCAAAGAAAACTCACTGGTCTTTGAAGGTCTCAATACTAAGATTGGTGATCGCACCTATGACTGTTGGGGGAACCACAATCCCAATCAAGATCAACCCACTATATAGAGGATAATATCCCAAAAATACCAATAAACCTACTAAAAGAACCATCTAGATGGAGGATCAAATCAACATGCATGGATGTTACACTGATTCAACATACCCCACTTAGGGTATAATAATGAATGATAGAGGATCACACTCTGATCTCACAGAGGGATTCCACAAACTCTATCTGAGTCTCATCCTCTAGTGTGGATCACAATCCAGATATATGGATGTAATTTCACACTGGTCCTTTGAGTATATGGACTAAAGGAATAACACAACTAATACTGACCCAATACCGAAGAATTTATGCACTCTACACACCCTCAAAGGGGGTACATGGTGTGTACTAGGGGTACATGACAAGTCTCACCAACCCCAGACATGCTTGTGTGGTGCTTCCTTATAAGGCATGTAAATCTAAAAATTAATGGATTTAAAGTTAGTATATAAGGTGTGTAAATGTTAGATTTTACCCTTCCCTTTCCATATTTCTATGCCCATATACTATTTTTTATGTCTTTGTACCATCCCATGTGCACCTGGTTGTGTCTGAGTACACGAATCTACCAGTGTACTTTGTCTTTTTATGTTTACCCAAGTATGATGGTTCTCATGTATCATTTGATATACATTTTTGAGATTATAGATTGATTAACATGGTGTGTGATAGGTTCTACATGACCTGTGATATTCTTCTCTCCACGGAAACCCGATCACCGTATAGAGGGCCCTACTCTGTATGTATCTCTAGATTACATGTCATGTAATGCATGATTTTACATAACCTGTGAATGTTGTCTACATTTCCAATACTACTACCACCATCAGGATTCTAGACAGGGAATCATGGATCAGGGGCTTTCTGACCCTCCAATCACCAAATATCTAAAACAAGTCTTCAAATTTGCTAAGAAAATTCACTACCAAGCCATGTCATACGTCATGTTCAAAACCAATAAAAACAAAAACCATTGACCAATAATAATATACCTCTAATAATCCTCCATTTTATTCAATCAACTATTTCACCGTCAATCATGAGATTCACCAATAATATTTGTCCATTATGAAGAATAATGGTAGCACATCAATCAAATACCCAATTTTCATTAAACCATGAGCCAAAATAATTTCCCATGATGAACAGGAAAATAAATAAGGGAGAGATCTATAAACCAAAAAATGATTAATGGACCTCAGCCTTTTCCCATTTTTGAATCAATCTGTTGTCTGAGAATAAGACGAATTAAGAGGTAAAATAATCAATGAATAAATCTATCAACCATAAATAAAATCAAATTCTGATTCCTAAATAATTTTTTGTTCATGTAATATATACATGTTGAATTAGTATAAAATAATGGGATGTAATCACACAAATAAAACAACCAACCAAGATTTAGGATCGATCATTGATGAATAACATCTCTCCATTGAAATCATTAGTGATACCCCTATACTTTGATGGTGCAATAATCCACAATCTTGATCTAAACCTATGACATTTTCCAAGAAGGATCTACACCAATGAACTTCTAGATCTCTAGGGTTAAGTGGAAAACCCTAATATCTCATCATATCCACAAAACAGTTTTATATGTCAAAATTATAAAATAAACAAATTTTATAATTTATTTATTTAAGCCCGTGACCACTTTTAACCAAACGACAGGCATTGAAAAATATTATTTTATACGTAGGTTAAATCCAATACAATGAAGTAAATGGAGGCCTTATATTATTAATACAATCCTATATTTAAGTGCTACTCAAATTTTTCAGGAAAATTGTGTGCATGTAATATTAGTATTTTTAATATATTTAAATTACCAATTCTAAGAACATCAGGACTCAGAATCTCATGTTGTCTCGACATATGGCTCCAAAATTAATCTATATAATATTCTAAATTAACACATTAAAAAAATAATCTTTATATTCTCCACACTTTAGGGATTTTCTTCCCAAAAATTAAAAACCCAACTTGAAAATATGGGGGTACTGTGCTCTTATCTGGGTCGACTTCTCCAAGGTGCTCACTTGAATATTCTTGTGTTGCCACCAGAAACTCACAAGGGGAATAAACTACCTACAAAGTATCTAATCCTGTCAATCCTTGATCACCACTGTGTACGCAGAAAAGGTATCCCCATCTTCAATTTCCCGTCCACCCCAATTTATATCATGTGATTGGTCATTCACATAACTCCTCAACTATGACACATGAAAGACATCATGTTCCAAATATAGTTATGGTGGTAAAGATAAGTGGTATGCAACATTTTTATGTCTATGAAGTATCTAGAAAGGGTTAATTAATATTCAAGATATCTTTCCACCCCAACCAATAATTTGAAATCAATGTTGATGTGAGAACCTTAAGAACACATAATCTCCCTACTCAAAATCCAAATTCCTACATCATCATTCTACATAGGACATATGATGGATCTATGTAGTCCTCATCCACTCTGGGATGATCTTCCCCTCCAATTTCATGACTCTCACCAACTCCAATCCCATGAGTGTTGACTCACCTGGTTGAGTCCAACAAAGTGGTGACCTAGAACATCTCCCATAAAAGGCCTCAAATGGTGCCAAACAAATGGTATAGTGATAGTCATTGTTGTAAAAAAACTCCACCAAGGGTAGTTGATCCTCCTAACTATGGACAAAATCGAACATGAAATTCCAAAACATTCACTCCAAGACCTAAATGGTATGCTTAGTCAGGTCATCTGTTTAGGGGTGAAACTCCATGTTCAAATGAAACCGAGTCCCAATATCCTCCTAAAATCCTTTTCTAAATTGTGAGTTGAAGTGAGTTTCATGGTTTGAAACAATCATCATGGGAATTCCATGGATCTAGACTATCTCTTTCATATACAAGTGTCTCATTCTATCTAATAAACACTTCCCTTGAATAGATATTAAGTGGATCAACTTGATGAGTTGGACTATGATCACCCATATGGAATCATTTACCCAAGATGTACATCGAAACCCCATAAAACTGTCCATATATATCACATCCCACTTCAATTATGGCACCTCAAGGGGTTGATATAAACATGCTATAACCTTGTGCATATGCTTCACCTACTGAAAAGTGGGGAATCTACACACAAACTCCATAACATAACTATTTATTCCTAGACAACAAGATTGGAATAATAGTAATTGGTAAATCATTTCCAAAACTAGATGTACCACCAAAATGGATGTATGAAAGTCCCCAATCCCCTCCTGAAACAATATCACTGGTACCATCTTGTATACTCTGAAAAAGATAGCATGCTCCCAACCTTCATAAAATGATTCAAGATCACTTTTAGTGAATATATAATTATGTAAGGTTCATAGTTAGTTTCTCCATGATTATCATCCCTAAGATGTTGTAAAAGTGGGAGGTAAAACCCATAAAACTAAGAAGAACCATCATTTTCCACTAAGGAAAACATCAATGAAGTTAACTACTTTTATTCATCATCCAATAACTGAGAGTAAGATCTCATACATAGAGAATCTTCCACCACATTCCACTTCTCTAGAGTACAAAAAATATCAAAGTCATAGTCCTAGAGTAAATCTAGTCATCACTTCTATCTCAAGTTAATATACTAATTAGATAAGATAAAAATTATATTCTTATGGTCATAGAGGATGATAAATCGATCACCCAAAAGTCATTTTTTCACATATTCATGGTGAAGACTACCAGTGCTAGCTCAAGATCAGGGGTTGTATAGTTATACTCATGTAGTCTCAACCACCTTGATCCATAGGCAATAACTTCCTACCTATGCATTATAAAACAACCAATTTTAGTCCTTTAGTCATCACAAGACACTTTGTACTCAATAGTATCCTCCAACAATCCCATGATGGTGGTTATCATAAACCTATACCTTAACTCCTAAATACACATTTAGAACCTTTTTGTACAAATGAAAGGTTTCCCCTTTCATAGTTCTCCTCATTCAGTCTCGAACGCTAGGATCTATAGGTAGTCACTGCCTACCTAGTCATTAGAACACAACCATGCCCAGTCACCTAAGGAATATCAAAACACTACTACTCAAAAACATCCTCCAAAAATCTCATGAAGGGGGTGATCATAAAACTCTCCATCAACTCCTAAAAACATTTTCCTCACCTCTCGATACATATGAAAGGCTTCCCATTTCATGTCAATGATGTCAACATTGTAGTAACTCTAGAAAAATTTAGTATAATCCTCCAATAATACCCTTCAAACACAATGAAATCTACACTTAGGTAACACTTTTTGGTGGCTACCAAGCTAGAAATACCACAACCTTCACTGGGTCCACTATTATGGATTCCTCTAAGATGACATGTTCTAGGAAGTTGACCACTCAAATCCAAACCTAACACTTCTAGAGAATCCCATAAAGGTTTTTCTCATAGAGTGCGGCTGGGACCATCCTTAAGTTCCTCAAGTGCTCCTCCTCAAACACCAAGTAACTATGATATCATCAATGAAATATTCCATAAACCAGTCTAAGAAAGATGAAAGATTTGGTTCATGATTCTCATGAACAAATATGAGGAGTTCATCATGCCGAGAGTAATTAAGAAGTACTCATAGTTACCATAGAGACATATAAACACCATCATCGGTATATCCTTATCAAGTACTCGATGCTGATGGAAGCCAGATATGTGGTCAATAATGAAAAACCATCATTCCCTACTCAAATGATCGATTTGGTCATCAATCCTTGGTAGTGGATACATATTCATTATGTTTACCTGGTTCAAGCATTGGTAATCCACACATAACCTCAAGATTTTGTCTTTATTCTTGGAGAACACTAGTGCTGCCTAGGGAGAAATACTATGTCCTAAAATGTCCTTCTGCAAGTCCTCCAACTGTAACTTCAACTCACAAAGCTCTATGAGGATATCTAATATAATAGTGAATACTTTAGGGTTATCCTGGTATGTAATTAAATATATAATTCTAGATCTGTGTAACATCCTATTACTATTTTCAGGTATTACTAAACCCATATTTTTACCTTTATTTGGGTTTGTTTGGGGTGAAATATTTTTGAAAAATGTTGTAGGTTTCTGGGTTGTGCACGGTTTGTGCACGGTTTTCCCAAACTATGAAAATAGGGCTAGTTATATTTTTCATAGTTTACATATATTTTAACACGACGTTTTCCCACATAGTAGAAACCCTGCACCTTTCCCATATGGGGCACATGGCCAGGGTGCACAAATTTTCTAACTATACATCCATACTCATCAAACCATGTGTATGAGATTTTTAAATCTATAAATTAATCCTAAACACCCTGAATCCATCGTTTGAAGTGCCTGATAGACCTATTTCGACCTATTATGTCTTATTCTTCTAGAGGATCTCCCAAGAAGAGATTTTATCCCCTCCACACCATTTTGGAAATTGATCAATGCTTGGAAAATATTCATCTATCTCCACCTGATAGGTTTCCTCTTACCATTATTTTTCTCCCAATCTATATCCTTTCCTCCCTAGGGTTCTGTAGATCTACATGTTGTTAGAGGATATAATGCCCTCTGTTTTATATCTTTAATATATTTTTGATTCTCAGATCCCCATTGTTGATGTTCTTTATTATATTTTCCCATTTAGGAATTTTTATTTTGAGATCCCATGATCCCGAGGTAGGTGGTTCCATTATAATGTAAAAAAATTTTTAACCCGAAACATCTTTATTTAAATTCAATTTTTTGATTTAAATTCAATTACATGATGAATTGATTTCAAATGTTTTGTTAAAAACCCAATTCCATTAAAATGGGGGAATTAAATGTAAAATTGGATTTTTGGAATGAAATTAGGAAAAATCCCCAATTCCACTGAATTGGGGTGTGTTGTGAAATTGGATTGAAATTATTTAAATTAAATTTTCAAATTTAATTATGGAATTTGTATTGTGAAATTTATTTGATGATATTTATTTCAAGTTGGTATTTGAGAAAATGGATTAAAATATTTATGACAGAAACCCATTGGTTTTATCTTAAAAAGGAATTATTTGAAGAAGACCTCGTTTTGGTTTTTAAATGGAAAATTTGAATTTTTGAAATGGGAAAATGAAATGAATTATATTTTAAGAAGTATTAAAATAAATTTCCCATAATTAATTATTATTAGATCACAAGAAATCCTAGGTAGTTAGTGAGTTATTATGATAACACTCTTTTGATGATTTATAACTAATACAAAACCTATTACAGCCTGTCACATCCCAGATGGCATGGGGATGAGTTGCCATTGCCCAATGTTAAGGGAATGTTTGTATACACAGATTGTCATGATTCACCTTTGATTGTGTGATGATCCATTATCCTAAAACTATTGTACCTTTTTGCATATGACTATGTTGCTTGCTTGCTTATATTTGAGATATAAATGTGTGGAAATGTTTGTGAACCATTTTACATGCCTTATTATTTATATGAATGTTTTTATATAAAATTATTATTAAAGCATTTTTTAAAAGTATTTTAAATTCTAGAAATGTAAAGCCTTATTTTTTAAATATGCATTGAAATGGAATACCTATTTATTAAAAAATTGAATGATTCATTTGTTTAATTAAATGTTGTATTATTATTATGTAATCCTTATTGAGACCCTAATGAGATTTTATCTCACACATACCAATGACTCTGGGTGTTTATAGACTACCTTCTTCAAGTTCGAGTAAGTGTAAAGGGCCACTTTGAGGTGGTAGTTTTGGTTGATCATTGGCATTGAAGACTTTTTTTCATAGGGAGTTGGTTTTTTTCTCTATTTTATGGAAAATTTCATTAGTAATTTGGGTTATTCATACCTATTTGACTTATGGTACAATTATCCCTATAGAGATTCTCTTTTATTCATGATGAATTATTTATTTTCCTTCGATTATGTTTGTGGAAAATTTGTTTCCACTTTCAAATTGTATGACGACAGGTGAAGGTCTCCAAGCCATGGGGATCAGGAATACAATTTAGGCTATGTCAGGACCATCTAGGTTATCAGGTTACCAGGGTACCTAAGATGGTTCATGACCAAGTGGTATCAGAGGTCTAGGATGAGATTTTTGTCTTGATGTTAGTATACAGTTGAGTATTCTTATTGGAACTTGGGAGGTAGTTAATTCTAAGTTCTTAACCAGTTTTCACCATAATAAACCTTAAGTCACCATGGGTGTATGGATAAAGATGTCTTGAGGATTTGTTATTTTATTTTCTTTTTGAAGCTGTTATCTTATTTTGATGTTCTGGATAGAGATTTGATGGTTAAAATGAATATAGCTAGAATGTCTGGGTTGATAGGAGTTCCTTTTTCTCTCGGTGGAAGTGTGAATTACTCTAAATAAAGAGAGAAAGTGTGATGATCCGTATGGTTATTCTCGACAGAAAGGTTTTTCTAAACCTCCTATAGTGCATGGTGGAGGCCCTTTTATTTTCTACCAGTGTGGAATGACATGGAATTCAAATAGGGTATGCACAGAGGCACCCAATATATGTGGTTCATTTTGATTCTTAGGACACTTACAGATGTTATAACTTGTTTATTCCACTCCATATATTGGAACAAGATCATCAGCTCCTACCAAAACTATGGTGCAATCAGATGCTTCATGAACAAAGGTGTTCCAACCATAAGAATCCAAAACAAAGATTCTTCATGCAATGGAAGTGTCTCTAAAGGAAGAAGATATGGGTCTAATTAATATGAGAGGTACCATCACTATAGCTTCATCCTTAGTGGTTAATTTATTTGATACTATTACATCTCATTCATTTATTTTTATCCATATTTTTGAACTTCTAAATCTTCCTAAAATAAGTTTATCTTATGTGATAGATATTACTACACAAATTGGAACAAAGGGGAAGAAGGGTATCTTTAGTACCGCTTGTGTTTTCACTATGTCAGATGTCGATCATGCCTTGAGTTTTCTAGTTCTCAAAACTAAACCACATGACATCATTTTTTGGATGGATTGGATCATTGAAAATAAATCTCATATTCGTCATTATCTTCAATGGGTCTCCTTCACTACACCCTATGGTGTGTGTTGTATCTTTCATGTAGAATGATACCCATGTTTGAGTATAGATGTAATTTCTTATCCAAAGCTGAGGAAAGTAAAATGAGTTTTTTCCTTTGACCTGGAGTAAGATTATTTGAGTTTTTATCTCCCTCATGTTCTCATCTAGTCTCCCATGATTTTTCCTTCTAACATCCCTACTCTTCTGCTGGTAAGGTAGGTTTACTTCTCTATCGATTTAATGCCTAGTACTTGACCAATGTCTATTCCTTCTTACCACAAGAATCTAGCTGAAATGAATGATTTGGAGACCCAGTTGGATTATATTCTAGAGAAAGGCTTTATACCCTGATGAATGTCATCTTTGGTTTGGTTGGTTCTCCTAAAAAAGTAGGATAATGGTTTAATTTTCCATTGTGTTGATTAATGGAAACTAAAAAGAGTCACTGTAAATAAAAAATATCCATTTCCTTAGATTAATTATATGTTTGATCGTTTGAAAGGGGAAAAGTGTTTTCGGAAGATTTATATTTGATCTGGTTACCATCAGTTGAGAATAAAATAATCTAATGTTCAGAAAACCACCTTTCATAGAAGGTACATCCCTTATGATCACTTTGTTAAGGCTTTTCATCTAGCCAATTTTTTGTTAGTCTTTGTGGGTTTAATGAATAGGATTTTACATTATTATATTGATACCTTCATGGTTGTATTTTTAGATGACATCCTTGTTTACTCTATATCTAAATAGAATCATGTGCGTTATATGAGAGCAGCTGTCGAATTGTTGAGAAGACTCCAGATTTATACCAAGCATTCAAAATGTGATTTTTTTATTTAAGAAGTGAATTTATTGGTACATGTGGTGTCAGAACATGGTATGTTATTTTATCCTGAGAAGGTAAAGCCTGTTATGACATGGGAACAACCATGGAATGTTTTTGAGATTCATAGCTTCCTCAGTTTGGAAAGTTATTATCGATGGTTTATTAAGGACTTCTGAAAGTTTAATTCTCTAATTATCACCCTAAATTATAAGGGATTAATGTTTTCTTGGGAAGATAAATGTCATAATTCTTTTGTTGAGATGAAATTTAGTTTTACTACTACACTAGTGTTGACTCTTACAGAGGCCGGGTGGGGATATGTGATCTTCTGTGATGCATAAGGTTCAGGTATGGGATGCTTTATTATGCAAGGTGATCATGTAATTGCTTATAGATCTCGTCATATTATTCCACACAAGATTAATAATCAGACCCACAAACTAAAACTCACAGCTATGATGCACACACTTAAGAGTTGGTGGCATTACCATAATAGTGAAAGGTTTACCATCTATTATAGCCCCAAAATCCTGAGTAATTGATATTATTAATATTTTAATAACTTATTTTATACTCCCTTTACTGATTTTATATGAAATGTGTGTAATTGTTGTGAAATATTAATGTTCAAATATTAAATATAATTTTAGAGCACTATTTGAATTCATCCAGATTCAAGTCTGTTTAATGTATTAAAAATAAATCTCTCCCTAATTATACAAATTTCATGATTGTTTTTTTTTATAATTCCTCATTCAATATAAAACATTTCATTATAAGGGATCTTGGACCAAGTTTGAAATTTGAAGGGACATATGGATCACACAAGAATGCTCAAATAATTTTTTAAGAAACTGGATAAGCTAAGAGGATAGAATTACTGGGATCACTCCAAAAGTCCAAATACTTTAATTCTCATCAAAATTTTGGGGTAAAATTGAATTCATCATGGATAAAAAGTTAATGTCCCTACTCCAAATACAAGGGGGCCCAACTGATGAATTTAAAATGAGCCCACCATTATGTTCAGGAAATAAAATTATCACACCCTTATTGATTTTTATCCTGAAAGAGATATCCATTAGAGTTGATATATTGTATTGGGAAAGAGGATATATAGGTGGAATACTTTGTTGAATAAAGCGATAATATTATAGGGCATGTTTCTATTCAAAAATCCATTCACAGTTTGGCCTTTAAAATGTTTGGATTGAAATGGATAGATTAAAATTGTTTAATAAAACCGCCATAAATTTTGTTCCTTAAGTATAATAGGTGCCAAATTTTCAAAGTAGACATAGGAGATAAATATCTACAACTTTTAAGAAGATAATAGCTCAATATTAGGCTGTATAAGTTATTAAATTGGCGATTCAAATATAGGGCCATTTTTTGAATGCAAACAATCCACCTCCTTGGGCTATAAAAACATCCCCTCATCACCTTGCAAGAGTTGGAATTTTAGAATAGAGGAGAAAATATTGTCATGATAAAAGACTTTAAAAATTCATGGGAGGACCCTCCATACACAAGTTTTCACTTGAGAGACCTTTCTTGTTCTCTTTTTTTCATTTATTTTTGTGTTCTTCATTGTTGTAATCTTGTAAGTCTTTTTTTGGTAATTCTATTTTAATGAAATTTTCTTCTTCAATATATCTTATTCTCATCTAACTTATGTAGCATAATATTAATGTTCTAGAAATAGATAAAATAAATTTAATAACCCTTCCCTTATCTTTTTATCATTAAATATAAATCCCTTTTCTAATTCTATCACTGTTTGTGTGTGTGTGTGTGTTCGGCGTACAATTGTTTTCTTATGCCATTTTTATCATTGTATTTAAAATTGATCATCATAAAAATTACAAAAAAATTATTAAAAAAACAATGGATTAGTAAATCTCTCATTGGGGTGAGTTATAATTTAGGTATGTTAATTGATTGCGAACTTTTCCTTGATGGATATTCTTTGAATTAACATTGTGTATGTTTGACTTAAAATGTCAGGGATTAAGGACTTGTTTTGTTTAAGGAGGTGTTTCCATGTATTATTGTAAATGTAAATATAGTATCATAAAATAGATATGATTAATAATAGAACCCTAAGTTAAGTTAAGGATTGGATTAAAGCCTTAACACATAGAAATTCCAATCAAAATTATCTTGTGAAGTGGATGTTAATTTAAATGAAATATAAAGAAAAACTCAAGGATATCACATTATTAACACCATAAAAATGATCTCACCGAAATATTAATAAAATTTTTAAATCAAACACCAATCATTAATCACTTCATTTAATCTCTTCAAACAAAACCCCACCCTAATCAAAATACATTCAACAAAAATGAATCAACTATTAAAAATTATCATCCCTGAGGATTCGACCCGAGTGTTTCTATACACATTAGTAGACAATAAAAACTCTGAACAGTAAATTGGAAAAAAAATCAATGCTTCTAAATGGAACCTCTGCTAGGGATGATGCAATTAAGTAGTCATTAGATTCTGGTTATTGTAAAAAAACAAAATTTAAAAAAAAATTGAAAAAAACACATAGAAAAACCCATCTTCCTCTTTCTTCCAAAATCTCTCTGAATGCCCTGTAGCCTCACAAACAATCCCTTATATTTTTTTGAACCTGAAATTGAGAAAACAATTCACCAACTTAGGAGGAATATAAGAGATAATCAACTCATTCCAGAACTCATCCTTGTCTAACCAGTTCAATTAGAAATGGACAATCCTAGGGAACAAACACTTAAAGAACTCACTTCCCCTGATATGAATTACAACCTCTTGGTATTCAATATCAAAACATAGAGGCTGAATTCAAACTCAAATCAGGTTTGATTAAACTTCTACCGCATTACTATGGGCTAGCTGGTGAGGATCCATTTATCTACCTTAAAGAGTTCCAAGTGGTGTGCTCTTCCATTAACCCTCAAGGGGTTTTTGAGGAATAAATAAAACTTCAAGCATTCCCTTTCTCCTTAGATGACACTTCTAATTCATGGATTTACTACCTCCCTCCTGGTTCCATAACTACATGAAATGACATGAAGTGACTCTTTTTAGAGAAATCATTTTTTTCTTCTTGTACTGCTTCTATCTCAGTGGAAATAAGTGGTATTTGTCAATTCCCAAATGAATAACTACAGGAGTACTGGGAGAGGTTCAAAAAGCTTGTTGAATCCTTCCCACACAACCAAATACATTAAAAACACTTGATCCAATACTTATATGAGGGTCTATTGGCTATCGAGAGAACTCTCATTGATTCCACAAGTGGTGGTGCTCTTATTAATAAAACTCCTGCTATTGCAAGCGATATCATAAGTAACAAGGCTACAAACACACAACAATTCCATAATTGAGAACATTCTCAAGTAAAACAAGCTCAAGATATTCAATCTATAGAGTTGAACAAGATGACATAGTGGATTAGTGAACTTAAAGGTCTTGTGTGACAACTAACTATGGCTACCAAAGCCCCAACCTCATCTTCTCTACCGTATATATTCCATGGACCTATCAATAATTATGGAATCTTTAGATCCCCATCTCATCCAAATGACACATGTCCACAACTTCAAGAGGATCAATCGGATTCGTCCAGACCAATGGAGCTCAATACATCATATTCTCAGTGGAATTCCAACCCTTAACAATCAGGTCAGTTTTTTAATAACTTCAACCAACCCCATTCTGAGCCCTTATATTTTACATATAACCCAAACTTGAGATATGGGAATCCCATTTTTCATCCCCCTCAATACCCTCATCAAATCCCAAACCAATTCCAATTTGGTCAAGGGGTTGGTAACATTAAACAACCTTATCATTTCATTCCTCAACCTCAAAGGAACAATCCTCCTCTTAGATTCCACTATCCTAGTGATCCTTCCCAATTCCCAAACCAACACAATCACTTTTAAAAGAATCAAAATCAAGGTAATCCCAATTCATGACAATCCTATTCTTCCAAAAATCAATGGGGAAGTGCAGTGGAAGATATTGACTCCTTCACCCGTTCCAGCCTTAAAAACATTGAAACAAAAATTAGTCAACTTGCATCCCACCTAAGCCATCAAAAATCATCCAATTATTCCCAACTCCCAACTCAACCATTTCCCAAACCCAAGGTTAATGTATTTTCAATTTCACTTAGATCAGGAAAATAGATGTCTATACCTAAAGATAAGTCCTCAAAATCCCCTTTGAATGATGACCTAGAAAATGAAAAGAAAATTAAACATGAAAATGAATCTAAATCCATTCTGACACCTCCTTCTATTCCACTTAGTAATCCAATTCCTTTTACTCAAGATCTTTCTAAACAAAGGAATTACTTTGAACCAAATCCTGAAATTCTCGACATGTTTAGTTGTTTTGAAGTCAACATTCCCCTCTTAGGATCAATCTACATTCTCAATCCATGATTCTGAGGACAATTTTGAGAGTCAATTAAACCTCATTCCATCATTTTCATAATGTTCTAATGAGATAGGATCTTGTGAAATCTATTCCATGATTAACCAAGTCATCAATGGTGAAGTTGATGTGGAACTTTCATTCATAGACTCCATCAATCTATAAGAACTTGAAAAATATTTGAATCCCACATCAACTCTGATCTCTACTGCTCCACCTTAGAGAGTATCAAGGAAAATGAATCAAAAGAAGCTTAAGTCCTTTCCTCCATTCCTAAGTTATCTAACCCACAAATGAGAGATGATAATGATATAAAACCTCTTTCTGAACTCCTGAAATATGCATTCCTTTTCTATGATCACTCTTATACTTTCATTATCTTTGCTTCACTTACTGAAACCGTGGAGTCCAAACATGTTCAGGTGTTTTAGGAAAACAAAAATGACTTAGGTTGGACCCTAGATGACATACCAGGATCAACCCCACCCTTTGCATGAATCACATCCATCTTGAGGAATCATCCAAACCAATTAGAAAACCACAAAGAAGACTCAATCCACTAATACTTGTGGTAGTTAGGGAAGACATAACCATGCTTCTTCATGTTGGTATTATCTACCTAGTTTCTGATAGTGAATGGGTTATTTCAATTCAATTTTCACCTAAAAAGGGTGGGATAACTATTTTCAAAAATGAACATGGGGAGGTAGTCACAACTCGAGTGAAGAACAAATGGAATGTGTGCATTGATTATCAAAAATTGAATGTTGAAACATGAAAAGATCAGAACCCTCTTCTATTCATTGTTCAAATTCTAGAAAGATTAGTTGGAAAGTCACATTATATCTTTCTTCATGGATACACCAGCTACTTCCAAATCCCAATTGCACCTCAGGACCAAGAAAAGACTACTTTCACATGCCCCTTTGGAACATATGCATATAAGAGAATGCCTTTTGGCCTTTTCAATGCTTCTAAAACATTCCAAAGGTGTATGATGAGTATCTTTTTTGAATTCATTTAACACTGTATGGAAGTCTTCATTGATGAATTTACCATTTATGGTGATTCATTTGAATCATGATTGAATTCACTCTCTCTAGTCCTTCAAAAGTGTGTCAAGTGTAACCTTGTGTTAAATTTTGAAAAATGTCACTTCATAGTTGAAAATGGGATTGTTCTAGGGAACATAGTTTCACAAGATGTTATTGAAGTTGATCATTCCAAAATTGAGGTGATCCAATCACTTCTTGAACCCACTTCTATTCAAGACATCCATTCATTCCTTGGTCATGCCGGTTTCTATCATATATTCATCCATAACATCTGTATAATTTACCTCCCACTCACTTGGTTGCTTAAAAATGATGTCACTTTCTATTTTTATGAGGTTTGTGAGAGAGCCTTCATAGAACTCAAAACTGCTCATACATATACCCCAATAATCTAACCCCTAGATTGGTCCTTACCCTTTGAGTTGATACATGATGCTTTTGATAGAGCTTTTGGGGTTGTTCTTGATCAAAGAAGAGAAACTATTCCTCATTTTATATATTATGCCTCAAAAAAATTGGATGAAACTAAATCTCACTACACTGTCACTAAAAAAAACTTTTAGCAGTTGTTTTTTCTTTAGATAAATTCCATCCCTATTTCTTAGGTTCCAAAATCACCATTTTCACATATCATTATAATATAAAGTTATTACTCAAGAAAACTGATTCCAAACCAAGTCTAATAAGATAGATCCTAATTATCCAAGATTTTGACCTTGAAAACAAAGATAGACCATGAAAATAAAACCCCGTGGCTGATCACTTGAGTAGAATTTATAATTATTAGGATTCAGAAATCATTGATCCTGAATTCCCCACTTAGCACCTTTCATCTCTCACTATAAATTCACCATGGTATGCCCTAATTGTAAATTAATTGGTTTTTGGTGTTTTCCTTGAAAAAGTTTCAAAAGAACCAAAAATGAAACTAAAAATTTATTCACAATTCTATTCTTTGGAAATAATAAACTTTGAAAAACTAGGGATGACATAGTAATTAGGAGATGTGTTGATGAAGATAAACATTCCTCTATCTTAGAATTCTGTCACTGACTTTCTAGAGGTGGCCACTTTGGACCACAAAGGATCCCTTGAAGGGTTCTCGACTATAGAAATTTCATGGATTTCACTATTCATGGACTCACTTGAGTTCTATCAATCATTTTCCACTTGCCAAAAGTTTGGCATAATTTCAAAGAGAAATGAAATGCCCTAAAAGCCTTTAATTTTTTGTGAGACATTTGATGGTTGGGGCATTGATTTAATGGAAAAATTCCCCCTGCCAATGGATTCTCATACATTCTTCTTTCAGTTGATTATGTTTCTAGGTGGGTAAAGTACAAACCCACTAGAAAGGATTATTCCAATACTGTTAGTGAGTTCCTAAAGACACACATATTCCACCATTTTGGCACACCATGTTCCTAGATAAATGAATTAGAAACCCTGTTTTGTAATATAACCATGGAATATCTTTTAAAAGATAATGGGGTTGTACATAAAACATGAACAACATATCACCCCAAACAAATGGCATGGATAAACTTTCTAATAGTGAAGTGAAAAGAGTGCTTGAGAGAATTGTAAAACACACCCGAAAATATTGGCCTAAAAGAAATGGAGAAACACTTTGGGCTTAATGAAATGCCTATAAAAAACCCATTGGGATGTCTCCTTTTAGGATAGTTTTTGGTAAAGCATGTCATTTACCAGTTGAAATCCAACATAAGTCTTTTTGGGATGTGAAAACCCGTAATTTTGATTATGAAAAATATGGTGAAGAGAGATTGTTGCAATTGGATAAACTGGAGGATCTTCAACTTGATTCCTATGTGAATATCAATCTATAATCAGAAAAAGATAAGGTACTCCATGATAAACACATATTGAGAAAGGAATTTCATGAAGATGAAAAGGTAATGAAGTCAAATTCTTGATTTCGGCTTCACCTAGGTGAGCTTAATTCTCATTGGGAATCTCCTTTTGTTATTACTAATGTTTACCCATGTTTCGTAGTTCCTTGAATCATGTATTATAGTTTTAATAATAACTACATCCAGGCATTTTCCATTGGATTTATATATGGAACCAGAAATATCAAATAGTTCTTTATCCAAAGGGGACCTGCTTTCCAAAGGCAGGAATTCGTTAAGTTTTAACTTCATGATACTTAATAATGTGCATTGGTCAAGAGGATGGGAGGTCAAACTCATCAAACCCTTTTGGGGGGAATTATTGACTACTTTGGGACTCTCCTTATAATTTAAGATATTTTCATGAATCTATATTAATTCACCAAAAATATCATATGTATACCATGGAATTTTCAATCACTTCTTAAAATGTGTAAAGTTTAGAATCATAATTATGCATTAAAGGTTCTTCATTAATGGAGATATCCATATGTATTCGAGGTTCTCTATCAATGGTATCATCTAATAAAATAATTCAAGATTCTTTTTGTCATCATTATGACGATACTAATTTTTAAGTCACTCAGTGGGGTTCTCTGGAATTTATTGTCATCTAGGGAGACGAAGATTTGGTTTGATCTAGGGATCGTCCCCATAAAATGGGCTACCTACATATCCTTGTAAAAGGAATCAGAACCCTTGTAGCTCAGTGAAACTGAATGGGACACATCAAACCTTTTAAGGTCATGTGATAAGAACCTAGTCGTACAGTTTAATCAAAACATAGTGTTTGACTTATACTGAAGCAACCCAAGGAACACGGAAAGGATATGGGTTTCCAAGTAGGATCAGACCCTGTTAGTAATATGGACCAAGGAGAATAGTGTTGATTTAAGGTATTGAGTTTCAACATCATTGAGGATTCCTATGTATCCCATATAGATGGGAATCAAAGCCCACGTAGTTCTATACGTCTCGTAGGAGAGTATAGTCCTTTAAGAGAAATGGGTTTGGGATTACTTCCTAAAAAGGATTCCTTGGTGATTTAAGGATTTAATTTGGGGATTATTCTTAAGAAGGATGTCCAAATTAGGGTAATTAGGGTTGGATTCTTTAATAGGACATCCAGTGAGCTCAGACACTGAGAAGGCTTCTTACGTATCCCGATTATGGTGGGAATCAGAGATCTCGTAGTTCAATCCATTATCAGTGTTTGCGCACATGTTTTAATCATCAGAAATCTTTAACCCATGTGATTCATGCTCGATATGAGAAACAAGATGATGTGAAATATTTCAACAATGACACATGCACTTTTCCTCCTCCGCTGGTGGAACAGGGCGAGGCGAAAAGCCTTCCATCTATTGTATTTACATTGTACAACGGTCCAATGTAAGGTGGAAGGGATGAAGGTTAGGGGCTTACACCTGGAGGGCAGCCTTTTGATGTTTTTTGGGGGATTACTCTTAAGAAGGATGGACGTAGGTCTTTGGATGGGGCTTATTCCTAAGGAGGATGACCATTGATCTTTGGATGGGGATTATTCCTGTGGAGGATACCTATCCAAAGCTCAACGAGTATCCTCCTTAGGTGTAATCCCCAACCAAACATCATAGGGAAGACCTCCTGGTGTAATCCCCTAAATGTCATCCTTTCCTCCTTACATAAGACCCTTGTCCAATGTAAATAGAGTAGAGGGAAGGCTTGTCACCTCACCCGCTTCCACCTGTAGAGGAGGAAAAGTGCATGTGTCATTGTTTAAATCTTTAAAATCCTCTTGTTTCTCACATTGACCATGACTTATGTGGGCTTAGAGATTCTTGATGATTAAAACATGTGCACAAACACTGATAATTGAATGAACTATGAGAACTCTGATTACCACCATAGTCGGGATATGTAGGAAGCCTTCCTAGGGCCTGAGTTCAATGTATGTCCTCTTCAGTAATCCAACCCTAATTCCCTTAATTTGGACATCCTCCTTAGGAATAAGCCCCAAATTAAATCCTCAAATCACCAAGGAATCCTTTTCAGGATGTAAGCCCAAACCCATTTCTCTCAAAAGACTATACTCTCCTATGAGACTTATCAAACTATGTGGGATTTGATTCCCATCAATATGGGATACGCAGGAAGCCTCCTTGAGGTTCAAACCCAATCCCTTAAATCAACCCTGTTATTGTTGGGCCATATTCCCAACAGTGCCTGATCCTACTTAGAAACCCATGTCCTTTCCATGTTCATTGGGATACTTTAGTATAAGTCCCACATTTTGTTTTGACTAAGCACCTTTAGCTTATATGTCCATACTACATGACATTAAATAGTATGGCTAAGTCCTTATCACATGAACATAAAAGGTATGATGTGCCTCATTCAGTGGCACTGAAGTAGGAGGGTTCTGATTCCTTTTAAAAGGATATGTAGGTAGCCCATTTTATGGGCACGATCCAACGATCAAACCAAACCTTCATCTCCTCGATGACAATAAATTAAAGAGTTCCCCACTGAGTGGGTTAAAAAGCATTATCATCATAATGATGACTAAACGAATCTTGAAATAGTATATTAGAGTATACCATTGATGGAGAACCTCAAATACATACAAATATCTCCATTAATGAAGAACCTTCAATGCATAATGATGATTCTAAATTTTACACATGTTAATAAGTGATTGAAAATACCAAGGGATACTTATGATATACTTTCTGAATTAATAAGGATTCACAAAAATATCTTAAATTATAAATAGATTCCTGAAATAGACAATAATTCCCCCAAAAAGGGTGTGATGAGTCTGACCTCCCATCCTCTTGACCAATGAATGTTCTTAAGTATCATGAAGTTCAAACTTAAGGAACGCCTTCCTTTGGAAATAAGGTACCATTTGGATAAAGAATCGTTGGAGGAAACTGGTTCCATAAATAAATCTAATGGAAAAAAAAACTAGAAACGATGATTCTTAATACTAGAATACACATTTCAAGGAACTAAAAAACAAAAATGGTGAACCCAACATGAATCCTTAACCAAGTTAATAATGTTACTGACATGTTAGGCACTTATCAATTGATAAAGGAAGGATTGAAAAAGGAATCAATCATGAATGTATCAATCTAAAAAAATGTTGCTTTAATGTATTTTGTAGTTTTTTCTCAGTTTTTCTAAAAATTCCCTTCACTTGAAAATGGCTTTATTCAAATCAACATCTGTGAACTTCCTGACCGCTGCTAAATCTAGATCCCTGTCCATGGGAAGGACGTCATCACCAACCCAGAATCTTCAATGCCAGGTCTCTAATGTGCAGGTAAAGGAATATCACTAGCACGGTACAATCCTGACTTTGGAGGCTACTCAGCAGACCCTCCATGTAAATAAAAATCCTAGATCATTTGGCCAACAACAAGCAATGATAAAAAAGAAGACGGTTCCAACCACCACCTTAAACTATTTTTGGTCCTTATCCCGATAATTCAATAATAAATCCCTCTCATACTATAGGTAGGTGGTTCAAGAGGCCACTCAAGGCCACAATTCAAGAATGTAGGAGTCCTTTCTGAGGACTCCCACCAGCAATTGCCGCCAGCAGAATCGCGCGGTAGTGAACCCCAAACATGATGGGGTGGTTCCTATGGATGTTCGGCCCAGGTATCTCAGACCCAGGCATGCAAGACGAACCACCGAGGATAACTTCTGGTCAATAGGGAGCAGGTTCTTACCTCTACCCCTTACATAGAATTCCATCAACCTAACTTTATGGAAAACAACGAGCGAGCACATACTGCATTTAAATAAGCCCACCAATCTAGTGTGGTGGAAACTGGTAAAAAAAACATAGACCTATTTACAATCACCAATTATTCCTGAAGTCTCGTCTTCTAGTATTGAAGGAAGTAAATCAACCATACTTGAAGGGAGACAGATAGTAGGCACATACATCTGCCAATGTTCATCAATTCTGCCAACAGTCTTGTTTGGTTGCACCCAGAGAAGTCATTTAGAGAGCTCCGATGACAAATTTTGGGAAGACTGAACTCTCTACCCCAATACATGAGTACTGTCAATACCCATTTCCATGAAAAATGAGGACAAGATCACGCACATGCACCTACTTCATATATGGAATGGACCTATATTCTCGTTTTGATCACTGAAGTCCACAAAAATATCTTATCAATGGTGAAAGCGCAGACGCAAATCCCTTCCCATATTCTAGAAGCATGCCAGGATATTATAACAACCACTTCAGCAGTATCGGGGAAACAAACACATAAATCTATACCCACACATGGGATGACACATCAGCATGCCATCCCAGAGTAGATACATACATTTCTTCCAGTCCAGGAGGGTCATGGGGCATACTCCCCCATATCATATGGACAACAAGATCAGGAACATACACCCTTTTTAATTGGAGGTAATCAGTCCATTCCAGTAACCACTCCAAGGAAGGCACATACACTTGGCCATGATAAATAATTTTCCTAGAAATTAGCCCCAACTAAGTATAAGAGAATGCCTAAAATGAAGTTCCACCAAGAACTGTTGAAAAATCAAGAGTCCAGCAATGATTTGGCTCCTCTTAATGTTGGAGTTCGTGAAGCCCTTAGACATTTATCTGTTTCAACTCAAGATCTCATCCTCTCATTACCAAATTATGGGAGTATTAGTAGTAATTATAAAGTTACTCATCGGGAAATTCATCATGAAGGCTTGATTCATGAAAATTCAGTCAATCCAGAGTGCCTATACTTGCATGAGAGCCATAGCAACCCTCTATGTTGACAGAAGATGAAGGAGCAAGAAGATTTATCCATTTCTATAATCCACCAAGGATATCCTCCCCATGATGGAATTTTTTGCGAATGTCCTCTCTGTAGTAGTATTTCGAATTATCAAGAAAATTATGTAATTGACAATGTAGCAATGAGAAAGCCCTCCTATCTCGACGCACTCGCAAACACAAGGCAGTCATGTCTGATGCCTTATCATTGACAAGTGAAACACTTTATCCAAAAAAACAATTTTAAGGGAATGTTCATTCTTTGAACCTTACTTGGGTCATTTTTCTTCTAATACAGAGCATCTACTTTAGTCATACCAAGTGGAGAAACCTTTAATGAAAGATGATGAAGATGTGTTAAACCTGAGGAAACAATTGGCTAAGGGAGAAGTATCAGTCGTGTTCTATCCTTTGGAAAATTTGTAGTACAATGTTATAGAATTGATAACATGAGAATGTATTCATGATATCCACCTCATTTTATGGAATACTCTTCATCATTTTAAAACCAAAGTATTACTATATGATGAATATCAAAATCATGTAAAGGTAACAGAAGAGTTGCAATGCCAAATTAACTTGGAATCATTCTCAGTTTTCCAACATCCAAAGGTTGAAAAACATTATAGAATCATTTAGCTTTCATGCCTTAATGATCTATAGATACTACACTAGTTAATTTCATATTCCCCATCTAGTGTTCGTATCAATGGATGGGGTGCACATGGAGCATTGCATTTCACTACACTCCAAAATCAGCAATGTCCACCAAAAGTGGTCTCATGCAATGTTATTGCCCACTTTTGGCCACAATAAATAGATTTGGTATGTAATCAAATGTACGCTTGAGAAAAGGACTCAACTAGCTCTCATTAGAGTTAGTCCCCAAGAAAAGAAGTTGTTGAGTTACTTTTACATCAAGTATATGAGAATATTGAGCAGACATCCCACTTAGAGGATGTTAGCCGTCCAAGAATGCAAATGTATGAAGTAGAAAATAAATCTTTTGAAACAGGTTATTTGAGTGGTTGTCAGATAATTCCCCTAACTAATGTCCGAACGAAAATTCACAATATTAGAAGAGCAGTTGCACAAATTTCATCCATAGTAATTCACGAATCACAACATCTTGCATGGAAGGGGGCTCATTTAATTTAACCTTCAAATTTATTAAACAAAGTTCAAATATTTGAAGAAAAAAATAGGAACATCCCCAGCTTATAGGGCTAGGGGATTTTCACATTTGCAATCCCATCCTCAATAGAAGTTAGTTTTCTTCTGATTAGGGAATAATACACAAGGAAAGCATACAACTGAACTATCCAAGGATTCCCTTTGGGTTATTTTCTGCTAAATAGTTCTCGGGAATTAATCATATAGAGTAATAGTCTCATGGAAGATACAGAGGGATAGGATCATAAAAAAATACTAACAGAATGCCATCAACGCATTATGCATCAGTGAATGTCATTAACACCACTATAAAAGATCCTCCAGAAAATGAGTCCAGTTCAGGGGAATCAGAACATGAAGTTCTTGAGCATAATACAGTACAAAATGAGGCAAATGAAGAAGGTGTGCATACCAGAAATTAGAGGCTTACCCAGAATCTATGTATGCCTTCAAATAAACAACTAATACTCCTCGGAAAGGCTTCTTACAAGGGGAAATGAAAAAAAGTCATATTTTATATCACTTTTACACTAGAGAAGCTCAATCTTTTTCTCTTGAAGAAATATTTTCATGGTAAGATGAGGAAATGAAGGAGGTGAAAAGACTCAATACAAAGTTAATTCGAAGCAGTATTTTTTTGAGAAATACTCCCCAAGAAAGTAATCAACTTAAAAATATTATAGTATCTCTTCAGAAAAGAGAATTTTTAGTAACTACAGATGCAGATAATGAATTACCTCAATTGGGTACACAATCAAGGCAGGATAAGAAACATCCTGATAGGCATGTTCCCCTTGGTTATCCTAAAAAAATATCAGCACAACCATCAGTGGTTTTTCCAATTGTTGCACCAGCTCATGCTTCAGTTTTTATACCTGCACAGGTTCTATCTCATCCATATATTCCCCAAATTCTTATAAACACAATTGAGGCGTCAAGGACTAGATTGGAAGCTATAGAGGAATGAAGTGAACCAGTTTAGCCAAAAAAGAGAGATTACCCTAAATGGGTGGATGAAATTCCTCCCCACAATATTTTGTGAATACCACATTCCAAATATCTAATGGTTTAGGAGATCTAGAACAACACATAACACATTTAGTCTCTCGTTTTGTTCCCATTATGGGAAATCCTCAACAACAATAAGTAGTAAATTTTAGGTGTTTTGTACAGTCATTACAGGGACCTACTTTTTTCTAGTATACAAGATTACAATCTCGATCAATTACATGATGGTAAGATCTCCATCATAAATTCCTTCTTCAATTTATCTCAACGCTAACAAATATGACAATTTTTTATCTTAATTTTTTTTAAAAAGGTATAATGAAAGAGTTTCATATTTCATTGTGTGATGTAAAGGATTAACATATTCCTTAAGTTTAGCACTTCTTCAAGAATAATTGATGCTAATTTGTGTGGAAATTATACTTGATGAGTTATGCACACCATTGATCTCTGTGAAATACATAGGAGGGTTTTGAGTCCTCACTTAAATCATTCAATAAATAAAAAACACTATTATAGAAACTAAGGCTAAAACTCATGTAATTCCATTAGCTCCGGGGAGGAGGATAGGAAATGCATAAGATGCTACAGTTACACTCAAGCAGGAAACTGTACCGCTTCTACTTCAAGACAATCATCATACTGAAGGGATCCGCCTACTAAGAATCAGCAGCAATGACCACCTCATCAAGATGATCAAAGAGATCAAAGGCGTAAATATTTTGAGCATTTAAAGAACAAACATTATTCTTTCTGGAATGAACAAGTTCCTCGTTACTTCATCTCATCTCTAGAAAAAAATTTGGTTCAGTTGATAAGGTTGAAGAATCCAAATAAAGGAGATGAAGATATTCGGAATTATTCTCCCTTTCACCAAATATTAGGGCATCACATCTAGGAATATTTTGTTTTCATGGAACTCTGGAAAAATATGGTAGAATCTGCACAAGTGAAAATGAAAAGTTCATCAGCACAAGTAGCATGTGTTATTCCTATTGATCCATAGGGAGAAAGCGAATGGAAAGAAGTAAAAAAGTAAAAATGAGTATAAATATGATGATTGGATGATAAGTAAGACGATTAAGCAGAATCATGTCATTTTACAAACACAGTTGAAACAACCAATTGTGTCTTCTTCCACTCCTACCATAGAAAAAACATCTTCATCAAAAGGTTTTTCCTTAAATAAGCGAAGTGGTCATAAGAACAAAGAGCATTCAGAAGAATATGATATCACATTAAGGGCAATGTAATCGTTGACCCTGGAAGATTTCATGTCATATGTTTTAAAAACACGGGCACCGCACCTCCAAACGGCACAATTAGAATTAACCTGTCAAGATGAATCTCTATGAGATGAAGAATTGATCTTTTGTTCTATCAACATTATTAATTTAATATATCCTTATGCCAATGGTGATTATGATTATAATGAGACAGAATTACATGTACCTACTTGGGGAACTAGAGGAAGAGGCCAGGGTCTAGGATACCATGGATGATTTGGGAATTATAGAAACCACCATTTTAATTCTACCCCCACTCGAACCATGTATGCAGTAGAAACTCATGGAAGAGCCCTTCTATAGGCTCAACAAGAACAATGATTTTCTTCCATGAAATATAGGTTTGGTTATGACATGATTATTTTGGAGGACCGATTAGAAGTCACACTATCTTACTCTCATCAATTTAATAGACCTAGTTAGTCTAATCTACCAAATCCATGAGTGTTTTCAGCTTTTTCTCTGACACAGGGCACATCAAAATTAGAAGGATCAACTTCCAAAACACCTGCAAAACCTCATATTCATGCTGTAAAAACATACTTTTGGACCAAAAGTATGATGTCCTAAAATAATTGGCCCAAGTACTGGACAAGTTATCAATTATAGATGATTTTAATCTATCAAAAGATCTTAGAGAAGTACTCATTGAGGCTTTTTCAAGTCCTCAAAAATTTGATACCGAATTTACTTCTACTGAGGTTTACCGTATAGAAAATGATCCTACAGAATGTCATGCAGTCATATCTTTTATAGATGAAGATGAAGTTGATGTTATATATGGGCATATCAGACACATATATTTATCTAGAAAGGTCAATGAAATAGACATCTGGTGAGCCTTCATTGATAATGGCTCTAGAGTCAACCTCATTCTTATTCGTACACTTTTTCGATTGGGCCTAACTGAATCTGACATATCTCTTTGCAATTTAATGTTGAAAGGGTACGAAAAAATGAGTAAGAACTTCTAGAAGAGATTACACTGAGAACTATGTTTGTAGATCTTATGTCTAATTCAAATTTCATGGTTGTTCGTCAGGAAATAGCCTTTAATATTCTTCATGGAAGGCCTTTGCTTCATCAACATGCAACCATGTCTTCGTCATACCACCAATGTATTAAGTACTATTTCAATGGTCAAATCGATAAATTTTATGGTGACAAGGATCTATTAAAATCATCTGAATCTCAATACATTTAGGCAGAGTTTTATTACATAGAAGGAATAAAGTCCATGTCGTAAGAAATAACCATAGTTAATTATCCAAATGGACTGGAAATGATCCCAACTAATCCATTCATACATTTTAGTATAGATTATGTGTTACCTATTAATCAAATTGAAAAGGTAAACCCAAATCCAAGCACTCGTCCAATAACCTCAATAATGTCAATTGTGGCACGATCCTTGTCCGCTAAGGACTACATGAATGTAGTTAGCTAATTTTATTCATCAACCAATAGTTGAGAATAAGATCTCCTACTGAGAGAATCTTCCATCACATTCCACTTATTTGGAATATAGAAAATATTGAAGTCCTAGTCCTAGAGGAACTTTAGCCATCACCTCTGTCTCAAGTTAATATCCAAATGAGATAAGATTAAAATTAGATTATTATGGTCATAGAGGATGATAAACTGCTCACCCATAAGTCATTTTTTTCAAATATTCAAGGTGAAGACTACCATTACTAGCTCAAGATCATCGGTTTTATAGTTCTAATCATGCAGTCTCAACCACCTAGATGCATAGGCAATTACTTCCTACCTATGCATTAGAAAAAAACCAATTCTAGTCCCTTAGTCATCACAAAACACTATGTACTGAACATTATCCTCCAACAATCTCATCATTGAGTTTCTCATAAACCTCTACCTTAACACCTAAATACACTTTTAGAACCTTTTTGTACACATGAAAAGTTTCCCATTTCATAGTTCTACCCATTTTTTCTCAACCGCCTGAATCTATAGGCAATCACTACCTACCTAGGCATTAGAACAGAACCATGCCTAGTCATTGAGGCATATCAAAACTCTATGTACTCAATAACATCCTCCAAAAATCTCATGATGGGGTGCTCATAAAACTCTGTGTCAACTCCTAAAAACATTGGCCTCACCTTTCGATACACATGAATGGATTCCCCTTTCACGTCAAAGATATCAAGGTTGTTGTAACTCTCAAAAAAATTAGTATAATCCTTCAATACTTCCCTTAGAACCCAAAAACGTCCACACATTGATAACACTTTTGGGTGGATTCAAATCTAGAAATACCACAACCTTAATTGGGTCCATTATTATGGCTGCCCCTAAGATGACATGTCCTAGGAAGTTGACCAATCGAATCCAAAATTGATAATTCTAGAGCATCCCATAAAGATTTTTCTCACAGTGTGTGCTTGGGACCATCCTCAAGTGCCTCATGTGATCCTCCTCAGACACCGAGTAACTAGGATATCATTAATGAAAAACGCCGTAAACCAGTCTAAGTAAGACCAAATTTTTGGTTCATGAGTCTCATGAATTAATATGAGGAGTTCATCATGTTAAGAGGAATTACCAATTAGTCATAATGACCATATTGGAATCTAAACACATTCATCAGTATATCCTTATCCAGTACTCGATGCTGATGGATGCCTGATATGAGGTCAATAATCAAAAACGATCATTCCCCACTCAAATGATCAATGTGGTCATCGATCCTTGGAAGTAGATACATATTCACCATATTTACCTAGTTCAAGCATCAGTAATCCACACATAACCTCAAGATTTTGTCTTCCTTCTTGGAGAACAACACTAACCTTACCAAGGTAGAAACACTTGGTCTTACAAAGTCCTTCTGCAAGTCCTTCAAATGTAACCTTGTTGACGCTCCTTTTTCGTCACAGAGTCTAAACAAAATGAAAAGGGAAATATCTCAATAAGGAAGATTCATCCTTTGAATAAACATAAAAAAATAGAGAAAGGGATGAACAAGGAGAACATTGCCCATAGGTCGCGCAAGTTCCAGCATGGTCGTGCAAGTAGACCTGCGCGCTGCCCAAATTGGCACGCAGGTGACTTGCGTGCCCTCTTTGAAAATTGCCCAGGGACTTCTCTAGCCTATAAATACCCTGGTGGGCCCCCCATTTGAGGGAGGAATTTTTTCCAGAATTCAGATACAGATCTCTGAACACCCAAGTCTCTTCTTCAACTCTTCCGAACACTTATAAGGTAATTATTTACCTAGAATGGAAGGTCTAAACAAGAGTAATAAGTTATAAGGGTTGGAATTCACTAACACTTGTGCGCCTAAGTGTTTTAACCTTAAGGGAAATGGACACACTTGCGCGCCTCCTTACCTACTCATTGAAACTTGCGCGCCAATCTTCTGGATGTACCTCGAGATAATTCTAAAGGCTTTGGTCAAGGATTGCCCAAGTATTACCCTACTGGTTAACAATCATGCAAGTACCCATGTGCCGCACAGGTTTACCTGCGCGCCCAGGACTTGCGCGCCCACGCAGTACCTGTGCGCCTACTAGGACTTTCATGCCCTTCTATTTTTTGGTGCCCTTCCTACCCATTTAACTCCTCTTATGCCATTCAACCTCTCCTATTCAAGATTCAGTCTTCAAGAAACTCTTCAAATCCATTTATGGCATGTTTTCTTGATTGAATCCCTTATCTAAAAGGAGTTCCGTGGAACATCTCTCAAAACCTAGTGATTTTCACATCTTTATATCACTAAAGTTAGAGAGTTCATTCATTCAACCTCATCCTCTAAGATTAGAGAATCATTTATTTGGTCCTCCTTCTCAGGAGTAAGCCCCAAATCCTCATTGATTTGGACCTCCTTCTCAGGAGTAAGCCCCAAATCCTCATTGATATGGGCCTCCTTCTCAAGAGTAAGCCCCAAATACTCATTGATTTGGGCCTACTTATCAGGATTAAGCACCAAATACTCATTGATTTGGGCCTCCTTCTCAGGAGTAAGCCCCACATCCTCATTGATTTGGGCCTCCTTCTCAGGAGTAAGCCCCAAATCCTCATTGATTTGGGCCTCCTCTTCAGGAGTAAGCCCCAAATCTTCACTACTTTGGGCATCCTCCTCAGGATTAAGCCCCAATCCAAGTACCCTAATTTGGGTATCCTCCTCAGGAGTAAGCCCCAACCATAATTTTCTTAACATGGGCTTCCTTTTCAAGAGTAATCCCCAGTTTCAAATATGGGCATCCTCTTTAGGAGTAATCCCCATGTCCCTTAATTTTTCATGTCCCTTAACCTGGGCCTCCTTCTTAGGAGTAATCCCCAGTCTTAATTTCTCTTAACCAGTCTTAATTTACTTTTGATCTGGGCTTCCTTCTCAAGAGTAAAACCCAATCATGAGTCCCCTCATAATTTGGGCATCTTCCTCAAGAGTAAGCCCCAAGTTAGAGTACCCAAATATCCATGAAGTACATACACCTTTATGGAACTTCTTCCCAGATTTCTTCCCTGAATTAAATCTTAATCCTCATCTATTTTGGGTAGTCATGCATACATAAGCCCCACATCATTGCATCTTTCGTGGCACAATTTTCTGGTTTCACCAATACCTCTTTTTTCTCACACTGAGCATGACTCACGTGAGCTTAGAGTGTAAAAGTAATAGTGGCATATTTCTTTGAGCCATAAATCATGCATAAACATCATACTCCCTTACTCGAACTACGTGGGCTCTGATTCCTTTTCCAAAATAAAGGATACGTAGGTAGCCCATCAGCGGGTACGATCCCAACTCTGAAATAATCCATGTCCTTCTGAATGACAATAAACTTCAAGTGCCCCACCGATTGGCTTTAAAACTATTATGGTCATAATAATAACCAAGAGACTTTTATGTATTGAAGGATACCATTGAATAAGAATCTCTAACAAATACAGATGATTCTCTATCGATAAAGAATCTTGAATACATATAAAAGATTCTTTAAATTTACTACATATCAATCATTGATTGTCATATTTAAAGGAAATCCCATTTTATACTTGGTAATGTAATAAGGATTCACGAACATAACTTAAATCTATAAAGAGAGTCCCGGAGTAGACAATAATTCTCTTAAAAAAAGTTGTGATGAGTCCGACCTCCCATCCTCTCGACCAATGCAAATTCCTAAGCCTCATCAGTCCACAACTAATGAGCGCCTAACTTTGGAAAGTAAGTCCAAATTGATATGGAATCATTGGATGTTTCCAGTTCTATGAAGAAACCCGTTAGAAACAGATTAGAATGTTTGAACCTTCAATCAATGTAGTCATCCCCAATTCCAAAGGAAACGAAAAATGTTGAAACTGACGTGAATCCTTAACCAAGTTAAAATAATGATTTTCTTATTTGTTAGGACCCTATTTAAACTCAATGAGAGGGCCAATAAAGCAATCAATAACATATTTGCTCATCCAAAAGATGTAGTGGCCGAACTTATCTTGATTATGTCTATTATTTCAAACATGCACTCTTTTCCAAGATCTTTTTCATTAAGAAAATGGCTTCTATCAAGTTTAAACCCGTGCATACGTCTGATATGAAAACTTCTACTACAAATGCCACTACTGCTACTTCTTCTAGATCATCATCCACTCTGAGGATGACATCACCTACTCAGCATCTTCAACGCTAGGTATCAAATGCGGTGGTTAAGAATCACTATCAAAATGACACTATTCTGATTCTGGAGGCTGCTCGACAAGACCTCTAAGTCAATAATTCAACCTGGTAATCTAGACAGTGACGACCAGCGATCAAGAAGCAGGCGGTGCTAACCGCCGTCTCCAACCGTTTTGGGTCGTTATCCCCAGAATGAAATCACCATTCACACCCATATTCTGAGTAGGTGAATGAGCAGGTCCCTCAGGGCCTTAATTCAAGGAGACAGGAGTCCTTCCCGAGGGCTCCCATCACCAATCGCCGCCAGACTCGTGTGGAAGTGTTCCCTCAACATGATGAGGGTATCAACTCCAGGCGTTCCTCTTAGGTTCCTCGAACCCGAGCAGGCAAGACGAACCACCAGAGGCGATAACCGGTTAATAGTGAGCAGGTTCTTATCTCTGTCGTTTCCGGAGAAGCCCACCAACCTAACTTGGTGGCAAGCAATGAGCGGGCACACACACCCGTCCATTTTAATTCTGTTGTCCATCAAACTCGTCTGGCAGCATCACGCCAATCCCGCCAGGCAATTCTGGAAAAGTACTATAGACAGGAACATACACCTGTTTATAAATCATCAGCTAGTCAGCTGGCTCATCTAACTACATATGATGGAGCTCTTCAACCACGTTCAGAAAAGTGCAATCATCAGGCACATACACCTGCTAGTATTGATCAAGACTACCAACAGTCTCGTTTGGTAGCATTCGGAGAAGTCTTTCGGAAAGCTCCGGCGACAAATAGGACGAAGACTCAACTCTCTGCCCCCACACTTGAGTACTGTCAGGATTCATTGACAAGAAAAGTAGGACAGGAGTAGGAACACACACATACTCCAAGCTCGGAATGGACGTATATCCCCGTTCCGGCAGCTGAAGTCACCAAACATATTCTATCAATGGTGAATGAGAAGAAGTAAATCCCTGCTCATATTCTGGATGCCTTCCAGGATATTATAATAGCTTCAATAGAATCTTAGGGAAGGACACATAAATCTATCCCTACTAGTGGAGTGACAAATCAACAGTTAACACTAGAACAGACACAGACCTCTGTTCTAGTCCAAGAGGGTTGTGGGGCGTACTCCTCCATATCATACGGACAACCAAGTCAGACACATACACCTGGTTTGAGCAGAGATAATCATCCTAACCTAATCATTTCTCCTGAGAAGTCACACACACCTGCCCAATTGAGTAAGAATGCATCTAAGAAGAAGACCCTGCCAACACATTCAAGAAATCAAATGCCCATCTATAACAATGCCTTACTTGATGCTGGAGTTCTTGATGAACTCAGAAAACTATCTGTTTCAACTCATGATTCTTCTCTCTCAGTTCCCAATAGTCGGGACATTAATTCTGAAGGTCTGCATCAGATACTTCCTCATGAAGGCTTGTTTCATGACAATTCGTTCGATATCAAAGTTTCATCTTCATATGAGAGCCACAATAATCTTCTGTGTGGTCAAAAGATCAAGGAGAAAAATGTTTCATCTTTTGTTGTAACCCACCATGGTGGTCCTCCCCATGATGATGAATTTTGCGGTGAAAGGCCTCTCTGTAGTAGTGATGCACATTGCTTGGAAAATTCTCCAATAGACAATGTAGTGATGAGAAATCCCTATTATCTTGAGTCACTTGAAAATATAAATCCAGTCATGTCTGATGCTTTACCATTAGCAGGTGAAATAATTTCTCAACAAGAACATAGCCCAGGGTGTAGGTCATTATCCGAACCACCCCTAGGTCATTCATCTTCCAGTTTGATCAGTGATTTCTCTACCAATCTTATTGAATCCGATGAAGCAACAAGTAAGCACCAGCTCTGGTCTAATCAGGTAGAAGAATCTTCATTGAATGATAAAGAGGAAATGTTGAACCTGAGAAAACAACTGGAGAAAGGTGAAGTGTCAGTCATGTTTTGGACTCTGATTGACTCTTAGTTTGATATTCCATTGATATTGACGAATGATGGAATTCATGATATTCATCTTAACATATGTAAGACTCTTTGTCAGTTGAAAAATAAAGTATTATCTTATGATGAATATGAAAATCATGTTAAGATAATAGAAGGGTTACAACATCAGATTGATTTGGAATCTCTATCAGTCTCTCGATATCTGAAGTTAGAAAAGTAATAGAGATCCCTTCAACGTTCATGCCTTGGTGAACTAAGAAGATTACGATAGTTAATTTCCAATTCCCTATCTGGTATTCATGTCAGAGGATGGGGTGTTCATGGAGCACTATATTTCACTATACTCTCTAGTCAGCAAAGCCCGCCGAAAATGGTTTCATGTAATGTTATTGCCCATGGCCGTCCAAAGTCAATGGGTTTTGTTTGTAATCAAAATCTTACCCAAGAACGGGCTTCAACTAGTTCCTCTCAAAATCAAGAATACAGAGAAAAATTTGTTGAATTACTCCTTCATCAAGCAAACGAGAATATTGAACAGGCCTCTCGTATGGAGCAAGCACATCATCAAGTGACAGAAGTGTCAGAAATCATCTAATGGTCTTTTGAACTAGGGGATAAAAGTGGATGTCGATTGATGCATCCAGCTAATTTTTGGACCAAGGTCCATAAGATCAGGAGAGATTTTAAGAACGTCTCAGACATAGCATGTCAAGAGCCACCCCAGCTTGCCAGACTGGGGACTATTTTAACCCAACCCTCAGAATCAAAAATTAGGATTCGAGGAGTTGAGAGGGAATAGCAGGAACAGCCCCAGTCTACTAGACTGGGGACTTTTACAAATCATCAATCCCTTCCTCAGCAATAGTTGGTCTTCTCTCGATTGGGGTAGAAGCCACAAGAGGAACCAAGATCAAAATTATCAGGATATTCTCTCCAAATTATGGTTCTCCAAGAAGTTCTTGAGGGATCGAATCAACAAAAGGAAATGTCTCATCAGGGACATGGAAGAAGAAAATATCACAGAAATACTGATAGAAGAAATGCAATGCGTTACGCATCAATCAATGTCAACAATGTCGTAGTTGCTGATCCACCATATGAGGCTCAATCGATGGGATCAGATGAAGAGGTTTTTTCTCAAGAAGTTGTACGCATATGAACAAATGAAGAAGTTGTGCATACACGAAATCAAAGTATTACCCAGAATCTAGGTAATCCTTCAAGTAACTCACTTCCCTCTCTCCGAAAGGAAGCTTACAAGGGGAAAGGAAAGAATCGGGTTACATACCCTCCATCTAGAGAAGGCCAATCGCTCTCACTATAGAAAAGATTTGCACAAAAGGAGGAACAAATGAAGGAATTAAGGAGGTTGAATGCAGAACTACTTCAATGTAGTCTTCCTCCTAATCATGCTGGAGTTAGTCCGCCAAGTGAATTTGTTGCAGATACTGAGATGGATCACGAATATCCTCCTCTATCAGTACACCCTCACAGGTCTAATCCTATAGGTCAAGTAAAACAACAATCGATGGTTCTACCATCAGTTGCAATAAAAGCCACCATACCTGTCCAGACTCCAATTATTGTACCTTCCCAAGTCCAAGTTCAATCGGATGTTTCTCAGAAGTTAATAACTACCATTGAGTCATTAAAAGATCGGTTAGAGACTATGGAAGGTATGCATGCATATGTTCAACCAGAAAAGAGAGTTTACCCTGAATGGGTAGATTCAATCCCTCATCCATAATGTTTTGGGAACCCTATATTCCCTATTTTCAAAGGATCAGGCGATCCTGAACTGCAATTGATGCATTACATGTCTTGCTGTAATCCTATGATGGGAACTCTAGAACAACAAGAAGCAGTGAAACTCAGATGCTTCGTGAGAACCTTGAAAGGACTAGCTTTTGATTGGTACACAAGCTTGCAATCCCAGTCAATTACCGGATGGGACGATCTTCGCCAAAAATTCCTTCTCTAATTCAGCTCAACATTTCCAAAGACAGTAGTTTTTTATCTTACAAACTGTAATGAAAGGGAGAATGAAAGGGTCTCAGATTTCATTGCTCACTAGAATGGATTAACATATTCCCTCAGCTTAGCACTCCCTCAAGAAGAACTGTTGCCAATCTGTGTGTAAAATTTACATGATGAGTTGCATACACTGCTGATCCCTGTGAAATACATAGGAGGGTTTCGATACCTTACTTCAATCGCTCAACAAATTGATGATTATCTTATAAAGACTAAGGATAAAGCTCGTATAACTCCATCATCTCTAAGAAGGAGAATGGATAAAGCAGAAACTACTACAGTTATTCTTAAACAAACACATGTACCTGCTTCTACTTCAAGGCCTTCATCTTCTCGAAGGGCTCCGCCTCCTGAGCATCAACAACATAGGCCGTTTCTTCAAGATGATCAAAGAGATAAAAGATGAAAACAATTTGAGGATATGAAGAGAAAATTTTACTCTTTCCGAAAGGAATAAGTTCCTGGTTATTTCATTTCGGCTCTATAAAATAATTTGGTTCAATAGCCAAGGCCCAAGAGGCCAAACAAGGAAGGAGATGAAGACCGTCCCAACTATTTCCCCTTTCATAAAATGTAAGGGCATCCCATCCAGGAGTGTTTTGTCTTCAAAGACCTCTTGAAAAAGATGGTCGACTCGGGACAAGTCAAATTAAAAGGCTCTTCAGCCTAGGTAGCATGTGTTACTGCTACAGTTACATAGGAAGAAGTCGAATGGCAAGAATTCAAAAGCAAAAATTCGCATAAATATGATGATTGGATGGTCAGAAAAACGATCAACCGAACTCATTCCATTTTGATAATGCAATTGAAGAAACCAATTATGCCTTATGCCATGAATGTCGCAGTAATACCCTCTTCATTAGAGGAAAAATCCTCAAAAACAGCATGATTGAAAGAAAGAAAAAGAATCAGAAGAAGATGAGTATGTTTCAAAGCCTAAGTTGTCCTTGACTTTGGCAGATTTTATTCCATCTACATCAAATTCACGGGAACCTCCCCACCAAACGGAACATCCTAGACAGGATAATCATGTAGAGTCTTCATCAGATGAAGAGTTGATTTTATGTTATGTTAATATGATTCAATTAACAGATCCATATGCCAGTCGCAGTTTCGATTTTGATGAGCCTGAATTCCCTATATCAAATAGAGGAATCATAGGAATTTCATGAGGCTCAGGATATAGGGGAAGACGTGGATCTTTCAGAGGCCACTATTCCAATTCTACCCCTGCTAGAACTGTGTATGCGGCAGAAACTCGTGGTAGATCCCTTCAACGAGCTCAACAAGAATAAGAAAGTTCTTCCACACAAGGAAGACTCAGCCCTAGCAAAATTATTCTGGAAGATCGGTTGAAGGTTCCATCTTCTTCCTCTCAGTACGTAAATAGACTTAATCAAACTAATCTTACAAAGCCAGGAGTATTACCAACTCCTATCACGGTACAATATGCATCAAATTCCAAAGCATCAACTTCCAAGGAACCTCCTAAACTACATGTTCCTATTGGGAAACATAGACCTTTGGATCAAAAGTATGATATATTGAAACACCTGGACCAAGTACCAGCCATGTTATCAATTCTGGATGCATTGAATTTATCAAAGGATCTTTGGGAGGCACTCATTGAGGCTTTGTCAAGTCCTCAAAAGTTTGAGACTAAAATTTCTACAGCTGAAGTCTACCATGTAGAAAATAATACTGCAGAATGCCATGCAGTAATATTTTTTACTAATGAAGATGAAGATGATGTCGTGCATGGAAATATTATACCTTTGTACTTATCTGGCAAGGTCAATGGTGTAGACATCCGACGAGCTTTCCTTGATAATGGTTCAGGAGTCAACCTCATGCCCATTCGTACACTTCGTTGATTGGGCCTCACGGAATCTAATTTATCTCCTTCAACTATGATGTTACAAGGATATGATAAAAATGAACAAGAAACACTAGCAAAGATTACACTCAGAAGTCATTTTGGAGATCTTGTGTCCAATTCAGATTTCATGGTTGTTGATCAAGACTCAGCCTTCAACATCTTGCTTGGAAGACCATGGTTACATCGACATGCGGCTATCCCTTCATCATACCATCAATGTCTCAAGTTTTTTTTCGATGGTCAAGTTGGGACATTATTTGGTGATAAGGCCTCATTCAAGACATGTGAATATCAATACATTAAGGCGGAAATCTACCATATGAAGGGAAATGAGGAATCCACAACAAAGGAGATTACCAAAGTTAATGCTCTGTATGGTTTGGAAAAGATTCTAGTAAACCCATTAGCACATGTGAGTACAGATTATGTGTTTCCTATCAGTCAAATTGACAGGATAGACCCAAATCAAAATACTCTTATGGATAGATATTTAATTTCAATTATGGAAATTGAGCCAGACAACATGGGAGAAATTGGTGATCCACCAAGCAATGATGAAAGCTCAAATGGAGATGTCTTCATTTCATCTGTTGAAATCCAGCAAGTCTATACTTCACCAATCAGGACAGGGAAAGTTATAGCAATGTCAGAGGTAAACGATGATGTCGATTCTCAATCCATCATCTCCTCTTTTTTACCCAATGAATACCCTTCATCATCAATTGGGTCGGAAATGGAAGATTCTTCTTCAAGATGTGAAAATTTTGACATCTCTTCTGATTATGGAAATTTTGCTTCATCATATACTATGAAAGTAGAAATGGAAGAAATAACACATACTGAAGAAGAAGAAGAAGAAGATCTTAGGGATTCTCTTCCAGCATTTGAAGAGGGTATCTCTATCACCATGGATGAACTCAGAGAAATAAATCTGGGTACAAAAGAAGATCCACACCCCACTTTAATTAGTGCGGCCATGACTCTTGAAGAGCAAGAGATGTATATTTCCTTTTTAAAGTAAAATCAGGATATATTTGCTTGGAACTATACAGAGATTCCAGGGCTTGATCCTTATGTTTTCACTCATCGTTTGGGTTTTCCAGAAGAACATCGAGGATTCAAACAAGCCGCTAGAAGAACACACCCAACCTATGCTTCCAAAATTTATGCTGAAGTGGATAATCTCATCAAAGCTAACTTCATTAGGGAAGTTCAATATCCCAAGTGGTTGGATAATATTGTCCTAGTGAAAAAGAAGAATGGGAAAATTAGTGTTTTTATTGATTTCAGAGATCTTAATCGGCATTGTCCTAAGGATGATTTTCCAGTTCCGATTACAGAACTCTTGATTGATGAGAGAGCTGGCTATGAAGCACTTTCCATCATGGATGGATATTATGGATATAATCAAATCCGGATGGCTCTAGAATATGAGGAATCTACAGCCTTCAGATCCCCTCAGGGTGTGTTTTTCTATCAGGTAATGCCCTTTGGCTTATAGAATGCGGGCACAATATATCAGTGTGCCATGCATCGTATATTCAAACCCTTTCTAGGAAAGTTTGTTGAATGTTATGTGGACGATTTGGTTGTCAAATCCAAAAAACGTTCTAATTGTAACGACCCAAAGTTTCATTAATGGAAAATCCCTCTTGATCCAGTTAAATGTTTCTTTATGAAAAATGTTTTTATAAGGTGTCAACTTCTTTAGTTTTACATTAAGATTTGTGACCGTTACTTTTATATTCGTTGAACAGTGATCATATGAGTAGTATAAATATAAGGCTTTAACGAACCCATTTCTACTCAGACAAAGGAAGTGATGGCCTCATCCAGTATAATTGCCCCTTACAAAGCCCATTTGTCGGAGCTCGGAAAAGAGGTGGCGTCTTTGGGCTTCGACCTTGACCAAGCCCAAGCTGATCTTCATTATGTCAAGCTTGAACGGTATCGTCTACGGGAAAAGTGGAAGTTGATAGAGATTACCACTCGAGCGATGTTATCCGAGCCGCCCCAAGAGTCTGTCACCATCGCACACCTTACCCTTAGGTCTTATGCGGCTATTTTAAGGGGTTATGTAACAAATAAGTGGCACCATGTTCATGTACATTATTTTTGTATATAATAATGAATATAATTTCTAGTCATTTTTGATACATTGTAATTAGTTTTTAAAGTACAAATGGTGTTTTTAGTTATTATTTAATTAAGAATTATATTTTATTAAATTAACGGATTTTTGAATTAAATAATATTTTAATAAAATATTATTATTAATATTAGATTAATTTTTATTAAATATAAATGATATTATAATTTTATGAATGCAATTAAAATTTTTATTAAGGTTTGAAAGCCATTTCTGTCAAAACCTGTGAATTTTTTATAAATATCGGATTTTATTTTAAAAGTAAAAATTGACATATTTAGAAAATTATTTAGATAAAATAAATATTATTTTTGGAATCAGGATGTCGAAATTATCCAATGGTGAATTTTTCATAATTTTCTGAGACAGTCAAATTTTTGGGTAAAAATTAAATACCATTTAAATATATAATGTGTTTTATGACATCATAATGACCCAATGGTGATGTAATAAATTACCATAATCCTTATGTTCGGCCAATATGTGTTTTATCATTAAAATAATGATGTTTTGGGTTTTTTTGACTTACTTTTCAAAGCATTAATGGAGCTCTCAAGACTTATTCAACACTTTGCCTTTTTAAATTAATTTCCATGGGAGTGTGACTCACCTCCACATAAGCAACCCCAATTTTTTAATAAGTTCGGACCTTGGCCTTGTAAAATATTGTTTTCCTATTTCCTTTTCCAGAAACCATGGGCAAATACCATGGGATGGTTTGTGGTTTGGATTATTTTAATATAAGGGGTCCCAAACCTAAATAATAAAGAATCCCCTCACCTTTCCTATATAAACCCACCCAAGCTACCACTTCCTCCTAACTCAAAGCCCTTGGAGTTCGTCCAGCCTCTACCCTACTCTCTCTCTAATCCTCTCAAGGTTCCCCAAGATCCCAAGAAGCCTCTCTCTAGCCTTTGGAATCACACTTCCAAGTAAGGGTTTTTTCTTCCTTTCTCATTTTTGTCAATTTTCATTAAGTTGTAATGCCCTTTTTATTTCAATTATGAATGTTGGGGTATGGTTTCTCACCTCCCCATACTGCCCTCTTATTGTTTGAATGATGTGAGAACCCTTTCTCTCTCATTAAATGCCTCCCATGTACATCTGTTACTATGCCGAAATTCCGAAAGGAACTTCTCTCTCTTCTTTTACATTCAAGAAATACTTTTGTATCATGAATCTAAATTCCATTTAGATTGTTGGGAAATGTATATATATGACCTCCTTACTTTCCATTACATGTAAATATGATGAGGAACCCATTTCTCTCTCATCGACCTTTTTTATGAATTCTTATGTCACGCTGTTACACTGCCAAAATCGCACCGATTTTCTAAACCAATGTCATTGTGTAGTGAATACCAAGCCCATTTCTCCATCAAGGTATTCACCTTTATGCACATTTATTTATTTATTGTAAAGTTCATGTATGAATTCTACATTCCTTTATCGTGGAATAAATGATTATGTTTTATGAATCCATGTTTTATGATCCATGTGGCACACTTATACATGAAATGAAATGTTTAAGAAGGGTGCGCCCTGATAGCGCTCTAATGCATTGGGTAAATTATAGTATCATGATACGTCATGTGCAGTGAGTGTTGACTCATGCTAATTCAAGTGCAACGAGGGTTTACTCGTGCTTCAAGTGCAATGAGGGTTTACTCATGCTCCATGTGCAATGAGCCTTGGCTCATGCTAATTCAATGTTAAGTGTTGTTTCCACATTTCCATGTTATGATTATCATGCTTTATCATGCCTTTATGTTCATGTTACTCTTATGCTCTATTGATGTTCCTATTTCCTAACATGTATTGTACTCCTCATGTTATTCATTGTGTACTCCCTTACTGGGCTTTATAGCTCACCCTTTTCTTATGCATGTCCTTAGGTTGTTCCATGCAATGCTAAGTACGAAGGAATGTAGTGGTCATGTAAAGGAAGTTTTCAATAAAGATATTGTATTTCAAGTTTAAAGTTTTTATGTAATGATCCTAATACCCAAAGACACTAAACCTCTCGATCTTCTTTGTTGTATCAAGTGATGTTTTATGTAATAAATCATGTTTAAGTTGTAATAAAAAGCAGGGTTGTCGTACTAATCACTTGGCTGATTTTGAAGTAAAATTCTGCAAGCTTCGACAAAATAATTTGAAGATGAATCCCTTAAAATGTCCTTTTGGGGTAACCTCAGGAAAATTTCTTGGCTTTATTGAACTCCATCATGGTATCGAAGTCGATCCTGATAAGACAATGTCAATCCTTGGTATGTCAACTCCTCGAAATTTGAAGGGATTGAGAGGACTTCAAGGACACTTAGCATATATTCAGCGTTTCATCACCAATTTGGCAGGTAAAAGTCTACCCTTCACCAAATTGATGAAGAAGTGAGTCACTTATAAGTAGACTGAAGAATGTCAATAAGCATTTCATATTCTCAAGAAGTATCTCTTGAGTCCATCGGTGTTAATGCCACCTGTTGAAGGAAGACCACTTATCCTCTATGTGACAGCTCTAGAGCATTCATTGGGTGCCTTTCTTGCTCAGAAGAATGATGATGGGAATGAAGAAAACCTTTACTATCTCAGTCAGACTATGCTTGAAGTAGAAACCCGATACTCAAATATTGATAAGTGTTTCCTAGCATTAATCTTTGTAGTTAAAAAGTTGAGACACTACATGCAACATCACGAGGTCCAATTGGTATCTCACAACAACCCGCTCAAATTCATCCTTCGTCGTCTGATGCTTACAGGACGTCTGGCAAGGTGGGTAGTTATCTTGCAGCAATTTGATATTCAATATGTGTCTCAAAAGGCAATAAAGGTCCAAGCTCTAGCTGATTTCCTTATAGAACACCCTTCATTGGAAGACACATCTTCAGATATTGAACTCCCTAATGAGGAAGTCTTCTCTATTTAAGAAAGTATTCAAACATGGGAAATGTACTTTGATGGTTCTTCCAGAATTCCAACATGGAAGAAAATGGAAAATCCTAAATTCAACAAAGTTGGCTTAGTAATTGAACTAATTTCTCCAGAAAATGCAGTGTTACCTTATTCCTTCTCATTGTTGGGAGGCGGCACAAATAATGAAGCGGAATACCAAGATCTTATTGCAGGATTGGAGTTGGCGCTTCAAGCACAAGTGAATCACTTAAAGGTGAAAGGTGATTCAGACCTGGTAATCAAACAAGCCAATGGGGATTATGCCATCAGAAAAGAAGAACTAATCCCTTTGTATGATTACGTCAGAGAGTTAATGGCAGAGTTTACTTTGGAACCGACATTTTCTTATGTCCCAAGATCACAAAATTCTTAAGCTGATGCACTGGCTAATATAGCCACAGCTCTGGCAGATCCAAATCGGGATGAGACAACCATCAGAATTGCCCACCGTCATACAATTTCACCTTATGTTCAAACCAGAACAGAGGAAATCAATGAAATTAGTCCCATCTTTGAACCATATGGTCATACTACATGATGTATGACACCTATCAGGGAATACCTTCAAAATGGAACACTTCCACCTGATAGAGATTGGATAGAACAAATCTGGCGATGTGTGGTCAATTTTACTCTTTATGATAGCCCATATCACCTAGAGAAAATTCTCTACAAGCATGGTATTGATGGAATTCTCTTCAGATGCATTGATGGTGAAGAGATAATGGCTGTCATGAAATAAGTGCATGCAGGAGTCTGTGGTGCCCACCAGTCTGGACATAGACTATCTGATTAGATTCGAAGGATTGGATACTTTTGTCCTTCAATGATACAAGATTGTGTTAATTTCACAAATAAGTGTCATTCATTCCAAGTACATGCCAACTTCATTCATCAACCTCCAGAGTTTCTTTATACAGCTAAATACTCATGGACATTTGCCACATGGGGAATGGATGTGGTGGGACCTTACCCTTCCACTATGGCCAAGCAGTTTAAGTATATTCTTACTACTACTGACTTCTTTTCCAAATGGGCAGAGGCAATACCTCTCAAAGAAGTTAGTTCTAAAAGAATTTTTAGCTTCATCATGTCTAACATCATTACTAGATTTGATGTCCCTCATACCATATTGACGGACAATGGCACCAACTTCTGTTCATCCGAGGTGAAGAAGTTGTATCAAGAATACAACATCAAATCCAATCATTCATCTTGGTATCATGCAGCGGCCAATGGAAAGATAGAAGATTTCAACAAGACTCTGTCAAATATACTGCAAACGATGGTGGATAAAGATAAAAAGTCATGGCCTAATAAACTCTTTCTTGATTTATGGGTTTATCGAACTACCCCCCGCACTGCAACACGTTCAACTCCATATTAATTGGTATATGGAATGGAAGCAGTCTTGCCAATTGAGGTTCAAATACCCTCACTCAGGGTAGCCATTTGTGATTAGTCATCCACATATGAACAATATCAAAAGTGATTCAATGAATAGTAATGGTTAGATGAGAAAATATTGTGCACTCTTCACCACTTGGAAGTCTATCAGAATCGAATAGCACGAGCTTTCAACAAAAAAGTTCGTCTTCATTCATTCGTTCAGGGAGAATTGGTATTAGTTCTTAGAACTCCAGTGATACCAGGAAAGAAACCTCCCAAGCTTGATCCAAAGTGGGAAGGACCTTATTCAATACATAAGGTCTATTCCAATGGAGCTTATTCTTTAATCTCAATGGATGGAGAACTCATCACTAGTCCAACCAATGCCAGATTTCTAAAGAAGTATTTTGTATAAACACAAAATACACCACCATCCACGGACCATGCATATGACCTTAAACTATTTGCATGTCCCTTACGTCCAACATGACGTTAAACTTCACCATCCACAGTCCATGCATATGACCTTAAAATACTGGCACTTATGTACAACATGACGTTAAACTGTGACGTCCAGACTATGTGACGCTAAACTATACAGAAGTCCCTTACGTTCAGCAAGATGTTATACTGCATAACCAACGGTCCATGCATATGACCTTAAACTATTCGCACTTTCGTCCAACATGACGCTAAACTGTATCATTTTTTCTCATCCAACATGACGTTAAACTGTGAAAAAGTCCCTAATACGTCCAACATGACATTAAAATGTGTCCTCTTATGTCCTTACTGCATGACATTAAAATGTACAGTCCTCTTTTTGTCCAACATGACATTAAACTGTATTGTCCCCATCATCCTAACTACATGATGCTAAACAATATTGAAATCCCTTAATATGTCCTACATGATGTTAACTGTATTTTTGTCCTTGCTACATGACACTAAAATGTGCAGCACCAATAGTCCTAACTGCAAGACTTTAAACTGCATAATCCCTTCATATGTCTTACATGACATTAAATTGTGCATCGTTAAGGTTGTTGTTACCTCTTGTTTCTCACACTAAGTATTACTCACGTGAGCTTATATCAAATTTCAACCATAACACCCTCTTTGGGCTGCTAACCACGCATATGTCCCAACATCATTTTTTAGGTCGTTGTCCCAAAATACAACATGATCACTAATTCATTTTTTAATTGAACTACGTGGACATTGATCCTTGTCTTCTAGGATGGGTATGTAGGAAACCTCCCAAGGTTCAAGCCCAAAACCAATATCTTCACATCGATTCACCTTCATATCATATGATGTTGATAGGTGAAACCGCTCCCAGAATCAATATCTTTACATCGTTTCACATTCTTCATTTCTATACGATGTTAAACTGTACAACACTTTTGTCCTATACGAAAATAAACTAAAATATTTTTTGATACCCTCACCTAAGAGGGAATCATTATTTACATTGATATTCAATCATGTTATATTCAAAAAAAAATTATGTGCATACATGGAAATTCCCAAACTTTTTATCTTGGGTTAAACCATCATTGCACTAAAGTCCCCTTTCATCCTTCACATGTACGAACCAAATTTGTACAGAAGGTATTTCTAGAACTATGTGAGCTTGATTCCCATCCTTCTAGGATACATAGGAACATTTTGAGTGTCCCTCGAATCTAGCTCCAAGTCTTTTGAGCCAAACCCCAAATTCCACTTTCAGTCCCCTAGATGAAAATACCCCATGAAAACACACACTGTGTATTTCTTATAACGGTCCGAGTTCTATGACCCTAAACTAAGATCTCTCACACTTTCGTCCCACACAACATTAAACTGCGTTTCAAGAACTACCTATAGCTTGATTCCTATCCTTATGGGACACGTAGTGAAGTCCAAATATTTTAAATTAGGATCCAGCCACAACTTGATTATGGTTAGCATTGATCTGTGTATCTCTGCATACATTGTATAATACACATCTTTATGTGTCATAATCCTAGTCTTGAATACTCCCAGATCTTCATAACCCTTTTCTTGACTTCTGATCACAAAATGCCCAATTTCTTAGAATTCTTTTGCCTGACCATGTAGCACGTTCCCTTAGGTGGCCTTTCATAAACAGTCTACATAACAGTCGTTTCAGCCAAATGATGCTATTATTTTACTATGCATCCAATGCCCTTAGGCGGCCCTGCATAATTCAACCCCTTAATGGGTTTTTCAAATAGTGGTAACTTCATTCTTGGGAGGAAAATCTCTTTTCTCCTTAGTTGTCCTAATGACAATATGTATGGATCCGTAAAAAAATGGTCATCCTTAAAAAATACGTCCCATACTCTTTTTCATGATCTGAAATTTTCCAAGTTTATGGTTTATATTTTCCTTCCCTATATTTGGGTCAGACCTTCGTAGGAGTAACATTCATCCAATTCTTAGACAATCCTGTTTAGAAATATCTTCTCCATATTCAAGTACCTCTCTCCATACAACAAACTCTATGCTTTGGAAAATTTGAATCCTCATAAACTTCCACTGGCTTTTTAGTAGTAGAAAAGTAAATTTCTGAGAGTTCTTTTGCCTAACTATTTAGGACGTGCCCTTACACGGCCTTGCATAAACAGTCTACATAACGGACCTGTCAGCCAAAAGATGCTATTATTTGACTAGACAGCCAATTCCCTTAGGTGGCCCTACATAATTTAACCCCCTTGCGGGTTTGTTAAATATTGGTAACTTCATTATTGGGAACTGCTTCTTCTAATTCCTTTTAGCTTTTTTTCATATCATTCCTCATATTCAAATTTCCTTAAGTCATAGTTTACATATTTTCCCTCATACTTGAGTGTGGTAAAATATTTTCAGATAAGTTGTCAAAGAATTGAGTCAATTTTAATCTATTTCGATCAAAGCTATTTTGACCTTAAACATTATCCTTTTTATGTCTAACGTGCATGACTTTAAACTGCCCACAAAAGACAAGGGAAATCTGAATAAATGTCAAGTTCCAGTTCACTAAACATACATTTTGTATGATTTAGGTAATATTGAGAAATTAAAAGTTTCAAAGTTTTTATGGTTATTTATAATAATCCTAGTAAAAAAATCAAACTATTCTTACTAGGCCCATTGGCTTAGGTAAAAAAAATTAAGAAGGTAGCAGGAAAATACATGCACAAGTGATTGAAGATGAAATCATTCTTTCCATTTAGTGTACAAGAGATTAGAAGGACGTCCACAGATTGGAGTCTCTTCTCTTTTCTAGGAAATTACAAGAGGCTGTCAACGTAAGTCTTCACTTGATGAACAACATCCCGAGCTTCATCAACAGCTACTTGAAGCTCATGCACCCAACCAAATTCACTCTTTTGAGCCTGATGGAGTGCTTTCTTGGCATCTGCAATGGTTTTCATACCATTTGATTGAGCTCCCTCTAGAAAATTATTGAGTTGGTCAAGTTCCCCAGTAACAGCATCTAACTGTTGCTGAAGGTGCATCTGCTGGACGACTTTATCTTTGATCTTATGCTTCAGCTCCTTCATCATGGAAGCATAGTCAGCCTCAGCCCGGGATACTGCAGCCTCAAATTCACTGATGTTGACTGATAGCTTTACCCTGGTCAGATCTTCACGGCACTTTTTCTCTTGCTCCCTTCTCAAGATGACATGTTTCACTGTGGTATGGATCTCTTGATATCCAAAACCGCCAAGAGAACAGGGACGAAAATCGAGGGATCTTTGATGATATCTCTTCTAAAGGCACCTCAGATATGATTTTCCATATGTTGTTCCATGCCTTCTGTAGTTAAAATCTGAGTGCCTTAAGTACCTTCGGGTCTGATTCGACATCATCATTAGAGGGGGAATGTAATCTGGGATTAATTCACTTAAGGAAGTGCAATGTTCTGCTCCTTCCCCCTGACCCTGGTTGCTTCACCTTCTACTATTGTTTGGAAGGAAGTTGATACTTCACCTCCAGATCTAGCCATTGAAGTTGATGACCCTGTTTGATCAATTAAATGTATGATTAGTTTCATAGAACAATGAATGTTGGTTGTCTATCTTGAAAACATAGTACAATCATTACCTAATAGTATATCAACAGCTTGATTAGACTCCTCCCCATCATTCCAAGTTTCAACAGGATCTTCAAGATGGGTCTCATGAGGGTTTACTGGGTTTAGCTCCACTTGAGCTAATGTTTCTGTAATGGTAGAGTTGACATCAATGTCCATACCCTCTTCAGGCATTGGCAGTTCAACATATTCTTTAGATGGAACTGCATATTATTTTTAGTCATGATTAGAAGTGTAAATTATAAGAAAATTTATTGGACAAAGGATAACAATCACTTCCAAGATCTTCTAAATCACATGATAACTTAGCATGATCAAAACAATTCATCGAAAGACATGCCAAGATTCATTATTTCATCCAATGATATTTCAGAATCCGGGTTAGTCTCACCAATGGGAGCATTTGATGTGTCTTCTTGGCAACCATCATCCTGCAGTCCCTGACCCTGGACAGCTTCTTCAGGAAGGATGGAAGATTCAGCTGCCGCAACCGCCAATGATTCTGGTGTAGGTTTTATACCTAAAATATCATAGAATGGAAGTCAGTAGATGTTTCATTCAACATTTTATGAAGCATTGTTAACTTACCTGCAGTAGGTTATTCTCTTCGTTCAATAGTAGCAGGAGGGATACTGGTAACAGGTAGTGGATCTTCTCTAAGAGAATCTAAGTCATCCTGAATTTTCAATTGTTCAACAGCACCCTCTGTGGTCCTCAAAGGAGGATCAGTCCTTTCCCTCAGAGGGGAAATTGAAGAAGCCCCTGCAATCCCAAGGAAAATGAGAAATCATTTCATGGTTTAATAATCATGATTATCCGAAGGACTTACCACTACTGATGAAGCGTTTAGCTGTGGAATTCCTCCTTCGTTGCCTTTTCTTCGTTGGTCTTTTGGGAGTATCGGCAGTCTCCCTTATAGGAACTTGAATTGGATAATGGAGGGCCATTTCCAAATCTTCATTCATGGACTACTAGCCCGGAGATATCTCTCCCGACTCACGAGGAGATTCAGTAGCAGCCCCGATGGAAGTACAACTAGGGATATACTATGGTGAAGGAACTTTAGTAGTTCCTTTCATTGAAGGATGTAGGATAATGAAAGTAATTTCCTTGAGTAACAAATCTTTCACTGAAATCAAGTTGCAAAGTAAACAAGGAAAGAAAAATTACATCTTCAGAAGCCACGTACTCATGCCACTCCTCATTAGTGGCGTCGTGATCTATCATTTCCTTCACCCGCTTGGTGATAGAGATATAAACATCGGTGGAATAAATATAGGTCCTCAACTCTTTGACATAGGCTCTTACTTCATCAGGGTTATCCTTGAAATGAATATTTGTAGGAGCCTAAAGAGTCCCTATTCCAGGAAAATGTATCCCTTCACATAGCTCCAGCCAGATAGTTTCAGTATCGCAGTATACATCTCGCCATGTCTGGGGGGCCACTTGTCATAGATATGCAGGTATACTAGAAGGCTACGAAGAGGGTCCTACAACCTTGTATTTTAATTTCTTTCTATCTCCTACAACTATAAAAAGAGAATGAAAACATGTTACTCTATAAAGTTACTAGAAATTAAATTTCCTTAATAAAGTAACTCACCAAGAGTTGATGGAGTGGCTCTCTTGATTCTTACAGGAGGATTATATAAGGCACATAGCCGCTTTGACACATGTTTTATCTCCTAAGAATCTGATGAATCAGCCTCGGTTGAAGAACATGGTGAACTAGCTTCAGGAGTGGAAAAATCAACTGCCACTTGAATTGTTTCTTTATAAATGGTTCTCTTCTTCTTCCCCACCTGGTAAACAGGTTTATTTAATATTTCCTTAGGATATGATACTACCCAGTTTTCAGCATACCATATGGCCAAGTTACTTACCACTTCATCATCTGGTAATTCAAAAACTACCCCAGTCATTTCCATAGCCATTAGCAACCATAGTTGTCGGGAAACCATTGGACGCTGCTCTGACCTGACATGCACTGGAGGAGACACAATAGTTGTCTACAGACACTTTAATTGGCATGCAAATCGATATGGAGCATAGGCCTCACATATAATTTCCCCATCAATTCTGGTGGCCAGTACACCATCTCTGTAGGCCAGTATGTAAGACCTCTGTTCCAAGCTGGCTGATCCATCGTCAACAAATCACCCTGTTGGTGAATTTTCATAGGGAAAGAATTGGAATTTCTTATGCATACCCGGCCTTGGCCAAATATCATAGGCATTGAGGAATAGAGGACAAACTCCAGAGAAGGCCTGAATAGACAGCCTGAAAGAACTTCCAGGAATCTGTATTCCATTCTAAAGAGAATATGTTCGGAAGTGAGTGGCGGTCCATCCCAATAAAACATGGAATGGTCCCACTAATCTCAAAGGATATTTACCCATATAGACATAGAGTATGCTCCTGTGAATCTTTCCCAAAACTGGGGTAGCCAACCCCACCATCTTCCTTTCAACCAACTTTGCTACAATAACGAAGGTCCCTGGCCTAACACCTCCCTTCGAATCTATGACTAGAAAAAGATAGACACTGATCCATAAGGCTAAAAATCCTGCCAGACAGGTCTTTTATAGGATTTTATGATTCACTTCATACCCCCATTTCTCAAACTCTTCTGCTTCCAGAGTTGGCCAGAATGTGCTAGGAGCACCTCTATTATCTTCTCTAGGGTAGCTAGTAGGATGAGTACAGGTGAGACCCTTTTCCCTCTTCTTCTTGAGAAACATATCCATCCATTCCTCTGGATGAATATCCCTTCTATAATGAGTCTTTGAAGTCTTTGAGATTTTGAGCTTATGATAAATCTTCAATAATTCTCAAACCAAATTCGGAGTCTTCTCTGGATCATTCAAGGTTGCCTTTGGAGGGATGAATTAGTCATACATGTCACCCAAAATTGGAACCCCTGAGATCTTGTAGACATCCCACAAACTAATTCCTACTTCTCCATGGGCCAGATGGAAAGAATTAGTTTCTGGGTTGTAGTGGCTAAGCAACTCCGGTGAAAAATTATCATTCCTATAAACATACATCCGCCCAGCCCAGACGGCATCATAAATTGCAGCTCCCTTCAGATCCTCGGCAAACTCTTCACAAGTTTTTCACACCCAATAAGCCCACATCCGAGTTGGCTTCACCCCTGCTCTAGAACGGAATTCTCATTTCTCCTTCCTGCCTTTGGATTGATCCATCTAATAATTTCAAAAGATTGAGGGATAACAATTTGGTTGCATCTCAGGTTTGTGAGGTTTCAGATCTGGTACACATGAGCTATGATGCATTATATAGGCTTTCTTTAGTGTTCCAGTATTATAAAATGTTACTGCGATTGAGACATTTGCTGAAGAAAAGTTTGTATATGACTGAAACCAGGAATGCAGAAGATAGTTCTTTGCCTCTGGAATATTGACATCTTGTAGATGACCATGGCTATACAGAGGCAGATAGATGCTGTGCGGGAAATTAATATGATGCTTTTTCAAGTACTTGTTTAATTATGTGAGAGTAATTTCACAGACGGTATAGTAATCATGGCCAATGATGTCCATTATATCATCAATTCTTTTTCTTTCCAGTTCATCAGCCATTCCGATTCTCTTGGGAGCCATTGGATCTGCACAAAAGTTGAATAATTAACTCTTAAAGTAAGTTAATTTTTCATAAAATTTGTGAAGTAGTTTGAAAAATTGGCTAAGGCATTTAGGAGCGCAAGTCCCATAGTTGGTGTGCAAGTCTCCATCGGTCACGCAAGTATTGGGCACACAAGTATCACTGCACAAGTCCAAATACCTTAATAGAAGCGCGATGCAAGAAATAAGAAGAGAGGATGAGCGAAATCCGGGAGTCCACCTACGCGCTGAGAGAAAACCAAACAAGCGAGATCCAAGTGCTTTGTGAAAAGTGAGGCCATCTATTTATAGACGAGGTTGTACCCCTGCGCGCCGGACCCTGTTTTCCTGAAGCCCATTTGTGTGTCATACCCTGCGCGCCCCAACTTCCTTTTGTTTCTCGTTTTCCTCATAGTCAAATCCTCATTCCTTTTTGGATCCAACTCTGAGTGGGGGACTTTTGTTGACCCTCCTTTTTCATCATAGAGTCTAAACTAAATGAAAAGGTAAATACCTCAATAAGGAAGATTCATCCTTTCAATAAACATAAAAAAAATAGAAAGGGATGAACAATGAGAACATTGCCCATAGGTCACACAAGTTCCAGCATGGTCGTGCAAGTAGACTTGCGTGCTGCCCAAATGGGCGCGCAGGTGACTTGCATGCCCTCTTTGAAAATCACCCAGGGTATTCTCCAGCCTATAAATACCCCGATGGGCCCCCCATTTGAGGGAGGAATTCTTTCCAGAATTCAGATACAGTGCTATGAACGCCCAAGTCTCTTCTTCAAGTCTTTCGAACACTTCTAAGGTAATTATTTACCTATAATGGAAGGTCTAAACAAGAGGAATATGGTCTAAGTGTTATAATTAACTAACACTTGCGCGCCTAAGTGTTTTAACCTTAAGGGAAATGGACACACTTGAGCGCCTCCTTACCTACTCATTGAGACTTGTGCGCCAATATTCTGGAAGTACCTCGGGATAATTCTAAAGTCTCTGGTCAAGGATCTCCCAAGTATTACCCCACTAGTTTACAATCGCGCAAGTACCCATGTCTCGCACAGGTATACCTGCGCGCCCAGGACTTGCGAACCCACGCAGTACCTGCGCGCCTACTAGGACTTGTGCACCCTTCTATTTTTAGGTACCCTTCCTACCCATTTAACTCCTCTTATGCCATTCCACCTCTCCTATTAAATATTCAGTCTTCAAGACACTCTTCAAAGCCATTTATGGCATGTTTTCTTGATTGAATTCCTTATCTAAAAGGAGTTCCATGGAACATCTCTCAAAACCTAGTGATTTTCACATCTTTATATCACTAAAGTTAGAGAGTTCATTCATTCAACCTCATCCTCTAAGATGAGAGAATCATTTATTTGGTCCTCCTTATCAGGAGTAAGCCCCAAATCCTCATTGATTTGGGCCTCCTTCTTAGGAGTAAGCCCCAAATCCTCATTGATCTGGGCCTCCTTCTCAATAGTAATCCCCAAATCCTCATTTATTTGGGCCTCCTTCTTAGGAGTAATCCCCAAATCATCATTGATTTGGGCCTCCTTCTCAGGATTAATCCCCAAATACTCATTGATTTAGGAATCCTTCTCAGGAGTAAGCCCCAAATCCTCATTAATTTGGGTATCCTCCTTAGTAGTAAGCCCCAAATATTCACTAATTTGGGCATCCTCCTCAAGAGTAAGCCCCAATACAAGTCCCCTAATTTGGTCATCCTCCTCAAGAGTAAGCCCCAACCATAACTATCTTAACCTGGGCTTCCTTTTTAGGAGTAAGTCCCAGTTTCAAATATGGGCATCCTATTTAGGAGTTAGCCCCAAGTCCCTTAACCTGGGCCTCCTTCTCAGGAGTAAGCCCCAGTCGTAATTTATCATAACCAGCCTTAATTTACTTTTGATCTGGGCTTCCTTCTCAGGAGTAAAACCCAATCACGAGTCCCCTCCTAATTCGGAAATCTTCCTCAGTAGTAAGCCCCAAGTTAGAGTACCCAAATATCCATGAAGTACATACAACTTTATGGACTTTATTCCTGGATTTATTCCCTGAAGTAAATCTTAATCCTCATCTATTTTGGGCAGTCATGCATATATAAGCCCCACATCATTGCATCTTTTGTGGCACAATTGTCTAGTTTCACCAATACCTCTTATTTCTCACACTGAGCATGACTCACGTGAGCTTTGAGTGTAAAAGTATTCATGACATCTTTCTTTGAGCCATCAATCATGCATAAAAACCATACTCCTTTACTCGAAATACGTGGGTTATGATTCCTTTTCCAAAACAAAGGATACGTAGGTAGCCCATCAGCGGGTATGATCCCAACTCTGAAATAATTCATGTCCTTCTGAATGAAAATAAACTTCAAGTGCCCCACTGAGTGGCTTTAAAACTAGTATGGTCATCATAATAACCAAGAGACTTTTATGTATTGAAGGATACCATTGACTAAGAATCTATAACAAATACAGATGATTCTCTATCGATGAAGAACCTCGAATACATATAAAAGATTCTCTACATTTCCTACATATCAATCATTGATTTTCAGATTTAAAGGAAAGACCGTTTTATACTTGGTAATGTAATAAGGATTCACGAATATAACATAAATCTATAAAGAGAGTCCCGGAGTAGACAATAATTCCCCTCAAAAATGTGTGATGAGTCCGACCTCCCATCCTCTCAACCAATGAAAATTCCTAAGCCTCATCAATCCACAACTAATGAGCACCTACCTTTGGAACGTAGGTCCAAATGGATATGGAGTCATTGGATGTTTCCGGTTCTACAAAAAAAAACCCATTAGAAACCAATTGGAATGTTTTAACCTTCAATCAATGAGGTCATCCCCAATTCGAAAGGAAACAAACCTCAAATCAAAAATCTCCATGTGGGCCATCTAATATACTAGTAAAGACTTTACGGTTATCCTGGGGTGTAATTCAATACATAATTCTTGATCTATGTAACATCATGTTACTATTTTAATGTATTAGTAAACCCATATTTTTTCCTTTATTTGGTTGGGTTTTATTTGGGTTTGTTTTGGGTGAAATATTTTGGAAACTATTTAAGGTTTCTAGGTTATCCACGGCTGGTGGATGATTTTCCCAAACTGTGAAAATTTAGCCAGTTATATTTTTCACAGTTGCATATGGTTTAACAAGACTTCTTCCAAACTTGTAGAATCCCTACACTTTTCCAATATGGGGCACATGGCTAGGGTGCACAATTTTTGTAACTATACATCCATACTCATCTAACCATACTTATGAGATTATTAAATCTATAAATTAATCCTAAACATCTTGAATCCCTCATTTAAAGTGAATTATAGACCTATTTCGACCTATTATGTCATATTCTTCTAGGGGATCTCCCAAGAGAAGGTTTTAGCCCATCCACACCATTTTGGATGTGGATCAATGCTTGGAAAAAAATCCTTTATCTCCACCGAATAGGTTTCCTCTTCCCATTATTTTTCTCCCAATCTATATCATTTCCTCCCAAGGGTTCTGTAGATATACATGTTGTTATAGGATCTAATGACCTCTATTTTATATCTTTAATATATTTTTTATTCTTGTATCCCCATTATTGATTTTATTTGTTGGAGTTTCCCATTCAGGGCTTTTATTTTGAAATCTCATGATCCCAAGGTAGGTGGTCGAATTATGATGTAAATTTTTTATTAAACCAAAATTTTTTGATTTAAATTCAATTTTTTGATATAAATTCAATTACCAGATAAATTGATTTCAATTGGTTTGTTAAAAACCCAATTCATTTAAAATGGGTAATTTAAATGTAAAATTTTATTTTTGGAATGAAATTAGGAAAAATCCCTAATTCCACTAAATTGGGGTGTGTTGTGAAATTGGATTGAAATTATTTAAATTAAATAGTTGAATTTAACTGTGGAATTTGAATTATGAAATTGATTTGATGAAATTTATTTCAAGTTAGTATTTTAGAAAATGGATTAAAATATTTTTGATATAAAGTGATTGGTTTTATCTTTAAAAGAAATTATTTGAATAAGACCTCATTTTGTGGTTTAAATGGTAAATTGGAATTTTTGAAATGGGAAAATTTGATGAATTTTATTTTAAGAAGTATTAAAATAAATTTCCCATCATTAATTTTTATTATATCACAAGAAATCATAGGTAGTTACTGAGTTATTAGGATAACACACTTTTGATGATTTATAACTAATACAAAACCTAGTGTAGCATGTCATATCCCAGATGGCATGGTGATGAGCCACCTTTTCTCAAAGTTAATTGAATGTGTGTATATAAACATATTGTCAAGATTCAACTTTGAGTGTGTTATGATCCCTTATCCAAGAACTATTGTACCTTTTTGCATATGACTATGTTTCTCTTTTTCTTATATTTGAGATATAAATGTGTGGAAATGTTTGTAAACTATTTCCCATGACTTCTAATTTATATAATTTTTTTATATAAAATTATTATTAAGCCATATTTTAAAATTATTTTCAATCTAAGAAATATAAAGCTAGATTTTTTAAATATTCATTGAAATGGAATACCAATGTATTAAAAAATTGAATGATTAATTTGTTTAATTAAATGTTCTAATCCTATAATGTAATCCTTGGTGAGACACTAATAAGATTTTATCTCACACCTACCTATGAATTTGGGGTTTTGTAGACTACCGTCTTCAGGTTCGAGTAAGGGTAAGGGACCACTTCGAGGTGGTGGATGTCGTTGATCCTTGGTATTAAAGATTTTTTTCATTGGGACTTGGTTTCTCTCTCTATTTTATGGATCTTTTCTTTTGTAATTTGGGTTATTCATGCCTATTTGACTTCTAGTAAATTTATCCTGATATAGATTCTCTTTTATTCAAGCTGACTTATTTATTTTGCTTCCATTATGTTTGTAGAAAATTTGTTCCTACTTTCATATTTTATGATGATAGGTGTAGGTCCCCAATCCATGGGGATCAAGAATTCCATTTAGGTTATGTAAGGACTATCTAGGTTACCATGTTACTAAGGTACCTAAGATGGTTCCTAACCAAGTGGTATCAGAGCTCTAGGGTGATCCTTTTGTCTTGATGTCAGTATGCAGTTAAGTAATCTTTTCAGGACATAGGTGGAAGTTAATTCCAAGTGCTTAACTAGCAGTCACCATAATGAACCTTAAGGCACCATGGGTGTCTTGATAATGATTTCCTGAGGATTTCTTCTTGTATTTTATTTTTGAATCTGTTATCTTATGTTGATGTGATGGATCAAGAGTTTATGGTTGAAATGGACCTAGCTAGAAAGTCTGGGTTAATAGGAGTTTCTTTTTATCTTAGTGGAAGTGTGAAATACTCTAAATGAAGAGAGGGAGAGTGTGATGATTCTTAAGGTGATTCTTGATAGTAAGTTTTTTATAAACCTCCTATAGTGCATGGTGGTGGACCTTTTATTTTCTACAAGTGTGGAAAGACATGGAATTCAAATAGGGTATGCACAGAGGCACCCAAGTTATGTGGTTCATGTGGATCCTCAAGTCACTTACTGATGTTATACCTTGTTTATTCCACTCCATACAGTTGAAAGGGATCATTAGTTCCTACGAAAACTATGGTGCAATTAGATGATTTATGAGTAATAGTGTTCCAACCATAGGAATCTAGAATGAATCTTCTTCATGTTATGGAAGTCTCTCTAGAGGAAGCAGATATGGGTCAAACGACTATGAGAGGTACCATTAATATAGCTTCATCATTAGTGGATAATTAATTTTATATTATTACATCTAATTCATTTATTTCTATCCATATTTTTAACGTATAAATCTTCTTATAGAGATTTTATCTTATGTGACAGATATTACTACACCAATTTGAATAAAGGGAGAAAAGGGTATCTTTAGTGCCTCTTGGGTTTTCTCTATGTAAGATGTCGAGCATGCTTTGAGTTTTCTAGTTCTCGACACTAAAACACATGACATCATTTTTTGGATAGATTGGCTCATTTCCAAAAAAAATATCATATTGATCATTATCTTTGATGGGTCTCCTTCACTGCAACCTATGGTGTGTGTTGTATCATTCATGGAGAATGGGACCCATGTTTGAGTACAGATGTAAATTCTTATCCAAAGTTGGGGAAAGTAAAATTAGTTTTTTCCTTGGATCTGGAGTGAGATTCTTTGACTATTGATCTCCCTCTAGTTTTCGTTGATTCACCCATGTTTTTTTCTTCTAACATCCCTAATATTACACTGGTAAGTGAGGTCTAATTCTATATCAATTTAGTGCCTAGTACTAGACCAATGTATATTCCTTCTTACCACATGAATCCAACTGAAATGAATGATTTGGAGACTTAGTTGGATGCAATTCTAGAGAAAGAATTTATACTCCCATGAATGTCATCATTGGATATGTTGGTTCTCTTTATAAAGTAGAATAATGGTTCAATTTGCCTTTATGTTGGTTACTGGAAACTAAACAAAGTCGCGGTAAAGAAAAAAAAATCCATTTCTTTATATTAATTATATGTTTGGTCATTCAAAAGGGGAAAAGTGGTTCTTGAAGATTTATCTTTGATCTGGTTACCATTAGTTGAGAATTAAAGAATCCAACATTTAAAAAACAACCTTTCATAGAAGGTACATCCATTATGAGCACCTTGTAATGGATTTGAATATAGCCAATTCTTTGGAAGTCTTTATGGGTTTAATGAATAGTATTTTCCATGATTATATTGATACCTTCATGGTTTTGTTTTTAGATGACATCCTTTTTTACTCTAAGTCTGAAGAAAATCATGTGCGTCATATGAGAGCAGTTTTGGAATTGCTGAGAAGTCTCCATATTTATACCAAGATTTCAAAATGTGATTTATGTAATTGGGAAGTTAATTTATTTGGACCTATGGTTTCAGAACATGGAATGTTAGTTTATCCTGAGAAGGAAAAGGCTATTATGACATGAGAACAATCATGGAATCTTTTTAATATTCATAGCTTACTGGGTTTGGTTGGTTATTATCTATTTCTCATTAAGGACTTATAAAAGATGTATTCTCTAATTACAACCCTAATTTATAAGGGATTAATGTTTTCTTTGGATGTGAAATGTCGTAATTCTTTTGTTGAGATGAAATTCATTTGACTACTACACTACTGTTGACTCTTCCAGAGGCTAGGTGGGGATTTGTGGTCTTATGTGATGCATCAGGTTTTGGTATGGGATACTTTATTATGCAAGGTGATCATGTCATTGCTTATGGATCTGGACATATGAGGCCACACAAGATTAACAATCAGACCCACAACCTCAAACTCACAGCTGTGATGCACACGCTTAAGACTTGGTGGCATTACCATTATAGAGAAAGGTTTACCATCTATTCTAACCACAAAATATTGAGTAATTGATGTTATTAATATTTTAATAACTAATTTTATACCCCCTTACTAATTTTATATGAAATGTGAATAATTTGTGTGAAATATTAATATTTAAATATTAAACATTTCATTATTCTCGATGGATATTCTTTGAATAAACATTGTGTATGTTGGAGTTAACATGTCATGGACTAATGACTTGTTTTTTTAATGAGTGGTTTCCATGGATTATTGGAACCATAAATATAGTTCCATAAACAATATATAATTAATATTAGAACCCTAAGTTAAGTTCAGGCTTGGATAAAATCCTTAAAACTTAGGAATTCTAATCAACATTATCTTGTGAAGTGGGTGTTAATTTAAATGCAATATAAAGAAATGATCAAGGATATCACAAGCTTAACTCCCTAAAAATTAACTCACCCTAATGTTTATCAAATTTTTAAATCAAACACCAATCATTAATCACATTATTTAAGATCTACAAAAAAATCCCCAAAAATAATAATACAATCAACTAAACACAATCAACTATTAAAAAGTATCATCACCGAGGATTCGACCCGAGTGATAATATACAAATTAGAAGACCATTAGAACATTAAATGGTCTATTGGTGAAAATTGGTCATGCTTTTAAATGGAACCATTTCCAGGGATAGCGCAATTAAGTAGTCATTAGTATCTGGTTATTTTAAAAAACAATATTTAAAAAAAAATTAGAAAAACACATAGAAAAACCCATCTTCCTCTTTCTTCCAAAATCTCTCTGAATGCCCTGTAGCTGCCAAAATAATACCTTATATTTTTTTGACCAAGAAATTGAGCGAACACTTCACCAAATTAAGAGGAACATAAGAGATAATCAGCTCATTGAATAACCAGTCCTTGTCCAACCAGTTGAATTAGAAATGGCCAATCCTAGGGAACAAACACTTAAAGAACTCACTGCCCCTGATATGAATTTCCAACCTCTTTGTATTCAATATACAAACATAGAGAATTAATTTGAACTCAAATTGGGTTTAAATAATATTCTCCCTCATTTCTATAGGCTAGCTAGTGAAGATCCACATCAACACCTTAAAGAGTTCAATATGGTGTGCTCTACCATGATGCCTCAAGGGGTTTCTGATGAACAAATCAAACTCTGAGCATTCCATTTGTCCTTAGATGACACTAATAAGTCATGGATTTACTACCTCCCTACTGGTTATATAACAACATGGAATGACCTGAAGCAACTATTTTTAGATAAATTCTTTCTTACTTCTCGTACTAATTCCATCTAAAAAGAAATAAGTGGTATTCATCAATTCCTAAATGATTCAATCCATGAGTATTGGGAGAGGTTCAAAAAGATTGTTGAAATCTTCCCAAACCACCAAATCCCTGACCAACTCTTGATCCAATAATTATATGAGGGGTTACTGGATATGGAGAGAACACTCATTGATGCCGCAAGTGGTAGTGATCTTGTTGATAAGACTTTTATAGTTGCAAGAGATATCATAAGTAACATGGCTGCAGACACACAACAATTCCATACTCAAGAATATGTTCAAGTCAAACAAGCTCTAGATAATAAATCTATAGAGGTGAACAGGATGACTGAGTGGATGAGTTAACTTACAGGTCTTGTGTGACAACTAGATATGGCTACAAATTCCCCAACCTCATCTTCTCCACAATCTATGTTCCTCGTCCTATCATGAATTGTGGAATCTACAGCTCCCCATCTCATATAACTAACACATGTCTACAACTTCAAGAGGATCAATACGATTCATCTGAACCAATGGATCTCAATGAAGCATATTCTTAGTGGAAGCCCAACCCTCAACAATTAGGTCAGTTTGTTAGAAAATTCAACCAAACCCATTCTGAGCCCTTCTCTTCTAAATATAACCCTAACATGAGATATGGGAATCCCATTTCTCATCCCCCTCAATACCCTTATCAAAACTCAAACCATTTCCAATATGGTAAAGGTGTTGGTAACATCCAACAACTTTATCGTTTTATTCATCAGCCTTAATGGAACAATCCTCCTCCTAGATTCCACTATCCCAGTGAGGCTTCCCAATTCTTAAACCAATACAATCACCTTCCCAAGAACCAAAATCAAGATAATCCAAATCTAGGACAATCCCCTTCTTCCAAAAAACCATGGGAAAGTGCATTGGAAGATATTTCTTCCTTCACCCATTCTAGATTTAAAAACCTTGAAACAAAAATTGGTCAACTTGAATCCCACCTAACCAACAACAATCATCCAATTATTCCAAACTCCCAGCTTAACCATTTCCCAACCCCAAGGTTAATGAAAGATAAATTTCACATAGATCAGGAAAAAAGATGTCCATACCTCGAGATAAGTCCTCTAACCCACCTTTGAATTATGATCTAGAAGATGAAAAGAAAAAGTAACAAGAAAATGAATATGAAGCCATTCCGTCACCTTCTTCTATTCCACTTAGGAATCCAATTCCTTTTCCTCAAGCTATTTCTAAACCAAGTAAGTCCTTTAAACCTGGTCCTGAAATGCTTGAAATTTTTAGACGTGTTGAAGTCAACATTCCCCTCTTAGATTCGATAAAAAAATCCCTAAGTATTCCACATTTCATAAGTAATTGTGCACCCACAAAAGACAACTTAAGAGATTATAAAATGTTTCCACCCATCAGTCTATTCCCATAAAGTGAAAAGATCCAGGAATCTTTACGGTTCCATGCCGAATTGGAAGTTCCAAATTTGATGATGCACTCATACGCCTAGAAGAGTCAATTAATTTCATGCCAAAATCCATCTTCTCCAACCTTGTTCTTGGTCCCTTACATCGAACAGGTGTTGTCATTCAATTATCCAATCGAATCACAATGAGCCATGAGGGTATAATCGAGGATGTCCTTGTTCGTTCAAATGATCTTGTCTTCCCTACTGATTTCTAAGTCCTTGACATGGAAGGTGAGATGAACTCTTCTTGATCTCCCCTAATTCTAGGAAGACCGTTCCTCATAACTACTAGAACCAAAATCAATGTCCATTCAAGCATCTTATCCATGGAATTTTGTGACCAACTGGTCAAGTTCAATATTTTCCAAGCCATGTGATACCCATCTAAGGATCGCTCTGCATTCTCAATCCATGATTCTGAGGACACTTCTAAGAGTCAACTGAACCCCATTCCATCATGTTCAACATGTTATAATGAGATAGGATCTTGTGAAATCTACACCATGATTAACTAATTAATAAATGTTGAAGTTGATTTGAACCATTCATTAATAGACTATATAAATCTATAGTAACATGAAAAATCTATTGATTCCCACATCAACACTAATATCTACTACTCCACCTTGGACAGTATCAAATAAAATGAATCAAAACCAACTGAAGTCCCATACTCCATTCCTCAGTTGTCTAACCCACAAATGAGATATGATACTAATCTTAAACCTCTTCCTGAACACCTGAAATATGCATTTCTTTTCCTTAATGACTAATATCCTGTCATTATCTCTATTTCACTTACTGAAACTAAGAAGTCCAAACTTGTTCAGGTGTTAGAGGAAAACAAAAAGGCCTTAGTTTGGACCGTAGATGACATTCTAAGAATCCACCCTACCCTTTTCATTCATCACATTCATATTGGTAAACATCCAAACTAATTAGACAACAACAAAGAAGACTCAATCCACTCATAATTGAGGTAGTTAGGGATGATATTACGAAGATTCTTCAAGCTGGTATTATCTACCCAATTTCAAATAGTTAATGTGTTATTCCAATTAAATTTTCACATGAAAAGGGTGGGATATCTATTGTCACAAATGAACATGGGGATGTAGTCACAACTCTAGTGAAGAACAAATGGCGTGTGTGCATTGATTACTGAAAATTTAATGTTGAAACATGAAAAGATCACTACTCTATTCCATTACTTGAACAAATTATAGAAAGATTATCTTGAAAGTCACATTATTTCTTTCTTTATGGATACACTGGCTACTTCCAAATCCCAATTGCACCTCAGGACCAAGAAAAAACATCTTTCACATGACTCTTTGGAACATATGAATGTAGGAGAATGCCTTTTGGCCTTTGTAATTCTCCCGCAACATTCCAGAGGTGTATGATGAGTATATTTTCTAAATTCATTGAACACTTCATGGAATTTTTCATGGAGGAATTTTACATTTATGGTGAGTCATTTGAATTGTGCTTGCAATAACTCTCTCTAGTCCTTAAAAAGTGTGTCAAGTGAAACCTTTTGTTAAATTTTAAAAAATGTAACTTCATGGTTTCAAATGGGATTGTTCTAGGGAACATAGTTCCACAAGATGGTATTAACATTGATCATTCCAAAATTGAAGTGATCTAACCACATCTTGAACCCACTTCTGTTCAATACATCTGTTCATTACTTGATCATACTTGTTTCTATTTGAGATTCATCCATAACTTAAGTAGAATTTTCCTCCCACTCACTCGTTTGCTCCAAAATTATGTGACTTTTCATTTCAATGAGGTTTAAAAGAGATCCTTTGTTTAACTCAGAACTTATCTTATATCTACCATGATAATCTGACCCCCAGATTGGTCCTTACCCTTTGAGTTGATGTGTGATGCTTCTGATAGATCTGTTGTGGATGTTCTTTTTCAAATAAGAGATAATATTCCCCATTTCATCTATTATTCCTCAAAAAAATTGTATGAAACTAAATATCACTACACTTTCACTAAAAAATAACTTTTAGTAGTTGCTTTTACCTTAGATAAATTTCGTCACCCTCTCTTAGGTTCCAAAACCACCATCTTCACATATCATTATAATATAAAGTTACTACTCAAGAAAAGTGATTCCAAATCGAGGCTAATAAGATGGATCATAATGCTCTAAGAGTTAGACCTTGAAATGAAAGATAGACCATGAAATGAAAACCTTGTGGCTGATCACTCATTATAATTTCGTATTCTTCTCATTTAGAAATAATTGATATGAAATCCTCCACCGAGAACCTTTCATCTCTTACTCCAAAGTCACCATGGTATGCCCCAATTGTAAATTACTTGGTTTCTGGGGTTTTCCTTGAAAAACATTCATAAGAACAAAAAATAAAGCTAAAAAGTGATTCAAAATTCTATTTTTGGGAAGATAATAAACTTTGGAAAATTGGGAATGACATGGTAATTAGAAGATGTGTTGATGAAGATGAACATTCTTCCATCATAGAATTTTGTCACTAACTTCTTGAAGGTGGCCACTTTGGACCAAAAAGGACCTCCTGAAAGTTTATAGACTCTATATTCTTCTGGATTTCACTCTTCAAGGACTCACATGAGTTTTGTAAATCACGTTCCAATTGCCAATATTTTAGCACAATTTCAAAGAGAAATGAAATTCCCCAAAAGACATTAATTTTCTATGAGATCATAGATGTTTGGGCATCAATTTCATGGGACCATTCCCACTTACAATGGATTCTCAGACATTTTTATTGCGATTGATTATGTTTTTAGGTGGGTCGAGGCCAAAACCACTAGAAAGGGAGATTCACATACTGTTAGTGAGTTATTAATGACACACATCTTCCACCGATTTGGCACACCACGTTCCTTGATAAGTGACTTAGGAACCCATTTTTTTAGAACCATGGAATATAATTAGGAAAATAATGGGGTTATATATAAAACTTCCACTGTATATCACCCCCAAACAAATGTCATCGCTGAACTTTTTAATAGAGAAGTGAAAAAAGTGCTTGGGAGAACTGTAAAACCCACCAAAAAATATTGGCCTGAAAGACTTAGGGAAGTACTTTTGGCTTGTTGAACTGAACATAAAACACCCATTAGGATGTCTCCTTTTAGGATAGTTTTTTTTAAAGAATGTCATTTAATAGTTTAAATCCAACATAAGTCTTTTTGGGCTGTGAAAACCTGTATTTTTTATTGTGAAAAATGTAGTGAAGAGATATTTTTACATTTTATTAATGTGGAGGAGCTTCGACTTGATTACTATGAGAATTTTTTTTTAGAAAGAAAAAGATAAGGTACTTCATGATAAATACATCATGAGAAAGGTATTTCATGAAGGTGAAAAGGTAATTCTCTTCAATTATTTATTTCGGGTTTACCCAGGTAAGCTTAATTCTCATTAAGAATGTCCTTTTGTAATTACAAATGTTTACCCATGTTTCGTAGTTCCTTGAAACATTTATTCTAGTTTTAAGAATTAATGATTCTAGGTGGTTTCCATTATATTTATTCATGGAATCAGGAACCGCCAACAGTTCTTTATCCAAATAGGACATGCTTTCCAAAGGCTGGCATTCATTAAGTTTGAACTTCACGATACTTAAAAACGTGCATTGGTTGAGAGGATGGGAGGTCAGACTCATCACACCCTTTTTGGGGGAATTATTTTCTACTCTATGACTCTCTTTATAATTTAAGATATTCTCATGAATCCTTATTAATTCACCAATAAAATCATAAGTATACCTTGGAATTTTAAATCACTTATTAACATGTGTGTAGTTTAGAATCATAAGTATGCATTAAAGGTTCTTCATTAATGGAGATATCCATATGTATTCGAGGTTCTCCATCAATGGTATCCTCTAATATACTATTTCAAAATTCTTTTAGTCATCATTATAATGATACTGGTTTTTAATCCACTCAGTGGGGAACTCTGGAATTTATTGTCATCTAGGGAGATGAAGGTTTGGTTTGATATTGGGATCATGGCCATAAAATGGGCTACCTATGTATCCTTGTAAAAGGAATCAGAACCCTCATAATTTGGTGATACTAAATGGGACACATCATACCTTTTAAGTCCATGTTATAAGGACCAAGATATATAGTTTATTTTCATTTGATATGGACATCTAAGCGAAAGGTGATTTGTCAAAACATAGTTTGGGACTTATACTGAAGTAGCCCAAGGAACTTGGAAAGGATATGGGTTTCCAAGTAGGATCAAAACCTGTTGGGAATGTGGCCCAAGGAGAATAGGGTTGATTTAAGGTATTGGGTTTGAACCTCAAAGAGGCTTCCTACGTATCCCATATAGATGGGAATCAAAGTCCATGTAGTCCGATAAGTCTCATAGGAGAGTATAGTACTTTGAGAGAAATGATTTTGGGCTTACTTCCTAAAAAGGATGCCTTGGTGATTTGGGGATTTAATTTGGGGCTTATTCTTAAATAGGATGTCCAAATTAGGGGAATTAGGGTTGGATTCCTAAAGAGGACATCCAATGAGATAGACCCCTCAGAAGGATTCATATGTATCCCTATTATGGTGGGAATCAAAGTTATTGTAGTTCATTCCATTATTAGTGTTTCAACACATGTTTTAATAACCATGTATCTATAAGCCCATGAGAGTCATGCTCAATTTGAGAAATAAGAGGATGTGAAAGATTTCAACAATGACACAATCACTTTTCCTCCTCCTCTGGTGGAAGAGGGTGAGGCAATAAACCTTCCCTCTGTTCTAGTTTCATTGGACAATAGTCCAATGTAAGGAGGAAGGGATGAAGGTTAGTGTATTTCACCAGGAGGGCTGCCCTTTGATGTTTGGTTGGGGATTACTCCTAAGGAGGATGCCCGTTGAGATTTGGATGGGGCTTTTTCCTAAATAGGATGCCCATTGAGCAATGGATGGGGATTATTCCTAAGGGGGATACCCATTTGAGATTTAGCCTAACATAGGAGTCAGTTAATGAGGTTTAAGGTGTTTATTGAGGAGTGTATCGACTCAAGGTACTCAAAGAATCCATAAGAAGAGTCCAAACTCGTAACATGTTAAAGGAACCAAGATCAGTAAGTCAACTCAAGGCACTTCATTGAGTGTGATGGAGTGTCTAAAACAATGGTATTTCAAGGTCGGAATATTAGCCACATAAAGGGTGCAATGGAAAATGTTATTGACCAGATCTCAAAAATTAGTGGAGCAACTCTCTATTTTTCATGGGGGTCAGTGAAGAAGGGGAAGGGACCGGCCCGAAGGGCTAGGACTACAGTGCGACACTGACCCAGAGCGGGGATGTGAGGGTGTAGCCCCTGTGGTATGGACCAGTAGGGCTACATACGATCTCTACCGTGGTGCTCTGCGCAGGTTCTCCACGGAGGTGCTCCGCACAGGTGCTCTGTGTAGGTGCATCACACAGGTGCTCTGCATAGGTGCTCTGCACAACTCCCTACATTCTAGACCTTGATGGGAATTTGAACCATATTTCCCCATTTAATTCTCCATTCTGTCATGTTTTAGAGAGCTACCTAAGAACAATTGGGGATCTTGTAAAATGATCTACACAATGGAACTTTGGGACCTCTTCCAACTTTTTTCATCTTCGAAATAGGGAGCCCAAGGGTCCTATTTATAGGAATGGAGGGGACCTGGTCGAAGGGAAGTTGTCCGTTCAGGTCCTCTACGTAGGTCCTCCGTGTAGGTCCTTCTCATAGGTATGAGAAAATTATACTACTATGTAGGTCCTCCTTGTAGGTTCCCCGCATAGGTCCTCCATGTATCTCCTCAGGATAAAATTATTTATGTCTTTCGAGTTCCATAACTTTTGATCTTTATGTCCATTTGGGCTTCACGACTAGTCAAATAGAAGGTTTTGAAGATATATACACTTCTTAAGATGCTAAATACACCATCTCTTCTCGGAAAAAACTGGGAAATTGAATGTAATGTGTTGAAACATTTTCATCATGGATCTTTGAAATCCATTGCCTACTCATTGATGGGGTAATAATTCCATTTATACATTGGCATGGAATAGTATTTTGGAACATAGAAATCCAGTCTGCATATTCTTTCTTCACGGTGAAAACATCTTTAATCGTACTTGACATTTTATTTCTTTGTGAGAATAATATCTTCACTCTATGGAAAAGTTCATGGAACAGATTTTATGGTGTCTACAACCCATTTGGTGTAGTGAAAGACTAAGAACCCTCTTAAAAAAGGAAATTCATATTTAATGGACATCGGTTAAAGCATCACCATGAGAGGGCATGAAATCCTGGAACCACATTGACTTCCATCAGGTCCCTAAATACTGCAGTTCACCCACCACTGGATGGAGATTGCAACCCCCCAAATCCAAACTAGGGGCACCTCTTTCCCTTTAACTCCTCTTCTCCCTCACTATCTATATCTCTTCTTCATCTTCCTCACTCATTATCATTTTTTAACCACTTTCGCATCACATTTTTTTTACTCTTCCTCTTTTGTGTGGGTGTGTATTTATTAAAAACTAAAAAAACCTAAAAAAACTAAAAAACAAAAAAAAATAATTTAAAAAAAATGAAAAATCAAGAGTCATGATTGTTCACCTTCCAATTTTTAAATTTTTTCCAACCATTTTGGGTAGTCAAAAACATGGTTTGATCTAAAAAAATCTGGTTTCTTTATAAATTTGGGTAAAGAATATTATGTCAAAACCAAAAAAAATGAATGCTCAATTTTTTATTTGGAAAATGATTTTTCCCACCCATGAGTAACAACATTTTCTTTCATTCCATGGCCACCAATGGACATGTTTTCAAAATGTGTTTTTTTACCACCATTTGTGAGTCTTGAGTTTGTGGACCTTTGAGCTAAATTTCTTACTTTCCTATGCATTAATATGATAGAGGAATTTTCTTAACCCCCTGAAAATTATAATATCCAAATATCCTCTCATTAACCATATATTAATCCTCTTTTTGAAAGCCTCTTTGAGCCTATGAAAACCTTTTCTTTGTTAGACACATTACAAGCCCAATACCATATCCCACCCAATATCAACATGGGTTTTCATTTCATAATTTTTTTAAATTTTAGTGTGGGGGAATTGATTTCATTTTGGGTACCCTTTTGTTGATTTTCACCATGTTATCATAGGATTTAGGACAAACAAAAATTTAAGTGTGGGGGAGAGGTTGTACTTAAGTGGGTTTGGGGAATGATTATATGTTTTTCTTGTACAAACGTTATTGAAAAGTGTTCAAAAAAATCAAAAAAATGAAAAAATGAAAAAAGAATGGGTTATGTCTTGGGTGGGTCAAAAATCAATCTTCCGTAAACATTGATTTTGTTATAAATATTACAATTAGTGTTTTGAGGAGATCAAACATGGGTTGGGAGATGAGTGTGAGATCTCTTTCATGTTCAAAATTTGAAAAAAAAGATAAAAAAGATAAAAAATGAACACTTATGTCATTGGGAGAATTTTTGTGGTTTTTAAATATTTCATCTTCTCATGCACTTCAAATTTGTTTCCTTATTTGTGTCTTACTTCACATTTCCATTCCCTTGTAAATATGTGTATCCATTTCCTTTTATGTCTCATTTAAAAAAAATGTGCATTTCTTTTTCCATACGGGTGTTTACCATTTTTTCATATCTTTTGGATATCATCTTCCTACCATCCCATAGCCACAAAAACCCCCACCCTAAAAAGACCTCTTCATTTTTGAGAACTTTAGGATTGGGAGTGGAAGCTGAGAGCTCTTACAAACACTAATATTTTCACTTTTGGTTGGTTAATGAGTGAAGCTCCATAAATTAATTTTATCATCTTGAGAGGAGTATGTTTTGGGTGCTGATGTTTTCCATTTCTAAATTTGAGCATGAAAAATTGAATTGTTATTGGAACATTGTTTCTATAACAACTTGTTGTGGAATTAAATATGGATGATTTAAATTGTCTAAAACTCTGCTGATTGGGGAAAACAAAATTTTTATATTTGTTAGTGAGTAAAAATGATTTTTTAATGTTTTTTATATTTGTTTCACATGAGGACATGAACAAGACTAAGTATGGGGTAATTTATGTTATTAATATTTTCATAACTTATTTTATACCCCCTTTACTAATTTTATATGAAATGTTCATAATTTGTGTGAAATATTAATGTTTTAATATTAAATATAATTTTAGAGCACTATTTGAATTCATCCAGATTCAAGTCTGTTTAAGGTTTTAATAATACCTCTCACCCCACGTCTCCAAATTTTATGATTTTTGTTTTATAGGATTCCTAATTAAATATAAAACATTCAATTAGAATGGATGTTGGACCAAGTCTGTCATTTGAAGGGGTATATAGATCACATAAGAAGGCCCAAAGAATTTGTGAAGAAACTGGATAAGCTATGAAGATAGAATTACTGGGCTCACTCCAAAATTCCAAATACATTATTCTCCTCCAATAGTTGGGGACAATTCAAATTATCTTGGATAAAATGTTCATGGTCCAAATCCAAAGACAAGGGGCCCAAATGATTAATTTAAACCCATCCCACCATTTTGTCCGGGAAATAAAATTATCACACCATTATTGATTTTTCACCTGAAAGAGACATCCATTCGAGATGAGATTTTGTAGTGTGAAAGAGGTTATATATGACACTGACTTTATTGGATAAAGTTTTTGGATTTTAGGGCATATGTTTATTCCAAAACCCCTTCACATTTTGGCCTTTAAAAATTTTGTATTGAAATGGATTGATTGTTTAATCAAACTGGCATAACTTTGGCTCATTAAGTCCAATAGCCGTCAAATTTTCATATTAGAAAGAGGATATTAACATAAGGAACTTTTAAGAAGATAATATCTCGTGATTAGGCTGTCTAATTTATAAAATTGTCAATGAAAATGGAGGGGAAGTTTTGGAATGCAAACAATCCACCTCCTTGGGCTATAAAAACATCCCCCACCTCACCTTGAAAGAGTTGGAATTTAAGAAGAGAGAAGCATATATTGGCACAACCCAATACTTCCCAAAGACTTGGGATTACTTTACATAATCAAGTTTTCAATTTAGAGACCTTTCCTCCTCTCTTTGTTTTCATTTACTTTTGTGTTCTTCATTGTTGTAATCTTGTAAAACGTTTTTTGTAATTCTATTTTATTGAAAGTTACTTAATCAATATCTCTTATTCTCATCCACTATATGTAGTTTAATAATAATGTTCCTAAAATAGTTTAAATCAAGTTAAAAACCCTTCCCTTCTCTTGATTTCTCATTCAATGTAAATTCCATTTTTAATTATCATCTTTGTTTGTGTGTGTGTTCGATGCACAATTATTTTCTTATCATGTTCTTCTAATTCTATTTATAATTGATCATCATAAAAATTACAACCAGATTATTAAACAAACCAATGGCTGAGTAAATCTCTCATTGGGGTGAGTTATAATTTAAGAATGTTAAGTGATTGAGATCTTTTACTTGATGGATATTCATTGAATTAACATTGTGTATGTTGAACTTAACATGTCATGGATTAATGACTTGTTTTGTTTAAGTGAGTGGTTTCCATGGATTATTGGAACCATAAATACAATACCATAAACAAGATATGATTAATATTAGAATCCTGAGTTAAGTTAAGGCTTGTATTAAAGCCTTAACATTTAGTAATTCCAATCAACGTTATCTTGTGAAGTGGGTGTTAATTTAAATGCAATATAATGCAAAGCTCAAGGATATCACAAGATTAAATTCCTAAAAATGAACTCACCCCAATCTTTATAAAATTGTTAAATCAAACACCGATCATTAATCACTTCGTTTAACCTCATCAAACCAACCCCCCAATCAAAGTACACTCAACTGAAAACAATCGACTATTAAAAAGTATCATCTTTAAGGATTTGACTTGACTGATACTATACACATTTCTAGAGCATCAGAACATTGAATGGTTGATAGGCGATAGTTAGCTGCACTTTCAATAATATATTCTATAAAACATATTTGAATATATACCAAAGGCATTGGGTGGAATTCCTTTAATCTTTTTTCCTTTCACCCACTTATACCCCAAGGAATGGGAATTTCATCATAGATGCATTAATCATGAATCTTCCAACCCAATAAGAGAATGAATCATCATAAGAGTGGAAATTGTTGGCTCTATTTTCACATTTTCATATTGGATTCCCAGAACCATAGGCTGAGGTTTCTTTGAACAGTGTTAAATTGACTTTCTATCTTCTTGATATGATTCTTCTAGAACAGAAGCTTGATGATGAGTTTTATAGAATTATATACAATCTTTATAGTGAGGAGACTATGGTTTATTGGTCATTCTCTACATAGGGAATTCTATATCATCAGAATCATTTTTTATACCATTAGTGGTAAGGAAAAATTTTGATGGAGGATTTCCATAATTCCCTGTGGGTTGTGAACCTTGGAACCCTAAAGATGATCTATGATATGTGGAGACGATTCTAGTGGTCAGGTATGAGATGGGGAATTACTGAGTTTGTATATCGTTGTTATATATTCCAACAGGTCAAAGACGAGAACCAAAAAACTTTAGGTTTACATCAGCCACTTCTCATTCCTACTTGAAAGTGGGATGAGATATCTAATAAATTTTTGGTTGGGTTTCTTTATACCTAGAGAAAGAATAATTTCATATGGGTTGTGATTGATTGACTGGCGAAATCAACTGAATTTTTAACCATTTTTCATACAACCAATGTTGAGAAGTTGGGAAATCAATACGTGAAAGAGATTTTTCATTTGCAAAGAGTTACATCAACTATAGTCTCTCATAGGCATCCTAAATTTACTTTTATCTTTTAGAGTAATTTAAGAGGCATTAGGATATGAGGTCCATTGGAGTACAACATACCATCCAAAATTATATTTCTAGAAATAAAGGGCTATACAGGTTCATGAGTACATTATCTATGCGTACATTTTTTGACTTTAGAAGGGATTGGGATAATCATTTGGGAATGGATATATTTTATTGTAAATATATTTTGTGTTCTATGATTAGAATGGAAGCTTTTGGGGAATTTTATGATCATCTTTATAGATATATGTTGTGTTGGTCGGAGATTGGTGAATGTTCATTAGTTTGACCAAGATTGGTTTAAGATAAGACGTCAAAGATTAAATTGATTCATTGGAGAATGTTGACGGAAAATATCTAGTATAATTCTTATGCTGATTCTCATCACATACCATTTGAATTTTCAGTTGGTGACTAAGTGTTCTTGGATGATTCACCTTGTTTAGGTCATCAATAGTTTGGGAGGCAAGGAAAGATTCCTACTCACTTTTTGGGACTTTTTGATGTTGTTGAGAAGGTGGAAAAAATTTCTTGCTATTTATAAATGACATAGCAACTAACATTGATACATAAAATGTTCTAAGTATCTCATCTCTAAAAGTATCTATCTGATCCATCTCATGTTCTAAGTTAGATTGATCTCGATGTTGATCCTGATTAATTCGTGACTAAACATCCATTCATGATAGTTGATTCTGATACTAAGTTGCTTTATCATAGGATGATACCTTTGGTTAATGTTCTATGGCATCACATTTCTGATGTTCATGAGGCATGGGTTAGGGAGTCACTGATGAGAGAGACATGGCCTCATATTTTTGACATTGGAACTTCTTAGTAGGCCTTACAGGGATAAAAATATTCTTTGGTGGGGAGGTTGTAAAATTCTATACATATTTTTAGGTATTACTAATCCATTATTTTTATCATGCTTTTATTGGGTTTTTTTTGGGTTTGTTTCAGGTGAAAACTTTGTAAAATTATGAAATTTTCGGGGTTATGCACGATTAGTGCAGGGTTTCCCAAACCATGCACCCTTCTAGAAAAAACCATGAAAACTAAGGTAGGGAGTTTTTTCATGGTTGGAATATGGTTTTATAGGCTATGTACCCACCTTTTATAAACCATGAACCATACCAAGATGGGGCATATAGTTAGGGCATACAGATTGTCAAATCGTGTGGCCCTACCTATCTAGTCGTACATATAAGATGTTTTTATACAAAAATTAATCGTAAATATCAATAAACCCTCATTTAAAGTTTAAAATATAACTATTTTGATCTACTACTATTAATTATTTTTGGGAATCTTCCAAGGGGTGAGGTTTTTCCCTCTACACCCTTCCAAAATCGGACCAAAGCATGGAAAACAATGTTCGATATCCACCTTGTAGGTTTCCTCTTACCGTTCTTTTTCTCCAACTTTCTCTCCTATCCTCCCTTGTATTTAGTAGATATATATGTCTTTTAAAGATCTAATACCCACTATTTTAGATCTTGAATATAGGTTTGACTCTCGAATCACTATTGTCAAAGTTCTTCATTGGAGTTTCCTACTTAGGGATTGCATTTTGAGATCTCATGATCCCAAGGTTGTGGGTTCAATTATGATGACCATTTTTTATTAACCCTAAATTGAATGATTTAAATTCAACTGTTTTATATATATTCAATTACCTGATACGTTTCATTAAATTGGTTTCTTAGAAATCCAATTACATAGAATTGGGTGATTTAAATGTGAAATTGGATTTTTGGCACAAAATTGGGAAGAAACCCCAATTCTATGGAATTGGGGTGTGTTGTGAAATTGTATGAAAATTTTTTAAATTAAATTGAGGAATTTAATTTTTTAATTTTAACTGTGAAATTTATTTCAAATTGGTATTTAATAAAAAGGATTAATGTGATTTTGATAGAAACCCAATTGTTTTATCCTAAAAGGGAATGATGTGATTATAAACTCATTTTGGTTTTTAAATGAAAAATTGGCATTTTTGAATTTATAGAATGGGATGAAAACTATTTTATGTAGTCTTAAAATAAATTTCCCATCATTAATTTGTATTAGAGAACATGAAATAATAGGTAGTTAGTGAGTTATTGGTATAAAACTCTTTTAATGCTTTAAATTGAAACAGAACCTAGTGCAATAGGTCATAGCCTGGATGGGATGGTGATGAGTCACCATTTTCCTATGTTAGAGGGACATGTGTATACACATATTTCTATGATTCACCTTCGTGTGTGTGATGATCCCTTATCCTGGATCTATTATACCTTTGGCATATGAAAATGTTGATCACTTTTTTATATTTGAGATATGAATGTGTGCCATTATTTTGGACCCATTTTACCAAGCCTTCTGATTTATATAAAATGTTTTATATAAAATGATAATTAAGAAATTTATTTAAATTATTTTCCATCCTTTAAATGTAAAGAATGGTTTTTTAAAATTTTCCTTAAAAGAAAATACCTCTTTATTTTAAAAATTAAATATTTATTCGGTTAATTAAATGTTGGAATCTTATTATGGAATCCTTGGTGGGACCCTATTTGGATTTATTCTCATACCCTACCCATGACTTCAGTTTTTTGTATATTATCTTCTTCCAGGCTCGAGAAGGGGTAAGGTGCCACTTTGAGGTTCTATTATTTGTTTATTATTGGGCTAGGAGAGTTTTTCCTACTAGGCCTTGGGATTTATTCTTATTTTCTGATACTTTGTTGTAGTACTTTGGGTTGTTTATACCTGTTTTACTTCTAGTATAGCTCTCCATATAAAGTTTCTCTTATATATATACTAACTTTATTATCCTGCTTCTATTATGTTTGTGGATAATTCATTCCCACATTAATATTTTAGGATTCCAGGTGTTAGTTTCAAACCTGTGGGGATTTGGGACGCCCTTCAGGCTATGTCAGGAGTATCTCAGTTCTCAATTTATAAGGGTCCCCAGTCTAGTTCATGACAATATCAGTGGAGAGGTAAGTATAGAAATTCCTCAAGTATCATCACGGAATGATACTTACTTGATGGTTTTCATCCTAACGAATAGATCCCATGCCATATCCATTGATTATCATGATAGAGCAATCAACCTTGTTAAATGTTATTCCATGGTCAAACTGCCCAGCTACATATGTTGAATATCCAATATGTGCACAAATTACAAAATGTCCAGATAAAACCCTTACATGAAGAGATTCCAAAATTATGAATAAGAGAGATTTTTCTTATCATGTAAAAAAGTCACTAGACTCCACTATCACCAAATGTAGCACTGAAGAAGACTCACTATAAGGACTTCCTTATGATCTGTAGGCATCCTCACTAGCCAGAAAACCCAAATGACTACCTCTATCTAGTCCTTAGCCACCTAGGTATTTGGATCACCCCAAAACCTAAGAGGTCATTGATTTTGAAACTCATGCAGTGTACACATCATGTATACATACTTAGTAGGCACCACCAGTGCTAACTACTACTCAAAGGTTGGTGGTATATCTAGAAAACTACCCGAAGTTACTATCTATGGTATAATACATGTACTGAAGCCTCTTCACTCAGTGGATCATCCTCATGATGGAAAATTGGAATCCTAACTAGATGTCTTCACAAAGGAATTCTAAACTAAATAATATATACCAATGTCAAATAGTATATATGGGGAGCTGACTCAATAAGGACATGGAAACCAAAACTCATTCCTATATTATGCATGTACCAATATTTTCCATGATACAAATTTATACATATACCAAGTCAAAATTCTAGTAATACAAGTCCTTTTGTATGGATACCTTAGCTGTCGCAACAACACTAGAGTCACTAGCCTAAAAGAAGAAAACGAAACACTTAACAGTATTTCCATAAAACCCAAACCAATCTCACATACTATATTCCTATGGTAGAACTAAATCCTATGATACTACTCTGTCATGAATATAATCAATGGGGCCCTAACCAAATCTACCCCAAGACCACCTCCAATAATCTAGGAGATTTTGACTAGTGCCAATTAGGAATATCACACACATGGGAGGCGCTATCCTAATGTACATGTACACAAGAAAGCATCTCCATGCCCATAATGGATTGAGGTGTAAAAAAACTAAATAAAATGCATAAATACATCTATAATCCCATAATTAGAGTATGATAATAAATTAATAAAACTGATAAAGGGTAAAAATACAAGCCCAACTAAGAAACTGTAGAGAGTAAAACCTACTCAGAAGGTGAGTACTGCTATAAAATTCAACCACTTATAAAACACCTTAGTCTGTATAGCCGATGATATGCTCCACCAGCCCCTGTCCTCCAAGAACACCATTGAATGGGAATTCATATACATAATACATGACATGCATGATTGAGAATAACAATACAAAGTAGGACACCCTAAAACACTAAAAATAAAGAATAAAAATAGTCATCCTATAAAAAGGATATAACATTCAAAGAAAATCCTAGATATACTTATTAAGGACACTATACCTCCAGGCGGTCTCAACCAAACTACTAACCACAAGATTCTACTTTATGGAATGCTCATTCTTAGAGAAACTAGTCCAAAAACCATGATATAATGAGATACACTCATCCAAGAGGTCATGATCATTGTGAAATGCCCAAAAAAAACTAACTGGCCTGTGATGTTTGCAATACTCAGATAGGGAATCACACTCAGAACCCATGAGGGACACCAAAAAACCTAATCTAGATCAACCCACTATGTAGGGGATCATATTTGAAATATACCAAAAACCCTACTGAATTTTCTATATGGATGGAAGATAAATAACCCACAAATAGAGGTCACATCGATTCCACAAACCCCACCGAGGGTATAATAAGGAATGATAGCATATCTCAATCTTTTCCCATAGAGGGACACAAAAAACTATCTATGAGACTCATCCTCCATAGGGGATCAATATCCATAGATGTGGTTGTAATTTTTCATTATAAACTTGAGGGTATATACAAAGGGAACACACTCAACTAATACATCTTAAATATTGATTAAACAAACTTCTCCAAACACCCTCAAAGGTAGTACATGGTGTGTAATGAATGTACATTTCATGTCTAGTGAACCCCTAGTCTTCCTGTGTGGTTCTTCCTCACAAAACATGTAAAACACAAGATACATGATGTTTAAGTAAGTATAAATGACATTTAGAGGTTAGATGACTTCTTTCTTGTGCAGTTTTTATGTGCCATGTACTACTGGATGTGCTTATATACCAACAAGTGTACACCTGGTTGTTCCTGTATACACCAAGCTATGTACGAGTATATGGCTCTACCCATATACACAGACAATGTCCATATACCCAGACTATCCCATGCTCATGTACCCTCCTATATACATGTTGATCCATCATAATGGTTCACATGGCGTGTGATAGGTGTCACACAACATGTCTTATTTTTTTACATAGAAAATTTAGTGCCACATAGTGGGTCCCCCACAACGTGTATCTCAAAATCATATGTCTTGTAATGTGTGATTTTCCAGAACCCATGGATCTTCTCTATGTCATTTCCATTGCTACCACTATCATGATTCTATCCTGGTAATCATGGATTAGGGGTTGTCTAATCCTCCCTTCACCGATGATCCAAACTAACTTCAAATCTTCCCAAAAAATGAACAATTGATCCACACAATCCACCAAGTTCCAAATTGGGATGAAATAAAAACATAAAACATTTTGGATCACCCTCTATCATCATCAAACCCCAAACCCCACCCCAAATATTCCACAACTGTGATATTGGACGACTGTGCTGAATAATGGTCACACAATGATCATATACCTAGTTTTCATCAAACCTCAGGCAAAATGAACAACCCATGATGAATGTGCAATGAAAGAGGGTTTGAATATATAAATAAACAACATGAGGAATGAAAATCAACCTTTTTAATTTTTTACTCAATAAATTTTCAATGAATTAGATAAATAAAGAGTAAAAAATAATCAACAAGAAACTAAATCAACCATAAATATAATCAATCATCGATGCTCGAATCAATTCTTGTTTTTGGAATTGATAAAACATAAGTTATGATAAAATAATGGGATAGAATAAAACAAATGAAACATCCTACCTAGATTTTGGATTTATTTCTGATGAATACTGATCCTATATTTCCATCATTGGAAAGATCTATAAACATGGATGGCGCAACGATCCTCAATTTAGTTCGGATTCGATGTCATTTTCCAAGAATGATCTCCTTCAAAGGTCCACCAGATTTCCATGTTTAAGTGTCCAAACCTAATATCTCATCGTAAACATTTATATATATAGTAAATATAAGTTTTTATGTAAAAATAATAAAATAAATAATTTTATTCAGTTATTTTATTATTTATGTTCATGATGAATTTGAACCAAATGTCCAACATTGATAAAGATTATGTTGCACCTAGGGTAAATCCTATGATCTTTACTCAATGGTGGCCTTAGATTTCTGATCCAAGATTCCAATTAATATTTTCTCACGTTTTTCAATAAAAATGTGCATGTGTGATGTTAGTGTTTTAAATAATTTTCAAATATCAATTTCGGGCACACCAGTCCATTAAATCTCACACATTCTTTGTGCCTAGATCCAGAATTAGTGCATATAATATTATAAATTAACACATGAAAAAAGAAGAGTCATTACATCTTTCATCAAATGTGTCTAGTGTTTCATCAAGATCTTATTTAATAGGATAAAGGGAGGTGGAGGAATTATATTACTTTATAATGAAAATGAGTATGGTGCATCATCACATTCTTTTCCAAGGGTTTGATTATTGAGGTAAAATTAGAGGGGACTTAGGTTTCATAGAGATCATATAGATAGTGTTGGAGGGCCATAAACCTTCCACTCTTTTTTGAGTAATTATATATACCATTATAGTTCCTTGGCTGGGTGGAATAAGTGTCATTGAAACCATCATTTTGGTAGAAGTGTTCCATTTAATGGCCTTATTGCATATGTCTCACAAAGTAAAACCTTTTATCTACCATAAGTTAGGCTGTTTCAAAAACTAAATCTGGACATACATTGTAGGAGAAGAATTTATTTTGAGGGTATTTCCCTTTGGTTGAGTATATGATATGGCTTCATACATATGTGTTTTTTCCTCAAAGCAAGGATTGAGGAGTATAATGTTTTTCTTTTTTACATTTTCTAGGGACTAAGAGGGGTGGATTAAAACCCTTTTGGGGTAGACACATATACAGTCTGTTCTTTCTAAATTTATTTCCCCTTCCACTTATTGTGTTTTATGTCTATGTATCGAGTTTCTAAAGAGTCAAAGGGGGATTAGTCACTATGAAGCAGTCATACATTCCCATTTATAAATTATTTTACACATTGTTGATAGGTAGTGGGTAAAACAACTTTTAGGTGTAACTTGGGTCTATCCAACATGGAATTGAATTTCATATAATAGATAGAAACCATGAATTTGATGTTTGGAAAAACTTATTTGAATTGGTTCTTCATCTTGATATTTACTAAGATCTTCTACTCAATTTTTTCATAAACTAGGATTATCAAGTCTTATGGGGTCAAGTACACCTCTTTGATTATTATCTAATGTGTAACAACCGAATCTTCAATGGAATTCTTCCTATTTAAATAATTCAATAGTGTGCGATGTACGCAACACTAAGTTCAAGCACACCACGAAATATCAAAATAGCCATTTAAAAAATAGGTTATGAATAGTATTAACCACATTTTTAATTTTATATATCCCATATAATTTTAACATTCATATTTTGTGTTTATAAGATATAATATAAGAACAAATTAAATTTTTCAGATAAAAGAAGCATTTTTCAAAAAAATGTAGTTTTCCACCTTTTAATGGAAATCATTTTTTTAGTAAAATATATGACACTTTTATATAGTCAATTTGATAAAATAAAATTATTATATAGAATAAGGACATAAAATTTTAGTTTGGATAAATTTTTGATACTTTTCTGATAGCTTTCAAATTTTGAAGAATAGTGAAAAATATTAAATTTTAATTGAAAACTAATTTTTAATCGAAATAATTTATAGTGTTAAATTACACATATAAGTGGTTTAAAATTATAATTAGATTATATCTTTATCATTTAATATAATTTAGGTAATTGGAAGTAATTTCACATTTAAATTGGACATAATCACATGTCAATCATTTGATAGCTTTTACTTCTTAAAAACCAGCTTTCTGGTTTTCACATCGAAAATTAATTTTAAATTAATTTCTACCAATTATATGCTTTGAATTTTGAAAAATTGATTCTATATTTTGAATAATAATTTCCAAATTTTTTAAATATTTAACCTTTATTTAAAGATATTATGAATAGTATCTTCAATAATTGTTTTTATTTATCATGGTTAAAGGGTAAATCAGGTGAATAAGGGTAAAAAAATATTATAATAATATAAAACTATCCTAACACATGTAATTATCCTATTTTATGATATATTTACAAATAAGTTCATCCATGGTTAAATTTTGCGACCCCATGGATCCACTTAGGTGTGATAATGACAAGTTATAAGAATAAATTTGATGTAAAGAAAATATAACTTAAACATGTATTTTTAACTAAAACAAGTTTTATTAGAGTTATATAAATGATCATTTAAACTATAAATATTAATTATACCATTAAAATATATCATAAATCATAATATTTTATTTGTAAATTTTATACATTAAATAATTAAAATTATTTATGATACAATAATGATGCTATATTTTCCTTATTAATGAAATAATCAATGAAATGATATTATAAATACTAAAATAAATATAATTTTAATATTTTGATGAAATACACGAATTTTATTAATTCAATTTAAATATTAGGGATGGGATAATGCATTTTTTAGAAGTTATCAAGTTTTTATTAATTTAAAAAATGTTAATTACTAAATAGTGTCAAAATTGACATATATATGTTTTTAAAACCAATATTATTTTATTAAATGATATAAAAATCCTAATAATATAGTACTCAAAAAAATGACTTATATAATGGTAAAAATTTTATTAATGATCAAATTTGGGTTCTCTTGGTATTTTATAGTAACTAAATCAACCCTATAGTATAAAAATATAAGAATACACGGTAAGAGTTAAACTGTTTAACTAAGGGTTATTCCCAAAGGATAAGGTTACTTTCATGAACTAAACTTTTCTAAAAATAATTTAATGAGATTATTTATAACTATACTAATATTATCATATAAATAAAACAATTTTTAGCTATTATAAACCGAAAATAATTTCATAATAAATTAATATTTCAAGATTTTCTAAAAGTGCCACTCACCTCTCTTATAAAAGGGAACCTCCCATTCTCTTTAACCCACACCTCTAGAGCCGTTTTTGGGCCAAATCCTGACCATTTATCCTAAAAAACTCCCTAAAGTAATCTTGGAGGCCTAAATGTGGGAATAGATCCATCCTAAGGATCTCTTTTGTTCAAATCAAAAGGAAACACCCGAAGAAGAGGTAATTGTTTTATAACCTCTTTCAAAGTTATTTTATTCATCAACTTACTATATCTCTATTTTTCCCTAATAAATTAATAAATCCATCAACTTAAACATTCAAATATGTTATTATAATAATGGCACAACCATATTCTTCCTTTTACCCATCCTACTAAAAACAATATCACCATGTGTGTGTACGTACGACTTACTGTCTCCACACCGCGGTGTAAATTTCTTTTCATGTGCACCTTATTTGTATGGGTATAAATATGAATATAATGTATTTAAATAATAAATATAACATGATATTATTTCATTAAAATTAATATTCCATCCAATCCCATATCATTTAACTATTAAGGAAATGATATCGTCACTCGTGCATATGTACGGCTTACTATCTCCATGACACAATGAGACTCGTCTTTCATGTTCACCATCCAATAATGATTATAAGAATAGATATTATCAATAATTATGAAATATATGACATAATAATTCTACTTGTATGATATATAGATATATATATATATACGTATATTTCATTCACTTTCATCCATACGATAAGAAAACGGAAACAACATCCATGCGTACATACGACCTACCATCTTCTTGAATAGTGTATTCCATTTAATATATATATCTATTATATATATATATATATGAAATATAAATGATATTATAAATTCTAGATGTAAGTAATTCATGATCTATGTAATATGACTAATAATAGCAAGTCAAAATGCGTACGATAAACAAATCAATTATTACCCGAAATGTTGCATTAACATGGAATTATTAATAATTGGGTAATATAAAGTCATAAAAGAATCATATATGATATCATAAATATTATTATTATTCTAATATAAGTTATGAATATGATTAAAAATATTATACAATAGTTTCAGAAACGTACAGAAAGTATCAGACCTAAGGTAAGGGTCAATTCCTCAATCTCGTTATTATCCAAGATTGTTTATGTGTAAGTATTTACTGGGACACATTTATCATCCATGTCCATTTTTCATATATTTTTTTCAAAAGGAATATTTTATGGTTTTATGGAAGGGAATATTTAACTAGGTCATCATTTTAATTCTTTTAAATAATTATTTATCTAAATCATTAAAATTAATGTACATGTTTTCAAAATGACTTTTAAGGATTTATTTATATGGACATGAATGTTTTAAAATGTTAATTAATTTCAAAAGTTTTAAAGTGTTATGGGACACTTTGATTAAAATATATCTTTTAAATGAATTCCTTTATAAATTGTGCAACTTTTAAATGATTTCAAGAAAAAGGGATATTTCTCTCAAAGAGTGTTACTGATTATTTTCATCTATGTCAACATCTTTTATTAGATATTATTCTTGTTTGAGTTTTATTTATTATAATAAAATATTCAATATTATATTGAATGAGTTATGATATGTTTAACAGAGGATGTGATATTTTTATTCCATTCATGGTTTATGGTTAAATTATTGAAATTTAGTATGTTAGTTTTAATTTGAATGATTATGTTATGTTTCAACCTTTTCATATGAGGAATACATTGGACTCAGTAAGTGACGAGTAGGGACCACTATAATTCCTTAATGCATCAGTAGGTCTCATGAGACAAACTAGTTTCATGGAATAAGGTCTTGATAGAACATTTGTGAATGGTCTTAGCACAAGGCCTTGACGTAGTGGTTATGATTTCTTGCATTATGCCTTCCATCGTTATGATATTAGTTATTACATGTGATTATTCTACTAGTAGAATATCCATGTGTATGTTCATATGGTAATATTTGGTTTATTTTCTCCATATTATGTTTAGTTTTATGTTTAAAAATGATGTTTGTTTTTATTATACATATTTCCTTAAAATTAATAGCGTCTGCCGAATTATTTACCCTTACTGAGCATCTGGACACACCCCTTTCATATGTTTTATTTTCCCAGGATTTCAGGAAGTGTATTATTATTCATATAATGGGTTAATATAGGGGAATAATAGAGTTCTAAAGGATTATTTATGCTTTGTTTTATTTTAGAAAGTGTAATGTAACATTCATGTACGCAATCAATTTTACAAGATTGTTAAACTAATCAGTCCTTCGAGACATGATTATTTGTAATAATGCCAATGTATAAAAATAACTCACTACCTTTGAGCTTATGGGGTTGGGGAATCACAGTTGGTATCATAGGAATTTTAGCAACAACCCTATAAATATATTTAGAAAACTTAGATTAGGGACCATAACCCTATTATTGAATTTAAGGATACGTATTGAAGAGAATCATAGAATGATAAAATAGATATTATGTGGGTATTATTATAAAATACGTCCCTATATATATACAACAAGTGGAAGTGGTTTTTTCATAGATATACCTAGGGGTGAAAACTCTGATAAGGTGTTTTATCTAGACTCGGGGTAACTTGGCACATGACAATGGGCCTTACTACCCTCCTGGTTTAACACTCACAGGGGACATGCTTAGGATAATTCATATTTTCTCTACAAACCGTTATGTAGTATATATGAGTAAATATGTCATCAAAGGAACCATATTTATGATTATGGATTATATATGAATGTAATTTTCAATTTATGTTAATTATTTTTCTAGTTTGGAATTATGAATTATGATTCATAACCTAATATTGTGTATGCCATTGTTTAGAAATGGCGCCTAGTAGAAGAAATGGAAATCAAATCAAAACACGTAATCCATGTAGGGATTTCCCTACTAAGCAAGATAATTATAGTGGATATAGTGACACAACTGGTACTGAAACGCTTATAACCATACTGGGATAGCTTACTTGGGTTATGAATAATAACCTTACCCATATGGAGCATCCAGATCCACAATGTGGAGGATAAATGTTAGATAGATTCATGGAAAAACAACCTCCAAAATTCAATGGTACTAGAAATCATGTTTTAGCTGAGCAGTTGATAAGTTCCTTATAGAAAATATTTCTTACTTTGGGGATTAAACTAAGGGAAAAAGTTGTTATGGCAGTCTATCATCTTTCATGAGATGCATATCAATGGTGGTCATTAATTCAAAACAGAAATGAGGAAAATAATCTGGAAATATGGAATGGAGGGAGTTCAAAGTACTTTTTCTAGAGAAATACTTTTATCATGAACAACATGCTAATATGGAAAGGCAATTTTTGAGTCTGAGACAAAGAGAGGATGATAATGTTGCAAAGTATAAGGCTAACTTCACGAGGTTAGAAAGGCACACTACAAACTACATACGTAACCCAATAAGTAATATTTATTGTGAAGAGGTAATTAGTTTGTGGTAAATTGGATGGCCTCTTGCGCAGCACCTTGGGAGTACGCGCCTCACGTACCACCTGTTTTTTAAAATCTCTCACCCGTTATCCCAGATCCAGGAGGCTTGGCTACGCCTCCGTCGGCACTGGACACCCTTGCTCTTGGCTCATCTAACTGCTTTCCCCCAGCACCCCCCCAGTTCTCACCTCGTCTCACGTTTCCCCCAGCCTCAGTGGCTCTTTCAGAGATGACCTTTGTCCCCCATCTCGAGTTACCCCTCAACCTTGCTTCCCAATGGTGTCCCTCCCCCCGTCGGTGGTCTCGCGGGATGGCTCATGTTTGTCGGTTGTAGTCCCAGCGTCAGACTTTTAAGAGGTGGCGGCATGCCTCCACTGGACGCTTGTGTCCTGGTTTGGGGTGTCGAAACGTCTGATCTCAGTTTTCCAACGCATGGTAGGTTTGTTGGCAAGTCTTCCCTACCGAAGATCTCAGCCATCCACTGCAATATGTTCCTTGTGGTTCTTGGTTCAGAAGCTAACTTTGTCTATTCATGGTGTCGGGCCCTGAGGTCCTTTGGTAGATGGCACTTCATCCTATCTCATTGGTCGATGGATGCCCACAAGGGGAAGGAAATTCCCCTAGCTGCGGTGTGGATCAGCCTTCCTAGGATCTCTCTTCCCTTCCAGAACGATGGCTTCCATAAGGCCATAGGAGACTTTCTAGGGGGTGTTCTCTACTCTAATGAAAGTACTTGGAGCTTCTCTAATGCTTCAGAATCCAGGATCTGTGTTGAAATAGACATCTCGAGCCCCCCTCCTGACTACATCTCTCTTTGAATCAAGGACTCCTTCAGTTGGTCGTAGCCTATTCTCTTCCCTGCCTACCAGTTGTTCTCTTCTTCATGATGCCTCCAAGGGAACTCCCTCTAGGATTGCAGGAAAATCCAAAAGGGTGGTAGTAGCCGTCCTTGGCATCCAGTGCCTACATGTCCAGCCTAGGCATCCTCATCTGCTTGACTTGACGTCCCGCAGGTCACTCCTTGGGTGGTTTCCCCAGCTCATCTCCCCAGGAATTCCCTTCTGGTGGCCCCTAGTTTAGCCCCAATGGCTTCCCCCTGCTCTTCTAGGGGCCTTGGTCCCATTTAAGAACTCCCTATGAGCTTCTCCGTCTCCTGTTCAGCCCCCTTCCCTTCCCCTTTCAGGCTGGTGGAACATCTTCCTCAGCCTCCCCCCCAGACCCAGTCCCTCCACCCAAGTGCTCTTACACCTTCTCGATTTGAAGTCTTTTCTGAAGGATTTGTCGCATAGGGTACTTCTATCCCCTACCTCTAGCATCTCTCCCTTTCCCTCACCTGTTGTACCATGTGCCTCCTCCCCCCCCTCCTCCGTATGCTCCCTTCTTCTATCAGCCCCCCTCTGGCGCCTCCCCAGACTCCCTTCCCCACCCTCTTCCCTCTTCTTGAGGTCCCATCCCCCACCTGAGCTCAGAAATGGCATGCTTCCTCCAGTCCTCCATGAATGGACAGAACTTGGGGTCTGCCCGCTTTGTAAAGGTTCCCTCCCCTGTGTCTATTTCCCCACCCAACAGTATAGGTCGATACACTTGAGCTCAGGCTAAGAAAATGTGGTAACTCTCTTCCTCATGCTCCATGTAGGCTAGGAGTCCCAGATCCAGATCTGTTATTTTTCCTGTCTAATGTATCCAATGGTTTTCTGGAATGCTCGGGGTATTGGTGCTTGGGCCAAAATGGACTTTATTGCAGCTGAGGTTCATAAGCACAAGGTCAGTCTCATCACAGTCATGGAGCATAAACAAAACCTCTCCAAAATTACTGATTTCTATAGAAGGCTATCTATGCAAGGGTTCAAGCATGCAGAGCCTACCCACACACATATCTGGATCTTTTGGAATTGGAATATCTCTGTTGATCTTGTTCAGTCGGGTGACCAGCATATAACCACCACGATCTCCTATGATAATGTATCCCTTTTTGTATCCTTCATTTATGGGTATTGCAACTATCAGCAACACGAGACCCTTTGGTAGGATATCTCCAACTTTGATCTGGGTAACTATCCATGGATATTGGGACGGGATTGGAACATTATTGTGGACCCCAATTAAAGTAAGGGAAGGGGTCCCTTCCCTAGGAAAGTGAGTCAGTCCTTTTCCCGTTTCATGGCTGCCAACAGCCTCTCAGACCTCAGATTCACTGGAGACCGCTTCACCTGGTGCAACAACCAACGTGTTCTACGACGCTCCTCGAGACGTTTGGACAGGTGGTTGGGAAACATGCATGCCATATCAGTGTACCCCAATGTTAAATTCAGCCACATGGAGCGAGGCCTCTCTGGCCACTCCCCACTTCTTGTTTCTATCTCAACAAAGCATCAGTCACCTACGTCACCTAGATTCTCTGACTAGTGGTCCAACCTTCCCAGCTTTCAGGATATGGTTATATATTTCTGGTGTGTGCCCATTCAAGGTAGGTTGTGTACTGCCTTTCACATAAAACACATAAGGCTCAGAATCCAGCTTGCAGATTGGGCTAAATCCTTCCCTCTGAGTGATGGCGGCATGGAGGCTGCAATGTAGGATATTTAATGTCTTGAAGTGAGCCTTGAGAGAAATTGGGCGGAAACAGTTTTTTGATGAATTATCCAAGAAGAAATCCATCTTTACAAATATTTTGCTTCATCAGGAACGGATGGAGAGAGAGTCCTTGAGGGTTATATGGAATGAGGAGGGTGACAGGAACACCACCTTCTTCCATGCATGCATTAAGGAAAGGAAGTGAATGATCCAACCTAACATCCTTATGGAGGACGGGTCATACTCAAACAATAGGGAGGTGGTGGGGAATGTTTCCCAATATTTCTTTAGATACCTCCTTACAGGTCCCAACCCCTATAGGGTTACCCTGGGGATGAAGTGGAGTTCATTGTAGTCATTTCTGATTAGGTGTCTCCTGAGGTCAATGAGATGATTGAGGCCCTTCCATCAGATGTGGATATTCATGAGGCGATTAAGCAGCTCAAATCGGAAAGTGATCTAGGCCCCGAGGGATTTTCAGGCTCCTCCTATAGAGATTCATGGGAGGTGGTCAAAGGTGACCTCACTGGGATGATCCAAGAATTTTTGAAGGGAAGACCTCTCCCTCGTGTTGCGATAGCAACGGCTCTAGTTCTTATCCCCAAAACCAAGAAGCAATCGTCAATCCTCTAGTATCGCATGGTTACTATGTCTAAGTTCCCCCAAAAAATCCTTGAAACCATCATTAACACTAGATTGGACACTCACCTCCCTTGATGGATATCTTTGGAGCAACACGGTTTTGTAAAAGATCGGTCTATCCAAGGGGTGATTGCGATGGCCCAGGAGATGGCCAGAGATATCAACTCCAAGTCCTACGGCTCTAATCTGATCATTAATCTAGACATGAACAAAGACTACGATCAAATCAAATGGGGTTTTATGAACAAACTCCTCGTAGGTATGGGCCTCTCTCCTTGGTCTATGGATCTCATCTTTCGGTGCTACATCTCTTCATTGCTGGCAGTGCATTTTATGGATATATCTTACAGTTTCATCAAGACTGCCTGGGGCCTAAGGCAGGGAGACGCCCTCTCCCCGAGCCTCTTTATTTTCTCGGAGGAAATCCTCAGCTGCCTCATCCACAAAAACATGATCAATGTTAGAATCCTACCCTAAAAGAGAATAGGGAACTCCCCCTCCATCTCCCACTTAATGTTCGTCGATGACAAAATAATCTTCCTGAATGCAAATAGATGGTCCATTCGTGGCATCATTAAGGTTATTGAGGACTATTTTCATTAGAGCGGTCAAGTTATCAATAATATCAAGAGAAATGTGTATATCTCTAACAAATTCTCTCTTAACTGGGCTGGCTCCATCTGCAACATTCTCGGCATTGAAAGTTGGTGATGGCCGATAAACTACCTGGGGGCCCCATCTCCCTAAGAGGCCTCCGTATTAGGGATTTTGATCACATAGTGTGCCGCATATCCGACAGGAACCTCAACTAGAAAAATAGATACCTATCATTCAGAGGCCGCCTTACTCTGGTTAACAGTGTTCTTGCAGCCACCCTAGTCAATTCCCTCTCATCCCTCAAAGTTCCCAAATCAGTTATCAAGAATATTGAAAAGATATCGGCGCGGTTTATATGGGATTCAAGGGCTGAAGGCAAACGCTCTTGGGTCTCATGGAGGAGGATGGTGAGACCTGTTTACAAGGGTGGAGTTGATGTTCGCAGTCTCATGGATACCCTGCTCTGTATACAGGCCAAACTGGCCTGGGAGCTTCATGAGCATAGAACTTTATGGGGAAAAACCATGGGAAATAATCTTGTTGATGCCTCACTGATGGAAGCAGGGAATCAGTCCCCTTTTATGCATACCCTCTTACCTCTATTTTCCGCTCTTCTTCCCCACGTCCGATAGATAATTGGATAGGGGAAAGTGTCCTTCTGGCACGCCAACTGGGAAGGATCTACACTTGTCTTTCTGATGTGCCATGTTTAAAACATGTCATTTGAAGAGGCTTGCAACTACTCGTCCTTTACTATGTAAATACAGGACCCAGAATAAAAAGAAATGTTTCATCACATTATCATCAACATAGAAGCGGACATATGCATTTTCACTCCCTCTCAATCAGGATATTTCTCTTCCAAATCCAGCCGCAGTATCCTCATTCCCTCAACCCACCAAGATAAATGGAACAAGCTATTTTGTCTCAAGCGCATCCCATCAAAACATAACTTTTTCATGTCGAGGCTGAGGAATGGTGCCCTTGCCACAGATGATAATATCAAAAAATGTGGTATCCCAACCGCTTCCCGCTACTCGTACTACAATGCCCATAAAGAGGAAAGTTTGGAGCATCTCTTCAATGAGGGGGAATGGGCCCATGAGGTCTGGAACGCCTTTGGGACATTCACTGTTGTTCAAAACCATGATCCGTATGAGGCATCGTTCATCTGTTGCTAGTTTCAGGGCTCAGGTGACAAAGGTGTGGAACAGACTGACAGGGCCTTCATTATGCATGTAGGAGTATGGTGTATCTGGAAAGTGAGGAACAAAGCACGCTTTGAAGGGATCATCTCCTCTGGGTGGACCATCATTTCCTGAACACGCTGCCCCCTTCTCGACCTGACCAGATTTATCAAGGGATAAAATTAAGCCCCCTCTCTCTAGTTTCTGCATATGCGCGTCCACGGTCTTCGAGATGCAGTTCTTCAGGGCAATTGGATTCGGTGGAATCCCCCCTTCAGTGGATTGAAGCTCAACACGGATGGCTTCTTCTCAGATGGATACATGAAGGGAGGTGGGGTGGTTCGCGACTCCAGGGGATCATTCATGTTTTCCTTCTCGGTTTTTATGGGAAAGGGTACCTCTAACTAGGCGGAAGATCTCTCCCTTCTTTCAAGCCTTTTCCTTTGCCAGCAGGGGGCCTAATTATCGCTGATGTTGAAACAGATTCCTTCTTCCTCATCAACTCTCTCCAATGCACCCGCCTTACCCCTTGGTCTATCACATACTACATCAGGAAAATCAGGAGCTTTCTCTCCAACACCCGGGTGAAAGATATGTGGTGCGAAGGAAATAAGGTGGCAGATCATATGGAATCCATTTCATCCCAAGGCCTTGGTACCTCTTCATTTTAAAATTTTACTCAATGTAAACCCTAAGGGGTCAACCTCATGAGATGGGATGCCCTCATATTGCACTACTTTATCCCCCCTAGTCCCTCCTCGGTTGTACCTCAATCCTTGCGCTCTCCCATTCCCCTCTAATAAATAAACAAATATGATGATGATGATGGGTTGAAACCATTCCTCTTAAGGGAATTGGTCTCACAATCTTTCTCATTGTACAAAGATATAGTCTTGTGTGCTATCAAGGCAAAAAAGGAATTCTCTAAGTCACATGTCATTAAATTAAAGAAAGGGAAGAAGACAAAGGTGAAGAAAGAGAGAGATAAAGGGAAAAAGGGAAAGAATGATTTTTCCCTTATGTAATAATTGTGAGAAGAAACACCCAGGTATTTTCTTAAAAGGAATTGGAGTTCGTTACAAATGTGGAGAAAAAGGCCACCAAGCTCATGATTTCAAGGGGAATAAAGAGGTTTTCAATGTACAATTATACAATTGAAATGAAATAGGAAATTATGAAAATGATTGTTTAAAGCGTCAACGAAATATATCTTAGAAAAAATAAAATGGATAAAGGTCAATCTTATGTTGTTACTATAGTCAAAGAGGAATAATTAATGTATTTGTGGTTTTGGAATCAATAATTATATTCTGGTTATAAGAAGAATGTGATATATATAATTATTTTACTTCAGTACTTTTTGTTTTCATTACAATTTTAATATGATGAAGGTAATCATATATTCAGTATGATCAAAATTACATTTTTTAGGGAATTTGATGTTACAAATGATTTTGGAATTTTAGAGACCTTTTAGATAGAGTTTGGATATAAGTATTTTGGATAACTCTAAAGGTTAGAATGGATTAAGTTGAAATTTGGAGAGTATTTTTTAAGATTAAAATTTTTCATAATCTTATTTTTTTAATGTTATAATACTATAAGAAAAAAAGAGAACCTGTAGGTCGGGCAACAACCCATCATGTCAGAAAAATTTGTGGGAATCAAACCCAAAAACGAAGTGCGATGAGGCTCTATCACCTACCACTGGCCCACAAGAAGTCCTTGGTTATTATAACATAGTGTTATTCATTTAAATGGTATATATTTATATTTTCAACCTTATTAAATTGTGAAAAATAGAATATTTTTGAGTTTTACTTTTAGAAGATAAAGATGAGTTTGTGGTAGGAATTAGTTAAAGGATGAAACTCAACGTATTAATTAAGAATGCTCTTATTCTATGAAGTAAATTAATTATACTACCCTAGGTAAAGGATCACAAAACCAAAATGTTTTCCTAGTACATTCTTATATGATGAATCAAATGGCCCCTTCGATCATCGCAGATTTAGGGATTTCAGATTATTTAATTTCACATAATAATATTCTCTATCACTCTCTATTAGAACTTCATGGTTAGTTTTCACTTCCATATCCATGTTTTCTTATATGGAACCATAGTATGTGTTATTTTCAATAACCATCATACTTACCTTTCTTTATTTTCAAATAGAGGCCTCAGTAATCCATTTTTCAATGTGGTATTTAAACAAATATATTTTGAAATGTCAAACCCTAGTTTTCAATCCCAAGTTTAAATTGTGAGGACATGATTTATTGTAGTATGGGATATTTTAACACCCCAAGCTTCCATGATATTCTTCTTTTTTAAATCATTCAATAGCGTACGATGTACGCAACACCGAGTTCAAGCACACCACGATCTATAAAAATAGTCATTTAAAAAGAGGTTATGAATATTATTAACCACATTTTTAGTTTTATATATCCCATATAATTTTAACATTCATATTTTGTCTGTATTTTACATAACATAAGGAAAAATTCAATTTTTCAGATAAAATAATTATTTTTTAAAAAAAATGCAGTCTTTCCGTCATTTAATGGAGAACACTTTTTCAATCCAATACAGACACTTTATATAGTAAATTTGAGTAAATTGAATTCTTATTTAGAAGCAGGATAGAGAAATTTAGTTTGGATAAATTTTTTGTACTTTTCTAATAACTTTCATATTTTGATGAATAGTGAAAATTACAAAATTTTAATTGACTTTTTAATAGAAATAAATGCTAGTGTTAAATTATAAATTTTAGTTCTTTTAAAGTATAATTAAATTATATTCTTATCATTTAACATAATTTTGGTCATTTTATGTAATTTCACATTTAAATTGGACATACAAACATGTCAATCTTTTGATAGTTTTTACTTTTAAGAACCCGCTTTCTGGTTTTGACAACGGGAATTAATTTAAAATTAATTTCTACCAATAATGTGTTTTGAATTTGGAAAAATGAATTTCGTATTTTTAATCAGAACCTCCAAATTGTGTAAATAGGTACCTTTTTATTTTTGGGCTTTATGAATAGTAACTTCTGTAATTATTTTTATTTACCATAGTTAAAGGGTAAATCAGGTAAATAAGGGTAAAAAATAATATAATAATAATATAAAACTAACATAACACATAAAATAATCCTATTTTATAAGATATATTTGACCATAGTAATCCTTGGGTTGATTTTGGGACCCCATGGATCCACATGGGTGTGATAATGACATGTTATGAGAATTAATTTAAAGTAAAGAGAAATATAACATAAACATGTATCATTTACTAAAACAATTTTAATTTGAGTTATATAAGTGATCATTTCAACTAAAAATATTCATTATAAATATAAAAATACTTCCTATATCATGTTATATTATTTGTAATTTTTAGACATTAAATAATTAAACATATTTATGACACAATAATGTGGTAGTATATTCTTTATTAATGAAAGAATCAAATAAATGGTTTTATAAATATTAACATTAATATAATTTGAAATTTTTTATACCATCTAAAAATTTTGTAGATGAAATTTAAATATTAGAGATGATTTAATTCCTTTGGTTCTATGTAATCAAGTTTTTATTACTTTAACACAAATCAATTACTAAATAGTGTTAAAATTGTCATAAATAAGTTTTTAAAACAAATACTAGTTTATTAACTGATAAAAAAATCCTAAAAACTAATATTCGGTCAAATGAATTAGATAAAGTTAAAAATATAATTAATTATCCACTTTGGGTTCTATTGTCGTTTTATAGTAACTAAATTAACCATAAAGTATAAAAATACAAGAAGGCTCGGTAAGAGTTAAACTGTTGAACTAAGGGTTAATACCAAATGATAAGGTTACTTTTATGAAATAAATATGTATAAAAAACATTTTCTGATAGTATTTATATATATCATAAAATTATCCTCGAAATAAATCAATTTGGTGCTATTAAAATCCAATAATCATTTTATAATAAATTAATATTTCAAGTTTTTTCTAAAGTGACCCTCACCTCTCTTATAAAAGTGCACCTCCCTTTCTCTTTAATTCACACCTATAAAGAATTTTGGTTCATCCAAACACTTCCCATTTCTCTTCCCAACCTCTATCACTTCATCTTGTAGGCCTAACTTTGGGTAGAGATCCATCGTAAGGAGCCCTTTTGTTCAAATCAAAAGGAAACACCTGAAGAAGAGGTAATTGTTTTATCACCTATTTCAATGTTATTTTCTTCTTCCACTTCCTATTTATATGTTGTTTGCATACATAAATAATAACTCCAGAATATTACACATGCTTATATGTTATTATAATTATGGGACAACCATATTACTCCTTTTACTCATCCTACTAAAAACAATATCACCATGTGTGCGTACGTAGGGCTTGGTGTATCCACGCTGTTGTGTAAATTGTTTTTGATATAAACATTATTTATATTTGTATAAAGATGAATATAATGGATTTAAATATAAAATATAACATGAAATTTTTTCTTTAAAAATATTATTCCCTCTAATTCTATACCATTTAACCATTGAGTAAATGATATCGTCGTTCGTGCGTACATACGGCTTACCATCTGCACGATGTGATGAGAATCATCTTCCATGTTATCCATACAAGAATGATTGTATGAATTAATATTATTATTAAGTATTAAATATATGACATAATAATTCTACTATTATGATATATATATATATACATATATGTCATTCACTTACATCTACATGATAAGAAAACAGAAACAATGTTCATTTGTACGTACGGCCTACCGTCTCCATGAAGGGTGTATTCTATTTAATATATCTATATATTTTATTGATATGATATATAAATAATATTATACATTCTGGAAGTAAGTAAATCATGATATAAGTAATATGATCAAGAATAAAAATTCAATACACATATGATAAAAAGGCAATTATTATCGGAAATGTTTTGTTAACTTGGAATTATTAATAAACGGGTAATATCAATTCATAAAATAATAATATATGATATCATAAATATTATTATGATTATTATATAAGTTAATAATATTCTTAAAAACACTATACTATAGTTTCAGACATGTACGGAGAGTATTAGACCTAAGGTAAGGGTTAATTCCTCTCTATCATTATTATCTGAGATTGTTTATGTGAAAGTTTTTTTTTGGAAATATTTATCATCCATGTGCATGTTTCATAAAAAAATTTTCAAAAGGAATATTTTTAAGTTTTATGGAAGGTAATATTTAACAAGATCATCATTTTAAAATTTTAAAATATTTATTTTTTTAAATCTTTAAAATTAATGTTCATGCTTTCAAAATGATTTTGAAAATTTATTTATATAGACATGATTGTTTTAAAATGTTAATTCCTTTAAAAAGTTTCAAAGTGGTATGGGACACTTTGATTTAAAAATATATTTTAAATTAATTCTTTTATAAATTTTGCGACTTTTAAATGATTTAAAAAAATGGATATTTCTCTCAAAGAGTATTACTAATTATTTTCATCTATGTCAACATAATTTATTAGATATTATTCTTGATTGAGGTTGATTTATTATAATACAATATTCCATATTTTATTTAATGAGTTTTGATATGTTTGACTATGGATGTTCAATTTTTATACAATTTGTGGTTTTTGGTTAAAGTATTGAAATTTCATATGCTAGTTTTAATATAAATGATTATGTTATGTTCCACCCTTTTGATATGAGGAATGCATTAGAATTAGTAAGTGATGGGTAGGGATCGATATAACCCCTCAATACATAGGTAGGTCTAATGATACAAACTAGTGTCTTGTCACAAGGTCTTGATAGAACATTTGTGAATGGTCTTGGAAAATGGCATTGACGTAATGGTTATGATGCCCGTCATTATACATTCCCTCATTATGAAATTAGTTATTACATGTGATTATTCTAATAGTAGAATATCCATGTGAATGTTTATATGGTAATGTTTGATTTATATTTTCCATATTATTTTCAAGTTTATGTTTAAAAAGGTTTTTGTTTTTATTATACATCATTCCTTAAAATTTATAGCTTCTGCTGAATTATTTACCCTTACTAAACATCTGATCTCACCCATTTCTTATGTTTTATTTTACTAGGATACCAAGAAGTGTATTATGATTGATATTTAGGGTTAATATAGGGGAATAATGGAGTTCTAAAATGATTATTTATGTTGTGTTTTATGTTATAAATTGTAATATAACATTCATGTATGTAATCTATTTTCCAATACTCTTAAACTGATCAGACCTTTGGGACTTGATTTCTTGTAATCATGTCAATGTATTAAAATAATGCACCATATCTGGGCTTATGGGGTCGAGGCGTTACATGATGAAGGGTATATGAGGTAATTACATAGATCTCATAGTGTTGGTCCACTAAAACTTGATGTTTCTAACATCATTGTTCTTTCTGGAAAAGTAATAAGGTGTGGTATTTCTTTAATCCATGGCTCCCTGGTATTTCTCTATTAAAATTATGATCTATTACATTGAGAAATTTGATTATTGTAATGTTATACCTACATTTTATCCTTATCAATATCAAAATACTTTATTTTTTCGGGTTTTGATAGAAGTTTTTCTAAGTTCGTTATATTAGATAAGAATGTCCAAAATTGAGAGTAGCAAGAAACCATAGTGTGGTTCCTTTTCATGTCATGTTATTGGGATAAGTTCCTATTAATTATTCCACACAAACGATCTTGATATTTTTGTGTATATGGCTAATATATCATGACATTAACACGTATGGAGTTTGGGGTGATTTTGAGTTTATAATATAAGGGCTAGAGGAACTAGAATTTTTAGATTTATTAAGTAAGGATAATTCAATTGAATAGTCCAACAACCTAATTATAGTGGAGAAAGTATTATAACACCTAGAAATATTATTTTTATTAAATATTATTTATCTTATTCCCAAATATATGTTTAATGTGTTCTGGAATAACCTTTGTCTCTTAGTCGATCCTTGGGTGAGGCTTCCCACACCTTAACAAACTCTCCAATGAATGCTACTTGGGAATTATGTTACATAAATATTCTCTGCACTATTGTAAAGTTCCATAATTTAGATGAAATTAACAAAATAAAATTAAGTTTTTAATTATATTAGAATTCAATTTAGTAAGGCAATGCTGATACTTGAAATCAAATGAGTAAGAATCCATGAGGGTTTTAACTTTTTTGGGGACCCACAAGGCTTATTCTATATATTAATCAATGCATTATTGTATGGATTAATGAATTTTTGAAGTAATTGATTTATGATATTTCGCAGTTATGATTTTTGAAGGAATTTGGTTCATAAATGGCAAGCTCAATCATTATTAACGATGACATGATAATAACTAAACAACTTGTGGGTTATCCAGATATCAAAATTTTATTTTCTTTTTTAGAAATTATTTTCATTATCTTTATTCTTTGTAAATGAAAACAACCATATGTTAAAAAATTTATTTAGGGGTGTTTAATATTACATTCATCCACAATTTTTTAGAGTAAGACCTTAAATATTAAACATTCCTAATTGGTATGTCCCTATATTTAGTGATAGGTGTAATAATCAAGGCGGTCATCAATACCTACATAATTTGGTTTTCCAAATTTTTAAAATTTCATCAGGTTATGTTTTGGAGAATTCATGGAATATTCAAGGAAATTCTGGAGGTAAAAAATAATGCCTTACTTTTCAAGGATTCAAATTCATGAGACCTCTATTATCCTTGCACACCTTATGGATATAGGTTTTATTACACATCTTGCAGCTTCTATTTCATTCTAGGTAGTACTTTATCCTAGAACCTAATTATTTTATGATACAGGTTTAGTGTATCTATTTATTTGATAGTGATAATAGATGTTTCAATAATATTGGGTCACCTATTTTAGGTAGACGAGGCTTGTCAATATTTTTTTTATTATCATAGATAATTTTATCAAGGGTTTTTTTATCATTTATAGAAACTCTTAAAACCCAACATTGAATTTCTATGGGATTAGTATTTTCTAAAAATTAATTTTAATTTCTCTCTAAATATTTCCAAAAAAAATTCTTGTGGAAATTATATATCTTGGAAATATGTAGATACATTCCATTGGAAAATAAAGTTAGAAAGTCTCTTATTTTTTTAATGTTTGTAATTAGAAGGTTCTTAAATATAATAATTTCTCATCATAAAGCTAAACTGATATAAAAAATATTGATGAAGATCCATAAAACTAGAAATTAAACTACTGTCTATGTACTTATACAAAAACATATAGTACATTCTAGTATTTTTATGAAACACATGAGTTTCCCTACAACCTATTATTCAAGGGTACTTAGCATTAGTCGGTAGTAGGAACCAATGTGGGAATGTTTCTACTCTAGATTAAATAACATATTAAATTATGATAGGTTGTGTTTTCTAAATTTAAGTGGTGGAGGGGTCAATTAAATTATCTTGATATATAAATTCTTCTTAGTCTAAATTGGGGTATTCCTTTCTTTGATTTCTTTTATTTGATTAATAAGGGAATTCAGTGTCTTTTCATATGATGTTAATCCATGTCTCAAATTATTACCTATATATATATATATATATATTATGTTAACTAATGTATTATTTTTATTTAAGAAATGAAATTTTGAATACCCCATTAATGAGGTTGCCAATATAATAGATTACTGGTTTATGGGGCCAATTGTTTGAGTGGTTTCTATCCTTTATAATAATATAGTTCCTTTTTTACTATGAAAATATGTTTATGGAAGTTGATATTTAATCTGAATGTTATTGTTTCTTGAAATTTCTTGTTGAAAAATATTAATGTTTATTCACATAAATCATTTATTCACGGGCCTTAACTAGGTGACCTCTTCCTTAGAAAAAAGGGTTCACCAAAATTTTGGTCAAGGGTTGGGTTATGGATGTGGAAATTCTCTTAACCGTATCCTTATGGGAAATTCCCCACATAATCTATAAGGGTAGATTGTGAGGGTCTCTTATGTTTTGATCTACCTTTTTTAGGTACATTCACCTTCTTTTATATCTCTAGAGTGAGTATCACCTTCCAATAATGGTTCATCCCCATCAGATTCATTATCTATCCAATGATTTAAGTAATTATAAATGTTGATTATTTTTACAACTAATATGGAATAAGTTATGGGAATCAATTTATCATCAACATATTTATCATATTTGGATTCATCGAGAGAAAATACCAATTTATGATGTCTTTATTATTCTATATAGTATAAAATATATATTAGGGAATTATGGTTATATGAACATTATTTCATTTCTACATAATAACTGAGTGTACTCATCATGATGAATTGGAAGACTACACAAAATATTATTTTTAGGGAATCACTTTTTATTTTCATTGAGTGTGGATGAGGAAAGAGGAATTATCTAGTAAAACGTCTACAGGAATTCTGCAATCCTTGAGAATATATATTTACATGGAGTTAGAACCATCATGACTAGATCCACCTTTGTCCAAGTTGGTAGTGTGGGTTTGGGATTAATGTTCCACCCGCCCTGGGTGTTGGCGAGGTCCTTGTGATGTTTCGATTAAAGACACATTCAAGGTAGCAACTCTATTTCTCCTTATGATCATATTATAATATGAAAATAATGTAAATAAACTTGTAAATAATTATCCATTATCTCAACTAGAATTGACTAATAGAGAACCAATATACGTTACAACCTATCCACGACATGCCTTTACCTATTACGTTTTGGTATTGACCTTACTACCTTGAAGGATTCATGAATAAACTAATCAATTAATCAATATTTATGTTCATGCCTCATTTCATCATCAGATATAGAGTGATATTTTTTAGTGGTGTGATTAGGAATTTTTTCGGTTGGTAGGAGATACCACCAAAGGTAAAAATATTAGAAACCTCTTCTAGTGATTTCTATGAATCAAGGATCGTGATTGAAAATTATGAGTTCAACCATTGATGTATAAGATGGAGAAACTGTAATTAAACGTACTACCCAAATACATAAATGTGTTCAAAAGGGTATGATTATTCATTGAGTTTTGGAATCAACCAAATTCTATATATATATATATATATATATAATAAGGAGAAATTATTATTTTATATATGACATAGGACATAATATTAAAATGCATGCACAATTCTTCAAGAAAATTAAAGTACTTCACATATTAGGTGGATTGTATTCTTTATCTATTGAGTCAGTTATGCATTAACCACAATTTATTAGGGGGTGGGATGGAACATGCATCATATTAATGAAATTGGGTATGAAAATCCAATGGGTTCCCACCAATCCATCCCATATGTCATCTGGATCAGATTCTTCATAAATGGTTGGATTATTTGTTTGATTTAACCATATGGGTCATTTTTAAGCCTCTTTTTCAGATAAATTCATATCCTATTGACTATCCTTGGGATTGGTTAAATTTAAGTAGTATAGTGATGGAACATATAATGATTCATGTCTTGTTGTATTTAGTAAATTTATTGAGTCAAAATCATCGAATGATGAAACATCCAATAGAGATAATTACAATCTATAGAGGATCTCATAGTAAGAGGATGTTGTGGGGATGTTTGGTGTATCAATAAGATAATGTGTTAGATGTGATATTGACATAGAATCTAATATTTTAGGGATGACATACAGGAATGATGTATTCTTTGTTCTTATATAAATATATTTATGGACAAATTATCATAAATATACACTTCCTCCTCTCTTGTGATAAAATTTATAAATCATGGGTTATACCATGAAGTGGGGAACATAGCAGTGTCTATGATATTTCATTTACCATTTTGTGATTGGGGTATTATGGAGGCAATGAAAACCAATTTTTGAGACTTATCATGGAATTATCTATGCTAGAAAGTAATTTCCCCCAATCATGAATCTCAAGTGATGTCATGGGAAAGATCTCAAAGGTAGGTGTTATCTCTCATGGGGAAAGAATAAAAATGTGGCTTCTCCAATGCTTGATTGGTGGGTGGTTGTGTCATCTAATATAAATTAATTTTGAAGTGTCCTATGGTCACCAACTACATTGAGGGGACTAACTTGGTAGAGATGGTAAAAATATGAGGTGTGGCCTCCTCCATGATATAGGGGATGAATTTCCCTCTATCATATTTTATATTGGGTTCTAGGGTTTGAATCACAAAATAGGATTATCCCCAATAACCTTTGGGGTGACATGGATGGTACAATACTAGGGGTAGTCATCGTGATCTAGATCCATCCCAGGTGACTCCTATGATTCTAGTTGTATGTGGTTGATATACTCAACCACTTCCTCAAGTTAATTAAAGAGGATATTTCCAAACATATAAGATAGACTCCCAAAATTGTTGGAGGTGATGATAAGCACCACATGTCCCCTGATTTTCCTATGGAACAAGAATGTATCCATGGAATTATATCTTTAAGGTTATCTAACACTATTAAATGGTTTGTGATTATGAACTCTTTAATATTTTCTAGGACTAGGAAAATAACAATCCACCAATAGAGATATAATATTAGGTTTAGTGGGATTTAGTGACCAGAATCTGAGGTGGTTTCCCTTCTGGTTATGGAATTGGATTAGGGTATGGAAACATAATGATTATGGGTTACTAGAGAACTAGTAGTCATTGGATTTTTTATATTCTTATTGGATATTATAGTGTTCTGATGTCCATCAATGTAAATTTTTTGTGTATACTATTGATCATAAAAAAGAAGAAACCCATAAACATAGTATCACATGTTTCTATACATTGGTTAATGAATATCTTGTATAAGTAAATTATTTCACATCAATTTCACCAATTTTTTTATTTCTACCATTTCTCCTATTCCCACATTTCAATTTTTTTGGGTGTATTGAGATATACATACCAAAATCAAGATTATGGGAGGTCAAATCATACCATGAAAGAGTGTATTTCATTATCTAAGAATATTTTATAAATTCAATATATGTTCCTAAAATAATTCTAGATAACAATAAAGGGTTATTTTACATTGATTGCTGCTATTTAATTGAGAATATCTATTAATAATGAATTATTTGATCTTTATGTATTTAGAAGGACACTACATAGATTTAACTCTTCCCATTTCAAAGCATGGTAGAAAAAATTCTTATCACATGATAACATAGGGGTTTTTATGTTCTTGGTTAATCAGTAGTTTAAATCCATATAGGTTTTCACTCTAGTTTTCAATTTAATTTAGGAATGCATGAAAGTTAAAATTGAAAATTTTAAATATTACTAGGAAATATTTAGACTTTAAAATATTCACAAATCACACACATATATTTTTAGCCGTACTAGATGATTTCCATAGAGTATGTATTAATATACTATATTTTAGTGCCATCTAGGAAGGCAGATTAATGTTACCCCAGGATTTAAGGTCACCCAAGAATATTTTAAGAAGGTACTCCTGAGTTTTTTGTGATCCATAGAGGATTAAAAGTTATGTTAGTGTTTAAGGTTTCCAAGAATGATTTTAGGGTATACTGGATTTTTATTCCATATAGGAAGGTAATGGTTATATTGGAGTTTCATCTCTCTTTGGAAGGAATAAGGGTTACGTAGTGATTAAGGCATACCATGAGGAAATAATGGTGTACTAGAGTTTCATTCCATATTGGATGTTTTAAGGGATTTGTTTGGATTTGAAGTCACGCAGGAATAATTTATAGATTTATCCTAGAGTCTCATGCCATGAAAGATTGATTATAGGATTATGTTGTGATTTATGGTATCATATAAATAATTAAGATAGTTATGTTGGAGATTTATGTTATATAGTAAGGATTAAATGGTTATGTTGGGATTTAAGGTCCCTTAATATGACTTAAATGTTACATTTTATTTTCTTTCATTTTGGTAAGGTTTAAGAGTTACATTATTTTTTAATGTTTCCCTCAGAGAAATTATGAGAGTTACAGTGGAGTTTTGTGTAATCTATGAAGTATTATAGGGTCATAAATGGGTATAAGTTCTTCCAGGAGGACATAAAGGTTATGTTGGAGTTTTGTGTCATCCATTAAGTCTTAAGATTTATGATCAATTTAATTACCTATGGGATATCTTAAAGGTTAAAATGTAGTTTCATGTCAACCAGGAGCACATAATGGTTAACAAGGGGTTGAATGTTCTATAGTGTGGGGATTAATCCCATGGAGGGATTTATATATATACCCTATAGGGGAATAAAATAACACATAGTTAATATTCATAGTTGAATTCCATATGACAGGAGGTGAAACCCATCATTAGTGATGAAGATTTTAAATTATTTCTTTTTAAGAAGGAATTACATAATGTTTAACATCATATGACCAGATTGTTTAATTATATTTAAGCTTGTGTGATGTAGAAAACATTTTTTCCTTCTTAGGACATGAAGTTATGACTATTGAAACCCTATAAGAAAAAGATGCATATAAATGAAATGGGTGTGGGTCTTATAGATGAGAATCTCAGGTAGTCATTATTGATAGAATAGATAGATTAAATTAGAAGGGATTATGTCAAGTTAGTGTTCCTGGTGTTTTGTACTAGTAGATAGATTTGGTGAATTAGTGGGACTTGCTCAAAGTAATAATCCTATAGGATTTAGAACATTTAGTGATAACCAAGGATAACAGTATTTAGATTTTTACTAAAAAAGTAATCCAATTTATCAAATCATTTAGAAATATAAACGAATTTCTGGGGGATTCTATTGTAAGAAACCCTAATTCGAGAAAATATCAGTGGATACTAGAGCTAACATCATCGGGAGTCTCACCATGAAAGGTGCCGGAATTTTTAAGGCATTAAAAAGGGTATATAATAGAGTCAGGTGAATGTGTGGGGATTATACCTGAAAGGCATCTTAAGAGGGAAAAGTTATTCCTCGATATTCATGCTAGTATTCAATGTGATTTTCAATTGCATGATCCCTTCAAGATGGGGGTATTTTTATATACAATGGTGTACATGGTTGAACATACCTTGAGCTCTAATGAGATGAATATGAAAACCATCTTGGGATCTTATATATGATATGGAATCTCCATTATCAAATTGTATATGGCAGCATTGTCCTTTTACATATTATTAGTATCACCCATGTGAAGTCAAATATTCATGGTGGAACGTAAGTTCATGAAGGTATGCCAATAGTGATACAACAGTGGTAGGGTTAAAAATAATGTGTGGTTCATAAGAGAGTATCACTACCATATAATTTCTATATATGAGGTACATGGTCACAATTAAGTCCACCATTGGGTACATAGTCACATATGTCCATGATATAGTTAATATACTCACATGATCCATAGTCATGCAATATATTACATAGAAAAAAAATCCTAACTCTACCTTACTCTAGGGTTACATGGTGAGAATACCACACTTTTGTAATCATCATAGAGGGATTAGGTAGAATCAATATTAAGGAAACTCTAGGGTTTACGGATCATGAAATCTAAGTGGGGAAATGTTTCATGTGAGAAAAAACCCCATACCAAACCTTCATGTCTCATGAATTTACCAACAAGATTTGAGTGAGGTCTCATTGAGTGATGTGACTCATGTAAGAAAAATGATGTTTAAACCACTTATCTATATTTTCTAACTCCAAAAATTATGTGTGGATTAGGTTATTTATTGAAAAATATAGTCACGAGTGTCCAATAATAGAGTCACATGGGTGTGTATGCTAATTAAAGGGAATCCATAGCCACATGAACATATGAAGGGGGTTCATAGGAGTGTAATTTAGTCTTTTCCAGAAAATTTATTACCCATTAAATTTTTCAAAACTTCTCCTTAGCATTCACAATGATGGATAAATCATTTTTGAATGTCTTTAGTGTTTATTTTTTGAAAAAATATTTAGTAATAAATATGTTAACAAGTTTTGAGTTTAGAGTGGTGACAAACCCAATTTATTGTTGGGAATATTGATCTATGGTAATGGTATCAAGCTATTATGGGTAGTAATTTGTCATATGAGGTTAAGAAATAGAGATCATTGGTGGTATATTCATTGAAAAAAAATATTTCTTACTTCGTTATTGTTGGATTTGGTTCCCTAGAACCAACTTCTTTGTACTTTATGATAACTGGTATTCTTTGTTTTGAATATTGATAAAATCCTTATCACATCATGAATGTTCTTCTGTTTAACATAGTATGTGATAATGTATCAAGAGTAGCTGTCCCACTGAAAGTTCATATAAATTACCTGCTATAATGAGATACCAAATTGACAAGATAATATTCTTAAATATATATTATATAACTAGATGAAATAATATGAGGGACACCTATGATTTTTGTTATCATGTGTAGAGACTCATAGGGATTTTTGGAACCTTCTCATGGTGTATGCCCATGGTAGGATCTAGTGTAGGATATTATGAGAAAGAGACCATCAAGTAAGAAATTAACATTTATATATGTCATTTTATTGTCTAATATACATATGTGTGTTTTGGTCTTCAGATATTATGATAATTATTAATGAGAAGTATAAGTCAAGCACTTTGATGGATTGAAAAGAATTTGTGATGAAATATGTTCACGAAGAGGTAGAATATTTTAGGGGAATCACGATTAATATTTTATTAATGAATAATGAGAGAAAGTATTTCTCTCTTTTGTTATTCGAAAAAAAATTATATATTTGGACCATTTATGGAAAATATATGGTGAAAATAAATCAATATTCATGGTGTTCTACATGAAAGCTCAATTTCTAGAAATAAATAGAAAGAGACATCGATCACATAGGTTGATGGAACTAACAAGGAAACTACTTTATTAGAGATATCATTATAAAGTGATTATATTACACAACAAGAATCTATATTAGTTATGATTTCATTTCAATAGTAAATTTTTTCTTTATGGGTTCATTGGTGTATTACTGGATTCCAACCTCATAATATACGTTTCTTTGCCTAATTCCACTAAGAAAGAGGCCAAGATGGTCACAAACTAACTGTATCAGGAATATAAATTAAATAATATATTATTATTTATAATTTGATTAAATATTATTCCTATTTTTGGTTTAATAATTTTTCATGTTTACTTGATCACATATATTCCATCACCAGTTATTCGAGAGAATATTATTTGATTAGAATATTTATTAAATATTTATTTCATATTTATTAAATATAATATTTATTTATTAATTGGTGAATAATGAAGTAATATTTATTTATTAAATAAGTAGTCATTATTCAAGACCATATAAATATTGTGGAGGAATGGTGGACTGAGCTTAAAGGTCTCATGATAAATAATATATATTGGATATTATTTGATTGAATAATATTAAATTTAATTCGAATTTTTAGCACATGCCATGAAAAAATAATATTATTAATATTATTTGCATGGGGTTCCACATGGATTGAATAAATAATTAAAGAAACTTATGAAATAATTTATTTCTAACTGCATTGGTATATAAACCCAATTATGTTATTTTTCAACAGAGACGATTCATTTTTATGGTGCACGACGGCATCTGGAGAGAGAGTCAACCCAATACCCAGAGAGATCCCTCTCCAAGAATGATCCTAATAATGGAGAGTGATCGTAATCTACCTTCCACTCTCGATTCAATGGAGATCAAATATAATCCATATGAAGAAATACTCAGGGAATTCAAAGGATAATTATACAAGTGATATGATCTATATGCTACCACCCATTGAATTCTATAGTTATGTTCATAGATTCGTAGACCATGTTTACATCATCATGAGAGATAATATAATCCTGATTCTTAAAAAGAAATGGTGTTACGACCTTGATTTTTTTCCAATCAATCAATGAAGAAATAATTTCACATTAGGAAATTCTTTAATTTCTTAAATTAATTGTAAAAAAATTGTGATGATCCCAGGCTTCAGTTCTGGTGTTTATATATTATATATATTCTTTGATTTAATTCTATTAACCATCACATTTATCATCATGTAAATAATGTTTTAATCATCAATCATAATAAAAAATAATGTTGGGAATGATTCATATGATGCTTCCATTATTCCCAAAACCTACAAATAGTATCAGAGGGTTCACATAATTATTTATAATTATATAAATATCATTGATTAATTTTCTAAATTATGATTGGTTTTCAGTTCTAGTTTAATCACTCATTAATAAAAATTGTGAGATCTAATTTATTCCTCATGTTTTCATATAAATATAATCAAAATTATTAATTTAATGAATTAAATAAATTTTAAGATATCATACAAAGTTTCAAAGGAGTTTGTCCTGATAACACAAGAATACATGATTTGTAACCTGAAGCTACATGTCATAAACAAGTGTTTAATGAATTAAGAATTAACTTAGAATTAATTCAAGTCATGAGAATTTATTACATGCATTGAATTTATTTATACACTACATGTTCACCAAGCCATCCTAGTGCATAGTCAACCAAAGTACATGCAGTATAACATCCATACACAGTGTATAGTCCTTTAGTGGAAGATAACTTGTGTATCTTCTTACACGACCTATATGAATATTTCCCATGTGTCTCAAAGACCACGTACTATGTATCCCAATTACAAACCATGTAATCCAAAAAATTTCATGTCATAGTTATGCACAGATTCCCTAGGAGTTTGTCATAGATAGATGGGGAGAATAATACATGTCGTGTATCTTAAATATACAAGCCGTTTACTTTTACCAAATTTAGAAAGATAGAAATTAATTTAATATACTATAAAAACCTTATCAACATATACTATCATGTGTTAATTAATTTTATAGGACACTCTATGTAATAATTTTTATATATAAAAGCTTAATTAATTTTTTTTAATGTCCAGATCGATATATCTGGTATAAGTCATATTACATGATAAGTCATGTTTTCCACATGTTGCAAGAGTAAGCAATATGCAAGTATAATACACATTGGGTAGTTCAGATGGGTACTCACGATGTTTCCTCCAAGGTAATTATTTTAAACATTTAGTTTTAAATAAATTTATTTAATTTGTTTAAAATTATGATGGATGATAATCTCAAGGAAGTTTAGATGAGAATTAAGATAAAATAATTGATTAGTTAAATAATATAGTTAATTGATTTGAGCACAATTTAACTTAAATAAGAACTATTATAATTGAATGCTAATTTTATTAAAATTTTAATTTGTTGCATGAATTTAGATGATCATGATCCTATACCAGACCATTTTAAGTGATTAGTTTTATTTGATTTATTATTAAATTAAATTATTATCTCATATGTCATCTCTCATCTTGTTATGTAAGGGTATTTATTCCCATGGTTTTTTTTCAAATCTTTTATTCTTATCACCTGCATGTGATTAAAATCATATGTAATGGATGGAGATCTCAATATAGTGGAGGCAGTTCAAGTTTGGAGTTGAGGAATAACCATTCAAAAAATGGTACATAGGTGTATTGGTGGAAAACTATAATATGAACCTTAATTGGTTTGAGGTGTTTCCCCCTAGGTCAATGGAAAGTTCATCATCACTAGATAAACTAACCATTAATAAAATATCATAACCATACCACTTTATTATTTTATATCTATCAAGTTTCACGGTTATTTAATTATGGATGTTTTTTCATGATCACATGAATTAATGTATTAAAAATCATGTAAGATATAACTAAAATAAATTTTCTTATGTGTAAATATGATTTAATACATGTTGAACCACTTATATAATCTAATTAATACTAAAAAGCATGTAATAAATATAATAATATAAAATTTACGCATAAAAGATAAAATCCCATAATTATATTTATTAAGTTGGTATAGCCTTCCAATAATTCAATTAAAATCAAAACATAGTTCAAAGTTCTTGACCAGTAAATGTTGGTGTGAATTAAATTATGGGGGAATTATAACATGATGTTTTGCGTTGACTTGACTTATTTAGCATCTGGGGTTGACTTCCAAAGAAGGACTTGGTGTAACTAAGAGGAAAGTGTTGAGGAAATCCAATTTAAGGATTTTAGGATTGGGAGTCCACTCAACAGATCAAAGAACTGTGAGTTAATTTAGTTGGAATTTGGAATTCCTACCTAAAACCCTTATAATTTCTTAACCATCCAATGTTGGGGTGATGAGAAGTGGAATATGGATCTCTTCCACTAGAATTTCTAAGCAACAAGATATTCTGAATCCAATGTTAAAGGATTTTGGGTTTTGATAAAATAGTAGGATATTAATAAATTTAATATTTATTTATTTGTCTAGATTTTATTAGATAAAACATTAAAACTATTCTTCTCTTATTTGTATGAATAGTAATAAAATCACATCAAACATATCGCTGAGATACATACTTGAGAAGGATAACCTTATCACTTACAAAAACTTCCTAGAATGGAAAAGGAACATATGTGTTATCTTATTCTATGAAATGAAATCATATTTGCTGCAAGAACTTATTCCTGATGCACTTTATAATTATAATAGTGAGGAAGAATTATCTCTCTAGAATATAAAATTGAATTATTTTACATCTGTTCAGTGTTTCATGCTATCATCCATGACCAATAAGCTTATAAATATATAAGATGGCTTGGATGCGTATAACACTTTGTCTCCCCTTTAGTATCTCTTTCACGAAAATTAGAGTTAAGATAGATTCGAAATATCCAATACTCTATTCACAACTAATCATAGAGAGTGTTTCTAACTGGGCCTCATGTAGTCAATCTTATTGTCTACATTGAATTCTTAGACATCTTAGGGATTAAATTACCTTATGATTTATGCACAGTTCTCATAATTTCCTAACTACCCAAAACATCCCTAGTTTTATTATTAGTTATAAAATTAGAAATAATGACAAGAGTCTTTTGGAACTACTTATTTTGTTTCTTCTAGGGGATAAGTACATAGATCATGAAAAAATTTCAATCCTTATGGGGAATAAGAAAAATAAGAATAAGGTGAAGGGGCCCAAGACTCATAAAAAGTCTAAAGAATCCGAGAAAAATCCTTCTAAGAAGTGGATGATCGAGAGGTAGTGTAATGGAAATGAGGACATATGTTTTTCATGTGGAAAGTAAGGATATAAGAAGAATAAATGCACCTTGAATCAAGATAAATCTATAGGTACATTCATTATCATGTGTAATCTTTGAATATATACATATTGGGTATTATACATAACTCTTGGTTCTCACATATATATCTAAATGTGGGAACAATTTAGATTGTGAATGAATTCTAGAAGAGAGGTATATTTCAATGATACCAAGGGTGTGAGGCTAGCTTCTCTATCCAATGGTGACTACCACCTTTCATTTCCAATAATAGTTATATTGGTTTTATAGAATTTTTATTTTATACCAAGTGTTACCAAGAACATAATTTATGTTTCATTCTAAGATGCAAATGGTTTTATTTTGAAGTTTCGAAATAAATGTTGTTTCTTTTATAAAGAAAATATATTTTATGGCATGGAACATTTAAATAATGATCTTTATCTATTAAATTATGAAAACCAAGTATTAGAAATAGATAACAAATCATGTTCACAAAACTCATATAAAACCCAGCTATGGAATCCCCATTTTGGTCATCTAATGAGAATCATTTGACAAAGATTTTCCAAGATATTTATTTAGACTATTCTAATCTAAAACCAATTGAAATATTTCATTTTGTTTACATGGAAAAATGACCAAATTTCTATTCGGTGGATAGGGTAAAAGGCCATAGAGATTCTATGATTGGTACACACTGATGTGTGTGGACAATTTTTGGTAGAATCTACAGATGGATATTCTTATTTCACAACTTTTAATACTGACTTAAGTAGATATGGATATGTATACTTAATGAGGTATAAGTCTGATTCCTTTGATAAATTAAATGAATTCATGAATGAAGTATAGAATAAACCTGGAAATAATATAAATAAACTTCAATTAGATTGAGGGGGTGAATATCTTAACCAAGAGTTTGTCGACTTTTCATGTAATTTTGAGATTCTATTTTTACTCACTCCACCTACACACCATATTTTAATAGTTTTAGTGAAATGTGGAACAATACCTTGTTATAAATTGCAATGTTCATGATGAGTCATGTAGTTCATCCATTATCCTTGTGGGGATATGCATTACAAAATGAGATACACAAACTAATATGGGTACCAAATAAATTTTAAAATAGAATTTCTATTGAGTTATGGAGTGGAAAGAAATATGATTTGTCACATACACATGTATGGGGTTGTGTGGTGTTTTTTGAGAAATTTTTTGGTAATAAAACAGCACATTAGGGACCAAAATGTATCTCTATAGGAAATAAAGGGATAATACATATGAAACCACTATGACAATAGATTTTTTACTCTCATACAATCCATTTTTCTTGAGAGTGAGCACATAAATAATACAGATAGTTGGAGAAATATTGACTTTGAAAAAGTTGGTTCTCAAGATATAAAAGAGTTGGTACATGAAAAAATTCCACAGGTCCCTAATGAATAAGTATTTCCTGAAAAACAATTATTATATAGGATCACTAGTGAGCTAAGAGAACCAGAGAGATATGGGTTTCTAGTCACTGAATATGGTGACTCATAATTGGTAGATAATGATGAATCTCTCTCTTAAAAAGAGGTTATGATAGATTAGAAGCTTCAAGATGACAAAAGGTCATGAATTCTAAAATGGATTCCAGGTATCAGAACCATGTTTGTGTTTTTGTCAATGTTTCAATTGATGTAAATCTTGTAGGGGGGACATGGGTATTTAAGACAGAACTTGATGCGAAAGGTAAAATAGATAACCATAATGCATGGATAGTGGGTAAAGGGTTTAAACAGTGTCAATAAATTTACCATGATGAGACCGTTTCACTAGTTTCCATGATTAAATCCATCATAAATCTATTTTATATAACAACTTATCATGAAATGAAAATTAGCATATGGATTTCAAAACAACTTTCCTTTATGTGAGCCTTTATAAATATGTCCACGTGAAACAACAAGAAGGTTTTTTGACTTTAGGTGATGCCAAAAAGATTTTAAAGTTGCCTAGATTCATTTCTGGATTGAAGAAAGCATCCAAGACATGGAACATTCAATTCGATGAATCTATAAAAGAATTTGGTTTCATTAAGAAAAAATTTTGAGACATGTTTTTACTAGAGGTTTAGTGGGTGTGTGGTGGTTATCCTAGTATTATATTTTGATGACATATTACTTATTGTAAATGACATACAAGTATTATAGTCTATTAAGGAATGGTTCAAAAGGGTTTTCTTCATGAAGGAATTAGGTTAAGAAGCCTATATTCTAGGGATTAAGAACATTTTTGATAGATCAAATAGGATTCTTGGTCTAATTCAAAGGGTATACCTTGACCAGATGTAAAAAAAATATTATAGAACAATCCAATAGGGGATTAGTTTTGGTGTCACATGGTATACACCTTTATAAGAAAATGTTTTCTCATAAAAAAGAATAGAAAGAGAGAATGAGTAGGATCCCATACGCTTTAGTGATAGGATCAATCATGTATGCCATGTTATGTAAGAGAATTGATGTTTCCAATTAATTGAGAATCATAATCATATATTAAGAAGATCTAGGAGAAAAGAATTTGTCTAATATTAAGGTTATACTTAAGTATATAATTAGAACTCAGGTTATATTCCTAGTGTATAGAGGCTATAAGGAGCTAGTCATCAGATATTATACTACTGCTGGTTTTCAAACAAATAAAAATGATCTGAAGTTGCAATCAGGATATGTTTTCTCTCTCAAAAGAGGACCTGTGAGCTAGAAGAGTTTAAAGAAGCCAGTAGCCGTTAATTCTATAATGGCTTCCAAGAATATAGAGACTTTTAATAAAACCAATGATGCTATTTGGATAAGAAAATTTATCCAAGATTATATTGTGGTTCCTATAAGTAAAGACCCAATCAAATTGTATTGTGATATTATGATAGTGGAGGATCTTGAAAAAGAGACAAGGTAACATTGACAGGAAAAGTACATACACTGTAGTATCACCTACTAAGGGATATTTCTCAGAGGGGTGAAGTTGTAGTAAGAAGAGTTCCAATAGAAGAAAACACAGTGGACCCATTGACTAAAAGCATATCTGAGTAGAAGAATGAGTATTATGTGAGAGCTAGTAGACTGATGGTTCTAAACAGTTGTCTCTAGTGTAATTGGGAGCTTGCTGGATTTTTTCCCCAAGAACCAACTTATGTGTAATTTATGATAACATATATTCATAGTTTTTAATGTTAATAAACTTCTTATCACATAAGGATTTTTCTTTAGTGTAACAAAACATGTGATAATGTACAAAGAGTAGTTGTTACACTGAAAGGTCATAAAAGTTCTCTGTTGTGATGAGAACCCAAATGTTCCATGATAGTATGATTAAATATATTTTCTATAGCAGGATGAAATAATTTGGGGGATAAAAATGATATAATACAAAAATTTATTTTGAATTGGTCTTTTAGCATTAGTTTTTAAAACCACTTCTAAATGTAGTTTTATTTTATTTTTTAATTGTAATTTTTTAAATTTTTTGTTAAATTTATCATTATCTGTGATTTTCAAGAAACCACCATGATATTATGGTGGTTTATAAAAACTTTCCTCTAAATTAAAGGAAAAAATAAAATAAAAATATATTTAAATATGATTTAAGGTTTATTATTTATTATTTTCTATCATATATTGTATATTATTTATAATTTTAATTGATTAAATTATGTTAATTAATAAATATTTTTAATTATTAGTTAATTATAATTTGAAAGTTCAAATAATTATTCAATAAGTTAATATCAGACTTCGAAATCAAATGACCATAAGTTTTAATCTAAAAGTAAGATTTAGCTCCACAACCAGTCAAATAAAATCTTTTGAAATGAAATGTTACCAAACTAGATAATAATGGTTTTAATAATTAAATGAATAATATTTATTATAGTTATAAGAAAACTTATCAATCTATGTTCAACTTCAAATGACCATAACTTTTGATTTGTGTGTCTGTTTGGGCACCACCACATATAAAATTGAATCTTGCGAAGATATCATCCCTGTGGAAACTTGGGAGGACCACGATAACTATTTTTTAATAGCCAAAAACGTCCCATGAGGCCTCCAAAACTGACTTTTTAGACCGGGTATCCCAATTGTTTAACATTTGATTGAATTTTAGCCTTTTTTAAGGAGGTATTATTTCATTTTTTAAATGGAAACTAAATTTATTCCTAGAGATTAAATTCATCTTGCTATCATGGTTTTGATATTATGGATATAAATTTTACTTTCCTCAATGGAAACCTTCATGTATATGTTTACATGACACAACCAGAAGTTTTAGTAACTCTAGATGATGATAAAAGGATTTTCATGTTTAAAATATCCTTTTAAAGATTTAAGTAAGCATCCAGGTCTTGGAACATTTGATTTGATGAATTTATAAAATAATTTTCTTACATTAATAATGAATGTGGGTGATGTGGTTACAATAGTTTTAGTGTGAATTTAATCATTATTCTAGTAGTATATGTTGATTACAAATTACTTATTTGAAATTACATACTAGTATTATAATTTTTTAAATACTGGTTAAACCAGTGTTTCTCCATGAAGAAATATGGTGAAGTAGCCTATATTCTAGGGATTAGGATCATTCGTGATAGATCCAAGTGACTGATTGGACTTTGTCAAAAAATATAAAATTACCAAGTAATAAAGAGATTTTGTATGGAAAAATCAAACAGGAGATTGGTTTTAGTGTCATATGGTATGCATATTTCTAAGAAATGTGTCCTCAAACCCAATAGGAGAAAGAATGAATAAGTGGTATCTCATAATCTTCAGTGATTTCATAAATCATGTATTCCATGTTATCTATAAGACATGATGTTGGATATTCATTGAGAATTGTATAATTATATCATGAAAATAATGGAGAAGAGTTTCGGTATACCATTAAGGCTCTCCTCATGTATCTTAGAAGAATTATTGATATTATCTTAGTGCATAGAGGAGATGAGGATCCATACATCATGGGTTATATTGATGCAAGTTTTCAAATAGATAAAAATCATATGAAATCATATTTAGTATTCGTTTTCATTCTCAACAGAGGATCTATGAGTTAGAAAGGTTCCAATCAGCCAGTTTTCGCTAATTCTACAGTGGAGTATGAGTTTATTTAAACTTATGATAACACCAAGTAATCCATTTAGATACATAATGTTTTCCAAGAACATGATGTGGTACCTCTTAATAAGAAATGTATTACATTATATTATGATATTACTACAGTAGTTTCTCTTTCAAAGTAGCCAATGTCACACCAACGAACAAAGAACATACCCTAAAAGCATCACCTATTGAGGAATTTTTATCAAATGGATGAAGTTATTGTAGTTATATTAACCAAAAAAGAAAAAGTGTTAGACCCCAAGACTAAAGGAATGTCTTATTAGAATCATGATTATTATATGAGAGCTATCATTTAGATGGTTGTTAGCGATTGACTCTAATGAAGGTGGGAGTCTGTTGGAGTTGGTTCCCTAAAACCAACTTTTTTGTACTTTATGATAACTTGTATTCATTTTTTTAATATTCATAAACATCTTGTAAAATTATGATTATTATTATTCTATGTAACATATTATGTGATAATTTTCTTAGAGAAGACTCCACACTGAAATTTCATAATAGTTCCCAATTATGATGTGAACCCAAAAGTTCCATGATATTATTCTTAAATATATGTTCTATAAAAAGATGAAATCATTTTGGGGACATAAATGATTCAGGCTATCAGGGGTGGATACTCAAAGGACTTTGAGTAACTTTCTCATGGTGTATTCCGTTGGTAGTATCCAGCGTATGATATTATAAGAGTAAGACCCACCTATAGAAAATCCACATTTATATATTTCATTGGATTTACCTATCTTTAGATGTGTGTATTCATCAATAGAATTTAATATTATTTTTAATGAGTGTTATAATTCATTTAATATTATGTATTGATGAAAATCATGACAACATTTTCTCATTATGATGTAAGATACATTGCGTGTGTCATGTGTAATATATCATTAATGAATAATGAATGAAATAATTTTTCCTTTCTATTCTTTAAAATAATTTGATATCTAAGGACCTTTGATGTAAAATATATAGCCTAAATAAATCAATTGGCATGGTATTCTATAGAAATTTTTTATTTACAAATATTCAATGAAAGAAACATCAAGCACATAGGTTGATGGTACCAGCATGAAACCTGTTAGATTTGAGATATCATGATAATGTGATTATAGTACATAGTAAGCATATGTATGAGGTATTGTGTCATTGTGGCATTAAATTATTTCTCTATGGGTTCCATGTAATCTTACTAGATGATTGCCTTAGACTTTAGCTGACATTTCTTAATGCCACAGGGAAAGTGGCCTAAAAATCCACACACTAAGTATTTCTAGATTCCCAGTTAAATAATATATTATTATTTATTATCTAAATAATTGAATAAATATTATTCTCATGGAAGGTTTAATAATTATTTATGTTTTATTGATCACAAATATTCTATCACTGGTTATTCGAGAGAATATTATGTGAGTGGAAATTTTAATAAATATTAATATTATATTTATTGAATATAATATTTGAGTATTTATTGAAAAAAAATGCAGTTATATTTATTTATTAAATAATTATTTATTATTCAATAATCAATAAATATTATGGAGGAATGGATGGATGATTTTAAAGGACCCACAATAAATAATATATATTAAATATTATTTTGTTAAATAATATTTAATTTAGTACACATGTTTAGCGCATGTCATGAAATAAAATAATATTATTATTAAATAGATGAGGTTATCTAAGGACTAAATAAATAATAAAGGTCCCATGTGAAATTATTTATTTCTAACTATAGTTATATATAATCCAAATTATATTATTTTTGAAGAGAACAAATAAAATTTTATTATGAATAATAACATCTAGCGAGAACCATCTCAAGCCTTAGAGAGATCCCTCTATAAGAATGATTCTAAGAACGTAGAGTGATCATCCTCTAAATTTCACTCTCATGTTTAGAGATATCAGGGAGAATCTTTTAGGATCAATTCTTAGGGAGATAAAATTTTAACGATGAAAATGATTGGATAAAATGTGCTTGCACCCATAGATTCTTATAGTGATGTTCGAAGATCCATGGACCATGAGTGGGTCACCATTAGAGGGAATATAATCTTGATACCTATAATACAATAATGGTATGATGTAGAACCATTTTCATATCAATCAATGAAAAAAAAACAAACATAAAAAAATTATTTAATTACGTAAATTAATTATAAAAAATAGGTGGCGATCATGCTCTTCGGTATTAGTGTCTAAAAATTGAGTATATTCTTTTATCTAATTCTGTTAATCACAACATTTATTTTCATTTAAATAACATATTAACCATCGGTCATGATAAAAAGAAATGTATGGAATGACCCATATGATCCATACACTATGCTCAGAACCTACAATTATGTCTGAGGAATCGATTAATGATTTTTATGAGTTAACGGATAATTTTTATATTTAAGTGGTTGATACTATGATTAATATTGTTTTAAAATATTTTCTAGAGTTAAAAATAAATTAACAATATTTTTTTATATTTTTTCTGAATGTTTTTTTAGTTTGAATCTGATTATTCTCATTCTATTTCAATGGTTTTGTTTGATTATATAACTAGATCATATCATATTTTATAGAAAATAATTCAACCATTAAAATACTTTGATAATATAAATTTTCAAATTATTTATATGGAAGAAAATATAATTATTAAACTCTATTTATAGACTTCATATTTATTTTATGGTTTCATGTTTTTATAATTTTATAATTTCCAACACAAAACAATGATGGTGGTACTATGGATACCATGCATGGGGTTCCATTTATATTAATGATCGAGCTGGGATGTAATATTTTAACTGGTAATTTTTCTTGAAGATGAGCATGGGATGATGATATTTGAAAATAGTATTTGTTTATATGACTGTGGACCATGTTTTGATGGTGATGAATGTAATTTTATTGATTATAATAAAGTTGTGTTGATATCCTTTAATGATATTTGAGAATTTTTTATGTTGGTTAGATTCCTCAATTATTCGTGTCCTACTTGTGTAGTCTTCATTGTAGTAGTAGTGGTGGTGGTATAAGTTGTTGTAGTAGTATTAATAATAATAATTATGATGATGATGATCATTAAGAGGATAAGATAAGACATCTCATCCCATTACTCTATGATTGAAACATTTTATAGGATGAAATGGAAGGGTCCATTAATGAAACACAATGGAATTGAAATATTTTTGAATGAAATAAAATTTAATGTATAATTTATTTAAAAAATTATAATGGAAACATATGATTTATCACTATTATTAATTTTGAAAATTTATCAAATAAATATATTAATTAAAATTTAATTTATATTTTTTAAAATTTCTAATAAGTTATGAAATATTATTTAGTATATGAATGATATTATCCTAATAATAATGATGGAGATGACTCCAATTTCCCATCAAATCCCTTCATACAAACTACCCTACATTTTCGTAAACTTTTGATATTCATTCCATTATATATGACATGGGAGATAGGGATTGGTCTAGACCATTGCTGACAATCTTCATATAAGTATATTAAGGAGACTATATTAATGGAACATATAACTTTTGGCCCTCTATACATTCATTCTAGTTCATATCTATATTATAAATATTTTTTATTTTTCCATTATTCCAAAATTATCTTTCTGTTAAATTTTATGATTTTTTAGGAATTGTTGATTTTTTGGTGAATAGTTAAAAGTATCGATTTAAAAAAATATTTATTATGACATTATAATTATATAATAATAACATGGGATTTTAGAAAAACTATTTTTGTAAACATAATATACATTAATAAAAAATAAAATTTATATAAAATATATTTTTAAATTAGGAATATATGCTTAACCCTTTTTAAATCTAAGTAATTTTTTTGTTCAAATAAAAGTTGTTTCTATTTATTCTCTATCAATAAAGTATTTACAAGGTTCCTTTAAGTTTTTGTTTTGTTTCAAAGAAAAATAAGTATAATTTGATTTAAAATTATATAACTAATTCCATTGTAATCAAGATTATAATATATTTTCCATTAAAATCATTTTTATACTTAAAAAATATTTTTCTAAAAATGGTTATCATTAGGTTTTGTGAACATATATTTAAATTTATTTTTATCAATTTTGGAAAATGAATTTTTAAAATTGGATTACATTATTGGAACATAAATAATGAATATTAAGTAATAAGGTATAATTAATTTTGTTCATAATGAATAGTAGTCACAGTAAATATTTACCACTTCTGTTAAGGGTAAATTGAGTTAAAAGGGTTAAAATAAAGTGATATTGCATTAATTTAACACAAAAAAATATTTTAATCTCATTTTTTAGTTTTATTTGGACCTTAACCTTATCATATTTGAATATATGAAAATTTGTATTCACTTACCTTGAGAAATACATATATTATATAACAAAGTTTAATGTGTTTATGTGTTTTCCACCCACCTCACTTATATAAGGGAACCCCCTATCCAATATTTTCCATGCTACTTAATCCACATATCTGGAAAAAGACCTTACAAAACACCATAATCACTTTTTTCACATCCTATAATTTCAATTATCACCAATATACCACATCAAGAAGGCTTAATGTTTAAGACAAAGTAGGTTAACAAAAGGATAGGTATGTATACATACCAATATTTTCCAAGTTCCTTCATTTGTACACCTCATATTAATCCCCAAAAACCATCTTAACATAACACCATAAGTAAATTTACCATTTATGATGTTTTTAGGTTAATTTTATATGCATTTTGTCTCCTTTGCATCCTTCAAAATAAGAAAATGGCACTCGTGTGTGCGTAGGACCAACCATCTCCATGTAGCGATGTAATATGTTTTTCATCCCCATTTTAATTATATGATTATAAATAGGTAAATAATGAATATTTATGATTTTCATGAAATAGTTATCTATCTATAAATATAACATATCATCTATCTTTTTACTCTTTTATCCATAAAATGATAATGTCGCTCTTGATTACGTGTGGAATACCTCCTCCACGAGGGGATGCAATTCATTTTTATGTTACCACAATGAATGTATTATTCAAAATTTTATATCAAGAATAAAAATTATATTCATGAAATTATAAAAATTATATAACTTATGGAACTGTTTAATGATACATTTACTTATGAACTATATAGCAATTTGATTTTGGATAAACTGACCGAACAAACTTAAGTGGTCGATAGATGAATAAACAATTTCATGAATGGATTTAAAATTATTATAAAAAGAACCTAAAATTTATTATATATTTTAAATGTTATAGATAAATTATTTAATAAATTTAAATTCATTATACAAAATGATCAAATGAGTATGACTGATCGGAGGCCCAGGTAAGGGACTTCGATTACAATCTCATTTTATTGGGAATTGTTTAAATTTAGATTTAGTTTGTGAAAATCATATAATCCAAATAACTTAAATTCCATATATTGTATTATAGTTCAGTTATGTTTGAGTTTTATATGTTTATTTTACCTATCTTTTCTTGTTGGATCAGGAATCAATAAGTAAGTTTCATGTAAGTGGATTTTTTTTAAAAATCCATGTTTTAATGTTTTCATTCCAATTATATTTCTTCAATGAAAGATTTATTTTAATTGTTTCAATAATATTATTATTTATGTTAAAATTATAATTTAAATTCATTTTCTACTTTATTTTACTTTATTTGAATTTTTTTAAAGGAATATAATTTTTGTTTTCCAAAAAAATGAACTTTTGGATATTTTTTAAAAAGTTTGAAGGAAATATTTTTTCTAACATCTATCATGCAAATGGAATTTTACATTATAATAATCATTAATTAAAATTGATATTCATTTAAAAGTTTACATGGTTATTTTCAAAGGAAATATTTTTCACAATGTTCTAGAAATGTTTATTTAAAATTATACCAAATGAGAAGGGTGTTATTTTCTTAAAGGAATGAAAAATAATTTTGAAAATTGGTTTATAACTCTTTTCTTACAAAAAATTAGAAGTAAGATATTTTTAATGGTTGGATTAAATTTTATATTATAAAGTCTTGGTTTTACTAAAAAACATTAATTTATATTGAATTGATGGTCCTCTATCATCATTTACTGATTTATGGATTATAAATAATTTTTAGATCATTAATTTTATTATGAACAAGCTATATATCACTCTTTACTATTCATTACACATTATTTTTGTCATTCATGTCCATATTCTCAATATCACAAATGAATTTAGTATCATTTATAAAATTTGGATAATTTTTGAACTATATACCTTTTCTATATACAATATTAATTGAAGGAGGTTTAATATTAATTTTATTTCATTGACATGGGAAATATTTCTTATTCTTGATTCAATATAGATAATGTTGATATATAAAGAATTTTATGAATAAATTGTTTTGGTCATTAAATATATTAAGAATTAATAGGATATATAAGTGATGGGTGGGTCTATTTATAGATATCCCATTAATTCATGAATGGGTATCATGAGAAAAACAATAGACATGCTATATTAGATTGGTATTTGGTTTACACATACCCATTTATTAATAAATTCTTGGTTGAGGACTTGATGGTAATATTCAGGATATCTTGGATAAGGCCTTGATAGTAAGATCATGAATATCTATATTTATAAATTTCCTTTATTAAGAATATATTTTATGTTATCCAGGTGATTTATATGATAGTATTATCGATGACTATACTTAAAACTCAAGTTTTTGATTGAATGAGATGTGTTTTGATTTATCCACTATTCCATATTGATTATTACTTATTTAATCATGATCTCTTCTAATGTATATATCCCTTACTAATAATTTGAGATCACCCATTATTTTTTCTTTTCTATAATAAATGAATAAGTATGTTTTTAATGATTTAATGGATGTAAGAATGTTTCTTATGATAAGTTTTTATATTTACAATGTAATTTTTCAATCATATATGTATCCAGTTTTCCAAGATTTCTAAAATGATCAATCTTGTATTGTGTGTTCCATTTTCTCTTGAGACAATGTAATAAACCAAACATTGACTATGGGTTATCAGTGTCAAGATTGTTATAGTTTTCATTAGACAATGTTTAGTGGGGACCTTGGTAAATATATTTCAAATGAACATTGATAACATAAAAATTATGATAATCGCATAAGGTATTTGAGATATTTTACCATTAGAGGATTTTTAACATTATGGCTCAACATTCTAGAGATTTATATATTGAACAAGTGTGTGAAATGTTATAGATATGTATAATTGTAGATCGAATGGAATAAACACTTGAAAATAATGTTTTGATTACCCTACTAGGAAATCCAATATAGTTGGGGTTGGAACTGAGTTGATCATGGACATATTAGTGAAGTAAATACAGTTTATGATCAATAACCTTCCCCATACAAAGAAAACTATTGTTCCATGGCATGATACATCTATGTTTGATTACTTTTTTCACTAAAATCCTATATAATTTAATTAAACTACTAATCCATTTGTGGATGAATAATGGATTAAGTACCTCAACAATATATTCTTGGCCTTTGGAATTAATAAAATGTAAAATGTTATCCTGGAAATGTATTGTTTGAAGGGGAATGTTGATCATTGGTGTTCATTTAACTGGAACACTAAATAGGTTTATAAAATTGAAAGCATAGAATTTATATCTTTAGATCTATATTCCTTGATAACTACTTTCCTCAAGTGCAACAAGTGAAAATGGTGAGGAAGTTCCTTACATTAATGTATACAGAAGAAAAAAGTTTTACAGAATATGAGGGTAGAATTAATTAGATTATATAGGTTCACTACATAATATATAAATATTTTAAAATAAATATTGACCGTTTCTTTAATGGGTTTAAGCCAACTATCCAAAGGGAACTGGTTTCTAAAAAAAATCATCAAATTATGATATAATATCTTGTGTCATAAAAATAGATAAATAATTCTACACATATTATATCTTCTAGGGAAATAAATAAAATAATTTTTTGAATAAGAACCAAGGAAAAATAAATTTATCAAAGAAGAAAAAATGGAATATAGTATATTTAATATGTGATAATTGTGGAATAAAACACATCAGTACTTTATTAATGGGAATATCAGTCTATTGAATTGTCAAGAAAAGGTTAATAATGATCACAAATGAAAGGGAAATATGTAAACCACTTTTATTCATGTGATTTCCAAATACTCCAAGAATGAATAATTCCATGTTGGTTGTTATTGACCACCTTACAAATTCCACACATTTCCTGACTATTTTTGAGGATTTTCCTCTTGAGTGTATTGTGTGGCTTTATATTAATGAATTTGTGATACTTCATGGTGTAATTATTTTGATTGTATATGATCATGACTAATGCTACAAATTTAAATTATAGAATAATTTTTAGAAGGAATTTGATATTGAGATACATTTGAGCACTAATTGTCATATTTAAATAGATGAACATTCTGAAAGGACTATTCAAACATTAGAATACATGTATAAGTCATTATCATAAGACATTAAAGGTAAATGGTATTGGTATTTACTTTAAATAGAATTTTCATGTACTAAAAACTTCCTATTGAGCATTCAAATTAAACCGTATGAAGCATTGTATGGGGGAAAATTTCACACAACAACTTTTTGGGATGAAGGTTGTGAAATGAGGCCTTTAAGATTAGAACCTATTGAGGTATAAGGATTCATACTTTTCATATGAATATATCTCATCTTAATAGATAAATATTCATTACATAACATAATGGTCCACACTATAATTATTTAGGACTAGTGTGTTTGGAAACCTAGACACATAAATAATAAGTCCATAATTGAGCTACGTCATCTCCCACTAAGTTCTTCATAATTATCACCTTTCTTAGACATAGAATACATAATAGCTTTCTTAAAATCCTAGTTAAAGGAACCATAGGAAAGGATGAGCTCATAATCTCATTAAGGGTAAATAAGGTAGATATCAATGATCATTAGATATTAACAAGAACAGAAGGATATACGAATATGAGTATAACATTTTGAAAATTTACTCTCCATGTCCATATCATAATATTGAATCATGACATAAATCCTAAACGTTCATAATACATGAACCATAAAGAAACTAAAGAACATGATCCATGAGATCATTACATTAGAATAATACATTAGTTTGTTTCATAAACTTAATCATATAAAATCATTTCCTTAGTATTCAAGTCTCATTTACATGATTATCATAGTTTAATGGATTCACTCCCCAAACCATCGTAGAAGTAACTGTTTACTACCAGGACTTTTATAGTGGAGAAAGTTCCATAATGAATGGGACTCACTCCTTATTCCATTCCTTTTTATCTCATATGATATCACTTTTTACCCAATGATTTTGAGGTAGATATATGTCCCACCCATCAATAAATGAAAATGACACATATATGTGCCACAATATAATAAACCATTCATTATATCCATACCCATGAAAAGAAATGGGTTCCATAAACATTTAATTGTTGAAAAACCCATGGAAAATGAGCAATCTTCATAAACATAATGCCATCATAAATATAAACCATCCATATAAAGAATATAGACAGTATCCTTAGATAAAATTCCCTGTAAATAATAACTGACATTGATGTTTTTTGTCATTGATGAATCAAAAGATCATTAATACATTCTTGAGTAAAATTACCTTTCCATTTTAAATCACTTCCTCAAAATATAAAAATATTAAAAATAATATGGAAAAGACTTTCATTGAAAATAAACATAGGAAATTTTAAATTAATCTACAATATAATGATCCTCCATGATGCTGGTATTCCATTAATTTCATATAAGTTAAAAAATATTCTTTCATACTTTTGTCAAATAAGTCACAAAGTTCCTCATTTGGAAAAAAACAACAAGATTCATTTAAAAGTGTTTTATAAAAATTAAAAAATGGGTTAAAATGAATTTATAAAATCATAATATAATAATTAAAACCTTCTTTAAAATAGTTTTAGAAAACATTGATATTGAATAAAATAGTTTTTTGACCGATGAAAGAAATGAAGTCCATTTTTCTTAAACAAACATTGATCTCTTGTGTACATAAGGTGTGGAAAATAAAAGGATAACATGTATTTTTAATTAAAAATATAAGAAAGTAAAATTAATTATTATTTTGATAGATAGATCATAATATTTTATCATCGGAAACTTATTCATAAGCAATCCTGGGAAATAATGAGTTTGTAACATAAAACCCTTTCCATTTTGGTTACTTTTGAATCATAAGACCCATGAATCAAATAGCCTTAAATGAATATATTTAAATCCCCATAATTTTTCTAAGAATTATAATTGAACACATTCATCTGTATCATATTCAGTAATTTTAAGAAACAAGTGGTGTAAAAGGCATGTGTCCCATAGAAATAAAATTTAGACAAAAATCCCTTACATTAGGTCTAACAAACATCATTTTCAATGGAATATCAAAAATAAAAAATATTTATTTATTATAAATTTAGTAAAAAACCATAATAATATATATAATACCTTATATTATTTACTTATAACCTTTTATCACTCATTTATTAATAAATATTTTTCAAAATCGCAGTTCTGGGTGATATATGCTTTGTTTTTCAAATTTGTTTTGGTTCAGTAGTTTTGGTACAAGTGTTTTGATCATGGTTAAATAATCCCTAGAATTTTAATAATTACTTAAATATCATATTTATTCCATATATATATTTTTATATTCTTTCACAAATTTTGAGATTGAAAAAGGAAATACACCATTTATAGATACGGTAGGTCGTACATACGAATAAACGTTGTTTTTGGTTTTTCAAATGGAAATAAAGAAAAAAAAAGTTAAATAATAAAAAACAATTAAAAAATAATTATTATATCATATATATCATATTTATTTATTAAATAATCCCTTATTATCATCAAATTAAAATAGAAATGAAAAGAGAATCTCATCGCTTCATGAAGGTGGTAGTCCACACGTACGCACAATCATCGTTTTCATATTCTAACATTATGAAAGGTAAGTAGGTAAATGTGATATTATAATTAAATTATTAAAATTATTAGAAAAATATCATATATAAACATTACACCCATCATAATTCCCATCCATAAAAGATGGGGATGAAATAAAATGAATTGTATCACTATAAGGAGACAGTAAGTCGTACATACACACGAACAATAATTTCACTTATCATTTGATGTGAAAGAGGATTTATAATGGTAATTTAATAATAATAAATACATTTCATCATAATTATGATACTTAATTTATTATTTTAATATAAATACCTTAGATTTATAAGAGGTGAATAATAGTAGAAAAGAAAGTGACCGGTTAAGGTGATTACCTCTTTTTTGAAATGACTCCTTTTGATCTCCTGTGATGAGCTATAAGGATAATCTTTTTAGAAGATCAAAAACTATATAATGTGGATAGAGAGGTTGAGAAGAAAAATTGGTAGAGTTTAGTTGATCGAGAAGGCTCAATATTGTGTAAAGAAACGAGGGAGGAGGTTTCCTTTTATAATTAAGGTGAGGGGTGTAGAGACCCGAAGCTTAACGTACATGTACATTACATTACTTTTGCGGAATACTTAGTACAATACAAAAACACACACACAAGGACCGTAATAGTTTAGTGTCTTTGGAAACTTGGAACGTAATCTTCTAATCGTGGTGAAAGATCTTCAATATCTCCCATAAATATCTTCCCTTTTTTTCCTACCTAAAACCTTTCTTTATATCCTGGGGAAAATAAAACATAAAAGGGTGAGCTCAAATGCTCAGTAAGGGTAAGAAAAAGAAAAATCAATCACATCATATTCATAAGAACATAACTTTTGGAAATCTTAACCTGAAAAAGAGAGCATAATTTCATATCATGGGATAAATCATAGTAGTGAAATGAAATCCCAATAAGCATAACTTAAAACATGAAACTTTGTGGCATACACACATAATCTTGGAAAATCATTTCTTGTTAGTCATGACTCATTGCCAAGACTATCTTAGTGGATAAAGTCCCTTTCTGAATCGAGTAACCCTCATTTCAGTCCTGTTTCACTGAACCGGTATAACCTACCATTCCAGCCATGTCTATCTCATGAGATATAAAATCTTTACCCAATGCATTGGAGGGAGATATAGGTCCCACCCATCTTATAATGAATCCTTTCTTAAGTGTGCCACATAATCATAAATCATACATTATCGCATAACCCATGTAATAAAAATGGGATTCTTAAACAAAATGACATCATAAAACAATTCATATAAGATAAAGGAATTCCTAAAAATGTTTCCATCACAACATAATCAAATCCATGTAATAATAGGGATAAAAACAGAACCCTTTTATTATCTTAGATGGAAAATAATTTTGATAAAATAATTGAACTTCATTCTTGAGGAAAATATCCTTTCTACTTCAAAAACACTTTTCCTTTCTTAACATGTCATACAATTTTAAACTAAAAGAAGTTGATTAAAAATAAACTTGAATACTTGTAAAGGAAGCTTCTTGGAAATAATGTTTTAGAAATCCATTCATGCCGTATAAGTTAAAAAAACATTCTTCGTACTTTTGTCGGAAAAGTCAAAAAGTACCTCGTACGGAAAACGACAAAAGATTCCTTTCATTTCTTTTACTAAAAACTCACCGAAGGGTAAAATTGGATTTAAAAAATTGTAGTTGGATGGAAATAATATTACATATTTATGAAACATGGATATGGATGATAAAATACACCCCAGTAAATACTTACGAATAAACAATCTCGGATAAAAATGAGATTGTGATATTTCCCTTACCTTAGGTCCGACTTGCTTTGTAAGTGTCCGACCCTCCTGTATAATGATTTAAATCATGTTATTGACTTATTCCAGAATCATATTCATTGTTATTATATCATATATGGTCCACTTATGATTTTATATTACCCGTTCTTTTTTAAATTCATGTTAAAGTAGCATTTTGGGTAAAATCGTCTCATTTGTCGTTCGTGTTTTTAACTTGTAATTATTCATGTGATTACTTAGACCATGATTACTTAATTCCAGAATATAAAAAATGATATATATATATATATTCAGAATATACATATATAATAAATCAGTAAATGGAAAGAAATACACCGTTCATGGAGACGGTAGTCCGTACGTACGCATGAACATTGTTTTCGTTTCCTTATTGAATTGAATGGAATTAAGTAGATGACATACATATAAATATAAATAATTCCAATATCATTATTAGGTCATATATTTCATTAGTACTTATTATATATACTTTATAATCATTCATGATTGGTTAATCATTGAGAATGAATCTCATCGCGTCGTGGAGACGGTAATCCGTACGTACGCACGAGCGATGATATCATTTCCATAATTATTGAATTGAATTAGAGTGGATGATACAATATATCAGAATCGATATCACTTTATAATAGTCATATATGGTCATTATTTACACCATTATACTGATCCAAGTAAGGTTGTGGTGGAAAATAGATTTCACCACGGCGTGGAGACGGTATTCCGTACGTACGCACGCGCGGTGATTTCATTTTTCCGTAGGATGGATAGAAGGTGAATTAGGGTTGTTTAATATTTATAATAACATATCAGTATGTAAGTAATACTGATGTTATTACTTTATCATGAAACAACTAAAGAAGAAGAAGTTGAAGAAGAAAGAAATTGAAAAGATTGGTAATGGATGTTACCTCTTCTTTGGAACGCCTCTTTGAATCCTCCACTTAGGGAACTAAGATTGGTCTTTGAAGAAGGCCAGGACCTCTAGGATTATTCTAGGGAAGTGGAGAAGAGAACATGGCAGGGGTTGGCCGAGCTTCAGTGCTCAATTTGGTGTGAGGAGGAGGGGGAGGAGGTGCCCTTTTATAAGGGAGGAGAGGGGCACCTTAGGAATATCTCAAAATATTATTTTATATTAAAGTCAAAATCGGTTTATAATGGTTCCAAAGGGTCTTATTTCGAAGCTAAAGTGGGTATGGGTCGAAATCCTATCAACCAATAAGATTTAGACAAGTTTAGGGTATTATTTTAAACTTATCAATTAGATTTAACTCTAAGTTAATTAATTTAACTTTTACCGTGTCTTTTTGTTTTCTTTCACTATATGGTTAATAAACTTACTATAACATGCCAAACGAACCCCAAATTGTTTATTATTAATATATATATCCTTATCTAAGTTATTTGGCCGAACCTTAGATTTTTAGGAATAAAATAACAATTAATAATATTTTATTTTATTTAAAAACTATTTTGTGTCAATTTTGACACTATTTGATATATGATTTTTGTGAAAGTCATAACAGAATTATATGTTCGAACCAAGTTGATTAAATCAACATTAATATATCATAGTAACCTATAAAATTAGTGGAATTCATAAAAAGTCTCAGATTACATTTAATTTGGTGTTTATAACATCAATTATGTCAATATTTCATTAATAAGATAATTACTGCATCATCGTTGTGTCATAAATAAAATAATTTATTTAAAGTCTAAAAATTATAAATAAAATATCATTATGTAGGAAATCTTTTTATATTTCTATTGAATATTCATAGTCGAATTTATATTATGTATAACCCCATATTAAAAATGTTTTAGTTATTAAACTTTGATTTTAACTATTTTAACTATTCATTAAATAAAATAATATTAAATGTCATAATCTAATCCAAGTGGACCTAAATGGTCATATTATATTCATAAGGTTGTTTTTGGTCGAATTAAACTTATCCAATAGAATTAGGACATGTGTTAGGGTAATAGTAATATCATATTTACCCTTAGTTACCCTATTTACTTTTAACCGTGGTAAAAAAAGTAAAAAGTTACTATTCACAAAAAAATTATTTTCATCTCATTGAACCACATTTTAGTCCTTGATATTAACCGTGTCTCTCGGATTTTCGAAATTCCATTCACAGAAGCGGTAAAATTAAGTTTTATGCAAAATTCAGTTTTTAACCTACCACTTAGTGGTTTCACTATTCATCAAAAATTGAAAGTTTTCAGAAAAATACCAAAATTTCACCCTAGGCTAATTTCGGTATTCCGAATCCAAAAATGAAGTCCATTTTGAAAGATAAAATTTATAAAATTTCCAAAAGTGGTTATTACTATTCATAACGGCTAGTTTTAATAATATTTTAATAGCATATCGTTGTTTAGTGAAACTCAGTATTGCATACTACACACGCTATCGAGGAAGGTTGTGATTGCGTGTAATGCAAGGAAATTCAAGGATGCGTGTTGTGCAAGCTCCTTTTGGTGTATCGTACAACACAAGACATTAATAAAATTAAAAAGAATATTTTTCATAAAATCTCGGGTTGTTACATTCTACCCCCCTTAAAATGAATTTCGCCCTCGAAATTCGTCGGGGTTATAAATGGTTTACTATTCGAAAGTTTCTTTAATAGAAACCCACATCGTAAAAAGGAATATCAAAACAAATGTTTAAAAACAAAAGTATGAAACGTAACGGTTACCCAAATAAACCAATCACTGGGTTTCCACATAGGTGAAAATATGGATATGAAAGAGAAATCTAACCATCATGTTCTGATGGAGAGTGGTAGAGAACATGGCTATGGAAAAGCCAGTAATCACAAATCCATAGATTTGTGATGATATAAGGTACCATCTGATTCATTACGTATAAGATCACTAGGACAACATTTTTTTGGTTTTCAAGATCGTTTCCCTAAAGTTAAAGAATTAGAATAAATACTTACTTTATTTTGGTACAATCTCACTGTTTTTTGTGCCTTTAACAATTTCCATTTCATCTCTTAAATAAATGAAGTTGAATTTGTTATTCGTGAAGTGTTAGCAGATCATGTGATAGAATGACGGGTCATTCCATCTGTCTCAAACAAAAGGTTAGCAAAAATTATATACATAAGTTGATCTATAGTGAGATTAATAATATATGGTTCCTAAAATGGACTTTATACTTCATATATCATACTGCTTAATATAATAAAACTAGTTTGTACTAAACAGGGACTTCCTGTAGGCCAGTGGTAGGCGATAAAGGCCAGTCACACTTCGGTTGTGGGTTCGATTCCCACAGCCTTGTCCGACGCGATGGGATGTCGCCCGTCCTACAGGTTGTCCTTTTTCTAAAACTATATTACTATAACATCTCATCAATAATATCACAAAACTTCTATCCTTAAACAATACTAACTTATGTCTAACATAATCCATTCCAATCTTTAGGCTTATCCATATTACTGCAGTCCACTCTCATAACATAGTGAAAATGATTACCAGAGATTTAACACCATCGTCGATCCCCATATATCCTAAGATATGTTTTGTTGGTCACATTCCAAACATTCAAAGTCCTTAATCATGTATTCTCTTGAATACCTTAGTGAAAACATGAATGCAGTTAAAAGTTAACACTTTCCAAATACCAAAATCCTCAAAATTCTATATACTCAAACCATGATATCACTTAGTCCTTATATCAATCATGAGCTCATGAATAATTTAAAACATTTCATTTTCTCCTTATCCCTTCATTATGTGCATATCATCTACTTTCCAAAATATCTGAATCACTTTTCATGGTTACCAGTACATTAAATTTATTGAAAACCACAATAGACCAATACATAAATATTCTAATAAAAGTACCTCAACAACATTATTCTTGAATACCAATACATAAACACTTCAGTCCATCCACTTCAATGATTGTCCTGGAATAAGTCCTTCCTTGATTTAGAAGTAACTTTTTAGTTCGGGGCATTGAGTTGGGTAATGCCCATGTTCTCCACAAATAATACATTGAACTCCATAACAGTCTGTCACTCTATAACCCTTTTCTCCACACAGATAACATCGGTCCCTCCATTTTAGGTATTCCTCAAGGTTCTTCTTCCCTTCTTTAGAAATCTCAATCTTCCTTTCTTTATGCTCCTCAACATGCGAACATGCATAATAGTCTATCTTCCTCTTCTTTGATGAATTAGGCATACCACTAAATTTCACCTTGTTAATCATATATCGCGATGACTGATTCGGCATAATCACAATATCTTTCTCTCTTGACATTACACAATTTTGTTGCTCATAGTCACTAATTTGTCCATTGGATTCAATGTTAACCGAATTCCTTCTGGTTCCCTCCATTAACTAAAACACAAAAATAATTTTGTGAGAAGCAAAAATCATGCTAGAGAAAACAACATAGTAAAGGGGAAGTACCCTCAATATCTAACATCTTAGGTTAAATTATAAGATCTTTAGCGTAATTCTAGGACTATAACCTATATGTATACTTAACCTTAGGGACATCCCTAGACATACAGTAGAAATATCTCTAGGGATCTCACTAACGTTTTCGCATCCTAGTTTCCAAAGGTTGACTAAACCTTTCCTCTGACACCAACTGTAGAGACCCGAAGCTTAACGTACATGTACATTACATTACTTTTGCGGAATACTTAGTACAATACAAAAACACACACACAAGGACCGTAATAGTTTAGTGTCTTTGGAAACTTGGAACGTAATCTTCTAATCGTGGCGAAAGATCTTCAATATCTCCCATAAAGATCTTCCCTTTTTTTCCAACCTAAAACCTTTCTTTATATCCTGGGGAAAAGAAAACATAAAAGGGTGATCTCAAATGCTCAGTAAGGGTAAGAAAAATAAAAATCAATCACATCATATTCATAAGAACATAACTTTTGGAAATCTTAACCTGCAAAAGAGAGCATAATTTTATATCATGGGATAAATAATAGTAGTGAAATGAAATCCCAAGAAGCATAACTTAAAACATGAAACTTTTTGGCATACACACATAATCTTGGAAAATCATTTCTTGTTAGTCATGACTCATTTCCAAGACTATCTTAGTGGACAAAGTCCCTTTCTGAATCGAGTAAACCTCGTTTCAGTCCTGTTTCACTGAACCGGTATAACCTACCATTCCAGCCATGTCTATCTCATGAGATATAAAATCTTTACCCAATGCATTGGAGCGAGATATAGGTACCACCCATCTTATAATGAATCCTTTCTTATGTGTGCCACATAATCATAAATCATACATTATCGCATAACCCATGTAATAAAAATGGGATTCTTAAACAACATGACATCATAAAACAATTCATATAAGATAAAGGAATTCATAAAAATGTTTCCATCAGAACATAATCAAATCCATGTAATAATAGGGATAAAAACATAACCCTTTTATTATCTTAGATGGAAAATAATTTTGATAAAATACTTGAACTTCATTCTTGAGGAAAATATCCTTTCTACTTCAAAAACACTTTTCCTTTCTTAACATGTCATACAATTTTAAACTAAAAGAAGTTGATTAAAAATAAACTTGAATACTTGTAAAGGAAGCTTCTTGGAAATAATGTTTTAGAAATCCATTCATGCCGTATAAGTTAAAAAAACATTCTTCGTACTTTTGTCGGAAAAGTCAAAAAGTACCTCGTACGGAAAACGAAAAAAGATTCCTTTCATTTCTTTTACTAAAAACTCACCGAAGGGTAAAATTGGATTTAAAAAATTGTAGTTGGATGGAAATAATATTACATATTTATGAAACATGGATGTGGATGATAAAATACACCCCAGTAAATACTTACGAATAAACAATCTCGGATAAAAATGAGATTGTGATATTTCCCTTACCTTAGGTCCGACTTTCTTTGTAAGTGTCCGAACCTCCTGTATAATGATTTAAATCATGTTATTGACTTATTCCAAAATCATATTCATTGTTATTATATCATATATGGTCCACTTATGATTTTATATTACCCGTTCTTTTGTAAATTCATGTTAAAGTAGCATTTTGGGTAAAATCGTCTCATTTGTCGTTCGTGTTTTTAACTTGTAATTATTCATGTGATTACTTAGACCATGATTACTTAATTCCAGAATATAAAACATGATATATATATATATATATATCCAGAATATACATATATAATAAATCAGTAAATGGAAAGAAATACACCGTTCATGGAGACGGTAGTCCGTACGTACGCATGAACGCTGTTTTCGTTTCCTTATTGAATTGAATGGAATTAAGTATATGACATACATATAAATATAAATAATTCCAGTATCATTATTAGGACATATATTTCATTAGTAATTATTATATATACTTTATAATCATTCATGAATGGTTAATCATTGAGAATGAATCTCATCGCGTCGTGGAGACGGTAGTCCGTACGTACGCACGAGCGATGATATCATTCCCATAATTATTGAATTGAATTAGAGTGGATGATACAATATATCAGAATCAATATCACTTTATAATAGTCATATATGGTCATTATTTACACCATTATACTGATCCAAGTAAGGTGGTGGTGGAAAATAGATTTCACCACGGCGTGGAGACGGTATTCCGTACGTACGCACGCGCGGTGATTTCATTTTTCCGTAGGATGAATAGAAGGTGAATTAGGGTTGTTTCATATTTATAATAACATATCAGTATGTAAGTAATACTGATGTTATTACTTTATCATGAAACAACTAAAGAAGAAGAAGTTGAAGAAGAAAGAAATTGAAAAGATAGGTAATGGATATTACCTCTTCTTTGGAACGCCTCTTTGAATCCTCCACTTAGGGAACTAAGATTGGTCTTTGAAGAAGACCAGGACCTCTAGGATTATTCTAGGGAAGTGGATAAGAGAAAATGGCAGGGGTTGTCCGAGATTGAGGGCTCAATTTGGTGTGAGGAGGAGGGGGAGGAGGTGCCCTTTTATAAGGGAGGAGAGGGGCACCTTAGGAATATCTCAAAATATTATTTTATATTAAAGTCAAAATCGGTTTATAATGGTTCCAAAGGGTATTATTTCTAAGATAAAGTGGGTATGGGTCGAAATACTATCAACCAATAGGATTTAGACAAGTTTAGGGTATTATTTTATCCTTATCAATTAGATTTAACTATAAGTTAATTAATTTAACTTTTACCGTGTCTTTTTGTTTTCTTTCACTATATGGTTAGTACACTTACTATAACATGCCAAAAGAACCCCAAATTGTTTATTATTAATATATATATTCTTATCTAAGTTATTTGGCCGAACCTTAGATTTTTAGGAATAAAATAACAATTAATAATATTTTATTTTATTTAAAAACTATTTTGTGTCAATTTTGACACTATTTGATATATGATTTTTGTGAAAGTCATAACAGAATTATATGTTCGAAAAAAGATGATTAAATCAACATTAATATATCATAGTAACCTAGAAAATTAGTGGAATTCATAAAATGTCTCAGATTACATTTATTTTGGTGTTTATAACATCAATTATGTCAATATTTCATTAATAAGATAATTACTACATCATCGTTGTGTCATAAATAAAATAATTTATTTAATGTCTAAAAATTATAAATAAAATATCATTATGTAGGAAATCTTATTAGCTTTCTATTTAATATTTATAGTCGAATTTATATTATGTATAACCCCATATTAAAAATGTTTTAGTTATTAAACTTTGATTTTAACTATTTTAACTATTCATTAAATAAAATAATATTAAATGTCATAATCTAATCCAAGTGGACCTAAATGGTCATATTATATTCATAAGGTTGGTTTTGGTCGAATTACACTTATCCAATAGAATTAGGACATGTGTTAGGGTAATAGTAATATCATATTTACCCTTAGTTACCCTATTTACTTTTAACCGTGGTAAAAAAAGTAAAAAGTTACTATTCACCAAAAAATTATTTTCATCTCATTGAACCACATTTTAGTCCTTGATATTAACTGTGTCTCTCGGATTTTCGAAATTCCATTCACAAAAGCGGTAAAATTAAGTTTTATGCAAAATTCAGTTTTTAACCTACCACTTAGTGGTTTCACTATTCATCGAAATTGAAAGTTTTCAGAAAAATACCAAAATTTCACCCTAGGCTAATTTCGGTATTCCGAATCCAAAAATGAAGTCCATTTTGAAAGATAAAATTTATAAAATTTCAAAAAGTGGTTATTACTATTCATAACGGCTAGTTTTAATAATATTTTAATAGCATATCGTTGTTTAGTGAAACTCAGTATTGCGTACTACACACGCTATCGAGGAAGGTTGTGATTGCGTGTAATGCAAGGAAAGTCAAGGATGCGTGTTGTGCAAGCTCCTTTTGGTGTAGCGTACAACACAAGACATTAATAAAATTAAAAAGAATATTTTTCATAAAATCTCGGGCTGTTACAAGGGGAACTTTTTGAAGTTCTCAAAAAATCAAATTATATTAAATTAATTATGAATAAAAATGTAAAAACTTTTATAATGATAGAATAAATAACTTTCATGTTTATTAATATAGTTAAATTTATTATAAAAGTATTAAGTAACTTTTTAAAATCAAAAAGGATATTTTTTTAATTAAATAATTTTATTATAAGGTTTTATTTAAAAGTTTAATTTATAAAATTTAGAATTATAATTTAAAAAAATAATTTCACTTTTTAAATCACCATATAAAAATTTTATTGATGTTAAATGTTTTTTATTTTTCATAAAATATTGATTTTTTAGTGAATAGTGAAAAATAAATATTTTTATAAAAATGTTATTTGTTTTCAATAAATTTGGTAACTTAAAAGACATGTTACGTTTTGAATGTGATTTAAAGTAACATAATCATTATTTATATATATTTAATACACTTAATTAATTTTGAATAAACATGATATTAGGGTTTAGTATAAGTTTATTTTGGCTTTAAAACAATTTTATTGTTCTGAAAACTGTTCTAAAGTGCATAGTGTTTCTCCATTCCAAATTATGTTAATACCAAATGAGAGATGTTTTAAAAAAATTATAGATTATATATCAATAAATAGAAATTTTTATTAATAAAATGATTATTATTATTCCAAAAATTTATATATAATCATATTGTTTCTACAAATTACACTTCTTAAAAAACCAATTTTTCCTCGCATTTGTGAGTTTTATTTTAAATTCGAATTTTCCACGTATATGTATTGAAATTAGTGAAATATAGTCCATATTTTGAATTAAAATAATTTATATTTATGTAAATTAAAACTAAATTTTTGAAGAAAATGAATAGTAAAAATTGTAAAAATTAATTATAGTGATTAAGGTGAAAACAGATATACTGAAGGGTTAATCTATGAAGATAAGGGCTTAAATGAAATAGATAATTTTATGAAATATTTTTTATAGCCATATTTAGAAATTAACAGTTATAAGGCTTTATAATAGTCTATTTAAGATCCTTTTTCTTTTAAAAAATGTGGGTACACCTTTTTCATTTAAAAAGTTGCAAGTGTGTCACTCACCTCACTTATAAAAGGCCACTCTCTCTCTTCTCTTCTTCACAACATTAAATCAATTTTATTTGGAAAATAACTAACCCAATACCTTAATAAATTCCATAACCATGACATATATCCACTATTGATAAAAAACTATATCTTTATATATAATTTTATGCTTACCACAAAAGGTTGTCTAAAGAAAAGGTATCATTCTTAACTGATATTTTATTTTATTTCTTCATCCATACCCTTAAAATAATATTCAATTATTCTTACATATTAAGAAAATAAAATACTATATATTTATATTTTATTATTTTAATTTCATAACCTAAATCAATATCCTCTTTCATAAAATGGGATATTAAATCATCATTTATGAGAACGATGGACTACCGCCTTGAAAATCGATGTCATTTGTTTTCAATTGTCTCTATCATCTTGTAATAATAATGGGATTAAATTGTATAAATATATATGATATTTTTAACATATTTATATCACTATAATTATGATATCTCATATACCTCTTTTCTTTCCATTATGTGGGGGATGTTACAATGTCACTTGTGCGTACCACCGACTACCTCCTCATGAAGCAATGTGATTCGTTTTTCACTAACGCGTTACATGGAAGGTAATAAGGATAGTTTTAGTTTATATGTATTATATAAATTAAATACTTAAAATATTCAGGAAATATTTATCATTTTTAAATTATAATAAATCTATTTATTTATTATATTTAAAATTGATAGTATTATTCATGCATATGTGTGGACTACCACCTTCATAAAGTGATGTGACTCATTTTTCATCACTAAATCAAATTTACGATAAATAAAAGTATATTTAAAGAACAAATATAGTATTCATGTTATTATTATAACTATATAAAGATAAAATAGTACATTTTTTCTTTCTATAATAATCATTGAAAATGGAAATGTTACTCAAGAATATGTGTGACCTACCATCTTCATGATCGCAACGTGGTTCATTTTACATAACCATCACTCTTGGTTTATTTTAAAAATTATAGTTGATTTATAAATTACATAATTATTTTATGATAATTATTTAATGATAATTATTTAATGATAATTATTTTGGAGATGTTGAAATAACGACCATTTTGACCATATTCAACCTACTGAAGTCATTTTTGGACATCTAAGCCAAATGTCATTAAAACATATGTTGTGAACTTAATTGTTTAAGTAATTGTATATAACATGGTAAAATTTGAAATAAAATAAATAATAAAGTTTAAAAGTTTTATTAATAAATTAAATAATTAACATTAGTTTATTATTTGATAAGATAAAGAATGATTGTGACAAATCAAACTCATGGTAAAGGAATTCTCATTAAAAAATCATATTTTAAAATTTTCCTTCTAACTATATTTATCTTCCACGTTCAAGTTTTTAAAATTATTTTTAAAAGTAATTATATGTACATGAATTTTTTATAAATGAAATTTTTTATTTCATTCAATTTTTTTCAAAAAAATATCTTTTTATAAAAAATTTGAATTTTTTTAAAAACAAGAAAAGTAATGTTCTATTTTAACATATATGACAATAATTAGTTTTCCTGTAATCTTAACCATTATTTGAATTCATGATTACTTTAAAATATTTCATTTTTTATTCAAACAAATCCACTCTTTCCCATTTTTTTGCATTTTGGTATTTCAAAGGGGGATTTAAAAGAAAATTTTACTTTGACATCCAAAATTGATTTTCATATGAGTTTAAAAGAGTATTTAAAATTTTTTATGATAAAAATATGTAAAAGAACAAAAAAAATTATTCATGATATGAAATTTGAGAATTATAAGAGACATGGGTGACCCTGATACAACTTATATGATGGGTGTTCCTAGATATCACTAGGTGTGACCAATATAGATTATATGATGGGTGTTACTAGATAGAACTCAAATGAATTAGGTAATGTTCCCCATATTAAAAGGAAAGAATGAGGCAGTTTAAAAGGTTTTCTCTTATGGATTTAACTGGGCTCCAGTTACTTTTGGAATGGGTTTAAAATAGGTTATGAATGTGATGCCCTATATTTCGAAAAAAGGGTTTTGATTTTCATTCTATGGTTTTTAATAATTTATTTTGTGAAAAATTGTGTTGTCAATGTTAAAACAATTTATTTTTTTTTCTAAAAAAACATTTAGATAAATGTAACAAAATTTCATGGGATTTTATTTTTTTCAATAGATTTTCATTTTTTATTTATTTTTTATGTACCCTTTTGAGATTTTTTCTCATTCTATGTTTTAAAAAAATTTCATATGGTTTATGGATGGGTAAGTAAAAGTAATATGTATCGTTAAAATTCATGAATATTTTCCTAGAAAAAAATCATGCTTCGTTTTAAATGTTTTATATTATGGTAAAAATGAATACTAATTGGATATTTCCACTTTCTAATTTATGTTTTTTGTTATTTATGAGTTATGACCTAATTTTATAAATATCTTCTCCTAAAAATATCCTCAAATGTAAGAGAATAAATTATTGACTTAAACCACAAAATTGTGTATTTTTTAGGGTTGGGTCATTGTAGTTGGCATCATAGGTCGGTTTAGATGAATTTATATGTTAGGATAATAATAATAATAATATTTCATTAAATTATTTTTCATTAAGGATAATTTGAAATGATATATCACTTAAATATTACCATGTTGCTTCATCTAAAATATGTTTGTTCATAATGGTTTTCCACACAAAAACATGGAAGGTATAGTGGGAAGACATCAAGAAGAAAATATCCTTCCAAATAAATATCCTGATATGGTTGGAATTGGATATTACTAGTTTGTTTAAGTGATGGGTCAATTGAAAAAAATCTATAAATAATGGTTTTGTCCATGCTAGGGATCAACAAGATCTACCCTAGAGGGACATGTCAGTGGGGGAGTATTTCTTGAGAAACAAAATCCCCCATTTTTCAATGTATAATATGAACCTGTAGTAGATAAAGAATGGATCAGTTCCCTAGAGATGATATTTAATGTTATGGTATTTTTGGAACATTAAAAGGTAACCCTTTCCATGTATCAGTTTGAAGGTAATGTTGATCGATGATGAAATTTGGGTAAGAATACCATGGAGAATGATTTTCTTGATTCCATATAATAGGAATAATTTAAGGATATTTTACTTGAGAAATATTTATATAAGATTCATCGACTCTGAATAAAAAAAATTCATTGAATTTGGGAAACATTGAATATTTTGTAGTTACATATGAACAAATCTTGACATTATTGTCCAAGTATGTGAAAGATTTTATTTCAGATACTTGTAGTAAAATCATTAGATTTTAATCAAAGTTGAAACCGAGTTTATGATTATTTTTATCCACACTATAATTTAAAATTTATGATTAAGTGGTTCATTATGTTGATAAATTTGATATAGAGTTTGCGGACATGTATGTTCCTCAATATGACAGCAGTAAGAAAAAGCCAAGGTAGAAAGAAATAGATAAGAAGAAAGCTAAGTTTGAAGGTTACCACCAAAATATTTCAAGTGTGGTAAAAAATGTCAAAGAATGTTTGACAGGATATGAAAAGTGTTCCTATTGTGGTTAGTTTTCTCATAGGGCACGTGACTGCAATGAAAAGAGTTCTAAACAAACAAAGAATGGGTAAGATGATATCCATCCAATTTTTAGGTGTTTAAGTTGAAATGATTTGGGTCATTATGATAATATCTATCAAAAGATTGTTGCACGATATGGAAATCATGATGATCAAAAATAGAAAGGTGTATAAAAGTAATTTTCTACAACTATTAATTATGTTGTAACATCGATTGAAGTGGTAACAGTTAAAATATGTGTTTACTCAAATTATGCTAGTTATCTGTTTGACTTAGAACAATATCATTCATTAATTTCAACAAAATTTTCATGTAAAATGAGAATATCACCACATGAAAAGTAGATATATTTTTTTGTGAAAACTCTTGGTGGAAATATTAAATCAACCAAGATTTATAGGAATATTTCTATTGTTATCAGTGGGAAGGTCTTTCCTGTAAATATTATTTAATTTTCAACAGTATGTTGTGATATCATTTTTTATATAGATTTAATTTCAATTTATCAAGGTAAAAAAGATGTCGAAGCTAATAATTTTATTTTCAATTATTTCATACCTTTCATAACTTAAAAAAAGTTGAGAAATTGATTATAGATGGTAGTGAAATTTACCTAGCTTGTATTATTGACAATAAATAAATTGTTCAGATTTTTTCTGTGTAAGTAGTGAATAAATACATTTATGTATTTTCTAGTGATTTAAATGGTTTTATTCATGATTTGGAGGTTGAGTTTATTATTTAATTAGTGCTTTGTGTTAAGTCTATTTCTAAATCCCTTTATTAATTGGATCATATGGAAATTTTATAATTAAAAAATTAATTGCATGTGTTTTTATAAAAAGAATCCATTCACCCTTTCACATCACTATAGGGTGGTCCTATTATATATTTTTAAAAATAAATATGGTTCAATGATACTTTTCATTAATTATCGATCCTTGAATAACATCATTGTAAAGAAAAAAAGTTCTTTGACTCATATAGATGATTTGTCTGATCACATCCAGGGAGCTTAGATTTTTCAAAAGTTGATCTAAGTTCTAGGTACCATCAACTAAAGATGAAGGGGGAAGAAATTATGAATACTACATTTCAGAAAATATATGTGCACTATGATTTAGTAGTTCTATTTTTATGGTTGTCCATTTCACCTACTCAATTTATAAACCTTATAAATAAGGTTTTCCATGAGTTATTAAATAATTTTTTGTTTTTATTGATGAAATTTTGGTATATTATTAAATTTATTAGGAATATGAAAATATTCTATGGATTATCTTATAATACCTTAATGAAAAGAAATTGTACGTAAATTTTAGTAAGTGTGAGTTTTTTTTTTCAAAACATTTATTCTATTTAACATATTGTTTCTAAATATTTTATAACTCCTGAACCCGCTAAAATAAAATTTGTTGATGAATGTAAAATAACCTAAAATATCATGGATATTCATAAATTTCTTTGAATAAAAGGTTAGTACTTGAGATATGTCGAAAACTATTTCCTTTTTTCTAACCCACTAACTGAATTAACTCGAAAAGGAGTTAAATTCATCTTGAAAAAATAACGTGATGATTGTTTTTAGGAATGAAAAAGAAGATTGGTGAATTATCTAGTCTTGAACATGCCTCCAAGAAATGTTGAATTTGTCATATACAATGATTCTTTATTGAATAAACATGGTTGTTTCATGAGGTATAATGATCAGATAATTTCTTATTCTTCCTGTCAATTGAAATCTCAATAGTTAAATTAACCTACATGTGATTTTGGAATTAGATAATATTTTTTATTTAAATATTTATAGCCATCATTTATATCTATTAAATATTGAAATATATACTAATAATTAAAATTTAAAGTATATATTCACTCAAAAATAGTTGATAAATAGATAGAGAATATAATTGTAATTGATCAAGGATTATGATTTCATGATTCATTACCTTATCAAAAATTGAAAACAAGTGATTGATGGTTTGAGTTATAAAAATAATGATATATTAACCATGTTAGGTTTGGAACATGACCCTTTGGTTAATAATTTTATGAATATTTTCCTAGATGTTTTTATTGTAGGTACATCCTCTATTTTTTTGGTTTAAGTGCAATGTACATGGTTAGAAATAATTAAGCAGGCTTGGAAGGGGGATAATGCTTTATAGGAAATGGTAGAATCTATTAAAAAGGGTAACTTTCATGAGTATAATGTTGAAAAATATGGTTTTATCTAATTTCAAAAAATATTATGTGTGGCCTAGGATTCCTAGTTGAAGAATGATTCTTTGAGTGAATCTTATAGTAATCTATTTTATGTTCATCTCGGTAGTATTAAGATGTAATAAGATCTTCTAGATTATTATAGGTGGTATAGTATGAAAATAGATATTACTAAAATTACAATGATATGATTGAATTTTCTATAGGTAAAATTATAATAACAATTAAAAAATGGAATGTTTTAACCTTTACTACTGCTGAAGTTTAAGTTTGAAAATATATCCACGGATTTCATGGTCGTAGTACTAAATTATTCTAAAGGTGACAATGTGATTTGGTTTATTGTTGATAGATCATCTAAATTCAAGAATTTACATCCCACTAGAGATAATATGTCTTTATTTTGTATTTCTCGATTGTATCTAAAGAATATTGTAAGGTTATATGGAGTGAATCTCTTAATTTCATCATACCATGATCCTAGGTACACATCTAAATTTTGGAAAGGTCTTCAGAAATAATTGGGTACTAAATAAAATTTTAATACCACTTTTAATCTTGAATATGATGGAAAATAACAATTTAGAACATGGAATATATGTTTTGTTCGAGTTCAAAAGATTATAATGGATGTGGCGATCATCATATTTCTTTGGTTAGGTTTTTTTATAAAAAATATTTTTCAATCCAATATAAAAATGGAACATTTTGAATAATTATATGGAAAGAAATATAGAACACTATATTTATGGGATGAATTAGAAGAAATGAATTTACTGGTACCATAGTTAGTAAAGGTAATTGATGAGAAGATGCAGTTGATTTATAAACATATAAGGATGGCTCAGAGCTGGAAGAAAATGTATTCGAATAATAGAAGGAAAGATCTTTCTTTCGAGGTAGGTGATCTTGTTTTTATTAAAGTATCAACATTTAAATGTTTTCTATGTTTTAGTAAAAAGTGAAATATAATTCCACGGTTCATTATACCATATTAAATCATTGAAAAAATTGGAATAATTTTCTATTGAGTGGATTTTCCCCTGAGTTTATCAAAGGTACACAACATTTCTCATTTTTCAATATGAAAGAAATATGTTCCAATTTAATCTCATGTTTTGAGAAATGATGTAATTTAGTTGGTAGACAATATTACTTATGAGGGATAACTTTTTTAGATTCTTGACCATGGAGATCAAGTGTTACAGAATAAGGTGATTCACTAGGTTATGTTTTTAATGGAAATAACTTATGGTTGAAGTGGAAAAATATGAATATGAAATGATATGATATAATGATGTCCCCAAATGTTTAATAATTGAATGAAATTATGTGGAAAATTTTTCAAAAAGGTAGAAAAATGTAAAAACCAATTTAATGATAGAATAAATCACATTCATGTTTATTAATATATTTATATTCATTATAAAAAATATTAAGAAATTTGTTAAATAAAAATGGAATAGTTATAATTAAACTCATTTAATATTAGGTTTTGTTTAAAATTTTATTTTCTACATTTTAGAATTTTAATTTGATAAAATTAATTAATTTTATGAAATTACAATATCAAAATTTATTTAGGGTGAAATATTTGTATTTTAAAAAAAATTAGTTTAAGTTAATAGTTAAAAATACCAATTTTAGTGAACAAATTATTTATTTTCAAAATAATCAGTAATTTAAAACTATTATTATACTCTAAATATGATTTAAATTGACATATGTACTATTTAATTATATTTAGTACAATTAATTAAATTTTATTCAACTTTATATTTGATTTTAGTATATGATTTGTTTTTCAAAAAGAAGTTTTCTATAAAATGTTCTAAAGTTCATAATATTTCTCCATTATTAATTAAAATAAAACTTGATCAGGAATATTTTTAAAAATATTATTAGATTATATATAAATAAATATTTATTTTATTTTATACAGTGATTATTATTATTCATAGAGTTAATATAAAATCATTTGTTTCTTAAAAAATACACTTCTTTAAAAACGTGTTTTCTTCGCATCTACTTGAGTAATTTTAAATTAAAATTTTCTAATTATGTGGATTTAATTTGGTAAAATAGATAATATATTTTTAACCGAAATAATTTTTATTTTCTAATATCCTAAAATAATTTTATCACGTTTATGAATGTTTAAAAAATAAAAATTAATTACTATAGTTATGGTCAAAAAAGATTTACCGGGGGTCTAAAATGAAGAGGCAAAAATAACTATTTTTTTAGAAAGTCTATTTTATTGAAATATTTATAAATTATTATGTATAAGGATAAAAATGTTCAATTTTTTATCCTTGTGGAATGTGAAAAATGTGGGTAAACCTTTTTTCCAAAAATTATAAATGTGCCACTAACATCCCTTATAAAAGGACACCCCCTATTCTATCATTGTCACACCTTAACATATCACTGGATCATCTAATACCTATAGAAATACCTTACTAACTTACCTCCATATGACCTAGGTCCCTTAATTTTGTTCATAAATCCAACCTAATAAGTCTTTTCGTGATTACCTAAGGAGGTTTTCTGAAGAAGAGGTATCATGATTAACATAGCTTTTTATTTTACTTCTTCTCTCACCTCCTTCAAATATTCTCCATTTATGATTATATAGAAAAAAACCGTATATACCATACAATTAGATTTTATTAAGTTTTTTAAATAACCTAAATATAACTCTTCTTCCATCAAATGGGATACAAAATCATTATTCATGTGTACGGGGGATTATCGCCCTACAAACCAATGTCATTTGTTTTCCATCATCACCTATCATGATTGTTATAGTGATGGAATTAATGTATATATGTAATATTTGTAACATATTTATAATTTTTGATATATTATACCACATATACTTTATTACATTCCATTCATTGGGGGATACAATAATGTCACTCATGTATACGACATACTACCACCTCACAAAGCAATGTGATTCGTTTTCACTAATTTTTTAAATGGAAGGTACTAAGGTTAAAGTTGATGAATATATGTTATATAAATTAAATTAATTTTATATTAATGGAATATTTATCATTTTTAATATTTAGTATATCATTTTATTTCATACACTGAGAAATGATAATGTTGTTCGTGCGTGCGTTTGGACTACCACCTCCACTAAATGATGTTACTCTTTTATCATCAAAAAATCACAAGGGTTATGTATAAAATCATATTTAAAGAAATAAAATTTTATTTAAAATATTATAATAATTTGGGAAAGATAAAATAATATATTTCTTATTTCCATAATGATTATTGAAAAATGGAAATGTTACTCACACGTATATACGACCTACCATCTCTTTAATCGTACCATAGTTAATTTTTCATAACCATCATTCATGATTGATTTCTAAAATTATAATATATGTTTAAATATGAAAATTATTCCATTATTATTATTCTTAAAATTTTCAAATAATGATATCTTCAACCATAGTCAACCTACTTAAGTCATTTTTAGACATATAATCCAAATATCATCAAAACATATGACGTAAACATAGTTCATTATGTAATTTTACATATAAGGTAATATGTTATATAAAAATAAATATACACTTGAAATTTTTTATTTAGAAATTAAATAATTAACATAATTCTATTATTACTAATTATTAATAATGAGTGTGAAGAATCAAACTCTTTGTAAGGGATTTCACTTTTAAAAAAATAATCTTTTAAATTTTTACTTCATATTCTCTTTATTTCCCATATTCATGTTTTCAAAATGATTTTTGAAATTATTATTATGGAAATGAGAGTTTTATAAAGGAATGTTTTGTCTTTTTACAAATTTTTACAAATAAGGAACCTTTTTAAGGAATGTTTGACTTTCTTAACAAATAGAAAAAATGATCTATTTTAACATACAAAAACAACAATGAATTTTTCCTCCGTTGCAACCATTTTTTTGTTTGAATTCATTGAAAATATTTTAGGTTTTATTCAAAGAAAATCCCTCGTGACCTTTTTCTAGGTATTTGGTTAATAAAATGGTCTCTAAAAGAAAAGTGTATTTTATTATTGAAAATGGGGTTTTAAAAGAAAATGTTATTTTGAAATGAAAAAATTGATTATCATATGAGTTTAAAAGTTTTTTTCTAATGTTTTATGGTAGAAAAAATTGAATGAATAAAAAAATATTCCTCATGTGGAATATAATAATTATAATGGAAACAGGTGAGCTCAATACGTCTTATATGATGGGTGTGCCCGTATAGTGTTAGGTGATCCTGATACAATTAATACGATGGGTGGACCCATATTGCATTAGGGGAGCATGATATAGATTATAGGATGGGTGAATCCAAATAATTCTATAATGAATTAGGTAATGTTACTTTTCATAACAAGAAATAATTAGGGAGATACTAAAGGTTTTCTCCTATGGATTTAATGAGGCACTAGTTATTTCTGACATAGGTTTAAAATGGGTTGTAAAGGTGATTCTCTAAGTTGACAAAAATGGGTTTTTTCTTGATATGGGTTTTAATTATTATATTTGACTATAAAGTTTTTTTCTGGTGAAAATAGTTTATTTCTTTTTTATCAAAATACATTGAGATAAAGTTAAAACATTTCATGGGTTTTCATGTTTTTTATTGGACTAACATTTTTTCCATTATTTTTATGTCGTTTACAATTCCTTTGGTGCTCAAGACACATTTTAAATTTTTTTTCATAGGATTTATGGATTGGTAAGGGAAAGGAATAATTCAAGTTGTAATTCATGAAAATTTTAAATGAAATAAAATCATGATTTATTTAAAAAAAAATTATTATGGGAAAAAGTATACTTATTGTAAGTTACCAATTTTTAATTTATGCTTTTTATCTATGAGTTATGAATTAATTCCATAAAACTATATAAATGAAAATATTTTCAAATATAAGATAATCAATTCATGAAAAAAAACCCAATATTATGTAATTTTTACCATCTGATCTTTATAAAAATGACTCTAAATGTATAGGTATTCAAAGAAATGGTAATATAGGATTTTAATACCATAAAGGGTTGTATATTTTTTTTAAAATGTTTACATTGGCCCATAAATGTCCTTGCTATGAAATTTCAAAACATATCATGTCCCCCTTGCCTTATTTAAATATTTTTATGATTTTTAAATGATTTAATAGAATATTACCTTGATAGAATATCATTATTGTAAATTTTTTACTATATTCATTTCTTTTAAAATAAAAGACATAATGGAAAAGTTATAATTTAAATATAATATTTTAACATAACACCAATACCTCGTATACACCTATAAAATTATTGAAACATTACAAATTACTCAAATTATTTGGATTTTTATATTTTTAATATCATTTACTATACTTTTCGATTAATTGAATAAATAGTTTTTTGACACTGTGTAAATATTTAAGGTGATTATATAAAACCTAATAAAATTATAAATTAATTAACACTATGACTATAATTTCATTATGGAAAAAAAATATTATTATTATTAATTCATAACTAGTTTATTTTCCTAGGTGAACACAAAAAGTACATTCAAAATTAAGAATGTGAAATTTTTAAACTTTCTTTGATTTAAATAATATTTAAATAATTTTCATGGACAAGTTTCCATTAAAGAAATAAATTTCAACAATAATGTGATAAGGGTTAAATTATATTTATATAATAATAATTACAATGAAGAATTATGGCTTCATGATTTATTTTTAATCTAGAATATCTTGATTTACCCATTACTAAACTGATAAATTTTATTACTATAACTATTCATAATGAATAAAAATAAAAGGTGTCTATTTACTAAATTTTAACCTCCTGATTAAAAATATAGAATAAATTTTATCAAATTCAATACTTATAAGTGGTAGAAATTAATTTAAAAATAATAATGAAAAATGCGATGAAAACCGCTCTTTAGAAAAATATATATTTAATCATAAAACCTGATGTACTTTTATCCCAATCCTAGAAAAATATAAAATAACTTTTAGTAAATTTATATATATATATATATATAAGATATTAATTTCATTAATATATTTTACCAATAGTTATTAATTTAATTTATTAAGGGAAAAAACTCATTTCACGCAAAATAAACATATTTCTAGAAATAAAATTCCTTTTAATGTATAGATTATTTTATACCAAATGAAAACAGAAAAGTAGATTCCATTGAACTGAATCGGATTATTTAGAATATACGAGCTCTATTTTTTACTTTGGAACCATTTTAAATAAATAGTACTTTTTTACATGCTTGAAACAAAAACAAAATTTTCCATTGAAAAAGTGTAATTATATTCCACTATTCACTAGAAAATCACTGATTTCATAAAAATACCAGAAATTTACATTAATATAATTTTGATATGATTATTTTAAAAATATATAGTTTTGTTAAATAAAATATTTCAAAGTTTCAAAAAATAAATATAATATTTTCTCACAAAAAAGAAATAAAAATCACTTTTAATGAAATCTATTTTTTTAATTATAACATAAATATACTAAAATTGGATATTAATTTTATAATAATTAATATATAAACCTATATATACTTTGATATTTTTATATATCTATTTAATTAGTTAATAGTATTCATACCTTCTAATTTAATAACTATTTTATATAATAAAATTTTAATAATATATCATGATTTTTTTAAACTTGGTTTACATGTAACGTAAGATATCAAATAACTAAAATTAATTGAAGATAAATATTTTCTAAAATCATGGGGTGTTACATGAATAGACAATGTTAAAAGTAAATACTACTAAGAATCATATCAATGTAGCACTAATAAGAGAAAATAGTTATATGGATAACCAAATGAATTATTTTGGATTTCAAATAGGGGATCATTTTTCTTCAAGGAGTCTTTAGGGAATGAAGTTATAAGGCTTAGAAAGAAATTAAAACTATGATCTATGCACATTGGGTTTTTTGAATTTCTGAAAAACATTAATGCTGATCCTTATCATTAAGAATTTATATCAATCCTCTTTAAAGTTCAAGATGTGTTCTATATCTCTTTATTGAGGAAGTTCATGATAGAACCAATGCATGTGCCCGCCTATAAGGAAATAAAATTAGTACCTGATTAATCATTTTTGGATGATTCTATCTGGATTCTTGACACTAGATATTATGTTTTTTATAATCATAAAACTTGATTAGGGTTGAGACCCTGACACTAACATCATAAAATTTTGTCGTGTTATATTAAATTGGACTAAGATACAAAAAATCACATCCCTAAGGGGAGAATAATTAGGTAGTCTTTATAAAATAGACACATACTTAGATATTCAATTAAAATTTAATACATAAATAAAAACATAATTTTTTTAGAATAACTTTATTCCATCTATTGTACCCTTTCATATAAGTCATTATACAAATCATGGAATCCTAGGGAGAGGAAACCAAATAACGGTGATCTCAAATTCAAAGGTTTAAGTACAATATAAAATATCATGAATCAATAAGAATAATAAATATGGTAAGGTAATTAACTAAAATCACATTCCAAATAAATATCTAGAAAATGAAGAATCAATATGGAAGGATAAATAATTTAATACACATTCCATTTAATCAATAAACTTAAAAATAAATTCATTCATATATAATCTCATAGATAAACTATCATGGACAATAATAACATAATATCGAATGAAGGAAGTGATTAATTATTGGTTTCCATGTTACCCAATAATATTATACCTTTACCATTAAGAGTATTTCTTTAAAAAGTCCCAACCTATTTCCTACATGTCCAAATAATTATTCATATATCAAATAATCAATTCATTTCAAAAAAATTCCTTATCATAAAGTATCCACATAGAGTAAAGGATGCATATTTATCTATATTTCCCCAATTAATAAAATAACATTAAAATTAAACACCATATGTAAAAATGGTATAAATTTTAGAAATAATAATATCTATCACAAAAGAATATAGATATATAATATAAATATAATTCCTAATGAAAATTTATCAAAAGAATGTGATTATTTCAAGAACATAATCTCAAAATAAAGTGAGATTGTATAATAACTTTTACAACATGGAAAATTTCAAGTCAAATCCTCTTGGATAAAATTATTTAAATTGAAGCTTAAAATTCTATTATGAATAAATTATTAATCAAATTACATATTAAATGGGTATTATATACACCAAATATAATTACATTTTTTCATAATAACTAATAAGTCTCAATGGAATGTAAATTGAGACGAAATCCCTTACCTTACACTACATTTTGGTTGAATGTGATTTAAATTATGTATAGTGGTTTTAAATACATTATTAAATTATTCTATAACCATATAAATATTTTTTATATCACACGCGATCCTTTTATAACATCTTAGAACCTTTCATTAATGATCCTTAATTATTTTCATTGTTTTGTGCATTAACTGCCTTGTTTTTTCATATGTATTTTATCATGAAAGATCTGTTTATTGTTCTTATTATATAGTTTCATCATATCTAAAAATTATTATGAAATAATTATAATATTTATACACCGATAATTCTTTAAAAACCAAGCATGAATGAAGGTTATGAAAAATTAAGTGCGTTATGATCATGGAGAAGGTAGGTTGTATGTACACATGGGTAATGTATTCCATTTCTCAGAGATCGTTATGTAATGGGTATAAGTAATATTTTATCTTTAAATATTAATAATAATGTCATATATACCATATTGTTTATTTAATTTTAAATATATATATATATATATATCATTCATGTGGTGCGGTTATGAAAAGAGAGTCACGTCACTTCACGAAGGCGGTAATCAACATGTATATGAATGATGTTAGCATCTTTATGTGTAAAAAATAAAATTATAATTTATATTTTAAGAAAGATGAATATTTCATGAATATAATAATTATTTCATGTATATAACATATAATCATTTCCATTATTTCATATCACCTTCCATTTAGAGAGTTAGTGAATGACAAATCAATTCATTTCACAAGGTGATAATCCATTGTACACATGAGAAATGTTACCGTATCACCAAAAGAATGAAGGGTAAAAAATATATATGTGATGTAGTGAAATAGTTATAATTATATGATAAATATAATAGATATAATTCATATCCATTATTATACCCCACCTTTATAGGTTGTAATGGAAAAACTAATAACATCGGTTCGCAAGGTGGTAGTTCATCGTACACACAAACGATGATTTCATAACCCATGTGATCGATGTCTGTGTGTTTGTAGGTCATAAAATTAATAGAAAAATATCTTAGTATATGTAATATACTTATTTTATTATATAATCACGGATAATAATATTTCAAGGAGGTGGATAAGGGACTAAAATAAAAACACTTATTGAAGAACATTACCTCCTCTTTGGGAATTTTCTATTATTTTTCACTAAAACATTCAATGTTTGGAATTATTCCAAAACATTGGATTATTGGATGAGGGGAGGGAATATATGGAGTAAATTTTTCATGTTTTTTCTGAACCAAATTATTTTAATATTTGAATAAGAGGGGGGTGAGTTTCTATTTACAGTTCAGGAAGAGTGACATTGTTGTAAATACTCAAAAATATTTTATATTGGGAGGTATCCCTTACCACATGCTCCACAAAATATGAATAATAATATAGGTTTGGGTTTATTTAATATTTAAAAACCACCACCACACATAAATAAACACATTTTAATCATTTTTTCCTTAACTCCCATGTTTCCAAACTTCTACCTTTTTGGGTTTTCACGATGGTAATAAGTTTTCTAAAGTATGTAATTTATCATTTAAGGCAAAATTTAATTGAAACTTTTTATAAAATTTATACCCAATGATACTATATATGATATCAACTTATTAAAATACAAATCTCATGTGTATTGTAAATTAATTGTAACATAAGATCATGTAATGCGAAAACCCCCAGCTTTAACCCAAATCACAACAACAATGTTTTTACTATTTAGGAGTCAATATGTTCATTATAAAATATTAATTGGAGAATTAATAGAAAATAGTGGATATTTTTTCATTTAAAAATCACTTAGATTAATATACATTTTTTAGTAATTTCAAATCATTTATAAAATAAAATTTATCATAAAATAACATTAGGGTCAATTTTGACATTAATCATTTAAATTGAATTTTAAAAAATATAAATACATTGATGGAATTCAAATAATTTTTTTCCAAACCTATCTTACACAATATATTCATCTAAAAAAATAATTAAACACATTAATTTATTAAATTTACTTGACTTTTAATATTTTTAGTATCATTTATTTTAGTTTATTATTAAATAAATAATTACTGTGTGGACATTTCAAAAGTTTTTTAAGTAACTAATTTAAATCTAAAAATTAAAGAAAAAAATTTAAGATAAAAAAATCATTTATATTTCAAAATCATATGCCTAAATGAACTAATTTTTCCCTATACAAAATAATTATAGACATTAAAATCAAGGAAGGTTCTTTTTTTATATTTTTCTTTATATAACTTATTATATATGTTAAATTCATTGAATATTATTCCAATATCACATAAAATAGATTTTAAGGTCATTAGGGATAAATTATGGCCAAAACGTCAGTGTTTTACAACTTGGTATGTCATTTTACTACTTATATTCTATGTTTAACCACTTCGTAAAATTGTTTTTACCTTAATCATTGTAATTACTTTTTAATATGTTAACGAATAATTTTTTTAAATTAAGTTAACCTTATTAGAAAATAAAAATTATGATAATTCCACATATTTAAACCATTTTTGTAAATTAAACTAACATATGTGGAAAGATTAATTTAAAACTACTCTTGCATACATAGTGAGAAAGAAGGTTTTTAAAGTTAAAATGTTCAAAATTCTATGATGTATTTATATCAACATTCAATATCAAAAAGATTCCAATGACCAATATTGGATTAATATATGAATATTTAAATTATTTTTATTTTAAAACAAATTCAAAATAAAATTTATCATTATAAATAATTTAAATGAAATGAAATTTTTCAATTAAAATTCTTTATTTTTTATTATTCATCAAAAAAATGAAACTTCTCAAAAAAATATTAAAAATTAACTTGGGGTTAATTTAAAAATAATATTTATAAATTTATGTTTATTTTTTAAAATAAATCTTCTAATTTATTAAAAATTAATTTAATATTATGTTTTTCAACAAAAACTAAACCATCCTTTAGAAAAATATAGTCTCTCTGAAAATATCTCTTTTTTCTTTTAAATGATACTTATTTTTATTTATAATAAATAGATTACCAATAAATGTGTGTAAAATATGCATTTTTAAAATCTTATTAATCCTTTTCATACCCATCATTCCAATGTTTAAGTGATAAATATCATATTAAATAATAATATAAATAGTATTTTGTTGTTTGGTAAAAATCAATCTTGAGAGTAGTGCAAGCTATTGAAGAAATTAATTGTTTTGTGTAACAAAAGCTAAAATTATCATTGCATGTAATGAAAGATAAAATCAGTGTTTCATGCATTATGAGATATATAATTTATTTAATTTATTTAAAATAGTAAGTATATCATAAAGTCTCTTGATATTATATTCCCTTCTATGATTGGGGTTACATGTCATATACAATATCAAATATAATGTTTTTATTTTAGAATATATGGGCGTCACATTATTCCCACCATAAATAAATTCCATACTAAAAAATTAATTGTGATATAGGTAATCTAGAGATTGATATTTATAATTTATTTTAACTTCCTTGGATTTTTAGCCAGGTCAAAATTCCCTCCTGTTTTGAATCTTTCAAATAGTGGTTATGTCCTATTGTTTATCATGGATCAGAACCAAATTATGAGATTTCTATCTGTTTTATATCAAGTTTTTTCATGAGTTTCATGCTTTAGACAAAGACTTGTGTTTTTAGAAGAGGTTTCAAGAGCATCGTAGGCCAGATGGCCAATTTTAAAATGGTAGGTTAGGGTATAGAATTTAGGTTAAACCATGAAGCCCTTTCCAGGTAACCATGTGGCTCATATTGAATTGTCTCATGGTTTGGGTAAACTATGTGACTGAGCCGCACAACCATGTTAGGTTATCTATAATTTTTATATAGGGGTTCCACATGGTTTTCACACATCTAGGGAAAACTATGTGCAAGCCATGCAAGGGAGTCCTTTTGGGAAGTAGCATAATACTATAGCTTGCGCTATTTGAGCACGGTTTGGAAAACCATTTGGCCTATATATGGTGTTTTCTTAGTTTTATTTTTTCCCTTTTTCTTAATTTCTATCCCATTTCCTCCCCCTTGGTTATCTGTTTCATAGGATAAACCCTTCCTCTTCTCATAATGATTACTCCAATTCTTCCATCCAACCGCCGATTTTAGATCCATCAGGTGCATCATATGTGTCATGGTATGACTATACTCAACCATGATTCTTACTCATCTTTTTCCTCATGAGTTCTAAATCTGTTTGAGTAATTTCACCCTCTTTTCATAGATTTTCATTGAAGCTTTGATCTATACCAAACCACTTCGAGTTAGAGCACAATAATGAATGTGACTACATCAATGTGTCTAAGGTTGGTGGTGAATATAATGATTTTTTTTTGTTTTCATAGTTGTTTTGTGGGAGTGTATATTAGTGTGAATTTAGGTATTTTGAGTGAGACCCATTTATATCTACTTCTTCATATCAAAATGATCGTGTGACCCATGGGATGTCGTTGGGCTTTCCAAATTCAATTTTCACTTAATTGAGGTCAGGTTAGAAGTTTTGGATCCTTGGGTGGTTTGGATGGGGTGTTTAATTTAATTAAACTATTTTTTTTAAATTGTTTTGGATTTATTTTTTGAACCCGGTGAATTAAAGATATCTATATTAAATATATATAGATGTTTAGATTTTGTAATTAAATTGTCTAAATTTAATTTCTATTTAAATTGAACTGTTTATTTGAATTATATTTGTGAAATCACTAAGAAGAATGTGATAAGACCCATGGGGTCATGACAGTAGTGGCCCAATGAAATTGGGTGGAAAGAAAATCGGGATTGAGGTGATGCAGATTGTCTAGTTGGGATTTTACCAGATTACATGGGCGATGATATCACCAATTAGGCATTATAGAAGTCGGATTAAGGCAGTGAGGCTGTCAAGTAGGTCATGTACCGGGATATTGTTATAGAATGGCCATAAACTTTGAGTGACATGGTTTCACGGACATGAGTTTCCAATTATGGTGTGTATTATAGACTTATATTGGTGAGTGCTTCTCACCTATGATGGTCAAAGCACCGAATTGAGTTGTGTTCACAGAGGTTGACTCTGTTGGTGAGGTGGTTTTCACCACTCATGTGGGTAGAGGCCCCCTGTAGTGTGGATTTGTAATTTTGATTATGGTTTATTTCCATCGATATCCACATGGAAGGTGAGGAACCTTTAGTTGATAGCGATGGGGCTAATGGTTGGGGGATAAGACTTTTTGTGCTTGAGGCTATGGGCCTGAACTATTTTTGGGAGAGTGGATATCACTATTTCTTAGGACATCATGCTATTATCCAACAATGGTTTTCATTTGGTGATAGATATCATTATGCCTCTAGATATCAGGCTTCACGCCAATGAGTTCTTTTGGGTAGGATTCCGAGTGACCATATACTATTGTTAGGGTGTTCCATAGAGATGGCATTGATTCACTTGAGACACGAGGTGTCAGGAGTCACGTGGTGTCATGTTAACTAATTTGAGTTGGAACTAAAGTTTTCACCTAGGCTATTGAATTTAGGGGTACTATGGTCTATGGACCAAGGAATCTCTTTAATTTTTGTATTCTTTCATTGGTCAAGGTTGGTGATGGATTCCTGGTGGATATTAAGCACCAGGAATGTTTTTTTTACTTTACACATTATGATACTTATTTATTAATTATATCACACCTATTTAAACACATATACTAGGTACAAACCTTTTGTTGATATCCTATTGAGACCATCTCAGACCCTACATGGTTCCTTCAGGGATCATGTAGGCTTTATGGGTTTACATTCTGGTAAAATATCATCCACATGAGTTCAATATTAGTATATTGTTTCATGGAGTTTGGAAGGGTACCTTCAGGTCATTCTTAGTTGGGGTTTTTGTTTAGTTTATTTTCTATATTCGCATGTTATATATGTATTACTTGTACTGGTCATCCATTGAAGACCCTATTTTGTATATTGATATGTATAGCATGTTATGAAATGCATGTTTTACTTGTTTGTTTTAGTAGTGGCTACACGTGGTTTTCTAGCATGCTGATCTATTTCTTTCTATTGCAGTTTCTTACTTATTTCTTCCTCTATTTCTCTACTGTTGATTATGCTTCTACCATTGGTGGGTCTGGTTTGATTCTTCTGAGTCATTTATTTACGATTCATGTTATATCTATTACTCAGACCTCTATTTATCATTTCTTGAGGGTATAACCTCCCCACTATACATTTTCACACCATATATACTAGTCAATAGTCTTTGGTGTTTAGAGAAGTGTGCTTAAGGCCAGTGCAACCATACAATAAACACTTCAGGTGGATAATAGGGTTGTGGATTCTACATGTTGTATTAAATTTGATCATGATTAGGATTCAGTAGTAGTTTTTGACAGAATACAAATGAGATTGAGACTTCTTATCGCTTTTCAAGTGGTTTAGTATTTTAATAATGGTAGAATGTAGAATATGTGATTTTGGAACTAGGCTTAGAACTCATTCTTGGGTTCGAACAGTCCCAGGTACAAGGGAATAACCATTTTTCATTAGGTGTGATATTCTGTTCTATTTTTCTCATATTATGGTTTATATGATTTCCAACTTGAGTGGTTTATTATGAAATGTGATGGATATTTGTTTTGAAATGTTAACCTTGGTCTGGTACGACAAGGTATGAGATATGGAGCCTTTTCTCGATGAGGCAATGTGTGATTTCTTGTTTTTTTGGGTTTTGATAAGCACATTTTAGGGTATTTCAAATTTATAAATACATTTATTCCTTGTAAAATGATTATACCATGAGATAAATATCAATGGACTTAGAAAATTTGATATTTTTTTTATGAATTTTTTTATTCCATGTGATTTGTATATATATGTAAATTGCATGTGATGTGGAATATGGTCTTTAATCTTATGAGGGAATCCATGTACTATGATATGGGGTGGCATTGATCACCAGGTTGGGTGATGTGGTCATCGGGTTTGAGGCGACATTGGTCATCAGGATGGGTGAGCCCCAAGGATTATATGATACATGGCTCTTTTGAGGGAGGGTAAGGAGGCCATGAGGTTGGGATGCCTTGTGGAATGTTTGTGGTGGTAGAGAGTAAGGGTTGTGAGGATGTTATGTATTTTACCACTTTCCCTATATTTTTTATATTTATCTGTGATATATATTGTTTTTTTGAACATTTATGTTATTCAGTGGGTTCCTCCTGGACAGCTCAGATGGAGCATCAGGCAGGTGACAGTCCAATGTCACAAGAGCATGAGCAAGTTCAGACCATTGAGGGTCATCCAGAGTAAGTATAGGCTCAGGAATAGGCTTGGGGTCAGTTACAAGCCTAGGCTTAGGCATAGGTGACAATAAAAATGTATAAGCCACCAAAAGTTTTAGTTTTTGGGTCGTGGCTCGACGAATAGCTCGAAGTGAACCGGGTGTGGGTTCTTCCGAGCATCAAGATGGGTGCTTAAGGAGAAGAGTCATCGAGGGAATATCTAACATGGGATTTTCAGCCATAGTACTCGTAAATTTTCCTAGGTGAGGGGGGTCTATAGGCCGCTAAGAACTAGATCAATAGCATGCAGATGATCTTTGAGAAGCTAGAGACACCTATTGGGTGGAGGTTAAAATTGGTGATGTACATAGTCAGAGGTCCAACTAAGCATTGGTAGTACATGACAGTTCATGCTGGTAGACATGATGGAGTATCATGGAAGGATTTTGAGGCCATATTATTTGATCACTTTTTCCCAGAGATGTTGAGGGTAGAAAGGGCTTGGGAGTTCCTAAGACTTCAGTAGGGTGGAATGTCCTTCATGTACTATGCAGCAACATTCACAGAATTTTCTATCTTTTCACTCAGTATGGTGAGTAATGAAACCTCTAGGGTTAGGTTCCTTGAGGATGGTTTATGACATTCAATTTAGGTCCAGGTAAGCATCTTTTCATTAGACTCAATATATGAGGTAGTAAACCAGGAACTCATAGCCAATGGCAACCTAATAGATAGGTCTTACTTGATTCAGGTGGTGGTTTCCAGTGATTTAAGCTGTGAAACTTCTGATGGATGGAAATAAGGTTGCAACAAGTTCCAATAGGGAGGCCTAGCCAAGAAATTGAGAAGACCACCTCGGAGTGGGTCTTCTATGGTTTACATCTAGTGAAGGAAGATAGGGCATGTACATATTAAATTTGAGCGGCCTTTAAAGGAGTTTCGGGAATGTGGACAGATTTGGAATTTTAATAGGTTTCTGAATAGACCTTATCATTCATCCAGTGGTCATGTTTAGGGGAAAACATAGGCTTCTGAGATTGGTTTAGGATCAATACCAGGTGAGGGTAGTCGAGGTTTAGCTGTATGAGGAGGTCATGTGAGAGATAAAGAGAACGGATAGTGAGGTTAGTGTCTAGTGGCATGTGTAGCACTGTAGGATGGTTAGGCTTCATGCAGTCATGATTTAATCTAGGTGAACATCGTGGAGCTACTAGGTTCTAAGGAGGCTGGTGATTTGATAATAGTCAGAGGTATTCCATGCGAGTGTTTGTGATTTATTTATTTTTTTCTTTTGGCATAGACTATTGAGGCATGTCTGTATGGGCAAGTAGGCCACATAAGTTATATATTTAGACTGAAAAAAACTGTACATTAGGTTGGCACCAGCTTTGGTGTGGGATTATATATTTTTCAGGTGTGAGGCACCGAGTTCTTTGTTTGAACATTGTTTGGTACAGGATTATAAGGGGTGAGACATGAGGGAATCGAGGTGATGTGGGACTTATCTGATGTGTGTGGTATCTGGGCACCATGATGGTGTATTACTTGATTGAGGAGAGATGTAGTGGGATTTAATTCTGCATATGCGGAGTTGTGGGACCTCATTGATCCATTAGTTCCATGGATCGAGGTGGGCACTGATGTAGTGCGGGACTTGAATGGGTGTTTGGAATGGAATGGGATAACCTGATGTGGTGCCATTGTAACCATGCATCATTGTAAGACCTTGGGTCCGGGTTTAGGTTGATAGACCTTTGATTTCTTTGAGTTTTGTCCAGAATGTGATCGGGTTAGGCGATTGCTAAGGTGGTAATCCCCCTTGAGGTAATTGTCGTATACCTTTGAGATAGGGGTAATCTAAGTTTACTTTGAACATGATGGGTATGTTCGATACAATCTCTTTTATTCATTTTATATCTCTAGGATGAGGTATGTTTAGGTTTATATATTTTAATGTCCTATGTTTTTTGTGTCGTGTTGAAATTTTCTATTGATTTGAATTTTTCAAATAGTGTTAATGCCATATTCTTTATCATGGATCAGAACCAGATTTTGAGAGTTCCATAAATTTTATATCATCTTCTTACATGACTTTCAAGATTTAGATCAAGCCTCTAGTGTTCAGATGAGGTTTTAGGAGCATCAAAGGAATACTGTAATGTTTTGAAATTGCAATTTAAGGCTCACAATTTAGGGTAAACCGTGTGGGCCCCTCTAGGTAACCATGTGGATCATTTTGAACTTCCAAATTGCTTGGGTAAAACGTATGAGTGAGGCACATGACCATGTGATATTCTATTTTTTTCAGAGGGATTCCACTTTTTTGTACACATCTAGGGAAATCATGCACTAGTCGTGTGATAGAGCCCTTTTGGGTAGTAGCTCAACACATTTGCTCACAAGGTTTGCACACGGTTTGGAAAACCATTCGAGTAAATTGTGTAGCCTGTATATGGTGTTTTTTTAGTTTTTTTTTCCTTTTTCTTTCTTTTTCTCCCCTTTCTTCCCCCTTGGTGACACACTGCACAAGAAGAACCCTCCTCATCCTCTTCTCCCAATGATTCCTCCAATTATTCCTTATAACTTCCGATTTCAGATTTTTCAGGTATATTGGATGTATCTCGTTAAGACTATAATCACCCATGATTATTTTTCATTTTTTTCACCTAATAGAGTGCTAAATATATCTGATTCATTTCTCTTTATTTCCATTGTGTTTGATGGAAACATGTATTTATACCAAACTACTTTGAGTTAGATCTCAATAACATACTTGCTTACATCTATGAGTCCATGGTTGGTGGTGCATATCATGATTTCTGTTTTCATGGTGATTTTGGGGGATGGAACTTTGAGCACACATTTGGATATTTTGAGTGAGACCCATTTATATTTATTGCTTCATATTGAAATGATTGTGAAACCCATGGGATGTCATTGGGCACACCCATTTCTATTTTCACTCGAGTGAGGTCGGGTTAGATCCCTTTGATCCTTGGGTGGTTTAACCGGAGGTGTTTAATTCAATTAAATTGATTAGTTCAAATTGTTTTGGATTGTTTATTCGAACATGAGGAATTCAAGAACTCTATATTAAATTTCTATGGATTTTTAGTTTGTGTTGTTAAATCATCTAAATTGAATTACTATTTAAATTAAGTTTTTTATTTTAATTATATTTGTGAAATGCTTTATAAGAATGTGCTGAGACCAATGGGGTCATGATGTGTGTAGACCATGGAATTGGGATGACACAACCATATGGATTAAGGTGATTTGAATCATCTAGTTGGTCTTGGACTGGATTACATGGGTGATGAGATCATTGGATGGGTATCAGGGATGTCATAATGAGGCAGTGAGGCCATCGGTTCGGGAATGGTACATGATATTTGGATGGAATGGTCATCATATTTGAGAGACATGGTCATAGGGGCATGAGGTTCCAGTGATGGTGTGTCTTATGGACTTATATTGGTGATTTCCACTCACTTGTGATGGGAAAAGTTCCAAATTGAGTCATGTACACATAGGTTGACTCTATTGATGAGGTTGTTTTCGCCACTCGTGTGGGTAGAATCCCCTGATAGTGGGAATTTGGAATTTGTATTGGTTGTGATTATCATTGAAATGCACATGGAAGTTGAAGAGGCATCAGTTGATAATGATGAGGCTATAGGTTAGGGTTGAGGCTTGTTGTGCTTGAGGTCGTGGTCCTGGACTATTGTTGAGATAATAGATATCCCCATTTCTTAGGATATCATGATATGTGTTGATGGTGGTTTTCATTTCAGTATAGATATCATTGTTCCTCCAGACATCAGGCATCTATCCAAAAGGTGATTTTTATCATGGGTTTGAGGGACCATATACTATTATTTGGGCATTCATTTGGGACATCAGTGATTCATTTGAGACATTAGGTGTCAAGAGGAACAGGGTGTTGTCTTACCTAATTTGAGGTGGAACATGAGGGTTCACCCGAGCTATTGATATTATGGGTACCTTGGGCCATGGGCCAATGACCCTCTTTACTTCTAGTATTCCGATGTTGGCCGAGGTGGGGGATGGATTCTTAGTGGCTGGTGAGCACTAGGGAAGTATGTGTTTACATTACACATTGTGTTGTTTATTTATTATTATAACACGCATTTTTAAAAACAGGTTCTAAGTATGAAACTTTGGGTGGTATCCTACTGAATCTCATATCAAACCCTGCACGGGTTATTTGAGACCAGTGTAGACATTAGGAATTTACATTTAGGTAAAGTATCAGTATTAGGGGATGGATCTTAGTCGCTACTTACATGGATTTATGAATGGGACATTAACATCGTTCCTAGTTGGAGTTTTTGTTTTGTTTCTTTTTTTGAATTGGCATGCTATATATGTATGACTTATACTAATCATCCATTAGAGACCCTATTTTTTATATTGACATGTATGTACTATTATGAAATGCTTGTTTTTATTGTTTTTTATAGTGACTATAAGTGGTTTTCTAGCATGTTGTTATGTTTCTTTCTATTGTAGTCTCTTATTTATAGCTTCTTCTATTTATGTACTATTGATTGTGCTTCCACCATTGGTGGGTCTGGTTCAAGTCTGTTGAGTAATTTATTTACACTACATTTTATATCTATTACTTGGACATATATTTATCATTCTCTAAGTATATAGCATGTCCAATATACCTTCTCAAACCCTCTCTTCAAGTAAGTAGCCTTTAGCATTTGGGATGGTGCACTTAAAGCTAGTGGAACCCAGCCTGAATAACTGTTAGGGTGGATAATGGGTTCGGAGACACTATAATTATTTAGTTTAATCCTACATCATAGAAGGAGTTAATGATAAATTTTTTTAATATGAGATAAATGGAAGTAAAAAATCATCTGGAATAATCACATAACTATGTTTCCAGATAAGATAACATAGGTGGGAAATGAGAACATGGACATGGAAGAGAAAACTAACACCCAAATAATGAGGGAGAGTGATATTGAACTTTTTAGTAGAAATGTATTGACAATAAAGTCATAAACCAATGGTGTCAAAAGGGAAATTAATTTCAAAAAAAAAGATGATAATATGACAAAATTTTTGTTTCAAAACCCTTTTCCTAGAGCTAAGGAATCTTTCACTCTATTATAATATATGGAAATATACTCAATTGATATGTTTCTATTTCATAAAAAAAATCAACTTTTTTTAATGCTTTGATGAATTTCTAATTCATCCCTTACTCAAGGAAATGAATATCCAAAACAAATGTTTAAGCCTGATGCACTAAAATTACCCTTTAAAAAATCATATGATCCATAAAAGAGTTATAATATAATCTTCTTGTATTTAATAAAACCAAAATGGTTATAAATATTTGTCTAATAATACCTGATGTTTAACATAACATATTCTATAAATATTAAACTTTAATGTTCATCTAAAATATGTCTCATGAAATTTATAAGTAAGGTTACTAAATAAAGATTTTATTCCCTAAAACAAATAAAGAGGCTCTTAGTTGTCACATACTAAACATGTGAATAAATTCATCTTGTATTTTCTTGAAACATTTTAATAACATGAATTACCATAAGAACATATTGAAAACATGCATTCTTCCTTATTATTTAATTAAAACTTTGATTATTAGATATAATCATTAAATCCAAAGGTGTGGTAAAATCCATAAATGATTGTATAAACCACTTTTCAAAAAAACATTATTCATTTTCAAGGTTATAAACACTATCAAATTTAATTTACCCATATTAATAATCTCTTTATCAAAACACCATTATCACAATATCAGGAACATATTAAGGGTTATCTTTCCCTCAACCATGTGTTTTACAAAAACGTTTACCATGATACTATTTCACTTTTCTTGTTATTATTAAACATATTCCCTCAAATCCTTAATTAAATATTATTGAAATTCAATCCTTATATATTTCATAATTATTATTATGAGAATATAATAAATAAAATACTTTAACAACATATATCATGGATCCAAACTCACAAGCATATTAATCAATCCACTTCATTTGTTTTAATACCATAAGATTAACATTGATCCCTTATATTATTTTGAGGTATAATCCCCTAATGCTTCAGGAATTTATTTTTGTAGTACATAATATCCTTATAGTGGAAGCATCACACATTAAAAGTTTGTTTTAATCCCTAGAAATCACGATCTTGTTAGCCTTTTTCTCCACACTTACAGAAAAATCTAATTCCCTTTATGAAAGTATCATAGTGTTTCTTTTCGCAATTATCCCATGTGGGAAAATCATTATTTATCTTTTTCCCCATATCTATTTTTTGATATTTTCTTCCTATTATTATTTGGATTCCTTTCAAATCCATAATATATAGAGATTTATTTTCCTTTCTTTACAACACATTAAACTCTTTCATTATATGGAGAAAACTTATGAGAGTCCATTGACCTTTAATGCCACAGTTTAATCCTTTCAAATAAATGGTTAATATGGAACTTCATATTGTGTATCTTATCAGTATCATACATAGATAAACTTAAAACGAAACCTCCATAATCCACAACACTTTATTATTCCTTTTTCTTTAAGATAAGGAACTGTAACTTCATTTCATTTTGTTTCTCATGATGGAAATATTTGTTGAATAATGTATACTTAAAACCTTTCTGTTATATGAGTTCCAATTCATTTTCTTCCCGAGTATTCTGAATCAATGACCACCATTGATTGGTATAAACTTTGAGAAAATACACTATAATGTTAACCTTTTCTATTTCAACATATCCCAATTCCATAAATATCTTCTCCAAAGACTTAATCTATTTCTCGACTACCACAGGACGAGGAGTCCCACTAAATAATCATCGAATATATTACATAAAGTGTTGCAATATAGGAGAATCTCACTATGGAACTAGTTTCTCCATTTGGGAAAGTCTATTTATCATAACCTAATTAATAGGACTTATATAGCCACGATTTGATCAATTCCAATACTAGTTGTGTTGGATTCTTTGGTCAGGTGATATCTACATTGTCCATTAGTATTAGTACCCTTTTTCTTTCAAGACACTATTTCTAAACAATGGCATATAATGTATGAGCTCAAAAAATTATGAATTTTAAATCATAATGTATGTTATTTAATATTATGTACCACTTAAAATTAATTAAAATTTATTCATCGATAATTTTATAATCCTAAACTTGGTTTCTTTGGGGATATCTTTGTCTTCAAATCCTTCATAATGGTTTTTAAGGAAATGTGAATTATCCTAAGAATATTTCCCAGAAGTGTTAAACCATGTACCTAGTAATGCCCATTGTCATGCACCAGGTAATGCTTCATTCAAACCCAATGATAATTTTTTGGAGTTATTACCTATATGTACCTCTGTTATAGAACCACGTCCACTTATAGTATCCATAATGGGATGTTTTTCTATGAAAAAAACACTTAATATATACCTTACCCACTACTTTTTTGTGTTCCTATAAAATTATCCTCAATGTTTAACATTGGTTTCTATTCCTAATATATGTTTTCATAAGTATAGTTCCCAAGGATTCTACTAAACTTACTTTTATACCAACTATAGTGAGCCTGGCCCCAATATCCCGAAGATGATTCCGTACTTTATTACATTGACATAAGATACAAGGAATCACATCCCAAATGATTGAAGAGTTTAGTAGTCTTTATAAACTAGATACCTAATTGAGTCTTGTGTTACATTTGAATAAAAAATTTATATTTTTTTTAAATAATAATTTTATTCCTTCTATGTGTCCCTACATATTAGTTGTATTACACTTCATGGAATTTTGGGGAAAGTAAACCAAATAAGGGTGAGATCAAATGCTCATCAAGGGTTAATTACAACAGAAAATATCATGAATCAATAAGTATAATAAATATGGGAAGATAATTAATTGAACATTCCTACCATATAAATATCTAGATAATTTATAATAAATATGGAATGGTAAATAACTGAATAGAGATATAATTTAATCAATAATCTGATAATTAAATGCATCTATATATAATTTCCTAGAGAACATATCATGGGTAACAATAAATAAATTATAAATGATGAAAATTCATAATTACTGAATTTCATATTTCCCAGGAACATTATACAATTACCACCAAGATATTTCACAAGACAGATTAGCATACCACAATCAAGACCTTTCATAAGATAGTTTAAACAATACTTCTTACAAACATATAGGGTTTTCCCAACTAATTTTGTCTCATGAAATATTGATGCGTCGATGGTATTTATTTAAGTAGTCCCCAATATGAGTCATATATTTCAGATTCATTCCTCTAATATTGAATAATTTATTTATTTCATAAACGATTTCCCTTACCATAAAGTATCTTTCTAGAGTAAAGTATACAGATTTATCAATATTTCCCCAGTTAATCAAATAACTTTCAAATTAAACATCATATGTAAAAATGGTATAAGGATTAGGAAATAACAATACCCATAACACAATAATATTTTTATTTAAGATAAATTTAATTTATAATTAAAATTTTTCATAATAATGTGATTTTTTCAAGAGATTGTTAACAATCACAAAATAAAATGAGATTTTACTAAATCTTTTATAAACTTTATGTTTTTGAATTAAAATCCCCTTGGATGAAATAATTCAAATTGTAATATGAAATACCTTGAATAATTAATTATTTAGTAATATTAAATTTCAAAGGGGTAGTACATACATCACATTAAATTGAATTGGAACATAATAATAAATAAGTCTCAATGGAATGTAAATTGAGCTGAAATACATTACATTTTGCTCCATTTTGATTGAATATGATTTAACCTCATGTATAGTAGTTTTAAACATGTTATTAAATTATTATAGAAACATATAAATATTTTTGATATCATGCATAATCCTTTTATAACATATGATCACCTATTCATTAATAAACTTTTATTATTTTCATTGTTTCGGGAGTTAACTACCTTGTTTTATCATACATGTCTTGTCACAAAGGATCTTATTCTTGGGCATATTATATAGTTTCATCATAACCAAAATAATTATCATGAAATTATTATCATATGTATTCATCCATCATACTTTTAAAACCAATCATGAATGATGTTTATGAAAAAAGAATCATGTTACGATCATCAAGATGGTAGGTCATTTGTACACAAGAGTAACATTTTCTATTTTTCAATGATCATTATAGAAAGAATGTACGTAATATTTTATAATTAATTAATTTTAATAATATAATATATACCATATTATTTATTTTATAATACTCATATATATCATTCATGCTGTGTGGTGATGAAAATAGAATCACATCACTTCATGAAGACGACAGTCCACACATACACAAATGATGTTATCATATTTAAGTGTAAAAAATTGATATATTATATTTTCATAATGATGAAAATGTCATTAATATAAAAATTATTTCATGTATATCACATTAAATCATTAAGATTATTACTTATCACCATCCTTATAGAGTATCTATGAAAAACGAATCACACCACTTCTGTCCTACACACGAATGAAATTATTGTATCTCCAATAGAATTGAAGGTAAAAATATATATGTGATATAGTGACTCTATAGGTGTTATTGTGTTATAAATATCATATATATAATTTAAATCCATAATCATACCCAACCTTGAGAGGTGGTAATAGAAATATTAAAGACATCGATTTGTGAGGTGGTAGACTTCCATACACATGAACGATGATTTTGTAACCCATATGATTGATGTGCATGTCATTTTAGGTCATAAAAATACCACAAAAAAACTATGAATATTTAAGATACTAATATTATTATATAATAATTCTATAATTATAATTGAAGGAGTTTCATAGAGAATTAAAATAAAAACACTCATTAAAAACCATTACCTATTCTTTTGGTATCTTCCTTTAATTTGCTCTAAAACCTTAATAGGATGGATTTATTCCAAAACTATGGCTTTTAGGATGAATTGATATATTTTTTGGAGTTATTTTGGTAGGTATTTGATGAAAAAATGGTTTTAAAGTGCGATAAATAGTGGATAGTGAGTGCCCTTTTATAGTTGAAGAGTGACATTCTTATAAATACTCAAAATTATTCACTATTGGGAGGTATACCTTACCTTATATGCCTTATAAATTGAATAATAACCTAGAAGAGGGTTTATGGCATCGATAAAAACCTCCACCACACAAAATGAAACACATTTTAATCAGTTTGTTCCTTAACTTCCAATTTTTCGTACTTTTACCATTTTGGGCTTTCACAAAAGTTACTAATTTTATAACATAAGAAATTTATCCATTAAGAATAATTTATATATATCCTTATTATAAATTTTAAACCTAGTGATTCATAATATTATATCTAATTTATAAAAAAACTCATGCGTATTGAAAATTAATTTTAACAGAAGCACATGCAACGCATAAAAACATTACTTTAACCCTAACTGTGCTAACAAAGTTCTTACTATTTAGGGGTCAACATGTTCATTTTAAAAGATTAATTTGTACAGAAATGGAAAATAGGGGATATTTATTGTAATATAAAAATCAATTTTCATAATATAGGATTTTAGTCATTTTGAATCATTTAATAAAATATAATTTCTCATGAAATAACATTAATGTCATTTTTGACATTAATCATTTAAAATAAATTTAATAAAAATATCAATAAAATGATGGAATTAAAAAAATTGTTAAAAATTTTGTAATATGATATATTCTTATAAAAAAATAATTTAAACCATTAATTTACTCAATTTACTTCACTTTTAATATTTTTAGTGTCATTTATTTTAGTTAATTATTAACTAAATAATTATTTCATTGACATTTCTTTAGCATTTTAAGTAACTAATTCATCCTTAAAAATTTAATAAAATTTATTCTAATAGAAAAACTAATTTATATTTCAAAATAATATCTATAACCAAACCAATGTTTCTTTTCTATATCCCAAAGCATTATAGATATTAAATGAAAGGAAGGTTTATTTTTTGTCTTTTTCTTAACTTAACTTATTATATAGGTCAATTTCTTTTAATTTCATCCCAATATTTCAAATAAATTGATAATATGGTAATACGGGTGTAAATATGGACATAAAATGGGTGTTTGACAAGTTATAGGTCATTTTACCTGTTATACACTATGTTTAACCACTAAGTAGACTAGTTTTTACATTAATCACTATAATTGAATTTAATTGTTTTCATTAATAATTATGGTAAAAAAATAAGTTGAAATTATTTGATAATATAACATATTATTATTCCAAATATTGAATCCATTTTTTCAAATTCAACTTATTTATGTGGAAGAATTTAATTTAAATTAATCTCATATAGGTGGCATGAAAGTAGGTTTTAAAGTAAAAAATATTCAAAAGTTTGCAAATATTTTTATTTTAAAATTCCATATGAAAATGATTCAAGTGAACTAAATTGTATTAATATATTTATAGTTGAAGTATTTTAACTTTAAAATCAATTAAAAATATAATATATCATTATAAATACTTTAAATGAAAAGTAAATTTTCAATTCAAATTTAGTATTTTTCACTATTCAAAAAAATGAAACTTCTCAGAAAAATACCAAATATTCACAATAATATAATTTTGATATTCCTATTTATAAAATTATGTTTATTTATCTAAATTATATTTTACTGAAGTTTTAGAAATTAATTTTATATTATGTGCTTCAATAATGACTAATCCTTCTTTTTGTAGAATACAGTTTCTCCGAAAACATTTATTTTTCTTTTAAATCATTAATATTATTATTTGTAATAAATATATATCCAATAAATGTATGTAAACAATATTTTCTCACAATTTATTGAATTATATTCATACATTCTATTACAATGACTAGGTGATAAGTATCAAATTAAAAAAAATATTAATATTAAATTTTTGTTTAATAAAACTTGGTCTTGCGTATAACACAAACTATTAAAGAAACTCATTTTTTTGTGTAACACAATCTAAACTCAGAGTTTCATGTAATTAAAGCTAAAATCAGTGTTTATTATAATTAAAACTATATAATATGTTGAATTTTTTTAAAATAGTAAATATATCATAACATCTCAGGATGTTATATTACCTTCTATTCTCGATATTGTGTGTTATATACACTATCAAAAATAATGGTCTTATTTTAAAATCCCAGGTAATTACAATTAGTAATGGTACATTGGATAAATAATAAAATTGAGCAGACAAAATGGTAACCTAAATAAGTAATGACGAATAACTACCCCCGTCAATTCATGTGGTAATATCCTATAAATTTCATGAATTAAATTCATGAATGAGGGAAGAATGTGACCCTCAAGCATGAATTATAATAAGTAATCTTTTCTTTATAAATAAAACGTTATATAATGAACATATATTTATTAAATAATGTTATTAAAAACTAAATTATAAAATTTTATAAATTTAATTTTAATAATTTAATTTAATTTTTGTATTCATTATGTCTAAATTTTCTTAGGGTGAATTTTTTAGATTTTTCATAAATAGTTTATTTTTGGTTGAATGGTGAAAATTATAATTTTTTAATATAACTATCAATTTTATGAAATTATAATGACATAAGAATAATTATAATGTTTATGGAACCATTTTTATATAAAAACTAAACATCAATACGTAAAATAAAAAAATTTAATGTTGAGCTTTGAAATTTATGATTATAATTTTAGAAATATATGTAATGATTTTTGTTAAATAAAAACTATTTTAGGTCATCACAATAAATATATTATTATAAGGTTACTTTTGGTTATGGTTTGGTTTTAAAGAAACATAAATCTATTTTTATATAATATAGTAAAACTAAATCAATTATAATCAATTTTTTACTTTACTTGGTTGTAAAATAAATTTTTTTCTTAAAATAAGTAGTTTTCTAAAAAATGGTTTTCATTGCATTTTGTGAATATATATTAAAAGTAACTTATTTCAGTTATGTAAATTTATATGATAAAATCGATTCCATATTTTCAATTAAAATAATTAATTTTGAGTAATAATTTCAACTTAATTCTTCATCATAATGAATAGTTACCATAATAAATATTTATCACTTTGGGTGTGGGTAAAATGAGTTAACATTGATTAAATAATGGGATAAGGAATTAAGTTAACACAAAACACCTGATTAAATATCTTCGGTTGGTGTGATTTATAAATAAACCTTATAATATTGATAGATATGAGAATATGAAACCACTTTAATTGTAAAATACATATATTATATAATAAAGTTTCAAGTATTTACATATTTTCCACCATCCTCACATACAAATGGGAACCCCCTATCTTTTCTTCTCTATACTATGCGAGACTCTTAGATTGAAAAATTCATAACCAAATACCTCCAAATATTATTTTCCTCGTCCTAGATTTCCTATTCTCACCAAAATATTACTTTAAGAAGGTGTAAGGTGTAAGCTAAAGAGGTGACCCAAAGAAGATGTATATGTTTATACTAAGCTTTTCAAGTTACATTTTTCTTAAAACTCCTAAAAGTCTTCAATAACCATATAATAATAATTAAATAATAATATTAAACATAGTTAAAATGTATTAATGTTAATGGTATATCCATTTTCTATATCATTTCCATCCTGTAGAAAATCAAAACACCACTCATCTGTATATATGACCTACGATCACCACATAGTGGTGTAATTCAATTTTTATCACTACGTTACTTGGATGGTAATAAATATGGATGTAATTAATATATTTTATATTTATGAAATAATTATGATTCTTTAAAATTAATATATCATTTAATTCCTACCTTTAAATCTATTGGAAAATGATAGCTTCTCTCATGTGTATGTGTGGACCACCACCTCTATGAAGTGATGTGATTGGTTGTTCTGTTTCCACCATCTATGGGTGATTATAAAATTGTATATAATGTAAACAAATTATATTAATTTAATTATTAACATTATGTATATAATGGCTCAGTTTCATAACACCTTTAATCATGAAAAATATACTGAATTAAGTTTGGTTAATTGACCAAATAACCTTTACTTGTCGATACAAGTAAGAACTATTCAATGAATTTATTTAAAATTATTATAAAAGGAATAAGCAGAGACGCGTTGAAATAGATTTCTATTATAATTTCATTTTATTTTAGTATTGTTTAAATTTAGATTTACTTTTAAAATATTATATAACAGTAATATCTTAAACCCCATATATTTTATTCTTATATAGTTTTTTTGCGGTTTACATTTTTATTTTCCATTTATTCTATTATAGGGAAAATTATTAACATATATTTTTCATGTAAGGTACTTTCATTTAAAGATTAATGTTTTAAAGTTTTCTTTCTAACTCATTTTATTCTAATACAAAATTCTTTTAAATATTTCCAGAATATTCCTATTTATAATCCAATTATCACTTGAATTTGTTTTCAAAAATAATTTACTTCATTTAAAATTTTATAAAGGGAATATTCATATGTTTTTTCAAACAAAGTAATTTTTGTATTTTTTATTAAAACTGTGAATGGAGTATTTATTTTAACATTTTATGGAAAAAAGGAACTGTTTTCATTATAAATGTCATTTAATTTGAAGATTAATTTAAAAAATTTCATGTTTATTTTCAGGGAAAATATTTTTCTCAATATTCTGTGAATTTTTATTTAAAATGATATCAAAAGAGAATTGTGTTATTTTTTTGAAAGGAATGAAAAAAAATTGAAATATAATTTATAACTCCATTCTTAAAAAAACATTACAAGGAATTTATTTTAAATGTTTTTCTACTATTTTATTTTATAAAGTATTAGTTTCACAAAAAATAATTTATGATAAGTCTATGTTCTTCTATAATTCTTTACTGATTTATGGATTATACCTTATTTTGAGATCATTCACTTTCTTGTGATCATGTTCTTTATCACTATCCATTATTAATATGACATTCTTCTTATCCTTTATCATTATATTTTCAATAACATGGATGAATTTAGTTACATTTATCTTACTGGGATGATGTTTCTTCTATACACCAGTTCAATATACAATATATGTTGAATGAATATAATTAAGAATTTTTTTCACTGACTGGGGAAATATTCTATATTCTTGATTCAATGTGGATAATATTTCATTTTGAGAATAAAAATCATTGATTATTTAATAAATGAGAAATTAATAGGATGTTTAAGTGATTAGTGGGTACTAGTTATATATAGACTCTTGATGCATAAATAGTTATTATTAGATAATTGTATGCATTATATATTATATGGGTACTTGGTTTACACCTAACAATCTATAAGGAATGTCTTGTTTGTGGCCTTGATAGAAAGAACCATGATATCATGGATGAGTACTTTATGTTAAGATCATGAATTACATTATTTATTAATTTACTTTATTAATAATTCATTTTAAATTATCTATTTAATTGTTATGTTGATATTATCCTAGGATGTACTTTGAACTCAAGTTGTGGATTTAAGGGAATGTATTTTTATTTGTTCACTCTATCATATTGATTTTACTTTATTTACTCATAATAGCTTCCACTATACATAACCCATATAGAGGATATAATTTTACCCTATATTTGGTTTCCTTTATTTATGATATGAAGAATAATATTTTTAATCATTTTAAGGATTAAATAATATTTGTTAGCTATGTTTTTATATTTCCAATTTAATATGGGAATCGTGTAGGTTTTTATTTTTATAAGAATACAAAATGGATCAATCATGTATAGTGTGACCCCTAATTTATTTTACCAGTGTAACATATTAAAATCTATATCTAGGTTACTAGAGTTTGATTTGTTATAGGAAAGAAATATTTTTCTTGTATTTTGGATGTGTAGGCGCATATAAATGAAAATATCCTAGGTAAGATGTTCAATGTTGGAAATCAATATTCCTATCTGGATCATTCCTTAGACCTGATATTCCTCTAATATTACCTCTATGGTGATTTAATTAATGATTAAATATCATTGAAGGATCGTTTACTATTATAAAATCCATAATGAGAATCATAACCACATATGATTTGAAGTACAACTGAAAAAAGTTTATGAGTGAAGTCACTAAAAATTCCATGATTACAAATCGGTAAATGGATATAAATCCATAATAAAATTTTGTGATGGAATCTAGAATAATATAGGTTCATATAGAAGGTTTGAATCAAAGAAAAATATTCCATTTATAGTTTAATGAGAACTTATGAAATCAACCTTTATCACTTTTTGGAGTGAATGGTCTCATTATAGAATTATCACAGACTAAGGAAATAAAAAAATGATTAATTTATATATAAGGATCATTACTCAAAATGAGTATCAATATATTCACATGATATTGAATCATCCTTAACCACATAGTCTACTAAATAACCATTCTGGTTGAAATTAAAATGGTATGTCCATAACTCATAATACGATAATGCCAACGATGTTAACTTATAAAGGTTCTCCAAATAAGTATCATTGTTGTCTTATACTTTGATGAAGTAGGGATTATAATTATTCATCTGATTTGATCATATCTAAATAATTTTTAGTGCTCATTCAATTCCTCAATTTAGAACATGGGTTACTTATTCCTTCTCCTCAATACACAACACATATGTGATGATCATACACACAAACCAAGTTTGAAAACATCTTTTTATTCTATATCTTTATGAGAAAAATTTTCAACAAACTCTCCTCAAAGTTTACCCATTAGACTCTATATATCTCTAAAATAATTGTGAAATTCGTATTTTCACATATATCATATATTAAGAGACTTTTCCCATCTTCAAATTTAAATTTAAAATTCAAAATTTTGAAAAGTTACCACCTTTAACTATTTCTCAATTAATTCTCATTAAAATCAAATCCCTCATATCATCATAGTATTTCTAGTTAACATTGATTTATTTAAGATATTTTTTGGATAATATTTGATCACCGATGAGTCATAAATATCTCAAATAGGTAGTATCCATATTGTCTTTTCCTAAACTTCTTATCAAGTTCACCAGACTTTATTTTCACCAAAGTATATAACACTTACATATGAGTACCCTAATATATCACTATATTATAGATTTAACCTTACGTATCCTGGGTAAAATTATATTAAACCTATCATATCATATTATCTCCCTTATATATTTCTTTTTCCTCGGATTAACCCATACCAACCATGCATATAAACCTTTATTTTTGCATTTTCCTTAAATCAACTTTTATATATCATAGGAGTGACCTTTACATATTTCCATCTCCTGATCCTATCATTATAGATTGTCCTATAGATATTAATAAAATTATCCTTTATGTGACAATATATTGTACTGAGTGACACTTACGAATAACCCTATAGTAACCTTTATAAACTGAGGAATTTTCCATTTTTCAATCTGTCTTCTTAGAGTAACCCTTACATATTGAAGATTAAAAAAATATTGGGTAATTTGAAAATTTTCAAACCCAATTATTATTAACACCAAAACACTTCCAAACATCATAAAAATATCACTATAGTTCTTATATATCCCTTCAATCACTTTAAAATCATAAAATGAAATTCACCTCAAATTAAACACCATGTAACCCTTGAGATTTAACATGATTTATGTCTTTCAAAAAAAACATATCCACTTCTTATATTATATAATTATTATTTTTCTTTTTATAATTAAAACATTATAAAACTCCATTTAGGACTCAATCACCTCCCCATGGTCACAATCATTCTAGATTTTAATATCTTTTTCATTAATAGTCTATTGGTCTGAACAATATCCCCAATTGGATTTTTCTGGAAACTATTTAACAAAAAAACCATTAAAACTCAACATAATTAGAAATGAATCATAATTAAAAAATTCAAAGCCTATATGATAAAACTCAATAAGGGAAATAAGAATATTGAATAATAATTTTATCTCATCAATTAAAGTGAATCACATCCACTTATTCGCAGCACTAGAAAAAAATGAGATTAACTTATTCAACTAAAGTTTCTTCCATTTCATAAAAACTATTGTTTGAGACTTTATATAATATCATACTATATTTATTTTCACTAAACATGTGATAAAATTTCACAATTCACATGACCATGGGGATATCACAATTAACCCTTTTAAAAACTTCCAATAAATATTCACTCTCCTAAATATGTGATCTCTCTCCCATTAGATTAAAAACATATATTTGGATTATACCCCTATATTATATTTATGAACATTTATAACTATATTGTGGGATAAACTAAATTAATTTTTATTTTATCCCCCCCCCAGAAAACAATTTCCGTAGAACAAGTAATAGATGAGATAGTTTCAACATACCTTAGCCTTCTATGAGTAAAGGCTGGTATTTATTCTTCATCCTCCATGGACTGGTAGTCAAATATTTATTTAACTATAAACCTTTTTTAACATCAAATTTCAACTTATAATCCAATTTTATATCTGGAGAACTCATCTTATTATTTACTTCATTTAAATGAGATGCCAAATATTCTTTTATCTTACTAATTTTTACTTGAAATTAATTTTTAGAACATTTAATCTATTTTAAAGAAATAGAATATCGTTCATCATGAATGTTATTGTATATTATAATTAATATCAATACTTTGGTATTATTTTGGAGTAGACAAGTTCTTTCACCCTTTTAGAGTCAAAAATATCTAATAAGTTCTCAACAACCTCTTTATTCTTCTTGTGTGGAATCTTTTTCTTCACTATTTTCTTTCCCTTTTTTCAAACCTTAAATCATTTGGGATATTATTCATGAATTTTTGAACTGATAAAATCATAATACACTCTTAAATGATTTAAAACTTTAGATCATATATCCTATAGACTTCTTTCAATCAATCAAGTCAGTTGTTCAATAATCCACTTTGTGGTTAAATAAACTCCATAGTTCCTATTCTTTGTAGGGATTGTCTCCTCATAAATTTATGACTTGAGTGGATCTTAATGTATGAAAATTTAATTTATATAAACCAGAAAAATCTCATCATATATTCATAACCTATGTAAAACTGCCAATGATAATAAAAGGTTAATATTCTTCATAGACTTCCAGTGTATCCAGCTGTAGTACTTTTTGATAATTCATCATATTTAACTACTTAATGAAATATTTTTTATGAAATAGGGCTATGGTATACTATAGAAATGTTGTTCTTCATTTTATACATTTTTCCTATTTCCCACTCTACACACACAATAGTATATTTTCATAAAAGTGGAACTTTTAAGAGAATTTAGATTGCTAGATTTTTTTACTGAATAATAAAACATGTGTGAATGGGGAGATTAAAGACCAAATAAGATTAAGGAAAAATCCTTGGAGTTATTATAATTTAGGTTATTGGAATTAGTTTTAATAATTCCTTGGAATAATTTTATAAAACTCTATAGAATCCATGGGGATACTAAAAGTCATTTCTATGTCATTTGGTTTGATCTAGAATTTTGGAGCTCACTAAAAAATGGTTATATCCCAAATAGTATGGGTTTTCCTATAGATCATATGAAATTTTCTTGATATTATAACATATGAACTTATCATATCACATCAGTTGGGAAAAATACATCAAGGTTTTGTATCAGTGTTTTGGGAGTGATTGTGTATGTCGAAAAATCCAGATGAACGTGTTTTAGTATGGTTGGTATTTTCAAAGTATATTCTCAAGGTGGCATATTTTTCTAGTGTTTTTTAGTTTTTTGGGCCTCAATATTAGGAGTTTTTTTTTTTGGTAAAATTATATTTTTTCACAAAAGGTGTTTGTGGACCACATTTCATATACCGCAGTTCATGTATTGTGAAGCATAGAGTTTGAGGACAACATAGTAGTGTAGCTATGCTATGTGGACTAAAAATAAGGTATGTTGGCAACGAAGAGTGATACACGAACTGGATAGAGAAATACATTTGTGAGAGGCTCATAGTTTGATGGAGGGTCACAGTTTGTGGGAGGCTCATCATTTTTAGATTTAGGTGGTAATTTAAGGATCCTCAAAGGGTTTTTATTTATAGATGAATTCAGTCACCATAAAGGATAAAGGTACTGTAAATACCATATAGAAATTTCACGGTGAAGACTATACCAAAATTAAATTTAGGGAATTTATTATTAGTGTGTTTTGCGGGGTTTATTTTCTTATATAAAGAACCTTAATCACTTTATTATGAAGAGTGAATTTTATTAAAGAAGATCATAGCTTCAAGAATAATTTGACAACGTCTAAAGAAGTTCATGATGGAGGATTCTGTGAAGGAGAATACATTCAATAGGGAAGATTCCAAGAAGTATTAATTAGTTCAATTAAGGGGTTTTGGGGGATCTATATCTTGTAAAAGAAAAGGTAATGTGAAGTAGAGGTGGTTTGTGAAGAAAATTTGGTTTGTGAGGCATCAGCCATCCGTGAAGTAGAGGCTGTCTGAGAAGCACCAGTTGTTCGTGAAGAATCACTTGTTCATGAAGTAGAGGAGGCCCATGAAGAAAATTATTTCCAAGAATCACTCATTCCACATGGTGCAGGTAGTTTGTGAAATGTTCCAGAAAATTTAGGGAGGGTGAAAGGATGTTATTGAAGTGACTAAAAAAGTTCACAAAAGGAATTTCCATAAACTAAAAATACATAGAAAATTAGATTTCATATAATTGGTGACAAAAATACTTTATGGAACACTCATATATGTGTGAAACAATTATAAGGTGATTCAGAACAATAGAATATTCTTCTGGTGGAGCAGTGAATGAACATCAGTTTAAAGAGAATAAAGCTTTCTAATTATGGTTGGCTATAAAACATGAGGGATAGTGAGTATGCTTTGAAAAATGTTAGGGTAGTGAGATTGGGCATATAAGTGATCTATCTCAGACCTTATTTTTTGTTGTTATCCTTATTGGATTTGGTACATTGTTACATTTTCATTGTATACTCCTTGGACATAGCCGAGTGAGGGTGAACCACGTAAATTTGTAGTGTCTCATGCATACTTTAATTTATGTTCATACAATGGTATGGTAAAGGGAGAGGAAAAAGTTTTTTTTGAAAATGAAACAAGATCTAAAGGTGAATTTACTTTAATCTATCATACCCTAATTCATCCCATCTTAGCACATTTAACCTAGATGGGATAAGAATTAGTATTAGAGCTAGCGGTTAATCTCATTGTCTCTATCAGAATGGTTTGAATGAAGGTTTTCAATCACAAAGGGATTCTTTTCTTTGATGGAAACAATTTTTAATTACAAAAGTATCGGATGTAGCACTAATTCCAATCATTTGGAATGGATGTCTTTATAATATCAATGCATGTAATTTACGCTAATATCGACAATGAGGATTTATCAGAAGCCAACCGAATGGAATTAGACGTTGAAACTAAAGGAATCAATCCTTTATGGGGATCCCTATACAATGAAATATATACTAAGGTGATGTTTTTCAATTCATTACATTATAGGTGGGAAATGTTTCTAAATATTTATGAGGGTAACATAAAATTTAGAGATTGAAAATTACATGTTCTATAGAACAAGTATGAGTATTTTAGAATGCACCCCAATGAGTCTATTAATGCATTCTTTTCTTATGTGAATATTTTTATTGGAGAAATTTGTAGTCTTGGAGAAATTATTGAATATGTAAATATTTTCAAACACCTCTTGAGTAGACTTACACCTCAGATAAATATGAAATTTTCTATATTATCAGATAAATATCCAAATGAGATGACATTGGATATATTTCATAGTACTCTTATTGCATACAAGATGATAAATTATGATACCGAGTCTGTGAAAAATTTTAAGTCAAAAGAAGTGGAATTCAAGGCCATGAAGAAGCTCACTATTTGATATGGGTAGGAAGAAGAAGGGATAGATGAATTCATGTCATTCCTTTCATCAAATTTATAAATAGGAAAATAAAATTTCAAAGGGAAATTCCCACATGTGTGCTTTCAAAGTGGAAATTTTTTAAATATTACAGCAAGGATCCCTAAGAAGTTTCAAGAAAATAAGGAGGATGAAGTTTAAATTCCCATTAAGAATTCATCATCCTATTTGAAAGGTAAGGAAAAATTAAAAAAAATATTCAAAAAGAAGAGTTTAGTTTCAAAAGAAGATGACATTTCCAAAAAATTTAAGGTATAAGATTTTGAGGAATGAAAGGATCATAAATAAAATACTATGGTGGAATTTGTCAAAAATTACCAAACAAAGGAATAAACCAACAACAAAAAAGGATAATTCGAAGGAATGTTTGACCTTCAAGTCGAATTAGAAGATTCACTTGAAGATATATATGTTTGGAGAGACAAAACAATGAAATCCAATAGGGTGGTTCATGATGAAAAACTCTTTATGTAGGGGAAGGAATAAGAGAAGTTTGAGTTGATAGATGAAATTAGAAATCGCATGCATTCAATGCCAAAGAACTCAGATACCATCGATGAGTATATTCTGAATGTTCTAGAATAGAAAAGTGTGATTTATGGATTGAATAATATAGTGAAATATTTAGACAAACTCATCAAAAAGCTTGAGGAGGATGTTCTCATCCTACGAAGGAAATTGAATGATGAGGATAAATCATTGAAACCAGAAAAGTAGGTCACAAAAGAAGTAAAAAATGGAAAATTAGAGTTCAATGCTTCGATAAAATAGACAATGGAATTTCAAGAAAATAAAATGATAAATCAAAATATTATAGGTGGTATGGGTTTTTATCGAAAATATAAATAAGTAATGGTCGATGTCAGACCACAAGAACTTGTCCAGAGTGTGGATATTTATTTGTGTATGAATCAAAACTAGAAGACTCAGAGAACCCAAGGGAAAACCAATAGTGTAGTAGTGACACAAAAAAATGCACCTTGCACCAGATGCTATTGTTTTGGAAAGATGAGACAATCCAAAAATGTATGTTCCATATACATAAGGTATCAAAGGTAACAAGACCAACATACAAAACCATATCTAACTCAATATTCCAAGATATCATTTTATGGTCACTATTTTGGGTGTGTAGGATTCGGTCACATGGAAAGGTATTTATCATAAATAATTTAGAGGAATGTGATGTAGAATACTGAATGTAGTAATAAAAAGTATCTAAATGTGTCATCAAATGAGGTGAAAATGAAAAATATATGTTCAACTCTACATGATGAAGTAGGTCCATCGTACTTTTAGGTAGACTAAGATTATCGATTTTTATTGGGCATGAATTCAAAAAAATGGACCAAAATGAAGATAATTGAACATGAAATTGTTGTATATATTTCTTTCAAATCATTGGATCGCACTGGAATATGGATCATTGATAGTGGATGTGCCACCCATATGACAAAAAATAAGTAACTGGTAATAGAAATTAGATATAAAAAGTAAGTTATTTTAATATTAATTAATTATGAAGTCCATAAAATTATTGGCTCAGGAAAATCCATGTTTAGGGAGAAATACTTGACACATGTAGATGTATTGGTTATTGAAGATCTCACTCACAACTTGATAAGTGTAAGTCAACCGTGTGAATAAGAAAATTCCATAATATTTTCAAGTAAATTAAGTATTATTAATGAAATAAGTGGAGCATTTGTCTTGTAGGAGAAGTGTATGATGGAGAATCTCCACCTTGTAAGTGGGAAAGAAGATATATGATTTTTGTTCAAGGAATAAGAAAACAAGTTATGGAACAAAAGACTTGGTCATTTGATCCAAGATCCATTAGAAGATCTGGTGAAATGAGATAAGGCTTAATACCTCCTTAGGTTATCATGTGATCATACCCAAAAGTACAGTTCTTTTCAACAAGGTAAGATCATTCTAATGACATTTAAGGAAGAAGATAAAAGATCATAAAAAGTGCTTGAGTTTGTGCATGTTGATGTGTACAGACTTATTTCACCTAGATCTATTGATGGGAGGAGGTATTATGTTCTCTTTATTAATTATTTTAGTATAATGGCATGATTTTCTGTTATCACTCACAATTTTGAGGTGTTCAGTTTCCTAAAAAATAATTGAAAGGAAGATGAAAATATTTTAGGTTAAAAAATATATAAGTTCCAAAAAAATAATGTAACAGAGGTAAAAAATAGAAAAGTAGAGGATTATCTCAAGAATAATGGGATAATGAACCAAGTTTTAGTTGTAAATCTCCACAGTAAAATGGGGTAGTTGAGGGATGAAACGAATTATCAGTAACATGGATAGATCAATGGTCATTGAGAAAGACATTTGAGAGATGTTTTGGAAATAAGAATTGATGAAATTGGAATTCACATAAAATATAGTATTATTATTTTTGAAAGAAGACAAGACTTCATATGATCTATAGTATGGAAAGAATCCAATGTTGAATTAGTTTTGAGCCTTCATAAGTGTTTCATTCTCATTGAGGATAAAAAAGGAAGTTTGAATCTCTTTGAGATAAAAGGGATATTCCTTGGATACTCAAGAAAAATTAAAGAAATAAATTGTTTCAATATGCTATTAGGAAAGGTTTTTGAATGAAATGATGTAACTATAGTAGAAAATGAGTATAAACTTCACCAAATAAAAGGTGAATATCAAAAGGATATCAATGAAGAGATAAGAATCTCAGGGGATATTCCAGTTCCATATGATAATTCATAAGAATATTATGATAATTTAAAAGGATGACCATAAACCAGTATCAACACAAAGATATAAGAGTTGAGAAAAAAATGATACATATAACATAATTGGTGATTATATAGTGTCGGTGCAGAAAAGGATGATAAAGACTCTGCAACAAGAATCATCCTTATCACAGGTAGAGACTAAAAATTTTTAGGAAGCATTTGGAATTGAAAACCTGATTCAGGATATGAATGATGAGATTTACCAAATTGAGATTAATCACACATGGGATATTTTATCAAGGCCAATATAAGAAAGTCATTGGGACCAAATGGTTCTTTCACAACTAGATGAATGAATATGGCACAATGATTTGAAAAAAAAAGAACAATTAGTGTGAAAAGGGAACTCCCAAATAGAGGGTATTAATGTTGATGAAACATTTTCACCTATTGTGTGGCTGGAAAAAATCAGATTATTCTTGGTCATCATATTGAAAAGAAGATTAAAAGTTTCCTAGATGGATGTTCAGTCATACTTTCTGAATGGGGTTCTGGAAGAAGTTTATATTGGGAAGCCAAATGGTTTCCTCATTCATAAAGATGAGAACATAGTTTTTCAGATAAAGAAGGTGTTATATGGGTTCAAGCAATCACAAATAGCATGGTTCCCAATACTATATCAATTTTTGAAGAAACTGTGTTTTTAGTATGGTGGAGTTGATTACAATGTCCATGTAAAAAATGATAGTAATCAATGGATGATGTTTATGGTGTATGTTGATGACAAAATATTTTTTAGATCAGATGAATCATAGTGAAAACAGTTTACAAAATTAATGAAAAGTGAATTTGAAATATTAATGATTGTTGAACTGAGGTTTTTCATTAGTTTACAGGTTACACAAGGAAATAATGTAACATTAGTTTATCAATATAAATATTCCAAGGAGGTTTTTAAAATATTTTGAATGGATAAGTCCAAGGACATGATGACTCTGGTGGCTACCCAGATGAAACTGTCATATGATGATGAAGGAAATGAAGTTAATGTCATAGAATATAGGAAAATCATCGGTAGCCTGTTATACTTGACAATTAAAAGACCTAATATTTTTTCCATATGAAAAAAACAAGATATAAATTCAATATAAAAAAACCATCTAACTTATATTAAAAATAATACATTGGTATATCAAATAGATATTGGATTTCAGTTTTTTATATAATGAAAAATATCAGCAAGAGTTATTGGGATATACAGATGCAGATTTTTTTGGTTCAACAGATGATAGAAGATCAACATCAGGTCTTGTATTCTATCAAGGTGTAATGTATATTTCATGGATAATAATGAAACATGAATTCATTTTTTGGATCACCACCTAATCTGAATATATTGTGACCACTCAAGATTGCACACAATTATTATGTATGAAGTAGCAGCTTATTGATATGGGAGTTCTTGTGAAGTCTCTGATCATAATAAATTACAACAATTCAAGTGTTATAAATTTGATAAAAAATCCATAACATCACTCAAATATATAGAACATTGAAACAATGTATCATTTTATCAAAGAGAAGGTAGAAAAATGGCTTGTGAAGTTGGAGTATGTTCCAACAGAACTAAAGGTTGCAGATATCCTGAAAAAGGCATTATGCAAAGAATCATTTGAATGTCATCATCTAGATTTTGGATTTTATCCAACATCCCACACTTGAAAAGTCTGGATGTGGGAAACCGTCTCCCCAAGGTATGATGTGTTTTTTCCAAATTTTTTTGATATATGTTTTCACCCTTCTACAGACCACATGGAAGTGGCCTTCAGGTTCATGGAAAAAGAGGGAAAATTATTGCTATAAAAGGGGGAAAGTTCTTAATCAATATAGGGGAAAGCTGATAAGGGGAATAGTGAGTGGTTAAGTAAGGGGAGTTTTAAATCTTATGATGCTAAAAATGATCGATCAAAGGTGATATATCAGGATAGAAGGTTTTTGTAATGAAAGTCTTTTAGTGATTTTTTATTTAATTGAAAAAATTATATACATTTCATGCTTCTCTTTTTTCTCACACTGATCATGGATCATTTCGCATTAGAGTGCGTGTTGACTAAATATTTGATCGCTAACTGAATTGAAATAAGTGGTTTTTGGTAGAATATGGAAGAATTTTTAACGTGGTATCAAAATGTGAATAGTTTTCAACAAACCCAAAGGGGGGGATTGTTGTACAAAAATACCTCAAGGTCTCATATCACTATTTTGGATGTGATTGTGTTTGTTGAAAAATCCATATGACCACATTTTAGTATGGTTATTATTATCGATGTAGACATTTAAGGTGGCGTAGTTTTCCAGTGTTTGAAAAAAAATGGGACTAAAATCAGGATTTTGTTTTATGAAAAATGAATATTTTCCACAATGGAGTTTGCGGACCATAGTTCATGGACCGTAAAGCATGGAGTTTGTGTACTGCATAGTAGCATAGCTATGCTATGAAAACTGGAAAGGTGGTATGATAACTGCGAAGCATGATATGTGAACCATGAATTATGCTACAAGAACTTCCTAGAGAAATAATTTCATGGGAGGATCACAGAGGCTCATCATTATTGGGAGGATCATCATTTGTGGATTGAGGTGGTGATTTAAGGAAAAACAAAGGGTTTTGTTTTTGTGAATGACATCGCTCATTGAAAAGGATGAAGGCGCTATGAAGACCTCATATAAAGTCCTTGGTGAAGGCTATACCATAGTATAGTTTTGAGTATTTTTTATTAGAGAGTTTTTCAGGATTTACTTTTCTTATAAATGACCCTAATCACATCATTAATTGGAGATAATTTCATTAGAGAAGATTGCTTCTATTGGAATAATTAGGTAAACTCTGAAGTAGTTCTTGAGGTTGGATTCCCAGAAGGAGAATAATTTGTTGAGGGATGATTCTATGAAATTTTAATTTGTTCATTTAAGGTCCTTTTAGGGCACTATATCTCCCAAAGTAAAAAAGGAACATAAAGTAGTGGCGGTCCATATAGAATCTATGGTTCACGAGGAATGAGCCATCCGCAAAGAAGAGGCAGTCTGCAAAGCTACAGTGGTTCACAAAGGATCATCCATTCACAAATTAGAGGCATCCCATTATGAAAATTTTTTCTATAAATAATGTTCACCAAATGGTTCAATTTAGTTCATGGAGGATGCAAGACAGTTCATAAAGGGTGCAAGGAATTTTTCAAAATAAATTTCCACAAAATAACAATATGCATAAATGTGGATTTTATCTACTCAGTGAAAAATGGACTTCTTGCAACACTCATGTATTTGTGAAACAATTATGAGGTGATTTAGAAAAACATAAGATTCTTCTATAGGAGCAGTGTGCATATAAGGTCCCAGCCTTAAACCTTACTTAATATTGAATTAAATGAATAATTCACATTGAGGATATTTTCATGTTTTAGAGTTTTAGAGAATTAGGACATAACTATTACATCTCAAAAGATTACAAAGTAGAAACTTCTACTAAGTTTCCATAAAATAAAAACTCTTAAAAGGAAACATGTCTAGTTCCATGTTTTAGATAGCATGACTTTCCCTTGATCCCATCCTTGACCCTATTCCACATTAAGTCCTGTGAAAATCATTTCAAAAAAAACATGGGGTGAGCTTAAAAAGCTCAGTAAGGGATACACAATGAATGAAAACTGTTAGTTTTTCAAAACAACATGTAAACCATGTATAATTTATCAAAGTAATACTTTTCACCTTTATGAAGTAGTAAAAACTCTTCACTGAAATAAAAGATCATTACTTACCCTTTTTTAACCAAAATATTACCATAAAACTCATATAAAGATCACATAACATATATAGGTAACTTGGGACATAAACATACTTAAATGGAATAACCATACGGTCGAATTCCACACATATCACTTAATGGAATAGCCATACGGCTGACTTCCATACCCAATGCATTGGAGGTTATAACGTAACCACCTTTCTTGGTATTCACAGCACCACCCGTCATATGATTTATCACGTAACCACCCATCAAATGTCCAAGTACCATTATAAAATCATAAGACATAAAACAAATATAATGGAAAGAAAACATTTCCACACTTTGATCATAATATATCACTTAAATATATTGACATAACAAATCCATTATAAAAACCCTTTTCAATACCAAAATACATAAAACAGTATATGGTATTTATTTAATTTTAAAAAAACATTACGGCTTGTTGAGGAATCCAAAGACCAAATAATACTTGCGGCGGCGGAAAAGGGTCGTTGTCACCACGTACGTTAAAAGAAACATTCCTTTTTGTCGTTTAGTAAAACGCTTCGTAGAAAAAGATTCATTTTGTATAAAAGTAAAATTCAAAGGGGTTTATACACCGTATAAAAGATAGTTGTGTATAAAAAGAAATATGCCTCAATGAAAGGAGATTGAGACGAAGTCCCTTACCTCGGGTCCGACTTGACTCGATCGTTCTTTAACATCCTGAATAATAAACATGAGTTAATTTCTACATGATTAAGAACCTTTTTCAAGTTCATTATTACTTTTATATCACTTATTACCATGTTATAAACATTATGTAATCATTTAAGTTAATAATGTTTGTTTTGTCGATATTTGGTTCTTAAGTCGAAAGTGGACTTCTTACAATTACATGTTGTTCATGTGTTCAAAGGTTCATTATATCCAGAATGATATTCATGATTTGGATATCATATATATCCAGAATATACATGTATTTATAATATTACATAATCATTTAGAGGTAAGAAATGAAATGCACCGTTCATGGAGACGGTAAGCCGTAGGTACGCATGAATGCTACTTTCATTTATATGTCATATAAATGGAATTAAAACTAAATGAGAGGTATGTATATTTTAATTTCAGAATTATATTCATCATTTATATGTAACATAAATAATATATAATAACTTTAAATCCATCCTTTATACGTCCCGCATATGGCATTAACGAATCAAATCACTTTGAGGGGGCGGTAGTCTGCACTTCCTAAAATGAAGATATCGCGTATACCCATAATGGAAGCCATAAAGGTATACCACAAATGAAAAATACAGAAGCATAAGGAAAACATAAACATAATATATATCATATATAAATATAGTGACATCTTAATGGCCACCATTAAAGGTGTTAAAAAAAGATTGAACAATCATCATTTCGTGAGGCAGAAATTCGCCAACCATAGAAACAGTATGTTATTTAACCATTAAATGGAGGTGTGTGTAGGTGTAGATAGAATAATTATTATAACAACATCCTAGTATATTGAAGATACTATTTTTGTTACAAAATAAAGGAATAAAAAGAGTTTAGGGGGATGTAGAAGCAAAATAAAACAAAAGAACACAAGTGAAGACATTACCTTAAAAATTGGTAACTCTTTTTTATTTGAGCTCAAAGGCTTCCTTGGTAAGACTTCTGCCCAAAGTGAGGCTTCTAGGAGTAATAGAGGTATGTGGAGAGACAAAAAGATAATAGCTTGGCCGAACCAAAGTCTTTAGAGGTGTGGGTAAGGAGGTAGAGGTGGGGGCCTTTTATAAGAGGAGAGGAGGGGCACTCTTGGAAAGTTAAGAAAAGATACTTTATTATAAAATGATTTTCTGATAAAAAGGTTCCCACAATAATATATTTATAGGATAAGGTGATAAGAGTTCGAAATCCACCCATCCAATAGGTTTTTTACATGTGTAGGTCTTAGATTTTACATTATATTCTCATTTTATTTAAATCGTTAAATAATTAGGTTATCGTTGCATCATCATGGTGTCATAAATAATTTAATTTATTTAATGCCTAAAAATTATAAAAAAATATCATGATGTTGGAAATATGTTTAGCTTTCTAATGAATATTTATAGTCAAAAATATGACTTGTATAACCCCATTTAAAAATTGTTTTAGTAAAACAACTCATGTTTGTGACATTTTAATTTTAACATTAAATAAAAAGTTATTAATGTCATTTTCCTACCAAAGTGGCTCCATGGGGTCCCCAAGTTGACCCATGGATTGTCTTGGTCGTCCATGACACATCCAATAAGGGTAGGACATGTGTCTAGGTCATTTCATATTATTAAAATATTATTTTTACCTTAAACTACACTAATTACCTCTAATAAACTTAAAAGTTACTATTCACCAAAAATTTATTTTAATCCCATTAAACCACATTTTACTTCCTAATGACAACCATATATGTCAGATTTTTGAAATTCAAACCACAAAGGTGGTAAATTTCATTTAAACGAAAAAATGGTATTTTAAGTACCACTTAGTGGTTTCACTATTCATCAAAAATTGAAGTTTTTCGGAAAAATATCAAAAATTCACCCTAAGCTATATTTGATATTCCAAATTCAAAAATGAAGTCTATTTTACAAAATTCAAAAAATATAAGTTACATTAATTAATTTAATAATTAATTCCCGCTGTCAGAGAAAATAGCGTGTTTTTATGAAACAATAAGTATCAAAAGGTTGACACTAGTTTAAGTCCGATTTCAAAGTGAAATTAATTCAAATGACAACTATTGGATTAAATGGTAAAAATATATTCTAATTTCACTTTAAAAACAATTCAAACGATAATCTAATTATATAAATAAATTAGATTAAAAAGAGGTTTTGAATTAAAATACAACATTTTTCACTATTCATTAAAAAATGAACTTTATCGGAAAAATACCAAGATTTTACACAAAGTAAATTTTGATGTCCCGATTCTAAAGAAGAATTTTATTTGGTCCAATAGAATGTATAAGAGTGACCAAAACTATATTTAATGAAGGTTCGCCATCAAAATGTGATAAGTGGACCTTTAGTGTATATTAGAGTATCTATGCCTAAAATTGAATTCTTTTCTTATTTTAAGCCTTTATCCATTATTGGATAAATGTAAAAACATTTAACATATATAATCATATTTTAGTTGTTTCTATTTATTCCTGCCAATACAATGGCTACGTGTTAACTACCATTTAAAATAATATTATTTTATTACTAGTGTGCAATGTAAGATTTCAAAGAAACTCTTTGTTGTGTATCGGGTACGCTATTGAACATAGCAACCCCTTTAAAGTAAAATTAATTTTTAATTCATAAATGTTAATAAATATGAAAATGTATTATTCTTTATTTACCTGGGATGTTACATCCTTCCCCCCTTTTGGGAATTGCGTCCTCACAATTTTATTCACTTATCAAAATAAGTGGGGGTATTTATCCCTCATAGAATTTTTATATTCCCATGTTGCCTCTTCAACCATATGGTTTTTCCTCAAAACCTTTACCTGGTGAATTACCTTATTTTGCAACACTTTCTCTCTTCGGTCAAGAATCTGGACTGGTTGTTCTTCATAAGAGAGATTCTCTTTCAACTGAACTACCTTTGGGCTCAAAACATGAGATGGATCTGGCATATACTTTCTCAACATCAAAACATGAAAAACATTGTGTACCTGAGATAAACTTGGAGGTAATGTCACTATGTATACAACTGATCCAACATTCTCCAGAATTTCATATGGTCCAATGAACCTTGGACTCAGCTTTCCTTTCTTACCAAATCGCATCACACTTTTCCACGGTGAAACTTTGAGAAAAACATGATCACCTACCTCGAAAGATAGATCCTTCCTCCGGTTATCCGCATAACTTTTATGTCTACTCTGAGCTGTTCTCATGTCTTTCTGAATCAACTAAACGTTTTCTTCCATCTCTTCTACTAATTCTGGTCCCATCAGCTCCTTTCTACCACTTCATCCCAAAAAGCTGGAGTTCGACACCGCTTCCCATATAATGCCTCAAATGGTGCCATCTGTATACTGGAATGAAAATTGTTATTATAAGAAAACTCAACCAAAGAAAGATGTTGGTCCCAACTTCCCTGATAATCCATAGAGGAAGCTCGTAGCATATCCTCCAAGGTCTGAATTTTTCGTTCTGTCTGCCCATCTGATTGCGGATGAAAAGTTGTACTAAAATTTAATTCAGTACCCAATGACTTCTGAAGGCCTTTCCAAAAGTTAGAAGTAAACCTGGGATCACGATCAGATACAATGGAGAGGGAAACTCCATGCAACCTAACTATCTCTTTAAGATACAACCGGGAAAGTTGATCTAGAGACAAAGTATCTCTAATAGGAAGGAAATGAGCAGATTTAGTCAATCGATCAACAATAACCCAGATTGCATTATTACCTAGAGGTGTCTTTGGCAATCCCACAATGAAGTCCATGGATATATTCTCCCATTTCCACTCTGGCACTGGTAAAGGCTGAAGCATCCCTTTCGGTAACTGCCACTCTTCTTTAACCTGCTGACAAGTCAAACACTTCACAGTAAAATCAGCAATATCTCTTTTCATTCCATCCCACCAGTAATACTCCCGCAGATCTCTGTACATCATAGTACTGCCAGGATGAACTGAAAATGGGGAACTATGAGCCTCACATAACAACTCATTCATTAATTTTGAATCACTAGGCACACATAATCTCTTCCCAAACCTCAAAACACAATCTTTATCAATGTTAAATTCAGGCAACTTACCCTTCTGAACCAGCTCTACCTTTTTCTGCAACTCGCTATCTTGCTTTTGTGCTTGCTTAATTCTGTCTGATAGAGAAGATTTCACTGATACCTGAAGTAAAACAGAAGGACATCCTGCACAAACAACTTCCATGCCAAAGTTCATCAAATCATTAACCAAAGTATCGCGTTCCAAATGCAACATTGTTAATAAAGCATTACTTTTTCGACTCAAAACATCATCCACTTTATTTTCTTTCCCTGGATGGTAATTAATTGACCAATCATAATCCTTGATTAATTCTAGTCATCTCCTTTGTCTCATTTTCAATTATTTCTAAGTGAATATATACATTAAAATTTTGTGATCAGTATATATTTTACACTTTACTCCATACAAATGATGCCTCAAAATTTTTAGAGCAAAAACAACAGCAGCTAATTCCAAGTCATGTGTAGGGTAATTTACCTCATGAGTTTTCAACTGACGTGAAGAATAATCAGTTACCTGATCATTTTGCATAAGGACACAACCAAGTCCTTTCAATGATGCATCACTGTAGATAACAAACTCACCATTCCTGGAAGGAAGTGCCAAAACTTGAGCATTCACCAATCTTCTTTTCAACTCCTGAAAACAATCATCACATTCTTTTGTCCAGACAAACTTAACACCCTTCCGAGTTAGCTTAGTCATTGTATTAGATAATCGTGAAAAATTTTCAACAAACCTTCGGTAGTAACCTTCCAAACCAAGAAAACTATGGATCTCGGTTACATTTGTGGGTATTGGTCATTCTTCAATAACTTTTGTTTTAGTAGGATCAACATTTATGCCATTTTTTGAAACAATGTGACCAAGGAAAGAAATTTCTTGTAACCAAAACTCACACTTGCTGAATTTTCCATATAGTTTCTTTTCTTTTAAGGTTTTCAAGATAATCCTTAAATGACTTTCATGCTCCTCTTTACTTTTAGAAAACACAAAAATATCATCAATGAAAACAACCACAAACTTATCCAATAACTCATGGAAAATTCTTTTCATAAGGTCCATGAATACAGCAGGTGCATTGGTTAACCCAAAAGGCATAACTACAAATTCATAATGGCCATATCTAGTACGGAACGTAGTCTTCGGAACGTCTACTTCTTTTACTTTCAACTGATGGTACCCCGAACTCAAGTCAATCTTCGAAAAATACTGAGCTCCCTAGAGCTGATCAAATAAATCATCGATATGAGGCAAAGGATACTTATTATTAACAGTAATGTTATTTAAGGCTCTATAATCAATGAAAATTCTCATTGAGCCATCTTTCTTTTTAACAAACAAGACAGGAGCACCCCATGGTGATGTGCTAGGTCAAATGAAACATTTATCTAATAACTCCTGCAATTGCTTCTTTAACTCTAAAAGTTCAACTCGAGCCATTCGATAAGGGGGTTTTGAAATTGGCTTAGAATCAGGAACTAAGTCAATAGTAAATTCAACTTCCCAATCATGAATAATATCAGACAACTCATCCGTAAAAACATCAAGATACTCATTTACCACCTGCACATCATTAATCTGAACAGTTCCTTTATTTTCAACAATATGTGCAAGGTAACATTCACTTCCATCTTTTACTAGTTTCTCAACATCCTGATATGTTATCAAAAGCAAGGGTTCATTCTTGTACACAAACTGAAAATCTTTCTGAAAAGAAACCATTTTATCTCTACATTCAATATTAGCATGATAAACAGAAAGCCAATCCATGCCCAAAATAACATCAAACTCTACTAGAGGAAAAACAATAAGGTTTGCAGGTAGATTCTTTCCGCACACAAGGATTGGAAGCTTCTTATAATTTCTTTTTGTCTCAATGTTTCCTCTGGGTGTTTTTACCATAAGTTTAGGATTCATATCTTAAGATGGAATTTCCAATTTACTAGAAAAAAACTCAGAAATGAAAGAATGTGTAGACCCTAAATCAAACAACACATTGGCATAATCTGAATAAACAAACAGTGTACCTGATACTACTTCATTCGATGGCCCAACATCTGCTGAAGTGGTTGCAAAGTATTTCACCACCCCTTTCTGATTGTAGTCTGGCTGCTTTTCCCCAGTTGAGTTCTTCGTTAGACACTCATTTTCATAATGACCCATTTCATTACACTTAAAACATCTTACAGCTGGCTTTTCATTGCCTGCTTGATCATCTTCCTTATAGTTATGAGCAATATGACCTGACTTACCACACTGAAAGCACTTTCCAGACTTGGATAACCATTCTACAAGATGCATTTTACCATACTTGTCACTGTATGGATATTTGGTTTTCTTACCTCCTTGTTTCTTTAATGAATTCTTCCCCTTTGCCTGCCAACTGGACCTCTTATTCTGTTGTTTGTCAAAGAACACCTGATCATCGGCAAACTCCATTTCCACCTTCTCCGCACATCGAACAAGTTTTTCATAACTTTTGAACTCACAAGAAGCTAAAGCCTTATGATACTTTGGCTTTAACCCTGAGTAAAAACAGTTGATTTTACTATCATGATCTCGTATGAAGTTTGGAGCATACCTTTCCAGTCAAGTGAGCTTTGCTTCATAAGCAGCCACTGAGTCATCCTCATGCCTCAATTCTAGGAATTGTTTTTCCATCCTAAGATGAACCACCTTAGGAAAATATTTCTCAAGAAACATACCTTTGAATTCGTCCCAATGAAGATCATCAATCCCATCACTATACCTGATATTTTTCACCATCGACCACCACTGATCAGCTTCACCTTCAAAACGATAAATAGTAAGACTAAACTTTTGATGTTCTAAACACACCATGACATCAAAAATCTTTTCCAGCTCTTTAATCCACCCTTCAGCTAGCACAGGGTCAGATGAACCTCTGAATGATGGGGGATGTTGCCTCATGAAATGTTCCACCACTGACATGTTCCTTTGCGGTTGATCTGGCTGATCTCATGCATGGATACCACCACCATTTATATCCTGAGTCAACTGTGCCATCACTACAACAAACTGTTCAGTTCCAATTCCGACCATCTCAGGTTGCTGATTTGGAAGGTTGTCTTCCTCCTAATGTCGTCCCAACATAGCTGCTTTGTTTCCTCTACGGAAAACCATTCTGAACAAAGAAATATCTTAGGCAAAGCAACATGGTAATATTTAAATGCTATATCATTTCAGTCATACCATAAATTAATTTATAATTTAACAATTTTCTAACTCCTAAAGTTGTCTAAACCGACCACTGATACCAACTATAAGGCCTCGGCCTTAAACCTTACTTAATATTGAATTAAATGAATAATTCACATTGAGGATCTTTTCATGGTTTAGAGTTTTAGAGAATTAGGACATAACTATTACATCTCAAAAGGTTACAAAGTAGAAACTTCTACTAAGTTTCCATAAAATAAAAACCCTTAAAAGGAAACATGTCTAGTTCTATGTTTTAGATTGCATGACTTTCCCTTGATCCCATCCTTGACCCTATTCCACATAAAGTCCTGTGAAAAACATTTCAAAAAAACTTGGGGTGAGCTTAAAATGCTCAGTAAGTGATACACAATGAATGAAAACTGTTAGTTTTTCAAAACAACAAGTAAACCATGTATACTTTATCAAAGTAATATTTTTCACATTTATGAAGTAGTAAAAACACTTCACTGAAATAAAAGATCATTACTTACCCTTTTGTAACCAAAATATTACCATAAAACCCATATAATGATCACATTACATATATAGGTAACTTGGGACATAAACATACTTAAATGGAATAACCATACAGTCGACTTCCACACATATCACATAATGGAATAGCCATATGGCTGACTTCCATACCCAATGCATTGGAGGTTATAACGTAACCACCCGTCCTGGTATTCACAGCACCACCCATCATATGGTTTATCACGTAAGCACCCGTCAAATGTCCAATTACCATTATAAAATCATAAGACATAAAACAAATATAATGGAAAGAAAACATTTCCACACTTTGATCACAATATATCACTTAAATATATTGATATAACAAATCCATTATAAAAAAAACCCTTTTCAATACCAAAATACATAAAACAGTATATGGTATTTATTTAATTTTAAAAAAACATTACGACTTTTTGAGGAAGCCAAAGACCAAATAATACTCATGGCATCGGAAAAGGGACATTGTCACCGCGTACGTTAAAAGAAACATTCCTTTTTGTCATTTAGTAAAACGCTTTGTAGAAAAATATTCCTTTTGTATAAAATTAAAAGTCAAATGGGTTTATACACCGTATAAAATATAGTTGTGTATAAAACAAAATATGCCTCAATGAAAGGAGATTGAGATGAAGTCCCTTACCTCGGGTCCGACTTGACTCGATCGTTCTTTAACGTCCTGAATAATAACCTTGAGTTAATTTCTACTTGCTTAAGAACCTTTTTCAAGTTCATTATTACTTTTATATAACTCATTACCATGTTATAAACATTATGTAATCATTTAAGTTAATAATGTTTGTTTTGTCGATATTTGGTTCTTAAGTCGAAAGTGGACTTCTTACAATTACATGTTATTCGTGTGGTCAAAGGTTCATTATATCCAGAATGATATTCATGATTTGGATATAATATATATCATATATATCAAGAATATACATGTATTTATAATATTACATAATCCTTTATAGGTAATAAATGAAATGCACCGTTCATGAAGACGGTAAGCCGTACGTACGCATGAACGCTACTTTCATATCTATGTCATATTAATGGAATTAAAAATAAATGAGAGGTATGTATATTTTAATTCTATAATTATATTCATCATTTATATGTAACATAAATCATATATAATAACTTTAAATCCATCCTTTATACGTCCCACATATGGCATTAACGAATCAAATCACTTTGAGGGGGCGGTAGTCCGCACTTCCTAAAATGAAGACATCGCGTATACCCATAATGGAAGCCCTAAAGGTATACCACAAATGAAAAATACAGAAGAATAAGTAAAACATAACCATAATATATATCATATATAAATAGAGTGACATCTTAATGGCCACCATTAAAGGTGTTAAAAGAATATTGAACAATCATCGTTTCGTGAGGCAGAAATTCGCCAACCACAGAAACAGTATGTTCTTTAACCATTAGACGGAGGTGTGTGTAGGTGTATCTCGAATCATTCTTATAAAAACATCATAGTATATTTAAGATACTGGTGTTTTTAGAAAATAAAGTAATAAAAAGATTTTAGGGGGTTGGATAATCAAAATAAAACAAAAGAACACAAGTGAAGACATTACCTTAAAAACGGGTAACTCTTTTTGATTTGAGCTCAAAGGCTTCCTTGGGAAGACTTATGCCCAAAGTGAGGCTTCTAGGAGTAATAGAGGGATGTGGAGAGACAAAAATAGTAGATCTTGGCCGAACCAAAGTCTTGAGAGTTGTGGGTAAGGAGGTAGTGGTGAGGGCCTTTTATAAGAGGAGAGGAGGGGCACTCTTGGAATGTTAAGAAACGATACTTTATTATAAAATGATTTTCAGATAAAAAGGGTCCCACAATTATATATTTAGAGGATAAGGTGATAATAGTTCTAAATCCACCCATCCAATAGGTTTTTGACATGTGTAGGTCTTATATTTTACATTATCTTTTCATTTTATTTAAATCGTTAAATAATTAGGTAATCGTTGCATCATCATGGTGTCATAAATAATTTAATTTATTTAATGCCTAAAAATTATAAAAAAAATATCATGATGTTGGAAGTATTTTTAGCTTTCTAATGAATATTTATAGTCAAAAATATGACTTTTAAAACCCCATTTAAAAATTGTTTTAGTAAAAGAACTCATGTTTGTGACATTTTAATTTTAACATTAAATAAAAAGATATTAATGTCATTTTCCTACCAAAGTGGATCCATGGGGTCCCCAAGTTGACCCATGGATTGTCTTGGTCGGCCATGACACATCCAATAATTGTAGGACATGTTTCTAGGTCATTTCATATTATTAAAATATTATTTTTACCTTAAACTACACTAATTACCTCTAATCGCGATTAATAAACTTAAAAGTTACTATTCACCAAAATATTATTTTAATCCCATTGAACCACATTTTACTTCCTAATGACAACCATGTATGTCGGATTTTTGAAATTCATAACACAGAGGTGGTAAATTTTTATTTAAACGAAAAATCAGTTTTTTAAGTACCACTTAGTGGTTTCACTATTCATCAAAAATTGATGTTTTTCAGAAAAATACAAAAAATTCACCCTAAGCTGTATTTGATATTCCAAATTCAAAAATGAAGTCTATTTTACAAAATTCAAAACATATAAGTTGCATTAATTAATTTAATAATTAATTCCCGCTGTCAGAGCAAATAGCGTGTTTTTATGAAACAATAAGTATCAAAAGATTGACACTAGTTTAAGTCTGATTTCAAAGTGATATTAATTCCAACGACCACTATTGGATTAAATAGTAAAAATATATTCTAATTTCACTTTAAAAACAATTCAAATGATAATCTAATCATATAAATAAATTAGATTAAAAAGAGGTTTTGAATTAAAATACAACATTTTTCACTATTCATTCAAAAATGAACTTTATCGGAAAAATACCAAAAATTTACACAAAGTAAATTTTGATGTCCCTATTCTAAAGAAGAATTTCATTTGGTCCAATATAATGTATAAGAGTGACCAAAACTATATTTAATGAAGGTTCGCCATCAAAAGGTGATAAGTGGACCTTTAGTGTATATTAGAGTATTTATGCCTAAAATTGAATTCTTTTCTTATTTTAAGCCTTTATCCATTATTGGATAAATGTAAAAACATTTAACATATATAATCATATTTTAGTTATTTCTATTCATTCATGTCAATACAACGGCTACGTGTTAACTACCATTTAAAATAATATTATTTTATTACTAGTGTGCAACGTAAGATTTCAAAGAAACTCTTTGTTGCGTATCGGGTACGCTATCGAACATAGCAACCCCTTTAAAGTAAAATTAATTTTTAATTCGTAAATGTTAATAAATATGAAAATGTATTTTTCTTTATTTACCTGGGATGTTACAGTGCACACTTCAGTTGAGGGAGCAGTAAGCTTTCAAATTATGATTGGTTGTAAACCAATAAAGAAAAATGATCCTTCTTCAAACATTGTAGGGGAAGTGTTCTAAGGTATAGAAGTGACCTATACTGGATCTTATTTTTTCTGTGATACTTAGTTGATTTGGTACATCGGCACATTACTTTTGTATACTCTTTGGATGTAGCCTAGTGAGGATAAACCAAGTAAAATTGATGTGTTTCATTCATGATTTTATTTCTATTCATACATTTCATTGGGAAAGGTAGAGAATAATTTTTTGTTTAAAAATGAAAGAAGATCTTAAGGGGCGGTTGTTTTAATATGACATACCTTGATTCACACCCATATAAGGGTATTTAACCAAGTTGTGAAAATAACATCAAAAGTTTATTTTTTATTAATTTGACTAGGTTAGAAAAATTATAGTAGAATTTGGCATATGAATTCACCAACATTAAATAGAATCATAAGAATTTATCATTGTATGATTTTTTTAGAGTGTAAGTCTGACACCCTAGACCTTCACTCTCAGATATAATGCTATAAACACGTACTTTACATACTATACTCAATACCATCTATAAATTCTTAGACATAGTTGTCCCATAATGAAATGAATTAAAGAAAGTATTGAATTACATATATTCAAAAAACTTTTTAATTTTAGAGCATTATGGAATCAATAAAAAACATAAAATATAAAAACCCTTTTATTTCTCAACTAATGGTTATTTTTTGCACTATATATAAACTATTTAATCCATGATGACTCTCCAAAATCTCCAAAAAATTCATCCACAAATGTTATCCATAAAAATATATCATGTGTATTACTTTTTTTCTAACCTATGGAGTGGAATCATAAGAAAGGGTTATATCAACTACGTAGAAAGGGAAACATATAATTGAATCTATGAAAAATATAAGCATGTCATACATAATATAGTAGGAAAAAATAATCTTAATAACTCTACATTCAACTAAAACTTAGAGCTTGTTATATCCATGATAATAAATAAAAACATGGATATCGATAATGATGATCTCATAATTTTGGAATTCATAGTTCTGAACATAAAAAACATGTTGTCAAATCTTTATGTCTATCTACTATACTGATATGGGGGAGATGTATACACCTAAACCCATGATGTTTTTTCTTGTGTGACATGTTGATATATCGAGGGGATATATAATATTGGGACCCACCAATCAATTATTTGAATCTAATTCATTCACATTAAGAGTTAAAATTTTATTTTAAACATTATCTAAAGAACCTATAGCTTAATAAGAATCATTCTATTTGTATAATGAAAAAAAATTAATACATAATCAACCTACGTTAGCCAATCAATAATCGTCAAGAATTTCATTAATTTTCTCTACGACGCTAAAAGGGATAACATTGTTATAATCCATATATAAAATAAAGGTTGATGGTTGAAAAATACATAGATAAATTGGAAATAATCATTCCTATTGGAATTAAATTATATTTAATTTCAATAAATTTTCACATGTCAATAGAATAATATTCTTTCATATTGAACATCATCCAATTTGAATTATGTAAAATGTGATGTTCACAACATATAGATAAATTAGTATATGGTTATGTAAATAATGGAATAACATGATCATAAGAAATATAGAGAAATTATTTAGATAGTTTAAAAATATAATTTCCCTATTGTAACAAAGAAAACCTAGAATTAAGTTTACATAGATAAAAAAATTTCAAAAGAATGCATGACTGATACCACCCAAGAAGGGGTCAAGAATTGGATTGTTTGGCACCATGGTTTGATTCCTATAAGAAATAAATATATATATTAAAGTATAAATAGATAAACATACACCCTATTAGGGAAAATACTTTTGGAAATGAAAAGTTAAATAGATTTGAAAACTTAAAAGTGAGTTTGGAAAACATTTTTAATATTAATGTAAAATAAGAACTAATGGTTCACTTACAAAAGACTTTTTCAAAGGGTGGATTGAAAACTCATTGAAAACCATTACGTTGGTAAATAATATTCAATAATAGGGCCTTGAAAATGAATAATATTTATCTTTTAGAATTTTGGGTATGAATACAAATCTTATGGAAGTGAAATGAAAAACATATTTTAATATTTTGCAAAATACCTTTCTATAAAACTCAAATTATAAAACGACTATCAAACCATTATTTGTAATAATACTTTATTTTATAAAATAGGATTATAAAATACTATATAATAGTAATAGTTTGTGGTAAAACCAATTTATGGAAGAAAATTTTTCAAAATAACACTTTATAACTCTAATAATGATATTTTATCTTCCAATACCCATATGAGGAATATATCCAAATAAATGAGAAATAATTTTCAATTGGTTTATGTGGTAGGAATTTATATCTCCAAAAACCAATAAGATAATAACACATAATAAAATCAAATGTCTGAATGTTCCCAATGTATAAGAAATAATTTCAAGAGTATGAGTATAACTCAATGATTAAATGTTGAGTTTCCAAAAAACTTTACTTATGGGTAAATAAATGAATCAATAGAAACTCAAATTAGAGAATATGATTTTGATATTAAAACCCATAAAATATAAATAGTTTTATAAAAATAAATCAATTGAAAATTAATACACCATGCAAAGAAAACATAGTGGAAAATTGTATTGTGTCTCAAAAATCAAAATTGAGACCAGGAAACCCCTTATGGTTTTAGAAACTTTTTAATCAAAACCCCATGAAAGAGTGTGATTTTAATTTAATTTTAAGTAATATTATTAAAAGATAATTAATTATATGATATATATATAATAGTATTTATATAAACCACATAAATTAAATTAGGTTCATAATACCAAAAGTGCCTCAAAGAGAAGAATTTGAGATGAAAACCATTACCTTGATTCTGATCTATTCTGAACTAGAACCAAATTTCCAGAATAAAATAATTAAGTTGATTAAAAACATGAAAAAGTTCTTTATTAACAACTATAACCATTTACTGTACTCAATGATAATAATTATATATATATAATATATATTTTTTAATTATTTTCAACACCGACTTCAAGTAATATCTATCGCTTTAAACTAGTTTCCTAAAATTCATGTTGGTATCTATTATATTTTAAAGTTACATCTCTATTAGATCATTTAATTTACTATAAGATATTTTACATGATTCTTTATAATTCTATAATTTCATTACATGTTAGTTCTAGTTACAAACCATAAAGATGAAATCAGTGATGATCATGTTTCAGTGATTCTTAAAGAATGAAAGGTTCTTTTTAATTAATGGGTTGAATGTTCTTATAACATTTATTGAACCAAATGAATTATTAAAATATTTATATCATATTATATTAGTAAATAGGTTTTCATTTTCATCAATAAAATAAATGTATAGTAAAGATCAAGTAGTTGGTTATACCAACCCAAACATGAACTTACCTTGAATAATGGATGATTATGGGATGGTTTAATTGTAATATGAATATAAAAAAATGATCATATTTATTCTTTACTAGTGCGATATATTAGAGTTTTATATAATTATAAGGTGAATATAATTTATATAAATTCATCACTAAGAACAAGAGATCATTTTCCTCTAACTTAGCTCCTTCAAAATGATTGAATTAATGATAACCATTTGCTGATCATATAATCAATAGGTTATAAATTTTGGAATACCAAAACCTAAATAATGAAAAAAAACATATATTTATAGTTAAACATTCTAGTAACCATAAATTATGTGTGGTGATGAAAAATGAATTTTTTTAATGTGGTGACGGTAGTTTACACTATGCCCAAACAATGATTTTATTTTTTTCATTATGCATGGGATAGATGAGTAAAAAATAATAGTAACCCTAATTTAGTAAAACTATACTATATAAATTATACTAATATAATTATATTATAATGGATATAATAAATTTTAAATGGGAAAATCGATAGAAAAAGTTAAGCAGTTGATAATACTCAAGTCGAGAACATAAATTTTCCATGGAATTAATATAGTTAATGAAGTCATGTGATAAATAATGGTGACAAAAGTAGATTTAACATTTGTTAAGGTTATAGGAGAAGAAAATTTGAATTTATTAGATGATAAATATTAAGGTAAGGTGAGTCTTGGAGTTGGGTAAGTGTAACCTTTTATAAGTGAAGATAAGGGCATTTTTGGAAGCACACTTAATATTTTCAATAATGTGTGGAAATATTCCAAGATCAATAGATATAAAATGTAAAAAATGAGATTTTAATTTTTTTTGGGTCTCGAATAAACTAAAATACTCATTTGGGATACAATTTGTGTGTTTTAAGGCTTCTTTATTTTAACATTTTTAACGTTTTTCCCATTTTATTTTTACCTTGGAAATAAATTTTTAATCTTAGTAGTCAATATTAATGAAAAAAATCAATAATATCCAATTTACCGAATTTAAACATTTTGATTTTCAAATTTTAAAATCATTTTATCAAATAAAATTTCTCTGTTTTTCAAAATTTAAATGTTAAATTTGACACACATAACGTGTAAAAAATAGTTTTTTAGGTTTTTCTTAGGAAAAAACATTTATGTGTGTTACATATTTTTTTAAAATATCAATTACCATGACATTTTTGGTTTATTTTAAATAAAAAAGTTATGATGATTTAATTTCAAGATAAAACTGAATCTCACCTTCAAAATAAGTTATTCAAAGAAATGATTGAAAACTATTTTTTATTTAGATAACATTTTTATTTAGTTTCTAAATTATTGGAAATAAGATTTATAATCTCAAGGAATATATATTAAAAATAAATATATTATTCCTTAAATAAATATTTTTTTAGGTTTTACAAACTTCTAGGATATTCTTACATAATGATAAAATCATAATTGTAGTAATTTCACAAAAAACATATTTTTTAGCTAAAAAATACATTTAGAAAAAACTGAACATTTTATATTCATATAATGTTTTTTTCTAAATCCAAAAGTGATGGTTATTTTTTCAAATCAAAACTCTAAAATTTGTAGATTCAATTTTTGAATAAAATTATAAAATACAATGAAAGCATGTTTATTTATAAAAAAATATTTTTTTAGAATATTAACCATTCTCATTAAGATTTCCTATCATTTATTTATTATTATTACCCAATTATTCAAATAAAATATATTTTATCATCGTTAATCATACTTTTCTTTAATTAGAAATAAATACTGCTTAAAAATAAAATATTTTTGAAAGATACATTTCTTGGAAAAAAATGGTCTTATTAGTTATTTTAGCAATATCAATTGAATTTAATAGTTGTTAAAAATAACCATCACATTCCTTTAAATAAATATTTTAAAAATTAGATACACCTATTAACTACTTCTAATTTATCATATAAGTTTTATTTTTCAAACATTATATTTATATTTTTATCTAAATATATTGTGGTTTGGTTTAAATATGGATTTTATTATAGAAAAAGTTATCAAACACACTGACTTATCTAATGATAATCATAAATTAAGATCTATGGGAGTTATATTATCCCTTGAAAAATAAATTTCATCCTTATAATTTAAATTATTACTCATTTAAGAAAGTGAAGGTTCTATGTGACATAGAAGTGCTTATCGGGGCTGATCCCAAATTAATTAATGTCAAATTCAATGAATCATTTTCCTATTTTAAAAAAATAACATAATGACCAATAAAATTCATCCAATATAATATTGATAATAAGGCCACTTAAACCAATATGATATCTTTTAACATTAAATTTATAATTAATTAATTTAATTAACGAAATGGACCCTTTCTCTCCTGGGTTCCCCACTCCCACTCTTGACCTTGAATTCTCATCTTCGCCTAGGGTTTCCCTACGAAACCCTCTGCTGCGGATCTGGTGGCGCATCTTTACGGCGTCCTTTTCCGCCTCTTGTCTTTTATTCCCCTCTTTTATCATGCCCTTCCTTCTTCCCACCCCGTCGTGTGGCTTCTTCACGGGATCTTCCCCCATCTCTCTTTCACGGCTTGTCTGTAACTCGCTTGTTTTCCTCTCTGGTTTCATCTTCTGCGGTGGATTCTCGCTCATGTGTTGGTGTTCTGGTTTTACCATCGCCATCTTATTTCTTTGGTGGTTTTTCTGAACTAATGAATGTTGTGTCGAAGACCTCGGTCGCTCATCTGTTGCCCTGGCCTCACAATCATCAGCGGCTCTCCATGTTGGATTTGCAGGAGTGGATACAATGAGGTTTTGGGATTTGGGGTCTAGTGGTTGACGGTTTTTAGGTGCTTCCATAGTATTCTTAGTTGTGTTTTATTAGATCTAGTTTTTTTCAACCTCATCAACAATGCGATTTCGGAGCCCTCATCCACCCTTTCCTTGCTCTGATCTCGCGATCCTATGCGCCATTCCAAGGTGGACTGGGTGCAGTGGTAATTAAGGGGATTTGGGTGTTTGGTTCGGCGGATGGAGGCGCTCCAAGAGCGAATCCCTTTGAAGATGGTTCAAAGCACGAGTCGGAATCATCTTCATCTCGCGATGTTGTGCGTGTTTTCAGCGACGAGGTTGGTTTCTGGCACGTTGTTTTCTAGTGGGATGGTTTCGATGATGGATGGACCATGTGAGGTTGTACGATCGAGGAGGTGAATGTGCTCACTTTTTTTAAATTTGAAAAAGGTGTTGTGTCATGGTGCACATAGCGGGGTGGCGATGGGGTCCTTCTTGTGAATTTTGAATTAGGGTGCGTTTTGAAGGATTGTGGCGCGATGTTGTATGTAATGTTTGAAAATTTAATTTTTGATATCTGTAATGCATGTAATGCGTCTTTTGTGGCTTTTATATAGGTTCCCACTTACCCTTAAAGTGGATTCTTCAATAAATAAAAAAATCGATTGGTGGTTATTTTATTTAATTTGGAAGAAATATAACGTATTATTTGGACCTTTATTTATAGTTGATGTTTATCTTCCGAAAAAACTTTTTGGTAATCTTTAATTTATCTTATAGGATCCAAGTTTAGAATTTATCTATTGGTGATCCACACATGATCCTTTTTTCTTTGATCGGCATCGATGAATCATCGGGTGCAAGCTTGGTCGATTGATCACCTTTCATTGTTCATTTAGATCACTTTTTCATTCTTGGATCTTAAATAACTTCACTTGATTTTCTCATTTTTTTTAGAGTATATGAGAGGTAAGAGGGAAATTCTTAGAAAGAAATCTATTATGAACAATGATTCTCAATTAGCCACTCTTAGAAATTATAATAGTCTATTTGTAGACCAAGTGTAAGTTTTATATTTTAATTAATTTCACAAGTACGCTTAATAAAATGTCAAATTCATGTATTACCCTATACAATGTATTAAAATAATATTATTATTTTTATTACATGGTGTTTTATAAATGGAGGAATAATAAATATTATTTTACCATATTCTAAATTATTATTTATCACAAAAAATGATCTTGTTCCACTGATCCTCCTAAATAATAATCAAATATTCAAATAAATATTTAATTAAAATTTTAATTGTAAAATAAATATGTTATTTACAATATAGAACATAAATATTTATTAAATTATCAATAATTAAATTAATATTATATATCCATGTCATTTTACACTTTCCTTGAGAATAAATATTTATTTAATTTTTGTGATCCTTATTTTGGAATAAAAATGTTCATCGGTCTCGATGATAATATTATTTCCAATTATTAAATTCAATTAGAATTTAATTAAGACTAATGTAAACGCTTAGTATGTGACCCTCTAGGTTTCTTTCTCATTTGTATTAGTATGGACTACTTAAACTCCAATATTATTTTTTAGAAATGGGTTAAGGAAACCAATTTAAATATGTGGATGTTGCATCATCAACAACCACATGCAAGCACTCATTGTGTAATGTAACCCATTTGTCATGATATTTCATCAAATAGGTGGTACACCCATGTCCTCAACCTATATAATTGATTATTATTTATTTGACTATTTGAAAAAAAAAACATTTCATTATACCAATGCCATGAAATTTAATGTGATAGTTTTATTTCAATCAAAGGTCCATGATATCATCTTTTCATAGCATTGAATGGAAAAATCCTTCATTGACTTGTTCATTAATAACATATCATTAATGATGCACCCAATATACCCAACTTCTCCTTGAATTGTTATCATCATGGTTTATCGAAATATATCTATGTTCATGATTCATGACATGAATTAATAATAATATTAGACTTTAAGGACCATTATCGAATCTTGAAAAAAAATGAAACATAAACATATGGAATTCTTACTCGTGGGTATATTATCATAATCTCCCATCATAAAGATTACCATGTTTGAACTTCAGGATTACAATTCTCAATTTCCTATGAGTACTATCACATGATAGTCCACATGCTATGTTCTATATCATATAATTTCATCCCACCATAGTACAGGTTTTAAGAATATCATCATGGAATTTTAAGGTTCTCATCATAGGGGGGAATTTTTATTTTCTTTTTAATGTGACAGATACTTTAGGGCAATATTAAATTAAATTCACACAGAACTATGAATGATATTAATAGTATATATATATATAATTAATATTCACTTATTTAAATATACATGTAATCTAAAGTACAAATAGTTAGTTCTAGAACACCATATTCAATATAATTCCACTTATACTAGAGCCAATTGGAAAAGACTTTCATCCTCATATGCCTCCTTGAAATATCTTATTTCTCTTAAGCTAATAATTTAGTCAAAGTTACATCCTTACTGTATTTTTTGGATACTATACTCATAGTGAATTCATCTCTTTCAGAAAAATTCCTCAAGATTTGATATTATCAAATTATTTCCTCCATCCACTGATATGATGTTGGCCCCTTTTCAAGAGACACCACTACATTATTATAATAATAGATAGTGATCGGTTCTTTACTTCTAGCTACTACATCAATATCTCTGATGAAGTGGCATATCCAAACTGCTTCTTTAGCTAACTTAGAATTGACAATATACTTTTAATCTACTTTAGAATCTATGAACATGGATTTTTTGAGATTTTCTAGCTCACAACACCTCTATTGAGAGTGAATATATATATCATCTATGATTTCAAATAATCTTATCTGTTTGGAAACTAGTATCTATATATATTATGATGACTAGTTCTTCATCTCCTTAATATTCTATTAAAATATCCTTATTTCATCTTAGATACTTAAGGATATTATTTACCACCATCCAATGGTGGTCACTTAGGTCATTTATATATCTTCCTACCACACTTAAGGTGTTGGCGACATCTATCATAGTATATAACATATCATATATGAATAACCCAATAAGAGATGTGTATAGAATAATTTTCTTCCTTTTTTTATCCTTAAGTGTTTCATAACACATTTTTTTGGAAAGATTAATCTCATGTGACACTAGAAGTAATCCCCTCTTGGATTGTTCTATACTGAACCTCTTTAGTATCTTTTCAATAAATATACCTTGACTTAGACCGAGTAGCCTCTTAGATCTATCATGATAGGTCATGATCCAAGAAAAATATGTTTTATACCAAGGTCCCTCGTGAATAAGCATTAATTTATCCAAGATTTTATGGATTATAGAACCTATATCTCATTTCTAATAAGCAGTATGTCATCATCATAAACTAATAAGAAAACAATCAGACTCCCACTAAAATTATTATAGGAACACGACTCACATTCATTATTTAGGAAACAAAATTCAATTATAGTCATATTAAATTGAATTTTCTATGACCTATATTCTTTCATTAATCCATAAATGGATCTTTTCAACTTAAATATTTATTTGACATATTTTGAAGTCACAAATGCTTCAGTTTGTGTCATATAAACATATTCCTAAAAGTGCAGATTAAGGAAGGTTGTTTTGATATCCATTTTAAAAATCTCATAATAATGGAAATATTTTATATATATTAGAATTATTATGGATTTAATCATTGCAATTAGTGAAAAAAATTTATCGTACTATATTTTTTGAGGTAGATTGAACACTTTTGCAATTAGTCATGCCATATAGGTACAAAATTGTTCATCCATGTCAAGTATCTTCTTGAATAAAAATTTCTAATGAATGTGATTTACATCCACAGAAGGATAAACTAAAATTTGTACATGGTTTTAATACATTGAATCTATTTCCAAATTAATATATTCTTTCCATTTGGAAATGTTTATGCCACATATTACTTCCTTATAAGTTAGTGGATAATTATCATCATCTAATAATGATTCACTACCCTTGATGACTGAAAAACATATCATTCAGGTTCTGTAACCTCTTATGTACTCCTATATACTACATGTGTCTTCGGAATTTTCTCTTATATTTGTTTGTGTGGAATTTATTTCAATTTTGTATATTTATCCTAGACATCATATAAGTATATCTTTTTCCTCCTATATATTTTATAGATTTGATGCTTCTTAAGGAATACGGGATTTATTTCAACCAAAACATTCTTATCTAAAGGTTTTTATAGGTATTATCCCCTTTTTTCCTTGATATATTCTATAAAGATACACTTAGTATCTTGAGGTTGAATTTTACTTCCAAAAATAGTCTCAAAAAATGCTTCACATTCCCAGACTTCTATATATGAAAACATGGATTTATTTCTATACCAAAGTTAAAATGAATTTTTTTCTGCTTTAGTTAGTACTAGGTTTATAATTTTTACAATTTTTTAAAATTTTTATCCTCTAAAAGATAATTTAAGACTCACATGACTCATCATTAATATCATCATGTTTAACAAGGTGTGGATTCTCATTTTTCTTAAAACATTCCACAGTGGTGTATAAGGAGGAGTGAGTTGGTGTAAAATCCCAAAATCATGTGAATAATCAATGAGGTCTTGATTAAGATATTATCCACCATGGTCTTAGTATATTTTATTAATATTATTATCATGTTGGTTCTGAACTTTATTATTATATTCCTTGAATGACTCAAATGAATCTAACTTTCACCTCATTAAGTATACATATCCATATATAAAAAATCATTAGTAAATGTTATGAAGTATGAGTACCCACCCCTTGATTCAACTAGAAATTATCTAAAAAAATAGTTATGAACCAACTCAATAATATTAATGGTCCTTTCACCCTTTTAACTAAATAGATATTTGGTCATTTTTCCTTATAAACATTCATGACATGCAGTAAGTGGTTTTAGTTCAAAAGAATCTCAATATCCATCTTGGTGTAATATGGTTAAAATGATTCATTTACATGACCTAGATGATGATTTCAAAGTTGGGTGTGGAATGAATCCTGTAAATTAGTTTTGTAATTGATATTAATTACTTGGTTTGAGTAATATAACACATAAAGAACGTTATTTAAATAATCCTTAACATAACATATATTCTTTCTTTATAAAAGAGAAAAATTTTATTCCCAAATTTGAAAATAAATCCATCTATATCATGTATGAATACATATATAATGTTTTTATTGAATGAAGGAACATAATTGAAATATTATAGAAATAATATAATTCTTGTCGGCAACATGGGGTGTTAGTACCAAACAGTCATGGATGCAATTCTATCTCTGTTGGATGCTAGTAGATGTAACTCTCATCATAAAAACATATTTAATATATATGTTTCATATATTTTAATACTTATGTGAGATCCACATGATGTATATAATACCCGTTTTATATAAATTGATACATTATATTTGATAACAAATACTCCTAAAGCCTCCCCTTACTTATTTTCATTGGTGTAGTTATTCTTCTAGTGGAACTTCTTACCATATGTGAAATCTACGACATCAAGTTCCATTACTTTCCCCTTGGTCATTATCTTCTTGGAAGGTAATTGAGAAGAAGATTTGGACCAAGATATCTTACCATATTATTTCCTTCTATCCTCCATAAGGATGTAAGGAGTTCTTCAATTTGTCTCCTTGTTAAATAGGATAAATAGTGAAAGAAAATATATAAGATAAATCACTATTTTTTATATTGTAATTGATAACAGAACTACAAAATCTCTGAGGAATTGATGCAAGAATGATATAGATGTGTAGTTCCTCATATATTTATAACCTAGGACCCCTAGGGGCTCAATTTTCCAATGATTTTGACTCTTTTAGGCCTAGATAGTCTATCATATCAATGTTTTATCTGAAATAGAGCCTTATATATCTCAAATTGTTCCTTTCTTTCTCTATCCTGTTAAGTACCATGGATATGATAGAGCATGATAATACATGAATGTCTTCATTTGAATTCACAAGTTCCCTATAAATGGATGAAAGCATTAAAAACTAAATTTAAACAACATCTCTCAAGTGTTTATCATAGATTTTGAACTATTCATCACTTACCTCTTTTTGTAGGTGGACCAAGCAGTGAGGACTCTAGCATGTAAGATTTCCATTCATAGCGCAATACAAACTTTTAGTGTCAAAATCATTCATTAAAGTTACTACCAATTAGGTTATGTTATTTCATCAAAATATATCATAGGGATAATATGGATAATAGACTTTATATTATTCTAAAATTATTAAAGATTAGATTATTAGTAATTTACTTGATTACAATTTAAGTGAGACTGGGAAAATTTGTTTTTATTAAGTCTCACACTATTTCATCAAGTCCTAAATACCCTCACCTTTGAACTTAGAATGTCTCATCACTGTAGATATTCTATTTGAAAGGATATATAGTTCCATTCTAATAATCCATATAGTGTACATGAAAATTATAAGAAATTATTCAGGTTAGTGATATTTCCAATTGAAAACCGGAAGCGCCTGGAACCATTGAGTGTACTCCCCAATCCAGAAGTCTTAACTCAGAATTCCTCAACACTTTCTTCCAATTGTATTTTGGAAATACAGATTCCATGAACCCAATGCATATATTTTTATGTCAACCCATTATTTTAGTTAATACTTCCTGATAATTAAAGGGGCCCCAAACAAAAGTGGAACCTAACACTTTAACTATGGGGGCATTTTAATTAAAGTGATTTAATGATTAATGAGTTAACATTAAATTGATGTATTTGTTTTATTATGTGTAAATGTTTTTTTTCATTCACATATATTTTAAATATCATGTGGTTTTTACCCAACTGATTAACCTTGTTTTAATAAAATATTTAGGCATAATCAATTTATTTAAATTACATATTTCCATATTAGTCTATTTATTCATGTGATCATGGTATGGAATACATAAAATTAATTATGTCTAATAAAGAAATAAAAAAATGAAATGATCATGAGCTTATTTAATAGTAGATTTATTGAGCGGGAAATAAATCAACTTATGAATCAAGGGATTAACTCCTTATACGAATCTTGTCTTTAGATGTAATATCCTACATGTACACCTATTAATCTCCAATGTTGGTTTCATAACAATTATATATTGAGACATATCCACCTCGGATCCACCATAAACCAACTCCTTACAATTTTGGATAATCATTTTATAATAAATGGTTTAAAACATAAATTCACATGAGGAGAAACAAGTGATTGGTTAAGTAGAATTACTTAAAACAACTTTTGACACACAAGTATGAAATCATAAAAGAGAGAGGGATGACATCTATATCATTATATTTTAGTTATTATTAATTAATTATAAATATATACAACAAATTGAATTAAATTAAACCAACAAATACATAGGTTGGATTGAGATCATGATTTTTTATACACATGTAATGATTACACATTTAAAATAACTATTCATTCCTTTCAATGCATTATTTAACAAGATAAATAGTGAATGAATTAACCTGATTAATTATCTTATTAAACAATTAATTAAATTTATCTTATTTCATCAAATGTTCCTAAAATTACCATATTTTTTATTTTAAATTAAATAAATAATTTCATTTCATTTAAAACTAAATAAGTTTGTACGCGTCTTTGTACTTGGAAGAAATGAGGTGATTACTTGTTCAAACTACTTAGTATGGTTTTAATTTTCAATAATAAACTCATAATAAAAATTTACTACATGGAATTTTTCATAATTTCATGGTGTGTATCTCCAATTTAATTATACATGGTATACATGAAAATTACATATCATTTATAATTTAATGCATTGATTCTTTAGTATATAATAACCATACATGATTCATAGTCTTGAATATTACACGAAATTAATTAAACATTTGATATAATATAAAACCTAATGAATGACATGTATTATCCCCTTAATGACCCAAATAACTCTATTTGATAATTTTTCAAGATTAATTTATTAAACTAAATTTTTCATCAGAGATAGGTAAAGTACACAGCATGTGCAAGCTAGACACACAGCATGTACCTCTCTTCATTGGATATCTGCAGAACAGACCTAGGGACTCGGAGTGTACTTTTTGTGGACATTTATAATGTATATGAAATGTATTGAGTAAAAACTATGTGTACGTATAGTTACATGGCTTCTAGTATGTACACATGTTTTTATTAAATGAACGTCGAGTATTAATTACATGACATAGTTTAACACCATGTTTTTCATTATTAAAAAACATTTACTACACAACATGTAGTGAAATTTAATGATGTGTACTATGTAAAATTCATGTTCCACCCTAGCTATTATACATGTTGTTAATTTATTTCATGCATCATGTACTAATTACACGATGAATGAAAATACTTGTTGACTTCCTTGTGAAATGAACTAGAATACACAGTGTGTAACAAAGGAGTACACATTGGGAAGTCTATAATTGTCTATATAAGGTCCTTGGAACCACCATATGGAATATTCATAAATAAAAATTCTTAATCAATAACTGATCATTATAATATTTATGAGAAACCCATATAAGGAATAATATATTTTAACAAAAGATAAAAAATTAATTAAAACTTCAAATGAATATTAACATTTAAGTATGAAATGATAAACAACAAAATGAATAACTATTAATTTAAAATTCACCACTTTGATTTTGCATGAAGGTTTATGGATAAGTGGAAGAACTTATCCTAACTGATCCAAACTCAGTGAAAGTCTGATTCGATGAATCATTAGCATATTGTACAAGATGTGAATGTAATGACCAATAATTGTTTTCAATCAAATATTGTAAAAAAGGCCTTCAAAACCAAGAGGTGATCTTATCACATTATATTTATAATTAATTAAATTAATTTGGATGAAATATTACCCCATTCTTGATATCTTTGTCCATAGTATATGTTGATCATCTATAAAACATTTCAATAATCTATGCTTGTGCTTGTAGGATCCATGTGTAGAATCCATCTAATAATGATCCATATAAGCCCCTTTGATTTTGGATGACACTAATGAATCATTGGTTTCTAGAGTGGTCTATTGGTCATCTTGCATATTTCATCAAGATAACTTCACCTTTATTTGTTCTTAAAGAATCTCTCCCTCTATATTCTTGTTCTTTAGAGCATGTGAGAGAAAATAAGATAATTCTATGATAGAAATCTATTATGAACAAAGATTCTAGATAACCTCTCTTATAATTTTAACATGTCTATTTATATAACTAGGGTTAACGTTTTTATTTCAATTAATAATTTAATTTCCCTTACTAGAATATCAAACTCATGTCCAACCCAATGTCTTGTACAAAAATAATAATCATATTTTTATTCCACAGTGTGTGCTAATTATTGTAATGATAAATAATATTTTACCGTCTTTGAAATTAATATTTATCATTGGACATGGTATTGGTATACTTATCCTCCTTGGAATTTATCAAATATCTTATTAAATATTTACTCATAAAATAAAAAAAATTCATATACTAGTGAATAAATGTTTATTAAATATTCAATGAATAAATAAATATTATATATCTGCATAATTTAACAATTACATTAAGAATCAATATTAATTTAATTTATGCGATCATTAATCTAGATTAAAAATATTCCTCGATCTAATAATAATACTTATTCCAATAATTAAATTTAAATACAATTTATTTGAGATCAATGGAAACACTTAAAACCTCTAGGATTTTTTCTCAGTGTCATTAGGTGGAATTGCCTAAATTCTAAGATTACTTTCTAGTAATGGGTCAAGGAACCCAAGAGAAATAACTTAATGTCACAACTTCAAAAACCACATACGAGATCTCAATGTTTAATATAACCCCTTTGTGACAATATCCCATCAAACAGGATGTACACCTATGTCATTAACCTATATACATTATATGTCTTTCTTTGACTATATAAAGTAAACATTTCATTACACCATGCTAATAGAATTTAATTTTACATTTATATTTTAATCAATGGTAAAATATATTGTCTTTCATTAATATGGAAGGGTTAAATCCTTTAAAGAAATATTCATTAATAACACATTATTCGTGACACACCAAACATACCCAAAATCTCTATGAACTGTTATCATCATGGTTTATGGTAATACATCTATGTGTATGGGTCATGACATGCATTAATAATAATGATATAGTCCAGGTATCATTACACACACACACTCACAGATAGGAATTTCCAATGAAATGTAAGCTTGTGGGATTCCTACTAGTGTGTCTACTCTCATAATCATACATCTTAGAGAATACCATGTGGAAACTTAATTATAAGAAGTATCATCTACTTATGAGTACTTGAACCTAATAGTTAACATGCAATGTTCCCTATTATATAATTTAATATAACCATAGAAATGTTTTTAAGAATATCATCATTGCATTTAAAGGTTCTAATTATAATAGGGAACTGTTGTTAGGCCCACTACGTAAAATACCTTAAGAGGGGGTGTGAATCAGGGTATGATAGATTAAAACAACTTCACCTTTTGATCTTTTTTTAGTGTTAAATGGAACTCCATTCTCTCTCTCTTTCCCACTACAAGGTATGAAGAAAAGGTAAATCATATACGAGACACAACAATTTTACTTGGTTCACCCTCACTGAGTTACATACAAAGAGCATACACCGGAAATGTGATGATATACCAAATCAACTATAGGAGTACTGATCTTTACAAAGTTCTAAGAAGACTCACAGTCCCTAATTGTTTACAACCAATCACAATTTAAAAGCCCACTACTCTCTCAACTGGAGTGTTCTCACTAATCATTCAGAATATCTTCTCATAGTTTATAGATGTGTACGTCCCTTAATTATCTTAAATGAATGCATCTTCTAATTTATGTTGATTCTCTATTGGTGTCCCACTTTCATCCACTAATGAATACTGCTTTACTACATATGTACTAAGAAACTGCAAATCATTCACATAGCCCTTACTAAACCTTGGACATAAGTTTAATTCCATTTTAATGTGATAGATACTCTAAAACAATATTATATTAAAGTCACACAGAACTATGAATGATGTGTAATAAGATATTTAAGTTAATATTCACTTATCTGAATACACATGTGATCCAAAGTACAAACAATTCTTATAAAACACAAACTTCAACAGAAAATATGTGAGGGAATTCCTAATATATTTATCATTCATGAAATAACTTATAATATGATATATACCTTTCTCTCTTTGGTTATATCAAGTTAATTATCGTTCCTCATACATAAATATCATTTATACAATCATATTCCCATGTATATATATACTGTAATCATATATTCTCAATAACATGCCTTTATCAAAACCATTTTAATCACCAAGATATTAAATGACAATGAGATCTGATATTCCTTAAAAATTCATTTTTATCTCTAAGAACTAGTTCATAAAGTCACACATGAGTCTATATATATCATAATACCTAAAATTAGATAAAAATTACCATAAATATCATGGATTAAATTTTCATCTAACCAATAATCAATTATAGGTCTATCTATGCTATCAAACACAGTTTTCTAAAAATAAATCGACTATTTATTACCTCAACATCATCCATGTATTAAACCTCCGAGTTGCTCATACCTCAATCATGTCTTCTCTAATAGTTATACCCACAATATAACTCTTGTTGTTCTAACTGGTTTTATAATCTTTGCATCGATAGATTATAACTCTTATCATTTGTTAAATGAGTTACAAATATCAATAAAAACTATTTTGTTTATCATTTTACTTATTTATTACACATGTTAATGCTTTGATGTTTTAATTCATATATCCTGTAAAAAATTACTATTTTTATTTTATTTTATACAAATTCTTATCATAATCATATATCACATGTGTGATCAAGTTTTGTTGTTAATTTTTTTAATTGTTCAATTCCTCAAATGGTTTATGAGTCTTTTATAATAGTTTTTATTAAATTAATTATTTTTTAATAATTCAACTTTTATTTTTATTTTTATTATTATTATTTGTCATTATTTTTGTGTAAATTATTTTTCTAATGTTTTCCACTAATATTACATGGCTTGTGTTAATTGTTTTACCCTTATGTGTGTTTTAATACATTTATTCTAACTTTACATAAGTTGTTATAGTTATTAATTACACTTAGGCAATTATTTTCTTTCTATTACGTAACATGGTTTTTACAATTATGTATATATTTTAATTTTCTATTTTTCCTAACATAAGTTTTTTAATTTCCCGCTTACCTGTAAATCAATTTTATACTACCTTTATGCAAGCTTAAGGTTTTTCATTTTACCCTTATGTAACCAGTGAAAATATAGGGTGTAATTTACAAAATTGGTTTTTTTACCTCATGTAGGGTTTATTAAGTATACATTACCCTTAAATGAGATACACATTACATTTATATAGTGTTAACAAAATTTAAGTTACCCTTAAATAGTGATATAACTACCTTTAGGAAATATATGGAAAATTGAATTCAAATTTACTTAACTATTACATATGCTTACATGAGTAATATATTTACCCATATGTGAGTACCCTTACACAAGTCGATACCCTTATATGAGATTTACATTACCTTTATGCAGCATATATAAGTTACTTCTTACCATTACACATCTTTAAAAAAATTTACCTTTGCACAGTAAGTATAAACTTTTGTTTAACGCTACTCAACCAACTTAAATTCATTTATACCCTTAAAAATTCTCTAAATATTACTTTTACACATGTTTTATGAAATATTAACTAACCTTAAATGAGTTACCCTTACACAATATTAGCTTTTGGTGTGATTTAAAAAATATAAACAACCCTTATGCTTTGTATAGAATTCCCCTCTTTTTCACTCTAATAGAAGTGGCCTCTTCCATATTCTAGCTATAGTAGGTACTCAATGTAGTGGTACTATGATTGAATTGTGTGGATTAAATTAATGAATTTGAACATGATATTTAAAAATATGTTTAATATAAATACAATTATATTTTATTCATAACTATTTATTTTTTTGATGAATAAATAGGAAACATTCGTACGGAGATGGTTCGTAAAATTTTAATGAAGAATATTATTTTTTGAAAAAAATAATAAATAAATAAGGGCTAATGAAATATGTAGAGATAATAAAAATTGAGACATTGATAACTACATGGATCCATTTCTATTGGGTTTTAAAGGCATTTTTGGTTCTTTAATTTCCATGTTTTTCATTAATTTATGAAGTTCTGAAGATCAATGATCTACACTATCCTTATTCATCAACTTATTCCTAGAATCTAGTTAGTTTCAGTTTTATATGTAAGAGACTATAAGTATTTTTTCATACATGGTTATACCTCCATCCAAAAGGTACTGTAGGGTTATGAAAACCCGATGAAAAGTTAATCACATATGTTCCTTTTTCACCTATAGAAGAATGAGTGATATGTCATAGTTTCTCCTTATAAAATATTTGTTGAACCTGAAAAAGGAAAAGTTATTTTCAATCCTTTTATAAAATAGTCAGAATCTGTACCAAAAAAATACTTATTTGTTTTAGTGAGTACCAATCCTCTTTATGAGTTAGAGGGGACTGAAGACTAGAGTATGTTCATGGTGAACTGGAATGCTATCAAAATCTTGATGTTATTGATCCTTATTTTTATTTATCTGTATATATTTTTTAACACTACAATCACATTAATATATTATTATTTTTATATAAATAACACTCTAATTACACTTTCATTATGTTTTAAAAGTTTACAAGAACTATTAACCCCCAGTCAATCTTTCATTGTTAACTTTATGGAAAAAAATTCATCTGAGCATATTTATTAAAAGACATTTTATGATATCTTATTTTTTTGATAGCCTTAGTATCCTTTGGATAGGTTACGTTTTCATTTTATTATTTTTATTATCCTAAAACTATCCTATAACTAACAGTGTTCGGAAAGATCTTTTTTTTCAATGTAAAATCAGGAAACCATGTCGTACATCATATTAGGCCTCAAAACTTCAATAGAATTGATTATTAATATTAGGAGGATCATATAGAAATATATTTAAAAAAAATTAATTTAATATTGGATAGTTACAATTAAACCTTATAAACTTCCTAAAGTATATTTGGATACACTGAATTGAAAGGATGTTTCCAGGTATGTGTTAAATAAAAAAGTCATTCATTTACTTTATTATGATTTAATTAGAAACATTTATTGTCATATTTTATCATGAAATAATACTTACGATATTTAGAGGAATTTAAAAATCACTCACCAATTTAAAGATGAGTTGTATGGAACAAAACAAGGAATACTTTGTGAATTATTTTAGGAATTCAAAATACATGAACTTGAGAGAATCAGTGTGATATACAAACAATTTACTAAGATCATGAATAGAATGGTTATTCTTGGGGAGAATATGAATAAATAAGTACTAATTGAAATAGTATTTTTATAATTATATAATAAATCTCATTAAAATAAGTTTTAAATTTAATAATGAAAGGATTTTAACCAATATACTACGGATAAATTAATTGGATCTATTCATAAATACGACCTGGAATTGAAGAGAAATGATAGTGATGTTTTTGATGAAAATAAAGTTATTTAATTAAAATCTAATACTAATGTTTCTAATAACCCCACTAATATATAATCCAATATAATTGATAAGTAACAGTTTGAAAACATAATCCAAGGTACTTATAGGTTGATGAAAAGAAAAGATAACTTTAGGATATGATTAAAAAAGAACCATAATAAAGATGAAATAAAGGGGAAAAAATGTAATTCTAGTAATTACAATAGTATTTATCAATATTTTTTTTCATTTATGAAAATGGGTTATTTCAAAGGTGATTATCCAAAAATGAAGAAATAATAAAGAGACAAATGGTATAAGAAGTAATTAAAGAAAGTACACCATGATGGATAGAGTTGTACTAAGGAATCCAGATCAAAAAGTGAATCAAAAAGTTTGAAAGACACATCCAAAGTGTATTTCACGGATACTCAAGAAAATGAATTAAGTACCAAATATGATTCTAGTTTTGGTTATAAAATAGATCTTAATAGGTTTGATGAACTAACTAAATAAAATTAAATGATAGTCTACAATGTTTTAAAAAAAATTGATCTGTATTGTGTATTAAAAGAAATAAATAACAATATGGAATAGGAAAATCAGAATATTACTTATTAAAATTAAATGGATAATCAAAGACATATGAAATTTATTAATAAGGTTAAGGATACAGAAGGATCAAGGGTCTGAAGTAATATAACTTAAGGGAGTATACGCACCATTACTTGATCGACACACATGGGGGGAAGGGACCATGTGCTAGTAAAAGAATGTAAAGAGGTGTCATGTGTGGTCTGAGACACTATAAATTTTGTATCCTTGTTCACTTTAGTTCATGTGTTAATAATATCAATCTGATTTTCAATCAGGATCATGCATTTTTTGGATGAGATAAACTATAGACCATGGAGTGGAGGAGAGCTCTTGAAGTGAACTGAAAATAGTGGAAGAATATATTTCTACTTAGTTCAGGTCAATACCTCTAGATTGGAATATCTCAATCTTATTAATAATATATTTATATTATAAAATTAAGGATTCTACATGCCTATTAAAGAGATTAAATGTAATGAAAATAGAACCCCTATGGTCCAAAACTCCCCCCCACAAGAGACAAAGGTTGTATGACCCATCCATGTTGAGTTTAAGACAATTGGTGGTGGAGTTACAACTGATCCAACATTAATGATGTAGAGTCTGTTGAATAAAAGAGGATTATCCCCTTCTATCCATAATCTTTCTCAAGGAGAGTTTGATCTTTGATTGCTTCAATAGGAACGACACTTCGTCCTCCAAGATTCTGGACATGACCACCAATGTGAACCTCAAGTTGAATGATACTTTAGGCATAGAATTATTCCTTACATTTTTTATTAATTATAAGCTTGATTCCAAGAGATTAAAAAACTATGAAATTCACCATCCAGCTCAAATAGTAAAATATAGACTAACTAGAAAAATTCTCAAAAAAAAGAATGAAAATCATAAATATAAATTTTCTTATTTAGAATAAATATTTCATATTTATTTAAAGGGTAATAAAAGTTTAAAAAGATAAAGTATATGAATAAAATGAATAAAAAAATTTCTTTGGTTATAATAAGAAGATTCCAAATATGTATAATACATGTTTTGTTAAAAGTACTAATGGTAAAACATCCACAACCACATGTTTTAAGTGTTTTATGAAAGGGTATAATGAAAATTATTGTTATCTTTAATTTACACTATATTTGGGTTTTTTATAAAACATTTATTTCAAAATAATTAAATTATAAATCATCTTACACTAAATGTATTAAATCTGTATTGGTTCTAAATAATTTGTGTACTGATCCAATTAGAACCAAAGTAGCATGGGTTCCAGAATAACTCTCTGTTTGATTTTATTTCAGGAAACTTTCCTAACAAGAATCAAGGATGTAGAGTATATATAAATTATTTTCCCACTTCATATTGAGAGATATCCAACAAAATTTCTATCTTTCAATCAATGTCATGGAGTAGTTTTCACTTTTAGAGACAACAGTAATGGTAAGGTTAGAGGTTATGGAGAAGTAGGTATGCATGAATCTGTTAGAATATCTAAAGATTTATATATTTAAGAACTTATAAATATTTTCATTAATATATCACATATTTTAGATGATGGGATGATTATCATGTTTGAATATAATATATTTATATTATTTAAAGTTAAAACAATTTTATTTTATGTGAATATGTAAGATAATGTTTATAAAATTAATTATTCCAGTCAAACTAACAAAAACATAAATTGGTTAAATGTATAAAACAATGATGATATTCTTGGGAATAAGAGAATTTTTCAGGATTATTTTTGGTTTCTGTATATATTGGTTAATCTTGAACAGATTTAATATCTTCCCAAGTGGAAGGTTGTAAAATATTTTCTATATGACCCATGTCTGAATGTTAATTTTCATAATTTAGCATTTTGATCTATTAATATTGTCAATACATATAATCCATTAGATTTATTACATCTTATTTTTTTAGACCTATGATAACTATTTCTCTAGAAGGTTAAAATTAAGAGTTTGTAATTTTTGATGATTATTGTAGGTTTATATAGATTTTATTTGTGAATCAAAAGCATGAAATTTTTACTAAATTTATTATATTTTGTAAATTAATTAAAAATAAAAATGGTATTTTATCATTCCAATTAGAATTGATAAAGTTGGTGATTATTCAAATCTATATTTTTAAAAGTTTTTTTAAATAAATTAGATATTCTCATAATTTTCACCTTCTTGAATAGCATAAGAAAATGGTGTCATAGAACAAAATAATCGAAAAATTTGTGAAATTAATCAAACAATTCTAAATGCATATCACACACGAGACGTTTTGTGGTATGAAATTGTTCACATTACATTTTAAACTCTGAATATAGTCTTGGTTAGTCCTTTGTTAAATAAAACACAATATGAATTGTTTAATAAAAAAATCACAAAAGTAAGTTACTTTAAGGTGTTTGGGTGTAAAATTTTTATTTTTAAAACTAATGATATCTTAGAAAGGTATGAATGAAGTTTTATAGGTTATTTTATCAGTATTAAAGTATATATAGTGTATAATAAGGGAATAATAACTTTTTAATAATTTTTGCACGTAATGTTTAATTAAAATAATGAAAAGAAGAGTATAGAATTTGAAAATATTAATTGTGAATTTAGATACATCCTATTTAGATAAGACTAATATAATGACAATAATACACAAATTGAGTTGGAGGATTACCCTACACAATCTTATCATAAACATTGGAGGACTCATTAGGATAGTTTGTTAGAGAAATTTATTATAAATGTTGATTCTAGAGTCAAAAATAGAACGCCATTTTTATATTTATACTAAAATAATGATTTTGTATCTAAGATAGTACCAAATAATATTTATGAATATTTAAAATATTCTTATTGGATTATGGAAATGGAATAAATTATTAATCAATTTTTTTGGAATAATGTATTGAATCTATTTGAACATAAATTGATTTTCCATAATAATGTAGAGGAATTAGGAAAAATAATTAAAAAACTTAGACAAATAGCTCAAGGTTATTCATAAGATAAAGAAATAGCTTTTGAAGAGTCTTTCACTCTAATATCTAAAATTTAGGCTATTACTATTTTATTATATGATACTCATTTTCAATATTTTAAATTATTCTAAATTTATAAAAAAGGGGATACCATAATGGTGTTAATTTTGAGGAAGTATATGTACATCAACCCCCTAGATTTATAAATGTAAATTTTAAAGATTATATGTTTAAACTTATTAAATCATTTTTCTATCTCAAAAAAGCTCCAAGATCATAGTATGAATGAGTAAAAATGTTTTTTCTAGAAATATTTTTTAATTAAAGGAATGTTGATCTAAATTTTTTCATTAAGAAAGACTCAAATGATATCTTGATTGCCTAAAAATATTTTTAAGTTATATTTTTTAGATAAACATGTGAATTTATTTGTAATGAGTTTTTTAGTGGTATGAAGACTGATTTTAATATGAGCTTAATAGGAGAATAAATTTTTTTATAGGTGTTTCAAATCATCATAGATAAAATTGGATATTTCTTAATCAGTAAAAATATTCTTTAGAAATAGTTGATAAATTTTTATTTAATCCTTATAAAATTATGGTAACCCCCATTAGTACTAATTAAAAATTGGATAGTAATGATTCTATAAAACTTATTCAAGTAAAAATAAATAGATTATTGATCGTAAATTTACTTTATTTACCTTCTTATAGGAATGATATAATGTTCAGTGTGTGTCTATGTGATATGTATTAAGATAATTCTAAAACGAGTCACCTTAAAGTAGTTAAAAGAATTATAATATACATAAAAGTGTCTATTAATTATGGTCTATTTTTCTCCACAAAAATGTATTTATTTATTTAGTTACTTAGATTCTGACTTTAGAGGTTGCAAGATTTATAAGAAAAGTATATTTGGTATTTTTAATTTCCTTGGTAAAAATTTAATTTCATGGAGTTGAAAGATTCATTTATCAACTTATTTATTTAATAAAATAGTACATAGTTGCTCCTAATTGTTGTGTCGAGTGACTTTAAATCAAGAAAACACTGTGTGATTTTGATTTTGATTTTGATAAAGTTTATCTATATTGTGATAATAATATCACAATTTCAATATCTATAAAGTATGTAAATCATTATCAAATAAAGCATATAGATTTTAGATTTAATTTCATTTGAAATTATCTTATAAAAAGAGATATTTTCTAATAATTTTTTCCCACTAAAAAAAATTAGTTGAAACATCCACTAAACCATTAGATGATACATGTTTTGAGAGAATATTGTTCAAACATCAAACATTGGAATAATAAACATCTATTTTTTCTCATTATAATTTTTTATACTATAAAATATTTTCCAAATCATAATATAAGTATATTTTTTTAAAAAATTAGATAATCAAAAATTTAAGGGGATAAATGGTTGATTGATGCTTAAGGGTATATAAAAATGTTTTTTTAAATTTTAAAAAGGGGGAGATAAATTTAGGGATGTGTTATGGTAAAATATTTATAATTTTTTAAAAAATAAATTTAGAAATTTTTATGATAAGATATTTAAAATTTATAAAATGAGAAATTTAGAAATCTATTGTGCTAAAATATTTTGAATTTTTAAAATTATAGTTCTTATAATTTAAAAAAAGTGATGTTGTTATTGTTTGAAATTAGTTTATAATCATTGTTTTGATAAATTTAAACTCCTCTCATTTTATAAATTAATTATAAATTATAATACCAACTATGTTGTACATAATTTTATTTGTTTATTGTATATGTTAGTTTTTTAATGTTTTAATTACATTACCCTTTGAATTGTTTTTAATTTTTTTATATATATATTTTATCATATTCAGATGTTACATGTGTGATTGTGAGTTATTTTTAAATTTTTTAATTCTTTAATATTTTTCAATTCATCACATGGTTTATTATTGATTTTATAATAATTTTATTGAATTAAATTATCTTTTAATTATTCATAATTTATTTTTATTAATTATATTATTTTTAGATTTTATTAAAAATTAATTATCTATTATTTTTCATACCCTTAGGTTGTGTGTGTTATTTTTTTCTTACCCTTATGTGTGTTTTACAACCTATTTCAACCCATACAGAAGTTGTTTAGTTATTATTTACCCATATGTAACTGTTTTCTTACCCCTACATGGCTTGGATTTAACCCTTACATAAGTAGTTTAATTTTCTAGCTACCCTTACGTAAGTAGTTTTATTTTATCTTTACCATTATGTTAATTCAATATTGACCTTATTCATGATTAATTTTTGGCACATTACCCTCATTTAACCTATGAAAATACAGGTTTACCGTCACATAACTAGGCTTTCTACCCTGGTATAGGGTTTATAATGATTGAATTACCCTAAAGTGAGGTACATAATACCCTTATAGAGTGTTTACAAAATGTATCTTACGCTTATATAATGATTTATCTACCTTTAAACAATATGTGTAAAATTCAATTTAACTTCATTAAACTGTTTATTAACATTACATGATTTATATGTTTACCCTTATGCGAGTTTTCTTATGTTATTTTGTGCCATTTTATGAGATTCACATTACCTTAATCCATCATATATAGTTTGAAACATACCCTTATACAGATTTAAAAAATTCTTGTTTACCTTTATGTAGCATGTATATAATATTTTTTACCTTTATGAAATCTAGGTAGATTTGATAATTCCCTATTAAAAGTTCTACATCATACCTTTATTCATGCTTTATGATATAAGAACTACCCTTATGTGATTTTTCATTACAAAATCTTACCTTTACATGTGGTTTACACAATATAAAATACCCTTATTATAGGTGTAGAATTCCCCTATTTTACTCTAGGATAGAAGCATCCTCTCCCATATTATATCCATCAAAGTTCCAAAATGTAACAGTTCCAAGAATGTAGTGAAGGGATTAAAATGATAAATTTTAGCAATATATTTCAAATTACAGGGAACAAATATATTTTTATATATTATTTCTAACATTTTATTTTTACATCCAAGAAATATAAAGCATCCACATAAATATGATCAACTAAATTTTAAGTAAGAAAGGTAGTTGTTGAATAAATTCATCTAAAAATAAAGGTCAATGTAAGAAGTATAGATAATAAGATTTATGTCATTGAGAACTATGTGGATATATTATTATTGATTTTTTGAGGCATTTTCAGTTGACCAAATTTCCTTGTTATATATCAATTCATGAAGGGATGAAGATCACTTTTCTAGACTAGCCTTCTTCATCAACACCTTTTTGGAGTCTAGTTTGAAATATATTTTTGAGGAATAATTTGAAATTATTATTTCATCCATGGTTATACCTCTATTGAAAAGGTTTTTTCTGGTTATGTACACCTGATTAAATGGGAATCAAAAAGGATCTTCCAGTACTTGTAGAAGTCTGAGTGATAGTATAGGGCTACTCCTTAAAAAATATTGAGTTTTTTCTTAAACCCCAAAAAATAAAAGGATTGTTATGACTTGTAATAGACTAAGTTAAGTCTATATCTATAAAATAATTGTCTATTTTAGTGAGTTCCAATCCTCTCACTAGGTTAAATGGGATTAAAGTGTATAGTATGTTTATGATGAGTCATACAATAAAACTCATGGGTTTCCTATTCCTTATTTTTATTTCATTGTTTATATATTTTAAAACTGAGTCACATTGATCTATTATTTTTTAACATAAATAATATGTTTATAATTCATTAATTATGTCTGAAGGGTTTAAATGGACTATTTACCCCCCAACCCACCTTGCATTAATAACTCTGGATAATCAATAACCTTATTGTAAAATCACATTTCAAGATTATTTATGACCTTTAATAAAAACTTCTCTCCTTTTAAGAAAAAACCTAAATAACCATACTTATATATTTTAGAGAGTCTCATAACATTTCGAATATATTATATTATCTTTGATAAATATCACCCACTAATGAGAATAGCCAATAGCTTCAATATTTAATTTCATTTAAAATTCTGATCTTACTAATATAAAAAATACTAGGAAACTCACATTATACATCATAATAGGAATATAAAAAGATTATCTGACCTTTATGTATGCTCCTTATTTAATTATAATACATAGTTGTTGGTAGATATATACTTTTATCAGCATAATTTCCGTAAGATTGTCTTAACCATATAATAAAACCCAGATTTTTTATTAATAAAAAATTCTAAATGGTCATATGAATACAAAAACTCATACCTAATATTTTTTCTCACTTATATTTCATCCTTTGATACATTCAGTTCAATTGTCATGACCCATCCCTCGGGGCCCATGTCGTGACTACCCCAAGCCCGCCATCCATAGGCCAGGGGCTGGAGACTAGCACTTAAGGCGGAATTTCCTAAACCTGGGAAGGCATTGCCTTTATAACCTGTAAACACACACACAAGAAAGCACACAGCTAGATGAAACACCAAGTAAACTGTATAAAAAAAGAGTGCAAAAAAGTAAAAGGGGCCAGAATGCCCAAAAGGAATGGTACAGGTACAACTAAAATGAAATAAATCTGAAGAAAGAGAAAAGACAGCTACTGGATCATCCTCCGAGGTTCCTACCTGAAGGGTAGGTACAAATTGCCTCCCCACCACTCCATGTCCATCCATCTCCCCCGGGTACCGACACGCCATATGGTCCACCTCTGTGTATCGTCCAGTCCTGGTACTCTTAGCCTCCATCAGCGCTGTCTTTCGTCTACATCCAACACAACATGGTGCGGGCATAGCCCATGCAGGGGTGAGTATAACGATACTTAGTAGGGACCCCGAGACCCTCAAGCTATCACAAAATCCACCAAGGTTAACCACAAAGTATGGAATCAATATACAACCTTACATAGGTATATGCCCATATAAATACCTAATTTATCAAGTAATCCTTCTCAATCATGAGGAAAAACACATAGGTACTGACTCAGCTCAAACCAAAATTTATTCTTGGGGTAGTTTCAAGAAACATTCTGAGTCACAATGTCGAACTCCTCAACTGCTGGAGAACTCCTCCTTTATCGAGTACATTGGGCCTACAGCATCACATAGATGAAAATCCCAATAACCTTGGACTACTGAGATACTCCTCTTGTCAAGTACCGTGGGTCTGCCATGTCACACAGAGGCGCTCCCCACCATGGGTCTACCGCGTCACACAGAGGTGCACCCCTTCACGGCTTGTTGAGGTACTCCTCCTGTCTAGTACCATGGGTTTGACATGTCACATAGAGGTGTTCCCCACCATGGGTCTTCCATGACACCAAGGCGCTCCCCACAGGGCCAGTCAAGTCACTCTGAGTCGAAACGGTCAGAAGTCGTCAAGTCTCAGCCAGCTACTAGGTTCCTGCACAAATTCTCGCTCATCTCCAAGAGGATCTGCTCCACAAGCTACTGTTCGATGCTCCAACCACTATGAAGTCCCACAAAGAAGTATCCCAAAGTTTTTCCACATCATAGGGGTCTCAACACAATAGACGGCGCGTCAATCAGACGCTCGGTCTGTGAGTTATTAGACTTTTAGTCCTGTGGGCCCGGTTGAACTCGTTCTTTATCCAACATAACTGTATCCCATCTCAATCCAAAACTCAGTGGAGTATCACTCAATGTGACTATCTCTCTCCAAGGTTTCCAGCACAGTTGACGGTTCCTCAAATGGACATCCGGTGTGAAAGTTATGGCCAAGAGAAGGAAAATGGGTCATAATGGGCCCGAGTCCGGTCCGACCCCGTTGGACCGATCCGGTCCGGGTCAACCCAGCCCGACCCTTTGGGTCTGGCCCAGCCCAGCCCGGGAGGGCCATGAGGGTACCACGAGTGCGGCTCGGTCAAGCGGTACTGCGAGGGCGTGGACCCGACCGTGAGGACGTAGACCAGCCACGACGGAATGGACCTACCGCGGTTCAGTTAGGAGGGTAGAGGGGCTCGGCTCGGTGGCGTGGCTCGGCTTGGCGGAATGGCTCGGCTCGAATGGCGGTGCGGCTCGGCAGACGGCGGTGCAGATCGGATCAGACGGCTGGTCTGCTGGGGCGGCACGACGAGGACGCGGGTCGGTCGGGGCGGTGTGGCGAGGCCGCGGGTCAGTTGGGGCAGCGTGGTGAGGCCGCGAGTAGCAGCGTCGTTACTTCTATCATCTCCGTCTCCTTCCTCCATTTTAAAGAATACACCAAAGAAAAACGATGGAGGGGTCGGGCCATGTTTGTTTCTCCCGCACCCTCCGCATTTAGTATGGTAACAAGTGGTTCACAAGAACGAAGCATGAAAATCAAACCATGATCTTCTGCAATGTTTTTTCCCATCCGCCATAAGCAAAAAATGGGAGTATATGGAAAGAATTACCACACAAATTAACCCCTACCTTGTATGTTGTTGGTGTCGGTGTGAGGAAGAAGGTGAATCCGTTGATGCTCGTCTCATCCGTTACACACCTCCAATTCTGGGCTCGTTCGTTAGTTCGTCTTAGTCGAAGATGAGGACGTCCCACGTCGGAAGAAGTCCTGATGAAGAAGGTTGAAGGAGGTCGACATTCTTCATCGGTGAAGCATTCTTCATTGGAGATCGTAATCCTCCATGTTTTGGGCGTTGCGGCACTTTACCAGCGCTTCGTCACTTGGTAAAGCGGTCATAAATCCTCCTTCCAAGATCCATATATATAAGAGAGGGTGAGAGGTATGTAACGACCACATAATTTATGACGGTTCATTTAATAGGAACCTTCCTAAATTCCAACGACACTGTTACTTAATATTTAAAAAGGTTCAAGCCAATTAATTTATGTTGGCATAATAAAGTGGTGCGTTGGCACAATTAATTGGGGGAGGGTTGGCACAATTAATATATAGGAAGCTCAAGAGGCTCCTCTACATTAATAAGGGAGTTGAAGAGGTTTTCCTACATTTATGAGGGAGTTGAGTTTTTTCTCCCAATTAAAGGGGGGTTTCAAGGGGGTTTAATCCCGGGTGGTCCCCACCACCATAACCTCTCATGGGAGGTTAGGCTTGGGTGGTCCCCACCACTGTAACCTCTCATGGGAGGTTACGGTTTGGTGGTCCCCACCACCAACTTCCACAAGGTGGTTGGTTATAACAAAAATAAAATAAAACATGGGTTTATTTTATTGTATTTTTTTCACAAAGAAACCCAAAAACTAACTTTCACCCTCAACCAACTCCCATTGAGGTGAAAGTCTTCATAAGTGAAAACTAGCACTGTGAGTTCAATAGTGTCCTCAGATTTCAATTCCGAGCACCAGTTCAAAAGTTAGAAAAACTCGCTCGGATGTTTACTGAACGTACCCGAAATTTTTTTTAGAAATTCATTCCAGGAACTCCAGGCCTTGGAATCACATGACGTCAATTTTTATGGACTCATAAAATTCCCACTTATTTAAAAAAAATTACACAGAAATTCTGGGTCTTTACAATCTCCCCACCTCAGGCTTTACATTCTCATATGCCATAACTCAATCTAAGGGAACAAGTGGGGGTACTGAGGATGCATCTAAACTTCTTCTCCCATGTGCTGTCCTGGAGGTTCTTGTGATGCCAGCAAATGTGCACTAGAGGTATCGACCATCCATGAAGGACATGCTCTTGTTGATCCACAATCTCTACTAAAACCTACATAAAATTCACCCCATCGTCGACATCCAGCTCTCCATGGTCGATGAGGTGAGAAGGGTCATGCATGTATCTCCTCAACTGGGATACGTGGAAGATGCCGTGCACCCAGTGAAACTGAGGTGGAAGAGATAAGTGGTATTCCATTTCACCAACTCTGCTGAGGATCTGAAAAGGTCTGATGAACCTCAAAGATAACTTTCCATCTTGGCCAAATCATTATAAACCTTGTCGGGGTGAGACCCGTAGAAAGACATGGTCACTATCCTCGAACTCCATAGGTCTCCATCTCCTATCAGCATACAAATTCTACCTTCTCTATGCAGTCTTCATTCACTCCTGGATGATCTACACCTTCTCTTTGGTAGCCCGAACCAGCTCCGGTCCCACGAGTGCTGACTCCCCTGGGTCAGTCCAACACAAGGGTGATTTTCCAGGTTGCCCCTACAATGCCTATAAAGGTTCCATCCCTATGGTGGAGTGATAGGTGTTGTTGTATGCAAACTTCACCAAAGGTTAGTGATCCTCCCAGCTGCGACCAAAGTTGAGGACACAAGCATGCTACATTTCCTCAAGGGTCTGAATGGTCTGCTCATTCTGTCCATCCGTTTGAGGATGGAAGGTAGTGCTCAAATGATGCTGCATCCTGAAAGCCTCCTGCAACCCATTCCATGGACAAGAAGTAAAACGTGTGTCATTATCCGAGACAATCGTGGAGGTTACTCCATGTATCCGCACAATATCATGCACATAGAGACGTCCCAAGCTCTCTACTGAACCCTGCTCTCTAATCGGTAGGAAGTGGGCCGACTTGGTGAGTCGGTCAACGATCACCCCAAATCGACTCATGTCCCATGGATGTACATGGAATTAATGTCATGAAGTCCATGGTTATCCCATCCCACATCCACTCTGGGTCCTCTAAAGGCTGAACCAAGCCTGTTGGTACTTGATTCTCTGCCTTCACTTGCTGGAAAGGGAGGAACCGAGAGACAGACTCTAATACCGCTTTCTTCATCCCTGGCCACGAGTACTGTTGTCAGAGATCCTGGTACATCTTTTCCACTCCTGGATGTACCACTAAAGGGGGAGTGTGAAACTCCCTCAACACTTCCTCCTGAAGTGAAACTGGTACCAAGGTATATCCTCTGAAGAGGATGACATGCTCCCCACCTTCAGAAAATACATCAGGTGCCTATCCTATGGATATCAGAGTACATTGTGTCTCGCAGTCAGTGTCTCCATGTTTCACCTCCCTTACTCACTGAAGAATTGGTGGAGTGACTGTAAGAGATTGTAGAAAGGCTTCTCTATCTCTATCCACAAAGGATATCTGCAAAGTAGCCAGTTGCCTTGTTGTATTTCCTAGTAACTGTATACCATATCTCTTGCTGAGTGAATCTGCAACAACGTTCCCCTTCCTAGGTGTATAGAATATCTCGAAGTCATAGTCCTAGAGGAACTCAAGCCAACGTCATTGTCTCAGGCACAGGTCCTTCTGAGAGAATATATATCTGAGACTCTTTTGATCATAGTACACTGTAAAGTGCTCTCCCATCAGATAGTGTCACCACATCTTCAAGGCGAAGACCACTGCTGCTAACTCCAGGTCATTAGTAGTGTAGTTCTGCTCGTGCTGTCTCAGCTGTCAAAAACCAATGTGATCCCTTCAACTGATCAAATAGGTCATCAATCCTCAGGAGTGGGTACTTGTTCTTCACAGTCACCAGGTTCAAGCGTCGGTAGTCGACACAAAGCCTCAAGCTCCCATCCACCTTCTTGGAAAATAGAATCAGGGATACCCAAGTTGAAACACTGGGCCAAAGAAATCCCTTCCCTAAAAGTCTTATAGTTGTACCCAAAACTCAGGAAACTTAGAGTGAGCCATCCGATACGTTGGTGTAGATATCTATGTCTTCCCAGGGTAAAAGTAAATGTAAAATTCCACCTCTATACAAGGAGATAGACCTGGGAAATCATCAGGGAAAATGTCTATACACTAGTCCACCACTACAGGATAGCTCAGACTCTCCACATCAACTGCTCTGAGGGTAAGGCTCGCCAACTGATGAGTAATTTTTTTCAACCTTCTCTGAGTAAGTCCATCCTATGCTGCATGGGATCCCTTCTCACCAGTGAAGGTAAACCTGGTCCCATCAATGAGGACACACCTCACTTTGTTTCTAATACAGTCTATCTGAGCATGAACTGGAGATAACAAGTTCATACCAAAGATGACGTCGTAAGGCATTGACGTCACTAATAGGAGATCCTAGCCGAATCTCTTGCCTCCTAGAGTAAGCTCTCACTACTGGAACCAGTGTGTAATCAACGAATCTACTCCCGTAGGAGTCTCTATCTATAAGGATCGAGCCAATGGATCCATTGGAATCTCCGACCTCCGAACGAGGGCAATGGCAATAAAAGAATGAATGGAACCTATTTCTATAAGTACTGTAGCTATGGTGGAGTAGACACAGATCATACCTTGAATCATCTCTAGAGCACTATGATCATATTCATTAGCCACCTGGAGCGGAGCTCTCCCATGTCCACCTGCTCGCTACGGTCGGGGTGGACCTCCTGGTGGTGGTGGTGGTAATATCATGAATCATTTCCCACAGCCAGCTACAGGACCAGCTCCTCTGCCATGTTCGCCTGCTCCTTGTGGACCTCCTTGGTCGAATCTCTATCTTTTCCTAGGTGGTCCTTCAACCGTCTCCTGATCATCCGAATCGTGGGTCAGATAATCACGAGCCATGTGACCCCGTCTGCCGCATGCGTAACACTACCCACTCCTGGAATTACTGGCTCCACTTCAGGTGCCCCTCACAACCGATCTTGAGTCATGCAGTCTTCCACCTATATGTATGGTCCTCTTGGACCTATAAAACATCTTTCTATTGCAATCTGCAGAATACTTCGCTATGTGATAACTGGTAGTGGGTCTCGTTGCTGGTGACTGCTCAGCAACGAAACCCTCAACCAAGAGGGCTCTCTCTAACACCCCCGCCTACATCGGGATGCTGAGTGAGATCATTGAAGCTCTATTATCCCACATAAGTCCCTGATTGAAGGTTCGAGCCCTAATTAATGGGTCCTGCATCATATTTGTGGAGTAGCATGAGAGGTCTGTGAACCACTTTAAGTACTGAACCATAGTCATGCTACCCGGCTGCATATTAAGTAGCTCCTATATATGCACTGCACAAATAGTCTCTGGAACAAACTCTGCCCAAAACAGGCTCTCGAAGTATACCTAGAGAAGCGACACCTCTTCGTGAACCTAGAGTATCGAGCTCCACCATATGCCTGTTGTTGCCTATAGCAGGCTGGCGACAAGGATCACCATGAAATCTGATGGTGTCCCTACCAATCATAAAACTCTCACCACAGCCTCCAGCCAATCCTCAGCCTCATGTGGGTTTGTCTCTCCCCTTAACCTGAGTGGACTATGGAACTGAAACTCATGCAATGTGGTCAAGTGGTGCACACCATCTGCTACTGGGGCTGGTTGCATCGGTGGCCCAACAGGGAGTGGTACCGCTTGTTCCTCTGATGGTGCCTCTGTTGTTGCCTCTACTGGAAGATGGCCCTGCACTGAGGCCTCGCCTCTCAGTGGAATATCAGTGCGTACAACTCTTGGAACCCTGGGTGGCTGTCTGTGTGGAGGCATCCTGAAAAGAAAAAGGTGGGACACTGTCCAAAAGTTATACCTGGTGAGATGACCTGGTGAGCTGACTCAAAGCATTCACAAAGAAGACTCTTGAAAACACACATTCAATCAGTGTTTTTATGCACTGGCTTGTATATCAGAGGTCAGGGTCCTGGTGTATTGATACATCGATCGCCGCACCAACATTGGACTCCCTGAACTGAAAACCACACTCATTACCCTTAACAATATTGCTTCACAGAAAAGAATGATCAGAATCCTAAGTTCTGCGGTAGAACCGACTCCTCTGATACCAATTTGTCACAACCCATCCCCCGAGGTCCGTGTCGTGACAACCCCAAGCTTTCATTCCATAGGCCAGGGGCTGGAGACTAGCACCAAAGGCATAATTTCCTAAAACATGAAAGGAATTTCCTTTATAACCTGTAAACACACACACAACCAAGCACACAGCTGGAAAAAACACCAAGTAAACTGTATAAAAAAAGAGTGCTAGAAGTAAAAGGGGCCAAAATTCAAGACCAACAGTAAAGGTACAAGTACAAGTAAAATTCAATACATCTGAAGAAATAGAAAATACATCTACTGGATTGTCCTCCAATGTTCCTACCTAAAGGGCAGGTACAGATCACCTCCTCAGCACTCCATATATGTCTGTCACCTCCAGTTACCGACACGTCGTATGGTCCACCTCCGGGTACTGTCTAGTCCAGGTACTTTCAACCTCTATTAGCATTGTTCTTATTCTGCATCCAACACAACAAGGTGCGGTCATATCTTGTGTAGAGGTGAGTATAACAATACTCAGTAGGGACCCTACGACCCTCAAGGTCTCAAAAAATCCACCAAGGATAACAACAAGGTATGAAATAAACATTTAACCTTACTTATGTATATTTCCATTCATATACCTAAGTTATCAAGTAATCCATCTCAATCATGAGGAAAAACACAGAGGTAATGACTCATATCAAACTAGAATTTATTCTAGGGGTAGTATCAAGAAACATCTTGAGTCACAACGTCGAACTCCTCGGCTGCTGGAGAACTCCTCCTTTATCAAGTACAGTGGCCTAATCGCATCACACAGAGGCACTTCCCACTAACCTTGGACTGCTGAGGTACTCCTCCTATCGAGTACTATGGGTCTTCTGTGTCACATAGAGGTGCTCCCCACCATGGGTCTGTCGTGTCACACAGAGGCGCTCCCCCTCATGGCCTACTGAGGTACTCCTCCCGTCGAGTACCGTGGGTATGTCACGTCACATGAAGGCTTTACCCACCATGGGTCTGCTATGATACCAAGGCACTCCCCACCGTGCTATTCGAGTCACTCTGAGTCTAAACGGTCAGCAGTCGTCAAGTCTCAGCCAGCTACTTGGTTCCCGCACAAATGCTCGCTCGTCTCTGGGAGGATCTGCTCCACAAGCTATTGATCGATGATACAACTGCCATGAGGTCCCATGAAGAATTATACCAAAGGTCCACCACTTCATAGGGGTCTCAATGCAATAGATGGATCGTCAATTGGATGCCCAGTCTGTGAGTTATTAGCTTTTTAGTCCCAGGAGCCTGGTTGGATTCGTGCTTGATCCAACCTGACTGTATCCCATGTCATTCCATAACTCAGTGGAGTATCAGTCAAAGGGACTATCTCTCTCCAAGGTTTCGAATTCCACTGATGGTTCATCAAACGGACTTTTGGTGCCAAAGTTATGGCCAAGAGAAGGTAAATGGGTTGTAGTGGGCACGGGTCCTGTCCAGGTCGACCCGGCCCGACCCTTTGGTTTTGGCCCGAACCACAATGCAACCGGGCCTATTGGTTCTGGCTCGGCCCATGAGGGTGCCGCAAGGGTAGCTCGACCGAGTGGTACCGCAAGGGCATGCACCCAGGAGCGAGGGCACGGACCGGACGCGAGGGCCCAAACTAACCACGAGGAGCACAGACCGGCCTCGAGGGGCGTGGACTAGCTGAGAGGGGTGTGAACCATCCACGAGGGGTAGGGACTGGTCGTGAGGGTACAGACCGACCGTGAGGAGTGCAGAATGACTGTGAGAGGCGCAGACCATCTGAGAGGGGAACGGACCAGCCGAGAGGGGCACGAACCCGGTAGCGAGGGCGCGGACCGGCCGCGAGGGCACGAACCGACCGCGAGGAGTGCGGACCGGCCGCGAGGGGCGCAGACCGGCCAAGAGGGGCACAGACCGGCCGCGATGGCGCGAACTAGCCGCGAGGGTGGTGACCGGCCGAGAGGGGTGCAGACCGGCCGCGAGGGGCATGGACCGACCAAGAGGGGCCCAGACCTGGCAGTGAGGGTGCAGACCATCCGCGAGGGTGCAGACAGACCGCCAGGGGCTCGGAACGGCCGCTATGGGTGCGGACCAGCCGCGAGGGGCGCAGATTGGCAGTGAGGGGTGCAGACCCGCCAGAAGTGGTGCGGACCAGCTGTGAGGGGTGTGGACCGGCTGTGCGGCCATGAGGGGCGCTGACCGACCATGGGTCGGCAGACAGGCCGTGGGTCGGCGGACCGGCAGCAGGTCGGCAGACCGGCCGCGGTTCGGTCAAGAGGGCAGAGTGGCTTAGCTCGACGGCACATCTCGGCTCGGTGGCACAGCTCACCTCGGACGTCAGCGCGGCTCGGAAGATGGCGGCGCGGCTCGGCCCAGACGGCGGGTCAGACGGGGTGGCGTGGCGAGGCTACAGGTGGCGGCACTATTACCTATGTTGTCTTCGTCGCCCTCCTCCACTCCTAAGAATACACAAAAGAAGAACGGTGGAGGGGTCAGGCCATGTTTTTTTGGCCCACACCCTCCGCGTTTAGTATGGTAGCAAGTGGTTCACATAAACGAAGCATGAACTTAAAACTGTAATCCTCTGAAATGTTTGTTCTCATCCCACACAAGAAAATAAGGGAGTATATTGAAAGAATTATCACGAAAACAAACCCCTACCTTGTCCATTGTTTTTGTTGGCATGAGGAAGAAGGTGAAGTCGTCGACATTCGTCTCGTCCGCCACACACCTCTAATTTCAGGCTCATGCGTCAGTTCTTCATAGTTGAAGATATGGACTTCCCACATCAGAAGAAGTCATGAGAAATAAGGTCAACGGAGGTCGGCATTCTTCGTCAGTGGAGCGTTCTTTGTTGGAGAGTGTAATCCTCCAAGTGTTGGGAATCGCGACACTTTACCAACGCTTCGTCGCTTGGTGAAGCTGTCCCAAATCCTCCTCTAAAGCTCCATATATATAGGAGATGGGGAGAGGTATGTAACGATCATATAATTTATCATGGTTCATTTATTAGGAACCTTCCTAAATTCGAATGACACTATTACTTAATATTTAAAAAGCGTCAATCCAATTAATTTATGTTGGCATACTAAAGTGGTGCGTTGGCACAATTAAGTAGGGGATGGTTGGCACAATTAATGTGGAGGAAGATCAAGAAGATCCTCCACAATAATGAGGGAGTTGAAGATGTTTCCCAAAATTTATGAGGGGGTTGAATTTTTTCTCCCAATTAATGGGGGGGGGTTTCAAGGGGATTTAATCCTAGGTGGTCCCCACCACCATAACCTCTCATGGGAGGTTAGGCTTGGGTGGTCCTGACCACCATAACCTCTCATTTGAGGTTAAGGTCTGGTGGTCCCCACCACCAACTTCCACAAGGAGGTTGGTTACAACAAAAATAAAATAAAACGTGTGTTTATTTTATTTTATTTTTTTCCACGAAAAACCAAAAAACTAACTTTCACCATCAACCAACTACCATCGAGGTGAAAGTATTATTGAGAAAAAATTGGCTCTATGAGTTCAACAATGCCCTCAGATTTCAATTCTGAGCACCGGTTCAAAAGTTAGAAAAACCCGCTCACACGTTTACTGAACGTAACCGAACAGAACTTCATAAATTTATTCCAGGAACTCTGGGCCTTAGAATCACACGCTGTCAATTTTCGCAGACTCATAAAATTCCCATTTAATTAAAAAAAATTACATGGAAATTCTGGGTCTTTACATCAATCTAAATTATTTTATTTTAGGTTATCTAGTACTTATTAACCTCATCCCATTAAGCAACTTGGAAATAAATCCTTTATAGTGGTTCATAAAGAGAATGCGATTAACCAAAGCATAACCCATGGGAATTTGAAACAAATACTGAATATATGAATCTATGTTATTCACCAGGTGAAGATCAATTTAATACCCAATCCACCTTTTTTGAGCTTATTACCCTAGGTACATCTATACCAAAGACTATATCCACATAAATTACTTATAATGGGATGTAATTGATCAGAAAACCACATACTTAATCCTTTAACAAAACTTTATGATGTCATCCTATACACAGAGTTATTCCTAGGATTTTCACTGAAGTCATCTTAACCAAATCCCCAGATAAAATGCGCATCGTTACTATACTATTAAGTCATATACTATTCTAAAGGGTTATCTTTACCTCTGACAATATGATCAATCTTATATTATCAACAATTAAATTATTATCAAAAAAATCCTAATATCTAACGTAATCTAAACCCAGCTCTGATACCAACTATGATGCCCTAGATCTGTGCTCTCAGGTCTAGTTCATTAAACACATACATTAAATAATGTTTTTGATACATACTATAAATTATCACAAATAGTTATACCCTAATTACATGAATTGATGAAAATATTATATTTAATACATTCTCAAAATAATTTAGCTTTATAACTTTAGATAATTAGGAAAAAAATAAATTATAAAACCCCATTTCTTTCTCATCTAGTGGATATTCTTTCACTATATAAGAAACTACCTAATCCATAAGGAGTCATTAACATCTCACACAAAATCTTACACACATGGTATCCTTATAAACATAACACTTGTAGTAATTTTCTTCATAACCTGGAGAATATAAACATAATAAAGGGGTGATTTAAAATGCTCAGTAATGGAATCATATAACTTAATAATTCAAAAACATAAGCATGGTATACATATTATGGAATGAATAAATAATACGAATAATGACACATTCAACTGAAACTGATAGTATGTTATATATATGAATGGATGTTATGAGTCATTTACTATGAAGTATTGATAAAATAGTGATGATATATGTTTATGGTTAAATAGGATATTTTTGGTGTATTATGATTAATATTTCATTATTTAATATTGAATGAAATGATTGGAACCTTCTATTTTTTAAAAGAAGTTCATATCTTAAGACCTTTGATGGAAATGATGTAACCTAAATATATCCAGGACCATGGTGTTCTCTAATAAAGTTCAATTTTTGGAATTTTAGAGAAAGATGCATCAAGAATATAGGTTGATGGCACCAGATTGAAGCCTTATTGATTAGAGATATCATGATAAATGCATTATATTACACAGTTTGCGACCATATGTGGTTTTATGTTGTCGATACATTAAATTATTTCTCTCTTAGTGAATTGATGTGTTTCAAGAGACTATTCTTGTACTTTGGGTTTCTTCACTTAATACCACTAATAAAGATCCCTATAGGATGACACACTAATTGTATCTTGAGCCTCAGTTAAATAATATTATTATTTATTATTTTAAAAATTAAAAAAAATTATTCTTGCATGTGGTTTAATAGTTATTAATGTATTTATATCATATAGTCTATCACCTATTATTCAAGGGAATATTTTTTGACAAAAATATTTAATAAATATTTAATTTTTATTTGAGGAATATAATATTTATTTATATATTGGTGAATAATACATTGATATTTATTTATTAAATAAATAGACATTATATAATGAGTGAAAAAAATATTTTGAAGTAATTACATCCCAAGATTAATAATATGGTGATAAATAATATACATTGAATATTATTTTAATAAATGATATTTAATTTCATTCATTGTCTTTTAACATGTCAAGAAATAATAATAATATTATTATTTATATTGATAATAATAATAATAATAATGTAATTATTATTATTATTCTAGACATTTGGATTGTGAAATAATTAAGAAAAATAATAAGGGTGAATGTGTAATTATTATTTTATAACCCTAGTGGTATATAAACCCATTTATATTATTTTCTTAGGGTTTCCAATTTAATTTTGTTCTACACAAAGACATATGGATTGAATTATCTTAAAGCCTTAGAGTGCTCCATCTCCATGAACTATATTGTGAATAGAGAGTGATTCTCCTCCTCCAACACTCTCAATTCTATATAGATCAAAGAGAATCCTTCTTCAAGTGATTCTCAAGAGATCAAAGGAAAATAGAACAAGCATCAGGATCTATTATGCTATCACCATAGATTCCTACAGGGACATTCAGAGATCTGTGGAACACATATGGATTAATTCTAGAGGTAATCTAATCATTATTCATATGATGCAATTATGGTACGATGTAGAGACATAGTCATATCCATCATCGATGAAATAAACAATCAAAAGTTAATTTGATAATTTTTTTAAATTATTTATTAATAACATGTGATGATCCTATATCTTGGTGTCGACATTTAATCATCAACTATTCTTTGATTCATTTTCATTGATGATGATGTCCATCAATATGTGAATATTATATTATTTATCAATTATGACAAAAATTTGAGTGGAGCATGACCCAAAAAGAACTTCTTCTATTCTCCAAACCATAAAGGGGTATCAAAAGGGTCACATTATTATTTATTATTATTCAAATATTTTTCATCGATTCATTCGTTTAGTATTAGTTTTTAAATTTTATTTCATAATTATTTAATATGAATTGAATTATTTTCTATTCTTCATCTTCGTTCCCAAAAATATAATCAAATCATTTATTTTTATGAATGGAATAAATTCTAAGAACACAATAAGAGGTTTTGTGGATTCATGCTAGATAACATAAGATTACACTCTATGTAGCCTATTGGTACACATTGTGTACTTGTGTTTAATGTGTTAAGAAATAATTCATAATTAATTTGTGTCATGTGTATTTATTACATATGGTGTGTACTTAAATACAACACATGTTGACTAGGATATCCTAACACATGGTCATCCAAACTATATGTCATGTAACATCTATACACAATGTATAGCCCATTAGTGAAACACATGCTGTGTATTTCTGTACATGACCAACATGACTGGTGACCATGTAACTTGGATACCACACACTATTTATCCCATGTGCATGCCATTTAATCTATTATTTTCCATTTTATGGTTAAACATTGAGTCCCTAAGAATATTCCACAGATAGATTCTAAGAAAAATACATACCGTATAACTGGATTGTTTATTCCATGAATATTACCAAATTAAATATAATTAAAATTAATTAATTATAATTCATAAACCTTATAAACATGTGTTCTATATTTTCATAAATTTTATAGTACAAACCATGTAATGATTTTTTTATATATATTATATGGATAATTAATTTCTTTGTCATGTTCCAAACTGTATATTGTGTATATGTCGTATTATAGTCATTACTCTAAGGGCATTGAAACATAACACACTACATAAATACCATGAGTTCTATGTAATCATTAAGTTGATGGCACACAACATATAATTATATGTTAAGATATGTATGCCACATGTCCCATGAGTAAACAATGTATGAATATAATACATTTTGGGTAGTTAGAATAGGTACTCACTGTACTACCTTCAAGGTATATTTTGTACATGGTTAATTTTAAATAAATTTCTTTAATTTTTTTAGAACTATGATGGATGGGAATATCAATAAAATTTCATATAATAATTAATAGGATATTTTATTAGTTAAATAATATAATTAATTGATTAATGTGTGATTTATCTTAAATAATAACTATTAGAATTGAATGATATTTTTATTAAATGTGTAATTAATTTAATATATGTGGTTGATCATGATTATAGACTAGAATTTTCTATTAATTGTATTCATTTTAATTTATTATTAAATTAAACTAATGGTCTATGTGTCATCCCCATGTCATCCTATAAGGGTTTGAAATCCCATGTTTTATCTTATATAAACCCCTTAACCAATCCTTTAGTTCCCATCACCTAAATGTGATTAAAAGATTATGCAATGGATAATGCTCCCAAGAAAGTCTAGTTGGATAAAGTTTGAAGCCAATGACAAACCAATTCAAGAGGTACATGAGTGGATAAGTGTACAGCTACAACAAAAACCTTAAAATGGTCCATGGTGCTTTTCCCCTAGTTCAAGGGTTAGTTTAAAATCCACTAGATAAACTAACCATTAGTAAAATATCAAGATCATTACACTTTATTCTTTTATTTCTATAAAGTTTCATGATTATTTCATTATGGATGTTTTTTCATGATTATATTAATTAATAAATTAATAAACATGAAATATAGAACTAAAATAAAATGGATTATGTGTACATTTTATCTAATATGTGGTTAATCACTTAAGTAAATCCACTTAATATTAACAAGCATGTAAAAAAGATTAAATAGGAAATTAATGAATAAAGATAAGATTACTCAATTATATATATTAATTTGGTATTACCTACCACTACTTAAGTTAAAATCAAACCATAGTTCAATGTGCTTGACTGAAAAAATTTAGGGTGCTATGAATTATTGGGGAATTCAAAATTGAAGTTTTGGGTTGACTTATCTTTTCTCACTTCAATTTTTTACTATTAAAATAGAACGTATTGTAACTAAGATGAAAAGTTTGAGAAAATCCATTTTAAGGATTTCATGATTGGGGATTCCACTCCAAAAATCAAGGAATAGTGAGTTAATGTAGTTGGAATTTTAATTTCCTACCTAAAACCCTTCAAATTGCATGATCGAAAAAATAAAGGGTGGTGAGACAGAGAATACAGATTCTTTCAACTAGAATGTACAATAAACATGATATTAAAAATCCAATGGTGAGGGAAATTGAATTTAGATAAAATATTGGGAGATTAATAAAAATAATATATATTTATTTGTCTAATTTAATTAGATAAATTTCAAAAATTTTGTTTTTATTATTTATATAAGATAATCAATATGAATTCAAACATATCAGTTTGATCAATACATGATAAGTAAAACATTATCATTGGCAAAAAATCAAGAGTGGTAAAGGCTCTTACCCATTAACTTACGCCACGAAATGAAATTGTATGTGATCAAAACCCGAATTATAGAATCACCTGGTAAAGACGCTAGATAAATAGTTATCTCTCTATGAGAATAATTTTAATGATTCCATATATGTTTGGTTTTTTAAGATATAATCCATGACCAATGATCTTCTGAAGCAACATGAAGCAATGGATGTGTATATCATGATGTATCGCCTTTAGGATTTCTATCAAGAGAAGAAAATACAAGATAAATTTGAGATCTCCAATTCTATGTTTAAAACCAAGATTGGTCATGTCAAGAACTGTTCCCCAGGGCCCATTGTGTGACTACCCCAAGCCTGCCTTCCATATGTAAGGGGTTGTAAACTAGCACCGAAAAGGCATATCTCTTAAAATGGGAAGGCATTTCTTTTAAACCTGGAAACACACTAACCAGGTACACAACAAAAACAAAACATGAAGTATAACTGATGAAAGTAAAAAAGTGTGAACTAATACAGAAAGGGCCAGAATACAAACCCAACTAAAATAAAGTATAGTAGAAAGAAAAAACAGCTCCTACGGTCATCCGCCAAGGATCCTAACTGAAGGGTAGGTAAAGCCCATCTTTGTGGCTCTCCATGTCAATCGGTCACCTCCGGGAATTGTCTAGTCTTGGCTTTCAAATCTTAGTCAAAGCTATCCATCATCTACACAAGACACAACAAGGTGTAGGCAATTCCCGTGCAGGGGTGAGTATAACAATACCCAATAGGAACCCTGAGACCCCTGAAGGTCTCCCAGAATTCTACAATGGAAACACCATAAATCATGATCTCAATCACAAAGCACAAGTAAAAGACTCAGCTCACACCAGGTATATAACTTAAAGAACATGAATAATGATGATTATTTATAATGATAAATCAAAATTATTCCATTGATAAGTTCCATGTTTGAACAACGAAGGAGTAATTCTATTGCTGATCCAAATAGGTTCGTAATTCATCGATCCACACAGGGTCATAAGTCGTCGATCCACACAGGGTCGTAAGTCATCGATCCATACAGGTTCGTAAGTCTCTAATCCACAACGATCCACTCTAAGGCTGGTCCTCATTGGGTTGCGCTACTTTTGATCCACAAAAGGTCGTAAGTTGTCGATCCACATAGGGTCGTAAGTCTATGATCTACAACAGGCAGCTCTAAGTCTGGTCCTTGTCGAGTCGCACTATAGTCAATCCACACAGGGTTGTAAGTCGTCGATCCACACAAGTTCGTAATTCGTCAATCCACATAGGGTTTTAATTAACTGATTCGAATCCACAAATTGGTCTCTCTTCACTATACATCCAGCCACACGATTCCCACACTTGCTGCATCAATCGGACGACCGGTCTGTAAGTTATAGGCATTTTAGTTCTGAGGGCCTGGTTGGATTCGATTTTAATCCATCCCGGCCATACTCCAACTTTATCCCAAACCCAAGAGGTTTATCTCAAAATGATTTCATCGTCCTAAGGGTTTAAATGCCATATATGGTTCATCAAACGGACATCTAGTTTATTAGTTACGACCCTTTAAGAGAAACTGGGGTCGAAATGGGTCAGGGTCTGGCCCGACCCAGTCAGATCGACCCGACCAAGTTGGATCAACCCAAACCATCCCGACCCACTGGGGCCAACCTAAACTGGCATGGACCAGCCCGATTTGGATGGTTCTGATCTGGCCCGCTGGCCGCGGCCTGCTGGCTGAGTGCGGCCTGCCAGCTGGGCGCAGTCCAGATTCCCTCAATGGCCTAAGTTCATTTGGGTTCTTCAATCAACATCTCTAGCTTGATGGTGCTCTAGCTGACCAATCTGTGTGGACTAGTCAAAGGAGGGACCAGAGGTCACCTCCTCCACTCAGTGTGTTGGTTGTTGCCACCTCATCTACGGCGTTCTGCCATGGCGCGCCGCCCACCCACAATGCGGTTGGCGATGGTCGGTTTACATCTATCTTTCGTGGCGCCTACGGGCACCGCCTCTCAGTTTCATGGCCAACAAGATCCAACTTCTGTCATCGGTCACCTGCACCGCTGTGCCAGTGGTGTTGTGCTGGTGGTGCTTCCGCAAGCTACTGGAGAAGTTTCGGTGGTCCGATTTCCTTTTTGTTTGCGCCTATGAGCCTCCCAGTACACCGCCTTTTCTACATGGCCCTCGATTTTGTATTGTCATTGTATTGAATGGTTTCTCATGAAGAACTCATCAAGAACAAGTTCAGAAGAGGGTCTGAGCCTTGTTCGGTTTGGCCTGCACCCTCCGCATTAGCGTTATAACATGGGAAGGAATATTAATAATTAAAACCCCATAAAGAAATATCAATTCATACTTCCAAATTAAAGAACAAAATGTGAATCAACCCGTTAAATGGTTGGTCTGCATTCTTGATAATATTCTAGAATGAGAAAGAGGGAAGAATTAAGCACATAAACACCCTACCTTTAACACGTTGGATTAACTGAATATGAAGGAAGATAATCCGTTGTTCGAAGATGTTTGAAGATGTTCTTCATTCTTCGTTGGCACCCGTCGATGTCTGGTTCGAATCTTCAATGGTATTGTCGAATATCTATTCTTTGTTGGAGGAAGATGTCTCTGGAATTTCATTAGATCTTCCTCTCGTATCTATCCCAAAACACATGCCAAAGGTTTGATTAAATAAAAGAAAAGGAACCACTTATGTTGCGCTCATTAATGTGGTTCATTAATGAACCACAATTAATGTTCCATTAATCCTACAAGCATCATGGTTACGCAACCAAAGGATCGTGTCAGTAAATGGCTCTCAATAAAAGTCTGACGGTGCTCCAGCTGACCAGTATGTGTGGACCAGTCAAAGGAGGGACCTGCGAGCGCCTCCTCTATGGCAGCTCATTGGTTCCCACCGCCTCCTTCGCGGAGCGTAGCCGTGGCACGTCACCCGCCCTTAACGCGGTCAGCGAAGGTTGACTTTCCACTATCTGTTGCAGCGCATGAAGGTGCTACCTCTCTCTTTCATGGATGGTAAGAGATGACTTCTGTCACCAGTCACCAGTGTCATCGTGCCGGTGGTGCCGCATTGATGGTGCTTTTTCAGGCCACTGGTGAAGTTCTGGTGGTCCGATTTTCTTCCTGTATACACCTATGGGCCTCTTGGGACACTACCTTCACTGTGTGGCCCTTGGTTTCATATTTACATTGTATCAGTCAACCAAGAAAAACGCATCAAGAATAATTTTAGTTGAGGGTTCATGCCTTGTATACGTTAGCGTTATAACATGGGAAGGAATATTAATCATTAAAACCCCATAAAGAAAGCATGCATCATCCTCCCGCATTAAAGAATGAAACGCAGCTCAACCCATAGGACGGTTGGTATGAATTCTTGATAATATTCAATAATGGGAAAGAGGGAGTAATTAAGAACATAAACCCCTACCTTGAACACATTGGATTCGCTGAAGGCGAAGGAGGAGAATCCATTTTTTGAAGATGTTCGTCGGTGTTCATCGTCACCCATCAATTTCTGGTTCGATTCTTCAATGGTGTCGTCGAATCTCCATTATTCATTGGAGGAAGACATCATCAGCATTTCTTCAAAGCTTCCACTCGTATTTCTCCTAAAACCCAAGCCAAAGGTTTGATTAAATAAAATAAAAGGAACCACCTATATTGAGATCATTAATGTGGTTCATTAATGAACCGCAATTAATGTTCCATTAATCCTAGGAGAATTTTGGTTACACAAACAAAGGATCATGTAAATATATGCCTCTCAATCAAAGCCTAACGTTACATTGCGGTCCCACCACCATCTCTCAATGGTTGAAAAAATAATAAAATAACTTCTTTAGTTATTTTATTATTATTGTTTTTCCAAAAGTCTGAAAAATTAACTTTTCTGTCCTACTTTTTTCAAACAAAGTTAAGATTCTCCTAAGAGAATAATGGGGCTGTGAATTCAACGTTGCTATTAGATTTTCAATCCGAGCACTGTTTCAAAAGATAGAAAATCTTGTCTGCACGTTAACCAAACATACCTTAAAAAAAGTTTGAAATTCATTCTGATCTCTTTGGGCCTTGGAATCACGTGCTGTCAATTTTTGTAGTCTTGTAATAATTCCATATAATTAAAAAAACATTAAACGGAAATTTTAGGTCTTTACAGGACATTCAGTTCTCTATGGGCCTCAAGTTGTCATGATTATTGGATACATTGAACACTTAGGCATATTAGGGATTAAATTACCATATGAATTTCATATAAATCTCATAGTTTCATCATGACCCAATACCTTCTCCAGTTTTACTATCAATTATAATATGAGAAACCTTGAGAACATCATTTCAAAAATTCTTTCTTGTATTAACCAAGTGGAAAATAACATGGGTCATGATAAATCTTCGAGTCCTAATGGTGAATATGAAAATGAAGAACAAGGTAAAGGGACCTAATAAATATAAGAATCATGAATCTCCTGAGAATTATCCTTCAAAGAAGACAGATATATGGAGGCAAATAAATGAAAAGTAAGTGGCATGTTATGCATGTGTAAAGAAAGGACACTGGAAGAGGAATTACATCCAGAAGTAAGGGGAAGCTATATGTGCATTCATTATCAAGTGTAATCTTTCAATATCTATAAATTCTGTATTATATAAAACTTTTGGTGCTCATGTAATTATCCAAATTTAGGAACCAAGTATATTTTGAAACATTACTAGAGGTGAGGTGGATTTATGAGCTACTAATGGTGTGTGGCTCTCTTCTCTAGAAATTAGAGATTACCACATTTCATTTCCAATAAGAATGATACTGTTTTTAATAAATGTTTTTATGTACCAACTACTACCAAGAACATAATTTTTGTATCCTTCCTAAATGTAGATGGTTTTATTTAAAAATTTTGAAAAAAATTGTTTCTTTTATAAATATGACATATGATATGGTATGAGGCTTTTAAATAATGATATTTATGTAATAAGTTTTTTTAAAAAGTATTATAAATTGATAAAAAATCATGTTTGCATGATTCATATAACACCTAGCTATGGAATCACTGTCTTGGTCATGTAAATGATAAGAATTTGACAAATATCTTACAATATGGTTATATAGACTCTTCTGAACTAAAACAACTTGGAATATATCATTCTTTTATTCAAGGATAGATGACTAAACCAACATTTTGTGGATAGAGTGAAAGGGTCACATATCTTCTAGGATTGCTACACACTTATGTGTGTAGACCATTTTTAGTATAACATAGTGGTGGGAATTCTTACTTAATAACTTTTACTAATGAATTTTGGATATTTCTATAGGATGAGGTATAATTCTGAGTCATTTGAGAAATTCAAAGAATTCATGAATGAATTAGAGAATTCAATTGGAAAGAAAATAAATAATATTCGATCAGATCAAGGAGGTGAATGTCTTAACCAATAGTTTATTAACTTTATATGTGTTTTTGGGATTCTATATCAACTCAATCCACCTTACACACCACTATGGAATAGTTTTGGTGAAAGGAGGAATCATACTTTTATTGGAAAGTTAATGTCAATGATGAGTAATGAAGATATTATATTTTACTTTTAGGGATATGCAATATAAATTGTCGCATACATACTCAATAGAGTACCAACTAAAGTTTCAAAAGTAATTCCATTTTTGTTATGGAGTTGAATGAAACATTTTGTATCACATACATGTGTGTGGACTTCGGAGACATTTGTTAAGGCCTTATTAGGAAATAAACCAACACCATGGGGTACAAAGTGTATCTTTATAAGATATCTCAAGGGACCAAAGGAATACTACCTATACAACCCCTCTAAAAAATTGAATGTCGCTATACAATCCATATTTCTTGATAGGGAGAACGTCCTCGAGAAGGATAGTGGGAGAAAGATTAATTTTAATGAAGTTGATACTCAAGATAAACAAGATTTGGTACTAGAACATATTTCATAGGTCCCTATGGAAGATTTTTTTTTCGTCAAACACAATTACTATATAGAAGATCCAAAGAGGTAGGAGAACTAGATTGATATGGATATATAGTCACCAAATATGGAGACTCTTTATCGGTTGACAGTAATGAACCACTCTCCTAAAAATATGAAGTAGAGAGCTCAGATAATGCAAGATGGGAAGAAACCATGAATTCCTAATTGGATTCCATGTATCATAATCAATTTTGGGTTTCGTTCGATCATCCGATTAATATAAATGCTATTGGGTGAAAAAGGGTATTCAAGGAAAAAATGCACATTAAAGGTATAATAAGTGCCTATAAATTAAGGATAGTGTCTACTAGATTTAAATAATGTCAATGTATTGACTATGATGAAACCTTTTCACTAAATTCCATGTTTAACTACATTAGAATCCTTCTTTCTATAGTAGATTACCATGACTATAAAATTTGACATATGGATTTCAAAACAACTTTCCATAAAGGGAACCTTTAATAAGATGTCTACTTGACACAAACAGAAGGTTTTATGACTCTAGGTGATAAATTTAAGATAAAAAAGTTTTTAATATAAATTTATATATTAAAGGAAACATCCAGTTCATGGAACATTTAATTTGATAAAGCAGTAAAATATTTTGGTTTAATTAATAAGGAATTTGAACCATAGGTTTACAATAGTTTTAGTGTAAATGTGGTTGTTATCCTATTAATATATGTTGATGACAAATTAATTATTATAAATGACAAACTAGTGTTATAGTATATAAAATACCGGATAAACAAGGGTTTCTCGACAAAGGACTTAGGTGAAGAATCCCACATTCTTGGGATCAAGATCATGCATGATAGATCGAAAAGGTTTCCTCAAATAATTCAAGATACATCCATTGTCCAGATATTAAATATATTTAGTATTGAAAAATCCAATTGGGTATTGGTTCCAATGTCACATGGTAAACAACTTTCTAAGAAAATGTGTCCTCTAAAACAACATGAGAAATATTGAATGAGTAATATCACATATTCTTTAGTGATAGGATCAATCACGTATTCCATGTTATTTACTAGAATTGATGGTTCTTACTCATTAATCACGGTAGGAAATTTTAATGATGGTGTATGTTAATAGCATTGTCCACTATTAAGGCTACCCTTAAGTGTCTAAGAAGAATTGAGGATGTTTTCATAGTGTTTTGAGGACATGTGGAGATATTAATTATGGGTTATAATGATGTTAGTATTAAAATAAATCAAAATGATATGAAGTTGTAATCATATTTTTTTTGTCTCCATGGAGTAGTTGTAATCTAGATGAGTTCAAAGCAGCCAGTTGTCTCTGATTCTAAAGTGGATTCTAAATATACAGAAACTTATGATGCATCTATAGAATTCATTTAAATATAAAAACTTTTCCAATATATAGATGTGGTACCAAGAATTAAAAACCATACCACATTTTATTATTATAATAATGAAATAGTGGATCTTACAAAAGATTCAAGGTCCCAACAATGAATAAATCCTATACTCTATAAGTATCTCCTTATGGGGAATTTTTATCAAAGGGGTGAAGTTGCAGTAAGAATAGTTTATATGGAAGAACTAGTGTGGACCTCTTGAATAAAGTTTAATCTTAGTAGATGAATGAATATCAGGTGAGAGATAGAGGAGTAAAGGTTGCTAGAATTTTGATCTAGTGGAAGTGGAAGTATGTTGGAGTCAGTTCCCTAGAACAAACTTCAGTGTACTACATGATAACATTTATTCATTGTGATGAATATCAATAAAATCCTTATCATATCATTATTTTTATTTTACATGACATAGTATGTGATAATGTCCTATACATAGATATCTCACTGAAAGGTAATATTAGTTACCCGATATGACTGACTGAAAATTAGTTTTTTATTTGATTTTACAAACAGCCACTTTTTGGATCATCAGTAGCCAGTAGGATACAAAATCAGATCATTACCTATTCAAAATTCAAAATTCAAAAACCCAGAGAATAGTCTCATCATCAGCAACCAACATTACCACTATCATAGTTGTCAACGCCATCCAATCACCACCGTCGACGTCACCAGCAAAATTCCAGTGACCATCCAGGACCATCGAGCCACTGTGAAACATCATCATCTTGTCATCATCGTCCAAACATAATAGAAACTAGAAACTAACAAAACACATAAACCATATACAAAATGTTCACCGAAAAATCCAACACCCCCACTGTCATCATTGTCAAAACTTCACACAAGTCACCGAAGATCGTTATAGACCATCTTATCCACCGTAAAACAACATACATGTGTCATCGCACATCAAAAATAGCCAAATTTACAATACAGAATGATCTAACCACATTAGACCATAAAATCAATGGAACGAAACCATCATGAACATCATCCACTTCCTCCACCATAATGAAAATAGAACACAAATAAAACATAAAGATCATAATAACCTTCACCAAGAAATCTTAGAACAGATCGACCGCTAAATAAGGAGCGAATAAACCTTCACCAAAAACCAAAACAGACCACGTGAGGAGCACTGTGGGCCACTGAATCCCACCTCCCAAAACCTCTGAGGAACCACCGCTTTAGATCCAACTCGGAGAGAAGCAGAAGGAATTATGGTCAGGGTAGGGATCTGAGCACTGAGAGTTCCAAAACAGCATGGCGAGACCGATTCCAAAAGCCAAAACAAGATCCAGATCAAGCCAACAGATGCACACCATAAGCAGGACCAAGATAAACCACCCTGGAGACAAAATCCAAGAAAGTCTCACCACTATGGAAGAAGAAAGAGAATGAAAAAGTCACGATTGGAAACCAAATCGCTTGGAGAGGTCTGGAATAGGAGAAAAGAGTGAAGGAGAGGAAGGAGAGTAATAAGAGCGAGGCTTAAACACGCCGCCGACCCCACAACAGAAGGTTTTGGGAGGAAACCCTAGATGGATCCCAGAGCGAGAGGGAAAATCTAGGAGAGAAGGGCGCCATTCGACTGCTCTCAGTTCCCTAATATGATGAGAACCCATAAGTGACACAATGGTATTCTTAAATATATGTTATATATCTAGATAAAATAATTTAGGTGACAAATATGATATAGGATATAAATTTTAGATTTACATAGTACTTTTAATAACCTTATCATTGTGAATTCCCTTGGTAATTACAAGTTTTGGAAATTATGAAAAATGGGTTCCGCTAGTAAGAAATCCAAATTTATATGTGTCGATGGATGTTTCTATCTATGAATGTTTGTATTGGTCATTATACTTTAATATTATTACTAATGGATATTATGATTCATGTACATTGATATATTTATGTAAATTGCGATGACATATTTTTATAGTGAAGTATGATATATTGGGTGTGTCATGAGTAATATTTCATTAATAAATAATGTGCAAAAGGATTTGTCTCTTCTATTATTTCATGGAAGTTGATATCTCATTACCTTTGAGGGAAATGATATATCATTAATAAATCCATGCCCATTGTGTTCAATAGGCAAGTTCAATTTCTAAATATTTCAAAGAAAAAGACATCGAGTACATAGTTTGATGGCACCAGCATGCAACCTACTTTATTAAAGATATCACAATAAAGGGATTTTATTATATAGAAAGCATATGTATGTGGTTTTATAATATTTCAACATTAACTTATTTCTTTATGGATGTTTTTAGATGTTATCCTTGTAATTTGGGCTACTTCTCCTAATTCAATTGAGAAAGAGGCCTAGAGGGTCACACACTAATTGTATCCAATACCACAGTTAAATAATAAAATTATTTATTATTTAAAAAGTTTAATAAATATTGTCCTAATATGTAGTTTAATAATTAATCATATTTTCTTGATCATATATATTCTATCAACAGTTATTCGAGATAATATTTTTTTAGGAGAATATTTATTAAATATTTATTTTCTATTTAGTAAGTATAATATTTACTTATTTTTTGGTGAATAATGTAGTGATATTTATTTACTAAATAAATAGTCATTATTCAAAACCAGATAAATATTGTGGAGGAATGTTAGACCAAGTTTAATGGTATTGTGATAATAATATATATATTAAATATTATTTTAATAAAAAATATATAATTTAATTTTATGGATTTGTGCATGTAATGGAAAAATAATAATAAAATTATTATTTTTGGACATGGGGTTCTATAGGAATTATGAAAAATAAAAAGGGAGCATGTGAAATTATTATTTTCTAACCATAGAGGCATATAATCTGAATTATATTATTTCCTTAGGGCTTCTAATTTCATTTGGTTGTTCACAATGACTTTTGGATAGAATTTTCTCAAATACCTTAAGATATACCCCTTTGAAAATTCTCTAAATAATGGAGAAAAATCCTCCTCCAATGCCACTTTAAAGTTCTATGAAGTAAAAGAGAATCTTTCTTCATGAAATTCTTGCTGCGATCAAAGGTGAATGATGAAGGCATCAGGATCTACCATGATAGAACCTGAAGATTCTTATGGAGATGTTTGGAGGTTTTTGGAACACGTGTGGATCAACAGTGAAGGGAATTTTCTCTTGATTCCTATAATGCAATGATAATATAACATTGATAGGTTGTCATATCCATTAGTAAATAAAGAATTAATCATATGTTAATTATTTAATTGTTTAAATTATTTATAAATAATATGTTCTAATCCTACATATTTGCTTCAACATTAAACCATTGATTATTAATTTATTCATTTCCATTGATCATGGCATTTATTATCATGTAAATCTTAAATTATTTATCGATTATAAAATAAAGATGATTTGGGTATGCCTCATTCGACACTTTCACTACTCCAAAAACATTCAACATCATCATAATAACTATTCATTATTTTAGAATGGATTCTAGTTATTTTTTGGTGGTAAAATAATAAATAAAATTGAAAGTGCTCGATTAAGAGTTATACATATTCATTGAGAATCCTATTTTGGATTACACATTAATCCTTGAAAGGATTGTATTTTGGAATGACCATAATCACTATGATTTATAGAAAAAGCCTTATAAGGTTTTATCTCATGGATTGGACTATCTAGAAGGCTCAAAAGGTGTGAGGAAGATAGTATAATAGGTTCCCTTTTATAAGTGAGTATAGGATCACTCTTGGGATTACATGATTTATTAAATTAATATAAGTTAATTTTTTTAATAAAATGAATCTAAATTGATTTATTTAAAGAATAAGATTAAGATAAGTCTAAATCATCTCATATAATAATATTTAGACAATTTAATGTGAAGTTTTAACTCTTATCTCTTAGTTTTAACTCCTTTTACCATTTTTGACAATTACCACAATATTGATGGTTTTTAAATTTTAAGCATCAAGAAAATTACCATAATAAGACAATTAATAAATAAATATAACATCATTCATATTTTCAACCATGTACCATTCATTTTTCTTAATGAAGGATTTTGATTGATTTTAAAAAATTTAATAAAACATTATTTACTATAAAATATAATTAATGTAATTTTTGAAACTATTAAATTACTTTGACATTAAAGACTTCAAGAAAGTAATGTAATTAAAATATAAATCATTCAGACATCCCTAATATTTTATATGTTTCTATAAAATTATTATTTCATTATAAATCACCCAAAAGTATCATTTTTATAGTTTTTGGAATTATTTACAAGATATTTCTATTGCTTATAAAAGCATTCTGTTGGCATTAGGTAAATATTTAAGGTAATTATTTCATTGATAAAAATTATAAAAAATCCAATGATAAAAATTTCATATTTCCAATAATGATTTATAGCCAAAATTATCCCCTTTATCCTTATTTAAAATTTTTAGAAATATTAAATTCAAGAGGGTGACATTTAGTATTTATTTTTTATTAAAATAATATAAATGTCATAATCAAAGAAAAACATTACCAATTTTCCACATTTTATAAAACTTTTATGTTTATGGATGAACTCCACTCATACAATAAGATAAATACAATTTTTAGATAAATTTTAAAGCCTTATCCGAAAGTTTTAACCCTCATTTACCCATTTTACCCTAACCGACGTGATAAATTTTTTACTGTTTTTACTATTCATTATGACCAAAAATAAAATTTTCCCATATAAAAAATTAATGCATTCTGATTAAAAATATAAAATCCATTTTATCAAACTAAAATAATATATTTTTTTCAATTTGATTTAAAAATTAACCCACAAAACATTAAGAAATGCAATTTTCCAAAAATAAGGTTCTCTTAAGTATAAAGAGATTTTATATATAAATAAAACATGAAATTCATTAAAATTACCTTAGTTGGATTAATAATTATATAAAGGAACTAATAATTATTTTAAAACTATTTTAAATCAAAAATAAATTTTTAAAATTTATTAAATGAAAAGACGGGTTTAAATAAAAATCAGTATTTTCATTATACCTTGGGAAATCAATCTTTTCATAACATTATTGGGTTAATCCTTGTGATTTTTGTGTTCATGTAATTTTAATTTTACCCCTAAACCAAATATATATTGTTAATATTTTCATAAAATTATCAATTATTCACTCTAAGATAATTTTGAACTGTATAATTTAAAAATGAAGTTTATTTTGTCAAATAAAATTTCAAAAATGGCAGTGATAAATTATATTGTTTTCTAACAAAAATAAATAAAAAACACTTTTTAATAAAGATATAATTTTAAATAATATAATTACTTCACTAATAATTGAGTACTTATTTATTAATATATTTTATTTATCTAAAACATTTATACAGATTTTTTCCAAAATTTGGTTATTCCTATTAACTCCATCAATTTGATTGCTATGTTATAATGGTATAATATATTACAGTTCATTTAGACTCAGGGTCTCATGTACTATAAGATATAAATTAAATTAAATTTATTTGAAGGTAAATATATCATAAAATATAAGGGTGTTAAATTCTACCCCCTAAAATTAATTTCTCCCATGAAATTATGTTACTCCAATATAAATAAATGGTTGTATCTCTAATTCATCACATCCTTGGGTTCACAAGTAGCTTATTCAAATTTTTAATTCTTCCATAAAAATTTAACCATGAGGGTAGCCTTATATGTAACACAATATATTTATGATAAAATATTTCTATATATTTTTATTAATAGGAAAGATCATGTTCCAGCAAAATGGCCTCTGAGTTCAATACATGTGAAAGATCAAGTATGTGCTTCCTCTAGAGAGATACATGGGATACATCATGAAATTGAGAGAGGTTCTATGGAAGAACAAAGTGTTAGGTTATTATCTATACTTGATCAAGAATTTTGAAGGGGAATATATACCCATGGTTGAGCATTCCCTTATTTTATAATTTCATAACCTTTTCCATAGATAAATTTATATGAATACCTTCTCACCCACTTTGAATTATATATTTAACCTATGATTATTATCATGAAATTTCTATCACCTTTGTGATGTATTGATGTGATACAGAATAACTCTAACCTTCTCTATCATTTCCCTATCTAGCTTAGGTCCTGTTAGATTTTTGTCTACAAATTTATCGTGGTATGTTAGATTTCTACACTTATATCCATATTGGGATTCATAAGAATCCATATTGATGATTTATTGAAAGAATTTTTTGTAAAAAACTCAACTAGAGGATGGTTTTGATCCCAATTACCTCTGAAAACCATAAAATAAGATCTCATAATCTCCTCTAGTGTTTGAATGGTTCTCTCAAACTAACCATCTTTCTGAGGAGGATAAGTAGTAATGAAACACAAATATGAATCCAGATCTTACTAATGAATTTTATATAAATTTATCTTAAATATTACATATTAGTTAGATACAATATAATGTGTCACTACTTTAATCTTTACCACTTCCTTAATGTATATTCTGGAAACCTGATCAAGATAAAGATTCTCTGATAGTAATAAAGTGTGTTGATTTCATAAGGCGGTTGACTAAAACCCAAATAAGATTACAAACATTAGATATTTATGAGGGTTTAGAAAAAAATTAATGGTTATGTTTTCACATTTCTATTCTATTATAGTTAATTATTATAACATCCCTTTAAACTTTGGTATCTCAAATATAGCTTGCTGACATTACAAGCATTGAGATATATACTCTTTAGTATCTCTTCTCATGTTTTCAAACTATAAATACTCTTTAAAAACTCTATAAATCTTCATAATTCTAGGATAAATTCAGAATAATGAACAATGATATTCATCCAATAACATTGTATTCAAGCTTGGTATTGATGGGACACATACAGGGTTCATGAACCTTATCATTTAGTCATAAACAAGGTTGAACTCAGGAAGACTTCTCACAATCTTTTATATCTATGTATCTTCCTTCAATGTCTCTTCAATATTCACATGGATAGATGGTTGAACACTTATTTGAGAAAGATAATATTTTTCCCTTCCATCAAGATTTCAAGGTCTATAATTTTTAATTCCATAAATATTAGATGTTTTATTATTTTCTTCATAGATAAGATATTATGATCCTTTCGAGTCAGGTTATCTATCACCATGTTTTTTTATAGGGTGGTAATATATTTATTAGTCATAGACTTTAATAAACTCCAACCATATTATCGTACATTTATTCACCTATTTCTAAGTGAATTTATACTTTTAAATGTTATTATTAGTATATATATTACACCTTTCTCTATAATGATAATTCCTCTATGTATTTAATACAATAATTACCATAGATAACTCTAAATTACGAGTTGGGTTGCTTTTATCTTGAACATTCAATTGGTGTGAGGCATAAACTATAACCTTATAATTATTTATTAGAAAAAATTCCACTTCCTTCTTTGATGCATCACTATAGATCACAAACCCTTCTCCACTCTATGGTAATATAAGCACAGGTGCAATGACTAATCTTATCATCAGTTCCATGAATGTTTCCTAATATTTATCTATCAAAAGGAACTTTAATACCTTCCAAGTTGACTTAGTGATTGGACTAGATTTTATTGAGAAATTTTATTATAACCCATATATTTAATACATTTTTATTAATGATTTATTACATAAGAAAAACCACAGTACAACCCAAAAGATCTCAAAGCCTATATTCTTTGGGAAACTATCCATATAGAACATCAAATTGATATATGAATACAAAAAAATTATTGAAAGCTTAATTAACATGCTTCTAAAATTTCATTTCTCTAAAAAATACACGGGATTACCTGAGTACATACATAAGAAAGGGGTGTTCTATAAAGACTAGTAAGTGAAAAAACAAAGAATAACATGATACAAGTATTGTATGTTAGAAAATTTGGATTTTAATGGTACATAAAAGGGGTGATAATCATAATCTTTAATAACGAGGTAAGATACACCATGATATCATAAAGGTAACATGGGAATATAGAAACCACATTAAACATGACATCATCAACATAGGTCAAGGATAATCTCCAAGACATCATAATATGGAAGAAATATTGTTATAAAGGATTAGGTTTACTCTCTAATACCATAAATAATATCTCATGAGACTAAAATTTTACCCAATGCATTTGATCACTATATAATGTTTGGCACACCCATCGATTTCATATCATGTACATGATTAAGTGTTCCATATGGATCATTGAACATAGATCTTATTTCTTCATATATAATCCCATAAATAAGGTGTTTGGAATACATAAACTAAAATCCCTAGTAAAATAATGAAAGGTGTTTCTAGGTGAGTACCCTTTAGTGTAAATATCTAAGGTATTCACAATACAAAGGTTTGGCCTGAAAAAAATGTCGGATAATTTTGACAACATAACACAGGCACATAATGAATCATGAGATGGATTAATTATAATGAAATGGGTATCTCATCACTTAGAAATAATAAGGGAAGTAATTGTGGTATTTAATAACATAAAAAACCATAAAAAATTGGGAATTAAAAGGCATAACAAGAAAAGGGTTCTTAAATGAAAGTTTTGCGTAGAAAAATCATAGGATAATTTCAATAACGCAATGGTGATACATAATAAGTCATGGGAGGGATTAATGAGAGTGAAATGGTTACCTCATTACTTTTACGTAATATGTTCTAAAATATGGATGTTTTAAATCCTGTCACTTCAATATGAATGGTTAGAAAAGAGGCATTACATAAAGAAGTTGATTGAATAAAGAGGAGAAGGAGAGGATCCCTTACCTTGAGAGGGTGTTTCCAAAAGACGGGTAGGTTCTTCTTAAGAGCATTAAGAAAATTTGGGATAGTTATTGAGAGGAATGGGAAGATTAAGGTTGTGATAAAACGGTTTTGAGTGAATAATAATGGGATCCTGGGTGGATTATTACAGAAAAATAGAGGGTAGGTCTTTATTATTTTAAAAACATAGTTTTTAGACTCTATACAATGAATTAGTAATATTGAAAATCCTTCCCATATTTTTCCAATGGATTCTTCCAAATATAAGTGGTTTTAATTATTTTATAATTCTATAAAATGATCGCATTAATATAATACCCTTGTTGATCTGAAAGTTAGTTATGTTTAGAAATAATTTATTTTAAATCCTTAACATATAATATAAGTTTTGTAGGATTCATAATGGGTTTGTAAAATTAATAAAATAACCTTAAAAACATTATTTTAAATAGTAGATATATATTTCTTCATGTATACCATTTATGGAACATATTACATCATTTTTATATCATTATTATGTTATAATACACATGGTATATTTATACTGTATTTAATTTTTACCTGAAAAATCGACGGTCTTAGAAAATCATGAAAAAATAACCATTGGATAATTATGAAGTAATTATTCCAAAAAAAATAAATTTTCATAATAATTATATAAATATTAGAAATTTCACTTTTAAATTAAATTCCTCATTTACTGAAAAATATTGGGTTTTTTTAATAACAATTTTTTAACCCTTATAGAAATTACATTTTCACTTCATAAAATTATATTATTATTTATATTTAATATATAATATTTAATAATAAAATTTTATTAAAATATAATTTGTTCCAAAAAATCATTAGTTAATCAAAAGGAATGTCTTTATTTAAATTGCATATTTTAAGAAAATAGATTTTGATTTTTGTCATATTAAAATCTAATTTCTATCAAAATCATTACTTAATCATTTTTTAGTGAAAATAATAATGAAAAAATGTAATCCTTATTTTATTGGAAAGAAAATATAAATATTCACACTATTAGGGTTGATATATATATAACTCCTTATTACACTAGCAAACACCCTAAGGGTAAGGTGTAGGATAGTGATATTCATGAGGTGGTTTTGCGAACATTGTTTGGGTCGTGATCTCGATGAGCTTCAACTTATCCCATAATTTTTTTCTCATACTTTAATTATTGGAACATAGATTGGGATTTAGAAAGGATAAATCCCATAGATTTTATATCCCTTGTATTCTTTAATAAATGGGATTTATAGGGTACAATCCTACTAGTTGAGGCCATTGATTATTGTTTTAATGTTAATCAGACTTTATCATAACCCTTAATATATACTAATCATATGATTTATGTTCAACAGATATATTAACAATAGTCATTATTCTTAAAGGTCTTATAAATATGATAGGATATAACTTATAACTATCCAATATAACCAAATTAGTTCATATTTTTTCTATATTTATATAATATAAAAAAGGAACTTATTATTCAAAAAGGTAATTTCACTTATAAAATTTCAGTTCGTTGCATTATTTCCCCCGTTAGAAATTACACACTCAAAATTTTCATATTATATACTAAAATAGATGGTGGTACTTTTTTTCATCATCTCTTTCAGTTCCCATGTTGCCTACTCAAACTTATGGTTCAACCGCAACATTTTAACTAGGTGAGTTGTCTTGTTTTGTAAAAATTTGTCTTTATAATCAAATATCTTTACTGAATTCTACTCATACGAATGATTTATACCTTGTGGTACCACATAAAGATTCATTACATATGACGGTTCTAGTATGAACTTCCTAAAAAGGGATATATGAAACACATCATGTACTTGATATAGGTTATGTTGGAGTGTTAGTTGATTGACCACCACTTCGATGCGATCAAGGATCTCAAAAGGGCTGATGTATCTCAAAATAATCTTTCCCTTATTTCCAAAACTCATGACTTATATTCCATGGTGATATATGAAGTAAGACATTATCACCATCCTCTATCTACATGTATTATCAATGATTGTATGCATATATTTTCTTTTAACTTTTTGTAGATTTCATGTGATACAAAATGGTTTTACCTTTTCTATCATATATTAGAAAAGATCATGTCTCATCATCTTTCGCTCTCCAACTTCATCCCATAATTTTTGATTATATCACATCTACCCATATAGATCCTCATAAGGTGTCATTTGAATGGTATAATATCAATTGTTTTTATATGAGAACCCTGCTAGAGGAATGTTCTGATACCAACATCCTTGTAAATCCATTAAACATAATCTCAACATATCCTAAAAAATTTTAACAGTTCTTTTAGACTAACCATCCATTTTTGGTTGATTAGAATTACCAAATCTCAGTGATATATTCAACGCTTATTGAAGGATTCTCCAAAACCTTTAGGTAAACCTTGGATTACGATTAGATATAATAGAGAGTAGCACTCCATGAATTTTTACCGCTTCCCTTATGTATATCTCAAAGAACTGGTTAAGAGATAAATATAATTTGATAGTAATTAAATGAACCAACCTTTTAAGGAAATTGACTACCACCCGATGGTGTTATTTCCTTTAGGTGTAATGGGGAGTCCTATAACAAAATCCATGGTTATGTTTTCCCATTTACATAACGATATGGAAAATGGATACACCATACACTTAAACCTATATCATTCAACCATTAATTATTGGCATACCATGTATCGAGATACAAACTCTAAAATTTACCTCTAAAGTTTCTCCTACCATAAATATTTCTTTAAATTTGTGTAAACAATAGTGATTTCTACACGAATAGAGAAGAATGGTCTATGCATACCATCAATAATTTCCTTCTTTAGTTTTGGAATTGATGGGACTTATATTCAAGTTCCAAAACTTATAACTCTATATTCAGAAATTTTGAGCTCCAAAGATATTTTCTACATTCTTTAGTAGCAACTCATCGTCTTTCTAATTATCATTGATTCTGTTTTAAATAGATGTATCAATAGTTATTTGAGAAATGTAGGATGAAAATAATTTAGTTATTCCCATATTTGTCATATTCATGTCAAAGAATATTGTATCCCTTACAATTATCATCAAGGATAGAGTTGTGAGATCCCTTCTACTCAGAGCATCTACCTCTATGCTTTCCTTCCTAGGATGATAATAGATTGAAAAATCATAATCCTTGATCTTCTATAATCACCATCATTGGATCATATTAAGTTACTTATTTTTAATATATAATTGAGGCTTTTATGGTTCATATATATCAAACTCCTCCCCATAGGTAAAATGTCTCCAAATATTTAATGAAAATATAATTTTAGACAATTATAGATCATGGGGTGGGTAGTTATGTTTATTGATATTTAACTCAAAGGAGGAATATCCTATCAATTTTTCATTTTCCATGGGTACACAATCCAATATATTTTTTGATGAATCATTGTAGATCACAACTCCATCACCACTGGTGGTTAATGTGAGTACCAGTGTAGCGATTAGCCTCTTTTCTTCTCTTTAAATCATTCCTCACATTCATTATTTAAAACAAACTTCACTACCTTACAAGTTATCTTTGTTAGTGGGATTAAAATTTTTGTGAAGTTAATCACAAATATATGATAATACCTAGAGAATCCAAGGAAACTACTGATATCCATCACATATTTTGGTCTCATTCATCCTTCAATTTCCACTACTTTTGAATGATCCATTTATCCCTTTTAGGGTGATGAATGCCTCGAGAATGTCACTTTCTCCCACTAGAAATCACACTTATTTTTCTTTTTATACATATTTTCCTTCCAAAATGTACTCAATATAGTATTCTAATAATCCACATGTTCCTTTCAGATTTTAGAGTATTATCAATAAAGACTATGAAAATTTTGTTTATGTAATACCTAAAGACTCTTGTCATTAAATCCATGATTTATTTTGAGAATTTTTTATTCCAAAAAGTATCACTATGAACTAATTGTGACCCTAACCTATATGAAAATTTGTCATGGGGATATAATCCATCTTCACCTTTATATAGTAATATCCCAGTTGAATATATATCTTCTAGAAATAGTGGGATTCACATAGCTGATCAAATAACTCATCAATCCATGGTAGATGATACATGTTCTTTATAATAATCCTATTTAGCTCATTATAATAAATTAAGAGGTTCATTAAAAAGGTTTCAGGCGCAACGGAAGCGCATGGGTTGATGTGCCCACTTGGATTTTTGTCATTATCAATGATCAATCCGGGATCAATACGATGATAAATGCCAGTCTCCACGGATCGAATCACAGAAATAGACAAAAGAAATAGAAATTTCCGGAACCACAAAGTAGGATCGTTACAGGTTGATTATAATTAATTTAATTAATTGAAAAGAAATACCTTTTGAGGTGTTCTTTCTTCGTTGATGTTTTTTATCACGTTCTGATGTTATTCGTCATTGCATCATAGAATCCAAGTGTAGACTTCCTCTAGCGGTGATCCATATGTTCACCTCGTATCTCTGGACGTCGCCAAAGGAGTCTCCGGGTGCTAGCGTGGAGAAACCTTTGCTTGAGTTGTCCTCCTTAGATTGTCTGGATCCGATGGAAGAGGATCTCTCTCGGTCTTGAGAGTGTTCTTGGAGGAAGAGGTTCTTTCGGCCTTGAAAGAATTCTCCAGAGATGTTTTCTTGTGTGTAGGAAAAGAGTCGGGGTTGTGAGGATATTTATAAATACACGGCATGTACTTGTTTTCCATGAAAAATTACACGGCGTGTAATCTTTAATACACGGTGTGTATATCTTGTTTTTCATTTCCTTTTTCCTCCACCATAACAATGACTTAGGCTTACTTGAATAATTATTAAACCACATATGGGAATAATATTTATTTTACTTGAGATACTTGAATACACTTAGTGTGTGACCCTCTAGGCCTCTTTCTAGTTGGCATTAGGCGGGCTTGCCTAAAGTCCAAGATTTATGTCTAGCAATGGGTCAAGGCACCCAAGAGAAAGAAGTTGACACCGCATTGACGTATCACCTCATATGAATGATTACTATGTAAGTTAATCCCTTTTGTCTCGATATCTCATCAAGAAGGTTTCATAGTAGTGTCATAAACCTATATTCTTGATCCATCATTCTTTGACTACCTGAAATAAACTTGTCATTCACACCATGACCATGGAATTTAATGCGACAGTTCTATTTCAATCAAAGGTCCAAGATATCAACTTTCATAAATGGAAGGGACAAATACTTCCTAGACTTATCCATTAACAACATGTCACTCGTGATGCACCTAACACACCCTACTTCCCGCCAACTGTCTGTGTGATGGTTTTCATCAGTAAATCTAACTACACGAGTTATGACATGAGTTAATGATAATATTCCAGTCTAAGGACCATTACACATGCTCGTAGATAGCAATGTCCAATGACACCAAGAAATGCGGAATTGCTACTGGCAGGTCTGTTCTCATAATCCCCCATCTTGGAGATTACCAAGTGCGAACTCCATGAGAGAGAGTTTCATTTTCTTACGAGTACTCGCACATGACGGTCTGTATACTATGTTTCCTATCATAGTATGTCATCCAACCATAGAACTTTATTTAAGAAAATTTTTATAGCATTTCAAGGTTCTCATCATAGCGGGGATCTTCTATGACCCTATCAATGCAACAAATATTCCGGTACATTATTATATTATAGTTATGCAGAACAATGAACAATATATAATAAGTGGACATTCATGTAATCAAAGTACAAAACAGTTGGTTCTCAAGACACCAAACCTTAAAAACTCCCACTTGGACTAGAACCAACTACCTACGACTTTTAGTCCACTAGATCTCACATTATGATCATGTTTCTGCTGAGTCAAGGCTTTTGTCAAGGGGTCCACCACATTGTCTTCTGTGGAAATACTGCTCACTGCAACTTCACCTCTCTGAGAAAAATACCTCAATAGATGATAATTCTAAAGTATGTTTTTTGTCTACTGATGTGACCTTGGCACTTTAGCAAGTGCCACCGCTGCAGTATTATCACAATAGAGTGTGATAGGATCTTTACTGCTTGGTACTACATCCAACTCTTGGAAGAAGCTTCACATCCATACTGCTTCTTTAGCTACCTCAGAAGCTGCGATATACTCGGACTCCGTTGTAGAATCTACCACCACACTTTGCTTTGAGCTCTTCCAGCTCACTGCACCTCCATTCATACTGAAGATGTATCTAGTCTGCGACTTCATGTCATCTTGATCAGTCTGGAAACTAGCATCTATATATCCTCTGATGACTAGTTCATCATCTCCTCTATAAACTAGGAACATATCCTTAGTAAGCCTCAGATACTTAAGGATAGTCTTGACTACCATCCAATGGCGGTCTACTGGATCAACTTGATATCTACCTACCGAACTTAATGCGTAAGCAACATATAGCCTCGTACATAGCATAGTATACATGACTGACCCAATCACGGATGCATAAGGGATCCTTGCCATTCTCTTTCTTTCCTCATGTGTCTGAGGACACATTTTCTTGGAAAGATGAATGTCATGTGACACTGGAAACAATCCCCTCTTGGACTATTCCATATTGAATCTCTTAAGTATCTTGTCAATGTATGTACTTTAAATCTGGCCCAGCATTCTCTTGGATCTATCACGATGGATCTTGATCCCAAGAATATATGTTGCCTAGTCCAATTATTTCATGATGAAGCCTTAATGAAACCATGCCTTAACTGATTGTAAGACAGGTTCTTCATTTCTAATTAGTAATATATCATCAACATATACTAATAGGAAAACGACTGCACTTCCACTAAACCTCTTGTAGACACAAGGCTCACATTCATTCTTAACAAATCCAAATTTTGTTACAGCTTCATGAAAATGAATGTTCCATGACCTTGATGCTTTATTTAATCCATAAATGGATTTCTACAACTTGCATACCTTGTTGCCACCCTTTGGAGTCACAAACCCTTCAGGTTGTGTCATTTAGACATCTTCTTGGAAGTTACCATTAAGGAATGCTATTTTGACATCCATTTTCCAAATTTCAAAGTCATGGTAAGTGGCAATGGCCAATAGGATTCTGATGAATTTCAGCATCGCAACCGGTGAAAAAGTTTCATCATAGTCAATTCCTTGATGTTGTCTAAAACCTTTTGCAACTAGTCGTGCCTTGTAGGTGCTGACTTGCCCCTCTATGTCCAGTTTCTTCTTGAATACCCATTTATTACCAATAGGCTTTACATCAACTGGAGGATCTACCAAAATCCAAACTTGGTTTTGGTACATGGAATCCATTTCAGAATTCATGGATTCTTTTCACATGGCAATGTTTGTGCCTTAAACTGCTTCCTTGTAGGTAAGAGGGTCATCATTGTCCACCAATAATGAGTCACCATCCTCAGTGACATGAAAACCATATCATTCTGGTTCTCTCACCTCTCTCGTGATTCTACGCAGTTCTTGTGTCTTTGGAACAGATTGTTCTTCCATGGGGCTTTGTGGAATCTATTCTTGTACCAACTCTGGTGTATCTTGATCCTCGAATTCATTGAAGTCTATCTCAATCCCACTATCTATTTTGGAGATGTGATCCCTCTCAATGAATATGGTGTTGTATGAGGGGTTGTATAGGTAATATTCCCTTGTTTCTTTGGGATATCCTATAAAGATACACTTTGTGCCTCGTGGTGAAATTTTGTTACCTGAAGAGGCCTTAAAAAATTCTTCGCTACCCCACACATGTAAATTCGATAACATGGCTTTGCATCCACTCCATAACTCGTATGGAATTCTATTTATCGATTTAGTTGGTACTTGGTTTAGTATGTACGCTTTTGTTTGTAATAAATATCCAAAAAAGGATAATGGAAGACTCGCATGACTCATCATTGATCTCACCATGTCCAACAGGGTGCGGTTCCTCCTTTCACTTACACCATTCCACTACGGTGTGTAAGGAGGAGTGAGTTGAGATAGAATCCCAAACTCTCGTAAGAAATCAATGAAGTCCTGATTAAGATATTCTCCTCCTCTGTCTGAGAGGAGTTTCTTAATATTCTTACCAAGCTGGTTCTCAACCTCATTCTTGTATTCTTTGAACCGATCAAAAGAATTTGACTTATACCTCATTAAGTAGAAATATCCATATCTACTAAAATCATCAGTAAAAGTTATGAAGTATGAGAACCCACCCCTTGCCTTAACTGGAAATGGCCCACACACATTTGTGTGAACGAATTATAGAATCTCTGAAGCTCTTTCACCTTTCCCACTAAATGGGGCTTTGGTCATTTTACCTTGTAGACACGCATGACATGCACCAAGTGGTTTTAGTTCAAAAGAATATAAATACCCATTTCAATGTAGTTTTGTCAAACGTTTCTCATTGACATGACCTAGCCGGTGATGCCAAAGTTGGGTGTGGTATGAGTCATGTGAATTGACTTTTTCATTGATTGCCATTACTTGGTTTGTGTAGTCTAACACATAAAAGTTGTTATATAAATGTGCCCTACCAAAACAAATGCTATCTTTATAAAAGTAGCAACATTCATTTCCAAACTTGAACATGAATCATTCAGTATCTAATCTTGATACTGAAATAATGTTTTTAGTAACAGAAGGAACATAATAACAACCCTTTAACACCAAGATCATTCCAGTTGGCAACGTGAGGTGGTAGTCTCTGATAGCTACATCAGCAAGTCTGGCTCCGTTGGCTGCTCGTAGATCTACCTCCCCTCAATCAATCTTCTTGAATCTACTTGGTTCCTATATTTGGATATAGATGTGAGCACCACAAGAAGTATCTAATACCCAATTAGTAGAAACAGATAGATTGCATTTGATAACAAACGCACCTGAATCTTCCCCTTGCTTCCTTGGATGGGTGCATTTTTTCTTCCAGTGGCCCTTCTTGCCACATACAAAACAAACAACATCTTGTTCCTTTGCCTCCCCTTTGATCTTCCTTTTCTTGGAAGGCCTTGAAGAAGCTCTGGTCTTATAGCTATTCACCTTCCCTTTCCTTTTATTCACCATAAGGATAGAAGGCTTTTCACGCTTCATTTCATTGTCCACTTGGCAAATAAGGATAAGAAGATCAGATATATACTTATCAATGTTGTTCATGTTGAAATTAACAACAAAGTTTGAGAAGCTCTGGGGAGTGATGCAAGATTGAGATCGGTACCCAATTCTTCGGGGAGTTTAAACCCTAGAACCTCCAAGCGCTCAATGTAGCCAATGAGCTTGACTACATGAGGCCCGGCTGGGGCACCCTCTCCAAGCTTGCTCTGAAATAGAGCCTTGGATATCTCAAACATTTCCTATCTTGCACTCTCCTAGTATAGACCACGGAGGTTCTCGAGCATGCTATAGGCATCCATGTCTTCATGAGAATTCATGAGCTCACTAGACATCGATGATAGCATCAAACATTGAACGTCGAGAGCATCATTCAAATGTTGATCATAGACAAGGAAATCTTCATCACTCACCCCTGGGGCAGGAGAATCAGGAAGTGAGGACTCCAGCACGTAAAACTTTCATTCATGGTGTAGTATAACCCGAAGATGCCTAAACCATTCCTAAAAGTTACTGTCGGTGAGGATATTTTCTTTATCCAGTATTGATCGTAGAGAAAATGTGGTTGATGAGTTTTTCTTATTTATTATACAATTTAAAAGAGCAGATTTATTAGTACTTTCTTGATTACAATTTATGAGAAATAATGAATTAATTAATTAATTCTCCCACTATTTTATCAAGTCCCAATGGCCCTCACCATTGAACTCAGAATGTCCAGTTTCTTTGAAATTATAGTGTCAAGGATCCATATTCTCCTTCGCAAAACCCCAGCAAGGGTTGGTCAAGCTATTTGAATGTATTTAGGTAGGCAGTTCTTTTCCAACTATGAGCTTACAATTCCTTGATCTGTTGAGTGGACTCCCCAATCCTGTAATCCTAACTTGGATTTCCTCAACTCTTGCCTCCAATATTACACCAAGTCTATCAAGGGATAATCCTCTTGATGTAATATAGTTAAGTCTACCCAAAACCTTTCATAAGGGCTTGATTTATAAAAGTAAGTGTCCCAACAAGGGTTGGTCAAACACATAGTTTTATTGAGTCTTTCCCTTAATCAAGTAACGAAAGTCTTGGTCTAACTTAATATGGTATTGAGGGATTTTAATATTTATGCGTAGTTTCTCATTATCACATGCTTGTTAATATTAAGTGATGTTTTCTTAATTGATTAACCATGTTCTGAAAATGTTTACGCATAGTTTGGTTTTTATTTTATTCCATATTTGCATGCTTGATCATTTTATTAACTATGTGATCATGACAACACATACATAATAAATAAACCATGAAATTTAGACAGAAATAAAATAAGATGGCATGATCATGAGCTTCTATTGGTTAGCTTATCTAGCAGTTTTGATAAGCTATCCCTGACCTAGGGAAAACAGCTTGAACCAGATGGTTCGTATTTTGCAGCTCCCACCTGTACACCTTTGTATCTTCTTGCGTTGGTTTCACCTCGGCTTCAGGATTTAAACTATCTCCTCTGTCTTGGGAGATCCTCCGTTACATGGGTTTACATTAAAGAAACCATGGGAACGCATGCCCTATATTTTATTAGAATAAGGATCGCATGCCAACAAATTTAAATTAAATAAATTTAAATGAAACCATACACATACAAAGGGTCTTTGGTCTAGCTCATGATCATCCATAGCATGCAACGACATTTACGAAAATTTAGAATTCAAATTCTTTCAATCGTTCTTTCATTTAAGATAAGTCATGCTTGAATTCAATTAATTATGATCTTATAATTAATCAATTATTTATCTTAAATTCATTTATGAATTTCCTTGAGATTCTTATCATCCATATTCCTTGTACGGGTCTTTGTACATTGGAGGAATCTTGGTGAAATTCCATTTCTGGAAAGTACACGGCATGTAGTTTATAATTACACAGCGTGTATTTCTTTTCACTCTTTATCCAAAGTACACACTGTGGGCTTTGGTGTGTTTTTATGTAATTTGGAAATTTTGGAGTACACGGCGTGTATATAAATCATACACGGCATGTACTTCCTTGTTACGAGGAAACCAGCCTGGCGATCCCGTGTACGCAGTACATGGCTTATCCTTGTACACGGTTTCACCTGGGCCGGAACGGACTACACAGCGTGTTGCTCCAACATACACGCCGTGTATTCCGGTTCCACGCACCGTTCAATTCTGGTCAACACGGCCTGATTAATACTTAGGAATATTCAATTTACATGGTGTAGTTTGGCGGACCAGTTCCAGTTCATTGAACCTAAGTACACGACGTGTAGTTTTAATTACACACCATGTAATCCCGTATTGTACAGGCAGAAAGAGCGGCTCCTCCAGATGAGTTCCTTGTTTTTATTTTAATCAAAAATTAAAATTAAAAGGTCGTTTCTGTGATATGAATCGAGAAACAAAGGGGGAAGAATAGATCTCGTTTATTCAGATTAATAGAATGATATAGTTAAAATTGAATCAAATGCAAATGTGTAAATTATCAATGAAAATTAAATAACTATAATAAACATTGTAACCTCGCTCTGATACCATTTGAAGGTTCCGGGTGCAGCGGAAGTGCGTGGGTGGATGTGACCACTTGGATTTTTGTCATTAGAAATGATCAATCCGGGATCAATACGACGATAAACGCCAGTCTCAACGGATCGAATCACAGAAATAGACAAAAGAAATAGATAGTCCCGGAACCACAAAGTAGGATCGTTATAGGTTGATTATAATTAATTTAATTAATTGAAAAGAAATACCTTTTGCGGTGTTCTTTCTTCGTTGATTTTTTTTGATCACGTTCCGATGTGATTCGTCATTGCGTTGCAGAAGCCAAATGTAGACTTCCTTTAGCAGTGATCCACACATGCACCTCGTATCATTGGACGTCACCAAAGGAGTCTCCAGGTGCTAGCGTGGAGAAACCTTTGAATGCATTGTCCACCTTAGATCATCTTGATGCAATGGAAGAGGATCTCTCTCAATCTTAAGAGCGTTCATGGAGGAAGAGGTTCTTTAGGCCTTGAAATAATTCTCCAGAGATTTTGTCTTATGTGTAGGAAAAGAGTTGGGGTTGTGAGGATATTTATAATCAGGTTTGAGGTTGTAGAGTTATGATAATAAATAAATGTGTTATGTATTTTATTTATTTTAGTGACTCTTATTTAAAACCCCCATGTCAAATAATTAATTCCTTGATATGCACCCACGCTAATTATAATAAATATCATTTAAAATAATATTATATCCTCAAAATCCCGACTGAAAAAACTAGACGGCGTGTATTAATAAATACACGGCATTTACTTGTTTTTCATTGAAAACTACACGACGTGTACATTCAATGTACACAGCGTGTATATCTTGTTTTCATTCATTCATTTATTTTCATAAAGAAAACTACACGGTGTGTATTAATAAATACACGGCGTTTACTTGTTTTCCATGAAAACCTACACGGCGTGTAATCTTTAATACACGGCGTGTATATCTTGTTTTTCATTTCCTTTTTCCTCCATCATAAAAACGACTTAGGATTACTTGAATAATTATTAAACCAAGTACGGGAATAATCTTTATTCTACATGAGATGCATGAATACACTTAGTGTGTGACCCTCTAGGCCTCTTTCTCGTTGGCATTAGGTGGGATTGCCTACAGTCCAAGATTACTGTCTATCAACGGTTCAAGGCACCCAAGAGAAAGAATTTGACGCCACATTAACGTATCACCTCATATGAACACTTACTGTGTAATTTAATCCCTTTGTCTCAATATCTCATCAAGCAGGTTTCATGACAGTGTCATAAACCTATATGCTTGATCCGTCATTCTTTGACTACCTGAAATAAACTCGTCGTTCACACCATGGCCAAGGAATTTAATGCAACGGTTCTATTTCAACCAAAGGTCCAAGATATCAAATTCCATAAATGGAAGGGACAAATCCTTCTTCGACTTATCCATTAACAACATGTCACTCATGATGCACCCAACATACCTTACTTCCCGCCAACTGTCTGTGTGACCGTTTTCGCCAGTAAATTGCGATTCATGACATGTGTTAATGATAATCTTCCAGTCTAAGGAATATTACACACACTCGTAGATAGAAATGTCCGATGACACCAAGACATGTAGAATTGCTACTGGATGGTCTGTTCTCATAATCCCCCATCTTAGAGATTACTAAGTGCGAACTCCATGAGAGAGAGTCTCGTTTTATTACGAGTACTCACACATGACGTTCTGTATACTATGTGTCCTATCATAGTATTTCATCCAATCATAGAACTTTATTTAAGAATATTGTTATAGAATATCGAGGTTCTCATCATGGAGGGGATCTTCCATGACCTTATCAATGCAACAAATATTCCAGGACATTATTATATTATAGTCATGCAGAACAATGAACAATATATAATAAGTGAACATTTATGTAATCAATGTACAAAACAGTTGGTTCTCAGGACACCAACCCTTACACATTGATCCATATTTTGTCTTAATGAAGAGAACCATTGAACCCCAGGGTGAAGCACTTGGGAATATAAACCATTTATCAAGATTCTCTTGTACTTGTTTCATAACTTCCTCAAATTAAATAATGGAAATTCTATATGGAGTCTTGAATATTATAAAATCACCAGTTATAATCTTTATTAAGAATGAAACCTCTTGTCTAGGTGGAAGACCAGTCAGTTATTCAAGAAACACATCCGTGTTTTTCCGCACCACTAGCATTTCTCCAAGGATGATCTTCTTATTAATGTTAATCCTTTGTGATATACACACTTTTTCTCAAGAGAATAATATCCATGGTTATTATATTGGTACTAAAGAAGATTCATCCTCCTCCTCGCATGTTTATATAATTTGAGTATATTTCATAATAAGGATGGTGATTTCCTTCTCTCATCAATTTATGTTTGATCTATATAATGAAAGCTAATCCATATCCAAAATTTTATCAAATCCCACTAAAAGAAGTATTATAAGGTTCGTTGGTAATTTCATCCCAAAAAGTTTAATAGGGGAGGAGTTAAATACTTAGGATACAACAATTTCCCATTTTTTCATTTTCATTGATATCTCTACTTCATTGTATTCTGGTGGTGTTTTATTAGTTTCACTAAACTTGCAAGATATGAAGGAATTCCTAGAACCATGGCCAATAAACCTACCTTTCACTATATGATTCTAGTTTGAATCATTTTTTTGGATGATATTTTTTAAACTTTTAAACACTTAAAAGTGCGACTTATGTAAATTAAAGTAATAACACAAAAATAACATATATTCCATAACCAATGAATTTCTTGGATTCAATATAATTTATCCATGATCTATTTTTTAATATAAAATATTATAGGAATTTTGTCCCATTAATAATGTTTCATAATGTACTTGTGAATTTATGAAATAATATCCCCCTAGGTGTGTCATACTAGGTTGGCAGCAAGACCCATTATTTTTTACCAGGTAACAATTGAGTCCAGTTCAATGTTCCATTTTTGGGTTATTATAACTAGGTACCTCTATGATAAAGACACATACTCCTGTAGTATCCAAAATATGATTTATTTCCTTGGAAACCACATAATCTATTATTTACCAAAATTTTGGGATGTTTTATTAGTTTTATTATTATCTATAATTCTTTCACTGGAGTTTTCCAATACTAATCCCAAAAATAATTGGGCTTTTCTTGGATTCCAATAATGACAACCCAAATCTTTAATACACTTTAATTAATGATTTATTACATAAGAATGCACTTATTATAACCAATAAGATAATGAATCCTAGTTTATTTAGGGAATTAAGTGCGGAACACATCAATTTGATACATGGATATAAAAAATATTTAAAACATCATTAACATGCTTCCAAAATTCCATTGCTCTCAAAACTACATGGGATCACCTTGGGATATTCATAAGAAAGAGGTAATCTATAAATACTGGTAATGGAATAAACAAGGAATAAGGTGATGAAAGTATTACATGATATTAAATAGGAATTTTAATGGGACATAAAATGTGTGATAATCATAATATTGAACAATGAGGCATGATATGACATGATATCATAAAAAAATGGGAATGTGGAAAAAAATTAAACATGAAAACATGAATACATGTCAAGGTTAACCTCCAAGAAAATATAATATGGTGGAAAAATTACCTAAATGGGTTATATTTACTCCATAATCCCATACATGATCTCTTATAAGACTAAAACTTTACCCAATGCATTGGATCACTATATAATTCTCGATTCACTAACTGCTTTCATATAATGAACATCCATAAGTTTTAAACAATGATCATTCAACATAAGATCATATTTCATCACATTTAATCCAATTATTAAGGAGTGTGGAATATATACATGGAATTACCCAATTAGATAAGTATATGTATATTTAATTGAGTACCCTTGAGTGGAAATGGTGTTGGTATTAACAATATAAATGTTTTGCATGAAAAAATGAAAGATAATTTCAGCAGCATAATGGAGGTACATAATGAGTATTGGTAGGGATTAATGAGAGTGGAATGGGTCTCTCAACACTTTGTAATCATAATGGTATTAAGAGTGATATGTATGAACATAATCCAACATGAACAACTGGGAATTAAAATGCATAAGACAATAATTTTTCTTTAATAAAAGTTTGCATGGAAATATAGTAGGATAATTTTGGTAGCCTAAATAGGATACATAATGAATCATGGGAGGGATTAATGATAGTGAAATGGGTCCCTCATTACTTTTAAATCATAATAGAGGTAAGAGGGATGTGGAAAAATTTATCCTATCACTATGAATTGAATGAAAAATGGAATTACATAAAGATGGTTCCCAAATAAAGAGTAGAATGAGAGGATCCCTTACCTTAAGTGGATGTTTCCAAAATCTTTGGAGGGTAATCTTGATTATTTAGGGTGTAACAACCCAAACTTTTTTAATGATAAATATTTCCTGAAAATGTGTGTTATATTAGTTTATACACAAAAAAATATATCAATTTAATAATGAAGTGAATATAAAGGGAAATGTGACCATTTGTATTTGACCGTTATATGATCTTTGTTCAATATTACCATTTCGAAACTATACATTTTGGAATAATTTAAATGTTATAATTAGTGTTTTTAAGTAAAATTTGATAAAGCATAAATAATAAAAAAATATGGGTCGATGGTCTCAACAAGTAGATTCATGCCATTTGAATCCCATTTTTCAGAGCATGGGATGAGGTTTCTTCACTAGGTTTCTCCCTTTAACAAGTACAAGATGAGCTTAACTAAGTGAATCTTTAATGAAATCACATATGGGAGAAGTTCAAGTTAGTTGAGATTACTAGTTGGTTGATGTTAGCAGAGCTGCCACATGAGTCTACCACCATCACACTCCACACACTAAGGGTGTATTTAGGTGTAATAAGGGGTTATATTTCTTAAACCTAGTTACTTTAAGGGTTACTACATTTTATAAATAAAATTTTTATTCCATCAATTCTATTTTAAGAATAGTTCTTCTTAATAAAGTTAAGATGTAATTTGATAAATTGGTTTTTTGAACAGAAATTATACTTTCTAAAAAATATATAAAAAAATTATAATAAACTAATATATTATGAGGAATTATTATTTTAATTAAATGGTATGATAAAACCCTCTTATTTAAATTTTAATTATAAAATAATTTTATTTTTTAAAAGGCGTAGAAATTTCACTATGCGATTTCAATCAGCTATTATTTTTAATAAATAAATATTTTTATATTTAAAAGTCATAAATATAATATTTAGAGGATTAATATGATAAAATAACTATTATTTTTGAAATTAGTATATCAAAATTAAGTTAGGATGAATTTATGACAATTTTTTAAAATACTTTAATTTTTTAATAATAGAATTACAATTTGCGTTTTTTGGTATGTTTAATGACATCATAACTATTACATAATGATTTAAATGCTAATTAACAACAATAAACGACTTAATATATGTTATTTTATAAATATATTGTATTTTAATATATTTTAATCAATTTACAAATATATAATTTACTTTCCAAATTCAAAAATGAAAACTCTAACATTAAAAATGATATTTTGTGGAAACTTTAATTTTCCTTGACCAAATAAGTTATAAAAACTATGGTAAAATCTTATGGATTAAAATAAAATAAAGGATGTCCCAAGTTTCCAATACCATTATAAAAACTATGGGAAATCCCATTGTTTTTCATTTACCACTACCTAGGTGTCCAAGGCCATTATTTAGAAATTAGTAAACAAATCCACCACTTTTTCTATAAATACCCACCCATTCCTAATTTTAAATTAACTAAAAATTCATCCTCCATAAAACTATGATAGTTTTACCTCTCAAGGATTACTCCCAAGGAGTCCTCCCAAGGTTTCCTCAATCCCCCAAGGTCCCAATCCTCATGTTATAGTAGTTACATTTCAAGGTAGGGGAATTATCCTTCTTTACTCCTCATTTCAAGAACCACTTTTGGTATATATCTTCTTAATGTTATGGTAAATCCATCTAATTTCATTTTTATTCAATCTGTTACTATAAAATTATCTTTTATCAATGAGATACCCTTTTCCCGTCTCTTTTTACCCTTTTCTAAAACTACATTTTATAATCATTATGCTGCCGATTTTACTTCTAAAAATTTATCTATGCTCTTCAAGAAATTCTCATTTATTTTATTTTTGTGAATACCCAAACCTCTTTATTTTACCGAGTTATTCATAAATATATAAAACGTACTTATTTGATTTGTTTATTTACATACATGAACCCCAAATTCCCTTTCCATGGTCTATAAATGACTTAATGATCATGTTTTTAAAGAACTTTATAAATGTCATGATTTTAATATGAAACATGTTTTCTTTTATTCTCCATGGGTTATTAAAGAAATGATTTATTATGATATATAAGGATCACATGGAAATTATTACATATTAATGGTGTGTACTGATAGAGATCTAATGCATTTGTTAAGGAATTTATTCTCTATAGATGACATATTTTATGATACCTTGGTGAAGAACTTTCGTAAATTTTATGACACCTTGGTGACAAACCTTTGGTGATATGGTTATGAATTTCTCATTTAAATTTTTATCCACATTTCCAAGTTATTACTCATGTTATTTTATTTATGATATCCCTCATGTTCTATTTTTAAATCTATAATGATATTCTTTTTGTTCTTATTGATTTTTGTCAAGATCACATGTAAATTGTTTCCCTTATGTTCCGTAATCCGGTATTATGCTCACTATTTCCATTGATGTATGTCCCCAGGTTATGATATGAGGTAATTTTACTTAGGATGAATCTACGATGAATCCATTCAAGTAAAGTAAAATAATTTTTTATTTTTTCATGTATTATGTATCTTTTTTCTAGGAAACTAAACTTTTAAAGATCCTCTATTTTGTATAATGTAATGAATAGTTTATGTAATAAAATAAATGTATTCTATATAGGGGAAGCTTTGGACGGGTCTAGAGTTGTGAGATTAATTTTATTCTATAATTTTTTTTGATTTAAGAGTAAAGGGTTCTTGTGTGGGTTTATATTGGATAAGTTATGGGAGTTCTTTATTATTTTTTTATGTAGGTTTTGGACTCTATACAATAAAGTAATCAAAACCACATAGCTTCCCATTTTTCCCAAGATTTATACCAAAGATGATTTTTTTATAAGTCTTTGAACTGAGTGCATTGAAATAATACCCTTGGTGATGTTGAAGTGAGTCGTGTTTACAAATAATTGATTTTAAAACCTTAAAATATAATATAGGTTTTTGGAGGATTCATTAAGGGTTTGTAAAATTAATAAAATAACTTAATAAAATTAAATGGGAAAAATATTATGTAATTTAAACCATTTATGGAACATATTATATTACTTTTGGGTCATTATGATGCCATAATACAAGCAATATATTTATATCGTATTTAATTTTTACCCGATAATTTGATTGTCTTAGAAGATTATGAAAAATTCACCATTGGATAATCTCAATATGATGATTCCAAAAATAATATTTATTTTATAAAAATAGCTCTATAAATGTAGGAAATTATTGTTTTAAATTAAAATCATCATTTATTGAAAAATACTTGACTTTTTTTATAACAATATTTTTTTGACCATTATAAAATTATATATTGACTTCAAAAAATTATATTATCATTTAAATTTATATATAATATTTAATAAAAATATTTTAATAAAAATTAATTTATTTAAATAATTCATGAAGTTAACAAAAGTAATTTCTTATTTGATATCGCATATTACACAAAAATATTATTTTTGTTTTGCCTTATAAAAATCTAATTTTTATCAGAATAATTGCTTAATAATTAATAAATTAAAGAAAATAAGGAATAAATATAATCATTATTTTATAAGAAATAAAATATACATATTCATATGATTAGGGATGAGATATGTAACCCTTTATTACAATAGAGAACACCCTGAGGCTAAGGTGCCTGGTGGTGAGATTCTAACAGGGTGGTTCAGCGAACATGGTTTAGGTCACGATCTCAATGAGATTGAACTTATCCCATAATCAATTTCGCTCATTCTTTAGTTTTTGGATCTTTGATTGGGATTTATCAAGATTAAATCCCAGAGATATTTCATCCCTTGTAAGCTCTAATATATGGGCATCATAGGGTATGATCCTACTGGTCGAGTCCATCACTTTATTTGTCTATGTATATAAGGCTTCATCATAACCATTAATATATACTAATCATATTATAATAGTTCAATGGATAGATTATAAATAATTTTAATTCATAACTATATTTTTAAATCTCTTTGATATAACTTATAATTGTTCAATATAACCAAAGTAGTGATTGTGTTTTATATATTTATATTACATAAATAAGGTACTTAATATTTTAAAAAGAGAATTTGGTTTATAAAAGTTCTGGTCATTACAAATTCTCTACAAGGTATCGAAAATATACATCTAAACCAATAAAAATATGGATATTGGTCACAATGGTTATTATGGTCCAATGTTTAATATCTTTTATCTTTAATGGATCCAATGATACACACCAACATGAGATTATATGAAACAAAAATAAAACTTGTCTATCTAAAATTCACACATGGTGTTTTTTTTCAGATTTTCATTCCTTAGGGTGTTCATTACAACCTCAAGTAATCTTAATGACCTTACTTGATTTTGGAATATTTGGGAATATCGTCTATAAATACTACAAAAAACTGATCAAGGTAATCTATTAATACTCTATTTATTAAATTCATGAAGATAATGGTGGAATTAGTAAGATAAAATAAAATCACTATTAATCTATAGTGTTCATACCTCATACATAAGGTTTTCTTGTGGATTTCTTTACTTTTTAAACTTAATCGATAGTATCCATGTCAAATATCAATCTAGGAAAAATATTTATCTCCTCATAATTGATTGACCAAATCATCAATACCAGGAAGATGATATTTATTATTGATTTTGATCTTTTAAAGTTCCTAGTAATTAATGTAGATTCATATCAATCAATATTTCTTTTAAACAAAAATAACAGGTGCACCCCATGGTGGCACACTTGTATAAATGAATACACTATTAATATTTTCCAAGAGTTTATTATTTAACTCCTAGAACACAATCAAGGTCATTTTATATAGAGTCTTCAAAATAGTTGTAGCACTAGGTATGAGTTCTATTCAAAACTAAACTTCAAAATTGAAGGAAGACTAGGAAACTCTTATTTAAATACATCAAAAAATCATCAAACAAAAAAATATATTTGATGTTGAGTTTCACCCCAACTACATAAGATAAAAATTCCATTTTAATATAATCATAACCCATATAATAGATTCAATTTCTAATGAAAGTTCATAGTTATCATCACATTGACAGATGATCAATGGTCGGTTCCAAATATCAAATGTGACTACCCTTCCTTATTAATTGAAGAGGGATTTTTAACAAGAGGAATAATAAAATGATTTTAAAGAATCAAATTCCCACAAACAATTTTCATATAGGATCTACAAACTTTAGATGTGATTATCATACCATTAGGAGATTTTATTGATAACTCAACATCTAATAATTTTGGTGGTGACATGATACAGATAGAAAATTAATCAGATAAAAAATTATGGATATATCAATAATCAAATAATACATTTTCAATTCTATATTGGTTGATAAGAATACATTTAAACAAATTAATCTCATAACCCACTTCAGAAGTTGTGATCAAATGATCATTCCCTTTTTCTCTAGTTTTAATAGGTTTATGACATCGATCATTGTCATTAAAATTTGGATTTGAGAATTAGTTACTATAATTCACATACTCATTTAATTTGAAACAATGGTGTATGTGTGTATTATTCTGTGGAAATTTCACTCTATTTGTATCATTAGCTAACATTATTACATTACATCAATATTCAACTACTAGATAACATTCCTTTTCATAATTAAAACATTTACCAATCCCATTAAGAAAATTTCCTCCATGTTTCCTTCTACACATTGAGAATAAAAGAATTATCATCTTCTTTTATCGATGGTTTTTATTATTAGAATTTCATGTGAATTCCATATTTCATTTCTTATCAAAACTATGATATTGATGGGTAACTATAATCAACATTTATTCTTTGATTACACATAAAACTATTTATTCATATATATTGAAGTGACTTATGGATAATTACCTTCTTAGAATTGGTTTTAAGCCACTAAAGAATCAATCAACCTTAATTTCACATTGAATGATAATATAAAAAGCATACCTTTAATATCTTGTAGTATTTTCCTCATTGGTACTAATAGATTTATCATCCTTCTCCTTTTTCTTAAAAAATTTATTCAACATTAACTTACAAAGAGTAAAAGGAAATTTTGTTCTAAAAATAAGAAATTAAACTAAAAACACTACAAGGATTGAATTTATTTTAGTTGACTCACCTTCTTAATAAGATTCTTCCATTGATCAATTTCATATTCTAAATAATAAATAGACAATATAAAATTTTCATGTTCCAAACCCAGGAGAATTGAAAATATATTTTTAGTGGTACTAATTTTTTTCTCTTCAATTAGTGGATTAGGAGAACCAATAAAAGAATGTATATATTTTATCATGAATGAATAAATATAAAAATGTTACCCCCTTTGTTCATTTGGAATCTCATCATGATTCATGGCTTGAAAATGTTTTATAAGTATACAAATGATATTTTCCATTACAACTCTCATAATATTTAGTTTCTCATGAGGAATTCATTTCCCATCACATTCAACATTAAAAAGATTCCTTCAGGTTCCAACCATTGACTAAAACCAAAAACCATAGCGTGAGAAATAATAATAATAGTGGAAAACCACATAATCTTTACCTTAAAAATACTTTAGGAATTTATATTATACTTAAAATTATCCCTAGGTTTATTACTATTTTTTCCCATCATAGATTCAAAATGTAAATAAAAATTTATATGAAACCAACTATAGTGACCCATAATTTTTAGGTATTAATATTAAATATTATTAGATAAATTTTTAATGCATTACATTACGATCCATGCCATAATCGTATAGGATTAGTGTCTTTGAATACTAGGATACATAAAAAACTTGTTTATAAGAGATGTACAACATTTCACACTTATTTCTTCATAAATATAACCCCTCTTAGTCATATCATACTTAAAATCTCCCATCATTTCCTAGGGAAGGGAAACATAAGAAAGGGTGTGTTCAGATTCTCAATAAGGGAATGCAAGGAAGATATCAATAATCATGTAAGCATTACATGAGTATAAGGATATGATAACATGATCATAAAATTTTAAAACCATACCCAAAAAATAATATATCATAATACTAAGTTATGGAATAAATATTAGTAGTTTACAAGACATAAATCCTAAAAGAATCAAATTAAATTATCCATGTGAGAATAATAATGGCATAAGACATAAGTGTGAAGCTTACAAATAATAATAGAAAATAATTTCCTTATTCAAGGATCAATTAAAAATCTATCATAGTGTATTGGGTTAACTTATCATTATGTCATATCCTTAGTCATGGTTAACTCACAAGACTATCAAAGTTGACAAAGTCCCTTACTAAACTAGGTTTACTCCCCACTTCGTTCATTATAATTTCATGTGATATCCATCTTTACTCAAAGTGTTGTAGGGATATATAATTCTTGTCCCACCCATCACATAATAGAAACCATGTGTATATGTTCCACAAGATCATACAACATTTATCATATACCATAACCCATGTAAATGAAATTTGTTTCATAAAAATTCAATATTTCATCCCGACATAACCCATGTAAAATAGATATGTTTCACAAATATTTCATTATCATAACAATAAACCATCCAAATAATGAATTAGGATGTTATCATTTGATCTTGTACATAGTGAAAAATATTTATTATCTAATGATCTAATCATAGATGAAAATACCTTTAAGATATCACTAGAATATTTCATGAGAAAAATACACTTTTCATTTTGAAACAGTTTCATTAAAATAAAACAATCCTTGATATTATGGAAAATATTAACTTAAAAAGAACCATGTAATCATGTATAGAATGCTTTGAAATATTTGATAGTCATGAGTGTAACACCCTGAGATTTTATGAAAAATATTATTTTCATTAATGTCTTGTGTTGTATTCTACACCAATATTACCTTGCGTTATACACAACACCGTATTAGCTTGTAGTATACGCAACACTATTCTTGGATCGTGTTACACACAATTTTGATAATAGTTATTCTACGCAACATTGAGTATATATATATATATATTCAATGTATAAATGAAATATGGTTGGATTCTGTTATACAAAACAACGAAGGATTCTTTCACAACACGCAACCCTGACTTGGCTTGCATTACACGCAATCGCGACCTTCCTCGATAGTCTGTGTTGTACGCAATACCGGGTTTTAATAAACAATGTTATATTATTATAATATTGTCATGAACTATCCGTTATGAATAGTATTAACTAAATTTTGAATTTTATAACATTATTATTCATCTTACACATTTCTAGAACATGGTATAAGAACAAAATAAACTTTTCGGGTAAAATAAGTATTTTTCAAAAAATGCAGTTTTGCCGCCTTTTGATGGCACACCCACTTTAAATCTAGTTTTTGAAATGTTTATAAGTTCAATTTGACAAAATAAAATTCTTCTTTGTAATCAAGAAATAAAAATTTACTGTGGATAAAATTTTCATATTATTCTGGTAACTTTCACATTTTAATGAATAGTAAAAACACGCTATATTTTAATTAGAAACAACTTTTTTCATCGTAATAGATTATGTGGTTAAATTGTAATATTTAATGGCTTTAAAGTATAAATAGAATATATTTTTACCATTTAATATAATTTATGTCATTAGCATTGATTTTACCTTGAATTCATAGGTTAAATCAATTCAATCTTTTGCAATGTTTTAAACAAAAACTCGTTTTTATTCGACGACGGGATTAATTTTAATTTAATTTCTGAAACTTCTGTGTATTGAATTTTCAAAAATGTATTCCATATTTGGAATCAGTGGGTCCAAATTATGTTAATAGGCTACTTTTTATTTTTGGGAAATATTAATAGTAACTACGGTAAATTTTATTTACCATAGTTAAAGGTAAATCGGGTAATTAAGGGTAAATATAATATTTTAAAATTACCCTAAAAAATGTCAAAATCCTATTGGATGACTAAAGGTCGACCCATATCACCTAAGGGTCTGATTAGATTCATTTAAATAAATTTTTCCAATGAAAATAATTTAATTATTATTAAAACCAAAGAATGTGACAACATGTCACTTTCTTAAATCATATAAGTATAATAATTTTAATCTAGTGATAAACTTCATTAAACTTCGAACATTAATAGTCTCCAGAAATATAATACAATTATCTACATCATAGGAATTTATTTAGAATTTTTAGGGATTAAATAATTATCATGTATTTTGACACAAAGATGATGCAGTAATTATCTTATTAATGAAATATTGACATAATTGATGTTATAAACACAAAAATAAATGTAATTTGAGACTTTTTATGAATTCCACTGATTTTCTAGGTTACTATGATATATTAGTGTTGATTTAATCAACTTGGTTCGAACATATAATTCTGTTATGACTTTCACAAAAATCATATATCAAATAGTGTCAAAATTGACACAAAATAGTTTTTAAATCAAATATTATATTATTTATTGTTATTTTATTCCTAAAAATCTAAGGATAAGCCAAATGACTTAGATAAGGATATATATATTAATAATAAACAATTTGGGGTTCGTTTTTCATGTTATAGTAAGTGTATTAACCATATAGTGTAAGAAAACAAAAAGACACGGTAAAAGTTAAATTATTTAACTTAGAGTTAAATCTAATTGATAAGGTTAAAATAATAACCTAAACTTGTATAAATCCTATTGGTTGATAGTATTTCGACCCATACCCACTTTACCTTCGAAATAAGACCCTTTGGAACCATTATAAACCGATTTTTACTTTAATATAAAATAATATTTTGAGATATTCCTAAGGTGCCCCTCTCCTCCCTTATAAAGGGACACCTCCTCCCCCTCCTCCTCACACCAATTTGAGCACTCAATCTCGGAAAAACCCTTCCAAAATATCTTCTACACTTCCCTATAATAATCCTAGAGGTCCTGGTATTCTTCAAAGACCAATCTTAGTTCCCTAAGTGGAGGATTCGAAGAGGCGTTTCAAAGAAGATGTAATATCCATTACCGATCTTTTCAATTTCTTTCTTCTTCAAATTCTTCTTCTTTAGTTGTTTCATGACAAAGTAATAACATAAGTATTACTTACATACTGATATGTTATTATAAATATGAAACAACCCTAATTCACCTTCTATCCATCCTACGGAAAAATGAAATCACCGCGCGTGCGTACGTACGGAATACCGTCTCCACGCCGTGGTGTAATATATTTTCCACCACCACCTTAATAGGATGGGTATAATGGTGTAATGAGTAACTATATATGATTATTATAAAGTGATATTGATACTGAAATAGTCTACATACACTTCAACACAATTCCACGACCATGGGAATGATATCATCGCTCGTGCGTACGTACGGACTACCGTCTCCACGACGCGATGAGATTCATTCTCCATGTTAACCATTTAAGAATGATTATAAAGTATATATAAGAAATAATAATGAAATATATGACATTATAAAGCTACTGTATTTATGTATATATGTATTTCATCTACTTACTTCCATTCAAGACAATAAGGAATGGAAAACAGCGTTCATGCGTACGTACGGACTACCGTCTCCATGAACGGTGTGTTTAATTTCATTTATCTATCTATTATATATATATATACTGAATATATATGATATATAAAACATGTTTTATATTCTGGAAGTAAGTAAATCATGATATAAGTAATAATAATGTCAAGAACAATAAGTCCAAACACCTACAATAAATGAAACGATTTTACCCAAAACGCTTCTTTAACATGGAATTTACAAAAGAACGGGTAATATAAAGTCATAAGTGAACCATATATGATATCATAACAATGAATATGATTCTTAAATAAGTTAATGACATTATTTAAATCATTATACAGGAGGTTCGGACACTTACAAAGCAAATTGTACCTAAGGTAAGGGAAATATCACAATCTCATTTTTATCCGAGATTGTTTTTACTTTGGCATTTACTGGGGTGTATTTTATCATCCACATCCATGTTTCCTCAATATGTAATATTATTTCCATCCAAATAAAATTTTTTAAATCCATTTTCACCCTTTGGTGAGTTTTTAGTAAAAGATATGAAAGGAATCTTTTGTCATTTTTCGTACGAGGTACTTTTTGACTTTTCCGACAAAAGTACGTGAAGAATGTTTTTTTTAACTTATACGACATGAATGGATTTTTAAAACATTATTTCCAAGAAGCATCCTTTACAAGTTTTAAAGTTTATTTTTAATCAACTTCTTTTAGTTTAAAGTTGTATGACATGTTAAGAAAGGAAAAATGTTTTTGAAGAAGAAAGGATATTTTCCTAAAGAATGGAGTTCAAGTGTTTTATCAAAATTATTTTCCATATAAGATAATAAAGGGTTCTGTTTTTATCCCTATTATTACATTTATTTGATTATGTTGTGATGGAATTAGTTTTATGAATTCCTTTATCTTATATGAATTGTTTTGTGATGTCATGATGTTTAAGATTCTCATTTGTATTACATGGGTTATGCAATGATGTATGGTTTATGATTTTGTGGCACACATAAGAATGGTATCATTAAGAGATGGGTGGGACCTATATCTCCCTCCAATTCATTGGGTAAAGATTTTATATCTCATGAGATAGACATGGCTGGAACGGTAGGTTATACCGATTCAGTGAAACAGGACTGAAACGAGGGTGACTCGGTTCAGAAAGGGACTTTGTCCACTAAGATAGTCTTGGAAATGAGTCTTGACTAACAAGAAATGATTCTCTATGATTATGTGTGTATTCCACAAAGTTTCATGTTTTAAGTTATGATTATTGTGATTACATTTCACTACCATGATTTATCCCATGTTATGAAATTATGATCTCTTTTGCAGGTTAAGATTTCCAAAAGTTATGTGCTTGTGTATACGATGAGATTTATATTTCTTTTGTTTACCCTTACTGAGCAGTTGAGCTCACCCTTTTATGTTTTATTTTCCCCAGGATATAAAGAAAGGTTTTAGGTAAAAAAAAGGGAAGATCTTTATGGGAGATATTGGAGATCTTTCACCACGATTAGAAGATTACGTTCTGAGTTTCCAAAAACACTAAACTATTACGATCCACGTGTGTGTGTTTTTGTTATGTACTAAGTATTCCACAAATGTAATTTAATGTCAATGTACGTCAATCTTCGGGACTCTACAGTTGGTATCAGAGGAAAGGTTTAGTCAACCTTTGGAAACTAGGATGCGAAAACGTTAGTGAGATCCCTAGAGATATTTCTAAGGTATGTCTAGGGATGTACCTAAGGATAAGTATACGTATAGTATATAGTCCTAGAACTATTTTAACGATATTAGATTAAACCAAAGATGTTATATATTGAAGTTACTCCCCCTTTATTATGATTTTTGCCTCTCACACTATTCTTTTTGGGTTTTAGAAAATGGATGTAAACAAGATGATTCACTATAATGGAGGATATGATGAACAATGGAATGATATTCTTCATGAGAAACCAAATGAAATGGGATTTGGAGGTCCAAACATCATTATTATGCCGAATCAGAAATCTCATAATATGATCAATAAAGTAAAATTTGGTAAGTTTCCTGACTCATCTAATAAGAGAAAGATGGAGTTTCATGATGATCATAGAGGAAAGAAAGTTCAATTTCCCCTATGAAAATCATGTGGGAAGAGGCATCAAGGAGAATGTTTCAAAGGAACTGGAAGATGCTTTGGGTGTGGAAGAGAAGGACACAAATCCAGTAAGTGCAAAGGAAAAGGTTCAGTTAACACCAAGGATGAGGATAATGGTATTGATACGATATCAACAATGGTTAAATGTTTTAAATGTGGAATGTACGGGAATTATGCAAGCCAATGCCCTAAGGGAATGTCTCATGAAGAGAATCGGTATGGTCGTATGGGTAGTATTTTTGTTGATGATGATGAAGAGACTACAAATGATATGTGAGATGAAAGAATTGTTGAAGCTCGGTCAATGGTTTAAAGAGGTAGTGGAATGATTACATGTTTATCAAGTGTAATGTTGTACTATAGAATAAAAAGACATCTAAGGATTGTTACACTGTTGTCTTTCCTTAAGTTTTGAAAGTTTATGATGAATGGTATGAGTAACAATGAAAGGTTATTCAGATATTTTTTGGAAAGTGGATGATATGCGCATAATGAAGGGAAAACGAGAAAATGAAATATTTGACAGTATTCATAAGCTCATGATTGATATAAGGACTATGTGATATCATGGTTTGAGTATATAGAATTTTGAGGATTTTGGTATGTGGAAGGTGTTAACTTTTAACTGCATTCATGTTTTCACTAAGGTTTAATGGGTATTCAAGAGAATACATGATTAAGGACTTTGAATGTTTGGAATGTGACCAACAAAACATATCTTATGATATATGGGGATCAACGATGGTATTAAATCTCTGGTAATCGTTTTCACTATGTTATGAGAGTGGACTGAAGTATTTTAGATAAGCCTAAAGATTGGAATGGATTATGTTGGACATAAGTTAGTATTGTTTAAGGATAGAACTTTTTTTGATATTATTGATGGGATGTTATAGTAATGTAGTTTTAGAAAAAGGACAACCTGCAGGACGGGCGACAGCCCATCGCGTCGGACAAGGCTGTGGGAATCGAACCCACAACCGAAGTGCGACTGGCCTTTATCGCCTACCACTGACCTACAGAAAGTCCCTGTTTAGTAGAAACTAGTTTTATTTTATTAATCGGTATGATATATGAAGTATAAGTTCATTTTTGGAACCATATACGATTAACCATAAGATGGACTTATAACTTTTGCTAACCTTTTGTTTGAAATAGATGGAATGACCCGTCACTCTAACACATGATCTGTTAACACTTCACGAATAACAAATTCAACTTCATTTATTTAAGAGATGAAGTGGAAATTGTTCAAGGCATGAACAACAGTGATATTGTACAAAAATAAACTAAGTATTTATTCTAATTCAAATTCTTCAACTTTAGGGAAACGATCTGGAAAACCAAAAATGTTGTCCTAGTGCTCTTAGATCTGATTAATCAGATGATACCTTAGATCGTCACAAATTTATGGATTTGTGATTACTAGATTTTCCATAGCCATGTTCTCTACCACTCTCCATCAGAACATGATGGTTAGATTTCTCTTCCATATCCATATTTTCACCTATGTGGAAACCCAGTGATTAGTTTATTTGGGTAACCGTTACGTTTCATACTTTTATTTTTAAAGATTGGTTTTAGTATTCCTTTTTACGATGTGGGTTTCTATTAAAGGACCTTTCGAATAGTAAACCATTTATAACCCCGACGAATTTTGAGGGTGAAATTCATTTTAAGGGGGGTAGAATGTAACACCCTATGATTTTATGAAAAATATTATTTTCATTAATGCCTTGTGTTGTATTCTACACCAAGATTACCTTGCGCTATACGCAACACCGTATTAGCTTGTAGTATACGCAACACTATTCTTGGATCGTGTTACACACAATTTTGATAATAGTTATTCTACGCAACATTGAGTATATATATATATATATATTCAATGTATAAATGAAATATGGTTGGATTCTATTATACCAAACAACGAAGGATTCTTTCACAACACGCAACCATGACTTGGCTTGCATTACACGCAATCGCGACCTTCCTCGATAGCGTGTGTTGTACGCAATACCGGGTTTTAATAAACAATGTTATATTATTATAATATTTTCATGAACTAGATGTTATGAATAGTATTAACTAAATTTTGAATTTTATAACATTATTATTCATCTTACACATTTCTAGAACATGGTATAAGAACAAAATAATTTTTTCGGGTAAAATAAGTATTTTTCAAAAAATGCAGTTTTTCCACCTTTTGATGGTGCACCCACTTTAAATATAGTTTTTGATATGTTTAAATGTTCAATTTGAAAAAATAAAATTCTTCTTTTGAATCAAGAAATAAAAATTTACTCTGGATAAAATTTTCATATTATTCTGGTAACTTTCACATTTTAATGAATAGTAAAAACACGCTATATTTTAATTAAAAACAACTTTATTCATCGTAATATCTTATGTGGTTAAATTATAATATTTAATGGTTTTAATGTATAAATAGAATATATTTTTACAATTTAATATAATTTATGTCACTAGCATTTATTTTACCTTGAATTCGTAGGTTAAATCAATTCAATCTTTTGCAATGTTTTAAACAAAAACACGTTTTTATTCGACAACGGGATTAATTTTAATTTAATTTCTGAAACTTCTGTGTATTGAATTTTAAAAAATTGATTCCATATTTGGAATCAGTGGGTCCAAATTATGTTAATAGGCTACTTTTTATTTTTGATAATTATGAATAGTAACTACGGTAAATTTTATTTACCATAGTTAAAGGAAAATCGGGTAATGAAGGGTAAATATAATATTTTAAAATTACCATAACAAATTTAAAAATCCTATTGGATGACTAAAAGTCGACCCATATCACCTAAGGGTCGGATTATATTCATTTAAATAAATTTTGTCAATGAAAATAATTTAATTATTATTAAAACCAAAGAATGTGACAACATGTCACTTTCTTAAATCATATAAGTATAATAATTTTAATCTAGTTATAAACTTCATGAAACTTCAAACATGAATAGTCCCCAGAAATATAATACATTTATCTACATCATAGGAATTTATTTAGAATTTTTAGGGATTAAATAATTATCATTTATTATGACACAAAGATGATGCAGTAATTATCTTATTAATGAAATATTGACATAATTGATGTTATAAACACCAAAATAAATGTAATTTGAGACTTTTTATGAATTCCACTACTTTTATAGGTTACTATGATATATTATTGTTGATTTAATCAACTTGGTTCGAACATATAATTCTGTTATGACTTTCACAAAAATCATATATCAAATAGTGTCAAAATTGACACAAAATAGTTTTTTAAATCAAATATTATATTATCAATTGTTATTTTATTCCTAAAAATCTATGGTTGGGCCAAATGACTTATATAAGGATATATATATTAATAATAAACAATTTGGGGTTCGTTCGGCATGTTATAATAAGTGTATTAACCATATAGTGTAAGAAAACAAAAAGACACGGTAAAAGTTAAATTATTTAACTTAGAGTTAAATCTAATTGATAAGGTTAAAATAATAACCTAAACTTGTCTAAATCCTATTGGTTGATAGGATTTCAACCCATCCCCACTTATATTCGAAATAATACCCTTTGGAACCATTATAAACCGATTTTTACTTTAATATAAAATAATATTTTGAGATATTCCTAAGGTGCCCCTCTCCTCCCTTATAAAAGGACACCTCCTCCCCCTCCTCCTCACACCAATTTTAGCACTAAAGCTCGGCCAACCCCTGCCAAAATCCCTTATCCACTTCCCTAGAATAATCCTAGAGGTCCTGGTCTTCTTCAAAGACCAATCTTAGTTCCCTAAGTGGAGGATTCAAAGAGGCGTTTCAAAGAAGAGGTAATATCCATTACCGATCTTTTCAATTTCTTTCTTCTTCAACTTCTTCTTATTTAGTTGTTTCATGAAAAAGTAATAACATCAGTATTACTTACATACTTATATGTTATTATAAATATGAAAAAACCCTAATTCACCTTCTATCCATCCTACGGAAAAATGAAATCACCGCGCGTGCGTACGTACGGAATACCGTCTCCACGCCGTGGTATAATATATTTTCCACCACCACCTTAATAGGATGGTTATAATAGTGTAATGAGTAACTATATATGATTATTATAAAGTTATATTGATACTGAAATAGTCTACATACACTTCAACACAATTCCACGACCATGGGAACGATATCATCGCTCGTGCGTACGTACGGACTACCGTCTCCACGACGCGATGAGATTCATTCTCCATGTTAACCATTTAAGAATGATTATAAAGTATATATAAGAAATAATAATTAAATATATGACATTATAAAGATACTGGATTTATTTATATATGTATGTCATTTACTTACTACCAATCAAGACAATAAGGAATGGAAAACAGCGTTCATGCGTACGTACGGACTACCGTCTCCATGAACGGTGTGTTTCATTTCATTTATCTATCTATTATATAAATATATATATTCTGAATATATATGATATATAAAACATGTTTTATATTCTGGAAGTAATTAAATCATGATATAAGTAATAATAATGTCAAGAACAATAAGTCCAAACACCTACGATAAATGAAACGATTTTACCCAAAAGGCTTCTTTAACATGGAATTTACAAAAGAACGGGTAATATAAAGTCATAAGTGAACAATATATGATATCATAACAATGAATATGATTCTTAAATAAGTTAATGACATTATTTAAATCATTATACAGGAGGTTCGGACACTTACAAAGCAAATAGGACCTAAGGTAAGGGAAATATCACAATCTCATTTTTATCCGAGATTGTTTTTACTTTGGCATTTACTGGGGTGTATTTTATAATCCACATCCATGTTTCCTCAATATGTAATATTATTTCCATACAAATACAATTTTTTAAATCCATTTTCACCCTTTGGTGAGTTTTTAGTAAAATATATGAAAGGAATCTTTTGTCGTTTTTCGTACGAGGTACTTTTTGACTTTTCCGACAAAAGTACGTGAAGAATGTTTTTTTAACTTATACGACATGAATGGATTTTTAAAACATTATTTCCAAGAAGAATCCTTTACAAGTTTTCAAGTTTATTTTTAATAAACTCCTTTTAGTTTAAAGTTGTATGACATGTTAAGAAAGGAAAAATGTTTTTGAAGAAGAAATGATATTTTCCTAAAGAATGGAGTTCAAGTGTTTTATCAAAATTATTTTCCATCTAAGATAATAAAGGGTTATGTTTTATCCCCATTATTAAATTTATTTGATTATGTTGTGATGGAATTATTTTTATGAATTCCTTTATCTTATATGAATTGTTTTATATCTCATGAGATAGACATGGTTGGAACGGTTGGTTATACCAGTTCAGTGAAACAGGACTGAAACAAGGGTGACTCGGTTTAGAAAGGGACTTTGTCCACTAAGATAGTCTTGGAAATGAGTCTTGAATAACAAGAAATGATTCTCTATGATTATGTGTGTATGCCACAAAGTTTCATGTTTTAAGTTATGATTATTGTGATTACATTTCACTGCCATGATTTATCCCATGTTATGAAATTATGATCTCTTTTGCAGGTTAAGATTTCCAAAAGTTATGTGCTTGTGTATACGATGAGATTTATATTTCTTTTGTTTACCATTACTGAGCATTTGAGCTCACCCTTTTATGTTTTCTTTTCCCCAGGATATAAAGAAAGGTTTTAGGTAAAAAAGGGAAGATCTTTATGGGAGATATTGGAGATCTTTCACCACAATTAGACGATTACGTTCCGAGTTTCCAAAGACACTAAACTATTACGATCCTTGTGTGTGTGTTTTTGTTATGTACTAAGTATTCCGAAAATGTAATGTAATGTCAATGTACGTCAAGCTTCGGGTCTCTACAATGAGGGTGGGAAATTTCATTCATTCCATGTACATTAAAACAAGGATTCCTTTCATATTTTTATAAAAAATTCAAAATTACCATTTTCAGAAAATGAAAATAAGATTTAATTTAAAAAAAAGTAAATCGTGGTTAAAAAAAGACTTTAAAAATTCATATAAAGATATAAATAATATTATTTAAATTATTTTTAGACAAATTTATATGGAAGAAAATTTAGGTTTTTCTAAAAAGAGAACTTTAATTCAGTTTTCCTTCAAAACATTATTTCAATCACTTGAGTACTTAAAGATAGAAAATTTAAAGGAAAACATGTATTATCTAGAAATATATAGATTATAAGAAAATTGGAGATGTTTTTGAGAGGTATATCTTTAGTTCTAATCAACAAAAACTTAATAAAAACAATCTTGGTAAATAGTGAGATTGTAACATAAATCACCCACCCGAATTTTGACTTATTTTGAATGAAATGTAGCCTCATACATAATAAATTAAGATTTATTATAATTAAATAACATATTAATTTATATACTTATAATATCATATGTTATATACTTATAATATGTGAACACCCATTTATTAATAATTCCTTATTAAAATCATCATTTTTTGTGTTAGGTTACATAATAAGATAAACCTAAAAAGAAAAAACACCATATAACCACTGGATCAAGGTTCCTCTACACTTGGATTAAGAAGAGAATTAGAATAAACCTAAAAATTTTATTCATTTACTTTTTACTAGTTATTTCAAGGGATTTAATTTCAGTTTATATTGGAACATATATCACATAAAATATATATATATCAATCATGAACAATTCATGTTGACATATATCCCTATATTCCTACCATTATGCACTCATATTCATCACATTACATATTTTTTTACAAGCGAAATATCAATAAACACTAACATCATACAACCAGTTAATCACCCAAGGTAATGTTACATTGATATTATAACAAGTGGAATTTCTGAACAATAATCTCATCCCTTGTAACATGGTTTTATCCCAAACATAGGAAAGATAATCCCATTCATGAGCTCATTAAAAATCCCCAACACATCCTATTATCCTTTCTATCATTCCAAAATAGTAAATCATTAGAAAATAAACTACTTTAATTCCATTTTGTAACATCCTCGGCCTAGTACTTCCTTGCGTGACTAGGTCGGGTGGCAACAAGACCTCAAGTGCACCTCCCTATATTCCAAATGTTATTGATGAATAGGTATGGTGTAATGAGTATAGTGGTGATACTATACCCCTTGGTATAGAATATCAATAATAGTAGAAACAAATTGATAAAAAAATATAAAATAGTTCAGTAAAAGAATAATTAAAGAAATTCAAATAATAATAAAATCATGTAATAATAGAATGAATGTATCTAAATATAGGGATGAAAGCCATAAAAATAAAATACTAAATAGAATACATTAAATTCTCTTAAACTCTATTCTTTAACACCATGTATGTCTCATATCCATGCTCCAACCCATCTAACAAGAAATCAGCCAATGCAGGGCCACATTCCCTTGTTTGTACCTACATCCATGAAATCTGAATGGTTATGAAAGAGTGGCCCAAATAGAAAATGAGTAAAAATCAGTAGGTCACCACAAATGGTGTATAAAAAAATAAAATCTTATTAACTAGTTCATGAAATAAATCAATAAATATGGTTATTAATTTAATAAATTTATTACCATATAAGAAATAAATATGATAACCCCCATGTTTCATGTTGACCCCCAAGGCTAGATAAACATGACTCGGCATAATTCCAGATATCTATTATCATGTATAAGAACCATTAGGACCATATCCATAGCCCTCTTGAGGTATATCCCACATATCATCAATGTAAAACTTGGTAGATCCTTTTAAGCATTATAGTATGTCTGGGCATAAGACCTTTGTATAAGTATTTTAGAATAACTGACTATAACCCCTTTATATAAGTATTTTAGAATAACCGATTGTCATCCATATATATAAGAATTTTATTTTTACCAATAATAAGAATCTTATGTAGTCATTTCAGAATAACTAAGTGGAAATCCTTTATATAATCATTTCAGTGTAATCGGGACCGGGCCCTTTATATAATCATTTTAGCATAACTGAGCGTAATCCCATTATATAAGAATATCATCATATCAAATATGTCAACACATTTCACATTTATAAAACCATAATATTTTTAGAAATATTTTTTCAAATAAATTTAATCTTTTTCATACAATGCATTACACTCTATACTGAGTTTAGCTAGTATTACACGCAATACCGAGTTTAAACGAAACATGACATACTGTTAAAATATTATTATTTAATATGATAGTTATCACCTAACTATTAAAATAGTGTGTATGTATTGGATAAAATAAATTATGAAAATATTTGATTTAAACATGTGTATATAATTAATTCATTAGTGACTAATTAATTAGAAATTAAAATAAAACCCATTTGAAAATAAAGGCAATCAATTTTAGAAAATTTATTTTTATACGCAAAAACATTTTTTATCTCAATAAATTAAATAAATCACTTTCGATGAATTATTTTAAGGTGATTTATATATTATATACTCAATCAAATATTTAACATTTTTCTTATGTGTTTTCAACAAAACAGATAAGAATACATCCAATTTTATGTATAAAAATTATATTTTTCAAAAAAGAAGTTTTTTCACCTTCTATAAACTTATTTTAAAACAAATTCTTGACACATTTAGAAACTTTAATTGAAAAAATAAATTTTATTTTTGAAATCATCATGACAAACTTTTCTTATGGTGAATTTTAGAAAATTTTCTGAGAAGTTAATTTTTTTGATAAATAGTGAAATATACTGGTTTTTATTAAGAATTATAATTTATTTAAAAGATTTTAAAAACATAAAAATATTAATATGGTTTTAAATGAAAAATTATTTCAATTAAATATCTAAAAATATGTTTTAGTTCATTTTAATCATTTTCATATTGAATTTATATATAAAAACTTCTAAATCTTTTGAATGTTTTCTCTTTGAAAACTTGTTTTCTCATCACATATGCAGGATTAATTTTAAATTAATTTTTTCTTCTTATGTGAATATAATATTGAAAATGGATTTTTTTTAGTATTCACATTTATAATATATAATAAGGTTTACTTAATTTTTTAATATAATGAATAGTTAAAATAATAAAAATCATTTATCTTGGTTAATGTAAAGAAGGGTTTACCAAGGGTTAGAATAAAAAGATAAGGGTTAAACATGATAATAAGCTTATCCAAACCCCATTTTATTTTCAAATATCGACCTTATATCTAATAGGTTCAATAATTTCCCATTTTGGACTCTTTTCGTAGGTGAGAAACATGGGTACGCCTTTTTCATTACAAAATTTTCAAGTGTGCCACTAACCTCACTTATAAAATTCCAACCCTATCCTCTCCATTAAACACCTAAAAACCTTTGGTTTTGTAAAATTACTACCCAAATAACTTCATTATATCTCTAATCTCATCATATAATACTTATTTTTGTTATAAATCCAACCAATGAATACTTTTAGTGGAAAATAAAAGAAGTCATCTGAAGAAGTGGTAACATCACTAATCAAGTGTTTTATTTTTTTCTTCCTACACCTACTTAAATTCATATTAAACAATGTCTATGTAGAAAAAATTTTATATTAAAAATATTTATATATTATTATGTTAATTTCATAACTAAAATCCCTCTCCTCTTCCATCAAATAGGTTATAAAATCATTATTTTTTTGTACGATGGACTACCACCTCATGAACTGATGCTATTAATTTTCCATAACTATCTATCATAGATGAATATAATTTTTATTTTATTATTTATAAATTATATTTATTATATTAATATTTTTTTGGAATCATGATATCACATGTGCATTCTTACATTCCATTATATGGGAATAAGACAACTTTATTCGTGTGTATGGATGACTACTGCCTTACGAAGCAATGTGATTCATTCACACTTTACAAGGAAGGTAATACAGATAATTTTAATGAAAATATGTGATATATATGAAAAAGGAATTATTTTATACTGGTAATTTATTATTTAACTTTATTTATTTCTTTCCATTAGGAAAACGGAAGCAATGTTCATACGTGCGTACAACCCACCATCTCCATGAACGGTGTATTTCATTTTATATCTCTATCTTTTATGGATCACTATAGATACATGTATGATGAATATATATTATATTTATATCATGTTTAAAATTATGGATATTATTTTACCATGATCAATTTAATATGAAAAAAAATTGAATCATACAGGGAAGACAAAGCAATTATTGCCCGAAACATAACTTTAATAAATAATTATTAATAAACAGGTAATAAAATGTCATAATTAAATCATATATGGTATGATATATATATATATATATATGTGTGTGTGTGTGTGTGAGTGTGTGTGTGTGTGTGTGTTTGTGTGTTTTTGTGTATTTATGTAATATATTTATTAAAGAGTATGTTCGAACATGTACAAAGGAATTTGATATTGATAGCGAGGGATTTCCACCTCACTTTTATTTTTAAGTGAGACATATTTCATATTCACCATTTTTTTCTTCTATGTGGTGTATATACTTATCATTAATGTATTTTAGGAAAATTATCCTCAAAATTATTATTATTTACATATCCATTTGAGTATCTATCTTTCCTGTAGTTTACGGTTCCAAAGTTTCCAAATCGATAAGGTATTTGTTTCTCAATTTTCCCACTTTGAGACATATGTTATGTTATGAACCTATCTTATTTTATGAGGTATATATACTTGCCCTTTAACATGTTATATCTTGAATCTAATTATTTTCATGATATTACATGTTTCATTTAATGTTATTATTTCAAGGGGATTACGATTCAATGTTACCAAAGTGGTAAGAGTTATATGTTAAAATCTCATCATTTATTGGGATTGTTTATGATTATGCTTCTAATGATAAAATATTATGATATATACCCCAAGAAAAAATTTAATTTTATTCCACTATGGTTATGTCATGAGAATAAATGTTTCCCCATTTTTTCAATCTCTTTATGTACTCAATAATTCAAAATATTTATTTTAATAAACAATGTCTTTATTTCTCTCTTTGGTCAAAAACACATTCTCTTATAAAACCATATTTTATAAAAATGTTGTAATTTTTTTTTAAAAAATAATAAAATTATTTATTAAATAAATTTTTATGAGGTCTTTAGTTTTTTTATAAAAAATTCAATAGAGTATTCATATTTATTTCCAAATAATTCATGATTGGTTTTTATAAAAAATTTGAAAGAAATTATTATTTTAATATGTAAATAATTAATGTTATTTTCTACCATCAAGAAAATTTTATTTTTAAAATCTTCAATTAGAAGATTAAAAATTTATTTTAAAAGAAAATAATTTATAAAATAATTTATAAATTTTTATTTTTAAAAATTTATTTTCAAAATGGAAATAATTTTTTCTTAACAAATGTTATAAATGATCACTAAAGATTCATTTATAAGATTCCATGTTTAATTTTAAAGGAAATTATATTCAAAATTTTTATGTTTAAAAAAATCAAAGTGGAAAGGATGTATTGTTCCAAAAATATTCCAAGTTATCGTTCAAAATAATTTTTCATCTACGAATCCATCTTTTGATGTTAATTAAGATTTATTATGGATAATATTGAATATTAATATTTTTATTATTTATTTGGATGGTTTCTGTTTATGTTGATTAAATTTTTATGGAACCCATTTATTTTTCATGGGTTGTTCCATAATGAATTTATGAAATTTTTATAAATCCATTTTTCTTTAAACGAGTTATGGTGTGATGATATGATGAATGTTTTATGATATTATGGAATGGATAAGTATGGTTTTCATAATGAGATGGGTGGGACCTATATCTCCCTCCAATTAATTTGGTAAATATTTATATCTCATGATATAATACTTGGAAGCAAGTAATGGTCTTGATCTACTTTGGGAAACATGTGAGTCCCGATCCACTATAGGAACCAAGTGTGTCCTGATCCTCTATGGGAAATAGGTGCCTCCTGATACACAGTGGGAAATAGGTGATAAGTCCTAATAAACTATGTTAATGGTTTTTGTAGTTAACAATGAAAATTGAAATTGGTTTTCTATATTTATAATGGTTCCATGTGTTTTTAAATGATCTTATGGTTAATGATTGATTTATAATGATGTATCACTCTTATGGGACATGTTTTCAAAAATAATAAAGGTTTATTCCATAAATCATGTTTATGATCTATGAAAGGTTATGTATGTAAATCATAAGTTATGTTCATGATCATATACCCTTGTTATTGTCTTATGATTTCATGTGATCTTAATTTGATATCTCCTATGTTTACGCTTACTGAGCATCTGAGCTCACCCTTTATTATGTTTCCTTCCCATGTTATGAATAAATGTTTATATAGGCTATGACTAATAGGATTACTATGTGAGAAGATATTTGTGGTATATGTTGAACATATTTTATGAAATAATAATATTTTTTCTACTCTCTAAGGACACTAAACTATTATGGACCTTAGATGTTTTTTTATGAAATTTATTGAATATTATTCTAAACAAATGTGATATTTATGCATAAAAAGAATCGGTCACAGTATTTGATATCAGAGAAAAAGTTTTCGTCAGACATTTGAGATTAGGATTAGAAAAAATGTAGTGAGATCCCTAGGGATATTCCTAAGTATATTTCGAGGGATATTATAATGGATGTCTCTAAAGATAAGACAAATGATAATTCTAAGTATTGTAAAATATTGGAATTTTGGTGAAGGATAGAGAAAGGGGTTTCTATGAAATTACCTTCATTTCTAGATATTTTAAGTGCATGTGGATCTAGCATAGAGGTACCTAGTTTTAATAACTTCGAAAACGGAACATTTATCTAGAATCGATCATCATCCAATGTATGAAAACCAACCTTATTCTACATCTAGTTCGGTGATCACATGGAATATGCTTTGGAAGTTCACAAACTCTTTAAGAAACATCATGAAGGATTTAAATAATTACCATCAATGACCTAGGTTAAACCTAAGGTGTTATAGATGGAAAATAAGATATCGTGATTTTGACATCTTATAAATGATTTTTCATGATTATGTGGTTTTACACTATGGTTAGTGTTTCTAACACTAGGATCTCTAGTTTTATTCAATGGATGGAATCCAAAAAAACCATGTTAATTCTGATTTTGATAGATAATGTAATGATTTTCCTCTCATAAAACCATATTTTTGGGATATGGGTTGAAAAATCTTTTTTTTACTCACACAAATTTCCCAAGCCTGTTAATTATGTTAAACTTCCAAACAATCAATGGAGGGAATACAATATTTTCTATTACCTCATGAGTAAATGTCCACATTATTTTAGTTTTTCCAGTAATCTACTTTTGGATGAGAATTTATCAGTACCAATGAAAATATATTTTCTGTTATTAATTTTTTAGAGCACAAAAAAAATATTTTGGTTGTTTATCATTTGGATGGAAAAGAAAATCAGTGGTGGAATATTATCAAGAACATGAGGTAATATAACGAAATTGAATATGAATAATGGGAAGAGTTTAAGGGGATATTTCTTAGAAATTAATTCCCTTGTATTCTATGAACCATCAAGTAGAAGTAATTCCTTAAGCTTGATCAAAAGGGTGATGAATCTATTGGTACCTATGAAGATAATTTTATAAGACTTGCATGGTATGCCTCTAGTTCAATCATCAGTCCTAAAATAAAAATTGATTTATTCTTTGGTGGCCTAAAATCAATTCTTTAAAAGGAATTAGATATAAAATACTTCAGTAGATTAGAATAATTCATTCTATGTGCACTGAAGGTAGAAATGTAAATTAGATATCCCCACCATTCGTATGGTTCTAATAAGAAAATGAAGGTCGAGTTCATGAAATCTCAAACGGTAGAAAGAAATTCAAGCCATATGCATGCAAAAAATGAGGTAAGAATCGTAAAGGGAATTACTATAATGGAACTGGGAGGTGATTTAAATGTGTAATGGTGGGTTATAAATCTCATTAATATTGAAATGAAATTAGTGGAATGGTTAATTAAATAGGGGTGAAGATGATGGAAACTAATTCACCACATAGACTCCAGTGATTCAAGTGTAAAGAGATTGGTAATTATTCAAATCAATGCCCAAATACAAGGGATAGTGTAGATGATAAGTCATAATAACCACGGGAGACAATGGAAAAAGTGAAATCTTATTCAATAAAAATATATTAAGTGAATAATTATAATTAGGGAACACTTATCCTGCCATACTTATTTTGGACTTTCATGTTTAATTTTGTATGAATGAGACCTATGAAAATTTTATTTCACATCCTTTAGTGAAATTTCATGGTATTATTTACCTCTACATGTATTCTATAATAATGAAATTACATTTCATATTTTATCGGTACAATGATGAACCCAAGATTCTAATGAATTTTTTCAAATAATATAATAGCTTATATAAGGAATAAATGGTGAATTAATTTATGTATGTGTATATGTCTCCATGAAAAATTAACTTAAGAGTTATGGATACCATAATGGGTTTATGAGTTTAAGGTTTATCATAACTTTAAGTTCATATATACCCATTTTAGGTTTTACCTTATGGGATTTTGTTAATATTAAATATACTTTATGAGACATTTATGGAAATACAACCCTTTAGTTTTTTATATGTTTTAATGAAAAAGTTATTTAAGGAGTAATGCCTTTACACTATGTGGTCATATGATTAAAGTTTATGGTAACCTTCAAGGATTATTATATCTTTGATATCAAGGTAATAGATAAACTTACAAATTCAACCCACTTAATTTTTATTAGAGAATATTTATCTCCAGAAAAACTTCCCAGAATATACATTATAGAAGTGATCATGTTGCAAGGAGTACCACATTCAATAGTATCTGATCAGGATTTGAAGTTTACCTTTATTTTTTAGAAAATTATTCAGAAATATATTAATATAGAGTTGAGTCTTACCACTGTTTATCTGATCAATATTTTTTTTATAGATTTTAAAGGTGGTTCAAATCAACACCTTACTCTAGTTGAGTTTTCTTACAACAATTGGTTTCACTCAAGCATTCAGATGGATCCTTATAAATCCCTTTATAAAAATAAATATAGAACTTCCACATACTAGGATGAGGTTGTAAAAATAAATCTATAGGGATCTGAGAAAACTGATGAGATTATAGAGAAGGTCAGAGTCATTTAGTAACACATAAGTACCAAAAAATGTTGATAAAAATTTTATGATGATAATCATCGATGTGTTCTAGAATTTGATATTATGAGAAGGTATTTATATGAATTTATCTATGGATGGAGAAAGGGAAAACTAATCCCAAGGTATACTGATCCCTTTGAATTACTAGATCATATCGGGATAGTAGTTTATAATTTTTTTCTTCCACTGAACCTCTATCAGGTTTATGATGCGTTCCATGTACCTCTAATGAGGAAGTACATATCTGATCCTTCACATGTATTAAACTAAAAGGTTATACAAATAGAGCATGATATTTCATATATGGAACAATCATTTGAGATTCAAGATTATATAGGGAAATTTATAAGAAACAATATCAGTCACCTAGTCCATGTTTTGTGAAAAAATAACAAGCTTAAGGAAGCTACATGGGAACCTGAGGACTTAATGAGGTAAGAGCATCCTCATTTTTTGGTACAAAAGTGATGTATTTTCAGGGAGAAATTCGTTTTAATGGGGGTGTAATGTAACACCCAAAGATTTTTTGAAATATTTTATTTGGAATAAATTTAATATTTTCAATATTTTTTGTAACAAGCAATATCGAATTTATCTTTGGTTACATGCAATAGTGAGATTAAACAAAACATGGCATACTATTAAAATATTATTATTTAATATAATAGTTATCAACTGGACATTAAAATAGATGGTATGAATTGGATAACTAAATTATGAAAATATATGGTTTACACAGGTATATATAATTAATTTCTTTATAACAATGTATTTAGAAATAAAAATAAAAACCATATGAAATTAAAGAGAATATTTTTCTAAAAATATATTTTTATGTGCGCTAACATGTTTTATCTCTATAAATAAATTAAATAAATTTTGGTGAATTATTTTAATGAAATATATATATTATATATTCAATCAAATTTTTAACATTTATCTTATGTTCTTTTTAGACAATAGATAATAATTAATGCAATTTTAGGCTTAAACTGATATTTTTATTAAAAAACATTTTTTCACCATTAGCGTACTTATTTTAAAACTAATTTTTGACACTTTTATAAAATTTATTTGAAAAAATAATCTTCATTTTAGAAATAATCTTGTTAAAATTATCATAGGATGAATTGTTTATAATTTTTTAAGAAGTTAAATATTTCAATGAATAGTGAAAAATATCGGGTTTTATTAATAATTGTCATTTATTTTAATGAAATTAAGAACATAAAAAATTATATAGTTTTAAAAGAAAAATAATTTCAATAATTTATATATTAATCAAATTTTGGTCATTTCAATCATTTTTCATATTCAAAATTTTATATAAAACTTTTTAAACTTTTTAACATTTTCCCTTTGAAGCCCCGCTTTCTTGTCATGTCTGTAAGATTAAAATTAAATTAAAATTTTCCACTTATATGAATTTAATTTTGAAAAATGAATTCAATATTTGAAATTAGAATAATTTATATTATCTAATAAGGTCAACTTAACTATTTTCCATAATTAATAGTAAAAATATTATTTACCCCGGTTAAGGTAAAATAGTGTTTACTAGGGGGGTTAAGGAAAAATAATTTGGGTTTAAAATGATCCCAAAAAGGCCAAAAACCACGAAATGGAAATATTTAGAAATTATATCTTCAATTTTCTATAATGTAAAATGTTTTAGACTTTTTCAGGTAAAAAATATGGGAACACTTTTTTATTTCCAAAAATTACAAGTGTGTAACTCACCTCACTTATAAAAGGGAACCCCTTCTCCTAACCTCTTCACACTTTCAAAACCTAGTATTTTATCCAATATAATCTCATACAATTTCACTAATTTCATCCTATAATCATATCATCCTTAAATTGGTCATAAATCCAACCTATTAATCCTTTTGATGAAAACTAAAAGAAATTTTCCCGAGAAGAGGTAGGGTCCCTATTCAAGCATTTTATTTTATTTATTCCTCCAAATCCATAAATTATTATTAAATCATGCTTATATAATAATATTAGTATATTATATATACTTTTATTTTATTATTTTAATCTAATAACCTAAATAATTCTCCTATTATGTCAAATGGGTTATGAAAATATCATTTATGTGTACGGTAGACTACCGTCTCACAAACCAATGTTATTCTTTTTCCATAACCACATTTAATGGATGGATATAATGATATATTTGTTGTTTATGTATGATATTTATGATATTATTGATATTTATAATCATTATATCACATGTTCCATCTTACTTTTCATTTTGTGGGAATGTGATAACTTCGTTTGTGTGTACGGTGGACTATCACCCCACGAAGAGATGTGTTTCATCCATGCTTTACATATAAGGTAATGTGTATGGGTTTAATAAAAATGTGTGATATATATCAGATAAAAATTATTTAATAATTTTAGTAAATTATTTACCTTTGTTTCTTTATTTACTTCTGGAAAAAGGAAACAATGTCCATGCGTACATACGGCCAATCATCTCTATAAATAGTGTATTTCATTTTCTATATATAAATTTTATGGATCACTCTAAATACATTTACACTGAATAAATATATATTATTTTTATCATATTTTAAATTATAGAGACTATGTAAACATTATCAAAATAATATGACAAAAAATAACAATTCAATACGTACAGAAAAACAAAGCAGTTATTGCCTAAAATGTGACTTTAACATGGAGTTATTAATAAATGGGTAATAAAATGTCAAAATTAAATCACATATGGTATTATATGTATATATATATGTTTATTTAATATATTTATAAGAAAATTATATTTATTAAATGGATATCTCAAAAGTGTATGAAGGAATTCAATACTTATGGTAAGGTATTTTCATCTTCCTTTTATTTTCTATGACAAATGTTCCATATTCACCCTGTATTTATTTTATGAGGTGTTTATACTACCCATTAATTTATTTAATGATACATATCCTTAAAATTTTTGAAATTTACATATTCATTTGAGTGTCTCTCTTTAATGGGTTTTATAGTTCAAAAGTTACCAAAGCGGTAAGGGATTTTTGTCTTAATATTCCTTATTTAAGACATATGTTTTCTTATGAACATACCTTCTTTTATAAGGTGTATATTTTAACCATTTGACATTTTATATCATGAATATCATTCTTTTCATGATATTCTATCTTGTATTTAATTTCATTCTTTCATAGGGTTTACGAATCAATTTTACAAATTTGGAAAGAGTTATATGTTACAATTTCATTTTTGTTGAGGATTGTTTATAATTATAATTCCTATGATGAAATAATATGATCTATCACTCAAGAAACACATGTATTTTATTCCCCTCAAGTTATGTCATGATAATAAATTTTTCCCTTAGTTTTCCTCTCATTATGTACTCAATAGTTCAAAATAATATTTATAATAAAAACATATTTATTCCTCTCTTCGGTCAAAACCTTGTTTTTCTTTTAAAAATGTGTTTTTTAAAAATATTATCAAAAATATTTTTAACATTCTAAAAATGATTATTAAATACATTTTTACCCCTTTTGATTTTTTTAAAAAAATAAATGAATATTCATGTCATTTTCCAAACAATTCTTATTTATCTTTATCTAAAAATGTGAAATATATATTTGTTTTAAAATTTATAACATTAATATTATTTTCCATATTCCTGAAAAAATAGATTTTTTAATTCTTACAATATATGTTTCAATTTTTACTTTCAAAGAAAAGTATTTCTAAATTTTTTATGAATTTTATTTAGAAAGTGTTTTTAAAAATGGACAGGACATCTTCCTCAAGAAATTTTTTAAATTATTTTTATAGATTAATTTATGAGATTATAAGGTTATTTTTAAAGAATAGGATTTTGAAATGAAATAGGATTTAAAAATTAATTTTCAAAGTAGGAAGGATATATTCCTCAATAAATGTTTCATGTGATCTTTTAAAATCATTTTCCATATAAGATGACATCCTTTGATGTTACTTATTCTTTAATGGGGATAATATTTAATGATATCATCAATATTATTTCTCTATATGGTTAATGTTTATGTTGATAAAATTTTTATAGAACCCATTTATGTTTCATGGGTTATTCCATGGTCAATAGATGAAATATTTATGAATCCCATTTTGTTTACATAGGTCATGATGTAATGTTGTGATGAATTTTTATGAAAATGAGGAACAAATAAGTATTGTTTTCATTATGATATGGGTGGGATATAAATCTTCCTCAAATGAATTTGGGACATATTTATAACTCATGGGATAAAAATTTGAATCAAGTCAATGGACTTGATCAATAATTAGAAATAGGTCCATCCTGATCCACTATGGGAACCAGTTATATCCTAGTCCATTATTAGAAATAGGTGCATCATCATCCACAATAGGAAATGAGTGATAATTCCTAATCCACTATGTTTATGGCCTTGGTTGTTAAAATTTATATATGATTTTTTTTTTATATTTATGATGGTTCCATACTTTTATTAAATGGGTTATGGTTATTGATTTATTTATGATGATTTCTTCACTCTTATAGGCCATGTTTTTTTTGAAATGATGAAGTTTTATTCCATGAATCTCGCTTATGATATATGATAGGTTAGTTATTTACTTCATAATTTATGTTCTTGGTCACACGTCCTTATTCTTATCTTATTATTTACTATAATAGTATATTGATATCTTATATACTTACCATTACTTATCATCTGAGATCACCCTTTATTATGTTTCTATCCCCAAGTTATGAATAAAGGCTCAGGTGGGGTATGCCTGAGATTGATAATATGTGATAATATCTTCAAGGCATATATTTAAGGTCTTTAATTAAATAAGAATATTTTTTTTTCTTGTCTCCAAATACAATAAAATATAACATCCCTTAAGCATATGTTTATGAAATTTATTGAATATTCATATAAAAAATGTGATATTTATGCATAAAACGTTAGGGTTTATATAACATTAGTTAACCATTACATTATCACATTTAACTACCTTATTCTATTATTCCAAACATAAATTATCATTAAAAATTTTGTAAAACCTTTTCAAGAAATGACTCACATAGATAATTTAATTTCACATTTTCAAAACTACCAAATTAAAATTTTCTCCATATGGGTATAATCACCTCTTGGGTGCCTGTAGGTTTAGTATCAACGCCAATGCACCCAATGGTATCCATGGGAAGTAGAAGCATAAAATTCCCATCAATGTATCGGGTTATCCATTTAGGTAGGTCATGTGAATAGTGTTTTAGAATGACCACACTTAGTTTATAAATTAGAAGAATCAAAACAGACATTGGGAAATTGTTTTAGATGACCTGCCTCAAAAGCGGGGAAGAAGTGGAGAAACTATATATGTCTAAGGTAGTGTTTGGTTCTATATCCTTTAAAAATCAAGTACTATAACACTAATATATGACAGATCCTTCTTTCGGTTTGAATAGTACAACTAAAGGTTACCACTAGAAGGTTTGGATCTCTATTGATTAATCCCTATAAGGTCAGGGTTGAATCTAACTGAATGGGGATTCAAAGGAATTCAAAAAGAACTATAGGGAACCTATGGATTTAGTATAATACACGGGATACAAATAAAGTTTGTAGTGGTTCGGGATATTTATATATATAATGTAAAATAAAATACCATAGTGCAGCCTTCTAGACCATGTTATAGAATAAGATGACATGGGTACGATTATGGAATAGAATAAGAAACTATTCCATATCCTAATTAGTCAACCTGCATCAAAAGATCATGGCTAGGCCTATGTTATAGATCCTATAAACTTGGGGGTAGGACTAAGACACTATCTAAACCACCATAATATAGAACTCAAAAACCCAAGATTAAGGCTACTGAATAGCTGATCTCTATACTACAGGGGTACTAGATTTGGAAGAACCAACCAAATCCCACCTTGAGGTACTTACACTACAGGCATCCCCTCTATGAATCATCCACTCTACTTCTATATCTCAGTGTTCCTCTAGGTTGTATTTAGGACCAAAATGGTATTATGTCATATTATACACCTCCTAGGACCATTTGTCACAGCCTTGATCTCCATGCCATGGTGGCATAACTTATAGCATATCCAAATCCTCCATGGTGAATAATCCACCCTGTAGCTCAACTCTGCTTCATTTTATTTCATCCTAAAACAAACCAATAAGACTAAGGCATGAAAACTAAGTTATAAACTAAAAAAACCATCTCAAAGAGGTTTACCAAAAAATAAAAAAGTGTGTACCATGAAAAATATGAGAACTTATAGTTGGAACATTACTTTAAATTCAAAATCATAATGGAAGTACATGTTAAGGGGCTAAGCAGATATGGAAAAGAAAAATACATATGTCAAGAAAAATCAGTATACTTCAAATGGAATTCGAAAACATGAATATATTTGTGATTCAAGAAATGTTAGTTGTCACAAGAATAGTGATTTATCATCCCAACATGTATATAAATATTTTAATAAAAGAAGACCATAGAATTTGGTAAAGAATTAATAAGAAAACTTGGGAATAAATTATAATAATGATGAAAAAAACTTTTCCCAAGAAGAAAAGAGTGAATATTTTGGATTCTAAATCCAAGATCATGAAAAAAAGTGTTTTATCCAAAAGAAAAAATTGGAAGGATAGATCTCAGAATAAGTAATGTAAAAAATCCAAACCTACAAAAAACATTCCTAATTATATGTTAGTTATATATCCAGAAGATTAGAAAATATTGAGAAAAATGAAAGAACCGTGATCTAAATCTATTGAAAAAGAAAACCCAATGATTCAACATGAATCCAAAGTTATGTGTGTGAGGTAAAACATAGTTATACATAATATTAAAGATTATTTTTTAAATATTCCACCACAAGAAGAATCCATTAAGAATATTAAGTTACACCATGTGTTACAAGTTTTTTAAAAGGTCTTTTAGAAAGGAGTTTTGTATACGAAGAAATTAAATAAGTGATAATATCCTTGAATCCACAATTAGAATCAAAATTTATATTTGTAAGCATGAAGAGTTGTGTGAATAGTGAAACTTGGTTGAGAAAACTATCTCAACCTTTTTGTTCACATTGATAAGGAAGGAATGATCCACCACATTCCATTAATCTTTTTGTATTGTATTTATTCTTATAATATAGGGAATGTAAGGTGAAGAAATTTATTAGAGGGAGAACCTGAGAAGTGGTGAGTGCTATAATTTTTTTATAGAAAAGATGATGAATTAATCATCTTTAAATAATTTCTCAATTGGTATTCAAATAAAAATATTATAGAGGGTCATCTTTTATGAAGTTTAAGAATTTATTTTCATATCATGGATATCAAGGGTAAAGAAGATTTCGTCTTGGTTTTATCTTATATTTTTATCCTAAATAAAAAATAATATAGAAGATCATCTTTGATGAAATCATAGAAGTTGTAAAATACTAACAATTGTAAGATGAAGATTCATTTTGGTGTATGATATATATTGTAACATCTTGAATTCCAATCTTTAAGATATTCACCATTAAGAAGATATTTAGTAGTGTTTCCCTTGATGGGTAGACAAATGAAGAAATGCGTATAATCTTCTATTAAAATATTATTTCAAATAAACATGATTGTTATAGAGATTTCTTAAAGATCTTATCATTAGAAAAGGTGTCTGTTTCTTAATCTATAATCCTTGGTTACTCCAGATAAAAATATTTATACAAATTAGGAAAATTTTAATTAATCAATGATATAAGAAATATGAGAGTATGAAAGTTTTATATGGTTTCATAACCTATTTTTCACAAGAATGTTTTTGATCTATTTTTTGAAGAGAGTTTATGAATTTTTGGTTGATCATTATGCAAAAAATAAAAATATCATTTAAGTGTATTCATCCAAGGATAAAAGTGGATAACCCTTCAAGATAAGTATATGAGTTCTCATATAATTTTGTATGAAGATCAGTTGGTAAAGGATTAATTTGTTGTATTAATAAATCCTTTTATTTTATATGAAAAGAATGGATTACCTATACTTAGAATGAAATTATGGATAATAAATTTCATAAGTATGGGTTGATACCCTTTTCCCATGAACTCTGTATTTCTTATCGATAAGGAGGAGAAGGTGAATTTAATGTTTTTAAAAGTAAAGTGGAGATATTCTAATATTGAAATATATAATTGGAAATAAATTTGAAGGTATTGCCAAAAAATACAAAGTGGGTATTCAAGAGAAATTTTTTTGTATGAGTTATACTTGTTGTTAATAGTTTTTATTGGATTTTAATGGTGGTCTTTAAAATAGTAAAATTTCATTGATTTCAATATGTTAAAGAAGTTAGAAATAAATAAGTTACAATAATTTATGCCTAAGTATCCCAAATATCCAATCATGTTAAAAAATTTAATGTATCCTAGATGAATGAATGAAGAATAAATTACTCAAGACTTATTATCTTAAGGAATTTCTTTTGAAGACTTTGATTTTATATATTTTATGATTGGTGTGTTATTCTTAAATTTCATAAAATGTTACAAAGGATTTTGGTGTGATTACATTTCTTACAACATGTTAAAGAACATAGAAGAAGAATAGTTTAATTAATATCATGAAAAATATTGTTTTACATGATGAATTATGAAGAAGGATTTGTGATATAAATATTATTTCATGTTGAGTCATTTTAACGCAATGATATAATTTTTAAGGATGTTTCACTGGATTGATATTGAATTATATACATAGAATAATTATAAGTATATTTTGATGGTGTACCTTTATCAAAAAAATTGGCCAACCATAACCACCTATAGAGGGCCATCTTAAACCACATATGGGATTTAGGATCATCCCTCTGTGAACTAGACCATTCCTATGAAGGAATGGTGGTATATAGGTGGAGCATAGTGCCAATAGGGAGGACATGGTGGAATCACAGTAAGTTGGACACATAAAACCTTCAGAGGCATGCACATGGAATGTATAAGGGTGCTTAGGCGGGCCACACATATGAGGCACAACCCATGTAGGGAATGTGTGAAGTGTTCTCGGTGCCATACCACAATGTCTAATTATGAAGAAATGGGTAAAAATATTTATTAATAGAAACATGAATGAGAGAAATATTGATGTGGGACAAGCACATGTGGTGCCCTGTAAAAACGTAATAATATATCATGGTTGTCGGATCAATTTATATATCTGACTCTTTGGAATCCACATAATTGTCTTCCTCCTTGAATTATTGATGGTTGTTTCATGTATTATCATTGGGTAGTAGTGATATTTGAATGAGATATGGACCCCCGTGAACATCTTGATCCAATTTGGATGGATTTTTATTATTATAAATATTCAATGAAATGATTGCAATCTCTATTGTGTATGTATAGAATATTTTGAAGGTTGAGCTTCTAATAAATAAAAAATTAATCTATAAAAGGATATTTATGTGCATAAAAGAGTTTAGAATTTTGAAATATTATGAGCATAATATGTTTATCATCAAATGAATGTGGGAGTCCTATAGTGATGAGTTCATCGTGAAGACACTAGGTTTTTCATTATCATGTAACCCATGTACAAATAATAAAAATGCTGAGATCTGTGGTTGTTTAATGATATAAATATATCCTGACTTTTACATGAAATTATTTTTAGGGATTCTAATTCAGTTAATGATTAATGTTAGGAGGTGTAAATCATCTATAAAAGGATATAATCAACAGTTGAACATTGTTGTTGTCACTCATGATTTCCCTAATAGATATCATTTTTAGAAAATAAATAATTGTCATGATTTCACTTTAATAAAAGGAAAAATATCTATAAGATACTAAATTTCATAAATAATATTCCCACAATACACTCAGCTAATTGAAGAGAAAAACCATGAACTCATTTTTTTGAAGATCGTATTCCACAAGCCAGGGCTTGAGCTACATACTCCAACTATGTTACATAAAGAAACTATAAATGAAGCTCTATAAATCCATACTAGATCACGTGAGGAAGAAAATGAATAATCTAATTTCAAAATGAAAAATCTTATACCTTGAATAACCATTCAGGTATTTTTGGATCTCATATATGAAAGAGATTGATGTATTCTGTTATGCAAGTCAAATTTCACGAAAAAGAAAACATGTTTACTAGAAATAATCACTTTTAAGAAGACTTTTTTCACAAATATCATATGTTTAATGAATAATGAATTATGCATACACACCTATGTGAAGAGAAAGAATGAATAGAGGTTGTATTTGTTGTGCATAGACCCATAAATGTGAAGGAGATTACATGTATGAACCAAGGCATGTGTAAAGATTTGTAATAATTTAAATAGAACTTAAGAACCCATGTATATACAAGAATACACAAAAAACATGAGGCATATAGTAAAGATGAAATGAGAAACAAATCACAATGAAAATAAAATAATATGAATAATAAATATATGTGATAGGGTTTACAAATACATGAAAAAAAGTTATACCCTATGGAATGTTTGAAAGTATTTACAAAATTTTTGTAAATATATCAATTGTGATGATAATGAGATGGAAGTTCACTCTTTAGATAATTATAAATAAATTTTTGGATTTTTGAAATATTTAAGGATGTCTTGTAAGAAGTTGAATCTGACGCAATAGGGGGTACCAGACAAAGAGTAAGAACTGGATGAAGCAATAATGCATATACTGAAGTTAGGAGGAATGGTTTGGTGATATATCATATGAAGATTCCTTATTAGGTGTAAATCAAAGGGATAATAAGGATAAGGATCATATGTACAGGTATCAGACTAAACATATTGTATTGAAAAGAGTAGTAGCATAGGAATGATAATTATTTGACGATCAAGAATACGAAAGGATCGACCAAATATTGAAAATACGTTTTATTATCATTTAGTATCATGAAAACATGGTTAATAAGAAGGATACCTAGTGAAGTTTATTCCTCACTAAAGAATAAATAAATAATGATGGAGTAATAAAACATTTATTATGTATATCTATTTTTACAGGAATAAGAAGATGATTAAGATAGAGAATAAGAAATATTTTTTCACGCCTGTCAGCAAAGAAGAAGAAGAAGATAGGGAAGATTTTAGATTACTGATGTGAAGAAGTAGAAGAGTTACATGTACACTATTGTACAAGTAAGAGTATAGGAATATAAGAATAAAGAAGCACTATGACATCCAACAAAATCCTCATCTGGTTGAAGACTATTGGTGTTACAAAGTACCTTAAAATAAGGTGAATATTGTCTTTAAAGGCAGTGTAAACATCCAGTGAGGAGTTATAAGTTGGAAAAGTCTATCAAAAATACATGGAATAAGATTTTTTCCATCCCCCTTATAAATTATAAGAAATCACACATTTCTTAGGATTTTTTCTGTATTACCCACTATATTTCATATCAAAATATAGTGAAGAATTTGTGTACTGGGTATCACCATACATGGAAAGGACTAACAACTCTTATTGATTTGTGAACCTTGTAAAAATATCATATGTAATATTTTACATACTTTCATATATTTTCAAATGATAAGGAAATGATAATTAGGGAATCAATATCCAAATAGGTCTGGTAGGTAAAATGTGTAAACATTATAAAATATTAGAAAGTTCCCAACACTAATTCACCCCCACTATCAGTGTTGACTAAATCATGAAGTGTTATTCTTAAAAGGATACTTGGACTCAGTCATGAAATGTACATTTGTAAAGTGTTAAATTAGTTTAACTTATATAACTTTAAAAAGGGGTCCATATTAGTGTTGCATGGAATGAATCTTATGAGGATTCAAGATCCTTCTAAGGAATTATAAAGTATATAAAGATTTTCATTTTTTTCACCATAGGATATATCATGTATTCCATGTTTTTCACTTTAACTAAAATATCCTATGATCTAAAAATAACATGTTGATACCAATCCAATATTGATGAGTTATTATATTATTTTTAAGAACATCATATTGTATTTATGAAGAACTGTATATATGTTTTTTATCTTTTTAGGAAAGTATGATCTCTATGTAAAGGGTTACAGTGATGCAAGTTTCTAATTTGACAAAGAGGATAAGAGATCTCAATCAAGATTCATGTTTTTCCTAAATGTATGATCTATCAGTTTTAAGGGTTCCAAATAATCAATTGTGGTAGAATTTAAAGCATATTTTGATTATATCACTACATCATATGCTATGAAGGAATTAATTTGGATCAAGACTTTCATTTATAAACATGGGATGGTTCTTAGCATCAAGAGAGATGTTGAGATTTACTATGAAAAAATGGATCCATTTCTCATGACAGGGAATTCTGAAATCACCAAAGGACTAAACACAACCTTTTCAAATTCCACCTCATTTGAAAAATCATTGAGATGTGTGATGTTAGGATTGGGTTGATAGATAGAAAATTTTAGTGGATACCCATATGAAATCTTTACCATAAAATAATCACAAGGGTTACATTTAATCTCTTAGTATATGATGCATAAGAGATTAAATATAATGGTTTTATAATTTATCATAGTTTTATAAAAAATGAAATATTCACTTATCATTCATTCATGTGTGATGTAATTTATTATACATGAACAATGTAATGATAATATAACCTCAATGAATAAATTTTTATTATCCATAATCAATTATCATCACTGATTATTAATTGTTGTGATGATATTTTATGGTTAGCATGAGTAGACTATTTTATTGTATATAAAAGTTGTATATGAGATTGGAATAATGGATTGAGGAGGTTATTAGTCCATTCATATTACTTGGGTTAACCTTCCTAACTTTATCTCATAGAATTTCATACTGGCATCAATATAATTAGGGGTGTATATGTATTATAAATCCCCATTACCTAAGGTCGGTGAGATACCTAGCATGAGAACTTTCATATTATGATACCTTTATTACACAATCATTGAGGCTTATTTAATTAGGGGTGCTTGGGTATTTTCTGATTATGATGTCAACTGGATCACAACCATGATGGGATTTGTCCTATTATATAACTAAAAAATATATCCATTCCGTTAATTGAACTAGGTCAAGGAAATGTATGGCCATTTCTATTTGAGTCACAAATGATCTCTTCATATACTTGAATGATGTATATTTGATTTTCTCCTCGGTTAGATATTTTTCATGTGATGTATTCATCAACATAGTCTATTTTAGAAAATCTTGAAAGGATGAGATAGCCGGTACAAGATAGAAATGTTACATGTTGAGAATTCACTCGTTACCATGGAGGAATGGATTATATAGATTTACATATAATGCATTGGATATATATTGTAGTGAAGACTTTCATAAGGAAATATGAGTATGTATAATCGAGATCACATTATACTCGTTATTGTCTTGAGTAGAACTGATGTTTTTCTAGAGGCCTCTGTTTTCTTACATTTATGAAATTAGGATTTCATATTTTTTATCAATACTACTAAGTCCTGTTGGGTCACATGGTTATTCATTTTGATAAGTATTAATTTTTGTACAAAGTTCTCTCCAAAATGAAGAGATTTTGGTAAACAGTATCTAAAATATTTTCATTTGGATTAACAAAGAGTTGAGAAATTTTTCCTAAAGTCCTTATGAAATTTTAGAGTATGTGTGAGATTATTCAATGTGAACTAAATGGGTAAATCATGTGGTATGATATCCAACTATATAATTACTCATGATATGAAGCTTATGGGTATCGAGATCAAGTATACGTTGTTAACTAATGTAACCATGATTAAGATATTGAGAGAACGTTATCACCATCATGGTGGGATATGCATGTCATGCAGGATATTACATACTCAAGTTCATGCCACATTCCATATCTACCATATGGTTTCAATGGATTATGGATCAATGGGATTGATTCATTCACTATATAGGAAACTATTTTCAAAGTTCAAACTACAAGACACAAATGGGTAGTGACATAAAAGTTCCATGAGATGGAACTCAATATAAAAAATTATGATGTTATTTATTACATGAAGATACAATATAAAAGGGTTATCATCCCTCCAATTTTTGGTAACCTTTATTCACACATCCTTAGAAAAAACTCTCTCAATTTCAAAGACTCATTCATATTCCCTGATAATAAGTCCTTCAATTTGGATTAAGTTCCCTAAAAACGAATTTATTGGTAATTTATTACATTTTTCCCTTATTAATGAAGTTTTTATATCATAATTATTTTACCATTAAATGAATATTATATGTGGTGATTTCCTAAGAAAATGTGTCACACTGGAAGTTCATAGCAGTTCCCCACTCTGATGAGAACCTGTAGGTTCCCTAATAATATTCTTGAATATTGTTCTATAGAAAAATGATATCAACTTATGGGACAATGATGATATATTATATCATGGTTAGGATTCTCATAATACATTAATACTCCTTCTCATGGTGTCCATGCTTTGTAATCTTCAAGATATAAGATTATGAGAATAGAATCCTTAATTAAAAATCCATATTTCCATGCATCATTGAATATTATTATATGCGTACATGTTTATTGATACATAGACTTTATATTATCATTAATGGATATCATGAATCACATTATTCAATGTATTGATGAAAACTATGATGAAATATGATTTCGATGAGGTAGGATATGTTTCATATGTCATGAGTGATATTGCATTAATGAATAATCCAAGGAATAATTTTTCCCTTTTATCCCTTGATAAAAGTTGATATCTATATCCCTTTTATGGGAATGTTACTTCCTATATAAATTAATGTCCATGGTGTTTGGTGGGTGAGTTCATTTCCAAAAATTCAAAAAAAAAATATTGAGCATATAGGTTGATTACACTGTCATGCAACTTTCTTTATTTGAGATATCATGATAAAGGGGTTATATTACACAATAAGCATTACTATGAGGTTGGATGTCATTGAGATGTTAACTTATGTATCTATGGAATCCTTGATGTGTTTTTAAACGATAACCTTGGAATTTAGGTGGTTATTAATAATTCTACTAAGAGAGATGCCTATAGGGTCACATACTAAATGTATCTTGAATCTTAGTTAAATTTTAGTATTGAATTTAAAAAATTAGAATAAATATTATTTATTTCGGTTTGGAGGATTGTAATGATTTAATCACAAGTTATTCGAATGAATAAGTGAGTTAAATAGTAATTATAAATATTTATTTTTATGTTTTGAAAATTTAATATTTATCATATATATCATAGAATAATGTAGGGACATTTATTTATTAAACATTAATCATTCAAGGATTGGAAACTATTGACATGGTAAAGTGGGCCCAGCTTAATGGTTTGATTGGAAATGGTGAAAATGATATTTATTTATATTCTTAAGGTGTATTTCATGACAAGATATTAGTAATAATATTATTATTAATTAAAATGGGTTCAACTAAGAATATTAAAGTTTTAAAGTGGCTTGTGTGTGATTTTAAGACCCAAAACCTACCAAATAATTATAAAACTCTCCCAAATCACTTTTAGTGTGCATAATAGATAGATAGAGACTCTATCAAGACCTAGAGAGAGAGATCTAGATATCTTGATTGCACTCTCTCTTACACCTTTCTCAAGCAATCAAGATAACATTAAGAGTTTTTCCACCTTCGAGAAGAATTCTATTATGATCACCCATGAATAACAAAAGTGATCAGGATCAATTGTGTTGGCCCTAGGAGATTCTATCGAGAAATTTATAAATTTTGATGCATGTGTTGATCACTTATAAAGGGATTCGGTAATCATATCTTATAGCACAGTGATGGGATGACGATATCTATTAAACTAATTCATCAATAAAAAACAGAATTAGAAGTTGAGTTATTCTATATATTCTCATAAATTAATTATAATTTACATGTTAGGATCCCCCTATTCTCATTGTGGTGTTTTACTCTAGTTAAGTATTATATAGTTTTATTTACATGAAATTTTAATCATGTGCTGAAATGATTACACATAAATTAATACTAAAAGATGAGTTGGTCAGACCACCAATGATGCTTTGACTGTTCCTAAAACCAACAATTTGGGTCAGAGGGGACACATATTTAATTTATTATTATTTATTATTCATTGATTGTTTGCATGTGTTTGTGTTTTCTTTTAATTATAGTGATTCATTTTAATATCTAGTAATCATCATCTATTTATTTATTCATTCTTACTAACATAACAAATAATTAGTTAACTTTAATAAACAAAGAATCATTCAAAGAATACCATCTAAAGGTGCCAAAGGCTCTTCCTGGACAAAACAAAAGTAGATGGAATGTATGGAATGTACTTATTACATAAATTCCATGTATTTTTTCATGTTTTGTTCTCACAATAAATGTTGAAAGTTTCTTGGTAGTCGGATCTAAGATCTGATAAAAACAGATCAGTGTGTAGATCTAGAAAAACTGGTACATGCCTTAAAGAACTGCACATCATGTAACCATTGTACACAACATGCAGTCCTATGTTTTTCACAGCCGAGAACACAGGGTGTCCCAGCATGCCATGTATCGAACACATGACATGGAGACTGATTATTTTTTAATTAAAAGGAAACACATTGTCTCTAACAAGTTCACTCAATATACCTTGAACTCGTATGTGGAAAGAAACATGCCCAGTCCCAAGGAATTTGTTTTAGACATAGGTAGAAGATAGTACATGTTTTTTACTTGAGTACATGCCATTTAAACTACTAAAAATAATGTGTGTCCTATTTTTCATTGATAAATATTAAATATATAACAAAACCTATTCACATGTTTTCTATGTTTCATTTATTTGAAAAAGTACATGACATGATACAGGATTGATAATTATATATTAAATATATTCTAACTTAAAATTTTGGATAAGCACACGAAGTTTCCTCAAAGTAAACTTGTATGATTTATTAATTTTAAATGAAATTAATTTAGTTTATAATTATAGATGATGATGGTGGGATAAGGATTATTGTATTTAATTATGATAAATTGAATTAATCGTATTAATTCATGGTGCATTATCTTGATTAAATAATAAACAAAAGTAATTGATAAAAAAATTATAAATGTTTGTGCAATGATTAATATATGGATGATAAAGATATTATACCACCCCTTTGTATGTGATTAGTTTATTTTAATTTATTTTTTCTAAATTAAAATTATGGTGTAATTTTCATCCCCTTCCCCTTATTATGTAAGGTCTTACATGCTTGTTGGTTCTTTTAAGTAAATCCCTTTTTCCAATCTGTTTGATCCCCTCACCTGTGTGTGAGTAAAAGCTAATGTAAGGATGGAAATATCATGTGAGAGGATATATTTAGAGTCAAGGAGTCGAGGTGAAAATAAATTTAGGTAATACATGGGATCTAGGTAGGAATGTTGAAACATGATCCAAGGTATGGTTACCCTAGGATCGAGGGTTAGTTTATCATCTACAAGACAAACTAACCATTATAGAATTTCATGATCATGGCACTTATATTTTATTCCTATAAGTTTCATGGTTAGTTATTCATGTATGTCGATGTTATGTTAACACACAAAAAATGAATTAACAAACATTCATGATGGAATAATATATAACTAGATTATGTGTGAATGTTTTATCAAACAAGGTTAATCACTTAAGTAAAATTCACTTAATACTTTTTTAATATCTAGGGGAAACACCCTTTTTATTAATGAAATAAACCATTTTCTTAATACATTTTAGAGGTGACCCTTATATGAACTTAAGTACCAATGTATTGAATTCCCATTATAATTTGATGGATCGATGGCCCTATGACCCTAATGCACAATAAAAGTAGCCAAAAATTCACATCATGATCCCAGTATTCTCATTGTGATACCCCCTTACCATCATTAATTTCATTTCATGAAACCACCATGAAGAAATTTACTAGAACACTTATTTAACCCATGAATGTATAGAGGTTCAAATGATAGGTTCCATTACACCCATCACTTTTTAAAGAAACCCACCTAGCAGTGCCTACAAGTATCCATTCCATGCTACCTACTAAAATGTATCACTTAGCCTATCTGGTCATCACTATTAAAATGATGTGTTTCCCCTATAGTAAGAACTATCATGTTTTGTAGCCATTTTTTATTTAATAGAAGATCACACCTTTTCCCCAAGTTCTTATAGGGTCAGATGATAGGTTCCACCACACCTATCGCTCTTTCAAGCATCCCACCTAGTGATGTCACCTGAAGACAGGCTTGAATACCTATCAAATGTGCGAAACCGATAAACAGGTCACTTTGCATCACCTGATACTCTATGGTGGCTTAGAGGCCTTATGTCCAGAACAAATAGTGTATCGATGGCCCAATGGCCCAAAGGCCCTATAACCTAAAGGCCCTATGGCCCAAAGTTCCAATTAGGTGGCATGTAGGCCCAAATTGGGTTAAAAATTATTCTACTATAGTAACTACTATAGTAACATAGAAAACCACCCCATGCCCATAAATCCACTTAATGTTAAAAAGGCATGTGAAAATATAAAAATAGGATTTACGCATAAGGATCTTTCAACTAAATTACTATGTCAGTATAGGATTCCACTACTTAAGTAATAAACAAACTCATAGTTTAAAGTGATTGACCAACCCAAGTTGGGGTGATTCCAATTATCATAGAACTCTTAAATTGATGTCTTTAGTTTACTTGACATGGTTTTTATAAAGGGTTTACTTCCTAAGAAGTACTTGGTGTAACTAAGTGGAAAGTGTTAAGGAAATATTTAAAACAATATTTTAATATTTGGGATTCCAATCAACATATTAGGGAACTGTCAGTTAATGTAATTTGAATGGTACACCTACCTAAAAGAACTCAAATAACGTTTTAGGTAAAAGGATAGGTTATGAGAAGGATAATATGGATCCTTTCCACTTGAATATATATGATAAAAAATATTATGAAATTGAAGTTGAGGGCTATTGGGTTTTGAAAAATAGTGCGAAATTAATAGATTTTAATTAATTTTTAAATTTATTAATATGTTTCATAATAAAAGTAAAGTACAAATGATATGGGATTAATGTGTATAAATGGAAAATAAAATGACTTCGACAATATAATTGTTATCCATACTAGGGAAGGATTATCTTCTCAATAGCATGAATTTCTAGTAATGGTATAATCACTTACGTGTTATACAATACATTGATCCAAAATTATACATACTAGAAGCCCCACTTATTTAGTTCCTTTCCAAATAGACTAGTGAAAACGAAAAATATTTCTATGTAAAACAAGTGGATGACCAAATTATAACCAATGGTTCATGTTATCCTCTATGTACAATGTGATTTTAAAATAATATGAGGATATGAATGTGTATATAATTATTTGTCACCATTAGGATCACTATCAGGAAAATGTGAGATCAAAGATATATTAAATCTCCAATGCACTATTCATGTGAAATCTTTGAGATTAGAAAACATCTAGGCCACATGCAGTCAATATGATTAGCCACATTGATCACCTAGACATCTTGGGTTTTAATATCCCTCTTGAGATTTACCCAGATCTCTTCAATCCTCACTACGCAAAAACTTCTCCAGTTTCATTGTGAATTAAAATATGTGAAATATTAAGGAGAGACTTTTTGAAAATATTACTCTTATTAAGTTGATAAATACATGGGTTTTAAAAATCAACTTTCTTTCTGATAAATAAGAAGTGGGTGGATAATTAAAAGGGGCCAAAGACTCATCCCAAGTCTAAGTCTCTAGAGCATCATCTTTCTATGAAGAAAAAGATCTATAAGTAAGGAAAGGAATAAGATGTGGTATGTTTTTCATGTAGAAATCTTGTCCACTGTAAATGGAATTTCACACATACAATGAATAAAGGGGAATATTAAGCTTCATTTTTTAAGTGTAATATTTTCATATCTGAAAGTTAGTTATTAGATAATACATGTGGTTCTCACATTTTTATCCAAATACAAGAACCAAGTATACTTCTTGAGATTAGGTTGATACATGGGATATTAATGAAGAAAATATGGTTTATCTATCCATTAGATACTATTATATCACATTATTGAAAATATTTATTTTGGTTTTAAAGAAATTTCATTATGTTCCCTGTGTTACCAAAAACATTATTTCTTTTTCTTATTTAGAACTGAATGGATTTATTTTCAGCTTTAGAAAAAAGGGTTGCTACTTTTATAAGGACAACATATTATATGTAAAAATATGTTTTCATAATTTTTTTATGAATTAAATTATCCAAACTAGATATCGATAATTGATACTGAAAAAAATAAACTCAACACATTTGACACCCAGTTATGGAATCACCATTTTGGTCATATGAACGAGAAGTGTTTGACAAAAATCCATAAAGATGGATACTTAGAATCTTTTGATCTTTAGTCACTTGAAATATTTCATTCTTTTTTATTGGGTAAGATGACTAAAAAATCATTTTGTGTTCAAGGTTAAAGGGACCGGGATCTTATAGAATTAGTATACACTGATGTGTGTGGAAATTCTCAAGTAGAAGCAGTAGATGGATTATCATAATTTATTACTTTTACTAATGACTTGAGTATATATGATCATATATACTGGATGAGATATAGGTCTATAACATCTTATAATTGTATTGAATTACTCCAAAACCTCTCTTTTGATCATGCTTTGGTTGGGTCTCATTTAGGGGTGTTTCTGGTGAAATTTCAAACAATCTCATAGGCTCTTGGGTTGTGCTTGGTTGGCACATGGTTTTCCCAAAATATTAACCCTACTAGTGAAAACAGTATAAACCCAGGATTTAGAGGTTTCCATGGTTAGTGAAAAGTTTCTCAAACTGTGTTCCCGCCAATGAGAAATTGTGCAACCCCATAGAAGGGATGTGTGGTTAGGTCACATAGTTTGGAAAATTATGTGGAACTTCCTTGCTTACTGTGTTCAGAGGGTTTTAATTATTATAAAAATTAATAAAACAACTCTGATAACCCTATTTTGAACCCCCTATCTACCCTAAATTAGTCTATTACATTTTCCAAGGTTGATAGGGATCTCATGGACCCATTTTGGCTCCTTTAAACCCTCTCTAAGGTGGATCAAAGCTAGGGGTCATTGTTCGATACTTTCCTGGAAAAATTTATTTTCTCATTCCTTCTCTCCCACTCTCTTTTCCCATCATCTTTAAGGTTTTTTAGATCTATATGTGATTAGAGGATCTAATCCTCACTGTTTTAGATATTTAATCTATATTTGATTATCGTATCTCTATTGAATACATTCTTCATTGGAGTTTCTTGTTCTGGGAGTTATGTTATGTGATCTCATGATATATAGTAGGTGATTCCATTTATTATTGGCCAATTTATTTAACCATAAATTGATTGATTTAAATTAAATTTCTAAATTTAAATTAAATTTATTTAAATTAAGTTGTGAAAAAACCCATTTTTTGTGGATTGATATTTGAATTCCCTCTGGCATGAGATTTGGGGAAAACCCCCTATTCCATTGAATTGGGGTATGAATTTGGAAATTGGATGAAAATTGTGAAATTAAATTGTGAAATTGATTTCAAATTTGTATTTGAGAAAAATGGCTTAATTGTTTTTATAATAACCCATTGGTTTTGTCCCGTAAAAGGAAAAAATTGGTTAAAAACCCTTTTTAATTTTTAAATGGAACTTAGAATATTGAAATGGGGAAAAGTGGGATAATTTTATTATGATTGGTTTTGAAATAAATGGGTAATTTTTTATTGTTGTTTGAGAACATGGAATCCTAGGTAGTTGGTGAGTTATTTGGTACAACACTCTATTGATGCTTTACAACTCTAAAAAAACATATGCAATAAGTCAAATATCTTATGGGATGGTGACGATTCCTCCTTGACCATTGTATAAGGCATGTGTGTACAAAAATTATTGTTATCACCTATTTGAGTGTGTGAGGATCCCTTAACTTGGAATTATCATACCTCTTGGAATATGACCATTTTCTCCTTTGGGATTATTTTGATATATATATTCAATTATTTTTAAACTATTTTACACATTTTGTATGAAATAATATAGTTTTTTTAAATAAAATGTTTATTAATCCATTGTTTGAAATATTTCCATAAATTGAAATGTAAAGAATTATTTGTTTTAAATATTATTTTTGGTACCTCCATGCCAATTTATTTAAAATTTAAAGCATTATTTGGTTAATTAATTTGGTGTCTTATTTTTAAATATTTAGTGAGACCCTACTAGGATTTTATCTCACACCCTACCTGTGCCTTCGGGCATTTGTATATTTCTTCCTTCTAGGTTCGAGAAAGGGGAAAGCACCACTTAGAGGTGGTGGTTGTTTTGATCAGTGGTCATTGAACTAGTTTTTTCATTGGTGCTTGGGTTTTTTTGTCCAATTTTATGGTACTTTGATGGTGTAATTCAGGTTTTTTATACCTGTTTTACTCTAGTACATGTTATCCCTATGGAGTTTTATTTTGTTCATACAAACTTGTAACTATTTCTTTTATTGTGTTTGTGGAAAATTCATTGACACTTACATATTGTTTGATGTCATGTGCTAGTCACCAACCCATAGTGATTGGGAATTCCCTTTAGGATATTTTGGGATCAGTTTGGTTATCAGGGTACCAGGGTATCTGTGTCAGTTCATGACAAAGTGGTATCAAAGGTTTCAGTTAAGAATCTTACCTTGATTTCAATCTGTAGTTGTGAAATTGTATAAGGACTTAGGAGGTGGTTTCAATTGAGTTCATAGAAATCTCTAACCACAATGATCCTTAAGTCACTATGGGTGGTTTGAGAGAAACATAATGGGGATTAGTTCTAGTATTCTCCCTAATTTTGACATATATATATTGAAATCCAAAATCTTGTTTATCTATCTATTGGCATTAATTTTCCCTTTTTCTCTTATTTGAGTATTGATCTGAGTATCCTTTTTGATGTATTTAATTTTTTCTACTAATGTTGTGTAGCATCATTCCTATGAGAAGATGTTTGAATCGGATCTCGAAGAAAGATTTTGATTAACCACGGCGAGAAAAACCTCTCGTGGGAAAAAATATTCTTAAAGCTATTGTTTGTGGTATCCAAGCTCCAGGACAAGCACCTACACTCATTCTCATCCAATCTCTAGCTATCAAACCATATAGGAATGACTTTAGGATTCATACTTAATATCTCCTTCTCCATAAGAAATTGGAATTCCATGGCTCAAAAGATCATAAAAATCTTGGTGATTGGTTGAGGAGAATTGAGATTTTTTATGATTTCTTATAAAAATGCCTGATGAAATCATGGTGAAATGTTCCACCTTCAAGCTAGAGGTACATATAAGAAGATGGTGGGACACCATGGTGAAAAAAACCTCAAGAGTGGAAGGACATTAAATTTATTTTCACTGAACATTTATATCTTCAGTCGATGGTGTTAGCCAAGGATATAGAGTTTTTCAAACTCGAGTGGTCTGACAAGACCGTGACAGTATATGAAAATTGTTTTATTGATCTTTTGTAGTTTTCACCAGAGATTGTTTTGAATGAAAAGATTAAGAATCAATGGTTCGATATGGGACTTATATCTGATATTCTTTATCAAGTTTTCTTATTAAAGATGCATTCTTATACTGATTTTTCAGATAGATTTTTTTATGGTTGAGATGGACCAGGCTGGTAACTCAGGGTTGACATGAGTTAATTTTTCTCCCATTAGAAGTTTTGTGATTTCCCATAAAGGAAAGAAAAATTGTGTTGATTATCATGGTGTTTCTCGATAGTATAGTTTTTCTAGACCTCTTGCATAGTCTATAATATACCCTTTAATTTATTACCATTGTGGAAAGTCGGGGTACTCAAAATGGGTTTTCCCAGAGGCAACCAAAATATGTAGTTCCTGTGGACACTCAGGCCACTTTAAAATTTTATTTCATGTATATTCTACTCCCTATAGTTTTTTAATCAGATGCTTCAATTAAAAAGGTGTTATAGCCATAGGAAACTAGAACAAATATTCTTAATGCAATGGAAGAGTCTTAATATGAAGAAGATGTGGGTCCAAAAATTGTGAGAGTTACCATCACTATTTATTCATCTTTAGTGATTGATTTATTTGATACCAGTGCATCTCAGTCATTAATTTCGACTTGTGTTGTGAATCTGGGAAGTCTTATTATAATGATTTTATCTTATATGATGGATATTAGTACACCCCTTCGAACAAAGAGAGAGTAGAGTCATCATTTTCCTGCTTGTATTTTCTCATTATCAAATATTGAGCTTTCTTGGAATTTTCTATTTCTCGACATGAAACCACTTGACGTCATTTTTAGGATGGATTGGATCATTTCCCATAGATCCCAAATTGATTGTCATCTTCAACAGGTCTCCTTTACTATGCCTAAAGGTTGTGTCATATATTTCAAGGTGAATGGGACTAGAGTTTAGGTACAATTGATACATCATATCCATATTTAGGGAAAGTGATATTAATTTTTTCTTTTTACTTGGATTGAGATTCCTTGTGTGATGATCTCTCTCCAGTTATCATTAATTTTCCATATTTTTTTCCTTCCAACTTCCCTGTTTTTTCACTAGTAAGGAAGATAGAGTTTTCTATCAATTTAGTGTCTGGTACTCAACCAATATATATTCCTTCTTACCACATATAAATATATGAAATGAAAGATCTAAAGACTCATATGGATGTTATTTTAGAGAAAGGATTTATATGCCTGAGTTTATCACATTGGGTAGTACTGGTTCTCTTTGCTAAGAAATTTGATGGGTCACTTAGCCTCTGTATAGATTACTGAAAAATCAATCAGTTTATGGTAAATAAAAAGTATCTATTACCATAGATTGATGATATTTTTGACAAGTTGAAAGGGAAAAAGTGGTTCTTAAAGATTGATCATTGATCTGTCTATCATTAGTTAAGAATAGAATAATATAATATTCAAAAAACTATATGTCAATGCAGGTATGTCCATTATTATTACCATATCATGATATTTGGTCAACAAAAACTCTCCTACAGTCTTTATGGATTTAATGAACAATATTTTACATGAGTATCTTGATTATTTTGTGGTATTCTTCTTTGATGGAATCCTTGTTTACTATAAGTCTGAGGTGGATCATGTGCGTCATCGTAGAGTAGTTTAGGAAATTTTTATAAATCACTGACATCATTCCAGTCTATCAAAATGTGATCTCTGGATTCGTGAAGTAATTTTATTGATACATGTGGTGTTAGAAAGAGGTATTTAAGTTTCTACTAAAAAGGTAAAGGATGTTTTGACATGGTAACAACTAGAAAATGTTTTTGAGAGTTGGAGATTCTTGGGTTTAGCTGAATATTATCACTGATTTGTAAATGAATTCTCAAATTTGACTTCTATGATAATTTATCTAACTCAGAAGGGAGTGAATTTTTTTTTGGATGAGAAATGTCAGATTTATTATGTTGATCTGAAACATATTTTTAAAGCTTCACTAGTGTTGACTCTTGCAAAAGTTGGGAAGGGCTATGTGGTCTTTTGTGATGCATCATGTTCAGTTTTGGGATGTGTTCTTATATAGGGTGATCATGTCCTTGCCTATGGATCTCAACCACTTAGTCCACATGAGAAGAATTATCTAACCCATGACCTTGAACTCCAAGTTGTGACACATGCATATAAGAGTTGGTGGAATTACCTTTTCAAAGAAAGGTTTACCATATATTCCAACCATCAGAGCATGAGTTATATATTCTCTCAAAAAGATTTTAATCTCCATCAGATCCATTGAGTGGAATACCTGAAATATTTTTAAATTTTTCATTGTCTATAACCCGAGGAAAGGGAATGTCATTGTAGATGTTTTGAGTAGGAAACTTCTAACCCTTTCCATGAAATAATCGCCATAAGAGTGGAACTTGAGGGATATTTTTTCATAGTTTCATATTAGAGTTTCATAATCATTGGATGAGGGTTGTCATGGCCATTATTTAGCTATCCTTTGTTCTTCTTGAGACGATTCTTTAAGAAAAATAGATGTATGATGAGTTTCATAGAATTAGAGACTCTATTTATGGTAGGGATGTCGTTGCTGACTAGTTGTTATGCATAGAGGTAATTCTATGTAATCAAGATAATTTTTTTACAGCTAGTGGTAAGGGATTATTTTATGGGGGATTTACATAATTCCCAGTGGATAGTGCACCTAAAAACCACAAATATGTTCAATGACATGCAGTGATGATTCTGGTGGCCATGTAAGAGATGGGGCATTGCAGATTTTGTCTCTCATTTTTATACATGCCAACAGGTCAAGGTTTAAAACCATATACCTTTAGTTTTCCTTCATCCACTTTCAGTTCCAACATGAAAGTGGGATGATATCTCTATGAACTTTGTGGTCAGGTTTTCGTGTACCCAAAGAAAGAAGAATATGATATGGTTTGTGATCAATAGGATGACCGAATCATCTCACTTTATACCCATTTTTTATTTAACTAAATTTGAGGAGTTAGGAAATATCTATGTGAAAGATATTTTCCTTTTTCATGGAGTTCTATCAGCTATAATCTCTTATAGAGATCCTTATTTTACTTCTTACTTTTGGAGAGGACTTCAGAAAGTATTGGGTATTAGGTTCATTCGATCACAACATACCATCTACATTCAGATGTCTAGACAAAAATAGTTATATGAATTCTTAATTATTTGTTTCATTCCTATGTTATTGACTTTGGTGGAGATTGGGATGATCATTTAGGGTTGGATGATTTTTCTTATAATAACAGTTACTAGTCTGCAATCGGAATGGATCCTATTGAGGACTCGTATAACTGTTCATTTAAATATTCATTATGTTGGTCATAGATTGGTGAAATTTACTTGGTTGGACTGAGCTTGGTTCAAGATATGGTAGAAAATATTTAGTTTATTCATCAGTCAATATTGATAGTGAAGATCTGGTATAAGTAGTATGTTGATCGTTGTCATAGATAGTTGGAATATTCAGTTGGTTACCAGGTGTTCTTGAAATTTTCACCCTGTTTGGGACATTGATTTAATGGGAGGCAAGGGAAAATTTCTCCTTATTTTGTAGGAAATGTTGAGGTCATTGAGAAGGTGGTTAAAGTGGATTACCATTTATCACTTCCACCATAGTTAATATCGATACATAACATGTTTCATGTATCTCAGCTATGGAAGTATCTTTCTTATCGATCTCATGTTCTAAGATGGAGTGATCTTGAGGTTGACCCCAATTTATTCATGACTGGGCATCCAATTAGGATAGTTAATTCTGAAACCAAGGTACTTCATTATAGGATGATTCCTTTTTTTCAAGTGATGTAGCATCACAGTTTTGATACTCATGACACTTGGGTGATGGAAGAACTGATGAGAGAGTAGTGGCCTCATCTTTTTGACATTGCATCTTCTTAACAGACTTTCTAGGGATATAAATTTATATGGTGGGGAGGTTTTAATATTTAATTACTATATTTAGGTACTATTCAACACATCTTTTGATCATGCTTTTGTTGGATCTCATTTAGGGGTGATTTGGGTGAAATTTAAGAAATTTTGGAATGCTCTTAGACAGTGCATGGTTAGCGCACAATTTTCCCAAAATGTGCACCTTGCTAATGCAAACCATGAAAAACTAGGTAGTTGGGGTTTCCATGTTTGTAACATGGTTTTTCAAACCATTAACCCACCAAGTATAAATATTTCAACCCCACAGCAGGGGTGCATGGCTTACAAATCGTACATCCATGCCCAACTAACCATGTGTGCAAGTTTTAATTATTCTAAATATTCTAAAAAATTTCCCAAAACACTCTTTTGGACCATTGATCAACCCTAACTCATGATGTTTCATTTTCCAAGTTTTTTAGGGCTCTCAAGGACCCATTTTGGCTCCTATAAACCCTCTCCAAGTTAGATCAAAACTTGGAGATCATTGTTTGGTCCTTTCCTAGTTGGAATTAATTTCTTATTCCTTATCTCCCACCCTCTTATCCTATCCTACTTAGGGTTTGTTATATCTCTATATTATTGGAGGATATAAACACCATAGTTTTATATCTTTAATATAGGTTTGATAATTGTATATCTATTGTTGATGTTTTTCATTGGAGTTTCCCATTGCGGGTGTTGTGTTATGTGATCCTTTAATCTATGGTAGGTGGTTCTGTTTAGGATTGGCCAATTGATTTAACAATAAATTGTTTGATTTAAATTAAATTCCTTGGTTTTCATTAAATTTATTTTATTTAAATTTAGAAAAAAAACTATTATTTCAGGGATTATGATTTGAATTTTCTTTGGCATGAAATTTGGGGGAAACCTCCAATTCTATTGAATTGTGCTGTGATTGTGGAAATTTAATAAAAATTGTGAAATAAAATTATAAAATTGATTTAAAATTTATATTTGAGAAAAAATGGCTTAAACTATTTTGATTAGAACATATTATTTTTATCCAGAAAAGGAAATAATTTAATAAAACCCCATTTTGGTTTTTAAATGGAAATTAAAATTTTGAAATGGGAAAAAATGGGTTAATTTTATTTAGAATAGTTTTGAAATAAATTTCCCATTATTGATTGTTGTTTGAGAACATGAAAATATAGGTAGTTAGTGAGTTTTTTGGGATGAAACTCTATTAATGCTTTATAAATCTAATAAAACATATACCGTAGGTCACATATCTAATGGGATGGTGATGAGTCCTATTTAACCAGTGTCTGAGGGATGTGTGTACACATATCGTTGTGATCACCTATTCAAGTGTGTGGGGATCACTTAACATGTAACTATGTTACTTATTGGAAATGAACAAGTTTCTACTTTGTGATTATTTTGAAATATATATATATATTCCATTTTTGTAAACTATTTTTGGACATGATTGTGAATTTATATAAATTGTTTTATATAAAATGTTTATTAATCCATTTTTTGAAATATTTCCCTCAATTGAAATGTAAATAATGATTTGTTTTAAAAATAATTTTTTGTACCTCCATGTCTGTTTATTTGAAATTAAAATCACTATTTGGTTAATTAATGAGGCTTCTTATTATGGAATCCTTGGTGATACCCTACTGGTATTTTATCTCACACCATACCTATGACTTCAATCATTTGTAGATTTCCTCCTTCCAGGTTTGAGCAAGGGGAAATCACCACCTTAGAGGTGGTAGTTGTTGTTGATATCTGGTACTTAAGATGTTGTGTCTTTTGGGACATGGATTTTTTATCCAATTTTATGGTACATCGATGATCTAATTTGGGTTGTTTATACATATTTGACATATGGTACTTGTTCTCCCTATTGATTTTTCTTTTTTTCATACCTACTAATAACTCTTTCTTAATTTTTGTGGAAAATTCATTACCATTATCATTTTTTATGCCAGGTTCTAGTCACCAACCCATGCGAATCGAGAATGCCCTTCGGGTTATGTTGGGATCATCTCAGTTATTAGGGTACCAGGGTATCTGAGACAATTTGTTAAAAAGTCTAAATCCTTTGAAAAGTTAAAAGAGATAAATAATGAGTTTTGCATTCATATTCATAAGAAGATAAATAATATTTTTTAGATTTAGGTGATGAATATCTTAACAAATACCTTTTAAAATTTCTCTGATTATATGGAATTTTATCTCAACTCACTCTATCATATACACCATAGTGAAATGTTATTATTGAAAGGTCGAGTTATACCTTGTTGGACATGGTAAGGTTAATGATGATTCTCACAATCCTTCCATTATCCTTTTGGGGATATAAATTATATATTTCACCATACTTACTAAATTGAGTACCAACTAAAGCGTAAAATGGTACTCCCTTTGAGTTGTGGGGTGAAACAAACCATAGTTTATCACATGTTCATGTATGTGGTTATGAGGTGTTTTTAATGGGTAGATCAAGAAAAAAACTAGAACCTTAATGAAAGAATGTATCTTTATAATTTATCCAAAGGAAAAAAGGGATATTATACATATAACCCTTCATAAAAGAATGTTAATGTCATTAAACATGTCTAATTTATTGAGAGGGAGCATATCCTTAAGCAGGATAATGGGATAAGGATTTACTTTGATGGATTTGATGCTCAAGATATAAAACATTTGGTATAAGAACTAATTCCATAGTTCCCCAGGGAAGAATTTATTCCTGAAATACAAGTATTTTGTTGGAGTGAAAGAGAGGTAAGAGAACCTAAGAGGTATGGTTTTCATGTCATGGATGATGGTTACTCATTATTAGTTGACAATAACTACCCTATCTCTGAAAAGAAGGTACTATAGCTCTAAAATTCTATAAGGTGGAAAGAATACATGAATTCTAATATATATTCCATGTATCAAAACCATTTAGGGTTCTGATCGATCTAGTAGATGATGTAAACTTGATGGGTACAAATGGGTATTCAAGATAAAGTCAAACATAGAAGGTAATGTAACTACCTATAAAACATGACTAGTGGCTAACAGTTTTAGAAAAACACAAGGAATTGGTTATAATGAAAACTCTTCACCAGTTTCCTTTTTTAAATCCACCAAAATGTTTCTTACCATGACTATGAGACTTGGAAATGGATGTCAAAACTGATTTTCTTAATGGGAACCATCAAGAGGATGTGTAAATGACACAAAAATAAGGTTTTTAGGCTCAAGGAAATTAAAAAGGTTATTAAATCTATAGAGATAAACACATGGATTAAATAAAGATTCCATTTCATTGAGAATTTTATTAAATTATTCAACAAATGAATTTTGTTTCATTAATAATGAATGTGATCCATATGTTTATAAGAGGTTTAGTGGGAGTAAAGTTGTTTTCATAGTTGTATATATTGGTGATATATTACTAATTTAAATACTGCCATGACTTAGGTCTATTTTATATTTCTATAATAATATTTTCATAAATTGGATAGATATTAGTAATTTAAAACATCATATCATACTTATAATAGGTTAAGGTATAGTTGAGAAAGCGCTTCTCTATGAAGGAATTAGGTGAAACAACCTACATTATACTGATCAAGATCATGCATGATACATCCAAGAGACTACATGGACTATGTCAAGCTATATGCATTAACCAAATATTGAAGAGTTTACTATGGATCAATCCAAGAAGGGATTTGTTCCCATGTCACGTGGTATATATATTTCAATGAAAATGTATCCTCATACATAAGAGGAAAGAGAGAGAATAAGTAAGATCACATACGCTTCTATGATGTGATCTATCATGTATACCATATTATATATGAGGATTAATGTTTCCTATGATTTATGAATAGTAGGTAGATATCAAGATGATTCAGGTGAACAACATTGGACTCTTATCAAGGTTATCCTTAAGTATCTAAGGAGAACTATGGATACATTCCTGGTGTATGGAGAATATGGAGAGATAGTAATTATTGGTTATATATATTCTAGTTTCTAGATAGATAATAATGATATGAAGTTTCAATATAGATATATATTTTATCGAAACAGAGCAGTTGTGAGCTGGAAGAGTTCGAAGAAGCTAGTATTTGTCGACTCTATAGTAGATTATGAGTATATTATGTCTTCTAATGCATACAAGGAAAGATTTTGGATTCAAAAATTTATCCAAGAGCTTTATTTGGTTTCTATAATTAAATACACTAACATTTAACTATGATAACATTTCATCTATGTCTCTATCCAAACAACCAAGGTCACACTAAAGGATAAAGCACATAATTTGGATGTTTCATTTCTTGTGGGAATTTTCTCAATGATTTGAATTTTAGGTGAGAAGTTTACCAAAAGAGAAACCTTTGGTGAACCCCTTGACCAAGTTTTTATCTCAAAAAATTAATCTGTATCATGTGATAACTATTAGACTAAAAGTTGTTCTCATTTGGATCTAGTGAAAGTATAGATCTGTTGGATTTGGTTACCTAGAACTGGCTTTTTTAGTACCTGATTATATGTTTTTCATCATTAATAAATTTTCTTATAGTATCATGATTATTCATTTTCATGAATCATGTATAATATAATTTCCTAAGAATATTTGTCAGACTAAATGGTTATTGATGTTTTCCACAATTCTGAGACCCTAGAAGGTTCCACGATAGTATTCTTCAATATTTTTCTATAGCCAGATGATATTGACTAATTGGGAACATAAAACACAGTCCATTAGGGATAAGAGAGTTTTAAGGGATTGAGACACCTTATAATGGTGTTCTCTATAGGTATTCTATATGACAAGATATTTTTAAAATATACCTAATAATATGAAATCCACATTTCCACATGTCATTGGATGTTCCTATATACAAACATCATTATAGATCCTTAGAACTAAGATTTTCATTAATGGATATCATGACTCACATGATTCAATGTATTGATGAAAACCATTATGAAATATGATTTTAGTGAGTTCTAATATGTTGGGTAGGTCATGAGTGATATTTTATTAATGGATAATGTAAGAAATGATTTATCCCATCTGTCCCTTGAAGAAAGTTGATATCTCATGCCCTCTGATGGGTGTAGAACTGTCTAGATAAATCAATGGGATTGGTGTTTATTAGGATATTTAATTTTCATAAATTCAAACAAATGGACATGGAGTATATAGGTATATATAACTGGCATGAAAGTTTCTTGATTTGAGATATTGTGATATAGGTATTATATTACATGGTAAGAGTTCATAGGAGGTTTATCATTATTACGATGTTAACTTCTTTCTCTATGGAATACTTGGAATTTTTCTAGACATTAACCTTGGAATTTATGTTGTTAATATTAATTCCACTATTAAATAATACAAGAAGTTCATTGATTGATTCCACATTCTTTGAAAACATGGAGTAAATAAAGTAATGCATATAACCAGAATCAAACAATGTACTTTATAGATTTTAAAGGACAATGATAGTACCTTCCACCACATCATTTGGAGTTTCAAATTCATCAGTCATGATATAAATATCATGACCTTTATCCCTTAGCCTATGTTGAGGTTGAAGGTGATTCCCCTCCACTCCCTTTATATTTGGATAATGATTGGGAAATTTCCCAAGATTTCCACACTTATAGCATTGGACTTTGGGTTGGGAATGCACAATATTCCCTTTATCATTTGTGTTGAGAAGCTAAGGATTCACCTCACTATGATAGTTATGATCAATATGTTCATATCTTCCACACTTTTAACATTTCCCACACCCAAGAAAATAGTTCCCCAAATGCTTCTTCCCACATTTTCTTCATGTAGAAATATGAACTTTATTTCCTTCTCTTCTATGATCAAAGCTCCTCCACAAGTTTAGATCAAAAAATATATATGTTTAATTAGATTTATGGGACCACTGTGTCTCTCCAAACTCCAGCTCAACCTTCATAACACACCTCATGATCTCTTCATATATTTCATAGTCTTAGTTGGATAGATTCTCCCATATATGGGGTCTTAGACCACTGAATAATAAATAAAATTTCCCATTGGGATCCATGAAAAATCTAGAGGTGTAGCAATAATGTCTTGTAAATTTCATCTCATAAATTCCCATAGATTCATTTTCCATATTCTTTAACTCTAGGAAATCCTTCTATATTTTCATTTGCTTCGAATGAGGGAAATATTTTTTTGAAAAAGGTTCCCCTAAACTCTTCCCACTCTATAGCTTCAGTATACCTTATTGGATTTGTGTTTTTAATTAGTGTCCACCACTGATCCTTTTCTCCCTCTAAGCGATATATATCCAGGGTTACTTTCTCTTGTTTTTAAAAACAGAGTATAGAAAAGAACTTTTCAATAGTTCTTATCCATTTTTTAACAATAAATGGGTAGGTATATCCACTGAAAGAAGGTGTTCATTGACACATAAAGGACTCAATAAAAACTTATTCCATTCAATTTAAATCTAGTATCTTAGTTTGATTTAATTTATTTCTCATGACTTGAGTTTTCTGATTCATCATTCCCATGAAGTTTTCCATTTTGACTTCCATCGGAGGTCTATTGGCACATGGTCTGTTATGCTCACCGTTTACAAGGTTCCTCCTATTTACTACCATTTTACAAAAGAAGAAAACCTTAGTGAGAAATGTGTTTATTTTAACAATCATATAATTATAAAGTAATTTTACATCTTAAAATATCATGGTAAAATATTTCATTCTATAACATCAGTAACATTTTATATAAATCCTTCATAATTGTTGATAAAAATCTTGGGATTAACTGAACAAATCCCTCGAAAGTGTCAAACCATGTGCCTAGTAAGGCTCGTTTTCATGTAGTAGGTTATGCTAAGTTTTTCCTAACATTCCTTATTGGAGTTGTTATCCCTAGGTATATTTGTACCAAAACCACATCCAATTATTCATATTCAAACAGGGATTTCTTTTCTCAGAAACTACTTATATAATAATTTACCAATATACCAACATGTTTTCCTATATTTTACATTTCTATAGGGTTCTTCCTAATGTTTTTGAAGCCTAATTTATAAGAAAAACTAAACATTCCTTTGATACCAACTATGGTATCTTGCCTTTTTATTACAAGAACTTTTCTTTACATTATACAAAATAGAGGATCTTTTAAAGTTTAGTTTCTTAAAAAAGGTACATAATACATGAAATATTAAAACATTATTCTAAGACAATTTAAATTATTCATCATAGGTTCATCATTAGTAAATTTATTTCTTCTCATAACTTGTATACATATATAAAAATAATGGGTGAGCATAAGGCCTGGTAAGGGAAAGCAAGATACACAATTTTCATGTGTGCTTGAGGAAAATAAATAAGAACATGAAGAATTTCATTATGGAATGAAAATTAGAACATGAGGGATATCATAAATAAAATAAAATGAATAATAACTTTCAAATGTGGCTACAAAAGTTATTTAATACATTCATAAGCATGTCACCAAGGTTTTTCACTGAGGTGTCATAAAATTTATAAAGGTTATTTACCGAGGTATTGTAAAACATGTCATATCTAGAGATTAAATTATTTATCTAATGAATTGGAGAACTATAATAGTGAAACATTAATAATTATTAATTAATTTTATCCACTTATATCATAATAAAACATTTCATAAATAACATGTGGAGAATAAAATAAATGAGTTTCATATAGAAATTAGGGAGTTTTAAATAGTGTACAAAGATAGGATATTTATGTTATTTATAACCCATAGAAAGAGAATGTGTGTTTTATGTTTCCCAATACCATAATAAAATAAATTATTTTTATATCTTGGTGAATACCCCTAAAAAAGGATGAGGTTTGGGTATTCACATAAATAAAATAAAAGGGAATTTCTTGAGGGGAAGAGGTAAATTTTGAGAAGTAAAATCAATAGCATAATGGATATAAAATATGGTTTTAGAAAAGTGAAAAAAGAGAGGGTAAAGTGGTATAACATTGATAAAATATAATTTGATATTAAGGGATTTTATAAAATGGAAAATAGAGAGTTACCCTAACTTTCAGAAGACATGCACAAAAATAAGTTCTTGAAATGAGGAGAAAAGATGGAAATTTCCCTTACCTTGAAAAGAAACTCCTAAAACGTACGGATTGGGACCTTGGGGGATTTAGGAAACCTTGGGAGGAATCCTTGGGTGGTAAAACTATAAAATTATCATGGATAACGAATTTTCAGTGAAATTAAATGATGTAAATGGTGGTTATTTATAGAAAATGTGGAGGATTTGTTTACTAATTTCTAAATAAAGTCCTTGGACACCTAGGTAGTAGTAAATGAAAAACCATGGGATTTCCCATAGTACTTAACACTAGGGAAAAATATTATGTAAATTTAATAAATAAAAGTAAACCAGAATATTATATTAATTATTTTGGAAAGAAAATAAAATGTTTCATAAAATATCATTTTTAAACTTAAATTTTACATTTTAGAATTTCGAAAAAAAATTATATATTTGAAAATTGATTAAAATATATTAAAATAATTGATATTTATAAAATAAACTGTTTTCATGGATTGTGGTTAATTAATTATTACATTATTATGATATAATTTTGATTTCATTAATGACAATGAAAAACTCAAACCGTGTTTTTACTATTCAATGAAAAACAAAATATTTTAGAAAATTCTCATAAATTCACCCTAAATTAATTTCGACATTATGATTTCAAAAATGATGTTTATTTTATCATAATAATTATCTAAGTATGAGATATTTAAATTTTAAATACAAAAATCCTTATTTATTAAAAATAATATATGATTGGAAATGCCTAGTAAAATTCTAGAGCTTAAAAATTCTTAAGGATATAATCAAATTATTTCATAATTTATATTTACATAAGATTTTTTTACTTTTTATTTAATTAAAATAAATATTATTTGTAATATACTAGTTTGTTATAAATTTTTATTTCTTTTCTGAAATGTAAAATTTTTGTTTGAAAACCCAATTTATCAAATTTCATCCCAATTTTATTATATAAAAATTAATCTTAAAATGAAATTGAGAGAAAAAATTTATTTATATAATGTAGTTACACTTTAAGTTACTAAGTTCTTAAAACATAACCTATTATAAAACTTTCATATATCCTAAGGGAAACGTGTGAGATATTGATAGATTCATGGGGCGCTTCAGATAACATCACCCAAGTGGTAATTTCCACCAACTTGAACTTATCCCATAGGAAATTTCATTTAGGATTCACTTATTAAAGCTCAGCTTGGGATTTTTCAAGAGAGAAGCCCAGTGATGCTACTACCCTCTGAAGTTCTAACAAATGGTCTTCGTACAACACGACTTTACTCGTTGAGGCCATTGTTTCTCCTTATGAATTAATTTTTCTTTGTGATTTATACTAATAAATACTAATTATAACATTAAATTTATTATTGAGAGTATATTTTACAAAGGTCATATTTACCAATGGTCATAATTGACCAACTATCAAATAACATTCAATACCAGATGGTTTCATTTCAAATTATACTCACTTCAATATTAAAGAGATATAGTTTTGATGAGTATAAAATAAAATAATAGACATTTTCTCAGGAAACAAATATCATTCAAAAAGTTTGTGTCATTGAATAAAATATATTTATTAAATGTAGTTATATTTTTTTCTTGAATATTTATATTTCTTATTATTATAATTCCATGGCGTTGAGGTGTTATTAGATCAGAAAAATCATGTTTAATAACCTCATTTGAGAGAAAAGAATTAAATTATTGATTCTAAAACTCTCCTCCACGATCACTTCTCAATTAAATTATTTTTTAGTCCTTTTCATTTTGTAGAGAATTCAAAAAACACAATAACTATAAAATATTAACTTTTAAACTTTAAAAATTAAGCCCTAGTAAATATAGAAAAATCACCAATTAATGTAAATAAAAATAATATACCATCCAATCTTGTTACTCTAGAGGGTCCAAAAAAATCCATGTGGTTAAGTTATAAAGGTTTAGATTTTGAAATCTTATTAATTAGTGTGAAAAATTACTTATGAAATTTTCTAATTTGGCATGCATCACAAAGTCTATTATCATTAAGCTTAATACTAGGTAGATATGAAAACAAATTATTCTTAGATAAATTAGATATGTAAAATATATTATAATCAACTAGTCTCCTATTCCATTTCTAGGATTCACTTATTTCATCACTTAAATAGTTCATTTTCTATTCACACAAGGAACTTAGGTCCAAAATATAAACATTTTTAGTTCTATGTGCTCTAAACTTAAGCAGATTATCTCTAGAGATAGAATAAGAATTATCAGAAAAATTAATAAAAAAATCCACCATCACATAGTTGAGAGACACTTATTATATTCGGTTTCAAACCTTAAACATATAGAACCTTATTAATTAGGATATATTTTGGGTGTCAAAATAACCAAATACAAGGATATTTCCTTTAGTATTGTCACAAAAGGTAACTAAACCTCCATCGAATTTTAATAGTTTATGGAAATTGATAAAGTATCCACTCATATTACTTGAACAACCATTGTCCATATAGCATATTTCATTTCTATTCCTATAGATTTTCACCTATAAAAATATCAAATAAAAACTTCTTTTACTACCTAAATTATCTTGGTTATGACTATGTCAGCGAATAAATATCATTAAAACCGGATCTATTTTACATTGCATGTCACACCTTAATTTTCTACTTCCGTCCTTTGTTTCAAAACCACTTTTGGTTCTTGGTTTTATCTTGGTCTCTGGGTATTCAGGGATTAGATTTTGGTCTCTCCTATGTTCTTGATCTATGATCTTGGTCTTGGAGGTATTGGATGGTAACTGACATCCTCTTTTGTCGAAGTTATGGTATGAGGTTTGGGTGTTTTGGAGTAGGATTTGTGACTCTCCTAGTGGAACCACTTGTGGGGTAAGTTGTTGGCGTGGTTAATACCCTTAAGTTGGATGAGTCTTGGGGTGGAAAGGTGGTTTTATTTTGGGAATTATTTCCCCTATACTTGGACTATCTTCCACCCTAGTTATCCCTCTTGGACCCCCCTAAAATTGAGGGAGTTTGGAAACTTTTTGAGTGGACGGAAGGGGGTGCGCAGTTTGGGCGCACGGTTTTCTAAACCTTGAAAGTAAACCATGCGGACTTGTCCAGGTTATAAAAAATGTATTCAATTTACAATTTTCCCCTCCTAGGATTTAGTAAAACTCACCCCTTTCTTCCCCCATTCTACCATTTCAACCATGGAATCCTCCCAAGCTCCCCAAACCTCCCTTAGAACTCATTTTTTGAATGGGTCTTTGATGGGGAAACTTAAAGTTCTCTTCATTTAAGTGCTTATAGCTTTGATCTCTCTCCCTTATTTAGGGTTTCTTCCCATATCCTTGAGGTTTCTCTTGTTCAGTAACTAGTGATTCTTACCTAGGATTTTTCTTTGATTTTCTTGGTCTAATATTGGGGTTTTAGGTTGTATTTCACCTCCTTGTGGTTCATCTATTGTGAGGTTGGATTTTCACACAAAGATTTAAGGGTTTTAACATTTTTGGTAGGTGATTCCATGGGTAATCAATTATAGATGTGTTATAATTCTGAATTTCTATTTTTAGCACACTTATTATTCATTATTCTTTCTGAGAAATCTATTTTTTGGGACATTTGTTAGGACAATAAATTTTAGGTACCCATTTTGTGCTAAATTGTGTGTTTTACATGTTTATTTAATATTGTACCATTTGGGTTTGTTTTATAAATCATGTCATGGGTTTATAGAAATTCTTTGGGTACTAAAAGTTATTTTTTGATGAATATGGGTATTCTCATGATGTTCAAAATGGGATTTTAAAAGGTATTTTGGTAAATTGGGTACTGATTTTGTGTTAGATTGGGTGTCTCACATGTCTCTTTTATGTTATTCCAATGGGGTCGTTTTATAAATCTTATGATGGGTTTATATAAATTCTTTGGGTGCTGAAAATTATGTTTTGATTAATATGGGTTTGCACATGGTGTTCAAAGTGGTGTTTTAAGGGATTTTGTGTGAAAGACGTTGTTAAAATTTGTGATGTTGTTTTATTGAAATTATAAAGGTTTTATTGTGTGGTTTAAGTGTTTAAAAGCATGAGTAGACACTGTTTTGAATTGACTATAACCGTAACTGATGTCTTTATGTGATAATGGATTTTTTCATCTTGAGATAATGTTTTTAGCATAATGGGGAAATCCCAGATACTTAGGAGGGAGGATGTGTACTAGTACGGCTAGTGATCCGGAAAGGTTTTGTCCCTATTTCACTTAGCATTTTGGATAATAAAAAATATAACTAAACAATAAGGATGATGATTGGAGACCAATAGGTTATGGGTATGTTCCCTACTAGTGTCTCATGAATGATAATGGATTTTTCTATGGTTACTTTACACCGAGGTACGAGGTACATGGGGCCCAATACTACCTAGTTCCTAGGGGTGTTCCCAATATTGTTTCTCACTGACTCATGTGTATTTATATTTGGAATGTGGTGGTTTTTATGGAAAATATAGTAGATTAAATTTTTATTTATATGTTCTCTTTTATGGAATGTTTCCTTTGAAAACTATTTACATTTAAAAGTTTCATTCTTTCGAAATTATTTCCACCACTTCTTGGTTTTCAAAAATTTCATGCTTTTTATCATGTATTGATTAAACTATAGAATATCTCGGTGGTATACTATTTAGATTAGTCTAACACCCTATGTACACCTTTGGGTGTATGTAGATCTTTTTCTTTCTGTATTCCAGGTTGAGGCATCGTGCTTAGTGACGGTGGATCGGGTTGTCAATGGTTTCCCCGTGTAGGTCTAACGATGGTGGTTTGAGGTGGTGGATCCTCACGTTGCATGAAGTTTAAAATAGATGTGTTAGTTTTAGTTTCATTTCTATATTCTTGGAGTTTTGGGTTGAATTATAAACTTTAAGTTTGGTCTAATGTTAAGGGATTGTTTGGTTCTGTTTTCTATCTTTTTTTATTTATCTTGTTAGTTGTTTTCTTCTATATTTTATTTTGGGTAAACCATTACCACATGTTATTATGGATACTTGGGCACTTGTTCCAACCCGTGGGGATCATGAATGCCCTTAGGGACATGTCTCGGATTGGTTTGGATGATGACCTGGCCTGGTTCATGACAAAATGGTACCAGATGAGGTTCACTCTTTGGGTCATCTTATTTTGGGAAGAGTTGGGATACACTGGAGTTAAGATTATTAAGACTTGACTTTCCTATTATGTGTAGTGTGCATGTCCACCACATCTTTTTACATGATTCAAGACTCCATGGGATGTCGGGTTTTATCGGAGTTCATTATTTCTCATAGTTCATTTATGATTGAGGGGAAATGAAAAGAGAGTAGGGCTAATGGTCTCAGTGAGATCATAGGGTATAGAAATCCATGTGGATATGGGGATATTTCCCTAGAACACTCTCTGTGATGGTGAATTTATTGGTGTATGTCCACTAACCATATGTCCAAGTCACCCACCGACACTAGTTTCTTCTTACATTATCTTATGTCTCTTGGTTTTGGAGTATTGGAAACTTGTTTTTTTAAAGAAAAAATGACTTGATTTTAAGGAGTATGAATTTTTGGGATGTTTTTTTCTAGTAAATTAAAAATGGTTTTATTTATAAAATTATAGAAATAAAATTTGATAATTATTTCGAAAGGGTAAATTATGTGTTTAAACCTCTTTTAAAAGTTTGAATTATGTTAAAGGGTTTTTGAAAATGTGTTTCCAGTAGAATTTTCTAAACCATGGAGAAGTGTTTTGAATTTAATTAAGTGTTCTAGAATTTATGTGTGGGTGTTGAAGATGGATTTTGATTTGGTAACTACTGAGCATTTTAAAAGTTTTATGAGATATTAGAACCATGTTTTGAAATGAAGAGAGGCGAGTTCTTAATTAAATGGAGATTTATGAAATTGTGTTTTTCATGAAATTAGAATTTATTTGAAATGGGTTGAAATGTATTGAAACGGTTGTGCAATGAATGAAAGTGAGTTTTTATTTAATTATGGGTGCTTTTTAAAAAAAATTATGATTTCAATCGGGTTTTCATTTTATGGTTAGCGGCTTTGAGAAAGGGAAAGTGTGGTTAAAAAGGTTTTGATTTTGAAAATATTAAAGGTTTATTTTTGGTCATTGGTGTTCTCAAAGGTGACAAAATGCATGAGTTTATATGGGAATATGGATGGATATGAGGTGGGTTCCTGGTGTGGCATGTAAATATGCATGTGTGAGGATCATGAGATACCATTGGTAAATGCACAACCCACAAGCACTGTTTTTTTAAAGAATACTTTTGGAGGAAAGTGTTGTGTTTTGATATTGTGTGGTTGGGAGGTGTGGCTTATGCATTCTTGGAATTATTGTTTAGGGATGTTTCGAGTTCATGAACCCCTCTTGTTTAAACGATGTTTTGGGCTGGTGTTTCCTTGATAAGTTGGAATGAAGTTTTGGTCAGTGGTCTCTTTTGAGAAAATGTTTGGGAGGCCAGTGTGGTGGCTCACCTCATGTGTTCGGTTTAGGATTGTAGTATGTTGTGACCAAATGACCAGATTGGTTGGTCCTTGGGTTTTCTTGTTGGCTATGTAATTCCCCCATAAAGAGTTAATTCATGATTCATGTGTGGCCCATAGTGAATCACCATTGGATGATCCTCCAGTTGATCAACATAATAACTATATTCTTGAGCTTTGTAGATTGATTTTACCCCTCTTCTTTTTTGACTATGAGGATCCCCTTGTAGAGGGGGAGTGGTATTGGGAGTTTGAAAAAGACCTTAGTTTCTTATGTTTCCTGAGTCGTCGAAGGTGAATGTATTTCAAGGTTGTCACTATAAAATGATGTCTTAAAGGGACTTTGGGTCTTTTTTTGGTCTCATTGTAGAAAGAGTTCATGTTAGGTGACCAGTGTGGAAATTCTGGCCAAGAGTGGCTGTGATGGACGCTTTATAGAATTGTGTGTTGTATGGGACTCAACATAAGGTCCATCTCCTTGTGTTTTTGTTCATCCTAAATGGTCATGTTTGGTAACACCTTGTGATGTCATGTGTTTGTTTTACTATAAGGGTGAATTTTGTGCAATCATATGGGGGTCTCTATTCTGTTGGATGTGTGTCTCCCTTCAGGGAATTCTAAAATCCTATGTTCTAGAGGAATGTGTTTCTATGTGTCCTTTCATTATTTTGTTTCCCATCCTAAGAAACAAGGGGTGACATGTGTTTATCCTATAAGCCTTGTGTTGGTAAAATGATTGGTTGCGGTAAGGTGGGTTTGAAGTGTGTCATGTATCATTGGAGCCATCTGAGATTACAGTTTAATTATTGGGGAACAAGAAGAAGATGTTCCGTTCATGGGGTATCCAAATACTAACTGTGAGGTCAAAGATGCTTCAATAATTTGATCTCCATCCATAGGTCCGGGAGAGAAGCTGGTGCGTAGTTATGGGAAATCCCAGAGTCGTTCGAACCTTTGGTCAAAGTCATATCCTCAGTATGAAATATGGGAATAGTTTAAACCTCTGGTGTCATCATCTTTCTTCTCTTATCCCCATTCAGTTGAAATAAGTGGAGGGCCTCGTTCCCATGTTGTCACCCAATTTCATTCTATTCCCCTTGGGCTTCCATAATGTTTTTGGAGTAAGGTTGGGAATTTGGCTAGATATTTTGAGCACATGGTTTTTACACAATTAGTAGTGACTGTGCACCAACCTAGAAAATCATGTGATAAGAGACAGTGGCTACCACATGGTCTTCACACGCCCATGTGCCTCAGCCCATGTAACTGTGCGAAGCTTCCTCTTTGTAGAGAATGCTTTTCACAATTAGTGCACAGTTTCATAAACCATGTAGACTAACCATGTGGTCATGAAAACTCTTTAAATTTTGGGGTCATTTCATGTTATCCCATACTGGTCAGTTAAGATTATTGGTTCTTATGGTGGGGAGACCCACCATGGTTATCACATAAGTTCTCTTGGAAAAATTATAATGTTCTTCTACCCCTTATACCAAGGACTCCATTTGGGGCTCATCCTATTAGTGTCCTGATTCTATCTCAAAAATTATGTTGTCCTTGGTGGTGGTAAGTCCATTTGGGTCACCCCATATCAGTGAATTGGTCTTCTATTTGGTGTTTTCTTGGTTGGAGGTAGTCTTGTTCGAGGATATCTATCCAAAAATTTCTTAATTGGGTAAATTTTGGATTGGAGCACGCCCAATGATTTTATTTAAGTAAGGTTGTGGCAGCATTATTCAGGTTTGTTTTTTTTAAGTGGTTTGATTGAGCATCATCTAGTAGTGTTTGTTTTGGGATTTAGTTCGAATATGTTTGATTATTTCAGGTAAGTGGGGTAAGTTTTGGTTGGTGAGGGTATTCTCTTCCTTTGTTTGATCAACTGTTGGTGTTTGGCCTTTTTGTTGTAGGTGAAAACATGGCAAGGGATTCCATCTTATCCATCATTTGGTCTTTGTTTTTTCATCTGGTGTTATTGTGGATTTTCTGGGGTGGAAAGATTTATGGTGGGGAGAATTTTCACACCCAAATTTTCAACTTCCATCCTTTGTTTCAAAACCACTTTTGGTTCTTGGTTCTCTCTTGGTCTCCATGTGTTCAGGGATTAGATGTTGGTGTCTCCTGTGTTCTTGATCTATGATATTGGTCTTGAAGGAATTATATGGTAATTAGCCTCCATGTTTTTCAAACGTATGGTATGAGGTTTGTGTGGTTTGGATTTGGATTTGTGACTCTCCTAGTGGAACCACTTGTGGGGTAAGTTGTTGGGGTGGTTGATACCCTTGAGTTGGATGAGTCTTGGGGTGGAAAGGTAGTTTTCTTTAGGGTATTATTTCCCCTATCCTTTTCCTATACTTCACCTAGTTTCCCCCTTGAATCCCCCTGAAATTGATGGATTTTGGACACTTTTTGAGTGGATATAAGGGGGTGCACGGTTTGGGCGCACAGTTTTCTAAACAGTGCAGCCTTATCCAGGTCATAAAAATTGTTTTTAATTTTCAATTTTTTCCCTCCCAGTATTTAGAAAAACTTTCCCCTTTCTTCCCCCATGAGGTCATGGAATCCATGGAATCCTCCCAAGCTCCTCAAATCTCCATTGGAACTCATTTTTTTATGGTTCTTTGATAGGGAAACTTCATGTTCTCTTCATGTAAGTGCTTATAGCTTTGATATCTCTCCATTATTTAGGGTTTCTTCCCCTATAATTGAGGTTTATCTTGTCCAAAAACTAGGGTTTTGTACTTAGGGTTTGTATTTGATTTTATTTTTCTAATCATGGGTTTTTAGGTTGGATTTCACCCCTTGTGGTGCGGCGGTGGTGCTGTTGGATTTTCGCACAGAGATTCAAGGGTTTTAACAATTTTGGTAGGTGATTACATGGGTAATAAATTCTATATGAGTTAGAATTTATGAATTTCAGTTTTAGAACACTTATTTTTCATTATTCTTGCTTTGAAATCTAGTTTGGTGACATTTTTTAGAAAAATGAATTTTAAGTACCCATTTTCTGTTAAATTGGGTGTTTTGCATGTTTATTAAATATTTTTCCAATTTGGTTTGTTTTATAAATCATATAATGAGTTTATATAAATGATTTGGGTGCTTAAAGTTCTATTTTTATGAATATGGGTATGCTCATGATGTTCAAAATGGGATTTTAAAAGGTATTTTATTAAATTGGGTACCAGTTTTGTGTTAAATTGGGTGTTTCACTTGTCTCTTTTATGTTATGCCAATGGGGTTGTTTTATAAATCATGTGCTGAGTTTATAGAAATTATTTGGGTGCTGAAATTTATTTTTTGATGAATATGTGTATGGATATGGTGTTCAAAGTGGGGTTTTTAAGGGATTTTGTGTGAAAGACATTGTTAAAATTTGTGAAGTTGTTTTATTGAAATTCTAAAGGTTTTTTTGTGTGGTTTAAGTGGTGAAAATAATTAGTAGATTCTATTTTGGATTTATTATGAACATAACTAATGTTTTTATGTGATAGTTGCTTTTGTAATCTTAAGATAATGGTTTGAGTGCAATGGGGGAAGCCCGGGTACCTAGGAGGGAGGATGTGTACTAGTACGACTAGTGACCCGGATGCGTTTTGTACCTGTTTCACTTAGAATTTTGGATAATGGAAACTCTAATTAAACTATATGGATTATTTTTGGGGACCACTAGGTTATGGGTATGTTACCTACGAGTGGATCATTCATGATAATGGATTTTTCTATGGTTACTTTATACCGAGGTATGAGGTACATAGGGCCCGAGACTACCTAGTGCCTAGGGGTGTTCCCGAGATTGGTGATCATTGAATATTGTGTATTTATATTTTTCATGTGGTGGTTTTTTCTAGAAAATACAGTAGCTTTCATGTTCTCATTCATGGAAAATTTCCTTAGAAAACTGTTTACATTTAAAAGTTTCATTCTTTAGAAATTATTTCAACTGGTTCTTGGTTTTTGAAAATGGCATGATTTTTATCATCTATTGGTTACCCTATGGAATATATCGGTGGTTTCATATTGGTCTTAGGATCAAACCTTACTTACACCCCTTGGGTGTAAGTAGACTTGGTCATGTTTTACATAGGTAAAGGAAAGGCTTTGGGTGACGGTGGTTCGGGATGTTAGTTTCCTTCCTTAGTGTTGTGTTGTGGAGACGTCTCATGGGTGATGACCCCTTGTTGTGTGGATACCTTGGGGATGTTTTTATACTATTTAATTTTGTATTTGGACCTATTTTATTAACTTTAAACCTATGTATTTTGTTCTGGTTTTTTCTTAAGTCTTCTTTATCATGAATTTTTCAGACTCAGTTTATCGAATGTTTTTGATATTTTATTTAGCTGTATTCAGGTAAATTGTTCCCAAACCAAAATATATGATAACTGGGCACTTGTGCTAGCCCATGGGGATTGGGAATACCCTATGGGTCTTGTCATGGGATGGGTTTGTCGCCATTTTTTGTGGTGACCAGATTCAGTTTGTGACATTGTAACAACTATGTTTTGATAAATCCATTGAAAATAAGATTTTCTAACACTAATAATATGAGGATTACTTAAGAAAAAACTATTAGCAAAATGTACCATAATTCTGTAATAAATTTTTTTTACTCATAACATGTTGTGATTATTTAAACTAAGAATAAAATAATTTTTATACAACTTGGGATTATCACCATTACTACTAATACCATATATTTCTTTTGTGCAAGAATTCTTTAAAATAATCATATTCAAAGACTCATATCCCTTAGTAAACACAATAGCATCACTTTTAAAGGATTATTATTCATTTTATAGCTATTTAATTTTATTTTCATGCTCAATATAGTTTGAGGTGGATTTGATCAATTTCTCTTTTAATTATAGGTGTCGTTTTTTTTGAGTTGGTGTCATAGGACCAATTTCTTGTACTTTGATTACGTGTTTATTCAATGTATTGAATAGTAATAAGACCACTTATTATTGATTGATCATTCTTCTTAATTACTCTAATATAATAATTTCATATAGTATATATCTCATTGATATGGTCAAAGATGTTCCCCGTTATGGTGAGATACTTGAAGTGTTCTGATGATATTATTAAATAATTTTATGAATTTGGATAACATACTATAATGAGACACATGGTATATATAATTTCAGGTTTGATTACTCAAAATAAGAATAGGATTCTTCTCATGATGTTTTTTCTTAGTGAGGTAGGGTAGTTTGGGTGCGTCATGAATGACATGTCATTAATGGATTAATCAAGGAATGATTTTTCCCTTCCATATTCATGGAAGCTTAAATCTCATCTCTTTGATTGGAATAGAAGAATTGCATTAAATTCTATGTCCATGGTGTAATTTCATATTTATTTTTGATAGTCAAAGAAAGACATATCGATCAAATAGGTTAGTGACACATATGTGCAACCAGATTGATGATATATTGTAACAACGAGATTATATTACATGGTGAGAAAGAGTCATATAGGGTCACACACTAAGTGTTTCAGATGATCTTGATTAAATTCTATTAGAATTTAATTAATTGAATAATTATTATTCTCAAGACATATGGATAATTTTATTCACATTTTATTGATCACAAATATTTATTAATGAATGAAATATTTAAATTAAATATTTATGTGGGTGTTTAATAAATTCTAAAAGAGTTTGAATGGACCAAGATCGTGTTTGGTGAAAAATATTAATTTAAAAGACATTTAAAAAATATTTTTTATTGCGCAAGATGGTTCATCCCACAAAATGATAATAATAATAATATTATTATGTGTAATTGGGTTTATTAAAGGTTATTATTTTATTTAAGGGATGTCATGCATTAAATATTTATATTAACCAAAACCTTGGATCTATAAATTACAGTTATGTCTATTGTGTATATGATCAATCAATGCAATCAAAATAGATAATTTTTCTCATAATGAATTCTCTATGAACTCCTCCTTCTCTCTCCCCCTATAGAACAAGAAACATAATAAAGATTCCTTTAAGACCGAAGGACGAGTGCTCAAAACAAACAATTCAAGACAACCAATTCATCTTACTAGTTCCTGGAGATCGATTGGCATTTCTTGGGGGTCAATGGAGTACATGTGGATCACTTCTAGATGGATTCTATCTTGGATCCTCACAACGCAATGAAATAAATCCAAAAGGGTCTTTTCAGAAGATCAATATTCACATTAAAGAAATATACTAAGCCTGAGTATTTGTTTTCATTAATATTCAATAAATTAATTATAAGTATGATATGAAAGATCCCCTCCTGGGGTTCTGGGCATAAAAATATTAAAATAAATAATAATTTATCACCAACCACCTCATACTTCCATTGTACCCAAGACCATCAAGTTTTATTAGAGTTGTCATGTTTAAATTTATAATTATTTATGTAATTGTTGATCCATACACAGTCATGGTTGAATTATAATTTCATGTTGTTAATTATTTAATAAAATTTGAATTAAAATGATATTGAAATATTAATCATGTTCACTCTATGTTTCATTTTCTTAATGGTATAAGAATAGAAAAATAACAACTAGATATTCTATTGGGAACAACCAATTTTTGGCCAATAAGGCAAAGTTACATGGTGTGTACTTAGAATTACATGGTGTGTACCCTAGTATGATACTCTCGACTTCTCTACGAGATACATGGAATGTCATGCAGTTATTAAGTATGGTGTAAGCCACATGTTGACCATCCAAACTGGCACACAGTTGTCATATTACATGTTTTTTATCAAAGTACATCCCATGTAGTCTACATGGTTTAGTAGTGTAAATCACATAATTAGTCTGGTCATTATACATGATCAAAAAATGTGAGATTGATAACCTGGAGCATTTATGATATACACAACGTGTATGTTGTGTAAATGAATGTAGTTCATCAATTACTACATCTGATATACACACCAAGTTATCAAGACACGTGAAATTAGAGATACATGATGTGTAGCTGGAGTTCACATGATGTGTACTATCTTTCCTGAGAACACACTAAGTCTTTTGTAGGGTTTCATGGGATCATGAAATTTGGACCACATGATGTGTAGCTGGCCTATACACATCATTTAATCCTCTAAAATACGTGTTGAATACCCTGATGAGCATCTTGGGAACATGGTAAGAGGATACATGACATGTAGCTATCATGTACACATCATGTATTCTGGTTGAGTCAACATGTTTTAACCCTAGGCGTGCGACCCAGATACATGGAAACAGAGGTACATGGAATTTATCTAGATAGTACATGAAATTTCGTCTCCTAATTAATGTCAGAATAAAATTTCACAAAATTTAAAATTGTAGCAATAAGACTTTATTGTTTTGACTATATCTTTATGTGTTTGAAAATTTAATATGGGTTTTAAATAAATTTTAATTCTCAATTAATTTATTGTAATAAATATTCAAACATTGGTTATTAATTTTATTTTCTATTAGTTAATTTATGATGGTTATCTCTAAGTGGATTATGATGGTCATTAAGATGAAAGGGGATTAATAAATTAATTAATTAATTAATGAAATAATGTTTATCTTAATAATAAAGAATATATGATGAAATTAATTTAAGACTTTTATATTGTGTACAAATTTCATTTATGCTCATTCATGGTATTGACCAAGACCTGTGTATGTGCTGGAAGTTTTAATATAATTTATTTCATGGGTTCATAATTATTTATTATTAAATTGAATTTTATGGCATGAAATTCATCCCTACCTACATTATTATGTAGGACCTGCATGCAAAAGGATATTTACATAATCCCCCTTTAATTAATCCTTTGGTTCCCCTCACATAGATGTGATTTATAAATATTTTTAACAAATGAAGTTTCCCAAGGCATGTGGAGGCTGATCAAAATGGAACTATAATGATTCCTACCTAGTTGTTTCATAGTCAATAGGTGGAATGTTGTAACTTATAAAAAGATCAAAAATATGAGTTATTTCCCTTATGTGAAATGTTGATTTAATGTACTCTCATTAAATCAATCATTATATGGAGCTCATGAATGGTTGATTTAATTAATTAATTATTTCTTCCTATGAAATTATTTATTTTATGGATACCAGTTCATGATCACATAAATAAATAAATTAATGTGAAAAGACAAAAGATAATTAAATTAACTATGCGTAAATGTTTAATCCAACATTTTTAATTAATTAACATCCATATATTATTAAAAACATGTAAATGATAAAATAAGATAAAATTTATGCATAATTAATAAAAATCCTATAACCTAATATTAAGTTATAATAAGACCTCCCTTACTTGATTGAAAATGAAACCATAGAACTATGTGCAATACATGGCCAAGGTCTAGACACTTAATTTTGTTAGGAAGTTCACATAAGGGTTTTTGGTTGAATTAATTGAACTTTTACTAAGTTTAACAACCAAATTCTATTAAATACAAATTTGGAGGCAAGTGTTGAAGAAATAAAAGTCCGGATTTCAAGATAGGGGAATCCACTCAATAGATCAATGAGAAACAAACCGATAGTTGGAAAGACCACCTACCTAATTACTTTATTAATGTTTTCATGGAAAAATTCTAGAACAATAAGAAAATTAATGGGGATCTGTGACACTGTAATTTCCTATAAACTAGATATTTTGAGTTCAATAGTTGGGGTTATTGGGAATTGATTAAATAATGGGAGAATTAATAAAATTAATTTATTTATTATTTCCCAAATAATTTTTAATCAAGAAAACTACCACAAATATACTTTTATAAGTTTTAAAATAATATGGATAGCTCATCATCTACATTATCCCTATGATCAATATTAGATAAATATAACCTCTTGACTGGAAGTAACTTCCATGAGTGTTTTAGATGCCTTTGGGTTGTGTTATGCCATGAATGGAAATATTAATTCCTATAATCCTCAATGAATGATCCACCTAAAAAGTATGTGAGTAATGAATAGTTCATAGTCTATGTAAAAAATTTGAGTGACATGGTTCATTTTCAATGTTTGGTACTTTCATCAATTTCTAGTAAACTCATGAATATTCATGAAAGCAAGGATGAATATAGTATGATTGAAAACCTCTGTGGTATTTACTAGAATAGATATAGATTTGAACGGTTTTAGATTTAAAAGGATCTCTTATAAAGTAAGATTGAAGAGGGTTCACCAATTGGGACTCATGTATTCAAGGTCATTGGATACATTGATCACCTAGAAGTTCTAGGGTTTAAACTCCCTGAAGAAATGGGCGTCAATCTCATTCTAGAATCACTCCCTCTGAGATTCTCTAGAATTGTTGTAAATTTTAAAATGAATGACATTGATAAGTCTTTACTAGATATTCTTACTTTTCTTTGATGCATAGATAAGGATACGAAGTGCAAAAATCCTTTTTTCCTTATGGTAAAAAATGGAAAGGGAAAACGAAGATATTTAAGACCATATCATCTTTATGCCCATATAAGAAGAGAAATATTAAAGTAAAGTAAAGGGAACACAATGATGTCTATTTCACATGTGACAATAAGGGCCAGTGAAAAAAAAAACTACACCCAACCAAAGAAGCATGGGGAATCTTTAGTTCAATTTTTTATTGAGTTCAATTTATATGTTTCTAAAAATTTGATACTGGATACATCTTGTGGGGCTCACATATATATTCAAATATGGGAACAAAGTATATTAGAAAATATTGATTAATGGGAGGTATAAAAATTAGTACCAATGGAGCTAAACTTTATATTATAGCAATTGAGGACTAGAACCTCACGTTGATGACCAAAATGATATTAGATTTAAAGGGTTGTTATTATGTGCCTTCATTTATCAAAAACATGATTTCTATATCCAATCTTTATATGGGTGGATTTATTTTCAAATTTGGGAATAAATTTTTATTCTTTTCTAAAGATAGAATTTTTATGATAAGGAACATTTAAATAAAGGTCTTTATGTGTGAGATTACATGAACCAAGTAATGGAAATTGATAATGAAGTTACATTTCATGAATCATGCCCCACCCAAATTTGGTATCATCAACTAGGTCATGTAAACAAAAAACACATGACTAAATTACATCAATATTGATTTTTAGATTCTTTTTATCTAAACTGACTTGGTGTATGTCATTCATGTTTATAACTAAAAATGGCCAAATCGCCATTTTGTGGGAAAGGGTAAAGGGATAACGAGATTCATGAATTATTTTGTATCAATGTATGGGGAATATTTACTATTAAATAAATGGGTTGGTATTAATACTTCATAACTTTTAATGATGATTTTAGTAGATTTTTATATTTGTATGTAATCATGTATAAGTTGGATTCTTTTGATAAATTCATTGAATTAAAGAATGAATTTGAGAATGGGCTTGGTAAGAATTTTAAGAAACTCTACTCAGACCATGGTGGAGAGTATCTTAATTAAGACTTAATTGATTATTTATGGGAGTTCAGAAAACTATATCAAATCACTTCTTTTTATACACCTCAATGGAATGTTTTAAAATAAAGGATGAACCACACCTTATTAGACATGGTGAGATTAATGATGATTTATGTGGGTATTCCATTCTCTTTCTAAGGATACACATTACAAACAAAAACATATATTCAAAAATGACTAAAAACTAAATTGAAATATGATATACCATAGAAATTATAGAATGGAAAAAATATTTTGTTGTCTTACTTATATGTGTGGGATTTTAAATCGTTTTTAAAGGCCTCTTCATGTAACAAGATTTCATCCCGAGGCACAAAGTGTATCTTTATAGGAAACCCCAAATAAATAAAGTGATACTTCCTATACAATCATTAAAATAAAAATATAGTGGTTGAAATATGTTCCAAATTTATTAAAGAGGACCTTATCTCTAAAACAGATAATGGGAGTCTTCTGACATTGATGGAGTCTAGGTTCAAGATACCAAAAATTTGGAACAAGAACAAATTTCACAAATCCCTATGGAAGATGAAGTTGTTATAGAGACACAAATACTATGTGGGAGTACTATAAATGTTATAGAACCATAATGTTATGGTTTTCTAGTCATTAAATATGGTGACTCGTTTTAAGTTGATAATAATGAACTTCTAACCTACAAGGAAGTATTAAGTGGAATAGATTTTTCCATGTGTCAAGAATCTATGAATTATGAAATGGATTCCATGTGATAAAACCAAGTATGTATTTTTGTAGACTCTCCAGTGGATGAAAATACTATTTTTTTAAATAGGTATTCAAGAATAAACTAGATATGGAAAGAAAATTCAATACCTACGAGGTATGACTGGTTGCAAAAGGATTTAAATAGTATCAAGGCATTAAATATGATAAAACCTTTTCACTAATTGAAATGGTAAAATTCCTCAGAAATCCAATGTCCATTTTGGCTTACCATGACTATAATATTTGGAAAGTGGATATCAAAACAACCTTATTTAATGGGAACCTTTAATTGGATGCCTATTTGATATAACCCGAAGTGTTTCTGACTAAAAAGGATGCTAACAAGATATGAAAATTGAAAAAATATATTTTTGGATTAAAAAAATAATCTAGGGAATTGAATATCTCTTTTGATGAAGCAATAACGGAATTTGGTTTCATAAGGAATGACTGTGAGCCTTGTATCTTCTAATAGTTTAGTGGGAGTTAATTCATTTTCTTAAAAGTATGTGTTGATGGAATACTACTCATTGGAAATGAAATACCAGTCTTATAGTATGTTAAGTCGTGGATGAATAAATTATTCTCTATGATGTACTTGGGTGAGGCATCATATATACTTGGGATTAAGTTATATGATCTTTCTTATCCTATGTAAAAGTATATAAATTGACAAGATACTAAAGATATTCAATATGGAATGATCCAATAGGGTATTGTTTCTAGAATCACATGGTGTTAATCTTTCTAGGAAAATGTGTCCTCAAAATCATGAGGAAAGAAATAGAATAGAAATGATTCAATATGAATCAATGATATTTCAGTCATTTATGCTATGATATGTACTTTTAAAGATATTTCTTATGCATTAATTGTTATAGGAATATATTAAGATGATTCAGGTGACCACCATTAGATGGAAGTCAAGAATATCCTTATATTTTTAAGGTGTACTAAGGATATGTTCCTAGTTTATGGAGGAGATGAGGAACTATTCATCGATGGATATGCTGACATTAGTTTTCAAACTAATAAAGATGAAATGAAGTCAAAATGGGATATATATTCACTTTTAATGGAGGTTTTATGAACTAAAATATCTCAAAGTAAACTATGGTGACAGATTCTACAAAAGAGTATGAGTATATTATGGATTCTGAGAAAACTTAAGATGCAGTACGAATATTTAATTTCTTCCAAGAGGTTTATGTGGCACCTAGAAATAAAAATCATATCATAGTTTATTGTGACAATCTTACAGTGTTTCCTCTTATAAAATATTATAGGTAACATCAACGGACAAATCATATACTTTTGAATTATCATCTATTGTGGGGGTTTTTCAGAGAGTTGAAGTTGCAGCGAGCATAATTTCCATAAAAGATAATGTGGAAGGCCCTTTTAATAAAGTCTTGACTCAATAGAACATGTGAGGTCTAGAAAACTGAAAGTCCTAGGCATTTGGATCAATTCCAAGTGGTAGTTTTCTAGAGTTGGTGTCCTAGGACCAATTGTTTTTACTTTGATTACATGTATATTATATTTATTGAATACTAATAAATCTTCTTATTAAATAATGTTCATTTTTCTACATGAATCTAATGTAATAATTTCTTAGAGTATATGTTTCATCGATAAGGTCATAGATGTTCCCCGCTATGATAAAAACCTTGAAGTGCAATGATGATATTCTTAAATAATGTTTTGTGGTTACATAATGTACTGTGATGGGGAACCTAATAAATTTACTATCAGGTGAAAGTACTCATAAGAAGATAAGGATTATTCTAATAAAGTTCACACTTGGTAATCTCTAAGATGGGAGATTATGAGAACAGACCTATCGATAGGAATTCTTTATGTTTTGGTGTCATCGGATATTCCAATTTATGAGCATGTGTAATAGTCCTTGGACTTTAAGATTACTATTAATGCATTCCATGAATCTTGAACTTAGATTTAATAATGAAATTTGTGATGATATATGTTCAAAGTGAGGTAGGTTGCATTATGTGCATCGCGATTAAAATTTCATTAATGGATAAGTCAAGGAAGGATTAATCCCTTCCATATTTATGGAAGCGGATTGCAGTGACCCCAACCCTAGTAATCTGGAGTTGGTGTCTACTTTATTACATTAGCATAAGATACAAGGAATTTCATCTCTAAGGGATTAATAATATATTAGTCTTATTAAACAAGATATATAACTGATCCTATATTACAATTAAAAACAAAAATTACAACATAATATTTTTTCTAGTATAACATTATTACCTCTAGAATATCCCTATATATCATTCTTAGTAAACTTTATGGTTTCATGGGAAAGGAAAAAATATATGGGTGAGCTCAAATGTCCATAATGGGTTAAGCACATCAGAATTTTTCATGAATTGATGAAGAATAATAAATATGGAAAGGTAAATAGCTGAAAACACATTCCATTTAATCAATAACATGACAATAATAATTGGGTAATGCATAATCAATATGGAAAAGTAAATAATTGAAAACATGTTCCATTTAATCAATAAATTGAGAATGGAATACATACAGAGATAATTTCATGGCACAAATCTCATGGATAATAAAATAATTTAATTTTTAATGAAGGGGATAATTAATTATTGTACATTGTGTATAAGGCCCCGGCCTTAAACCTTACTTAATATTGAATTAAATGAATAATTCACATTGAGGATCTTTTCAGGTTTAGAGTTTTAGAGAATTAGATCATAACTATTACATCTCAAAAGATTAAAAAGTAGACACTTCTACTATGTTTCCATAAAATAAAAACTCTTAAAAAGAAACATGTCTAGTTCTATGTTTTAGATAGCCTGACTTTCCCTTGATCCCATCCTTGACCCTAATCCACATTAATTCCTGTGAAAAACATTTCAAAAAAACTTGTGGTGAGCATAAAAAGCTCATTAAGGGATACACAAAGAATGAAAACTATTAGTTTATCAAAACAACAAGAAAACCATGTATACTTTATCAAAGTAATACTTTTCACCTTTATGAAGTAGTAAAAACTCTTCAATGAATAAAAGATCATTACTTACCCTTTTGTAACCAAAAAATTACCATAAAACCCATATAAAGAACACATAACATATAAAGGTAACTTGGGACATAAACATACTTAAGTGGAATAACCATACAGTCGACTTCCACACATATCACTTAATGGAATAGCCATTCAGCCAACTTCCATACATACTTAATGGAATAGCCATATGGATGACTTCCATACACAATGCATTGGAGGTTATAACGTAACCACCCGTCCTGGTATTCACGGCACCAGCCGTCATATGGTTCATCACGTAACCACCCGTCAAATGTCCAAGTACCATTATAAAATCATAATACATAAAACAAATATAATGGAAAGACAACATTTCAACACTTTGATAACAATATATCACTTAAATATATTGACATAACAAATCCATTATAAAAACCATTTTCAATAACAAAATACATAAAAGATTATATTGTATTTCTTTCATTTTAAAAACATTACGGCTTGTTGAGGAAGCCAAAGACCAAATAATACTCGCGGCGGCGGAAAAGGTCGTTGGCACCGCGTATGTTAAAAGAAACATTCCTTTTTATCATTTTGTAAAACTCTTCATATAAAAATATTCTTTTTGTATAAAGGTAAAATTCAAAGTGGTTTATACAATGTATAAAAGAAAGTTGTGTATAAAACGAAATATGCCTCAATGAAAGGAGATTGAGACGAAGTCCCTTACCTCGGGTCCGACTTGACTCGATCGTTCTTTAACGTCCTGAATAATAAACATGAGTTAATTTATATTTTCTTAAGAACATTTTTCAAGTTCATTATTCCTTTTATATCACTTATTGCCATGTTATAAACATTATGTAACCATTTAAGTTAATAATGTTTGTTTTGTCGATATTTGGTTCTTAAGTCGAAAGTGGACCTCTTACAATTACATGTTGTTCATGTTTTCAAAGGTTCTTTATATCCAGAATGACATTCATGATTTGGATATCATATATATAATATATATCCAGCATATAAATGTATTTATAATATTACATAATCATTTAGAGGTAAGAAATGAAATGCACCGTTCATGGAGACGGTAAGTCGTACGTACGCATGAACGCTACTTTCATTTCTTTGTCATATTAATGGAATTAAAACTAAATGAGAGGTATGTATATTTTAATTACAGAATTATATTCATCATTTAGATGTATCATTCATCATATATATCCATTATATACATGTACTTATAATAGTACATTACATTTGGGGATAAGAAATGAAATGCACCGTTCATGGAGACGGTAAGTCGTACGTACGCATGAACGCTACTTTCATTTCTATATCATACTTTAATGGAAAGAAATAATAATGATATAGGGGTATATTATAATTCCAGTATAACATCATATATAATACCTTTAAATCCATCCTTTATTCGTCCCACATATGTCATTAACGAATCGAATCACTTTGAGGGGGCGGTAATCCGCACTTCCTAAAATGAAATTATCGTGTTTACCCATAATGGAAACCATAAAGGTATGACCAAAATGAAAAATACATAAGATTAAAGAAAACATAAACATATTATATATCATATATAAATATAGTGTCATATTAATGGCCACCTTTTAAGGTGTTAAAAGAATGTTGAACAATCATCGTTTCAGGAGGCAGAAATTTCCCATCCACGGAAACAGTATGTTCTTTAACCATTAGATATAGGTGTGTGTAAGTGTATCTAGAATATTTCTTATAACAACATCCTAGTATATTGAGGATACTGGAGTTGTTACAAAAGAAAAGAATAAAAAGAGTTTAGGGTGTTGGAGAAGCAAAATAAAACAAAAGGTCTCAAAAGAAAACATTACCTTAAAATCGGGTAACTCCCTTTGGTTTGAGCTCAAAGGCTTCCTTGGGAAAACTTATGCCAAAAGTGAGGATTCAAGGAGTAAGAGAAGAAAGCGTAGAGACAAAATTCTCAGGGTTTGGCTGAGCCAAAGTCTTTGGGAGTGTGGTTAAGGAGGTAGATGTGGGGGCCTTTTATAAGAGGAGAGGAGGGGCACTCTTGGAAAGTAAAGAAAAGTCACTTTATTTTAAAATGAGTTTCGGATTTTAATGGTCCCACATTGATGTGTTTCGAGGAAAAGGTGATAAGGGTTCTAAATCCACCCATACAATATGTTTTGGACATGTTTAGGTCATAGATTTTACATTATCTTTCCATTTTATTTAAATCCTTTATTAATGAGGTAATCACTGCATCATAATGATGTCATAAATAATTTAATTTATTTAATGTATAAAAATTATAAAACAAATGTCATGATGTAGTAAATCTTTTTATCTTTCCAATTACTATTTATAATAAAAAATCTGACTTGTATAACCCCATGTAAAAATTGTTTTAGTAAAACATTTCATGTTTGTGTCATTTTTACTTTAACATTAAATAAAAAGATATTTATGTCAGTTTCCAACCAAAGTGACTCCATGGGGTCCCCAAGTTGACCCATGGATTTTATTGGTCGGCCATGACACATCCAATGAGGGTAGGACATTTGTATAGGTCATTTCATTTTATTAAAACATTATTCTTACCTTAAACTACACTAATTACCTCTAATCACGATTAAAAACTTAATAAGTTACTATTCACCAAAAAAATATTTTAATCCCATTGGACCACATTTTACTTCTTAATTACAACCATGTATGTCGGATTTTTGAAATTCAAAACACAATGATGGAAAAATTTCATTTAAACGGAAAAATCAGTTTTTATAAGTACCACTTAGTGGTCTCACTATTCATCAAAAATTGAAGTTTTTTAGAAAAATACCAAAACTTCACCACAAACAATATTTGATATTATGAATTCAAAGATGATGTCTATTTTACAAAATTCAAATCATATAAGTCACATTAATTAATTTAATAATTAATTCCCGCTGTCAGAGCAAATAGCGTGTTTTTATGAAACAATAAGTATCAAAAGATTGACACTAGTTTAAGTCCGATTTCAAAGTGAAATTAATTCCAACGACCACTATTGGATTTAATGGTAAAAATATATTCTAATTTCACTTTAAAACCAATTCAAAAGATAATATAATCATATAAATAAATTAGATTAAAAAGAGGTTTTGAATTAAAATACAACATCTTACACTATTCATTAAAGAAATGAACTTTATCAGAAGAATACCAAAACTTTACACAAAGTAAATTTTGATGTCCCGATTCTAAAGAAGAATTTTATTTTGTCAAAGATAACACATAAAATTATCAAAAAGTGGATTTAAAAGAGGGTCGCCATCAAAAGGCGGTTAATCGATCTTTTAAATAATATTAGAATGTTTACGCTTAAAATTGGATTCATTTGCATTTTTAATCCTCTAAGATTTATTGTAAAAAGTAAAAATATTTGACAAACATATATAATCATTTTGTAGTTAGTTCTGTTCATTCCCGCCATTACAACGGCTAGGCGTTAACTACTATTTAAAATAATATTATTTTATTATTAAACTGCAACGTAAGATTCCCAAGAAACTCGTTGTTGTGTGTTGGGTACGCCATCGAGCATAGCGTCCCCTTTAAAGTCATATTAATATTTTATTCACAAATATAGATAAATGTGAAAATGTCATACTCTTTATTTACCTAGGGTGTTACATCCTTCGCCCCTTTTGGGAATTGTGTCCTTGCAATTTTTATTCACTTATCAAAATAAGTGGGGGTATTTATCCCTCATAGCATTTTCAGATTCCCATGTTGCCTCTTCAACCATATGGTTTTTCCACAAAACCTTTACCTGGTGATTTACCTTATTTCGCAACACTTGCTCTCTTCGGTCAAGAATCTGGACTGGTTGTTCTTCATAAGATAGGTTCTCTTACAGTTGAACTACCTCTGGACTCAAAACATGAGATGAATCTGGAATATACTTCCTCAACATCGAAACATGAAAAACATTGTGTACCTGAGATAAACTTGGAGGTAAAGCCACTCTGTAAGCAACTGATCCAACTCTCTCTAGAATTTCATATGGTCCAATGAACCTTGGACCCATCTTTCCTTTCTTACCAAATCTCATCACACTTTTCCATGGAGAAACCATGAGAAAAACATGATCACCTACCTCGAAAGATAGATCCTTCCTCCGGTTATCCGCATAACTCTTCTGCCTGCTCTGACCTGTTCTCATGTGTTTCTGAATCAACTGAACCTTTTCTGCCATCTCTTCTACCAATTCTGGTCCCATCAGCTTCTTTTCACCCACTTCATCCCAAAATGCTGGAGTTCGACACTGCTTCCCATATAATGCCTCAAATGGTGCCATCTGTATACTGGAATGAAAACTGTTATTATAAGAAAACTCAACCAAAGAAAGATGTTGGTCCCAACTTCCCTGATAATCCATCGAACAAGCTCGTAGCATATCCTCCAAGGTCTGAACTGTTCGTTCTGACTGCCCATCTGATTGAGGATGAAAAGCTGTACTAAAATTTAATTTAGTACCCAACGACTTATGAAGGCCTTTACAAAAGTTAGAAGTAAACCTGGGATCATGGTCAGATACGATGGAGAGAGAAACTCTATGTAACCTGACTATCTCTTTAAGATACAAATGGGAAAGTTGATCTAGGGAAAAAGTATCTCGTATAGCAAGGAAATGAGCAGATTTATTCAAACGATCAACAATAACCCAGATTTCATTATTACCTCTAGATGTCTTCGGTAATCCCACGACAAAATCCATGGATATATTTTCCCATTTCCACTCTGGCACTGGTAAAGGATGAAGCATCCCTTTCGGTAACTGCTGCTCTGCTTTAACCTGCTGACAAGTCAAACACTTCACAGTAAAATCAGCAATATCCCTTTTCATTCCATCCCACCAGTAATACTCCCGCAGATCTCTATACATCTTAGTACTGCCAGGATGAACTGAAAACGGAGAACTATGAGCTTCACATAACAACTCTTTCTTCAACTATAAATCACAAGGCACACACAATCTCTTCCCAAACCTCAAAACACAATCATTATCAATGTTGAATTCAGGAAACTTACCCTTCTGAACCAGCTCTACCTTTTTCTGCAACTCACTGTCTTGCTTCTGTGCTTGCTTGATTTTGTATGATAGAGAAGATGTCACTGATACCTGAAAAAAAACAGAAGGACTTCCTACACAAACAACTTCCATTACAAATTTCATCAAATCCTTAACCAAAGTATCACGTTCCAAACACAACATTGTTAATGAAGCATTAATTTTTCGACTCAAAGCATCAGCCACTTTATTTGCTTTTCCCGGATGGTAATGAATTGTACAATCATAATCCTTGATTAATTTTCGCCATCTCCTCTGTCTCAAGTTCAATTATTTCTGATTGAATATATAATTTAAACTTTTGTCATCAGTATATATTTCACACATTACTCCATACAAATGATGCCTCTAATTTTTTAAAGCAAAACCAACAGCAGCTAATTCCAAATCACGTGTAGGGTAATTTACCTAATGAGTTTTCAACTAACGTGAAGCATAAGCAATTACCTGATCATTCTGCATAAGGACACAACCAAGTCCTTTCAATGAATCATCACTGTATATAACAAACTCACCATTCCTAGAAGGAAGTTCCAAAACTGGAGCATTCACCAATCTTCTTTTCAACCCCTTTGGTAGTAACCTGAGTCAACTGAGCCATCACTGCAACAAACTATTCAGTTCCGATTTCGACCATCTCAGGTTGCTGATTTGGAAGGTTGTCTTCCTCCTGATGTCATCCCAACATAGCTTCTTTGTTTCCTCTGCGGAAAACCATTCTGAACACAAAAATATATTAGGCGAAGCAACATGGTAATCTTTAAATGCTATATCATTTCATTCATACCATAAATTAACTTATAATTTAACAATTTTCTAACTCCTAAAGTTGTCTAAACCGACCTCTGATACCAACTATAAGGCCCCGGCCTTAAACCTTACTTAATATTGAATTAAATGAATAATTCACATTGAGGATCTTTTCAGGTTTAGAGTTTTAGAGAATTAGATCATAACTATTACATCTCAAAATATTACAAAATAGACACTTCTACTATGTTTCCATAAAATAAAAACTCTTAAAAGGAAACATGTCTAGTTCCATGTTTTAGATAGCCTGACTTTCCCTTGACCCCATCCTTGACCCAAATCCACATTAAGTCCTGTGAAAAACATTTCAAAAAAACTTGGGGTGAGCATAAAAAGCTCAGTAAGGGATACACAAAGAATGAAAACTATTAGTTTATCAAAACAACAAGAAAACCATGTATACTTTATCAAAGTAATACTTTTCACCTTTATGAAGTAGTAAAAACTCTTTACTGAATAAAAGATCACTACTTACCCTTTTGTAACCAAAAACTTACCATAAAACCCATATAAAGAACACATAACATATAAAGGTAACTTGTGACATAAACATACTTAAGTGGAATAACCATACGGTCTACTTCCACACATATCACTTAATGGAATAGCCATTCGGCCAACTTCCATACATACTTAATGGAATAGCCATACGACCAACTTCCATACCCAATGCATTGGAGGTTATAACATAACCACCCATCCTGGTATTCATGTCACCACCCGTCATATGGTTCATCACGTAACCACCCGTCAAATGTCCAATTACCATTATAAAATCATAAGACATAAAACAAATATAATGGAAAGTCAACATTTCCACACTTTGATAACAATATATCACTTAAATATATTGACATAACAAATCCATTATAAAAACAATTTTCAATACCAAAATACATAAAAGATTATATTATATTTATTTCATTTTAAAAACATTACGGCTTGTTGAGGAAGCCAAAGACCAAATAATACTCGCGGCGGCGGAAAAGGTCGTTCTCACCGCGTACGTTAAAAGAAACATTCCTTTTTGTCGTTTTGTAAAACACTTCGTATAAAAATATTCCTTTGTATAAAAGTAAAAGTCAAAGGGCTTTATACACCGTATAAAAAAAAGTTGTGTATAAAACGAAATATGCCTCAATGAAAGGAGATTGAGACGAAGTCCCTTACCTCGGGTCCGACTTGACTCGATCATTCTTTAACATCCTGAATAATAAACTTGAGTTAATTTCTATTTTCTTAATAACCTTTTTCAAGTTAATTATTCCTTTTATATCACTTATTTCCATGTTATAAACATTATGTAACCATTTAAGTTAATAATGTTTGTTTTGTCGATATTTGGTTCTTAAGTCGAAAGTGGACTTCTTACAATTCCATGTTGTTCGTGTGGTCAAAGGTTCTTTATATCCAGAATGACATTCCTGATTTGGATATCATATATATCATATATATCCAGCATATACATGTATTTATAATATTACATAATCATTTAGAGGTAAGAAATGAAATGCACCGTTCATGGAGATGGTAAGCCGTACGTACGCATGAACGCTACTTTCATTTCTTTGTCATATTAATGGAATTAAAACTAAATGAGAGGTATGTATATTTTAATTCCAGAATTATATTCATCATTTAGATGTATCATTCATCATATATATCCATTATATACATGTACTTATAATAGTACATTACATTTGGGGATAAGAAATGAAATGCACCGTTCATGGAGACGGTAAGCTGTACGTACGCATGAACACTACTTTCATTTATATCTCATACTTTAATGGAAATAAATAATAATGATATAGAGGTATATTATAATTCCAGTATAACATCATATATAATAACTTTAAATCCATCCTTTATACGTCCCACATATGGCATTAACGAATCAAATCACTTTGAGGGGGCGCTAATCCGCACTTCCTAAAATGAAATTATCGTGTTTACCCATAATGGAAACCATAAAGGTATGCCCAAAATGAAAAATACAGAATCTTAAAGAAAACATAAACATATTATATATCATATATAAATATAGTGTCATCTTAATTTCCACCTTTGAAGGTGTTAAAAGAATGTTGAACAATCATCGTTTCAGGAGGCAGAAATTCACCATCCACGGAAACAGTATGTTCTTTAACCATTAGATGTAGGTGTGTGTAAGTGTATCTCTAATATTTCTTATAACAACATCCTTATATATTGAGTATACTGGAGTTGTTACAAAAGAAAATAATAAAAAGATTTTAGGGGGTTGGAGAAGAAAAATAAAACAAAAGGTCTCAAAAGAAAACATTACCTTAAAATCGGGTAACTCCCTTTGGTTTGAGCTCAAAGGCTTCCTTGGGAAGACTTCTGCCCAAAGTGAGGCATCAAGGAGTAAGAGAGGGAAGTGGAGAGACAAAATGGGCAGGGGTTGGCCAAGCCAAAGGCTTTGGAAGTGTGGGTAAGGAGGTAGAGTTGGGGGCCTTTTATAAGAGGAGAGGAGGGGCACTCTTGGAAAGTAAAGAAAAGTCACTTTATTTTAAAATGAGTTTCGAATTTTAATGGTCCCAAATTGATTTTTTTCGAGGATAAGGTTAAAAGGGTTCTAAATATACCCATACAATAGGTTTTGGACATGTTTAGGCCATATATTTTACATTATCTTTCCATTTTATTTAAATCCTTTATTAATGAGGTAATCGCTGCATCATCATGATATCATAAATAATTTAATTTATTTAATGTCTAAAAATTATAAAAAAAATATCATGATGTAGGAAATATTTTTATATTTCCAATGACTATTTATAATCAAAAATCGGACTTTTATAACCCCATGTAAAAATTATTTTAGTAAAACATCTCATGTTTGTGTCATTTTTACTTTAACATTAAATAAAAAGATATTTATATCATTTTCCAACCAAAGTGGATCCATGGGGTCCCCAAGTTGACTCATGTATTGTCTTGGTCGGCCATGACACATCCAATGATGGTAGGACATGTTTCTAGGTCATTTCATTTTATTAAAACATTATTCTTACCTTAAACTACACTAATTACCTCTAATCGCGATTAAAAACTTAATAAGTTACTATTCACCAAAAAATTATTTTAATCCCATTGGACCACATTTTACTTCTTAATTACAACCATGCATGTCGGATTTTTGAAATTCAAAACACAATGATGGAAAATTTTCATTTAAACGGAAAAATCAGTTTTTATAAGTACCACTTAGTGGTTTCACTATTCATCAAAAATTGAAGTTTTTCAGAAAAATACCAAAACTTAACCCCAAACTATATTTGATATTATGAATTAAAAATTGATGTCTATTTTACAAAATTCAAATAATATATGTCACATTAATTAATTTAATAATTAATTCCCGCTTTCAGAGAAAATAGCGTGTTTTTATGAAACAATAAGTATCAAAAACATTGACACTAGTTTAAATCTGATTTCAAAGTGAAATTAATTCCAACGACCACTATTGGATTTAATGGTAAAAATATATTCTAATTTCACTTTAAAACCAATTCAAAAGATAATCTAATCATATAAATAAATTATATTAAAAAGAGGTTTTGAATTAAAATACAACATCTTACACTATTCATTAAAGAAATGAACTTTATCGGAAAAATACCAAAAATTTACACAAAGTAAATTTTGATGTCCCGATTCTAAAGAATAATTTTATTTTGTCAAAGATAATACATAAAATTTTCAAAAAGTGGATTTAAAAGAGGTTCACCACCAAAAGGCGGTTAATTGACCTTTTAAATAATATTAGAATGTTTACGCTTAAAATTGGATTCATTTGCATTTTTAATCCTCTAACATTTATTGTAAAAAGTAAAAATATTTGACAAACATATATAATCATTTTGTAGTTAGTTCTGTTCATTCCCGCCATTACAACGGCTAGGCTTTAACTACTATTTAAAATAATATTATTTTATTATTAGAGTACAACGTAAGATTCCCAAGAAACTCGTTGTTGCGTGTTGGGTACGCCATCGAGCATAGCGTCGCCTTTAAAGTCATATTAATATTTTATTCACAAATATAGATAAATGTGAAAATGTCATACTCTTTATTTACCTGGGGTGTTACATTGTGTCTCGTGCACATGAAAACCTCTACCATCAAGATCTATCCTCTAGACATTTTATAACTATTGATTGCAAATTCATAGGGTTTGGACAATTGATTTATGACAAGAAACAAATCAATGCATTGATGGGATGTCTTTAGCAGGCCCCACTAGTTTATTTCATATCCAAAGCATTCCTCATATATCAAATAATTAATTTAATTCATGAACAATGTGCCTTATAATCAAATATTCATATTGAGTAAATAATACAGATTTATAAATATTTCCCTTGATAAACAAATAACATTGAACATAAAACACAGTATGTAGAAATGATAAACTATTTTAGCTATAAATATACTATGATAAATAATATTTATATTTGTTATAAATTTAATGTCCAATGATCATACTTAAGTGAATATTTCAAGGGAAATATAATTATTAAAAATGAATTAATAATGTAAAATTCAATACTTTCCCTATTCAAAATGATCATAAAACAACCATAGAAGTAATAAGTATGGTATTAATACAACATATACCAATTAGAGTAAGAATAATGGGTTGTTGTCAAAGATGAATATAAATACCATAAAAATATATTTAAAAACATTCTTAATGAAAATATCATTTTTATTTTGAAAATAAAATTTTAAATCATAAAAATTTTGAAAACATTTTTCTTTTAAAATAACTATTAAAAACTAATAATTTATAGTATATTAGGGAAATAATATTTAAATATTTCCTTATAAACTTGAAAAGGAAGATTCAAAGAAATGATAGTCATGACGATGGGTAATTCTACAAATTCTATACAAGTTAAAAAGAAATTACCTTTTTCACTGTAAAAATCATAGAAAAGAGCTTTTTTTAGAAAATAATAAGAAGATTTCTTTAACATTTTCATAAAAGCTAAATGGTTATTGTTTTGAAAACAACATTAAAATTACTTTGAATTTTTTTTGTAAAAATTAAAAAAATGGGTAAAAATATCTTTAATAAATCATCATGAAAACGTTGAATAAATTTTTAGGAAACATAGTTTTGAAAGAAAAAATATTTCTGACCGAAGAGAGAAATGAATTAATTTTTTCTTACAAACATTTTCTCAATTATTTTATGCACTAGAGAGTGGTAAAATGGTAATATTTCTTTAAAATATTAGGAGTATACATAGTTTAATAAAATACAATGACTTTATTTTAAAATTATCAAATAATTTCCTTCAACTTAAATTGAATAATAAACAATATCAATTAAAATAATATTATTATGTAGACCCTTACAATGATCATAATGTTGAAGTGAGAATTAATCAATGAATTCATTATTTGTGTCAATTATAAATCTGCATAAGACAAGTTTAAATAAAAAATATTATAATAAAAATTCATTATACACAAATTATTATAATGAAATAAGAAAAAAAGTATAATTTTATCCCAATGAATAGAAATTGAGTTAAGAAATCCATTACCTCGTGTTTCCTTTTGGTTGAATGTGATTTAACCTCATGTATACTGGTTTTAAATATTTTATTTATTTATAAAAGGATCATATTAATATTTATAATATCATATATGATCCTTTTATAACATCATATCACCTGTTCGTTAATAATATTTCATCATTTTCATTATTTTAAGTGTTAATTGACTTGTTTTCACATGTGTTTTTCATCATGGAAGTTCTAATTCTTGAACATATTATATAATTACATAATAAATACAATAATAATCATGATTTTATTATCATATTTATATATAAATTTAACTTTTAAGGCCAATCATGAAAGGTAGTTTTGAAAAATAAAGTATGTTACGATCATGGAGACGGTGGACTGTACATACACATTAGTAACGTTTTCCATTTTTCAATGATCATTATGTAAAGGTTGTAAGTAATATATTATCTTTATATAATGTTAATAATAACATATATACCATAGTATTTATTTAAATATACATATATATATCATCCATGTGGTGTGGTGATGAAAGGAGTGTTACATCGTTTTGTGAAGACAGTAGTCCACACGTACAAAAACGATGTTATCATCTTTCATTAAGTGAAAAGGGAATAAAGAAAATGATATATATTATATTTTAATAATGAAAAATATGTAGTTAGTAGAATAATTATTTCGTGTATTTCTCATGTAATAATTACCTTTATCCTGATCAAATTCCATGTAAAGTGTTAGTGAAAGACGAATCACATCTCTTTGCAAGGTGGTATTTTGTCGCATACACAAGTGACATTATCGTATATCTTACAGAATAGAAAGTAAAAAAATGAATATATGATATAAAAATCTATAGGAAAAAATATTTTATAAATTTCTTATTTATAATTTATATCCATCATTATACTCGACTATGAGAGGTGGTACTGGAAAAATGAATGACATCGGTTCGTGAGGTGGTAGTCCGCAATACACACTGATGATGATTCTATAACCCTTTTGATGGAGGTGGGAGAGGTTATAGGTAATTAACATAAAATAAAAATATCTAAGTATATGTAAGATACTGATTTTATTATATCATCATGTTTCAAAAAGAATTAAATTAGGTGGAGGAATATATAAAATAAAAACGGTCGTTGAAGAATTTTGTATCTTATTTGGGAATCTTCCTTTGGTTTGCACCAATACCTTTCTAGGCTGGATTTATGAAACAAATAAGTCTTATATTATGATATGAGGGAATCTAGGATGTTATTTTTTTAATAATTGGAAGAAACAAAAAGGCTTTAATTTTTTAATAATGGAGGAGAGGGGGTGTCCATTTATAAGTGTGGTGAGTGGAACACGTCTACGTTTTTTAAAATATTCAATCATAACGAGGTTTTTATCATAAAAAAGCCTAAAATGGGTCATTATATAACCTATAATATTTAAGGACACAATATGGCCTTAAAATTTCTATTGGGAAAGTTTTTAGGTCATTTTTAACCCTTATAATCTTAGTTTAACCCCTGGTAAATCCATTTTTACCTTAACTACATTAATTAATTTTTAATATTTCACTATTCATATTGGTAAGAAATTATGTTGAACTGATTAGAAATTATTTATTATTATGATTCCAAATATGGAATCCATTTTTTTCAAATTTTATACAAATAAGTGGGAAATTTTAATTTAAAATTAATCCCACAGACACGATGAGAATGCTTCTTTTTAAAGAGAAAATATTCAAAAGTTTACAAAGTTTTTATACCAAAACTCAATATGAAGATTATTACATTGAGATAAACCAGATTAATCAATATAAAATTTAAATAATTTTACTTTAAAACCAATTCAAATTATAATTTAACAATACAAATTATTTAAACAAAAATATGATTTTCAATTAAAATTCAGTATTTTTTCACTATTCATTAAAAAAGGAATCTTTTCAAAAAAATAACAAAAAATCACCCTAATATATTTTTTATATTATAATTTCAAAAATTAAGTTAATTTTTTCAAATACATTTTCTAAAATTTTTATCAATTAATTTTAAATTATATACGAAAAGTGTGTCTAATACATCTTTTAGGAAAAATGGAGTTTTTCAGAAAACATTTATTTTTATTTTAAATGATTATTATTTTATTTTTAATCAATATATAACCATGTGTTTATAATTTATTTAATACTATTCATACACACCATTCCAATGTCTAGTTGATAACTATTATATTAAATAATAATATTTCAAATTTCATTTAAACTCAGTGTTGTGTGTAACAAAAGATAAACTTTGTGTTGTGTATAATGAAAGATTTTGAAGAGACTGAATTTATCTATAAATTAATATATTGTAAATTCTTAGGACATTATATTCCTTTATATTATTGGCGTTTTATGTCATAAATTCTATCAAATTTGATTTCATATTTTAAAAATTTTGGGTGTTACATTCTCCCTACCTTAAATAAATTGTTCCTTTATAATTTAAACTTGATATAGGTAATCAAGGGTTTGATATTTTAAATATATTTTGTTGAAAATTAAAATTGTAAAATAGTTAATAAAACAACCTCTTAATAAGATATAATTGGAAATATAATTCTTTTATGTAATAACACATAATAAAGATTCCAAGTAGGAGAACATTGGTGGAAATGGAAGAAAAACTTAAATAACTATAGAGAGTGATTGAGGTCATTGATCAAAAGAAAGTGAAGGATCAATGAAATGTCAAGGTTCTAAAAACTATAAATTTTTTATGATTTAAAAGACCATTAGAATCATCATATGTGAATGTAATATGATAAATTGTTTTCAATATCCCTTTCCTAAGGTTGAGGAATTATTTTACTATCTATGGAAATATAATTACTTGATATGTTTTTATTTCATAAGCATAATTTCATGCTTTACTTGTTCTTAAGTAAATTTCTAATTCATCACTTACTCAATGAAATGAATATTCAAAATTGAATTTCTATTCTTGAGTCACTAAAATTCACTTTTAATGGATCGTATGATCTATAAAAGTGTAACAATTTGTTCCATCTGTCACAAACTATTTTCCAAAAGCAATATGGTTAGCATAAGCTATCCAATATGAAATAATATTCATATGGAGAAGTAATACATTAATCTCAAAAACCTCATCCAAATTTCAAATTAAACCATTTCAGAAATGGTTAACCTTATAATTCTATCAAAATATCAAAATTTAATACTCTAGAAACAAGGTCACTGAATTTCCAAAATGAACATAACATTAATCCCCTAAAAAACATAAAGTAGCTCTTAACCTTCACATACCGAACTTGTGAATACCTTAATTGTGTATTCTTTTGAAACATAGAGATAACCTAAATTTTCATATAAACTTATTGAAAACATGAATGATTCCTTATTTATTAAGTAAAACACAGATTATTGGATATATTTCTTAAATACAAAGATGTTGTAAACTTCATTAATGATTGTTTAAACCACTTTATCAACAAATCATTAATCAGTCCTAAGGTTGTCAGTACTAACCAATTTACTTTGTCCTTATTAATTATCTATTTATTCCAACATCATTATCTCAACCTTAGAAATATATTAGGGTCATCAATCATGTGTTTTTTAAGAATTTCAACTTTCTAATGAATCTTTTTTCTTAGTCATCAGTTCTATTCAACATATGATTTAAATTCCTTAATGAAAAGGTATTATAGTGAAATAGTTAAATATTTTATGATTCTTATAACCAGGATATCATTAATAAAATACTCAAATGACATAATTATAGAATCCAAACACAATAACATTAACCATTCCTCTTTATTTATGGTAATAGCATAATATTTACCAAGATCCATTATCTTATCTTGAGGTATATTTATTTGATGCATGAGAAATTGATTTATATTGGGTCTTATCTCATTATAGATGAAGCATTATACATTGGAAACGTTTTTCTTACACTTACAATCACAATCACGGTGGCCTTTATCTCTACACTTATAGAAACCCCTTATTCATTTTATGCAATAACCAGGTTGTTTCTTTCCACAATTATAACATGTTGGAAAATCATCCTTTTCCTTCTTCTATTTATCCATATTTTTCCCTATCGTCACCTTCTTCTCTTTATGCCCTTCAAAGAAATAATATTTAGATAATTATTTCCCTCTTTTTTTAGCACATGATACTATATCCTCATATTAAAATAATGTTTTGGAGACTAGTTTTCTTTTAAATATTCACTTAATCCCGTAAAATAAATTATAATTATTAATCTTTAGGTCACATTCCTTTATGTTATTTCTATTCCTTCTACTAGGAATCATTTCTAAATGATGGAATATACTATTTTAGATCATATCATAATGTATAATTCCAAAAATAGTGAAATACTTACCATAAATTGAAATATTTATTCATAGATAATCTTATAATCATAAATATATATTCTTCGGGGATATATCTATTTCAAATACTTCATAATGGTTTGTAAAGAAAATATTAACTAAACTAAACATATCGTCTGGTAGTGTCAACTCAGATGTATATGAATCCCATTGTTATGCACCAGGTGTTGATTGGGTCTATCCCAATATTCCCTTTTCTGAGTTATTACCCCTAGGTACCATTGTGTTAGAGCCATGTCCACTTATAGTATCCATATAAGGATGTATTTCTAGTAAAAATCACATAATATCTTCCTTACCAAAAAATTAAAATATTCTTCTATACTTATTCTCAAATTATATCATAGGGTTATGATCCCTAATCTATGTTTTCTTAAATCTAGTTCCCTAGGATTCTACTGAACTTCCTCTAATACCAGTTATAGAAACCCAGACCCTAGTATCCTAATGTAGTTTCTTGCTTTATTACATTGGAATAATATCTGAGGAATTGAATCCCAAAGGGTCAAAAATTTATTAGTCTTAGTAAACTATAAATATACATGATTCCAATATTACATTTTAAAACATAAATTAAAACATAATTTTTTTTGGAGAATAACATTATTCCCTCTAGTATATCCTAAAATTTAATTCTTGGTACACTTCCTGGATTCCTAAGAAAGGAAAAAAATAAGGGTGAGCTCAAATGATCATCAGGGGTTAAGTAAAATAGAATTTATGATGAATAAATGAAGCATAATCAATATGTAAAGGTAAATAACGAAAACACATTCTATTTATTCAATAAGAGGGAAATATTAACTTGATAAGGCATAATCAATATGTAAAGGTAAGTCACTGATAACACATTTAATTTAATAAATAAACTGATATAAAAGGCATCTATATACAATATCATAGTGAAAATATCAAAGAAAATAAAATAACTGAGTTTTAAATGAAGTAAATGCTTAATCATTGGATTTAATGTATTAAGCACATAAAAATCTCTATTGTCAAGATCTATCCTCCAAACAGTTTAAAACTACTAGGTATAAACTCATAGGGTTTGGCCAAATGATTTGTCTTATGATATCTATCAATGAATTGAGGGTCTATCCATAGCAATCCCCGCCCATGTTTTTCATGTCTAAAGAATACCACCAATATCGAATAATCGATTTAATTCATGAGAAATGTGCATTATCATAAAATATATATATTGATTAAAGAATACATATTTGTAAATATTACCCCATATAAACAAATAACATTCAATGTAGAACACTTCATGTTGAAATGATATACAGTTTTAGCAATAAACATATCCATGATAAATAAAATGGATATATAGGGTAAATTTAATGTCTAATGATCACAGGTAAGTGAATATTTCAAGGTAAAGATAATGACTATAAAAATTAATCAATCATGTGAAATTAAATTATTTCCATGTTAAAAATTATATTAAACCATCAATAAAAAAATAAGGACGGTTTCAATACAACATATACCCGTTATAGTAATAATAATATGTTGTTGTCATTTATGAATAGAAATTCCTTAAAAATATCTTTAAACTTTTCTTGTGGAAAATATTCTTTTCATTTTAAAAATATATTTTTAAAATATAAAATATTTTGAAACCCCTTTTCTTTGAAAATCACTTTTAAAAACTAAGAATTTACAGAAAATTTGGAGAAAAATTCTTTAAAAATATCCTTGTAAACTTACAAACTAAGATTCAAAGAAATTACTTTCATGATTGAGGTTATTTCTTTTCATGTCATAAAAGTAAAAAAAATAACATTCCTATTTAACAAGAAAAATTTTATAAAAGTTCCTTGTTTGTAAAATGACAAGATGATTCCTTCCAAAGAATCTATAAAATCCAAACAGATATTATATTAAAAATAAAATACAAATTACTTTGAAATTTTTTTAAACAATTAATAATGGGTATAAAAATTATTTAATAAAACATTTTAAAATGTTAAAAACCTTTTTAGGAAACATATTTTTGGAAGAAAATAGATTTCCAATTGAAGAGATAAATGAAGTCGGATTTTCTTAAAAACATTTTTCTAATTATTTTAGGCACCAAAGAGTGGGAAAATGGTATTATTACCTAAAAATATAATGAATAAACAGAGAGTAATAAAATTAAATGTGTTTATTATACAATTATAAAATAATTTCCTTCAAATGAAATTCATGAATAACCAATCTTATTAGAATAATATTGGGAAATAAACCCTAAAATGAGCATAACGTTGAAGTGAGATTTAATAAATGAATTGATTTTGTGTATCTAATATAAATCCAAATAAAACAATTTTAAATAAAATATGTAATAAGAAAAATTCATAATAAATAGAGTTTTATAGTGACATAATCAATGAATTATATGTTTAACCTAATGAATGGGAATTGAGTTAAGAAATCCCTTACCTCGTGCTTCCTTTTGGTTCAAAGTGATTTAACCTTATGTATAGTGGTTTTAACCTTGATATTAATTTATAAAATCTCAAAATTAATATTTATAATATCATTCATGATTCTTTTATAACATATTATCACATTTTATTTAATAATATTTCATAATTTTCATTGTTTCGTATGTTAATTTCCTTATTTTCTCATGTGTTGTTCATTATGGAAGATATGATTCTTTAACATATTATATAATTTCATCATATAAATAATAATAATCATGACATAATTATCATATTTATATATAAATTATACTTTTAATTTTCATTATGAAATATATTTTTGAGAAATGAAGTGTGTTGTGATCATAAAGACAGTAGGTCGTACGTACGCATGAATACCATTTTCCTTTTTTCAATGATCATTATGGAAAGCTAGAAATTTATATATTATAATTATGTAATGATAATAATATAATATATACCATATTATTTATTTAAATTAAATTATATATATCATCCATTCATTGTGGTGATGAAAATAGAGTCACATCATTTCGTGAAGGCCATAGTCCACAAATATATGAAAGACATTATCATCTTTCATTAAGTGAAAATATAAGAAATAAAAAGGTATATATTATATTTTAATAATTATAAATATATCATGAATATAATTATTATTTCATTTATATCACATAAAATAATTTACTTTATCCTTATCAACTTCCATGTAAAATGATAGTGAAAGACAAATAATATCACTTTGTGAGGTGGTAGTCTATCGAACACACAACCGACGTTATCGTATCTCCTATGGAATGGAAATTAAAAAAAGTAATATTTAATATAATTAATATAGATATATAATTGTGATATAATTGTGATATATACACTTTATATACAACATCATACCTGACCATGAGAGATGGTACTAGAAAAACCAATGACATCAGTTCGCGAGGCGATAGTCTGTAGTACACATGAATCATGATTTTTTTACCCATTTTATGGATGAGGGATTTGTTATAAGTAATGAACTTAAAATAATGAAATATAATTATATTTAATATACTAAGGTTATTATATCATCATGGTTTGAAAATAATTGAATGAGGTGGAGGAATAAACAAATAAAAACACTCGTTGAAGAACGTTGCCTCTTCTTTGGGTATATTCCTTAGGATTTCACAAAAGCCTTACTTGGTTGGAATTTTAACCAAGATAAGAATTCTATAATGAGAGGAGATAATCTAGGATGTGATTTTTTTCATGTCTCATTGGAACAAAATTGTTTTGAATGTTTGAATAAAGGAGGAGAGAGGAGGCCTTTTATAAGTGAGGTGAGCGGCACACTCATAATTATTTGAAACGATTCAACAATTCACACATTTTTATCATGACACAAGCCTCCAAAAATAGGTCATTATCAAAAATAAAATATTTAAGGTCAAAATATATCCAGATAATGGGTTTTTTATAAGTTTTTAGGTCATTTTTAACCCTTAACTTCTTAGTTTATCCTCCCGGTAAATCCATTTTTACCATAACCGATTTTTTTTTACAATTTTCACTATTAATGTTTGGTAGAAAAATTAATTTTACCTTATTATAAATTATAAATTATGATGGTTCTAAATATAGAACCAGTATTTTCACATTAAATTATTATAATTGGGAAGTTTTAATTTAAAATTAATCCCACAAATGAGATGAGAAGCGGGGGTTTAAAGGGAAAATATTCAAAAGTTTATAAAATTTTTATATAAAAATTCAATGTAAAAATTATTAAAATGACATAAATTGAATTAAAAATATAAAATTGAACTAATTATACTTTAAAAATAATTTTAAATATAATTTAACATTACAAATTATTTAAATGAAAATGCAGTTTTCAATTAATTTTCAGTATTTTTCACCATTCATCAAAAAATAAATTTTTTTAGAGAAATACAAAAAGTTCAACCAAAGATAATTTTTGTATTATTATTTCAAAAATAAATTTCATTTTATACAAAAAATTCTAAAAGTGGTAAAATTTAATTTTAAATTATGTTAGCAAAGTGAGACTAAAACGCCTTTTAGGAAAAATACATTTTTTTTATAAAACATTAATTTTTATTTTAAATGATTATTGTTTAATATATAATAAATAGATAAACATATTTTAATAATTCAGTTAATACTATTCACACCCTCCATTCCAATGGCTATGTTATAACTTTTATATTAAATAATAATATTTTAATAATATTTCAAATTTCATTTAAACTCGATGTTATGTGTAACATAAGTATAACTTAGTGTTGCATTTAATTCAAGATAAAATAAGTCTTGTATGTAATGAATTATATTTAATAGAATGGATTTATTGAAAAATAAATATATCATAAATTATTTGTATGTTATATTCCCATCTACTCTTAGTGTTTTGTGTCATACACGTTATCGAATATGATGTTCATATTTTAAAATTTCATGGTGTTACATTGATATCTCGTCCCTTTAATTATATTAGAACCATCAAATTAAATTATATATTCATTTCAATGTTTTTATTTCATATAGTCAAAGAAATATGTATTAAGAAAATAGGCTGGAAACATAGATGTGAAACCTTCTTTATGAGATATTGTGACAAAGGGATTATATTACATAGTGAGTGTTTGTATGTGGTTATCATTTTTGAGAAATTTAGTTCTTTATCATGGGTTTCTTGACCTATTTCTAGACAGTTTTCATATACTTTAAGCAAGACCACCTAATTCCAATGAGAAATAATCCTAGAGGGTAACACAGTAAGGGTTTCATGATGATCTAAATTAAATTCTATTTGAATTTAATTAATTGAGTATATATTTTCTAAAGTCTAAGGGATAATTTTATTCATGTTTTATTGATCACAAATATTTATTGATCAATAAAATATTTAAATTCAATATTTATTCAAGTGCTTAATAAATTATATAGGAGTTCAAATGGACCAAGACCATGTCAGGTGACAAGTATTAATTAACAAGATGGCTAAATAAAAATTGGTGTTGGTAAAGTTAGTGTTCATCAAAAAATAATATTATTACGATTATTATATATTATGGGGTTTATTAAATTTTATCATATTATTTAAGGGCTATAATTTAATTTAATATTTATTTTAACTTAAACTAGATCTATAAATAGATAGTTATCTCTATTCTATGGATGATCAATTGGATCAATAGAAAAATATAATTATTTCATACAACGAATTCTATATTTAATTCTCCTTCTCTCTCCCTCTCTAGAAAAAAAATCACAAGAGATATTTCTTCAATACTAAAGGAGGAGTGATCATCAAAATCAATGAAATATAATCTATTATCCACCCTAACAATTAGAGAACAATTGGAATTTCTTGGAGATCAAATGACTACATTTGTATCACTGTTATAGGGATTCTATACTTGGATCCTCACAACACAATGAATGCAATCCGAAAGGGGATTTTTAGATTATCATTGTTCAAATAAAAGAAATTTCCTAAGATGAGGTATTCATTTATATCGATATTAAATAAATTAAATATAAATTTTATATGAAAGATCCTCGATTATAATTCCAAACAAAGAAATATTAAAATAAATTTTAATATATCAGCCACCATTGCATGCTTTCACTACGCCTGAAACAGTCATTTTTAACATGGTTTCTTTCTCAATTAATATACCATTGTCAATATATATTTTTAATATTTATTATTTTTCTTTAGAGATTCATATTTTTATTCTTTCATAAAAAAATATTCAACTAGATTATCATTTGAGCATCTTTTAGAATCATATTCAAAAGAATAGTAAGATTTTACCTCATATTCATTATCCATAAAGCACGTATTTTCTTTCTGATTTAGTTCCTCTTATTTTGATTTAGAACATAAATAATTGACTGATTCTTGAAAACCACTCCATGTTTCCTTCATGACATTATTTCATTTATATTCATAGTCTTCATTCATCTATAGATTATTTTCATTTTTCTCTATTTTCTTTTCTCCTTCAACTATGGTAAATTAGGATTGACATGCATGACCTTATATCATTCATAACATCTAAGATATTTTGGAATTCTACCATACTTTTTAAAATCATAGGATAACTTCTTGAAGCCTTTCTTCCTTTTATATAACTTTTTGAATCTTATATCTTGGTGATAAAGTTCCTCCCTGTAGTTTGAATAACTTGAATCATTATAGGATATAATATATTATTTTAACTTCTTTTGTCATTTTGGAATAGTAACATTAAGATTTGTATTTTCCTTTTTTATGATTCTATGATATTTAGCCTTGACTTGTATTTCATCTTCATATATCATTAGAGTATCATTCCATTCCTTCATCATTAACTTTTTCACAGGAGTTGATTATAAGATTGTAGCAACACCATACATAATGAATGTATCAAACATTAGTTTTATTGTATTTTACCTCAACTTTCTGACAATATCAGTTCCTTAATAGGAAACAAAAATTGTCTACCAAATTTTATATGTAGTAGGACACATAGAGACATGGTTTAATTAATCATGTCCAACTCGAAAAATGATTTCATTCATGAATCTAGAATTTAGATCATATTAAACTTCTTTGGGATCATCCCCTCTTTATAAATCTTCCATGGGGATTTCATATGGATTAAAATCATTTATATAAATTTTTGAAATCAATATTATTCAAATATATAATCATATGGGATTTACAATTACCACAATTTTCTACATTGAAATATATATCCCTTATCATTGATATTCTTTCTTTGAGTTCATCCATGGTTATATTTATTTTACTAGATCCTTAACTCAAACTTTCTATACATTAACATAATTCTTTAAAAGGTCACTCCATTGAAACCAATTTTTTGGTGGGAATAAATATGAATACATAATATAGGAGTGAATTGTGTCCTATTAAAAACACTTATATAATTTAAAACTGATCCCACATTTGCGATATCTAAAGGGATAATGTTCCATTTTCATTAAATAGATTATATAGTAGAAACATCATAGAAAGTCATTGTTTGAATAAAAACTTCAAAAACAATTTACAAAGATTAAAACAAGGAAAAAAGTTAAAAAATAGTCCTTCAAAAAAACTATACAAGAGTATTCAGAAACATCATTGAAAGTAATTGTTTGAATAAAAACTTGTTAAAAGAATTAAGATGTATATTTTTCAACTAATAAAAGAAGAAATGCATTAATCCATGGATAAATATCTTCAAAGAATTTTCCTTTTAAATAATAACTGTATTTACTATATAAAATACACTTTTAAAATTATAGTCGAGGAAAATAAACTTATTAGGTTGTAGGACAAACACAAAAATTAGATTATTACATATATGTCCAAAGTGTAGTCCTAAAAGTGAACTTCCAAAAACTGGAAAATTTTAATAATAGATAGATATAGAATTATAAAAAATAGTAATATTCTAAAAAAATACAAGGTAAATTTAAAGTGATTCAATATATAGAAATTTAGAGAAAATAGAGATTTTTTCAAAAGATTCAACTCTTAAACATAAATAAGATAAATTCATTGAGAAAAAAAATGAGAATTATAATTTGATTCTGGTTAATAATATCTACAAATAATCACTAGATAAATTGAGATATTAAAAACACTTAGCATATTTGAAATTTAAATTTAATCAACCACTAAAAATCACAACTCCCCTTAAAAATAAGAATAATTAATCTATTATTGTAGATCATTTTAAATAGTCCTTGACTTTCTATAATGAGATATTTATTCAAGGAAAAAATAGACTAAATTTCAAAAATATACACAATTCAAATTCTATAGATAATTGATTCAATACAGGTTTGATCTGTATGAGTATAACTCCAAAGGTATTATTTACAACATATGGTTGAATATGAATATAGAAACCAGAGCCTAAGTTTCAATTCCAATATTCGGTTAATATACAAAATTTTAAATACTCAAACTTAGGGTTTCTTCGCAATTGTTAAGTTCTTAAACCAAATTTTCAATTCAAATTTGAGGTTACAAAAGTGACATTCCTTATCAAAATTTTGATTCCCAAACCTAACGTTCACCATAAAAATGGGGTTGGATGCCAATTTTTGGTTGAAACAACATGTTTTTATCATTCATTCCATAATTCATTAAAATATCTAGGATACATTTTAAAATATAACTACAACTGAATTACAACTAAAGACCTTCCAAAATTCCATGGAAATAAAATAAATATTCAAATAAATAAAATCCTAAAATCCACTTGAAGAAACATCATTAGTTAAACAAATTATAGTTTTTTTTAGTATCAAAATCTATGAGAAAAAGATCTGAAATTATTAAATAAAAATTCATATGACCAATTTTTTGTGTGATGGACACAAATAAGATCCATGTTCTTCCTTTTCTATGGCTCCCTTGGACCCCCACAACAACATTGATTTAAAATTACCATCTTCCTCCCTCCCTAACACCCCTTGTTTCTCACTCACATTCTTTCATGTGGTTATTCTCTATTTTATAACTAATATGGGACATTACTGGTAATATGAATTAGTAAAGTTCTTACCCTAATGAGATCCATGTGTTATGAAAATTACTCCCTAATGAATGAAATGACTCTCTTTATCCTTTAAATTTTATCAGGTAAAAATTTTCCTCCATTAAATTTATTCACTAACTACTAACATCATCATATATGATTAAAATATGTTCCGAAATCCTTTTTTATTTACCATATATTGTCTTTTAGTTCTTTTAGGAAGATTTGATCATTATAGGGATAGATGGGGTTCGGTTTCTTGAGGTTTTGTTTTCACTTTTAATGTGGATTAAACTCATAGAATTAAAACCATGTATTTTTTAAATATAGACTAAAATATGTGTATAAATGAATTAAATATATTTGTATTTATCTTATGGCATATTTTCATCATTTATAATCCATTATGAATGGATTAAATAGAATCCATTATGAATGGATTAAATGGAATCCATTATTAATAGATAAAATGGTCTATATTCATTGATATAATTCAAAGAATAATCACAAAAGAAATAAATGTATTTTGATATATTGAATATATTAGATAAACTTAATTAAGTGATATATAATAAGGGTAGTTATATAAAGGGATAAGATTCCTCATGTTGGGTATGACTGATTTTATGTAAGCCTCTCAATTTTATTATCCTCTTGAAATGCAGTTTATCATTATGTGAAAGTTCTACCATCCATTCTATATTTATGGATCTTTAATAAATGTTCTGGGAAATTTTGGCCAGGGTAATAATTTTTTAGGTGTGATCACCATTTCATTTGGAGGGGGGATTTTTAGTCCTTAAAAAATATAAGACCTTATGCCATTTCTTTTGATGACCATAAAAAATACAGGTTGGAAATAAGAGAGTGTTAGTGTACCGAATGATGAATTCTGGTGATCAGGAGTTAGACCATCGAAATTTCTCCAACTAAAAGATATGTAGAATCTAATATCCATAATATAATATAAAGGGGAACAGAAAATTGGTTGGTAAAGTTGATTTGGTGGAAATATTTGACCAGGAAAAGGGTTCCTTTATGGATCTCAATGCAAGTGGGATTAAGACCGCATAGATTGGATAGTGGGGGAAACTGGAAGCACTGAAAGGAATGTGTTATATATGGAATAGTGGATCACATATGGTGGAGAGGATTTCCCCTGAGATAGATTGCCTTATACACTCATTCATTGCAATCATACCCTCTTATTTTATTGAATATATTAAATAAGCACTCCCCCATTTATTAAGGAGAAATACTAATCCATTTAATCTCTTTGTATTATTATTTATATTTCTTATTTTTTATTCTAATATTTGTTTCTGATAACCTTGAATTCATTCTTCTGGTGGCTCCATATTGTAGTGCAGTGACTTGGGTGTACTCGTATTCCATGTTTTAGGTATCATTTTTGGGTTTATTCTAGAGTTGTTACTACTATATGTGAATTTATAGTAGACTTTCTTATGGTGATTTAATCAGAAGCTAGTTTTTATCCCAAAAAGTGGTATAAGCACTCATAATTACAACAATTCTAGAGAATCAATCCCTAGTGAATGTATTTTATTTATTCTGTAGAAAGATTCTACCCTTTTTCTTATAGGATATTATTAGTAATAAATTCGCAACCTCCTTTTTTATATTGATTATAAGTAGTGGGATTTCACAATTTTTGATGGGATAGCTTTAGAAAAGAGTATGGTCTTTCTATAGAAGTTTGAAGAAACAAAATTTGGATTTTGGAAAAGGGGGATATAGGCTTGTCTTCTGAAAAAATACATTGATCTTCAATTTATTAGAGTTAGGATAGAAACATTGAAATTGGAATAATGAGAAATGATAGATAATAAATCACTTTGGATGATTTAGACATCATTTTCTCAAAATGTGACATTCAACATATGGGAAGGGAAGAACACATAATAACTCATTAAAACCATAGTTTATATGTATGATAATAACACATCAATAAACAAGGTGTTTTTTCTAAGGATGCTACTAAACTTTTTAATAATGTAAGGATGTTCTATTTTCGATCATCTAAATTACTTCAATGTAACTCAATATCAAATTGAATCAATAAAGTTAAACTTTGGACAGCTATTTTCGAAATTTTTATTAATTTCTTCAATTATAGGTTCCTATGATGAAATAGTAATAGTTTTGTGTAACTCTAGAAGAAAGGTGGATTCAAAGTTCATGGATTTATACAACCAAATATTGAATGAATAAATTCATCAAAATAATATTTATATATTTTTCAAAAATGTTTATAGTGGATAATTAATAGTGCATACCGCTAGAAAAATATCACAAAAAATGAATCTTTAGAAGAGCCAAAGAAGATGTGGCTCAGCATAATTTACTCCCTAGTATTTCTATCCTGAGAAAAAATTCCACCTTAAAATAGATTGTGGTGATCAGAGTGATAACTCTAAATGATATACTTCCATAAGTGGGTATGTATATCATTTTTCAAGTGAGAGGTTTTTTTTACTCCTAAGTACCAACATCTCACTTGACTATTTGGAGATTGACTATGGAAATTCATTTTATTCAACATCTAAAAGGGAAAGCATGAAGAGTTACATCTCAGGAAGATTCAGTAGAGTTCATTTTGTGGATGGGAGATATCTTGATTTTTTTTGCATGAGAGATGTCTTTTTTTACAAGGAATTGAATATTGAAGAACTTTAAAGACATTGGACACATACTTAGATTAAGGAATAAATTAATTTCTATGGGAAAACTCAATAAATTTTGTTTCTGTAAAAAAAATTAGAGGGAACATGGAAAACCTCATGTGCATCCATAGTTTTGGAAAAGGTAGTGAAGTAAAGGACCCTATATCTTATAGGTGCATTGGAAGGGTCCATGCATGCTGGAGAAGTTACTTATACTAAATTTTAGAGTGATTATTTTTACAAACTCAGTGAGAAAAGAGTAAATATTCTAGCTATAAAGTGATTATTGGAGACCAAAATCAAAAATATAGAATGTGTGAGGATTGTGTCTTTAGAAAGTGGCAGAATTTATCCTTCCGAACAAAAGAAAAAATTACAAAGCACAAAAAGGTGGAGTTTTTTTACATATATGTTTAGGGTATAACAATATTATGTTCTACTAGACATTCAATCTATAATATAACTTCCATTGATGATTACACATTTAAATTCTGGGTAACTTCATCAAGAACAAGGTAGAGGTGTTAGATACTTTCTTCTGATGGAGGAACATAGTGGAAAAGGATACCATATTTAATTTTAAGTGGTAATAGTTAGATAACAATGGTTTGTATGGAATTAAAGTGTTTTATTGGCTTTTTATAGAATAAGGGGATTCATTTTGGGAAAACCATGTTTGGTACTCTTGTGAAAATTGGAGTTGTAGATATAATGAATAATACTTTTCTGGAGATTTCTAAGAGCATGATAATTCATTTTGGGTTCCCCAAAGTTTTTTAGGTGGAAGAAGTAAACTTTTTGGCATGATTAATTAGTCAAATTTTATCCTCACCCATTGGGAAACAACTTATGTATTATTTTAAGTCCATAAGAAATTTTTATTTGAACCACCTAACTTTTTTTAGCATAATCACCTACACCCACATTGATATCAAGGAATGAGACAATTTGGAGGCTATTTCTCAAGCATGTTTTCATGATTTCTATGGCAATGAATAATTTTTTTTGACTCTGGGATAATGATTATCATAAAATAATCAGAAGTCGATGTGTGATCTTCAATGATGAGATCTTATGGAAGGATAAGAACATAGTGGGAGATCTTAATGAAAACAAAGTATCAACAAATATGAGTTTTACCTATATGGGTGATTAGAAGAAACAAATGTGTAGTGAATTTAGGAATCATGATATTTTAGGAAACACCAGATCAATAGGTGGAGTTATTGGAAGCAAAAGTTCAAGTTTCATTGGTTTTTATTAAACCTAAAGTACCAGAGAGTTCATGGACTAGTAAATCTTGATCACAAAAATTTCTAACTCTATAAGATACAGTATCAAAATGAGATCAATCATTCATAATACTATGGAGATTTACTAAGGAAATTCACCATGTGAAATGATATGGAATTACTTTTTATAATATACTTAAAATGGATAATGGAAGGACTTAATGCCTAAAGGAGGCAATGAGTTTTAAGGACTTGAAATGGTGTGAGTTATCCATGTGGGATAAACATGATTCTATCTATATTTCTATAAAATGGGAGCTAGTGGAGATTATTTCTATATATAATATTCTCTAGAACAAATGGGTTTATTATCTAAAATAAGAGGTGTATGGTAAGTGATATTTCATGTTCAGTTCGGTTATAAATGGATTTAAATAGAAATAATAAGTGGATTTCTATAAAATATTTTCTCTAGTAGTTAAGTACTTAATTATCTGAATAGTTTTAAGTATAATTTAATTGGAATGTATTCATCTAGAGAATATATATGTGAATATGATATTCCTTCATATATATTTAGAAGAAAATATGTATATGAAGCGTAAAACTTATTTTTAGGATCAATAAAACCAGGTACTTATGTGTAAGCTCAAATGACTACTTTGTTATTTGAATCAAGAAAAAATGTGTTAGAATCCGATGTTCAATAGTTTCATGATGGAATAGTTTTTCCATATCAATGATGAATATTTTTTTTACTAGAAGGTGTTTGGTGATAGGAGTTTCATGATCATTATTATTCATATAGATGCCATGCTGGAAAGAAATAATCAAAAATTTGAAGGATGAGTTGTACCAAATCTTTGAGATGAAGGATATTAGTCTAAAAAAGATGGTTTTTTGAATGAGTATTATATGAGACTAAATTCCCAGTACAATATACTTGACCCGGGACACCTATATTTAGAAGGTGGTGTATCACTTTTTTTTCCAAAATTGAAACCCTTGACCACACGCCTAGTTAGTAATTTCAAACTATGTAAGGAGTAATCACCTTGAATTGAAGCTGAAGCCGAGTACATGACAAAGGTTATGTATACATAAACTATGAGAAGTTTTATGTACTCCATGGTATGTACTCATCCAGAAATTGCATGGGTAATGGGAGTTTTCATCAAGTTTATGTCGAACCCTATAATAGAACATTGGGAATTTGTACCATGGATATCTCATTGTTTGAAGTGTTTTCATGACTTGGTAATTTTCAACATGACAGATGAGCCTCTATAATGTTTTTTAGACTCTAACTTAGATGAATATTTAGATTCAGATAAGAGTACTATTAGATATGTGTTTGCTATTAGCATAATGACAAAGAGTTAGATATCTAAACTCTAACTATTGTTCTCATTTTCAATGAAATAATATGAGTATATTGTTTTCATTTAAACAAGGAAGGAGTTTCTATGGATTAAGGGGTCAATAAAGGATGTTATAAAATCACATGATGTTGGGACACTTTTTTTAACACATAGAATTCCATTCACTAGGTCGAAAATCCAATGCTTCATTATTAAATAAATAACATCCAACTAAAGTATCAATCCACCCATATGCTACCTGAGGAAAATATATTGGACCTATTAAATATTGATGGGATGTATAATCCTGATGACATGTTGAAAAATTACCTCTCTTATAAATTCCTATTGTTGTGTTTCACCTCATTAAGTTTAGGTTTACTGGAAGGAAGATGTAGTGGGGAACCATATAGATGCTTTACAAAAATTCAAAAAATAAATTTTATTTGTAATATATTAGAGTTATTTATCAAAAAAAAAACTAAAATGAACATCACGTGGGAAATTATTGAGTTGTGTGATCCATTTTACCAAAAAGATGGAATGTTAGTTCCTTATAAGTATAAGATCTGGTAACCATTTTTCCAATATCTAAATGATGATAGAGAAAAAGAAGCAGAGTGTAACATCCCAGGTAAATAAAGAATTTGAAAATTTCATATTTATTAAAAATTTTAAATTAAATATTAATTTTACTTTAACATCGATGTTATGTTTGATGGCATACCTGATACACAACAACATGTTTCTTTGAAATCTTATGTTGCACACAATGTTGGGTCATACTAAAAAATAATAATATGATATTAATTTAAATGGTTATTAACGCCTAGCCATTGTAATGGTGGGAATAAACATAATTAACTATAAAAATTATTATATATGTTTGTTAAATGTTTTTACATTATCCAATAAATTTTAGAGGCTTAAAATAAGAAAGAATCTAATTTTAAGCATAAATACTCTAATATTCTTTAAAAGGTCGATTTACCACCTTTTAATGGAGAACCCTCTTTAAATATTGTTTTGGTCACTTTTATATGTTCCATTTGACAAAATAAAATTCTTCTTTATAATAGGTACATCAAAATTTACTTTTGGTAAATTTTTGGTATTTTTTTAATAAAATTCATTTTTTTCTGAATAGTGAAAAATACTGTATTTTAATTCAAAAGTGCCTTTTAATATAATTTATTTATATGGTTATAATATATTTTTAATTGGTTTTAAAGTTTAATAAGAATAAATTTTACCATTTAATCCAATGTTGGTCATTGGAATTAATTTCACTTTAAAATTGGACATAAACATGTATCAATCTTTCAATAGTTATTGTTTCTTAAAAACATGCTATTTGTTTTGATAACAGGAATTAATTTTAAATTAATTAAAGAAACTTTCATGTTTTGAATTTGGTAAAATAGACATCATTTTTTTAATTCTAAATATCAAATATAGCTTAGGCTGAAATTTTGGTGTTTTTCTGAAAAACTTCAATTTTTGATGACTTGTGAAACCACTAAGTAGTAGTTAAAAAATGACATTTTTATTTAAATTAAATTTTACCGCTTCTATGGATGGAATTTCAAAAATATGACATACATGGTTGTTATTATTAAGTAAAATTTGGTTCAATAAGATGAAAATAATTTTTTCGTGAATAGTAACTTTTGACTTTTATTTACCGCGGTTAAAGGTAAATAGGGTAATTCAAGAAACAAAGAATATTATAATAATTCAAAATTACCTTAACACTTGTTCTAACCTTATTGTATGAGTAATGTACGACCATGGGAATCATTGGCTTGATTTTGGGACCCCATGGAGCCACTTATGAATGATAATGACATTATTTTAATTAACTTAAAGTAAAGGCACAAATGACATAAACAAATATCTATTTGTAAAATAATTTTTACATGGTATTATATAAGTTATCTTTTCGACTATAAATATTCCATGGGAATATAAAAACATTTCCCACATCATGTTATATTTTTATAATTTTTATACATCGAATAAATCAAATTATTTATGACACAATAATGATGCAGTGTTTACCTCATTAATAAATGATTTAAATAAATAAGATTATAAATATTAAAATAACATCCAAACCCTATAAAATTCTTATTGGATTAATTTATTTCTACCATTAGTCATATTATATTCTACCTTAATGAAATTTGGACCTTTAGAAACCGAATATCATTATATAATAAAATAATATTATCACACTTTCCTAAAGAGCCCCTTCTCCACCTTATAAAAAGCCCTCACTTCTAACCAATTCCTCACACCTCTAAAGCCTTTTGGCTCATCCAACCTCTGCCCAATTATTATCCCAACATCACTATCCTCCTCATAGAATCCTTACCTTAGGAATAAGGCACTTCAAGAAACCCTTTTGGTTCATACCAAAGGGAGTTACCCAAATTAAAGGTAACGGTTTCTCTTAAATTCTGTTATTTTATTTTGTTTTATTTTACTTCTCCAAGCCCTAAAATCTTTTTGTTCCTTTATTTTATAACAAAAACAGTATCCTAAATATACAAGGATGTTTTTATGAGAATTATTCTAACTACACTTACACACACCTCCATCTAATGGGTGAAAAACATATTATTTCTATGGATGGAAAACTAACGCCTTACGAAACGATGATTGTTCGCTTATCTCCTACCACATATCATGGTGTCCATTAAGATGGAACTATATTTATATATGATATATATTATGTTTTATTTATGATTCTTTATTTTTAATTGATATCATACCTTTATGGTTTCCATTATGAGTAAACGCGATAATTTCATTTGAGGAAGTGCGGACTACCGCCCCCTCAAAGTGATATGACTCGTCCATACCATATGTGGGACATATAAAGGATGAAGTTATTGAAATTATATATGATATTATACTGTAATTATAATATAACTATTTATCATTAAGTTTTCATTCAATTAAAATATGAAATATAAATGAAAGTAGCGTTCATGCGTACGTACGACTTACCGTCTCCATGAACGGTGCATTTCATTTCTTATCTCCAAATGTTATATACTATTATAAATACATATATATAATCGATATATATGATATATATGATATCAAAATAATTAATATAATTCTTTAGATAATGTAATATTAACCACACGGACAACTTGTAATTATAAGGTGTTCATTTTTTTACTCAAGTACCAAATATCAACAAAACAAACATTATTAACTTAAATAATTACATATTGTTTATAACATGGTAATAAGTGATATTAAAGGAAGAATAAACTTGAAAAGGGGTTCTTAATCAAGTATATATTAACATAAGTTTATTATTCCGGAATAACAAGGAACAAACAAGTCAAGTCGGACACGAGGTAAGGGGTTTCTTATCTAAGTTTTAATTCCTTGAGATTTCCTTTGTTCACCACTTATTTATTGCATGTGGTATATTGTGTACTTCCATTTGATATATATTATCATGATTGTATTTATATTCATGTTATTTTTTGATTAATTTGGTGGTTATTCTCTTTTGTTCATACAACTCAATTGATTACAACGAGGTAAGGTGTTTTCTTCTAACTTTTATTCCCGTGAGATTCATGTTATATTTGCCACTATTTCCTTTTGTGTGGTGTATGCACTGCCCATAATTTTTACTCTTTGTGTAATATACTTTCATTTATGGGTATTTACATATTCATTTAATGTTCCTTATTTCATGTGGTGTATGTTTGGTAAGTTACCAAATCGATAAGGGAACTTTTTAACCCAATTTTCATTCCTTAGGTTAATACTCTAATTCATAATTATGTCATGCTATGATTATGTGTGGAATCACTGTTTGTTTATTTATGTTATAATTTCCACTCCTCTTTATGTTGATATAATTTTTATACACATAATCACTCCATTTATAAAATCTCTAGACATCGATATGAACTTGATAAGAGTAATTTAAGTCAATTTACATTCATTGAGTTAAACATCCAAGTCATTGGTTTTGTCTTAAAAAGAACATGTGTGAATATCCTCTGATTGATTTTATAACACCGAAGATTTTATGAGAAATATTTTGTTTTTATGTTATATGCATTACCAAATGAATATTGCACTACACACAACATTGTCTTGGCTTGTGTTACACGCAGAATCAAGCTTCCTCGATTGCTTGTGTTGTACGCAATACCGAGTTTCACTAAACAACGATATGTTATTAAAATATTATATAAACTAGCCGTTCTGAATAGTAATACCCAATTTTTGAAATTTTATAAATTTTATCTTTCAAAATGGACTTCATTTTTGGATTCAGAATATCGAAATTAGCCCGGGGTGAATTTTTGATATTTTTCTGAAAACTTTCAATTTTTTATGAATAGTGAAAACACTGAGTTATTGGTTAAAACCGAATTTTTATTTAAATAATAATTTTTCTATTTAAATTAATTTTAGGTCAAAATATATAAATAATACCTATATAGGTTCAATTTAATTCATTGGAGTAATTTTATAATAATATAGATACATAAAAATTTTATCGAACTTTTTACCGTCTTTTACCCACCTCCTAGGAGCATTTGCAATTGTACATAAAACTTAATTTTACTGCTTCTGTGAGTTGAATTTCGAAAATCTGAGAGACATGGTTAATCTCAAGGACTAAAATTTGGTTCAATAATATGAAAATAATTTTTTGTGAATAATAACTTTTTACTTTTATTTACCACAGTTAAAAGTAAATAGGGTAATTAAGGGTAAAAATGATATTATTATTACCCTAACACATGTCATAATTCTATTGGATAAGTTTAATTAGACTAAAAAAAACCTTAGAAATAAAATATGACCATTTAGGTCCACTTGGATTAGATTAGGACACTTATCATTATTTTATTTAAAGAAGAGTTAAAAGAGTTAAAATCAAAGTTTAATAACTAAAACATTTTTAATATAGGGTTATACATACTATAAATTCAACTATAAAAATTCATTATAAAGATAAAACTATTTCATACATAATGGTATTTATTTATAATTTTTATAAATTAAATATTTTAATTTATTTATGACACAATGATGATGTAGTAATTACCTTATTAATCAAATATTAACATAATTGATATTATGAATACCAAAATAAATGTAATTTGAGACTTTTTATAAATTAACATAATTTTATAGGTTAATATGACATGTAATTATTGGTTTAGTTAACGTTTTTTGAACTAATCAAGCTGTTATGATTTAAAAAAATAAATTACCAAATAGTGTCAAAATTGACATAAAATAGTTTTTAAAAGAAATACTATATTATTAATTGTTATTTTATTCCTAAAAATATTAGGTTTGGCCAAATGACTTAGATAAGGATATATATATTAATAATGAACCACTTGGGGTTCGTTTTCCTTGTTATAGTAATTTTATTAACCATATAGTGTAAGAAAACAAGAAGACACGGTAAAAGTTAAATTATTTAATTTACAGTTAAATATAAATGATAAGGTTAAAATATTAAACTAAACTTGTCTAAAACCAATTTGTTGAGATTATTTCTACCCATAACCACCTCGTATTCAAAATAAATCAATTTGGAGCTATTAAAAACCGAATATGACTTTATTATAAAATAATATTTTAAGTTTTTCCTAAGGTGTCCCTCTCCTCCCTTATAAAAGGGCACCTCCTCCCACTCCTCCTCACACAACTTTGAGCCTTCAAGCACGGCCAACCCCAGCCACGTTCTCTTCTCCAATTCCCTATAAACATCCTATAGGTTCTGGTCTTCTTCAAAGAAAATCTTTAGTGCCCTAAGAGGAGGTTAAGAAGAGATGCTTCAAAGAAGAGGTAATGTCCTTTACTGATTCTTTCCAATTTATTTCTTCTTATAATTCTTCTTATTTATTTGTTTCATCATAAATTAATAACATAAGTATCACTAATATACTGATATGTTATTAAAAATATGAAACAAATCTATTTCACCTTCTATCCATCCTATAGAAAATGAAATCACCACGCGTGCGTACGTACGGAATACCGTATCCACGCCGTGGTGTAATCTGTTTTCCACTACCACCTTACTTGGATGAGTATAATGGTGTAAAGAATAACTATATATGATTATTATAACATGATACTAATTATGAGACATTACATCTTCCACTTCAATACCATTCAATAGTTATGGGAACGATATCATCGCTCGTGCGTACGTACGTCCTACCGTCTCCACGATGTGATGCGACTCGTTCTACATGATCTTCATTGAATAATGATTATATAAATGAATTTAATGAATAAATATGATATATATTACACTAATAAAATTCTGTAAATAAGGTATCTATAACCTAAAAAGGGGAATAAGAATTTATTTGACAAGACATGCATAAGAACATAAAGCAATGAACACCTGAATAACAAGTAGCAATGAAATATTACTAATAAGAATATAAGAATCTGACCATATATGATATCATAACAATGAATATTATTATGTAATAAGTTAATTAAATTATTTAAATCATTATACATGAGGTTCAGATACGTACGAAGCATATCAGACCTAAGGTAAGGGAAAATCTCATAGTCTCATTTTTATCCGAGATTGTTTATACTTTGGTATTTACTGGGGTGTATTTATCATCCACATCCATGTTTCCTCAATATGTAATATTATTTCTATCCACCTACAATTTTTTAAATCCAATATTAATCATTTTTGAGTTTTTAGTAAAATATATGAAAGGAAACTTTTGTCATTTTTAGTACGAGGTACTTTTTCAATTTTCCAGCCATAGTATGAGAAAAATGTTTTTTTAACTTATAGGGCATGAATGGATTTTATGATTTCATAGAACATTATTTCCATGAAGCTTAATTTACAAGTTTTCAAGTTTATTTTTAATCAACTTCTTTTAGTTTAAAATTTTATGACATGTTAAGAAAGGAAAAATATTTTTGAAGTAGAAAGGATATTTTCCTCAAGAATGGAGTTCAAGCGTTTTATCAAAATTATTTTTCATCTAAGATAATATAGTGTTCTATTTATATCCCTATTTTTACATTGATTTGATTATGTTATGATGGAATTATTTTTATGACGTAATTTTAGTTTATATGGATTATGTTGTGATGGCTTGAGGTTTAAGAATACCATTTTTATTACATGGGTTATGCTATGATGTATGATTTATGATCTTGTGGAACACATAAGAATGGTATCATTATGAGATGGTTGGGACCTATATATCCCTCCAATTCATTGGGTAAAGATTTATATCTCATGAGATAGACATGGCTGGAATGGTAGGTTAATCTGGTTCAGTGATACAGGACTGAAATGAGGAGTGAACTCGGTTTAGAAATAGACTTTGTCCGCTTGGATAGTCTTGGAAATGATTCTTGACTAATAATAAATGATTCTCTATGATTATGTGTGGATGCCACAAACTTTCATGTTTTATGTTATGATTATTTGGATTATATTTCACTACCATGATTTATCCCATGTTATGATATTATGATCTCTTTTGCAGGTTAATATTTTCAAAATGTTATGTTCTTATTAATATGATATGAATGATATTTCCTTTGTTTACCCTTACTGAGCATTGGAGCTCACCCTTTTGTATGTTTTCTTTTACCCAGGTTAGGAAGAAGGGTATTAAGTTGGTTATTCCAAAAGGGACTCTAAATATGATGAAATAAACAAGAGACAATGTAGATGCTTTATTAACCAGTTGTTTATGTTTCCCAGTTTCTAGAGACACTATACCTATACGGTCCTTTCATGGTTTTGTTATATGTTGTAATAAGTATGCTTCAAATATTAAGTAATAACAATGTATGTAATGTATGGGTCGTTATAGTTGGTATCATAGGAAAGGTATAGTCAACCATTGGAAACTCGGATGTGAAAGCCTTAGTAAGAATCCTAAGGATAAGTCTAATCATAGAACACAATCTTAGTGTTTTAGAAATGGCCATGAATAACCTATGATAAGACCATAAGTGTGAAATTTTATTCTTGATTATGTGGTTTTCCTATTATGATTAGTGTTTCTCACACTCTGCTTATTGGTTTTAGTCAATGGATAGAACCTGAAGGAACTGTGTTAATGCTGAATGTGATGGAAAATGCAATGATTTTCCCCCTGAGCAACCAAACGTTATGGGAGCTAGAATGAAAAATCTTATAGCAATGCTCACACAACTTTCTCAAGCTATGAATCATTCAAGACTTCCAAACAAGAAAAGGACGGAGAAACATTCTGTTGAATCCTTAATGAGGCAGTGTCCACCCTCAGTCAACAGGTCTACTGATCCATTAGTTGCTGAACAATGGATCAGTACTATTGAAAAGATATTTTCAGTTCTTCAATGTTCTGAACATGATAAAGTCATCTTAGCAGTATATCGTTTGGAAGGTGAAGCTGATCAATGGTGGAATCTTATCAAGAATATGAGGAAAATAGATGAAATTGAGTCCATGGAATGGGACGAGTTCAAGAACTTATTTTTCAATAAGTACTTCCCTCATATTCTTTGAAAAAAGATGTAGAAGTAGTTTCTCGAACTAAAGCAAAAGGATGATGAATTGGTTGGTACCTACGAAGCAAATTTTACAAGACTTGTAAGGTACGCTTCTAGAATTATTATCCAACCTGAGAGTAAGATCGATTGATTCTTTAGTGGATTAAAACCAAGTATTCGAAGGGCGTTATCCATAAGGTACTTCAATAGCTATGAGGAAATTGTTTGATGTTCTCCCAAGGTTTAGATGGAGATTGGAGTAACCCATCAGTAATATGGGTTTGATAAGAAGAGGGAAATGGAATTCAAAGGGAAATCTAAAGACCACATTGAAAAGAAGATCAGTTTTCCCTTATGCTCAAAGTGTGGAAAGAAACATGGAGGGAATTGTCTTAAAGGGGCAATTAAATGTTTCAAATGTGGAAAAGAAGGTTATCGGGCATTTGAATGTCGTAATGATGGGAAAAAGATGTATAGTGATGCGAACAAAGAAAGGTCTACACAGAATGCACCTCCTACACTTAAATGTTATATGTTCATAGAAATGGGGCATTATACTAATCAATTCCCTAATCCAAGGGTTGTTGATGATGATCGACGTCAAAAAAATATTAAGGACATACACAAAGGAAAGTCACATGCAATTTCTATCGGCGATGTAGAGTACGATAACGAAGTGGTGAAAGGTACACTTACCATCTACTCTAAAGTAGAAAATGTTTTATTTGATTCTGGATCCACCCATATTTCTGAAGAATTTTCTAAGGGTATCGCCGTACTACCTCAACATTTAGCTGTTAAGTTAGTCGTGACAACTCCTAATGGCACAACGGTTGCATCAAAAGTTTATAATTCTTCTCTAATTGAGGTTTGTGGGAAAGTGATTCCTAAAAATCTTGTGATCCTTACTATAGTGGAATTTTATGTGATTCTTGGAATGGATTGGCTTTCCTTATATGGAGCTCATTTCGATTGCCAAAGAAGGGAAGTCACATTTCATATTCCTGATCAATCTATGATCACCTATCAATGTAAGGATGAATATAACCTTCCAGTGGGAATTTCTTTCATCTTATGGGTCTTGATTCCAATAAATGAAGGTTATTTATCTCAAATGGTTGGATATAAACTCACGATTAAGAATATTCCCATTGTATGGGAGTTTGATGATGTCTTTCTAGAGGAATTTCCAGGCCTTCCACCATATCGTGAAGTTTAGTTTTCAATAGAACTCATACCGGGTGCTATGCCCATTTCAAATAAACCTTATAAAATGACCCCAATTGATTTGCAGGAATTGAAGAAGCAACTCCAAGAGAATCTTGATAAGGGATTTATACACCCTAGTGCATTACATTGTGGAGCACATGTTCTGTTTGTTAAGAAGAAAGATGTATCAATGAGAATCTGCATTGATTATCGAGAACTTAACAAGATCACTATCAAGAACAAATATCCTCTCCCACGCATTGATGACTTATTTGACCAACTACGCAGAGATCAATACTTTTCCAATATTTATCTTCATTCAGGGTATCATAAATTAAGGGTCAAAAGAGAGTATATACCAAAGACGGATTTCCGTACAAGGTATGGACACTATGAATTTATAGTGATGTCATTTGGTCTTACTAATTCCCTTGTTATCTTCATGGATCTGATGAATAGAGTCTTTAGAGACTATCTTGATCAGTTTGTGGTAGTCTTTATAGACAATATTCTTATCTATTCAAAGAGAAAGTAAGAACATGAAGATCACTTGAGAATTGTATTAAATAGCCTAATAAAGGAAAGGCTTTATGCCAAATTTACCAAGTGTGAATTTTGGCTTCAAAATTTTTCATTTTTGGGTCATATAATCTCAAAAGAGGGAATCTATGGATCCAAAAAAATAGAGGTTATTGAAAGATGGTCGAGACCAACAAAAGTAACTAAGATCCGAAGTTTTCTTGGTTTGGCTGGATATTACAGACGTTTTGTGAAAGATTTTTCATGATTATCTAATCCACTCACCAAGTTGACTAGAAAAGGAGTTAAGTTTATTTGGACGGAGAAGTGTGAAGAGAATTTCAAGGAGTTAAAAAGAAGGTTATCCAGTGCACCTGTGCTCACACTTCCTTATAGTGGAGAAAGGTTTGTGATCTATAGTGATGTGTCCAAGAAGGGATTGGGGTGTGTTCTCATGAAAAATGATATGGTGATAGCTTATGTCTCACGACAGTTGAAAATCCATGAGCAAAATTACCCAACTCATGATTTGGAATTAGCTACGGTAATCTTTGAATTAAAGATTTGGAGGGATTATCTTTATGGTGAAAGGTGTGATATTTATACTGATCATAAAACTTTAAAGTATATTTTCACAAAAAAGGAGCTGAATATGTGCCAAAGAAGATGGTTGGAGATGATTAAGGATATGATTGCTCAATTCATTATCACCCTGGGAAAGCAAACAAAGTGGCAGATGCATTATGTCGACAAGACCATGCTAGCTTATCCATGATGAGGATCACAAAAGATCCAATATTTATGGATTTATAAAGGATGGATCTTGGAATTATAATGTAAGGGGAAAATATTATCTTTATCAAATGAATTTTCAACCATCTATACATGCGAAGATTAAAGAGGCATAGAAAGAAGATGTAGAGTTACAAAAGAAGGTGATAAATGTTCTTGAATTTCAATTTGATTGTGATGAAATAATAAGGATCAGGAATCGGGTTTGTGTTCCTCCCATACCAGAATTAAAGAAGGAAATATTGGATGAAGCTCATAGTTCTTCATTCTCTATTCATCATGGAAGCACGAAGATGTATAGGGACTTTAAGGAGTACATCTGGTAGGATGGCATGAAAAAATATGTTGTTGAATATGTCTCTCAATGCTTGGTTTGTCAGCAAGTTAAAGCTGAGAGATAGATGTATAAGGGGGTGTTACAACCATTACCCATACCAGAATGGAAATGGGAAAACATCACTACGGACTTTTTCACTGAACTTCCTAAAACATCCAAAGAAAATAATGCTATCTGGGTTATAGTTGATCGTCTTATGAATTCGGCACACTTCATTGCTATTAGAGAATATTTCTCTCTTGATCATCTTGCTAGGATATATGTGAAGTAAGTGGTAAGATTGCATGGAGTACCACTTTCCATTATATCTGAACGGGATCCGAGGTTTACCTCGAAGTTTTGGAAAAGTCTTCAGCATACTCTAGATACAGAGTTGAGTTTCAGCACAGCTTATCACCCTTAGACAGAGGATCATTCTGAGAGGACAATTCAAACTCTATAAGATATGTTGTGAGATTTATCTAGGGATTTCAAAGGTGGTTGGGATCAACACCTACCTTTGGTGGAATTTTCTTATAATAATAGCTTTCACTCCAGTATTCAGATGGCTCCTTATGAAGCTCTCTATGGAACGAAATGCAGAACTCAAACTTGATGGGATAAAGCTGGGGAAAGAAAGCTATTAGGACCTGATCTTGTTGATGAGATGGTAGAAAAGGTAACATCTATTCAAAAACACATAAGAGCATCTTAGAGTCGACAAAAAAGTTATACCGATAACCGAAGAAAAGACATAGAGTTTGAAGTGGGTGATAAAGTGTTCTTATGAATATCTCCCTGGAAGAGAGTAATGAGATTTGGAAAGAAGAGAAAGCTGAGCCCAAGGTATATTGGTCCTTTTGAAATACGGGATCGTATAGGGAAGGTATCTTACCGATTGGTGCTTCCACCGAATCTCTCTCAAGTTCATGATGTGTTCCATGTATCTCTCTTGAGAAGGTACATACCCGATCCTTCACATGTACTCAGCTCAGAAGTTGTACCGTTGGAGCAAGATCATTCTTATGAAGAACAACCGATAGAGATTCTGGATCGTAGTGAAAAATTCCTACGAAACAAGACCACTCGCTTGGTGAAAGTTTTATGGAGGAACCACCAATTAGAAGAAGCTACATGGGAACTTAAGGATATGATGAGGGAGAGGCATCTTCATCTGTTTGTTACAAAGTGACAAATTTCGAGGGCGAAATTCATTTTTAAGGGGTGTAGAATGTAACACCTGAGATTTTATGAGAAATATTTTGTTTTTATGTCATATGCATCACCAAAGGAATATTTCACTACACACAAAATTGTCTTGGATTGCATTACACATAGGAGCAACCTTCCTCGATAGCTTGCGTCGTACGCAATACCGAGTTTCACTAAACAACGATATATTATTAAAATATTATATAAACTAGATGTTATGAATAGTAATACGCACTTTTTGAAATTTTATAAATTTTATCTTTAAAAATGGACTTCATTTTTGGATTTGGAATATCAAAATTATCCTAGGGTGAATTTTTGGTATTTTTCTGAAAACATTCAATTTTTTATAAATAGTGAAAAACACTCAGTTATTGGATAAAACTGATTTTTTATTTAAATAATAATTTTTCATTTAAATTAATTTTTGGTCAAAATAGATAAATAATACCTATATAAGTTAAATATAATTCATTGGAGTAATTTTATAATAATATAGATACATAAAACTTTTATTGAACTTTTTACCCTCTTTTACCCACCTCCTAGGAGCATTTGCAATTATACATAAAACTTAATTTTACCGCTTCTGTGAGTTGAATTTCGATAATCCGAGAGACACAGTTCATATCAAGGAGTAAAATTTGGTTCAATAAGATAAAAGTAATTTTGTGAATAGTAACTTTTTACTTTTATTTACCACGGTTAAAAGTAAATAGGGTAACTAAGGGTAAAAATGATATTATTATTACCCTAACACATGTCCTAATTCTATTGGATAAGTTTAATTCGACCGAAAACAACCTTAGGAATAAAATATGACTATTTAGGTTCACCTAGAATAGATTAGGACACTTATTATTATTTTATTTAAAGAAGAGTTAAAAGAGTTAAAATCAAAGTTTAATAACAAAAACATTTTTAATATAGGGTTATACATAATATAAATTCGACTATAAATATTCATTGGAAAGATAAATAGATTTAATATATAATTATATTTTATTTATAATTTTTAGACATTAAATATTTTAATTTATTTATGACACATGGATAATGTAGTAATTACCTTATTAATGAAATATTAACATAATTGATATTATGAATACCCAAATAAATGTAATTTGAGACTTTTATGAATTAAACTAATTTTATAGGTCAATATGACATGTTATTATTTATTTAATAAACTTTTTTCGAACTAATAATGTTGTTATAATTTTTACAAATATCAATTACCAAATAGTGTCAAAATTGACATAAAATAGTTTTTAAAAAAATATTATATTATTAATTGTTATTTTATTCCTAAAAATATAAGGTTTGGAAAAATGACTTATATAAGGTTATATATATTAATAATGAACCACTTAGGTGTCTTTTGGATTTTTATAATAATTTTATTAACCATATAGTGTAAGAAAACAAGAAGACACGGTAAAAGATAGACTATTTAACTTAGAGTTAAATCTAAATGATAAGGTTAAAATAGTAACATAAACTTGTCTAAAACCTATTTTTTGACAGTATTTCGACCCATACCCACCTTATATTCGAAATAAATTAATTTTGAGCTATTAAAAACTGAATATGAATTTATTATAAAATAATATTTTATGTTTTTTCTAAGGTGCCCCTCTCCTCCCTTATAAAAGGGCACCTCCTCCCTCTCCTCCTCACACCACTTTGAGCCTTCAAGATCGGTCAACCCCTTCCAATTTCTCTTCTACACTTCCCTAGAAACATCCTAAAGGTCCTGGTCTTCTTCAAAGACCATATTTAGTGCCCTAAGAGGAGGTTAAGAAGAGGCGCTTCAAAGGAGAGGTAATGTCCTTTACCGATTCTTTCCAATTTATTTCTTCTTCTACTTCTTATTCTTTATTTGTTGCATCATAAATTAATAACATCAGTATCACTCATATACTTATATGTTTTTATAAATATTAAACAAACCTATTTTACCTTCTATCCATCCTATGGAAAATGAAATCACTGCGCGTGCGTACGTACGGAATACCGTCTCCACGCTGTGGTGTAATCTGTTTTCCACCACCACCTTACTTGGATGGGTATAATGGTGTAAAGAATAACTATATATGATTATTATAACATGATACTAATTCTGAGACATTCCATCTTCCACTCTAATACCATTCAATAGTTATGGTAATGATATCATCGCTCGTGCGTACATACGGCCTACCGTCTCCACGATGTGATACGACTCGTTCTACATGATCTTAATTGAATAATGATTATATAAATGAATTGAATAAATAAATATGATATATATTACAATAATACCATTCTGTAAATAAATAATCTATAACCTAAAAAGAGGAATAAGAATTTATTCGACAAAACATGCATAAGAACATAAAGCAATGAACACCCGAATAACAAGTAGCAATGAAATATTACTAATAAGAATATAAGAATATGACCATATATGATATCATAACAATGAATATGATTCTGTAATAAGTCAATGACATTATTTAAATCATTATACAGAAGGTTCCGATACATACGAAGCATATCGGACCTAAGGTAAGGGAAACGCTCACAATCTCATATTTATCCGAGATTGTTTATAATTTGGTATTTATTGGGGTGTATTTATGATCCACATCCGTGTTTCCTCAATATGTAATATTATTTATATCCTCATAAAATTGTTTAAATCCAATATTAAACATTGGTGAGTTTTTAGTAAAATATATAAAAGGAATATTTTTTCGTTTTTAGTACAAGGTACTTTTTGACTTTTCTGGAAAAAGTACAAGAAAAATGTATTTTACTTATACGGCATGAATGAATTTTATGATTTCATAGAACATTATTTCCATGAAGCTTCCTTTACAAGTTTTCAAGTTTATTTTTAATCAACTTTTTTTAGTTTAAAATTGTATGACCTGTTAAGAAAGGAAAAAAAAATTGAAGTAGAAAGGATATTTTCCTCAAGAATGTAGTTCAAGCATTTTTTCAAAATTATTTTCCATCTAAGATAATATAGTGTCTTGTTTCTATCCCTATTTTTACATTGATTTAATTATGTTATGATGGAATTATTTTTATGATGTCCTTTTTTTTTATATGGATTATGTTATGATGTCATGACGTTTAAGAATCCCATTTTTATTACACGGTGTATGCTATGATGTATGATTTATGATCTTTTGACACACATAAGAATGGTATCATTAAGAGATGGGTGGGACCTTGTTTCCCTTAGAATTCGAGGATGACCTCCTGGATGAGAGATTCAAACGTTCCAATCGGTTTCTAACGGGTTTGTTCGTAGAACCGGAAACATCAAATGATTCCACATCCATTTGGACCTACTATCCAAAGGTAGGCGCTCATTAGCTTGTGGACTTATGAGGCTTAGGAATTTGCATTGGTCGAGAGGATGGGAGGTCGGACTCATCACACCTTTTTGAGGGGAATTATTGTCTATTCCGGGACTCTCTTTATAGATTTAAGTTATGTTCGTGAATCCTTATTACATTACCAAGTATAAAATGAGCTTTTCCTTTAGTTTTGACAATTAATGATTAAATATGTAAGAAATTTTGAGAATCTTTTATATGGATTTGAGGTTCTTCATCAATAGAGAATCATCTATATCTATTTAGAGATTCTTGGTCAATGGTAACCTTCAAAACATTCATATAAAAGATTATCTAAATTTCTTACATATTTAATCATTTATTGTCAAAACTAAAGGAAAAGCTCATTTTATACTTGGTAATGTAATAAGGATTCACGAACATAACTTAAATCTATAAAGAGAGTCCCGGAATAGACAATAATTCCCCTCAAAAAGGTGTGATGAGTCCGACCTCCCATCCTCTCGACCAATGCAAATTCCTAAGCCTCATCAGTCCACAAGCTAATGAGTGTCTACCTTTGGAAATTAGGTCCAAATGGATGTGGAATCATTGGATGTTTCCGGTTCTATGAACAAACCCGTTAGAAACTGATCGTAATGTTTGAATCTCCCATCCAGGAGGTCATCCCCGAATTCCGAGGGAAACAAAAAATGGTGAACCCGACGTGAAGAGATTGTTTTTGGGCTTGAACCCTGGGAGGTTTCCTACATACCCATCCTGGAGGGCAAGGATCAAAGTCCGTGTAGTTCAATTAAATAATGAATTAATGATCAAGTTCTTCTTGGGGACAACGATCTAAATAAAATGTTGTTGGGACTTATACATGGTTAGCAGCCCAAAGAGAGTGTTATGGTTGAGGTTTTCTCTAAGCTCACGTGAGTCATACTCGGTGTGAGAAACAAGAGGTAACAACAACCTTAACGATGCCTAGTTTAATGTCATGTAGGACATAAAAAGGGACTATGTAGTTTAAAGTCTTGCAGTTAGGACTATTGGTGATGTGCAGTTTAGTGTCATGTAGCAGGGACAAAATACAGTTTAATGTCATGTAGGATGTATCATGAATTTTCTGTACAGTTTAGTATCATGTAGTTAGGACGATGGGGACAATAGAGTTTAACGTCATGTTGGACGAAAGGGGGACTTCGTAGTTTAATGTCATGCAGTAAGGACAAAATAACACACCATTTATGTCATGTTGGACGCATTAGGGATTTTGTTTCACAGTTTAACGTCATGTTGGACGAAAGTGCGAATAGTTTAAGGTCATATGCATGGACTGTGGATGGTGCAGTTTAATGTCATGCTGGACAGTGGTGTAGTTTAAGGTCATACAGGACCTTTGATGATTATATAGTTTAACGTCTTTCCGGACGTAAGGGACTTTTATACAGTTTAGCGTCATGTAGTTAGGATGTCACAGTTTAACATCTTGCTGGACGTAAGGGACTTGAAAATAGTTTAGGGTCATATGCATGGACCGTTGATGATGTAGTTTAAGGTCATACTGGACCTAGTTGCAGTTTAAGGTCATACTGGACCATTTAGGGAACTTTTTCACAGTTTAACGTCGTGTGGGACGAAGTTGCAGTTTAAGGTCATACAGGACCATTGCTGTATAGTTTAACGTCATATAGCAAGGACGAACTGGTGCTGCACAGTTTAGTGTCATGTTGCGGGGATAATAGAGTTTAACGTCATGTTGGACAAAAGGGGGACTGCGCAGTTTAATGTCATGCAGTAAGGACAAAATAACACACCATTTACGTCGTGTTGGACGCATTGGGGATTTTTTTTTCACAGTTTAACGTCATGTTGGACGAAAGTGCGAATAGTTTAAGGTTATATGCATGGACCGTGGATGGTTCAGTTTAATGTCATGCTGGACGGTGGTGTAGTTTAAGGTCATACAGGACCTTTGATGATTATATAGTTTAACGTCTTTCTGTACGTAAGGGACTTTTATACAGTTTAGCGTCATGTAGTTAGGACGTCACAGTTTAACGTCTTGCTGGATGTAAGGGACTTGCAAATAGTTTAGGGTCATATGCATGGACCGTTGATGATGTAGTTTAAGGTCATACTGGACCTAGTTGCAGTTTAAGGTCATACTGGACCATTTAGGGAACTTTTTCACAGTTTAACGTCGTGTGGGATGAAGTTGCAGTTTAAGGTCATACAGGACCATTGCTGTATAGTTTAACGTCATATAGTAAGGACGAACTGGTGTTACATAGTTTAGTGTCATGTTGCGGGGACATCTTGTGAATACTTTGTATTTTATACAAAATATTTCTTCAAAAATCTGGCATTAGTTGTAGTAGTAATGAGTTCTCCATCCATCGAGATTAATGAATATGCTCCATTGGAGTAGACCCTATGTATTGAATAAGGTCCCTCCCATTTTGGTTCAAGCTTGGGCGGTTTCTTTCTTGATATCATTGGAGTTCTGAGAACTAATACCAATTCTCCCTGAATGAATGAACGAAGACAAACTTTTTTGTTAAAAGCTCGTGCTATTCGATTCTGATAGATTTCCAAGTGGTGCAAAGTGCACAATCTTTTCTCATCTAACCATTCCAATTCATTCAATCACTTTTGGGATTGCTCATCTGTAGATAACTGATCACAAATGGCTACTCTGAGTGAGGGCAATTGAACTTCAATTGGAAAGACTGCTTCTGTTCCATATACCAACGAATATGGAGTTGACCGCGTTGCATTGAGGGTGGTAGTTCGATAAGGCAATAAAGCATGAAAGAGTATATCAGGACATGACCTCTTATCTTTATCCACCATCTTTTGTAGTATATTTGAAAGAGTCTTGTTAAAGGCTTCTATTTGGCCATTGGTTGTCGCATGATACCGAGATGAATGGTTGGATTTAATGTTGTATTCTTGATACAATTTCTTCACCTTAGAAGAACAGAAGTTGGTGCCGTTGTCCGTCAATATGGTATGAGGGACACCAAATCTAGTAATGATGTTAAACTTGATGAAGCTAACAATGCATTTAGAACTGACTTCTTTGAGAGGTACTACCTCTGCCCATTTGGAAAAGAAATCAGTAGCAGTAAGAATGTACTTAAACTGCTTGGTCGTAGCTGAAGGGTAAGGTCCCACCACATCCATTCCCCATGTGGCAAATGGCCATGAGTATTTAGATGTATGAAGCAACTCTGGAGGTTGATGAATGAAGTTGGCATGTACTTGACATGAATGACACTACTTTGTGAAATCAACACAATCTTGTATCATTGAAGGCCAAAAGTATCCAAGCCTTCAAATTTGATCAGACAATCTATGTCCAGACTGGTGGGCACCACAGACTCCTGCATGCACTTATTTCATGACAGCCATTGTCTCTTCACCATCAATGCATCTGAAGAGAACTCCATCAAAACCACATTTGTAGAGAATTTTCTCTAGGTGGTTTGGGCCATCATAAAGAGTAAAATTGACCACATGTCGCCGGATTTGTTCTTTCTCAGCTCTATCAGGTGGAAGTGTTCCATTTTGAAGGTATTCCCTGATAGGTGACATCCATCCTGTAGTATGACCATATGGTTCAGGAATGGGACTAATTTCATTAATTTCCTCTGTTTTGGCTTGAACATAAGGTGAAATTTCACGACGGTGGGCAATACTGATGGTTGTCTCGTCCCGATTTGGATCTGCTAGAGTTGTGGCTATATTAGCTAGTGCATCAGCTTGATCATTTTGTGATCTTGGGACATAAGAAAATGTCGGTTCTGAAGGGAATTCCGCCATTAACTTTCTGACGTAATAATATAAAGGGATTAACTCTTCTTTTCTGATGGCATAATCCCCATTGACTTGTTTGATTACTGGGTCTGAATCACCTTTCACCTTTAAGTGATTCACTTGTGCTTGAAGCGCTAACTCCAATCCTGTGATAAGAGCTTGGTATTCAGCTTCATTATTGGTACCACCTTCCCACAATAAAAAGGAATAAGGTAACAATGCCTTATCTGGAGAAATGAGTACAATTCCTAAACCAACTTTGTTGAATTTAGGATTTTCCATTTTATTCCCTGTTGGACTTCTGGAAGCACCATCAAAATAAATTTCCCATGTTTGAGGACACTCTTGAATAGAAAAAACTTCCTCATCAGGGAGTTAAATATTTGAAGACGTGTCTTCCACTGAAGGGTGTTCAGCTAGGAAATCAGCCATAGCTTGGCCCTTTATTGCCTTTTGAGATACATACTGAATGTCGAACTGCTGCAAAATAACTTCCCACCTTGCTAGACGTCCTGTAAGCATGGACAACTAAGGATGAATTTGAGAGGATTATTGCGAGATACCAATTGGACCTCATGATGTTGCAGGTAGTGTCTCAGTTTCTGAACTGCAAAGATTAATGCCAGGCAGCACTTCTCAATACTTGAATACTGGGTTTCTGCTTCAAGCATAGTTCTACTGAGATAGTAGAGGCTATTTTCATTCCCAGCATCATTCTTTTGAGCAAGAAAGGCACCTAATGATCGATCTAGAGCTGTCACATAGAGGATAAGTGGTATACCTTCAACAGGTGACATGAGTACTGGTGGACTCAAGAGGTATTTCTTGAGAACATCAAATTCTTCTTGACATTCTTCAGTCCACTGGTAAGTGACTCATTTTTTCAATAATTTGGTAAAGGGTAAACTTTTGCCTGCCAAATTGGCGATGAAACGCCGAATATAGGCTAAGTGTCCTTGAATTCCTCTTAATTCTTTCAAATTATGAGGAGGTGACATACCAAGGATTGATTTGGTCTTCTCAGGATCAACTTCAATACCACGATGGCGTACAACAAAGCTGAGGAATTTTCCTGAGGTTACCCCAAAAGCACATTTTAAGGGGTTCATCTTTAAATTATGTTGTCGAAGCTTGTGGAATATGACTTCCAAATCAGCCAAGTGATTAGAACGTTGTTTGGATTTAACCACCAAATCGTCTACATAGCATTCAACAAACTTCCCTAAGAAAGGTTTGAAGATACAATGCATGGCGCGTTGATATGTTGCACCTGCATTCTTTAAACCAAAGGGTATCACCTAGTAACAAAACACACCTTTAGGGGATCTGAAGGCTGTAGATTCCTCATCTTCTAGGGCCATTCGGATCTGATTATATCCGGAATATCCATCCATGAAGGAAAGTACTTCATAGCTAGCGGTTGCATCAATTAAGAGTTCTGTAATCAGAACTGGGAAATCATATTTAGGACAATACTGATTAAGATCTCTGAAATCGATGAAAACCCTAATTTTTCCGTTATTCTTCTTTACAGGGACAATATTAGCCAACCACTTGGGATACTGAACTTCTCTGACGAAGTTAGCTTTGATCAGCTTATCCACTTCAGCTTCAATTTTGGAAGCATAAGTTGGGTGTGTTCTTCTCGCGGCTTGCTTAAATCCTCGATGTTCTTTTGGTAAACCCAAATGATGAGTAACAATATCAGGATGAAGCCCAGGCATTTCTGTATAGTTCCAAGCGAAAATATCTTTATTTTGCTTTAGAAAATAAATATACATCTCTTGCTCTTCAAGGGTCATGGCCGAACTAATTAAAGTGGGGCGTGGATCTTTCTCTGTACCCAGATTTATTTCGCTGAGTTCATCCACAGTGGTAGAGATACCCTCTTCAAATGTTGGAGGAGCATCTCTAAGATCTTCCTCTTCCTCTTCATCATGTGCTATTTCTTCCGTTTCTACTTGCATAGTAGATGACAAAAAGAAATTTTCATGATCAGAAGAGATGTCAAAATTTTCACATTTTGAAGAAGAAGCTTCTATTTCCGACCCTATTGATGATAAAGGGCCTTCTTTGGGAAATAAATAGGAGATGATGGATTAGGAATTGACATCATTATTCACCTCTGATGTTGGTATAACTTCTTCTGGCCTGATTGGCGAAGTATAGACCTGTTGGATTTCAGTAGATGAAATGAAGATGTCACCACTTGTGCTTTCATCACCGTTTGGTAGGTTACCAATTTCTCCCATGTTGTCTGGCTCAATTGTCGTAATTGACATTATGGATCTTTCCATAAGAGTATTTTGATTTGGGCCTATTTTGTCAATTTGACTGATAGGTAACACATAATATGTACTCACATGTGTAAATGGATTTATTGGAATCTTCTCTAAACCATATGGAGCATTAACTTTGGTAATTTCCTTCATTGTAGATTTTTCTCTTCCCTTCATGTGATAAAATTCTGCCTCAATGTATTGAGACTCACATGTCTTGAATGGGGTCTTATCACCATACAATGTTCCAACTTGACCATTGAAACAGTATTTGAGACATTGATGGTATGATGAAAGAATAGTTGCATGCTGATGTAGCCAGGGTCTTCCAAGCAAGACGTTGAAAGCTGAGTCTTGATCAACAATCATGAAATTCGAATTGGATACAAGATCTCCAAACTGAGTTCTGAGTGTAACTTCTCCCAGTGGTTCTTGTTCATTTTTATCATATCCTTGTAACATCATGGTAGAAGGAGATAAATCAGATTCCGTGAGGCCCAATCGACGAAGTGTACGGATTGGCATGAGGTTGACTCCTGAACCATTGTCAATGAAAGCTCTTCGGATATCTACACCATTGACTTTTCCAGATAAGTACAAAGGTTTTATGTTCCCATGCACAACATCATCTTCATCTTTATCAATAAAAGATATCACTGCATGGCATTCTGCAGGATTATTCTCTATGTGATAGACTTCAACTGCAGCAATTTCAGCTTCAAACTCATGAGGACTTGACAATGCTTCGATGAGTGCTTCCCAAAGATCTTTTGACAGATTCAAAGCATCCAAAATTGATAACTTTGCTGGTACTTGGGCCAAGTGTTTCAATATATCATACTTTTGATCTAGAGGTCTGCGTTTCCCAACAGGAATATGCGGTTTAGCAGGTACCTTGGAAGCATATGCTTTGGAAGCTGATGCATCTTGTATTGGGATAGAAGTTGACAACATCCTTGGTTTTGGAATATTAGACCGATTAGATCCATTTACTTGCTGAGATAAAGAAGATAGAATTTTCAATCGGTCTTCCAAAATAACTGTATCAAGACTGAGTTGACTATTGGTAGAAGAACTTGCTTGTTCTTTTTGAGCTCGCTGAAGGGCTCTACCACGAGTTTCTGCTGCATACACAGTGCTAGCAGGGGTAGAATTGGAGTAGTGGCTTCGGAAAGATCCACGTCTTCCCCTGTATCCTGAACCTCTGGAACTTCCTCGGATTACCTTATTTGATACAGGGAATTCAGACTTATCAAAATTGAAATTACGACTGGAATACGGATCTGTTAATTGAATCATATTAATAGAACCGAAGATTAACTCTTCGTCTAATAAAGACTCTACCTGACTATCCAGTTTAGGCTGTTCCGTTTGATGGGGCGGTGCCCGTTGTTTTGAAGTAGATGGCATAAAGTCTGCCAGAGTCAAAGACAATTTAGGCTTTGACACATACTCATCTTCTTCTGATTCTTTTTCTTTCTTTGAATCAAACCATTTCTTTGAGGACTTTCCCTCTGACAAAGAGGGTTTTACCACAATATTCATGGCAGAAAACACAATTGGTTTTTTTAATTGTGTTCGCAAAATGGCATGAGTCCGATTGATTGTCTTTCTGACCATCCAATCATCATATTTCTGTGCATTTCTGCTTTTGACTTCTTGCCATTCACCTTCCTCCTCTGGAACTGTAGCAGTAACACATGCTACCTGAGTCGAAGAACCTTTCAACTTGACTTGTCCCAAGTCGACCATCTTTTTCAGGAGGTCTTTGAAGACAAAACACTCTTGGATAGGATGCCCCAACATTTTATGAAAGGGAAAATAATTGGGAAGATCTTCATCTCCTTCCTTGTTTGGCCTCTTGGGCACTGGTAATTGAGCCAAATTATTTTCCAGAGCTGAAATGAAGTAACTAGGAACTTGCTCATTTCGGAAAGAGTATGTTTTACTCTTCAAATCCTCAAATTGTTTTCGTCGTTGATCTTTTTGATCAATTGGACGAAACGGCCTTTGTTGTTGGCATTCAGGAGGTGGATCCCTTCGAGAAGATGAATGTTTTGAAGTAGAAATAGGTACAGACGCTTGTTTAAGCATAACTGTAGCAGTTTCTACTTTACCCATTATCCTTCCTGGAGTTGATGGAATTACACGAGATTTAACCTTAGCCTGTATAAGGGAATCTTCAATCTGCTGAGCGATTGAAGTAAGGTCTCGAAACCCTCCTGTGTATTTCACAGGGATCAATGGCGTGCGTAATTCGTCACGCAAATTTGACACATAGATTGGCAACAACTCTTCCTGAGGGAGTGCTAAACTTAGGAAATATGTTAATCCCTTCCAGTGAGCAATGAAATCAGAGAGTCTTTCATTCTCCCTTTGCTTTCAGTTTGTAAGATCGAAAACTGTCGTTTTTGGCAAAGTTGAGTTGAACTGAAGAAGGAATTTTTGATGAAGATCCTCCCATCCAATGATTGACCGGGATTGCAAGCTTGTATACCAGACAAAAGCTGGTCCTTGCAAGGTTCGCACGAAGCATCTGAGTTTCACTGCTTCTTGCTGCTCTGGAGTTCCCATCATAGGATCACAACAAGACACGTAATGCGCCAAATGTTGTTCAGGGTCGCCTGATCCATTGAAAGTAGGGAAAACAGGGTTTCCAAAACTAGATGGAGGAGAAATTGAATCTACCCATTCAGGGTAAACTTTCTTTTATGGTTGAACTTGCACCCGTTTCGCTTCCATAGTTTCTAACCGAGCTGTTAATGACTCAATAGTAGTTATAAACTTTTGAGAAACATCAGGTTGAATTTGGTCTTGGGTAGGTGCAATGAATGGAGCTTGGATAGACATGGTGATTGGTGCTGCAACTGATGGTAGCACTGCCAACCGTTGTTTCGTTTGACCCGTAGGATTAGACCTCTGAGGGTGTACTGATAAAGAAGGATATTCCTGATCCATCTCAGTAGTTACAACAAATTCCTTCGGCTGTCGGACTTTAGCATTCTTAAGAAGAAGACTATTCTGAAGTAGTTCTTCATTCAAACTTCTTAATTCTTTCATTTATTCCTCTTGTTGTGAAAACCTTTGCTCTAACGAGAGCGATTGAACTTCTCCAGAGGAAGGATATGTAACCTGATTCTTTCCCCTCCCCTTGTTGGATACTTTTTGGAGAGAAGGAAGTGGATTACCTAGGTTCTGAGTAATCCTTTGACTTCGTGTACGCACACCTTCTTCATTTGTATCGGCGTGTACATTTTCTTGAGCAGGACGCTCTTCATCTGAGTCCCCTGAGTGAGTCTCCTCTGGTGGATTAGAAACAACGTCATTGATGACATTGATTGATGTATAATGCATCACATCCCTTCTATCAACATTTTTGTGATATTGTCTTCTTTCATGTCTTTGATGAGACATTGCCTTTTGTTGATTTAATCTTTTAGGAACTTCTTGATGAGCTATAACTTGGAGGGAATCTCCTGATAATTTGGATCTTCGTTCCTCTTGGGGATTCTTCCCCAATCGAGAAAAGACCGATATTCTCTGATAAGGGGATTGATGATTTGAAAGATTCCCCAGTCCGGAGAACTAGGGATGTTCCTGCTGCTTCCTCTCAACTCCTTGAATCCCATTTGTTGACTCTGAGGGTTGGGTTAAAGGAGTCCCCAGTCTGACAAGCTGGGGTGGATCTTAACATGCTATGTCTGAGACCTTCTTAAAATCTCTCTTGATCTTGCGAATCTTAGTTCAGAAATTAGCTGGATGCATTAGCCTGTATCCACTTTTATCACCTGGTTTAACAGACCGTTGGATGATTTCCGAAACTTCTGTCATTTGATGATGTGTTTGATCCATACGAGAGGCTTGTGCAATATTCTCTCCTGCTTGATGTAGGAGAAATTCAACAACTTGTTCTCTATATGCTTGATTTTGAGAGGAACTAGTCAAAGCCTGTTCTTGAGCAAGCTTTTGATTATGAACAAAGCCCATTGACTGTGGCCGGCCATGGGCAATAACATTGCATGAGACCATTTTCGAAGGGCTTTGCTGACTGGAAAGCACTGTGAAATGTAGTGCTCCGTGAACACCCCATCCTCTGATATGAACACTAGATGGAGCATTGGAAATTAACTGACGCAATTTTCTTAGTGCGCCAAGGCATGAACGTTGAAGGGTTCTCTGTTGCTTTTCAGCCTTCAGATACCGAGAGACTGATAGAGATGCCAAATCAGTCTGATGTTGTAGCCCTTCTATTATCTTAAGATGATTTTCATATTCATCATAAGATAATACCTTCTTCTTCAATTGACAAAGAGTTTTCCATATGTTGAGACGAATATCATGGACTCCATCTTCCATCAACATCTTTGGAATATCATACTGGGAGTCAGCCAAAGGCCAAAACATGACTGGTACCTCACTTTTCGCCAGTTTTTTCCTCATGTTCAGCATTTCCTCTTTATCATTAAATGAAGATTCTTATACCTGTTTTGACCAGAGTTGGTGTTTCCTTGTTGATTCATCGGATTCAATAAGATTGGTAGAGAGATCATTGATCAAACTAGAAGATGCATGACTTAGGGGTGGTTCGGAGAATGACCTACACCCTGGGCTATCTTCTGATTGAGAAAGTATTTCACTTGCTAGCGATAAATCATCAGACATGACTGGTTTCGCCTTTGCAAGTGCCTCAAGATAAGAGGGCTTTCTCGGCACTACATTGTCCACTGGAGTATTTTTGAGGCAATGTGAATCACTACTGCGGAGAGGACTTTCGCAGCGAAATTCATCATCATGGGGAGGACCACTATAATGGGTTACAGCAAAAGATGAGATCTCTTGCTCCTTGGTCTTCTGACCACACAGAGGGTTCCTGTGGCTCTCATCTGAAGAAGAAACTTCAAGATTGACCGAATTTTCATGAATCAATCCTTCATGAGGAAGTGTCTGTTGAAGACTTTCGGAATTAATGTTCCCGTTATTGGGAACTGAGGGAGTAGAATCTTGAATTCCAATAGATAAATGTCTGAGGGCTTCAAGAACTCCAGCATCGAGTAAGGCCTTGTTACAGATTGTCCTTTGATCTCCTGACTGTGCTGGGAGGATCTTTTTCTTAGATGCCTTCTTACTCGCTTTGGAAACCACTTGTTGACGAAAGTGGTTACTCTGAGCAGGTGTATGTTCCTGATCAGGAAATATGGTCAGGTTAGGCTGACGATCTCCACTCAAATCAGGTGTATGTGCCTGAATTGGTTGTTCGTATGATATGGGGGAGTATGCCCCATAACCCTCTTGGACTGGAACAGATATGTGTGTCTGTTCCGGAGTGAATCGTTGATGTGTCACTCCATTTCTAGGGATAGATTTATGTGTCTTTCCCTGAGATGATGCTGAAGCTGTTATGATATCCTGGAAAGAATCTAGAATATGAGCAGGAATTTTCTTCTGCTTTTTCACCATTGACAAAATATGCTTGGTGACTTCAGCCACCGAAACGGGGATATACGTCCGTTCCGGGCTTGGAGTAGGTGTATGTGCCTGCTCCTGTCCTCCTTTTCCTGTCATTGAATCCTGACAGTACTCAAGTGTGGAGGCAGAGAGTTGAGTATGCCTCCTGTTTGTCATCAGAGCTTTCCGACTGACTTCTCCGTGCGCTACCAAGCGAGATTGTTGGTAGGCTTGATTAGTACTAGCAGGTGTATGTGCCTGCTGATTACACTTCGCCAAACGCGGTTGACGAGATCCATCATATGTAGTCAGGAGAGCCTGCTGACTAACTGATGATGTATAAGCAGGTGTATGTTCCTGCCTATAGTACTCTGCCGGAATTGCCTGGCGGGATTGGAGTAATGCTGCCAGATGAGTCTGCTGGATAGAGGAATTAAAACGGACAGGTGTGTGTGCCTGCTCGTTGTTCGCCACCAAGTTAGGTTGGTGGACTTCTCCGGAGATGGCAGGGATGAAAACCTGCCCATTTTTAACCGGATTCCATCTCTGGCAGTTCGTCTTGCCTACTCGAGTTTGAGGAACCTGAGCTGAATGCCTGGATTCGGTACCCTCATCATGTTGAGGGCGCACTGTCGCACGAGTCTGGCGGCGATTGTTGATGGGAGCCCTTAGGAAGTACTCCCGTTTTTTTGAATTAAGGCCCTGAGGGACCTGCTCATTCACTTCTTTAGAGTAAGGGAGTGAATGGAAATTGCGTTCCGGGGATAACGACCCGAAACGGTTGGAGACGGTAGTCAGCACCGCCTGCCTCTTGATCACTGGTCGTTGTTGTCCGGACGACCTGTGTGATTTGTTCACTTGGAGGGCCTGTCGGGCAGCCTCCAAAGTTGGTATGGTACCGTGTTGACGGTACTCCTTAACTAGCGCATTTGATACTCAGCGTTGAAGATGCTGAGTAGGTGATGTCATCCTCAGAGCGGATGACGATCCAGTAGGAATAGAAGCAGTGATATTTGCAGCAGCAGTATTCACAGATGTGAATTTGAGAGTAGCCATTATGGAAATACAGAAGATCTTGGAAAAGAGTGCCTGTTTGATATAACAGACGTAATCAAGATAAAATTCATCCACTTCATCCTTTGGATGAGCACACATGTCAATGATTGTTTTTGTTAGCCCTCTTATTGAGTTTTAAATAGGGGCTTAACAAATAGGTAAAACATCATTTTAACTTGGTTAAGGATTCACGTCGGGTTCACCATTTTTTGTTTCCCTCGGAATTCGGGGATGACCTCCGGATGGGAGATTCAAACGTTCCGATCGGTTTCTAACGGGTTTTTTCGTAGAACCGGAAACATCCAATGATTCCACATCCATTTGGACCTACTTTCCAAAGGTAGGCGCTCATTAGCTTGTGGACTGATGAGGCTTAGGAATTTGCATTGGTCGAGAGGATGGGAGGTTGGACTCATCACACCTTTTTTAGGGGAATTATTGTCTATTCCGGGACTCTCTTTATAGATTTAAGTTATGTTCGTGAATCTTTATTACATTACCAAGTATAAAATGATCTTTTCCTTTAGTTTTGACAATCAATGATTAAATATGTAAGAAATTTAGAGAATCTTTTATATGAATGTTTTGAAGGTTACCATTGACCAAGAATCTCTAAATAGATATAGATGATTCTCTATTGATGAAGAAACTCAAATCCATATAAAAGATTCTCTAAATTTCATACATATTTAATCATTGATTGTCAAAACTAAAGGAAAATCTCATTTTATACTTGGTAATGTAATAAGGATTCACGAACATAACTTAAATCTATAAAGAGAGTCCCGGAATAGACAATAATTCCCCTCAAAAAGGTGTGATGAGTCTGACCTCCCATCCTCTCGACCAATGCAAATTACTAAGCCTCATCAGGTACGACAATAAACTATGCAACACTTTTGTCCGGTACGACAATAAACTACAATACTCTTTGATTTCCTCATTTGAGAGAGAACTATTATTGACATTGATTTTTCAATCATGTTTCATTTCAAAAGACTACGTGCATACATGGTAATACCTAAACTTTTTATCTCAGGTTAAACCATCATTGCACTAAAGTCCCCTTTCACCCTTCACATGTACGAACCAAATTTGTACAAAGGGTAGTTCTAGAACTACGTGGGCTTGATTTCCATCCTTATGGGATACGTAAGAACGTTCGAGTATCCCTCGAATCCAGCCCCAAGTCTTTTGGGCCTAACCCCAAATTTCACTTTCAGTCCCTTGGCTGAAAATTCCTCATGAAAACACACACTGTGTATTCATTATTATGGTCCGAACTCTATGACCCTAAACTAAGATCTCTCATACTTTCGTCCTGCACGACGTTAAACTGCATTTCAAGAACTACGTATGGCTTGATTCCCATTCTTATGAGATACGTAGTGAAGTCCAAAATTTCAATTCAGGACCCAGCCACAACATGATTATGGTTATCATTGACCTATGTATCTCTATATACATTGGACAATACCCATATTTATGTGTTATAATCCTAACCTTAAATATTTTCAGATCTTTATAACCCTTTTCATGACTTTTAGTCACAAAAATGTCAAACTTCTGAGAATTATTTTGCCTGACTATGCAGCACGTGCCCAAAGGTGGCCTTGCATAAACAGTTCACATAATAGACTTGTTAGCCAAAAGATACTATTTATTTGACTATGCAGCCAATGCCCTTAGGTGGCCCTGCATAATTCAACCCCCTAACGGGTTTGTCAGATAGTGGTAACTTCATTCTTGGTAAGAATGCCTTTTTTGTCCTTATTTTTCTTAAACAACAGTATGTAGGGATCCGCAAAAAAATATCCATCCTTAACATATTTGTCCCATATCCTTTTTCATGATCTGAAAGTATTCAAGTCTATGGTTTATTTTTCTTACCTACGTTTGGGTCAGACCTTCGTAGGAGTGATATTCATCCAGTTCTTTGATAATCTTGTTTGGAAATATCTTCTCCATATTCAAGTACCTCTTTCCATACAGTAAACTCTATACTTTAGAAAATTTTAATCTCCATAAACTTTCACTGGATTTTAGCACTAGGAAAGTAAATTTCTGAGAGTTCTTTTTGCCTGACTATACAGCACGTGCCCATAGGTGGCCTTGCATAAACAGTCCACATAACAAACTTGTCAGCCGAAAGATGCTATTTATTTGACCATGCAGCCAATTCCCTTAGGTGGCCCTGCATAATTCAACCCCCTAACGGGTTTTGTTAAATAATAGTAACTTCATTCTTGGAAACTACTTCTTCTAATGCCTTTTAGCTCTCTTTCATATCATTCCTCAAATTCAAATATTCTTAAGTCATAGCTTACATATTTTCCCTCATACTTGAGTATGGTAATATGTTTTCATATGAGTTGTCAAGGAATTGAGTCAATTATAATCCATTTCGGTCAAAGCTATTTCGACCTTAAACACTAGCCTTTGTATGTCCGACATGCATGACTTTAAAATGCCAGATTTCTTGTTTTTCTTTTCACCTCAGAGTCAAATCCTCTTTTCTCTTCGGATCCAACTCTGAGGGGGGACTTTTGTTGATGCTTCTTTCCGTCACAGAGTCTAATGACTGAAAAAGGGAAATACCTTAGTCCAAAGTGATTCATCCTTTGAAGAAACATCAAAAATCGACAAAGGGATGAACAAGGAGAACATTTCCCATAGGTCGTGCAAGTTCCCTCATGGTCGCGCAAGTACACTTGCGCGCCGCCTAGTGGTCGTGCAAGTCTACTTGCGCGACGCCTTATGGTCGTGCAAGTGACTTGCGCGACCTAAGTGATAACCGCCTGGTAACCGCCTAGGGTCTTCTCCTGCCTATAAATAGACCCTATGGGCCCCCCATTCCGGGAGGAGGATTTTTTTCCAGAAACTCGGATTGAAGCTCCTGACGCCCAAGTCTCTTCTCAAAGCTTCCGGAACACTTCTAAGGTAATTTCTTACCTAGAACGGAAGATCTAAAGAGAGGGAGAAAGTCCTAAGTGTTGAAACTCATCAACACTTGCGCGCCTGAGTGGCCAGCCCTTAAGGGAAGTGGTCCCACTTGCGCGCCGCCTTATTCCTTCGATAGAACTTGTGCGTCCCTTTTCTGGAAGAACCTCAAGAGAATTATAAAGGCTTTAATAAATAGTCACTCAAGTATTTCAATGTTGGTTGACCATCGCGCAAGTACACCACATGTCGCGCAGGTATACCTGTGCGCCCAATACTTGTGCGCCCCCGCAATACTTTCACGCCTTCCAAGACTTGCGCGCCCCTTCATTTTTGGGTGCCTTTCTTGCCCATTTCACCCCTCTTAAGCCATTATACTTCCATTTCAAGATTCAGTCTTCAAGACACTCTTCAAAGCCATTTATGGCATGATTTCTTGATTTGACTTCCTTATCTGAAAGGAACTCTGTGGAATATCTCTCAAAACCTAGTGATTTAAATATCCTTATGTCACTAAATATGGAGAGTTCATTCATTCAACCTCATCCTTTAAGATGAGAGAATCCTTAACCTGGGTCTCCTTTTCTGGAATAATCCCCAGTTATAAGTCCTCTAATTTGGGCATCCCTTTCAGGAGTAAGCCCCAAACCTTAATCCTTAACCTGGGTCTCCTTTTCAGGAATAAGTCCCAGTCATAATTTTGGGCTTCCTTCTCAGGAGTAAGCCCCAAGTCCCCTAACCTGGGTCTCCTTTTCATGAATAAGTCTCAGTCCTAATCTTGGGCATCCTCTTTAGGATTAAGCCCCAAGTCCCTTATTTTTGGGCGTCCTTCTTAGGAGTAAGCCCCATATCCTCTAATTTGGGCTTCCTTTTCAGGAGTAAGCCCCAAACCTTAATCCTTAACTTGGGATTCCCTTTCAGGAATAAGTCCCAGTCATAAATCCCTTAACTTGGACCTCCTTTTTAAGAATAAGTCCCAGTCCTAAATCTTGGGCTTCCTTTTTCAGGAATAAGCCCCAAGTCCCCTAAATTATCTTTAACCAGTCCTAATTTACGTTTGATCTGGGATTCCTTCTCAGGAGTAAAACTCAGTTATCAATACTCTCCTAATTTGGGTTTCCTTTTCAGGAATAAGTCCCAAGTTAGAGTATTGAAATATCCATGAAGTACATATACCTTTATGGACCCTATTCCTAGATTTTCTCCCTAAAGTAAATCCTAACCTTCATTTATCTGGGCAGTCATATATACATAAGCCCCAAACCATTTCTTATGATTGCATCTTTCATGGAACAATTGTCTAATTTTTTACCAATACCTCTTGTTTCTCACACCGAGCATGACTCATGTGAGATTAGAGTGTAAAAGTAATTGTGACATCCTTCTTTGGGCCATCAATCATAAACATCATACTCCTTTATTCGAACTACATGGGTTCTGATTCCTTTTCCAAAGCAAAGGATACGTAGGTAGACCATCTACGGGTTCGATCCCAACTCTGAAATAATTCATGTCCTTCTGAATGACAATAAACTTCAAGTGCCCCACTGAGTGGCTTTAAAACCAGCCTGGTCATCATAATGACCAAGAGACTTTTATATGAATGTTTTGAAGGTTACCATTGACCAAGAATATCTAAATAGATATAGATGATTCTCTATTGATGAAGAACCTCAAATCCATATAAAATATTCTCTAAATTTCTTACATATTTAATCATTGATTGTCAAAACTAAAGGAAAAGCTTATTTTATACTTGGTAATGTAATAAGGATTCATGAACATAACTTAAATCTATAGAGTCCCGGAATAGACAATAATTCCCCTAAAAAAGGTGTGATGAGTCCGACCTCCCATCCTCTCAACCAATGAAAATTCCTAAGCCTCATCAGTCCACATGCTAATGAGCGCATACCTTTGGAAAGTATGTCCAAATGGATGTGGAATCATTGGATGTTTCCGGTTCTACAAAAAAACCCGTTAGAAACCGATCGGAACGTTTGAATCTCCCATCCAGGAGGTCATCCCCAAATTCCAAGGGAAACAGACCTATATCTCCCTCCAATGCATTGGGTAAATATTTATATCTCATGAGATAGACATGGCTGGAATGGCAGGTTAATCCGGTTCAGTGATACAGGACTGAAACGAGGAGTGAAATCGGTTCAGAAATGGACTTTGTCCACTATGATAGTTTTGGAAATGAGTCTTGAGTACTAATAAATGATTCTCTATGATTGTGTGTGTATTCTAAAAATTTCCATGTTTTATGTTATGATTATTGGGATTACATTTCACTACCATTGTTTATCCAATGTTATAATATTATGATCTCTTTTGCAGGTTAATATTTTCAAAATGTTATCTTCTTATTAATATGATATGAATGATATTTCCTTTATTTACACTTACTGGGCATTTGAGATCACCCTTTTGTATGTTTTCTTTTCCCCAGGTCAGGAAGAAGGGTATTAAGTAGTTTATTCCAAAAGGGACTCTAAATGTGATGAAATAAACAGGAGACAATGTAGATGCTTTATGAACAAGTTGTTTATGTTTCCCAATTTCTAAAAACACTATACTTATACGGTTCTTTCATGGTTTTGTTATATGTTGTAATAAGTATGCTTCAAATCTGAAGTAATAATAATGTATGTAAAGTATGTGTTGTTATAGTTGGTATCAGAGGAAAGGTATAGTCAACCTTTGGAAACTAGGATGTCAAAGCCTTAGTAAGAACCCTAAGGATAAGTCTAAGCATAGAACACAATATTAGTGTTTTTGAAATGTCCATGAATAACCTATGATAAGACCTTAAGTGTGAAATTTTATTCTTGATTATGTGGTTTTCCTATTATGATTAGTGTTTCTCACACTATGCTTATTGGTTTTAGTCAATGGATGGAACCCGAAGGAACCGTGTTAATGCTGAATGTGATGGGAAATTCAATGATTGTCCCCCTAAGAAACCAAACGTTATGGGAGATGGAATGAAAAATCTTGTAGTAATTCTCACACAACTTTCTAAAGCTATGAATCATGCATGACTTCCAAACGAGCAAAGTAAGGAGCAACATTTTGTTGAATCCTTCATGAGGCAGCATCCACCCTCATTCAGCGGGTCTACTGATCCATTAGTTGCTGAACAATGGATCAATACTACTGAAAAGATATTTTCAGTTCTTCAATGTTATGAACATGATAAAGTCATCTTAGAAGTATATCGTTTGGAAGGTGAAGATGATCAATGGTGGAATCATATCAATAATACGAGGCAAAGGGATGAAATTGAGTCCATGGAATAGGACGAGTTCAAGAACTTGTTTTTCAATAATTACTTCCCTCGTATTCTTCGAAAAAATATGGAGAAGGAGTTTCTCGAACTAAACCAAAAGGATGATGAATCGGTTGGTACCTACAAAGAAAATTTTACAAGACTTCCAAGGTATGCTTCCAGAATTATTATCCAACCTGAGAGTAAGATTGATCGATTCTTTAGTGGCTTAAAACCAAATCTTTGAAAGGCGTTAGCCATAAGGGACTTCAATAGCTACGAGGAAATTGTTCGATGTGATCTAAATGTTGAGATAGATATTGGAGTAACCCATCAGTCATATGGGTTTGATAAGAACAGGAAAATGGAATTCAAAGTGAAATCTAAAGACCACACTGAAAAGAATATGAGTTTTCCCTTATGCTCAAAGTGTGGAAAGAAACATGAAGGGAATTTTCTTAAAGGGACAAGTAAATGTTTCAAATGTGGAAAAGAAGGTCATCGAGCATTTTAATGCCTTAATGATGGGAAATAGATGTCTAGTGATGCGAACAAATAAAGGGATACATAGAATGCACCTCCTACACTTCAATGTTACAAGTGCAAGGAAATGGGGCATTATGCTAATCAATGTCCTAATCCAAGGGTTGTTAATGATGATCGACATCAAAAAACTCTTAAGGCCATATACAAAGGAAAGTCACATGAAATTTCTATCGGCGATATGGAGTATGATAATGAAGTGGTGAAAGGTACACATACCATCCACTCTAAATTATCAAATGTTTTATTTGATTCTGGATCCACCCACTCTTTTATTTTTGAAGAATTTTATAAGGGTATCGCCATACTACCTCAACAATTAGCTGTTGAGTTAGCTGTGACAACTCCTAATGGCACAACGGTTGCATCAAAAGTTTATAATTCTTCTCCAATTGAAGTTTGTGGGAATTTGCTTACTAAAAATCTTGTGATCCTTCCTATAGTGGAATTTGATGTGATTCTTGGCATGGATTGGCTTTACTTATATGGAGCTCATATCGATTGCCAAATAAGGGAAGTCATATTTCATATTCTTGATCAATCTATGATCACCTATTGATGAAAGGATGAATATAACCTTCCAGTGGAAAGTTATTCCATCTTATGGGTCTTGATTCCAATAAATGAAGGTTATTTATCTCAAATGGTTGGAGAGAAACTCATGATTAAGAATATGCCCATTGTACGGGAGTTTGATGATGTATTTCCAAAGGAATTTCCAGGACTTCCACCAAATTGTCAAGTTGAGTTTTCAATAGAACTCATACTGGGTGCTATACCCATTTCAAATACACCTTATATAATGGCCCCAATTGAGTTGCAGGAATTGAAGAAGCAACTCCAAGAGAATCTTGATAAGGGATTAATAAGCCCTAGTGCATTACCTTGGGGATCACATGTTCTGTTTGTTAAGTAGAGAGATGTATCAATGATAATATGCATTGATTATCGAGAACTTAACAAGATCACAATCAAGAACAAATATCCTCTCCCATGCATTGATGACTTATTTGACCAACTACACATAGTTCAGTACTTTTCCAAGATTTATCTTCGTTCAGGGTATCATCAATTAAGGTTCAAAAGGGAGTATATACCAAAGAAGGATTTCCGTACAAGGTATGGACACTATGAATTTATAGTGATGCCATTCGGTCTTACTAATGCCCCTGTTATCTTCATGGATCTGATGAATAGAGTCTTTAGAGACTATCTTGATCAGTTTGTGGTAGTCTTTATAGACGATATTCTTGTCTATTAAAGAGCAAGTAAGAACATGAAGATCACTTGAGAATTTTATTAAAGACCCTAAGAAAGGAAAATATTTATGCCAAATTTGCCAAGTGTGAATTTGGGCTTCAAAATGTTTCATTTTTGGGTCATATAATATCAAAATAGGGGATATCTGTGGATCCAGCAAAAACAGAGGTTATCGAAAGATGGTCGAGACCAACAACAGTAACTGAGATACGAATTTTTCTTGGTTTGGCTGAATATTACCAACGTTTTGTGAAAGATTTTTCATGATTATATAATCCAATGTCCAGGTTGACTCGAAAAGGAGTTAAGTTTGTTTAGATGGAGGAGTGTGAAGAGAATCTCAAGGAGTTAAAAAGAAGGTTATCTAGTGCACCTGTGCTCACACTACCTTGTAGTGGAGAAAGCTTTTTGATCTATAGTGATGCATCCAAGAAGGGATTGGGGTGTTTTATCATGCAAAATGATATGGTGATAGCTTATGCCTCACGGCAGTTGAAAATCCATGAGCAAAACTACCCAACTCATGATTTGGAATTATCAATAGTAATCTTTGCATTAAATATTTGGAGGCATTATCTTTATGGTGAAAGGTGTGATATTTATACTGATCATAAAAGTTTAAAGTATATTTTCACACAAAAGGATCTGAATATGTTCCAAAAAGGATGGTTGGAGCTGATTAAGGATATGACTGCTCAATTCATTATCACCCTGGGAAAGCAAACAAGGTGGAAGATGCATTAAGTCAACAAGACCATGCTAGCTTATCCATGATGAGGATTACAAAAGATCCAATATTTATGGATTTAAAGAGGATGGATCTTGGAATTATAATGGAAGGGGAAAAATCTTATCTTTCTCAAATGAATGTTCAACCATCTATACATGCGAAGATTAAAGAGGCACATAAAGAGGATGTAGAGTTACAAAAGAAGGTGAGAAATGTTCCTGAATTTCACTTTGATTGTGATCAAATAATAAGGTTCGGGAATCAGGTTTGTGTTCCTCCCATCCCATAATTAAAGAAGGAAATACTGCATGAAGCTCATAGTTCTTCATTCTCTATTCATCCTGGAATCATGGAGATCTATTGGGACCTAAAGGAGTACTTCTGGTGGGATGGCATGAAAAAAGATATTGTTGAATATGTCTCTCGATGCTTGGTTTGTCAGCAAGTTAAAGCTGAGAGACAGAATTCTAAAGGGATGTTACAACCATTACCCATACCAGAATGGAAATGGGAAAACATCACTATGGACTTTTTCACTGGACTTTCTAAAACATCCAAATGTGATAATGGTATTTGGGTTATATTTGATCATCTTACGAAGTCGGCACACTTCATTGCTATTAGAGAATATTTCTCTCTTGATCAGATTGCCAGGATATATGTGAAGGAAGTGGTAAGATTGCATGGAGTACTACTTTCCATTATATCTTATCAAGATCCAAGGTTTACCTTGAAGTTTTGGCGAAGTCTTCAGCATACTCTAGATATAGAGTTGTGTTTCACCGCTGCTTATCATCCTCAGATAGACGATCAGTCTGAGAGGATAATTCAAACTCTAGAAGATATGTTGAGAGCTTGCTCTATGGATTTCAAAGGTGGTTGGGATCAAAACCTACCTTTGGTATAATTGTCTTATAATAATATCTTTCAATGCAGTATTTAGATGGATCCTTATGAATCTCTCTATGAAACAAAATGCAGAACTCTAACTTGCTGGGATGAAGTTGGGGAAAGAAAGCTATTAGGACCTGATCTTGTTGATGAGATGGATGAAAAGGTAAGATCTATTCAACAACACATAAGAGCAGCTCAGAGTCGACAAAAAAGTTATGCTGATAACCGAATAAAAGACCTACAGTTTTAAGTGGGTGATAAAGTGTTCTTACAAATATCTCCCTGGAAGAGAGTAATGAGATTTGAAAAGAAGGGCAAGCTGAACCCAAGGTATATTGGTCCTTTTGAAATACAGGATCATGTTGGGAAGGTAGCTTACTAATTGGCGCTTCCACTAAATCTCTCTCATGTTCATGATGTGTTCCATGTATCTCTTTTGAGAAAGTACATACCCGATCCTTCATATGTACTCAGCTCAAAAGTTGTACCACTGGAGAAAGATCTTTCTTATGAAGAACAACCGATAGAGATTCTGGATCGTAGCGAAAAAGTACTACGGAACAAGACCACTAGCTTGGTGAAAGTTTTATGTAGGAACCACCAATTAGAAGAAGCTACATGGGAACTTGAGGATATGATGAGGGAGAGGCATCCTCATCTATTTGTTACAAAGTGACAAATTTTGAGGGAAAATTTTATTTTAAGGGGGGTAGAATGTAACACCTGAGAGTTTATGAGAAACATTTTGCTTTTATGTTATATGCATCACCAAATGAATATTTCACTACACACAATATTGTCTTGGCTTGCATTACATGCAGGAGCAACCTTCCTCGATAGCTTGGGTCGTACGCAATACTGAGTTTCACTAAACAATGATATGTTATTAAAATATTATATAAAATAGACGTTATGAATAGAAATACCCACTTTTTGAAATTTTATAAATTTTATCTTTCAAAATGGACTTCATTTTTGGATTCGGAAAATTGAAATTATCCTAGGGTGAATTTTTGGTATTTTTCTGAAAACTTTCAATTTTTGATGAATAGTGAAAAACACTAAGTTATTGGTTAAAACTGACTTTTTATTTAAATAATAATTTTTTATTTAAATTAATTTTAGGTCAAAATAGATAAATAATACCTATATAAGTTCAATATAATTCATTGGAGTAATTTTATAATAATATAGATACATAGAAATTTTATTGAACTTTTTACCGTCTTTTACCCACCTCCTAGGAGCATTTTCAATTGTACATAAAACTTAATTTTACCGTTTCTGTGAGTTGAATTTAGAAAATCCAAGAGACACGGTTCATATCAAGGAGTAAAATTTGGTTCAATAAGATAAAACTAATTTTTGGTGAATAGTAACTTTTTACTTTTAATTACCACGGTTAAAAGTAAATAGAGTAATTAAGGGTAAAATGATATTATTATTACCCTAACACATGTGATAATTCTATTTTATAAGTTTAATTCAACCAAAAACAACCTTAGGAATAAAATATGACCATTTAGGTCCACGTGGATTAGATTAGGACACTTATTATTATTTTATTTAAAGAAGAGTTAAAAGAGTTAAAATCAATGTTTAATAACTAAAACATTTTTAATATAGGGTTATACATAATTTAAATTAGACTATAAATATTCATTATAAATCTAAGTATATTTACTACATAATGGTATTTTATTTATAATTTTTAGACATTAAATATTTTAATTTATTTATGACACAATGATGATGCACTAATTACCTTATTAATGAAATATTAACATAATTGATATTATGAATACCCAAATAAAAGTAATTTGAGACTTTTTATGAATTAAACTAATTTTATAGGTTATAATGACATGTTATTACTGATTTAATTAACTTATTTCGAACTAATCATTCTGTTATAATTTTCACAAATATCAGTTACCAAATAGTGTCAAAATTGACATAAAATAGTTTGTAAAACAAATATTATATTATTAATTGTTATTTTATTCCTAAAAATCTAAGGTTCGGCCAAATTACATAGAAACGATTATATATATTAATAATGAACCACTTTGGGTTCTTTTGTCTTGTTATAGTAATTTTATTAACCATATAGTGTAAGGAAACAAGAAGACACGGTAAAAGTTAGATTATTTAACTTAGAGTTAAATCTAAATGATAAGGTTAAAATAGTAACCTAAACTTGTCTAAAACCAATTTGGTGAGAGGATTTAGACCCATACCCACCTTAGATTAGAAATAAATTAATTTGGAGCTATGAAAAACCGAATATGACTTTATTATAAAATAATATTTTAAGTTTTTCCTAAGGTGCCCCTCTCCTCCCTTATAAAAGGGAACCTCCTCCCTCTCCTCCTCACACCACTTTGAGCCTTAAAGATCGGCAAAACCCTTCCAATTTCTCTTATAAACTTCCCTAGAAACATCCTAGATGTCATGGTATTCTTCAAAGACCATATTTAGTGCCCTAAGAGGAGGTTAAGAAGAGGCACTTCAAAGAAGAGGTAATGTCCTTTACTGATTCTTTCCAATTTATTTCTTCTTATACTTATTCTTCTTTATTTGTTTCATCATAAATTAATAACATCAGTATCACTCATATACTGATATGTTATTATAAATATGAAACAAACCTATTTCACCTTCTATCCATCCTACGGAAAATGAAATCATCACGCGTGCGTACATACGGAATATCGTCTTCACGCCGTGGTGTAATGTGTTTTCCACCACCACCTTACTTGGATGGGTATAATGGTGTAAGGAATAAATATATATATGATTATTATAACATTATACTAATTCTTATACATTCCATCTTCCACTCCAATACCATTCAATAGTTATGGTAATGATATCATCGCTCGTGCGTACGTACGGCCTACCGTCTCCACGATGTAATCAGACTCGTTCTACATGATCTTCATTGAATAGTTATTATATGAATGAATTTAATAAATAAATATGATATATTTTACAATAATACCATTATTTAAATAAGGTATATATAACCTAAAAAGAGTAATAAGAATTTATTCGACAAGACATGCATAAGAACATAAAGCAATGAACACCCGAATAACAAGTAGCAATGAAATATTACTAATAAGAATATAATAATATGACCATATATGATATCATAAAAATGAATATGATTCTGTAATAAGTCAATGACATTATTTAAATCAATATAAAGGAGGTTCGGAAACATAAGACGCATATCGGACCTAAGGTAAGGGAAAATATCACAATCTCATTTTTATCTGAGATTGTTTATACTTTGGTATTTACTGGGGTGTATTTATTATCCACATCCATGTCTCCTCAATATGTAATATTATTTATATCCTCCTACAATTGTTTAAATCCAATATTACTCATTGGTGAGTTTTTAGTAAGAGATATGAAAGGAATATTTTGTCATTTTTAGTACGAGGTACTTTTTGACTTTTCTGACCAAAGTATGAGAAAAATGTTTTTTTACTTATACAGCATGAATGGATTTTATGATTTCATAGAACATTATTTCCATGAATCTTACTTTACAAGTTTTCAAGTTTATTTTTAATCAACTTCTTTTAGTTTAAAATTGTATGACATGTTAAGAAAGGAAAAATGTTTTTGATGTAGAAAAGATATTTTCCTCAAGAATGGAGTTCAAGCATTTTATCAAAATTATTTTCCATCTAAGATAACATAATGTTCTATTTCTATCTCTATTTTTACATTTATTTTATTATTTTATGATGGAATTATTTTTATGGTGTCCTTTTATTTTATATGGATTATGTTATGATGGCATGATGTTTAAGAATCTCATTTTTATTACGTGGGTTATGCTATGATGTATGATTTATGATCTTGTGGCACACAAAATAATGGTATCATTATGAGATAGGTGGGACCTATATCTCCCTCCAATGCATTGGGTAAAGATTTATATCTCATGAGATAGACATGGCTGGAACGGCAGGTTAATCCGATTCAGTGATACAGGACTGAAACGAAGAGTGAACTCGGTTCAAAAACGGACTTTGTATGCTAGGATCGTCTTGGAAATTAGTCTTAACTACTAATAAATGATTATCTATGATTATGTGTGTATGCCACAACATTTCATGTTTTATGTTATGATTATTGGGATTACATTTCACTACATTGTTTATCCCATGTTATGATATTATGATCTCTTTTGCAGGTTAAGATTTTCAAAATGTTATGTTCTTATTAATATGATATGAATGATATTTCCTTTGTTTACCCTTAATAAGCATTTGAGATCACCCTTTTGTATGTTTTCTTTTACCCAGGTCAAGAAGAAGGGTACTAAGTAGGTTATGCCAAAAGGGACTCTAAATATGATGAAATAAATGGGAGACAATGTAGATGCTTTATGAACCAATTGTTTATGTTTCCCAATTTCTAAAGACACTATACCTATATAGTCCTTTCATGGTTTTGTTATATTTTATAATAAGTATGATTCAAATCTGAATTAATAACAATGTATGTCAATTATGGGTCGATATAGGTTTACACTAAATATCCAATCATATTCAGTGTATTTAAATTTGTCACACATTATTATGTAATTTATTTATCCTTACTCTAAGGATACTGTCTTTATAATGGATTTTATCTCAATTTACATTTCATTGAGACTTCACTATTAGTATGCACCAATTCACTCTTATATGGTGTATATACTTTCCTTTGGTATATTATATCATGAATCCATTTATTCTCAGGATGTTATAAAGTTCTGATTAAATGTTAGTCCACAATTATTTTTATTCATGCGTCTCTCATTTTGTTAAAAACTATTTAACTAAAATATCAATTTAAATATTTCAAAGTTTTATTATTCTAAATATTTCTCATTAATGTCCATGTTTTTAAAATAGTTTTTAGGATTTATTTATATGGACATTAATGATTTCAAATGATAATTCATTTAAAAGTTTCAAAGTGGTATGGGACACCTTGATTGATAAATATCTGTATTAAATGTTTTAAATGGTTTTGAAAATGGTTTGATAAAGCATTGTTTATTTCAATATCCTGATTTTGATATATAGTGATTAGAATGTGGAAATGTTATCTTTCCTTTATACCTGTGTTATGTGTTATGAATATTTTATGGTTATTGGGCATTGTTTTTGTATACGGGTGGTTCCGTGATAAACCTAGGGTGGGTGAGCCTGAGATAGCTCTCCAATGCATTGGGTAATGTGATGGAGGTAAACGTTGATGTTTCTCCTAAGAGATTTATGGAATATACTATGATGGGTATTCCCAATGTGAATCCCTATGTAGCTGTGATAGCTGCAATGTAAGTATGTTATGAATTCCATAATTTAAATTTAGGATTTATGATTTCTGTATGTTATTCATAAATCTTATAATTTAATGAGGTATGTTATGATTGAAAAGTATTCTTCCATTGATTTGTATTTATTGATGGGCTAATGTTTTCCTTTCTTATTTTATAACCCTTACTGAGCTTTTTAAGCACATCCAAAGTTTTTTAAATGTTTTCCACAGGACGTAAAGATGAATAGGGTCAAAGATGGGATCAAGGAAAAGTCATGCTGTCTAAAACATGGAACCAGACATGTCTTTTTTTTCAAGAGTTTTTATGTTATGAAAAATTGATATTGGGTAGTAGTGTCTACATGTAATATTCAAGTTGTTATGTAATAGTTATTGCCTAATTCTCTAAAACTCCAAACCTGAAAAGATCCTCAATGTTAATTCTTGATGTAATTCAAGATTATGTAATGTTTAAGGCTGGGTCCTTATATTTGGTATCAGAAGTCGGTTTAGATAACTTTAGAGGCTAGGGTGTTCTATAAGCATAAGTGACATTACCATAATGTTTAGCATTTTAGAAAGATTCATAGTTATTTTAGATAGAGTGAATGAGTTTAAGATAACATGAATAAGTATCTCTTAGTATTTACCCTCCTCATAAGATATTATATGATGATTTTACTGATATACTCACACTTACCTTTTTTGTTTTAGTAAATGGATGGATCTAGCAGGCACCAAAGTAACAGTGGATGCGAAGAAAATTGTGATGGTTTTCTGAATGAGCAACTGAATTAAATGGGAGCTGAAATGAGAACTCTTATGGTTATTCTAAACCAACTATCTAGAGTCATGATTGACCACAAGAACCTTTTTGATTTTTATAAGGCATCGTATATGAGAGAAACAAATCCCCACGAAAGTTCCTGTAATAATACAAAATGTAAGTATATTCAAAAATCTATTTGTCAAGGATGTGGAAAGAAACACATAGGAATATGTTTCAAAGGGATGGGAAGATGTTATAGATTTGGAAATAAAGGTTATAAAGCAAGAACCTTCCATGGAAAAAGGAAGCATCTAGTTGACTCTAGGTAAGGGAAAGAAGTTCTTTCTGAGGGATCAATTGAATGTTTTAAATGTTGTGTGCATGGTCATTATACAAATAGATGTCCTACGAAGAAGTTTTGAGAATGGGATCACTTGTATCGTACAATATATGTTTACCAATACCTAATTCCATTCTCATTGAGGATGAAGAAACTTACAATGACCAATCAAAGGTATAGAATATTTCTTAACTGATGTTTAGACATTTTTTAAATCTATGGATATAATTCCTGATTTTTTTTATAGTAAAGAAGTATTTCAGAATAAGTTGGAAAATAATGGTTAATGGATCACGATGAAACTTGAATGAGTAAGAAGTCATCATATAAGGGATTCAAGAGTTTTGGTAGATTTTAGGATGGTGAAATGCTTAAAAGTATTAAGTCTCTTTTGATGATGGGATTACATTAAAATACTTTTTATAGTATGTGTAACCCTAAAGTTTGATATATGAAAATTTTATTCAAGAAATAATTATCTTTTCTTTTGTGGATATAGTTATAAAGAACCATTTGGGTTTATATGATCCTTAAATTTGAGGAAATTACAGGTTAATACATTTTGGGATGCAAAATGAAAGATGTTAGAAAATATTTGTTCTTAAAATATGTTATGGTTATTTTTGATGAATTTATCTATTTTTGGAATTTTATATAATTATATAGTTTTTTTAAAAGGACAACACGCAGACCACGTGACTACTGTCTGTGTCAGACAAAGCTGCGGGAATTGAACCCACAACCAAAGTGAGACTAGGATTTATTGCCTACCACTAGACTACGTGAAGTGTCTGGTTAGTATGACTAAAGTTTTTTATTTAGATGATTTTATGAATCAAGAATAAGTTGATTTTGGGTTACTTATGTAAATTATTAACCTATCATGGAGAATATGTGATTAGTTTAATTACTTTTCAATATGGCACTTTAAGAGTAATTGATGTTATTTGAAGATAAATGTTAAGATTTATCTTGGAAGGCTATGTGATTAAATCCTTCTGAGATTTAGGTTTTAATTTTAGTTTGGATTACATTGAATAATTTTATGGACAATTGTTTATCAAATGGTATTTGTTGAACTTTGGGTTTTGTTTGAAAATTTTTGGCGATTAAGAGTAGTTTTTCTTTTTGTAAAATATTATCCTTTTTGGGTATTATTTGATCTCACACAAACCATTTTGGTTTTGGTTAATGTATAAAGACATGGAAAAAATATAGTTCATATTTTGTGGATTTTGTGATATTATAGAAGTTGATTATATCACTTTCAATGTGAACAAGTCATATTGAATACTCATTGTATGAAAAAAATGAGTTTGTGGTATGAATTTAGTAAAGGATGAAATTCTACTTGACAAGTAAATATGTTTCCTTATGTTTTTAGTTAAGCTCATAAATAAATTCCTCAAATTTATGAAAATTAACTTAAAAAAACTTTTTCTGTTAGATTTTCCTACTGAGGAATCAAATACTGTTGAACTCGTCACATGTTTGTGATTTTCTGGTGGTAAACTTTCTCTTAATCATGTTTTCTATCACTCCATCAGAACTTGACCATTTTTTCTTTCTTCTATATCCATGTTTTCCTACATGGAATCCTAGTATGGGTTATATCGGGTGACCTTTGTACTTCTCTTACTTTATTTTAAAGTTATATTTTTATTGACTCTTTTTCTAATGTGGGACTTTCAATGATGTTACCGAACCTAATTTTATAATTGCGAGGATGCAATTCCCAAAAGGTTGGAAGGATGTAACATCTCAGGTAAATAAAGAAAATGAAATTTTCATATTTATTAATATTTGTAAATTAAATACTAATTTTACATTAAAGGGGATGCTATGTTTGATGGCATACCTGATACACAACAATGGGTTTATTTGAAATCTTACGTTTCACACAACGTTGGGTCATACTAAAAAATAATAATATAATATTACTTTAAATAGTTATTAATGCCTAGCCATTGTAATGGTGGGAATGAATATAACTAACTGGAAAAATTATTATACATGTTTTTTAAATGTTTTTACATTTATCCAACAAATTTTAGAGGCTTAAAATAAGAAAGAATTTGATTTTAAGAATAAATACTCTAATATTCTTTAAAAGGTTGATTTGTCGCCTTTTAATGGAGAACCGTCTTTAAATATTTTTTTGGTCACTTTTATATGTTCCATTTTACAAAATAAAGTTATTCTTTATAATTGGGACATCAAAATTTACTTTGGGTAATTTTTTGGTATTTTTCAAATAAAATTCTTTTTTTATGAATAGTGAAAAATACTGTATTTAATTAAAAAGTTCCTTTTAATATAATTTATTTATATGGTTATATTATCTTTTTAATTGGTTTTAAAGTTTAATAATAATATATTTTTACCATTTAATCCAATTTGGGTCATTGGAATTAATTTCACTTTGAAATTGGACATAAACAAGTATCAATCTTTTGATAGTTATTGTTTCTTCAAAACACATTATTTGTTTTGAAAACGGGAATTAATTTTAAATTAATTAATGCAACTTCTATGTTTTGAATTTAGTAAAATAGACATAATTGTTTAATTTTAAATATAAAATATAGGTTAGGCTGAATTTTTGGTGTCTTTCTGAAAAACATCAATTTTGGATGAATAGTGAAACCACTAAGTAGTAGTTAAAAACTGACATTTTCATTTAAATTAAATTTTACCACTTATGTGGATTTAATTTCAAAAATACAACATACATTTTTGTTATTATTAAGTAAAATGGGTTCAATAAGATGAAAAAATGTTTGGTGAGTAGTAACTTTTGACTTTTATTTACCGTGGTTAAAGGTATTTAGGGTAATTCAAGGTAAAATAATATTATAATAATTTCAAATTACCTTTACACTTTTCCTAAATTTATTAGATGACTAATGGCCAACCATGGAAATACTTGGGTCGATTTTGGGACCCCATGGATCCACTTATGAATGAAAATGACACTTTATTTTAATTAACTTAAAGTAAAGGCAAAATGACATAAACAAATATCACTTTGTAAATTAATTTTTACATGGTGTTATATAAGTTATATTTTCGAATATAAATATTAATTGGAAATATAAAATTATTTCCTAAATCATGGTATTTTTTTATAATTTTTAGACATCAAATAAATTAAATTATTTATGACACAATAATGATACAATGTTTACCACATTAATAAATGATTTAAATAAATAAGATTATAAATATTAAAATAACATCCAAAACCTGTCAAATTATTATTTTATGAATTTATTTAAACCATGATTAATCTTATATTCATACTTTAATGAGTTTTTGACTTTTAGAAACCGAATATAATTATATAATAAAATAATATTATCACACTTTCTTAAAGAGCCCCTCCTCCCCCTTATAAAAAGCCCTCACTTCTAACCAATTCCTCACACCTATAAGGCATTTTGGCTCATCCAAAATCTAACAAATTAAGCTCCCTAAATCCTTATCCTCCTCCTATAATCATTACCATAGGAATAAGGCACTTTAAGAAACCCTTTTGGTTCATACCAAAGGGAGTTACCCAAATTAAAGGTAACGATTTCTCTTAAATTCTTTTGTTTTATTTTGTTTTATTTTACTTCTCCAACCCCATAAACTATTTTTTTCCTTTATTTTATAAAAACACAAGTATCCTTAATATACTAGGATGTTTTTATGAGAATTATTAAAACTACACTTACACACACCTCCATCTAATGGGTGAAGAACATACTTTTTTTGTGGAAGGAAAACTAACGCCTCATAAAACGATGATCGTTTGATTATATCCTACCGCCTATCAGGGTGGCCATTAAGATGGAACTATATTTATATATGATATATATTTTGTTTTATTTATGCTTCTGTATTTTTAATTTATATGATACCTTTATGGTTTCTATTATGAGTAAACACGATAATTTCATTTGAGGAAGTGCGGACTACCGCCCCCTCAAAGTGATATGACTCGTTTATACCATACATGGGACATATAAAAGATGAATTTATTGAAATTATATATTATATTATACTTTAATTATAATATAACTATGTATCAATAAGTTTTAATTCAATTAAAATATGAATATAAATGAAAGTAGCATTCATGTGTACGTACGGCTTACCGTCTCCATGAACAGTGCATTTCATTTCTTATCTCCAAATGTTATGTACTGTTATAAATACATATATATACTGGATATATATGATATATATGATATCTAAATCATTAATATCATTCTGGAGATAATGGACTCTTTACCACATTGAAAACTTGTAATTATAAGGTGTTCATTTTTTTTACTCAAGTACCAAATATCGACAAAACGACCATTATTAACATAAATGACTACATATTGTTTATAACATTGTAATAAGTGATATAAAAGTAATAATAAACTTGAAAAATGGTTCTTAAATCAAGTATAAATTAACTTAAGTTTATTATTTAGGAATAACATGGAATAAACAAGTCAAGTCGGACACGAGGTAAGGGGCTTCTTTTCTCACTTTTAATTCCATGAGATTTCCATTGTTCGCCACTTATTTATTTCATGTGGTGTATTTTGTACTACCATTTGATATATATTATCATTATTGACTTTATATTACTTTTATTATTTGATTCATTTGGTGGTTATTATCTTTTGGTCATACTACTCGATTGATTACAACCAGATAAGGTGTCTTCATCTCACTTTTATTCCCCTGAGATTCATGCTATATTTTCCACTATTTCATTTTGTGTGGAATATGTACTTCCCATGATTTGTACTCTTTGTGTAATAAAATATCATTTATTAGTATTGACATCTTCATTTAATGATCCTTCTTTCATGTGGTGTATGTTTCGTAAGTTTCCAAATCTGTAAGGGAAATTTTTAACCCAATTTTCATTCTTTGGGTTAATCTTCTAATTCATAATTATGTCATGCTATGATTATGTATGGAATCACTGTTTATTTATTTATGTTATAATTTTTACTCCCCTTTGTGTGGATATACTTTTGATAAACATAATCACTCCATTGATAAATTTTCAAGACATCGATATGAATTTGATAAGAGTAATTTTAACTCAATTTCCATTCATTGAATTAAACTCAAAGTCATTGGTTTTGTCTTAAAAATAACTTGTGTGAATGTCCTGTTATTTATTTACACTAAATATCCAATAATATTAAGTGTATTTATGTTTTTCACACATTATTATATAATTTATTTATCCTTACTCTAAGGATATCGTCTTTATAAGGGATTTCGTCTTAATTTCTATTTCATTGAGACTTCATTATTTTTTTTCAACAATTCACTCTTACATGGTGTGTATACTATCCTTTGGAATATTATATCATGAATCCATTTATTATAATGGTGTTATAAAGTTCTGATTAAATTTTATTCCTCAATTATTGGTATTCAAGTGTCTCTCATTTCGTTAAAAACTCTTTAACTAAAATATCGTTTTAAATGTTTTAAAGATTTATTCTTTTAAATATTTATCATTAATGTCAATGTTTTCGAAATGTTTTTTATGATTTATTTATATGGACATTAATGTTTTCAAATGATAATTCATTTAAAAGTTTCAAAGTGGTATGGGACACATTGATTGAAAAATACCTATATTAAATGTTTTAAATGGTTTTGAAAATGGTTTGATAAAGCATTGTTTATTTTAGTATCCTGATTTTGATAAATAGTGATTAGAATGTGGAAATTTTATCTTTCATTTATGCTTGTGTTATGTGTTATGAATATGTTATGTTTATTGGGAATTTTTTATCTATACGGGTGGTTCTGTGATAAACTTAGGGCGGGTGAGCCTGAGATAGCTCTCCAATGCATTGGGTAATGTGATGGAGGTAAACGTTTATGTTTCTCCTAAGAGATTTAGGTAATATACTGTGATGGGTATTCCCAATGTGACTCCCTATGTAGTTGTGATAGATACAATGTAAGTATGTTATGAATTCCATAAGTTACCTTTATGATTTACGATTTCTGTATGCTATTCATAAATCTTATGATTTCATGAGGTATGTTATGATTGAAAAGTATCATTTCATTGATTTGTATTTATTGATGGGATAATATTATCCTTACTTATTTTAAAACCCTTATAAAGATTTTTATGCTCACCCCATGTTTTTGAAATGTTTTCCATAGGACTTAAAGATGAATAGGGTCAAGGATGAGATCAAGGAAAAGTCATGATGTCTAAAACATGGAACTAGACATGTCTTTTTTTTCAAGAGTTTTTATTATATGAAAAATGGATATTAGGTAGTAGTGTCTACATGTAATATTAAAGTTGTTATGTAATAGTTATGGCAAAATTCTCTAAAACTCTAAACCTAAAAAGATCCTCAATGTGAATTCTTGACATAATTCAAGATTATGTAATGTTTAAGACCTTACACAGAGTGTCGGTGCACCTGAAGATGAAGGATAGTGAATGGGAGTCAGGAATTATGAAGTTCACTTTCTAGAAGATATATAGAATCTCATATTTTTTATGTCTTAAAAAGGGTAATATTCAATCGACAAGGAAAGCTAAGGTGGTGGAAATTTGTGACCATGTAAAGGGCCCCCCAAGGATCTAGAAGGAGGTAGACTTTATCCTATAAAGGTCAGATAATGGTAGTGAATGGAATCATTAGAAGGAAACTAATATATAAGGCAGCGTGGGTCACTTATAGTGGATACGATTATCCATAAGTGGGAGAGATAAATTGATATTCTAATTCATTTTAATCATATCCCCTTCATTCATTGAATATAGTAAACCAGTTTTCCCCTGTGGATTAGAGAACCAACTGAAACCGCATAATCTCCTTATGTTGTCCATCATATTTTGTGTGTTTCTTTCCAATAATTATTTCCAATAGTCTTTACTACCTTATTCTAGTAATTTTATATTATGGTGTGGTGACTTGGGTGTACACATCTTCAAAGTTTTAGGAATCATACATGGGGTTCATTTCAGAGTTTTTCTTCTATAAGTGAAGTTTCAATGGATTTTCTCATGATGTTTTAATCAAAATTTAGTTGTGATGTCAACAATCCCATCATTGAAGGAATCCATTCTTCTTCTACTCTAATGACATTCATCTAGTGTACTCCTTCTAAAATTGAAGATGGAGTTTTTTATAATCTATATACTCACATTCATTTTCTTCATTTTTATTTCATTTTTATTATATAAAAGATAGATCACAAAAAAATTGGTTTTCTTCCTATACCAAGATCATTTGATTATCCCCTAAAACCCATTAGTGGTATCAAAGTTCTATCTTCCTCATCAAATTAATGTGTTTCTTACATTGTTAAATAAAGAATATGTTTTATTAAATTTCATCTAGTTTTAACCCTCTCAATGTTATGTTATAAGATAATGTAATATTGAGAGAACTTTTTGACATTACATTAAATTGTTAAGAAAATATGGAGTGGAATACATGGCTCATGTTAAGTAGTTAACAAAATCTTTGATGTTGTTCTGTGAAAACAAAGCACAAAATTTTTAGTTTATTCATAAATTTTTTATAAATAATTGAATTAGATATTTTGGAATATGCATAAAACTTGTAAAATGATTTTAGAAATTAATTAACTATACAATGTTTGTGGTTAATTATTTTAATATCTATGAAATAATTATTATACATATTCCATTAATATTAAGGTATCACTATTAAATAAATTAAAATTTATATGGTATATAAAATGTTTATAAATTATAGAAAACGGTATTTTGAAAATATATTAATTTATAAAAACTTTATAAATTAGTAAATTTCCAAGAGTATATAATTAATTATATAAATTTTTGTTGAAATATTTATTAATAAAATATTAAAAATATTAAATACTAATTTTTAAAATACATTTTACCAAGTTATATGTAATACCTTGAGATATTGAAATAAAATATTTATTTAGAAATCATAAGGGTGATTTATAAAGTTATTATAAATTATATAAATAAGGCCAATATATGAAGAAGTTTAAATTTAAAATTATTAGATGGTCATAATTAATTAATTTAAATTTTTTTAATTAAAAATGGCCTTATCTATAAAATTATTTAGACCACATAAAAAGTGTTTTAATGATATAATTTTTCAGGTTTTAAAAAATGTTTAAATATGATATATTTAGATTACACAAATATTTTACATAATATAAATTGGATTATAAAATGTTTATAATTCATAATAATATCATATATTTAAAGTGACATGTCACATAAGGAATAATATGAAAGAGTTCAAATTGAAAGTGGATATAAAGAATTTATAATCAATATATTAGAATATGTGTATAAAGAAAGTGTTTAATTATAATATATATATATAGAATATATATATATATATAAACAAAGTGATTTTTTATTTAAAAAATATATATTTCAAGATTATAAGTTTATGATTTAATTATGAAATTATTTAATTATAAAATTATAAGTGATATGCATGATAAAAATTATTTTATAAGCCTATATTAAATATAAAATTGTTCATATTAGTTTCTCATAATAAATGAAACAATTATTTATTACTTAAGAAAATGAAATTAAGGATTAAATTAGATTGTTTATAAGTAAATTATAAATAATGAAATGGGAATTTTAGAATTAATTAATTATAAAAAATTTATAGTTAATTTGTTAAATGATTTTGAAACATCTATTATAAATATTACACAAATATTAAAGTTCTAATATTTTTTTAAATTAATACGGTCTCTAAAATTTTTATAAATTTGAATAAAATGGTATTAAACATTTTACCAAAGTTATATGGAATGATTTTAGTATTTAAATAGTATGTTTATTTAGAAATTAAAATGATAATTTATAAATAGTTTATAAATTACATAAATAATAATTAAATATGAGACAATTTATATTTAAATTCTGAGTTAATCAAAATTAATTAATTTGAAATGTTCAAATTAAAAGACATATCATATTTAAAGATATTATTTATACCACATAAGAAATGTATTGATGATTAATTTGATCTAAGGTTTAAATATTGTAAAGTATATTTTATTAATATTGTGTAAAAATTTTACATAATAGAAATTGAATTATAAAATTTATAATTAATAAAATATAATATATCGAAATTTAAATGTCATATAACATAAAATATGAAATATTTTATATTTTAATTGTATATAAAAGAGTTTATGTTTATGATTATGTAATATCCATAATATTAATCTTAATTAAAAAGGGTTTATAGTAATTATTTTTTTATGAAAAAATAATAAATTGTTATCATATTTAAATTTATGAAATGTTCATTTAATTGAAAGTTATTAATTAGTTTATTAATTTATATAGAATTTTTTATATTGTTAATATTTTTTATACAAAATTTATGTGATATTTTGGTTCTACAAGATAGGTTCTTTCATTATATTATAGGTATGACTCCATAAGATTCAGTTTTCAACTACCTTGACCTCGGTTTGTAATTGAAGTTATTAGTTTGAATTTAATTGTCTGGAATAGTTTGTGCATATTAAGTTTTAGTAATATCATGAATTTAATTCTTTATTGAGTAAAGTATATGTAACACTCTACAAATTTAATATACATTTCCTTTGAAATAAAAATTGAATTATTCAATAACTTTCTTTGCACACAACCCTGAGTCTAAATGAACTCGGATATAGTATACCTTTATAAACTAGTCATTGTATTGGTGGGTATGAAGAGGATTAAATAAATTATGAAATAGATTTATAATATTTTATGATAATAAAAATTTACTAATAAGTACAGAATTTGAATAATAATATTTAATGATAAAATGATCTATTTTCCAAAGAAATGTTTTTTCAACATGTTATGTATTTCTATCTAAACAAAGTAAATTGATCAATTCTGAAAAATTATTTAATTTAAAATATTTATAATTTATATGAATAAATTAAAAAAAACATCCATACATTTTTTATCTAATAGTTGGGAATTAAGATAAAATTATTTAATGTTAAAAATATTTAGTTATTATAAAACTATTTTTATGTGTGCAATGTGTTTTTATAATAATAAATTAAATAAATTATTATTTATTAATGGTTTTAATTAAATTAATATATTATATATTCAATTAAATAACTTAACATTCATTTTATAGTTTTAACTAGGTAAATAATGAATGTAAATTTAGATTTATTTGAAAAATATATTTTTCTAAAAATGGGTTTTTGTTACATTGTGCATGATTATTTAAAAAATAACTTTTTCCACTTATTAGAATAAAAATTGAAGAATTTAAATCTTAATTTAAAAATCTTTTAATGATTCCATGATCATTTTTTCATAATAAATAGAAAAAAAATTAAAATTATGTTATCATAGTTAAGGTTAAAATAAGTTTATCAAGGGGTTAAACTAAGATATAAGTGTAATGATTCCACATAAACATGTATAATTATTTTTTTGAAAATAATTTAACCTTATATTATCTTAACATTGGATAATTTTCCATTTGGTTCTAATTTCACAAGAAAATGACTTTATATTAATTAAATCTTTTAGGTAATTCAATGAGACTCCCCTCCCTCACATATAAAAAGACACCTATTCTCCTCCCATATTCAAATATTTTGAGCCTTATAACTAAAAAAATCACTAACAAAAACCCATTATACATTCCTTACCGACATCCTAGATCCCCTATTCTTTTTCTAAGAAAAATATTTCAAGCATTAATAAGAAATTCAAAGGTGGACTTTCAATGAAGAGGTATAAATCTTAGTCGAACTATTTTAGTTTTATTTTTCCTTCAAATATATCTAAACATGTTGTATCCATCATAAAATGATGAATCTAATATCATAAATATAAATATATTTTATTATTTTTATTGTACAATAATTTTCTACCTATTTTTATAAAATGGTAAATGAAAACATCATTCATATGTAGTTGAGGACTACTGCATCCACATAGCGATATGATTCATTTTCCATCACCCCCTAACATTAATGGATATAATGATGGATTTAATAATTATATATCATATTTATTATATAATTAATATTTAATAATGTTAAAATTTTATTTAACTTTATTTCCTTCATTACATTATAAAATGAAAAAAATGTTCATGTGTATGTAAGGAATATCATCTCCAATAACGATATAATTCATTTTTTTATATATACCTTTTATATATCTTTATAAAATTATATAAAATGAATATATGTAATATTTATGTAATTATTAACATTGTGTATATAATGTAACCATTATAAATTTATAATTAATGGAACTACCATACCAAAACATGGATGAAAAATGAAATAGTTATCACCCAGAGTAGTGATTTTAATGAATAATTTTTAATAAATAAGTAATAATATATTTTAATTAAATAATGTAAGATATTTTATGTATTAATATGGTATTATTATATAATTATAATGAATTTAAATTTATTATATATGATTTTATAATTCAAATGAATCAAGTCAAACTTGAGGTAAGGGTTTTATGTTATAATCTCATTTTTGCTGGGATTGTTTATGCTTAAATTTACAATGATGAAATTATATGATATATATCTAAAAAATATTGTGATTTTTTTCTAAATTTTTTTATTTAGGTATATTACTTGTTTTCCTTTTATTTTCCTCCCTCTAAGTACTCAAAATTCTGAAATAATGTTTTTAAGGAAAACTGACTTTTTTTTTCTATTCAGTCAGTAATATTTTTCTTCAATGACCATATTTTCTTTAAAATATTTTCAAGAAGGTTTTTACTATTATAAAAAAATATATTAAATTAATTTTTACCCATGTTTTAATTTCCATAAAAATAATTAAAAGGAACCTTTTTGGGGTTTTTTGAATGACTTACTTTTTACTAAACATGTGAATATAATCTTACTTTTAACATATACCACATGAATGAAATTTCCTGACATCATAACCACTCAATGTCTTATCTTACATGTTTCTAGGGTTATTTTAAAAGAAAATGTTTTCCTTATTATTTTTGAACCTTTTATGTTTTAAATAACTTATTTCAAAATAAAAAGGTTATTTTTCTTCCAAAAAATATTACATTGATCTTTTAAATGAGTTTTTTATCTATTATAACATATGTTGAAATTACATATGATTCAATAGGTATGTTACCCTCTTATATCATCATTATTATTTCACTAGATGTTTTATGATTTTTATTATGAAATATTGATGAAATCTTTTTTCTTCTCCACAGGTTAAGCTATGATTCAACGATAAACGATTTCATGATATTATGGTATACATATAAATGGATTATGATTATATAATGGGTGGTTACATTATATTACTCTATTGAAATTGATAAATATTAAATTTTTATGATCTAAAAGGTTATATTGGTGGTTATTCCAAGACCAACAAGGGTACACAGGAGATTATCCCAATCCCAAAGTATGTATATAGGTGGTTACCCAAGCCTAACATGTGATGAATGTATTAGTGGGTATCCTTGACATTATATGTATATGATTATGGTTATTCTAAACATTATTACAGAATTTTATTACATGATCTTATACTAATTTTATTCTCTCTTGGCTCATGTTCTTTGATTCCTTTATGATTCATGTATTATAGACTTCCAAGCTTTATACCTTGAATTATGATTATGATCTATGAATTATTAGGCATGATTTTTAAATTTTCATATCATTTTATCATACTTATATGCTCATGATATGCCTAAAAATGATCATTTATTGATATCCTTATTTTTTACACTTACTGAGTATCTAAGATCACTATTATTATGTCTTATTTTCCAGTAGATATGAATAAGTATTTTACATATGTACTTTCTAAGAAGGGTTCTGGGTGTGAATAACATAGTATATGATATTTTAAATCATTCATATAATAGTTTTTTATGTATCTAAGTTTCCAAATACACTAAGACTTTATTGCTCTAGTAAGGTTCATAATGATATGTAATGAATATTTATCTAATAATATGTAATATCTATATATGAAATTCTTAGGTCTCATCAGTTTGTATCAGATCAAGGTTTAATTATTTTTAGAAAATAGGGTGAAAAAACTTTTGTGAGAAAAGTTTTGTGAGAAACCTTAGGATATTCATAAATATAGAAGAACATCCTAAGTTAAAGAGTGTGGTTTTCCAAGAAAATATATACCTATCTAAATACTAGAAAATGGATGTTGTTTAGGAATATATGCATCTAGGGGAAACAAATCCAAAAAGGGTAGACTGGGTATTAACTTGATTTTCACTGGTGTGTGATGAGTAGACCTAAGAATGTACACCTGGTTAGACACTCCTGAAGGATATTCCTGGGTTAATTTATATTTTCATTATAAACTATTATGAAAGATTTAAATATATTATGACCATGGATAACCTAGGTTAAATCAAAGGGGTTGTAGATTGAAAATATGGTGTCTTGATTTAGACATCTTATAAATGATTTTCATGATTATATAATTTCCCACTCTCATTATTGTATCTAATACTATGGTTTTTGGTTTTAGAAAATGACTAGAATTATAAGGGTCCATTTTAATGCAAAATTTGATGGCTAATTCAATGATTGTAACCCTAAGAAACTGAATGTTATTGGACCTCAAATAGAAAATATCATCAATATGCTTATGCAACTTTCTCAAGACATGGGTCATATATAGATTATAAATGGTAATAGGAGGGAAAATGTAGATTTGATCCCTTAATGAATCAATATCCAACTTCTTTTAGTGGATAAATGGATCTAATAATTACTAAGAAAAGGATTAGTTATATAGTACTTAGAGCATGAAAAAGTAATTTTGATTGTTTGTTGTTTGGAAGGTGAATCTGATCATTGGTGGAATCTTATAAAGAACATGAGGTAACAGGAAGAAATTTACTCTATACTATGGGATTAGTTTAGAAGTTAATTTTTAAAAAATTAATTTCCTCGTATTCTTCATACAAAAATGGAGAAGTAATTTCTTAAGTTAAATAAGAAAGATGGGGAATCTATTAGTACCTATGTGGTAAATTTTACAAGACTTACAAGTTATGCTTCTTGCATTATTATTCAACCTAAAAGTAGTATTTATGTATTGTTCAGTGTATAAAAACCAAGTGTCTAAAGGGTGTTGGCTATAAGATACTTCATTAGATATGAAGAGATCATTCTATGTGATCTCAAGGTAGAAATAAAGATCAAATTCATCCATGAATCTCATGGTTTTCATTAGAAAATAATTATTGATTTTAAAGGAAATTATAATAATAAAAATTATAGATAGAAGAATATGATTCTTTCTTTATTCCAAAAGTATATAAAGAAACATAGGGAAAATTCTCTTAAGGGGACTATTTCATTTACTAAGTGTGGAAATGAAGTTCATCAAGATATTGAATTCTAAATTAATGGTAAGAAGTTAGATAATGATTTGAATGGAGATAAAGCTCCACAAAATACACCACCCACACTCCAAAGTTTCAAATTCAAGTAGTATAAGAATTATGCTAACCCATGCTTGAATTTTAGGGTTAATGATGATGATCTATTTTAATAACCTCTTAATACTTGAGAAAAAATAGAAATCAAATGTGATAACTATTGCTGATGTGGGTTATGGTAATAAAGTGGTGAAAGATATAATTACTATCCACTCTATAATATCTAATGTCTTGTTTGATTTTATATCTAACCACTCTTTTATAAAAGAATAATTTTATAAGGGTATCACATTTCCACCTCAATGATTAGTTGTTGAATTAATATTTAAAACTCTTAAGGGTGTAATTATTTCATCTCAAGTCTATGATTATTCTATATTTGACGTTTTTAGGAAGACTCTCCCAACAAATATCATTATTACACCTCTATTTGAATTTTATATTATTTTGGGAAAGGATAAAATTTATTTATATAGATCCCATATCAATTTCCAAGTAATGTAAGTCACATTTGATATTTCAAACCACCCTATGATATTCTATTGGTGTATGGATAAATATGAACTTCCAGTGAAAATTGTATCCATTTTATGGGTCATGATTCCTATTTATAGTGGTCTCTTATCACATATGGTTGGTGAGAAACTCAACATAAAATATATGCATATTTCATTGGATTTTTTTATGCATTTATGGATGATTTTCATAGTATTCCTATAAATAATGAATTTGATATTTCAATAGAACTTATACCTAGTGTTTCACCAATTTCAAAGGATTTATATAGAATAGCCTCAATTGAGTTACAAAAATTGATGAATAAATTCTAGGAGAATCTTTATAAGGGATTCATTTGTCCAAGTGACTCACAATGGAGTGAACCAATTATTTTTGTCAACAATAATGATGTATCAACATTAATCTATATTTATTATCGATAACTTAACAAGATTGATCCAGAATAGGTGTCCTCTACCTAATATAGAGGATTTATTAACTAATTACAATGAAATCCATATTTTTCCATGATTTATCTTAAATTTGGATGTTATAAGTTGAGGGTAAAAATTTTATGCATACCTAAGATAGTCTTATATATGAGGTGCGGACACTTTGAATTCATAGTGATGTCATTTTGTTTTACTAATTCCAATGTTATCTTCATGGATCTCATGAATAGAGTCTTTAGAGAATACCTTGATCAGTTTTTTGTAGTATTTATAGATGATATTATAATATATTTAAAAATCAAGGAATACCATGAAGATCATATAAGGATTGTACTAAAGTCACTAAGTAAGAAACATTTTAATTCAAAATTTACCAAGTGTCAATTTTGGCTACAGAAAGTTTCATTTTTAGACTATATAATATCAAGAAAGGGTAAATTGGTGGATCCATCGGTGAAGGAATTTATTAAACATTTTCCCAAGCCAATTTTAGTGACTGAAATCTATAGTTTTCTTGGATGGTATGGATATTATTAATTTTTTTGAAGAATTTATCATTGATATAAAATCCACTCACCAAGTTAACTTGAAAGGGAGTAAAATTCCTTTGAACTGATGAATGAGAAAACAATATTTAAGCAATTAAAGATAAAGTTAGCAATGCACTTATTCTCTCACTAACCTATATTAGAGATGTTTTTTTGATTTGTAATTATTCGTCAAATAAGGGGTTGTGATGTATTATTATGTATAATGATATGGTTATATCTTATGTCTCATACTAATTTATGGTTCAAGAGAAAAACTACCTGACCCATGACATGGAGTTAGTAGAAAAATATTTTCATTAAATATATGAAGATAAAATCTTTATGGAGAAATATGAGACATATATAGTGATCATAAAAAGTAAAAAGTATATAATCACCCATAAAGAGTTTAATATGTTCCATAGAATATTATTAGAGTTAATTTAAAAATATTACTAATAAATGCATTACCGCACTAGGAAGGAAAGTATGGTGTATGATGATTTGAGTCAAAAGGATCAGGATAACTTATCTAAGATGACGATCACAAAAGATCTAATATTTATGTATTTTGAATGGATGTTCCTTGAAATATTGAATGAAGGGGAGAAATAATATATTACTCAAATGAGCATTCAAACATCTATATATATAAAGAATAAAGTAGTGCATATGCAATATATGGAGCTTAAAAAGAAGGTGAGAAATATTCTTGATCTCAACCTTGATTGTGGTGGACTGATAAGTCTCGGGGAATGAGTTTGTGTCCCAAAAATAAAAAGTTTAGAGAATGATCTATTGGGAGAATATCATAACTCAACATTCTCAATTCATCCTGTAAATATTAAGATGTATAGATATTTGAAATAGTATTTATGGTCAGATAACATGAGAAGATATTTTGGAAAGTATCTATCATGATACTTGGTTTGTCTAAAATTTAAGGTTAAGATAATAAATCAAAAGGGGATATTAAAAATATTATACATACCAGAATGAAAATATGAAAACATCATCATGTATTTATTCATCAGACTCCCCAAAACATCTAAATTCCATAATAATATTTGGGTTGTAGTTGTTCACCTTACAAAGTCAACACACTTCATTACTATCATAGAATATTTCTCTCTTGATCATCTTTCTAGGATATAGATTAAAGAAGTGGTAAGGTTTCATGGAGTACCACATTTTATTATATCTGATCAAGACCTGTGGTATACCTAAAAGTTATGCTGAAGTCTTTAGTAGGTACTAGATATAATGTTGTGTTTTAGTACTACCTATCATCCTTAGATAGATGATTAGTTTTAGAGAACTATTCAAACTATATAGGGAATACCGATATCATGTTCTATGGATTTCAATGGTTTTTATGATTAACACCTTAAACTTGTTGAATTCTATTATAATAATAGTTTTCACTCAAGAATTCATATAGATCCATATGAATCCCTCTATGGAAATAGGTGTAAAAATATAACATATTGGGTTTAACATAGAAAACTAAAGCTTTTAGGACATGATCTATCTAAGAAAATAGAATATAAGGTTAGAATCATTCATAAAAACATCATGGTATATCAAAGTTGGTATAATATTTATGCTGACAATCCTTAGTGGGAAAAAGAATTTGAAATTTTTGAGAATGTATTCCTTTGAATTTCGCTATGTAATAAGGTTAAGATATTCAAAAATAGTGGAAATTTGATCCATAGTTATATTGTACTTTTAGATATTATTGATCATATCGAGATAGTAGCTTATGGTTTAACACTTCCACTAAACCTGTCTCAAGTTTATGATGTGTTCCATGTATTACTTTTGAGAGAGTAAAAAATTAATCCTTATCATGTAAAAATTTTAGAGTTATTAAAATTTAATCATGATCATTCCTATAAATAAGAACCTGTATAAATAATGGATCATAGAGATAATGTGTTATAGAAAAAGAATACTCACCTGGTTTAGGTTCTCTGGAGGATTCAAAAATTTGAGGAAGCTACAATAGAAATCGAGGATGTGATGAAGTAGAGATATCCTCGTTTGTTTGTATTATAGTGACATAATTTCATGTAATAAATTAATTTTAAGTGGGGAATAATGAAACATCTTGAAAATTTGACATACATTTTCATAGAAATAAAACATGAAGTATTGGATGGATTACTTTACACGCAGCCCTGAGTCAAAAATAAACCATGATATAATAGAACATTAAAACCTAGCCTTTGGATTAACATGTATGAATAGTATTAACAAAATTTTTAAATATATGTATAATTTTTTAGTATTTTAAGAATGTATCTATAATCACTCGGCTTTAATAAAAACATTTAATAATTAAATGACCTATTTTTTAAAGAATTGTATTTTTCTACATGTTATATATTTTTATATAAAAAATAATATTGATCGCTATTAAAAAATAATTTTAAAGAAATATATTTATAATGTATATTAATAAATTAATAATCATCCATACATTAGTTATCTAATCGTATGGAATAAATATAAAATTTTTATAGGTAAAAAAGAGTTACTTTTCATAAAAATATTTTTATGCGCTCAACGTGTTTCTATCCTAAAAAATAAAATAAATCATTATTGATTGATGGTTTTAATAAAATTTATATATTATATATTCAATAAAAAATTTAACATTCATTTGATAGTTTTTACTAGGCAAGGAATGAATGTAAATTCAATTTTATGCTTAAAATTGCATTATTCTAATAATCAGTTTATATTGCATTTTGGATGCTTATTTCAAAATTAATTATTTAAACTTATGTAAATTGAAATTAAAAAATGAATTCCATAATTGGAATCATAATTTCAAAAAAATTTAACGATTCTTATTTTATTTTTTATAATAATTAATAGTAAAAATAGTAAAACTTTGTTACCAAGATTAAGGTTAAAACAAGTTCATTGGGGGAAATAAACTAATATATTAGGGTAATAATGTCACTTAAAATTATCTAATTTTTATTTTTTGGAGATATTTATAACAAATATTTTCTTACCTTCAAAGTTTTGTCCATTTGGTGAAACTTTCCTCGGAAAATTATTTTATATTATTGGAATATTTTAAGTAGTTCATTGTGTATCCAGTCCCTCTCTTATAAAAGGGAACCTCCTCTCCTCCCTTATTCATTAATTTTAAACCTTCTATCTCATCCAAGACCAACCCAAAAATATTTCTAGATTCCTTAAATTCATCCTAGATCTCCTTTTCTTCCCATAAGATCAAACATTCAAGGATTAATATTAGGTCAAAGGAAGTCTCTCTGATAAGAGGTATAAGTCTTAACCGAGTTCTTTCAGTTTTATTTCTTCTTCCACCTTCTCTAAACTTGTTGTATCTATCATTACATGAAAAATATTGTATCATAATTATACCAAGATGCTATTATGATGATGGAACAACTATTTTATATATCCTTTTCAGTAAATATAAGATGAATGAATTGATTGTGCAAATGTGTGGACTAATTCCTTGTTGCATTCTTGATATTAGGCCTTTTATAGAAACTATGGTTGTATCTTATTGGGATTTGGAACACACCCTACTTGTGCCTTTGGGAATTTCTAGATGTTGTATTGTATGATTCAGGTTGAGGGTAGTGATTTTTTCTTCATGTTGTCTTCTCTTATTGATGATACTTTAAGTTCGTTTTGGTCTAGAGGTGATCATTGGCCACATAGAGACTTAACTTACTTTCTAGTTTAGTTAGTTTTGGAATAGATTATATGTATTTTATTGTATCGTGTCTATTTCCAATTTTTAATTTTGTTTTATTTATTTTCTTCTTATATTTAAGACTAGTTTTTTACTTTACTATTTTAGCTATATCATGTGACATCCTAGTTTGGGTGGTTTGTCTAGTTGATTTGGGCTGGTTTGTTATCAATTGATAAGCCGGTTCGGCATTCTTGTATGGTTGACCCAGGTTGGTTTGTTACACGCCTCCATATAATGATATGATTCATTTTCCATAACTGATACACATTTATGGATATAATTATGGATTTGATAAATATATATTGTATTTATGATATAATAATTATTCTATAATGATAAAGAATTATTTATATTTCATTATTTCTTTTCTTTAAAAAATGATAAAAGTGTTCATGCATACATAAGGACTACTATCCCTATAAATGATGTAATAGATTTTTATATATCTTCATTTTATATATGGTTAGTCAAATACATATAATGGATATATATATATTATTTATTTAATAAATAATAATCTATAAATGATTTAACCATGATCAAAGAACGTGGACTGATATTGAAAATCCAAAACATGGATAAAATATGAAATAGTTATCACTGAGAACTATGATTTTTATAAATATTTTTTAATAAAAATACATTAAGGTGATATTATTAAATAATTTATTATATTATAAGTATGTATATTATATTTTTATATAATTATAATAAAATTATATTTATTATACATGAGGTTAGATAACTTATAAATCAAGTCAGACTTAAGGTAACAATTTTACATTACAATTCCATTTGTATCGGGATTGTCTATGATTAAATTTAAAATAATGAAATTTTATGATCTATCTCTAAAAAATCTCATAAAAATTATTCTCATATATTTATTTCTATACTTTAGATGTTTTTTTTTTCATTTTTCTCTCTATAAGTACTCAAATGTCTGAATGAATGTTTTTTAGGATAATCAAAATTTATTTTTCTATTTGATTGGGAATCATTTTCTTTAATGTCCATATTTTATTTAAAATGTTTTAAATTATATTTTTACTAATATCCAATGATTGATTAAATTCATTCTTACCCATGTTTTAATTTCTATAAATAAAATTTAAAATGAAACTTCTTTTCATTTTTTTGAATGATGTAGTTTTTATCAAAGGTATGAACAAAATATTAGTTTTAATATATGATGCAGTAATGGATTTTCTCAAAGTCATGACCAATAAATTATTTGAATATTCCCTTACAAGTTTCCATAGTTATTTTCAATGAAAATTATTTCCTTAATTTTTTGGAAATTTTTATATTTTAAAGTGATTTCAAAATGAAAAAGGTATTTTCCTCAATAAATATTCTAGTGATATTTTAAATGTATTTTTCATCTTTATTAACATACTTTTATATTACTTATTTTTCAATGGTGATAGGATCCTATGATTTCATCATTATTATTTCTCTATATTTTTTATGATTATGATGGTGAAATTTTTGTGGAACTCATTTTATTTCCCACAAGTTAATAGGTGATGAAATGATAAATGTTTTCATGATATTTTGGAATACATATAAATGGATTATGATTATATGATGGGTGGTTTAATTATATACCTCTAATTAATTAGTTAAATATTAATATTTTATGAGAATAATGGGTACATGGTTGGTTAGCCAAATACCAACAAAGGTTCATGGGATGTTATCCCAAGCCCAAATTAGGTACACTAGTCATTAGCACAAGCCTACCATGTGATGAATGTATTATTAAGTAGCCTTGACATAAGATTTCTCTGATTATGAATATACCACACTTTATGAAACTATTTTATAATATAATCTTCTGTCATTTTTATTCTCACATGGATCATATTCTTTGTTCCCTTTATGATTGTTTCCTTAAAAACATCCAATCATTATTCCATGACTCATAATTATAATCGATGAATTTTTTTATGATTTTAAAATTTTAAGATCATGTTATCATACCCTTATGGTCATGTAATTATTTAAAATGATCATTGATTGATATCTCCTTTTATTTACCTTAAAAATATTCTAATCTTACCCATATTATGTTTCCTTTTCCCTAGTAAATAAATAAATAATTTATGTATGTAATTCCTTAGAAGAGTTATATGTGTAAAAACATTAGTGGGAGATGTTGTAAATATTTTATATACCAGTTTTTTATGTATCCAAGTTTCCAAATACACTAAAATTTTATGTTTTTGGTGTGGGTCTTAATGAAATGTAATTAATATTCATCTAATAATATATAATATTAATGTGTGAAATTCTTGGGTCACCTCAGTATCCACAGGTATAAGGAAATTGTGTCAGATTCCCAACTGTCATGGAGGCTTATGAATTTTCTATAAAGGTTTGGTTTGGTTATCTATGGCTTTGATCTGACTCATGTGGAGTTTTTCTATTTCATATAACTTTAAAACTTTATATTAAGAGTTTATGTTTCTTATGCATAAAAATCATATGGATGTGTGTGTGTGTGTGTTTGGATTCTATATTTGGGTGATTATCAAAAAATGTGGGTTATATAAAAAGTTACTCAATAATATGGTTTGAATACATTAATATGGTTGATAGAAAAGGGTATCCATAACTAAATCATTAAAATCATAAATATTCTAAGGAATAAAAAAATCATCAAAAGATAATTATTGCATCAGATGTAATAGTTATGAATTTTATATGTTTGTGATGTATATTAAATACGTAATACTTTTAAAATATTTAAACCCCCCTTAAAATAATAAGTGTTAGAATTATTCCAAATTGTCACTTATCAAGACCTCAATAAATCAACCAAGTTGGTTATTCCATAGTTTTGTGACTATAAATTATCAGGTTCAAGGAAAGAATGTAATTAGTAACTATGGATTATAATATTGGGTAGGTCATTCCATGGTTGGGTTCCCCTTGATTTTCCTTTTATAACTTATTCTTCATGTTTAATTTGGGTTATACTAGTCAATATACCCTAATAAGGTTATGTTATTGGAGGAATAGATTAAAGCATTAACCATAATATGAATATGGGATATTTTTTGTCTACTAAATTATCCAAGATTCACAACTATTATTATTTTGATGATTCCCCACTTAAATAGCTAAGTGGTGAGGGAAATTCCATAGTGGACTCATTTCATGGTGAAATATGGATCTTTCCTCACTAAATGAATATGATGTGTGAGGTCATAAATTTTAGTTTGATCTCTTAAATTAAAATATATTAATGAAAATAAATAAGTCATGATATTCATCTAATAAAAAACATCAATTGTTTATAATAAAATCATTGTCTTCAAAATTTTATAATGAGTCCTTGAAAAGAATAACCACGGAGTAAGAAGACCATGATATTGGTAACATAAATAAAGTTCTTAAGTAAAATAAATTCAATGTGTTAACTTGACACCTTACAAAGTAACTAAATGTGGAAATTGTTCAACAAATGAACATAGATGATTAGGATATGTATATAGGCATTAAAAGTAAAATGGCCAAAATAACTTTATTCTCTAAACATATACTCAATATGATTATGCTAATGAATTGGTGAGACTTGAGTTTTATTTATATCTAGTTCGGGATGAGGAATTTATTCACTTTTTCATCTATGTAAATTCTTTAACATGATGGGTAAATCTAATAAAAGTTTACATGATATTATCAAAGTGCTAAGAATAAATGAACAAAGAATATAATGTTTAGATTATTTATTTTTTTGATAGAAAAAAATGAGTAAAAATCAAATTGGAAAAAGAAATTTAGTTGGAATGTTCAGTAATATTTCTTAAAGTAGATTTATAAGGTCATCGAAATTTAAATTTATCTAAAATAGGGAGTAATTATATATAATCTAACATTTTTATTATATAAACTTTTCATTACATGGTACAAAATAGAGGATCTTTTAGAGTTTAGTTTCTGGGAAACAAGGTACATAATACATGAATATAGAAAAAATTATTCTAAAACACTTAAAATTATTCATCATAGGTTCATATTAAGTAAATTTATTTCATATCATAACCTGGGGACATAAATCAAAGGAAAGGGTGATAATAAGGCCCAGTAAGGGAAATCAAGGGAAATAGTTTGCAAGTGATCATGAGAATTATCGATAAGAACTTGGAGAATATCATAAAGGCATGAGAAAAATAAAAATAGAAATATAATAGTATAAATAACATGAATCATAACATGTAAATGTGTTTGCACAATTTAATTGAGTCATTCATAAGTAAATCACTCATGTTTATCATCGAGGTGTTATAAATATTACCACGGTTATTCACCAAGGTATCATAAAACATGTCATCTCTAGAGATTAAATTATTTACCCAAATAATTGGATCACTATTAGGGTGAAACATTCATATGTATTAATTAATTTGAGTCGCATATATCATAACAAAAAATTTCATAAATAACCCCTGTAGAATAAAATAAACTGGTTTCATATAAAAATAATGACGTTTTAAAAAGTGCTTAAATACAAGATCTTTATGTCATTTATAACCCATGGAACAGGAATGAGGTTTTTATGTATATAAATTATAGATTCAAATAAATAATTTTTATATATTATAGAATACACTTGTAAAATAAAATGGTTTGGGTATTCACATAGGGAAAATAAAAGGTAATTTTTTAAGGAGAAGAGAGAAATTTTGAGAAGTAAAATTTGTAGCATAATGTGTATGGAATATGGTTTTAGAAAAAATTAAATAGAGAGGGGACAAGGGTATCTCATTAATAAAATAATCTTAATATTTTAAAGGGACAGAATAAAATGTACTGAATATTATCATATGTAAATTTTAAATACAGACCTTATAAAAAGGTAACTTAAAAGGAAAATGGAATTTTAGATGTCCCTTACCTTGAAGAGTTACTCCTAAAACTAGAATATAATGACCTTGGGGGCTTAATGACACCGTGGGAGGACTCATTGTGAGGTAAAACTATCATATCTTCATGGAGGATGAATTGGTAATGAAATATAATGTAGAAATGGGTTGGTATTTATATAAAAAGTAAGGTATTTGTTTGATAATTTTTTTGGACACCTCAATAGTGGTATTTGAAAAATCATGGGCTTTACAATGGTAATTTCCCATGGTATTGGCCACTTGGGACACCTAATATAATTTTTTAATCCAAAAGAGTCGACCAGAATTTTATATTAATATTACATCATTATGATGTCATTAAAGTTACCAAAAAACTCAAAGTTTATTTTTATTATTCACCGAAAAACAAAATATTTTAGAAAATTCTCATAAATTCACCCTAACCTAATTTATACTTAATGATTTAAAAAATGATCATTATTTTATCATAATAATTCTATAAGTATTATTAATTTAACTTTTAAATATTTAAATATTTATTTATTAAAAATAATAGTGGATAGAAAATGTATAGTAAAATTTCTGACAATTGAAAAAAAAACAAAATTATTTTATCATATAAATTTAAATAATAGTGTTTTAATCTTGCTATTTTATTAAAATAAACATTATTCATAATATCTTAGTTTATTATTATTTTTTGGAAATTAAAATTTTTGGCCGAAAAATCAACTTATCAAATTCTATCTCGGTTTTATTACGAAAAGCTTTTCTAAAAACAGAAATGATGGAATAAAAAATTTATTTATAAAAAGGTATTAAACATTATAAAATTAAGGCTTTAACACATAACCTCTTATAATACCTACATATGAACTATGTTTAAGGTTTTTGATGGTGATAGATTCTTGGGGCGGCTTGGATAACATCGCTCGAGTGGTAATTTCCACTAACATGAACTTCTCACATAGGCGATTCTGTTCAAGATTAATATGTTCAAGTTCTACTTGGGATTGGTTGAGAGCGAAGCCCAGTGACTCTAATTCTCACCCAACAATCAATAAAGAGGCTTCGTACAGAATAACCCTACTTGTTGAGGCCATTATTTATCTATTATACATTAATTAACCATTATGATTTCTATTTATAACACTAATTATAACATTAAAATTATTATTATGAGTAGTTTACAATGGTCATATTGACCAATGGTCATAATGGACCAATGGTCATATAACTATCAATTCTTAATGGTCACATTTCCCTTCATATTCACTTCATGAAAAAATGGTTTTGTTTCAAATAATATAACACACATTTTTATAAAAAAAATCATTAAAAAAGTTTGGGTTGTTACATTCTTCCCCTCATAAGAAATTTCGTCCCTAAAATTTCAACTCATTCTCTCAGTTGAGAAAAGGTATGGGTACTTCTGTTTCATTTTTTCTTCTGGTTCCCATGTGGATTCTTCATATCTGTGGTTCCCCCACAACACTTTAATGAGGTGTTTAGTATTGTTGCATATAACCTTATCTCAATAGTCCAAGATCTCCACTAACTACTCCTTATAAGATAGATCATGTTTCATTTGTACCACCTTCAGATTCAGTACATGTGAAGGGTTGCGTATGTACTTCCTCAAGAGAGATACGTGGAAAAAATCATAAACATGGTCTATATTTGGAGGAAGTGAAAGTCGATAGGCCATTTATACTATGAGATCAAGGATTTCATAGGGTTCAATGTACCTAGGGATAAGCTTCCATTTATTCACAAACTGCATGACTATCTTCCAAGGTAAAATTAAAAGGGAGACGTTTTCACCAACCTCAAACTCCAACCCCCTTTGATGTTTTTTAGGATATATCTTCTACCAAATCTTAGCATCCTTTATGTGTTGTTGGATTTCATGAACCTTTTCTGTCATCTCTTTCACAAGATCAAGCCCAAGAAGATTTCTCTCACCAACTTCATCCCAAAAATCAGGAGATCAATATCGCTTTCCAAAAATAACTTCACAGGGTGATATTTGAGAACTCAAATAGAAGCTATTTTTTGATTGAGAACTCAGCTAATATAAAATGTTGATCCCATCAACCTTGAAATTTCATTGATCATGTTCTCATCATTTCCTTGATTGTCTGAATAGTCATTTCAGATTGGACATTAATTTGGGGTTGATTGGTCATATTGAAATTCAATTCGGTACTCAGATCATGTTGAAGACTTCACTAGAATTTTGATTTCAATCTTGGGTCTCTATCAGAAATGATATAAAGTGGCACTCTATGCATCCTCAACACTTCCTTTATGTAAATCCTGGAAAGTTGATCAAGATATAAGTCTTCTTAGATAGATATAAAATGGGCAGTCTTGGTGAGATGGTCCATTATAACCCATATCACTTTGTTTTCTTTGGATGTTATCAGTAGACCAGTGACATAGTCATAGTGATATTGTCTCACTTCTATGATGGTATGGGTAGTGGTTGTAAAACCCCTTTAGGATGTTGTCTCTTTAACTTAACCTTTTGACACACCAGACAGCTTGCAATGTATTCAGAAATCTCCCTTTTCATTTCATCCCACTAATAATGGTCATGAAGGTCCCTGTACATTTTACTGCTTTCAAGATGTATAGATAATGTAGAGATATGATCTTTATCAATCTGCTCCTTCTTTATTTTCAAAATAGATGTAACACATAGCCTTGTACAAAATTTTAGTACTCCTTATTTATAAATATTGAACTCAGAAAACTTCTAATTATTCATATCCTATAACTTATTCTATAACAAAGGATCTTCTCCTTGAGCTTTTTTTATCTTCTCTAATAATGATTTCTAAGAAATTATTTGGGATTGATTTTATGATGTCACTTCCCTTATGATTCCCATGTCTATTATTACTAGGTCTTTGATCAAAGATCTATTTGAATCCTCATCATTGCTAGCACAGCATATTATTTCCTACTTAATGCATCTATGACCTTTTTTGCTCTATCAGGGTGATAATGAATTGAACAATAATAGTCTTCAAGAAGTTCCAACCATATCCTCTTTCTCGTGTTCAACTCCTTTTGCATGAAAATATACTTCAAACCTTGGTGGTCTGTGTATATATCACATTTCTTTCGATAAATTTAGTTTTTCCATAACTTCATAGAAACAAAAACCATAGCTAGCTCTAGATCATGCGTAGTATAATTTTTCTCACGAGACTTTAACTGTTTATATTCATAAGCAATCACCTTTTCATTTTGTATAAGGATTCACCCTATCCATTTCAAAGATGAATTGCTAAAAATAATAAATCCTTATCTGATGGAGGGTGGAGTTTACATGGGTTCAGTTACCAATCTCTTCATTAGTTCTTGGAAACTTTCTTCACACTCCTTTTCCATATGAACTGAGACCCTTTTTGAGTTAACTTGGTTAGTGGATTAGAAATCCATGAAAATATTTTTGAAAACCACTTATAATATCTTACTAAACCAAGGAAACTAAGAATATTAGTTACCGTTATAGGGTGAACCTATCCTCCACAACCTTTTCTTGATAGTGTCAACTGAGATTACTTCATTGGTTATGATGTTACCCAAGAAAACAACTTATTGTAACCAAAATTCACATTTTCTGAACTTTCCAAAGATCATCAACTTCCTTATAGTTTTCAATATAACCCTTAGATGATCCTATTGATCCTTTGGAATTTTAGAATATATCATAATATCATCAATAAAAACTACCACAAATTTATCAAGGTAGTATTTAAAGACCCTGTTCATAAAATCCATAAATATAGTAAGAGAATTAGTCAAGAAGAAGGGAATAAAAATGAACTCTTACTGTCTATATCTCGATAAAAAAGTGGTCTTTGGAGTATCTTCTTTATTTTCCCTCAATTTATAATAACCATATCAAATATTAATCTTGGAGAAGAATTAATCCCCGCGAAGTCGGTCAAATAAATCATCAATTCTTGTAATATGGTACATGTTCTTCATTGTGATGCCGTTAAGTTCCCTATAATAAATGCATAGTCACATTGATCTGTCCTTCTTATTAAAAAAAGAGAATAGGTTCTTTCCAAGGAGACACACTTGGTCGGATAAACCCCTTCTCCAAAATATTTTGGAGCTGGTTCATTAATTCCTCCAACTCCACATTTTCCATTCTATATGGGGTATTTGAAATCATCATGGAACTAGGAATGAGATCAATGGAGAACTATACCTCTATTTATGGGGGTGGTCTAGGTAACTCCTCAAAAAATACTTCAATTTATTCTTGAACAATGGGGACATTATCTATTAATTTCATTTCATTTCCTTCTCCATCTTCATCGATCATTTACATAAAGAAGGCTATGGGAGGTGCCTCTAGACCAAGATCAGGTTGTGATATCTCTCCTTTGAAGACAACATTAGGTTTTACATTCAAGACTACTAAAATTTCCTTGTTTATTTATTTGATCTTAGTATTATAATTTGATATCCAATCCATCTCTAGTATAATGTTCAATTTTATCATGGGAATGACTTCTATATTTGATATGAGATTATGCTCACTAAAGTAAATGCTAGAGTTTCTATAAATTGTTGATGCTTGTATAATCCATCTAAATTCTTGATGCATAACTCTACTTCTATAAGTTTAGGTATTGATTCTATATTCATTACAAACATAGAGGAAATAAAGGAATGTGTAGAACTAGAATCAAACAAATTAATTTCTATCTTTGAGAGAACAACAAGAGTACCTACCACCATATCATTGGGAGCTTCAACTTCATCCATCATGATATAAAAATCATGACCTTTCAAACTTTTCCCATGTAGAGGTTGATAGTGACTCCACTATATTAACTTTATATTTGTACAGTGATTGTAAAAGTGCCCAAGATGTCCAAACATGAAACATTGGACTTTAGGCTAGGCCTGCACTGTCACGACCCGTCCTCGGGGCCCGTGCCGTGACGACCCCAAGCCCGCCTTCCATAGGCCAGGGGCTGGAGACTAGCACCAAAGGCGAAAATCCTGATAACTGGGAAGGCACTGCCTTTATAAAAGTAAACAAAACACCACAGAGTACAAGTGGAAGTAAAACACTAAGTACAAAGAGAAGTGCTGAAAAGTAAATGGGCCAGAATACAAACCCAAAAAGAAGTACAACTACAACTGAACAAAGTACAATAGAAAAAGACAACAGCTGGAAGAACAGAAGCGGATCCTGGGTCGTTCTCCTCAGATCCTACCTGAAGGGTAGGTACAGATGGCGCAGCTCCTGGATCGTCCACCACGGATCCTACTTGAAGGGTAGGTACAGATAGCGCAGCTCCTCAACACTCTTGCCCGTAGACCTCCTCTGTATGTCGTCTCGTCGCAAATTCCACCTCCGGATACTGACTTGTCGTGTGGTCCACCTCCGGGTACCGTCCAGTCCTCGAACACTCGGCCTCCGTCAGCACTGTCTGTCGTCTGCAACCAACACAACAAGGTTCGGGCATAGCCCGTGCAGGGGTGAGTATAACGATACTCAGTAGGAACCCCGAGACCCTCAAGGTCTCACTAAAACCAACAAGGATAACCACAAAGAAGATCTCAACAGATAACCTCTACTTAGGTATATTCCCATACATATACCTAAGTTATCAAGTAACCCATCTCAATCATAAAGAAACACAAGGATCATGAAATCAACGGATAACCACTACCCAGGTATATTCCCATACATATACCTAAGTTATCAAGTGACCCGTCTCAATCATGAGGTAAACACAAGGGTCAAAAGTCTCAGCTCAAACCAGGATTTTCATTATCGAAACCGTAAATGCGGAAGAGCCCCGTCTCTGGAGTGTACAGTGGTCCTGTCACGTTGGTTGCAGACGACGGACAGTGCTGACGAATGCCGAGTGTTCGAGGACTGGACGGTACCCAGAGGTGGACCACACGACGGGTCAGTATCTGGAGGTGGAATTTGCGACGAAACGACACGCGGAGGAGGTTGACGGGTGAGAGCGTTGAGGATTTGCGCTATCTGTACCTACCCTTCAGGTAGGATCCGTGGTGGATGATCCAGGAGCTGCGCCATCTATACCTACCCTTCGGGTAGGATCCGAGGAGAACGACCCAGGAGCCACTTCCGTTCTTCCATCTATTGTCTTTTTCTGTTGTACTTTGTTCAGTTGTAGTTGTACTTCCTTTTGGGTTTGTATTCTGGCCCATTTACTTTTCAGCACTTCTCTTTGTACTTAGTGTTTTACTTCCACTTGTACTCTGTGGTGTTTTGTTTACTTTTATAAAGGAAATGCCTTCCCAGTTATCGGGATTTTTGCCTTTGGTGCTAGTCGCCAGCCCCTGCCCTATGGAAGGTGGGCTTGGGGTAGTCATGGCACGGTCCCCGAGGACGGGTCATGACATGCACCATCTTCCCTTTTTCATTAGTGTTGAGAAGTTGAGGCTTCACCTAACTATGATTGTTTCTAGCAATATGACAATCTATTCCACACTTGTAACATTTCCTACTCCTAATAAAGTAGTTCCCCGAATTCTTCTTCCCAAAAATGTTGATGTGGAAAGTTTCACTTTCTTTCCTCCTCTTCCTTCATCAAAGCTCCTCTCCAAGTTTGGATCCAAATATCTCTTTTTTTTCTTTGATCTATGGGACCACTATATCTCTCTGAACTCCAGCTCAACTTTCATAGCACTCATCATGATCTCCTCATATTTTTCATAGGATCAATTACCTAGATTCTTCTATAGATGGGATCTTAGTCCACCGATGAATCTATAAACCTTCCCATTGGGATCTATGAAAAATATAGAGGTGTAATGGGAAAGTATTGGTAAGTCCATCTCATAGCTTTCCACAGATTCATTTTCCTTCTACTTTAGCTCTAGGAATTCCTTCTCCATTTTTTTTCATTGAATGGGGGAAATATTCTTTGAAAAAGGTTCCCCTAAACTCTTCCCACACCATAGATTCAATCTTCCCTCTTTGATTTTTTTAATCTATTTCCACTGCTGATCATCTTCTCTCTCTAAGTGGTACACATGTAGGGTGACTTTATCTTGTTCCAAACAATGGAATACATAAAATATATTTTCTATAGAGATTATCCATTGTTCAGAAATAAATTAGTTTCTAGATCCACTAAAATAAGTTGGTCGTTGATGCATAAAGGAATCAATAGAAAGTTATTCCCTTCATGGTGAATTCTGTATCTTATCTTGATTAATTTATATCCCATTACTCTAGTTAGTTGATTCATCATTATCTTGAAGTTTTCCATTCCAATTTCCATTATAAGGTCATCAGCGCTAGGTATATTGTGCTCACCATTAATGTGGTTTCTCCTATTTCCCTCCATTTTATAAAAGAAGAAAGGATTAGTGAGAAATGTGTTTAATTTAATAAGATTATAATTCTAAATTAATTTCATAAACATCATTCTTAATATGTTATTCTTTAACAACAATTACATTTTATTCAAATCCTTCATAATGGTTCACAAAAATATTGTGATTAACCCAACATATCTCCTGAGAGTGTCAAATTGGGTGCACAGTAAGGCCCATTGTCATGTACCAACTTACGTCGAGTTAGGTTTGATGCACCTTGTCATAGTTGTTACCCCTGGGTACATTTGTTCCAAAACCATGTGCATTTTTTTTGTATCCAGATAGTAATTTATTTTCTCAGAAACCGCTTAAATAATACGTTACTAACACACCAGGAAGGTTTCCAATATTTAAACTTTTCTATAGGGCACTTTCTAAATTTTTCAAATCCTAATTTTTATAAATAACTAAACTATCCTTTGATGCCAACTATGGCATCCCACCTTTTTATTAAATAAACTTTTCATTACATTGTACAAAACACAGGATCTTTTAGATTTTATTTTCTTGGGAATAAAGTACATAATACATGAATACATAAAACATTATTCCAAAAAGTTTAAAGTATTTATCATTGTTTCATAATAAGTAAATTTATTGCATCTCATAACCTAGGGAAATACATCAACAGAAAGGTCGAGCATAAGTCCTAATAAGGGAATGCAAGGGAAACAGGTTAGAATTGATCATGAGAATTATCAATAAGAATTTGAAGAATATCATAAATGAATGAGAAAAAAAGAGATATATCATAGTATAAAGAGAATAAATCATGAAATTAAAGTTTGTTTACAACATTTAATTGAATCATTCATAATCATATCACCAAGTTTTATTACTGAGGTGTCATAAACATTACCAAGGTTATTCACCAAGGTATCATAAAACATGTCATCTATAGAGATTAAATTATTTACCCAATGCATAGGAAAACTATTCGATAACACCCTTAATATGTTTTAATTTGTTTGATATAAATAAATCATTATAAAAAATTTCATAAATATCCTCTGGAGAATAAAAGAAATGGGTTTCATATAAAAATCATTTCATTTTTAAAAAATCTTAAAGACAAGATATTTATGTCATTTATAACCCAAAAAATAGGAATGATGGTCTTATTTATATCGATTATAGAATAAAATAAATAATTTTTATATCTTGGATAATACCACTATAAAATAAATTGGTTTGGTTATTCACATAGAGAAAATAAAAGGGAATCTCTTAAGCAGAAGAGAGAAATTTTGAGAATTAAAATCAGGAGCATAACGGGTATGAAACATAGTTTTAGAAAACATTAAAGATAGAGAGGAAAAAGGAATTAAATTCATAAAATAATATTAATATAGTAAAGGGATATAATAAAATTCAAATAATAACATAGTATTTAAATTTTAAATACATACCACATAAAAATGTAACTTGAAAGGAAAATAGAAGGTGGGATTTCCCTTACCTAGAAGAGTAGCTCCTAAAACTAGAATATTTGGACCTTGGGGGATTGAGGACACATTAGGATGTAAAAATATCATATCTTCATGGATAATGAATTTGGAATGGAATATAATGCATAAATGGGTGGGTATATATAGAAAAAGTGATGGATTTAGTTAATAATTTCCTTAGACACCTCAGTAGTGGCATTTGAAAAACCATGGGCTTTCCCATGGAATTTTCCCATGGTATTGGAAACATGGGACACATAATATTTTATTTTAATCCAAAATAATCAAACATAATTTATATTACTTATTACATCATTATGATGTCATAATACTTACCAAAAAACATAAACTGTGTTTTTACTATTCATTGGAAAAAATTAGAAAATTCTAATAAATTCACCCTAACTGAATTTTGATGTGATAATTTAAAAAATGATGTTTATTGTATCATAATAATTCTCGAAGTCTGATTAATTTAACTCTTAAATAAAAAATTCTTTGTTTATTAAAAATAATAGCAGATAGAAAATGCATAGTAAAATGTATGGAAAACATTCTGACACTTGAAAAAAATAAAAAAAAATTATAATTTAAATTTAAATAAGAGTTTTTAATCATAATATTAAATTAAAATAAATATTATTCATAATATATTATTTTATTATTCTTTTCTAGAAATTACAATTTCTGATTGAAAAATCAATTTATCAAATTCCATCTCAATTTCATTAAGAAAAATTATTCTTAAAATTGAAATGATGGAATGAAAATTTTATTTATACAAAGGTATTACACTTTAGTAAACTAAGGCCTTAACACATAACCACTTATAACATTTTCGTAGGACCTAAGGTGAAGGTTTGTGATGGTGATATATTATTTGGGCGGCTTGGATAACATCGCTCGAGTGATAATTTCCACTAACTTGAACTTATCCAACAGGTCATTCCATTCAAGCTTAACATGTTAAAGTTCGGATTGGGCTTGGTCAAGAGAAAATCTCAGTGACACTACCTCCCTCCCAAACTCTGATAAATGGGCTTCATACGACATTAATCTACTGTTTGATTCCATTGTTTCTCCTTTCAAAATTAATTAACCATTATCATTACTATTTATAACACTAATTATAATGTTAAAATTATTATTAAGAGTAGTTTCCAATGTTAATATTGAACAATGGTTATATAATTTTCAATTCCAAATACTCACATTTCCATTAATATTCACTTTATAAAAAGTGGTTTTGTTTTAAATAATATAACATATATTTTTTGGAAACAATTATCATTAAATAAGTTTGGGTCATTACAAATAATACCATATGATAGGATTATCCATGATACTAAAAGGATATAGTGAAACTCCATGTACTATCCATGTTAGGTATAGATTTTAGTAAATAATTATTCAATTTTTAAGTATATATGATACCAAATTTTATAAGTTTTGTAAATATAGAGTTACAAATAAAGGTAAGAATTTATAAATCATGTAATTTTCAATACGTTGATGAATAAAACATTTGCAACATCATAAATTTGAGTGTATAATAAGTTCATATGAATCAATGTAAAGGATGTGTATATTTATCTTATTTACCTTATGTGATATGGGATGATTTTTCTTAAAAAAAATTTTATGAATAATATGAGATGATTAATTGTATGCACATGGTTTACGTTTCATCAGATTCTATAACATGTTTGAAATATGATATAAGGATAAAAAAATTAATCCATTTAGTTCTTAAAATATAAGGGAAGGTGTTCCAATCACTCATCATTGAAATATTTTAAAGAATAATATTTTTTCATGTAAAATTATAAAACACCTAAAATAACATAAAAGATATAAAAACTATAGAGAACCAAATCATGACGTACATGGAAATTAGATTAATTTTGCAGAATACTTAATATATAACAAAAATAGACACCAAATGACCGTAATAGTTTAGTGTCTTTGGAAACTCGGAACATAATCTTCTTAACTTGGTGAAAGATCTTCAACATCTCCTATAAAGATCTTCCCTTTTTTTCTAACCTAAAACCTTTCTTTATATCCTGGGGAAAATAAAACATATAAAGGGTGAGCTCAAATTCTCAGTAAGGGTAAGCATGGAGAAAATAAAACAAATCATATACATTTGAACTTAAAAAAACATGAACATAATGTTTAAACTTCAAAATATTGAGAAATGGCATAAAACATGGCAGTATGTAAGGCATATATCATAAAGAAACATTAATCATGATAAAATAGAATATAAATAAAACATGTAATTGTGGAAACCATTAAGCACATGTTATGATTTATATACTAGCCAAGGCATTACTATCAAGACCATCTTAGTGGACAAAGTCCCTTTCTGAGTTGAGTTCACTCCTCATTCAAGTCTTGTATCACTAAATCAGATTAACTTGTCGTTCCAGCCATGTCTATCTCATGAGATATAAATCTTTACCCAATGAATTAGAGGGATATATAGGTCCCACCCATATAATAATGAAATCATTCTTACTTGTTCCACAAAATAAACATAAATCATCCATCATAACCCAAAGAATAAAATGGGTTTCATAAACATCATCCCATCATAACATAATCCATATAAAACAAATGGATATAATTTCATCATAATAATAATCAAACCAGTTAAATAATATATACATTATACTTTAAACATAAACATACTGAATAATGTTATCTTATATGGAAAATAGTTTTGATAAAACACTTGAAATGAATTCTTGAGGAAAATATCCTTTCTTCTTCAAAATCATTTTCTTTTCAAAAAATGTCATGAAATTTTAAAAGAAAAGGATTTTGTTGAAAATAGTCATGAAATATTGTAGACTAATCTTCATGAAAATAAGGAGTTATAAAACCGTAAAAATATGTTCATGTTGTATAAGTTAAAAAAATATTCTCCTCATACTTTTGTTGAAAAAGTCAAAAAGTACCACGTATGGTAAACAAAAGAAAGATTCCTTCCATAACAAAAAGTAAAATCCAAATAGCGGTAAACATGAATTTAAAAATACATGGAATAATATTAAACACTTTATGAAAAAAAAATTATGGACATGGATAAAAAATATAACCCCAGTAAATACTTACGTATAAGAAATCTTGGATAAAAATGATATTCGCAAAATTATCCCTTACCTTATGTATGATATGATTCATATGTATCTTAACCTTATGCATAATGATTTAAATAATTTCATTGAATTATTAAAAAATTATATTCATTGTTATGATATCATATATGGTTCACTTATGACTTTATATTACCCGTTCTTTTGTAAATTCCATGTTAAAGCTGTGTTTTGGATAAAATCGTTTCATTTATCATACGTGTTTCGATTTGTTATTCTTGATATTATTAGTTATATCCTAATTTAATTACTTCCAGAATTTAAAACATGATTTATATATATATTCAGCATATAAATATATATATATATATATGATAGATCGATAAATGGAATGAAATACACTGTTCATGGAGACGGTAGGTCGTACGTACGCATGAACGCTGTTTTCATTTCCTTATTGAATTGAATGGAATTAAGTAAATGAAAAATATATGTACATAAATCCTGAATCATTATTATGTAATATATTTCATGATTATTTATTATATATACTTTATAGTCATACATGAATGGTAAATCATGGGAAATGAATCTCATCGCATTTGTGGAGACGATAGTCCGTACGTACGCACAAGCGATGATATCGTTCCCATAATTATTGAATAGAATTGGAGTGGATGATATAATATATCAGAATCAGTATGATGTAATAATAACCATATATAGTTATTCTTTACACCATTATACCAATCCAAGTAAGGTGGTGGTGGAAAAACAGATTACACCACAGCGTGGAGACGGTATTCTGTATGTACGCACGCGCGGTGATTTTGTTTTTCGTGGGATGGATAGAAGGTGAAATGGGGTTGTTTAATATTTATAATAACATATCAGAATATTAGTGATACTGATGTTATTAATTTATAATGAAACAAATAAAGAAGAAGAAGTTGAAGAAGAAAGAAACTTGAAAGAATCGGTAGAAGAGATTACCTCTTCTTTGATGCACCTCCTTTAAGATTCCTCTTAAGGAACTAGAGTTAGTATTTTGACAAAACCAGAACCTCCAGAATGTTTTTGGGTAAGTGGAGAAGAAAAATGGGTAGGTTTTTTCCTAGCTTGAAGGCTCAATGTGTTTTTAAGAGGAGAGGGAGGAGGTGCCCTTTTATAAGGGAGGAGAGGGGCACCTTTGGAAACCTCAAAAATATTAATTTATAATAAATCAAACCCCACTTAAAAACCACCAAAAATGACTCATATTAGAATATTAGATGATATATGGTTGTAATCGCATCAACCAATAAAATTTAGACATGTTGTAAATTTATTTTAAACCTTATCAACTTGATTTATCCTTATTTAATTTATTTAATATTATTTGTGGTAATAAGATTCTAAATTTTAAATTATTATAAATAATAACTTATTTGTTTTGAATTGTCCATAATTGGATAATTTATGACATTATAGACCATTTAAATTTAAATTTATAATTTTTAAATATTTTTTTGATTTTTAAACAATTTTATATTATGTTATTTTTATAAAATAACAATAGTGTCAATTTTGACATTATTCATTTATTTGAATTTAAATAAAATCCACACATAAGATATGTTTGAACTAAAATATTTAATAGATTCATAACATGTCATATTTATCTATAAAAGTCGTGGATCACATTAAATAGTTCATTTAATGTTTTTTTTATTCTATTTATTTGATATTTCAATCAATAAAATAATTTCAACATCACTATTATGTCACCTTTAATGATAATTATTTAATCCATAAAAATTATAAATAAATTCACATGATTTATATAATTTTAATATCTTTCTGGATACTATTCATGTTCTAAGTTTCATGAATTTTATCACTAAATTAAAATTATTATACTTATAAGATTTAAGAGAGTGACATGTTGTCACTTTCTTTGGTTTTAATAATAAGTAAATTATTTTCATGGTCAAAAGTCCATAAAATGAATCCAATCTGACCCTTAGGTGATATGGGTCGACTTTTAGGCATCCAATAGAATTTTGGAAGGTGTTAGGGTAATTTTATAATCTTATGTTTACCCTTAATTACCTGATTTACCTTTAACTGCAATAAATAAAAATTATCATAGTTACTATTCGTAATATCAAAAAAATAAAAGTAACCTATTAACATAATTTGGACCCACTGATTTCAAATATGTAATACATTTTTCAAAATTCAAAACACAAAAGTTTTAGTAATTAATTTAAAATTAATCTTGTTGTTAAGAAAACAGGTTTTAAAAGTTAAAATATTGCCAAAGATTGAAATGTTTTTACCTGTGAATTCAATGTGAAATTAATGGTAATGACATAAATTATATTAAAGGGTAAAAATATATTCTATTTATACATTAAAACCATTCAATATTATAATTTAACCATATAAATTATTGCGATGAAAAAAGTTATTTTTAATTAAAATATAGCGTGTTTTTACTATTCATTAAAATATTAAAGTTATCAGAATAATATGAAAAATTTATCCAAACTAAATTTTTATATCCTGATTCCAAAGAATAATTTTATTTTTTCAAATTGAACTTATAAACATTTCAAAAACTAGATTTAAAGTGGGTGCTCCATCAAAAGGCGGCAAAACTGCATTTTTTTTAAAAAAACTTATTTTACCTGAAATATTTATTTTGTTCTCATACTGTAAGAACCCGGATCTTAGTTTCAGGTATGTCTTCCCTTTTTCTAGATTTTTTGAGAAAAGAGGATTTTCTGGAAATTTTTGAAGTACACGTTGTTTACTTTATGAGTACATGCCGTGTACTCCCTTTCCACGCCAGGCCGTGTGCTGGTCGTGTTCGGGCCACACACACGGTGTGTAGGGGTGAAGTGGAGGCCGCTTAAAGCAGAGTACGGAAAAGTATATTACATGTCATGTACTCAAGAAGTACACACCGTGTATTTTCTTTTTTTCATTAAACGGATTGGGGTCGCGCCTAATCGACAGAACCGTCTTCTTCTAGGTCTCGTTCGACTGAGAGACATCGTACAGCCGCAGAACTTCTCCGAATCCCCGATACTTCATCCGTTCTCCGAATTAACCGTTTTTCTTTTTTTGTAACCACTGCGGTGAGTTCTTCCTCCTCCTAGAGCCTCGTTTTCCAATTCCTCCTCTTTCATAAGTTATCGTGGGTTGAGTGTTTTGGGTGTTTTCGTAGATCTACGCCATTCTGAGGAGAATCAAGCCTCGTGGTTCAAGTATATCGATCTCCTAGGATCGAGGTAGGTGTTTTGTACCTTAACTTTCGATGTCTTTGAGTTTTATGTGAAAATTCCACCAATACCCGTGGACGGGGTATTGCGTGTTTACCTTTTTTCCCTTGTGGTTATTTCTTCCTTGCTTGCATGCTAGTATAGAGGTAAATTGATCATGTTTGTGGATAATTTTCGTGTTTGGATGTTTTTCCAATGCCTTGTTCTTGTTGTAACCTTTGGTTATTGTTAGCTTTTTCCCGTTGTACCTGTTTCCGTGCCTTGTGATCATAGGACGGAATGATGTTGTTAACATGCTTGTTGCTTTGTAGACTATTTAGCCAAGTAGCTCTATAGGTGTACTTTGGTTAGCCAAGTAGCTCTATGGGTGTAATTTGGCCTTATAGAATTAATATACACTAACTGGCACGAGACCGTGAGAACCTAGTGCTATAGACTATAAGGGATAGACCGAGTGAGCTTCCCAGAGAGTCTTATATATTTTAGACTATACGGGGATAGACCAAGTGAGAATAATTAGAGATTCTTGGACATTATAGAATACGGGGGATAGACAGAGTGAGATTCCCAGAGAGTCTTAGTTATTATAAAATACAGGAGGGTAGACCGAGTGAGCTTCCTCATAGAGTCTTTACCTTGTTTGAATGTCTTTAAAACCTTCCCAGACTAGAGGAGTAATTTACCGAGTGAGCTTCCTCAGAGAGTCTGTGGTATACCTGAGGCTATAGGAGGATTGACCGAGTGAGCTTCCTCAGAGAGTCTCTAGACCTTGGGGCCAAGAGGGTTAGACCGCGTGATCTCCCTCAGAGAGTCCCTGACTACCCTAGACTATAAGGGGAATTGACTGAGTGAGCTTCCCCAGAGAGTCTTATAATTTCGTATGACCAAACCAGAGGGGTTAGGCTGAGTGCACTGCCCAAAGGGTTGCGGTACTTCTTGGATAGGACCAAAGGGGTTGGCTGCGAGTACTTCCCAGAGGGGTTTCTGTTTTCTTTAGCTGTTTGTTTCACTGCTGCTTGTTGTTCTGTGGACTGATTACCATTGTATATCATCTTATTACTGCTTACTGTGTATTGTCTGCTGTTTACTGTTACTGTTTGCTGCTTACTATACTATTACCTTCCATGTGCTCACTGACTGTTAGGAACAGATCTTCGGGTGGTTTCCTACTGGTATTTTAGTCTCACACCCTGTTTGGGCCATGCTTTTGGGCCCAAGTAGACTATGTTGTTGCAGGTATATACAAGGGAAAGCACCCTTCGACTTCTAGTACTTGATTTCTTGGAATAGGAGAGCATGGGACCAATCTTTGGCCTGTGATGCTAAGGAGTTGTTTACTTTATTTTGTACTTGTTTTGGTACTATTGTATTTTTCAGCATTGTGTCTTGTTTGGCTTCTTTCCTAGATATGTATCATGCATCATTTTATATATATACATATGATCTCCAGTTGTTTGCTGATTTAGTCGTTACGCTATTTATTATTGTTGGTTATTTATTGCTTCCGCTCTTGCATGTTTATTTACATCCGATGTGTACTCTTCCAATGAGGGAATAGTTTCCCCACTATCACAATCAAGGCCCTCACTGCTATTTGGCAGCCTCTGGCATTTGGGGAAATGCACTTGAGGCCATGTGACCAACTGGGTACAGGGCGCCTCGAGGTGGCTTCCAGAACCGGGACGTTACAAAGTGGTATCAGAGGAATTCTTTTCTCTTGATTTACTGTTTGGAGCCTTTATCCAGGGATAGGATAGATTTCGTACTTGGTAATAAGTTGTTCCTGGGAGTAGCTAACCCGTGTATAGGGAAAAGCTATACTACCTCGTTTATTGCAGTTTTCTGGTTTTGAGATTTTACAGTTGATATGATTTCACCTAGAGTGATTCACATGACTTGTGTTGTTATTGTTGTTGCTATTATGGTTCTATTTTTGTCGCAACCCGATGATATGAGGGTACTCCATCTCATGCATCATATAGGCACTTGTTATAAATCACATGCCATGCATTCTTGCCATGCCATCTAGGATGAATTAGTGATTGCATGCTGTTGTGATAGACTTTGTGTATATTATGCATTATGTTGTGATAGATTCTTTGATAGAATCTCTACTATTTGGTAGAGGACTGGTTGTATTGTACCTTTCTTAAATTAATTCCAAATTTTGGTTCTTGAGGTGTTATGGGCCCTCTTGAATCAGATATTGGTGAATCATTGACCTGTTTTCCCTTTTATATGACTATATTTGATGCCAAGATTTGATTAATGGGGAGTATGGACCCTCACAGATCAGAATTTGGCACCCTCGTGCCTTGTTTTTTTCTGTTTCTGGGATTCGGTGCAGTTTCTGAGCTACTGCCCCGAAAAACCCAGAATACACGGCATGTACCTTAGGACTACATGCCGTGTAGTTTCAGACCGTGTCACTGATTGTGTGAGCAGGAACACGGGGTTGAGGAAATGTATTTAGGAACAGGTTGTGTAGTTTTTATACACGTCGTGTAGTATAGAGCTATGTACCTGGCTATGTCACTAACAACACGGGCCGGGGAAACTCCTGCAGGACACGCCGTGTTGGTCAAGAATAGGTCGTGTAGTTTTGTTCCAGGTACCCGGCCATGTCACGAACAACACGGGTCGGTGTTATCTTCGCCTATACACGTCATGTTTGTTCAGAACACACCGTCTAAGGGTCAGCCGTGTAGTCGGTCGTGTGACTAACAACACGGATTGTCGAAACCTTGTCCACCACACGCTATTTCCACAGGGAACATTCCATGTAGTCTTAGTTTAAGAAGACCGTGTGGGTTATCCGTGTAAAGAGACTCAGGAAGGGGTTAGAGTTCAAGTACATGTCGTGTAGTTTTGGGTGTTACATGACCATAGGTGGCAAGATTACACACCCATGCCTTTGGTTTAAGTGAACACGCCATGTAGTTTTTATACACGCCGTGTAGTCGCGTTTTGTAAACTCGAATGTTTCCTTCTCCTGTTCTGGTTTTTTAATCTTCTGTTATAAGTCTTTGATAATCCTAATCTGATGTGTTATTTTGATCTTTTCAGAGCTATGCCTCCTAGAAGTCCTCTGGTTGTACGTCAGTTGCCAGATGGTGATCAGACACCGGATACGGTCAACCAGGGACCTCCTGCAGATCCTCCTACTGTGCCAGCCTTGGCACTAGTAGTTATACCCGTCACAGGCACCGATGCACAGTTTAGGGAGGACTTCATGAGGATGATGCATACCTTTCATGGGGCGCTGCCTCCTGCCCTGTCAATGGCCGAATTGATGCGGGTCTTTCAGCAGCAGTACCCTCCTACTTTCTTAGGGGATGGAGGACCCCAGGCTGTAGAGTCGTGGTTAGAGTCCATACTGACAATCTTGGAACATCAAGAGATACCCCCAGAGAAAAGGGTAAAGTTGGATACTTATATTCTCTGAGACACCACCAATAGGTGGTGGGAGGTGATCTCGCAGTCAGGGCGCCAGCAGAGTATGTCTTGGGACGAGTTCTGCCACACCTTCTATGACTAATTTTTCTCGGATACCTTGAGGGCCAACTGAGCCCGGAAGTTTATGGGTCTGCAGCAGGGTACTCTTTCTGTTATGGAGTACTCGTCTCGCTTTGCCAAGCTGCATCGCTTCACGCCAATCCCAACAAGTGATGAGTTGTTCCTTGCTAAGAAATTCAAGGATGGTCTCAGGCAGGAGATTCGTTCCCAGATGAATATATTCTTGTTGACATCGATATCCTCTATCGTCAACCTGGCGCTGATCACTGGGTGCAACTTGAGGGATTCTAGAGCAGTGAGCCAGGGAAGTTCGACATCCAGAGCTGGTGTTCCTCCTATAGATAGTAAGAATCACTATAGAGAGTCTTCTCGAGGAGATCAGAGTAGGTGGAATGTATCTTCGAGAAGTCAGGTCGTATGCTACTAGTGTGGTAGGAGCGGGCATACTAGGCCTTAGTGCCAGAGGGACCCAATGGAGTGACGATCTTCCGGCAAGATGGGCCATCTTCAGTGCTTCTGTCAGATCCTCACACCTTCAGCTAGTGGTAGGGGTTCTTCTATGACCCCGCGTTCAGTAGATGCTTCGCCAGTTTCTCACCAGTCTGGGAACTGGAGTTCTTCCGGCCATTCGGGATGAGGTGGAGGTCGCGGACATGGTGGTCAGTCACCAGGTCACCAGTGACAATAGATTGGATCATCTCAGAGTGGTCAGCCAGGGGCACAGGGCCACGGTACAGGCAAGACTTTCACAATAGAGCAGACCTACTAGGAGCAGGATCCCGGTCCTTCTACAGTTCGAGGTACGATTCTAGAAGCCTCAGTTTTATTTTCATCCCTTTTTGATACTGGTGCTTCACATAGTTTTATCTCTATTATTGTTGTGGAGAGCCTTGGGATCTGTATATTTCCTTTTGCCAACATGTTGACCCTTGACACGCTGTTGGTAATGACAACATCTAGCATACGTCAGTGCAGAGAGTGTCCTCTTGAGGTTACAGGGTGTCATTTCTTATGGTACCTCTATGTCCTAGAGATGATGGGTTATGACGTCATTCTCAGGATGGACTGGCTGGTTCCCTTCCAGGTAGTCGTCGATTTCTATCGCTGCAGGGTGAGTTTTGTATCACCAGAGGGCTGATATTTTATTCATAGAGGTGAGTGGGATGTCCAGGTGGGTAGAGCTAGACCAGAGCATCATGGGCTAAGAGGAGTTACAACCCAGATTTCCAGTCTTTATCTGGATGACCAGGGGACTTCACAGTTAGACTTTCCTCCAGTGGTGGATCATTTTAGGGATGTCTTTCCAGAAGATTTTTCAGGTTTTCCTCCAGAGCGTGAGGTAGACTTCTTGATTGAGCTCGTACCAGGAGCAGCACCAGTGTCCATTCCTCCTTATAGAATGGCTACACCTGAGTTGCAGGAGCTCAAGAAGTAGTTGTAATAGTTGCAAGTAAAGGGTTTAATCTGACCTAGAACTTCTCCTTGGGGTTCGGCTGTCCGTTTTGCAAAGAAGGAAGACAACACCCTTTGGCTTTGTGTGGATTATCAGAAGTTGGACTAGTTGATAGTCAAGAACTGATATCCCTTATCGAGGATCGATGACCTATTTGATCAGCTTTGAGGAGCCCAAGTGTTCTAGAAGATCAATTTGAGATCCGGTTATCATCATTTTCATGTTAGACCATCAGATATACCTCTTACAGCCTTCAGGAGCAGGTATGGTCTATACGAGTATACAGTCTTGCCGTTCGATCTCACAAAAGTGCCATCAGTTTTTATGGCACTGATGAACCGAGTGTTCCATCCGTACTTAGATTCCTTTTTGGTAGTTTTCGTGGATGACATCTTGGTGTACTCTCACACTCGACATGACCATGCCACACATCTTGAGATCATTCTGAGTACACTGAGAGAGGATCGGTTATATGCTAAGCTCTCAAAATGCCACTTTTGGATGGATCAGATTCACTTTCTGGGTCATGTTGTCTCAGAGACAGGAGTATCTGTGGACCTAGATAAAGTGAGAGTTGTAGTTTCCTAGGAGCAGCCGAAGAATGTCTTTGAGGCGTGGAGTTTTCTAGGGCTGTATGGATACTACAGATGTTTTATACAGGACTTCTCACGCCTAGAAGCACCACTGACAGGTCTGGCTAAGAAGGGGATGAAGTTTTTGTGGTCAGATTCTTGAGAGTCAGCCTTTCAGGAGCTGAAGTAAAGGTTGACGTCAGCACCGATATTGTTCTTGCCAGATCTGGGCAAGGGCTATACTATTTATTGTGATGCTTCAGGCATTGGGCTAGGAGCTGTGCTTATGCAGGGAGATGGAGTCATTGCTTACGGGTCTCGGTAGTTGAGGCCACACGAGAGGAACTACCCAACGCACGATCTGGGGTTGGCAGCTGTTGTTCATGCCTTACGTTGTTGGAGGCACTACCTTTTGGGAGAGAATTTTGTGGTTTTCTCCGACCACAAGAGTCTCAAGTATATCTTCACTCAGTGCGATCTGAATCTATGAAAGTGCAGGTGGGTCGAGTATCTTCAGTCTTTCAACTTCAAGCTCACCTATACGCTGGGAAAGGGCAACGCAATGGCTGATGCGTTGAGTAGGATAACTCAGATTCAGGCAGTTCATGAGGCCAGTAGTGAGTGGCATCTTATGGCTCTATTCTCTGAGATGCACTTGGAGGTGCACGACAGACAGAGACAAATTTTCTTATCTTCTGTATCTATTACCTATTCTCTTCTTGATTGGGTGCGGATGATGCAGCTATCAGACTCAGAAGGCTTAGCCCTGTGGGAGAGTGTGTCAGGAGAGGACCCTCTTCCTGTATGGAAAGTGGGAAAGGATGAGATCTTGCATTTCCAGGGATGTGTATGGGTGCTAGCAGACATACATGAGGAGCTGATGCGGGATTTTCATTCCTCAGTTTGGGCAGTTCATCCTGGCGTCACCAAGATGTATCATGATCTACACCACCAGTACTGGTGGCCAGGTATGAAGAGAGATGTTTCTGGTTTTGTCGTGAGATGTTCTACTTGTCAGCAGGTGAAAGCAGAGAATCAGCGACCAGCAGGGCTTTTATAGCAGTTACCCATTCCTTAGTGGAAGTGGAACGATGTCATGATGGGCTTCGTGACCGGGTTACCGAGGTCACCTCGAGGAAGTGATATTGTTTGGGTCATCGTTGACAGGCTTACAAAGGTTTCTCACTTCTTGTCGATCAAGGAGACCTTCAGTGTTGATGAGTTGGGACGGTTGTTCGTCCGAGATATTATACGTCTACATGGAGTTCCACACTCCATTGTTTTAGTTAGGGATGTGTGCTTTACTTCTCGGTTTTGGAAGGGACTTCAGAAGGATTTGGGTATACAGTTACTTTTGAGTACAGCATATCACCCCCAGACTGATGGTCAGTCCGATCATACGATCCAGGTGTTTGAGGATATGATTCGAGCTTGTATTATATACTTTGGTGGTTCTTAGGAGAAGCATATTCCTCTGATGGATTTTTCCTATAACAACAGTTTCCAGGTGACTATTCATATGGCACCTTACGAGGCTTTGTATGGTAGGCCATGTCGATCACCCTTATGTTGGCTGGAGACAGGAATGACAGCTTTGCTGGGACCTTGTCTTGTTCAGGAGACCTCAGAGCAGATAGAGTTGATTCAGAATAAGATGGTTATAGCACAGTCTCGGCAGAAGTCTTATGTTGATCAGCGGAGATGACCTCTAGAGTTTGAGGTCAGGGATCATGTTTTCCTGCGAGTCGCACTGAGGTTGGGACACAAGAGGATTCGGAGACAGGGTAAGCTTTCACCATGGTACGTCGGGCCATTTGAGGTGTTGGAGAGAGTTGGTCCAGTTTCCTATCGGCTGTAGTTACCTCAGAGGTACCAGGCTATGCACGACTTCTTCCATGTTTCTCAGCTCCGACGTTACTTTTCGGACCCGCCTCATGTCTTTCAACCTGAGGAGGTTGAGCTTGAAGCGGATGCATCGTTTAAGGAGCATCCTATCCGGATTGTCAATCACAGTACAAAGGTTATCCGTGGTCGGTCTGTTCCTCTGGTACGGGTACTATGGCAGCACGTGCGAGTACAGGACGAGACTTGGGAGAGGGAGGCCGACGTACGATCGTAGTGGTCAGAGCTGTTCGTGGTTTCTTCTTATACGCATCACTACAGAAATTCAGGGATGAATTTATTTAAGGGGGGAAGTTTGTAAGAACCCAGATCTTTGTTTCATGTATGCCTTCCCTTTTTCTGGAGTTTTTGAGAAAAGATGAGTTTCTGGAAATTTTTGAAGTACACGTCGTGTACTTTATGAGTACACACCATGTACTCCATTTCCATGCTAGGCCGTGTGCTGGCCATGTCCGGGACACACACACGGTGTGTAGGGGTGAAGTGGAGGCCGCTTAAAGTGGAGTATAGAAAAGTAGAGTACATGTTGTGTACTCAAGAATTACACACCATTTATTTTCTTTTTTTCATTAAATAGACTGGGGCCGCGCCTAATCGACAGAACCATCTTCTTCTAGGTCACATTCAACCGAGAGATGTTGTACGACTGTGGAACTTCTCTGAATCCCCAAGCCTTCATCCGTTCTCCGAATCAACTGTCGTTGATTGTATTGGAACTGCAGCGGTGAGTTCTTCCTTCTCCTAGATCCTCGTTTTCCAATTCCTAATCTTTCATAAGTTATCGTGGGTTGATCATTTTGTGTGATTTTGTATATCTACGTCGTTCTGAGTAGAATCAATCCTCGTGGTTCAAGTATACAGATCTCTTAGGATCGAGGTAGGTGTTTTGTGCCTTACCTTTCGATGTCTTTGAGTTTTATGTGCAAATTCCACCAATACCCATGGATGGAGTATTGCATGTTAACCTTTTTTCCCTTGTGGTTATTTCTGCCTTTCTTGCATGCTACTGTAGAGATAAATTGATCATGTTTGTGGATAATTTTCATGTTTGGATGTTTTTCCCATGCCTTGTTCTTGTTGTAACCTTTGGGTATTGTTAACTTTTGTCCGTTGTACTTATTTCCATGCCTTGTGATCATAGGACGGAATGATGTTGTTAACATGATTGTTGCTCTATAGACTGTTTAGCCAAGTAGCTTTATAGGTGTACTTTGGTTAGCCAAGTATCTCTATAGGTGTACTCTGGCCTTATAGCATTAATATGCACTAACTGGCATGGGACCGTGAGAACCCGGTGCTATAGACTATAAGGGATAGACTGAGTGAGCTTCCCAGAGAGTCTTAGATATTGTAGACTATACGGGGATAGAACGAGTGAGCTTCCTCAGAGAGTCTTGGACGTTATAGAATACAGGGGATAGACTGAGTGAGATTCCCATAGAGTCTTAGTTATTATAGACTACAGGAGTGTAGACCGAGTGAGCTTCCTTAGAGAGTCTTTACCTTGTTTGAATGTCTTTAAAACTTTCCCAGGCTAGAGGAGGAATTGACCGAGTGAGATTCCTCAGAGAGTCTATGGTATACCTGAGACTATAGAAGGATTGACGGAGTGAGCTTTCTTCATAGAGTCTCTAGACCTTGGGGCCAAGAGGGTTAGACTGCGTGATCTCCCTCAGAGATTCTCTGGCTACCCTAGACTATATGGGGAATTGACCGAGTGATCTTCCCCAGAGAGTCTTATAATTTCTTTTGACCAAACTAGATGGGTTAGGCTGAGTGCACTACCCAGAGGGTTGCGGTACTTCTTGGATAGGACCATAGGGGTTGGCTGTGAGTATTTCCCAAAAGGGTTCCTATTGTGTTTAACTGTTTGTATCAATGCTGCTTGTTGTTCTGTGGATTGATTGTCGTTGTATATCATCTTGTTACTACTTACTGTGTACTTTCTGTTGTTTACTGTTACTGTTGACTGCTTACTGTACTATTACCTGCCATATGCTCACTGATTGTTAGGCACATATCTTAGGGTGGTTGCCTACTGGGATTTTAGTCTCACACCCTGTTTGGGACATGCTTTTGGGCCCAATCAGACTATGTCGTTGCAGTTATAGACAATGGAAATCACCCTTAGACTTATGGTACTTGATTGCTTGGAACAGGAGAGCATGGGACCAAGCTTTGGCTTGCGATGCTGAGGAGCTGTTTACTTTCTTTTGTACTAGTTTTGGTACTATTGTATTTTTTAGCATTGTGACTTGTTTGGCTGCCTTCCTAGATATGCATCATGCATCATTTTATATATATACATATGAGCTCTAGTTGTTTTCTTATTTAGTTGTTCCACTGTTTATTATTGTTGGTTATTTACTATTTTTTCTCTTGCATGTTTATTTACTTACGTTGTGTACTCTACCAATGAGGGCATAGTTTCCCCACTATCACACCCAAGGCCCTCACTGCTAGTCGGCAACCTCTAGCATTTGGGGAAATGTGCTTGAGGCCATGTGACCAACCGGGTACGGGGAGCCTCTGGGTGGCTTTCGGAACCGGGACATGACACATACCATGTTCTAGAAAATTTTTAAGATGAATAATAATATTATAAAATTCAAAATGTAGTTAATACTATTCATAACGGTTAGTCCATAACAATATTATAACAATATATCATTGTTTAGTGAAACTTGGTATTGCGTACAACACATGCTATCATGGAAGGTCGTGATTGCGTGTAATGCAAGCCAAGTCAGGGTTGTGTGTAGTGCAAGACTCCTTTGTTGTTTTTTATAACAGAATCCAACCATATTTCATTTATACATTGAATATATATATATAGACTCATTGTTTCATAGAATAACTACTATCAAACGAACTTTAAATTGTGTTTAAAAAGATCCAAGAATAATGTTGCGTATACTGCAAGCTAATACGGTGTTTCGTATAGCGCAAGATAATTTTGGTGTAGCGTACAATAGAAGATATTAAATAAATTAAAAAGAATATATCTCATAAAATCTCAGGGTGTTATAGAAACACAGTTTTATTGGTAAAATATTTATACTAAAATAATATATTTGTTATTTCTTAATAAAAAGAAGTTTTTTTTGAATATTTTCAAAAATATTCTGTGATGTAATTTAATTTCTAAGAGACTAGTTAGAGTATGTTTGAAATTATTGATGTTTTAAGTTAAAAAATATAATACTTTTCCAATCAAATATTAAGTGATTATTCACTTATTATCCAAAGAGTTTGGATATGTGGTAGTAATAGAAAATGTAAATAGTTATATTTAGTTACTATTATAAAATGAATATCACTATTATGTTAGCCTATTTACGAAGTAAAGTTCAGTATATATCCTAAAATAGTTTAGAGTATAAGGGTAAAAATAAGTATAAATGGTTACATGTGTTTAACAAAATTAAATTAAGGTCACTTTATCCTAAAGATTTTAGGATATTCTGGATTATAATAATGAAAATGGTTACGTTGACCTCAAGGAGAATGTTTTATGTTATAGTTTCCATATATGATGATGATGATAATCTTATAAATAGTTCTAATAAGATAACTAAATATAAAATTATAACATTTTATGTTGTGAAGATAAGGAGTTTTAATATGTTCAAAAATTTGAATATTGGGAATATGATTTCTAAGTCTCACCATTATTCAAACTAGCTTACTTCTTAAATGTAATGACCCAAAATTTTATCAATGGAATTTATCTTATTATAATTATATTATAAAGCACATAAATCACATAAAAACCCCAAAAACATTATTCTACTAAATTAATAATGAAATGAGTGGTTTTTATATAAATTAAGGAACCTATACTGATGGAATAATAACCAGACTATTAGAATAGTAATATAACCAAAAGAAATAGTAATATGGTGATTAGAATAGTAACCTAACCTATGGAAGTATATATATAATTTAGTTATCTTATAAATGAAAATATGATATATTTAGATCATGGTATAAGTAAATAAATGATTTAAAAAATGATAAATTAAGTGTTGGTATTTTTGTGAAACGTAAATGTTTATTTATAATTTTATAATTAATATAATGATTTATAAGAAAATTTATTTTAATAAATTAATATTTTGTTTTAATATAATTATAAGATAATTTTATCCGACCTTAATTAATTTTTCAAAGGGTCATAAAATCGATTATAATATTAAAATCGGTATTTTTTGAATAAATGATGATTTTAATTAAAAATTAAATTTATCATATTTATAAAATTATTTAAAATGGATTTAATTTTTTAAATATAAACATCATAAAATCATAGGGAAAAAATTTTGGGATTATTTTTAAAAATAGATGAATTTTTTATGAATAGTGAAATACAGTAATTTACGGTATTTAGCATTTTAAGATAAATACATGAATATTTGTGACATGCATGATGTATAAACCCATTAGTTTGAAATCTCCTGGACAATTTAATATATTTATTCATAATAATAAACACTATGGATTTCCTTGAGCTATAATAATAAACAAATGAATAAAATAATCAAAAACACCCCTTTCCTCCCCCTATAAATATCATCCCTCACCACCCCTTATCTTTACACCTTCTAAGGATTGTATCTTGTCATTATTCTGAACAGTTCCCTTCTCAATCCTCTTACCCATGTCCAATAGCTACTGTTCTCAACAAAATACCAAACCCAAGTTCCTTAAGGAGATTCTCAAGAAGATAAAATTCAAGAGGTAAAATCCTCAATTATTCTCTTTTAATTTCTTTTCTTTTCTTATCATATACTCACCTTCCCTATCCAAAGTGGAATTATAAATATAGTGTCATATATATACTAGAATTATATTTTTTTAATGTAATATCCATCATCAAATCTCTTATATTCTTATTATATTTTTTAAAATGAAAACATCATACATGATATATTGTTTCATCACATTAGTGGATGATGAGTTTTTTTCATTAAATCCTTCAAATATGGTAATAAAACCATTATTATGGTTAGAAAAATATATTAACACTTAAATTTTAACTTTTTTAATGTTCTAGAACTAATTTATAGACATAATATTAAATAAAATGAAACTAGTTCGTGATGATCAGAAAAACTGCTCAAATAAACTAAACATTTATCATTAATATTTTATCAAATGATTCATCATCATACCAAAAAAATAATATATGAGACCATTTAAAATTATTAAAGTTAATTAATATAATATAATTACACTTTTTTAGAATTATTCTCATTTTACAAGGACATCCATAATTATATTCAAGTGAACCAATCCTGAAACCATGAAAACAAACGCTTCGAGAACAATGAAATTGAACTCTATAAATCATCAAAATGGCCCTGAATGAAATCAATAAAATTATAATAAAACAAATAAATGTATAATAAGTTATTAATTAAGTAATTAATCAATCTATTTTTATTATATAGGGTATTAAGTGAAAGTTTATAACGCATTCAGACATAAGGTAAGGAGATTCTCAAACCCGGCTCCTTTTTTTGGGTTATTCATATTTCACGAAATATTTGATATAAATATTTCTCTAATATTCCTTAAATATCATTTCATTAATCTTCACATTTTCTTTTTATGGATATACATGTCTCTAAATTTATTTTATGACATATAAAAATATTTTCCAAAAGAATTCTTCTTTTCAAAATGAATATTTATCTTCTATTGAGTTGTTTCTTCTTCACTCAATAATGGTGATTATAATATCAAATATGTTTTTCCATTTTTCATTTGGGAACCCCAAAGTTTATTTATTAATATATAATTAATTAAATCTTTATGAAACCCATTATTTTCCATGGGTTATTTAATTACTATGATTGTTATAAATTCTATGTGACATGCATGGTTATATAAATGTTATGATATGAAAAGTGGGACCAAAATTTTAAAAACCTCCTATGAATTAGGAAATGTGATTTATCTCAAGAGATAATTTGTATTATTAATGAACATGATTCTATATTTGTTAAAAATTATTATGTTATGATTATGCACATATTTTATTTTTGAACATGATTCTTGCTTTGTTCACAACTATTTTTGGTATTTGACCATTATGACATGATGTTTCATTTTTATGCACTGCCACATTATGTACCTTAGTAAAATGTTTCCCTCCTTATTTTTATGATCATCCTATGATTTTTTTATGATGATGATGATAATTCTCACTCATGTTATATTGATTCTTGTATCTTATTCATCCTCTTACTGGACTTTTAGATCACCCCTTTCTTTGATGTATATCCTAGGGTGGCTATATGTACTATGTAGAATATGATATTTATAAGGATAAAGAAGAAGATTTTAAATAAATTTTTATGTTTTGTGATGTATAATTGTTATATGGTCCTAATTTTTCCAAGATAATAAAACTTTGGATCCTAGATTGTAACATTATTATGGTGTTTATCTTATGAATGATGTAATCGTCATGTAAGAAAAATAAGGTTCACTATAGTTGGTATCATATCAAGGTTTAGTTAATTTGGGAATAAGGATTAAATAACATAAGTGAAACCCCTTAGTATAAGACTAAGTATATGTAGACATCCAAGAATATTTGTTTCAAAAAAATGATAAACATAGAGATCCCATATGATATTTTTTAGAGTTAATTGCACAAAAGAATAAATATTTTATTTAGGACTTATTGGCATACATTTTATTCAAACCTTTTCTATTTTAGAAAATTGTTGGAACTAAGAGACATCAGGCCAAAAATTCATGTTAAGTACAATGCAATTATTTCTTGAATGACATCCACAGTGCCCTGGGAGGTGGAGTTTAAAACTTCATGGAAATTCTTAACCAGTTGTCTTGGGTTATGAATAATAACCTAAACCATGTGGAACGTCCACTTCCACCCAAGAAGGTGAAACTATCCACTGAGTCCTTTATGTGACAATGACCATTGAAATTTAGTGGATCTTCTAATCTACTTGTTTTGGAATAGTGGGTTAAATGAATGGAGAGTATCTTTTCTGTACTCCACTATTCTGAAAAGGACAAGGTGACTATATCCATATGTCATTTAGATGGACAAGTCAATAATTGGTGGACTTTGATCGAGTAAACTAAGATGAAGGATGAAACAAAAGAGATGGGGTGGGAAGGCTTTAAGAAAATATTTATTAACAAGCATTTCCCTCAAACTCTTACAAAAAATAGAGAGAAAGAATTCATAGATATGAATCAAAAGGAAGGTGAATCTAATACTGCTTACAAAGAAATTTTCAAAAGGTTTTCAAGAAATGCCTCAGGTTTTGTTATCAACCACAATAGAAAAATAAACTGATTCTTTAGTGGATCAAAACCACACCTTATAAAGTCTCTATCTATCTGATACTTTGGGAGTTATGAAGAATTGGTGTGATGTGATCTCAAATTGGAGATGGAGTTTAGCGAATGGTCCCATGGATAGGGAAATAATAAAAGAAATATGGAGTTTCAAGATGGAGGATCTAATGACAATGGTGGAAATAAATATCAACAACCCATATATCAAAAATGTGGGAAAACACATCATGGGAACTGCCTAAAAGGATAGGGAAATTCTATAAGTGTGAGAGAAAATGATACAAAACTCTTGAATTTTAAAGATACATATATAAGTTGGCCAATGTGAAGGGGGAATGGAAGGCACCTCTTGTAGGTTCCGGGCGCAGCGGAAGTGCATTGGTGGGTTTGCCCAACTTTAATTTTAACATTAAACAACGCTCAATCCGAGATCTGTCACGATATAAAATTCTGAATCTTCGGAATAGAATGAAGAACGAAAAGAAAAGAAGAGTCCCAGAACCCTTTAGGAGGATCATTATATGTTGATTATAATTAATTTAATTAATGCATAAGAATTACCTTGTTGTAATTCTTTCTTCGTTGATGTGTCCGGTCACGATTCGGCGATCCGTCGTTGCATCGTAGAATCCAAGTGTAGGATTCCTCTAACGGTGATCCACACGTGTGTCACGTATCTCCAGATATCACCGAAGAGATCTCCGGGTGCTAGCGCGGAAGAACCTTCGCTTGCGATGTCCGCCTTCGACCGCCTTGATCCAGCGGAGGATCTTGCTCTCGTAACTTGTGGGCGTTCTTGGTGGAAAGGGAATTCTCTCTTGGCTTGAGAGTATTTCCAAATCCATTGTGCACAACAATGGCTCTCTAAAAAATGTTGGGGTTGTGAGGATATTTATAATCAGGTTTGAAGTTAATAGAGTTATGACAATAAATAAACGCGTTACGCGTTTTATTTATTTCATTAACTCTTATTGAAAACCCCCATGTCGAATTATTAATTCCTTAACATGCGCCCACGCTGATTATAATAAATATCATTTAATAAAACAATATTAAATCCTCAAAATCCCAATTGGAAAAACTACACGGCGTGTACTTGTTTTCCATAAAACTACACAGCGTGTATATTTAATATACACGGCGTGTACATTTATTTTCCATTTTTCTCCACCACATTTATTAGACCTTGAGTAATGACTATTTATTTCTTAAATAAATGTAACTGCATTACTCGCTAATAAATATATTATTTTATCCACAGTATATTCTCTCGAATAACTAGTGTCAAAATAAATGTGATCAGACATCCTTAAATAATTATTAAACCACCGTCGGGAATAATATTTATTTAACTTGTTAAATTAATATTTAACTGAGATACATGGACACACTTAGTGTGTGACCCTCTAGGCCTCTTTCTCAGTGGCATTAGGCTGAGCCTGCCTAAAGTCCATGGTTAGTGTCTAGAAACACGCCAAGGCACCCATAGAGAAAGAAGTTAACGCCGCAATTACATGTCACCTCCTACGAACGCTTACCATGTAATATAATCCCTTTGTCTCGATATCTCCAATCAAGCGGGTTGCATGCTAGTGCCATCAACCCATGTGCTTGATTATTCTTTCTTTGACTTCCCGGAATTGAACTTTCCCATACCTTACCATGGACATGGATTTATTTAGGCTATATCAATTCCATCAAAGGGCATGAGATATCTACTTCCGTTATGGAACGGAAGGGACAAATCCTTTCTCACATTATCTATTAATGCGGTATTACTCATGACGCACCCAACGTATCCTACCTCGCTGCGAACAGTGTGTCGTCACAGTTTTCATCAATACATCTAAGTGCGCAAGTTGTAATACCCATTAATAATAATCTTAAAGTATAAGGATCAATACACACGTCCGTAGATAGGAACATCCAATGACACTATGAAATGTGGATTTCCTACTGGCGGGTCTCGTTCTCATAATATCCTCCTGGATATTACCAAGGGCGCACACCATGAGAAGGTGCCTCAAAGTTTTATGAGTCCTCACCCCTAATGACCTGTATTATTTGTGTCCCTCAAATAATATCATTCGGCCATATAACATACATTCAAGAACAGTGTTATGGAACTTTCGGGTTCTCATCATAGCAGGGATCCGCTACGACCCTTTAATGCAACAGCTGTCCTTAGGACATTATCACATGACATGTCACGCAGAAGAACAATCAAGATGTGATAAGGCTTTTTTTTTAATGAATAAAGTACAAAGTAGTTGGTTCTAGACCACCAACTCCAACAGACTCCCACTTGGACTAGAGCCAACTGCTAACAACCTTTAACCCGCTAGCTCTCACATGATATTCATGCTTCTGCTGAGATAGGCCTTTAGTCATGGGGTCCGCCACGTTCTCTTCCGTGGACACTCTGCTCACTGCAACTTCACCCCTTTGATAGAAATCCCTCAAGAGGTGATACTTCCGGAGTATGTGCTTTGTCCGTTGATGTGACCTTGGTTCTTTTGCAAGAGCCACCGCTGCAGTATTATCACAATACAATGTAATGGGATCTTTACTACTAGGCACCACATCAATCTCCTGGATAAAGTTCCGAATCCAAATGGATTCTTTGGCTGCATCAGAAGCCGCTATATACTCGGACTCCGCTGTAGAATCGGCGACAACTGGCTGCTTTGAACTCTTCCAACTCACAGCTCCTCCATTGAGACAGAAAACATATCCAGATTGCGACTTCAGATCATTCTGATCTTTTTGAAAACCAGCATCAGCATACCCTCTGATGACAAGCTCCTCATCTCCTCCATACACCAGGAACATATCCTTAGTTCTTCTCAGATACTTAAGGATAGTCTTAACAGCAGTCCAATGATGTTCTCCTGGATCTGCTTGATATCTGCCTACCATCCTCAGTGCATAGGCAACATCAAGCCTGGTACATAACATGGCATACATGATGGATCCTATAGCCGAAGCGTATGGAATCTTTCTCATCCTATCTTTATCTTGTTGTGTCTGGGGACACATTTTCTTAGAAAGATGTAAGCAATGTGACACTGGAACCAATCCCCTCTTGGATTTTTCCATACTAAATCTATTTAGTATCTGGTCAATGTATGTACCCTTACTTAGTCTAAGCAGCCTCTTGGATCTATCACGAATGATCTTGATCCCTAGAATGTAGGCTGCTTCTCCTAAGTCCTTCATGGAGAAACACTTGTTCAACCAATCCTTAACTGACTGTAAGGCTGGTACGTCATTTCCAATAAGCAATATGTCATCAACATATACCACTAGGATGACGACTGCATTCCCATTAAACCTCTTATAAACACATGGCTCACATTTGTTCTTAATGAAACCAAATTCCTTTATGGCTTCAGAAAATCGAATGTTCCATGACCTGGATGCTTTCTTTAATCCATAAATGGATTTCTGCAACTTGAAAACCCGTTTGGCTTCACCTGGTGTCACAAACCCTTTTGGTTGTGTCATATAGACATCTTCCTGAAGGTTCCCGTTAAGGAATGCTGTTTTGACATCCATCTGCCAAATCTCGTAGTCATGGTAAGCTGTTATGGAAAGTATGATTCTTATGGATTTAAACATGGCAACTGGCGAGAAGGTTTCATCATAGTCAATTCCTTGACGCTGTCTGAATCCTTTAGCCACTAGCCTTGCTTTATAGGTGCTAACTTGACCTTCCATTTCCAGCTTTCTTTTGAATACCCATTTGCATACAACAGGCTTTACATCAACTGGCTCATCGAACAGAACCCAAACTTGGTTCTGATACATGGAATCCATCTCAGAATTCATAGCTTCTAGCCATCTTGCAGATTCTGAGCTTTCTACTGCTTCCTTGTAGGAGAGAGGTTCATCATTGTCCAACAATAATGATTCACCATCCTCGGTGACTAGGAAACCAAATCTCTCTGGTTCCCTTACCTCTCTTGAGCTCCTACGCAGTACTTGTGTTTCTATAACCTCTTCCACGGGGACCTATGGAACTTGTTCCTGTACCAACTCCTGTGTATCTTGAGCATCAACTTCGTCGAAGTTAATCTTACTCCCACTATCCTTCTTGAGGATGTGATCCCTCTCAAGAAATACGGCTTGTCTGGCTACAATCACTTTCTTGTCTTGGGGGTTATATAGGTAATATCCTTTTTTTTCCTTGGGATATCCTATAAAGATACACTTCGTGCCCCGGGGTGCTAGTTTTTTTCCTGAGAAGTCCTTAACAAATTCCTCGCATCCCCATACACGTGTGTGAAACAAAGTGGGTTTCCTTCCATTCCATAACTCGGATGGAATTCCATTTGCCGCCTTAGTTGGTACTCGGTTTAATGTGTATACTGCAGTTTGTAATGCATATCCCCAAAAGGATAATGGAAGATCAGCATGACTCATCATCGACCTCACCATATCCAACAAGGTGCGGTTCCTCCTTTCACTAACACCATTCCACTGTGGTGTATAAGGAGGAGTGAGCTGAGATAGAATCCCAGACTCCCGTAGAAGATCGATGAACTCTTGGTTTAGATATTCTCCACCTCGATCCGATTGAAGCTCCTTTATCTTCTTACCAAGTTGATTATCTACTTCATTCTTGAATTCCTTAAATTTCTATAAGGACTCTGACTTATACCTCATTAAGTAGACATAGCCATATCTACTCAAATCATCAGTAAAAGTAATAAAGTGAGAATATCCACCTCTAACTTCTACTGGAAATGGTCCACACGCATCTGTGTGTACCAATCCTAGAAGCTCTGTGGCCCTTTCACCTTGTCCACCGAAAGGCGGCTTGGTCATTTTTCCTTGTAAACAAGTGTGACATCTATCAAGTGGTTTTAGATCAGTAGAGTCTAAATATCCATCTTGGCAGAGCTTTTTCAAGCGCTTCTCGTTCACATAACCAAGGCGATGATGCCATAACTGGGTGATGTATGAGTCATGTGAGTTTGTTTCGTTATCGATTGTCAACACTTGGTTTTCATAATTTAATACATACAAACCATTATTCAAATGTGCCATACCATAACATACGTTGTTATTATAAAAGAGACAACCCTTATTTCCAAACTTGAAAATAAATCCATCCATATCCAAATAAGATACAGAAATTATGTTCTTGGTAACACTAGGCACAAAATAACAGTTTTGTAAAACAAAAATCATGCCAGTTGGCAATGAGAGGTGATAGTCGCCAATAGCCAACGCAGCCAGCCTTGCGCCATTGGCAGCTCGAAGATCCACCTCTCCTATGGAAATCTTTCTAAATCTACTTGGTTCCTGCATTTGAATACATATGTGATCCCCAAAAGCTGTATCTAATACCCAATGTGTAGAAATAGAAAGATTGCACTCGATAACGAACGCACCTTTAGCATCCCCACGCTTTTGGGTGCAGTTCCTCTTCCAGTGGCCCTGCTTGCCACATGCAAAATACACTGCTTCCCGTTCCTTGCCCTGCCTCTGGATCTTCCCCTTCTTGGAGGGACGGTGCTTGGGGGCTTCAGACCGTTTATAAGTCTTTGGACCCTTTGCCTTGTCCTTCCTTTTCTTGTTCACCATAAGGACCGTGGGTTTGTCACGCCCCATGTCCTTATCTACCTGGCAAATCAAGTTCAAAAGCTTCGATAGACTCTTCTCATTGCCGCTCATGTTATAGTTGACAATGAATCTAGATAAGGTCTTGGACAATGATGATAGGATGAGATCTATACGCAACTCATCTGGGAATTTAATCCCTAAGATGTCCAAGCATTCAATGTCGCCAATAATCTTGACCACATGAGGCCCATCTGGCGCAGACTCTCCAAGCTTCGTGGTAAACAAAGCATTGGAGATCTCATACCTCTCTTGTCTCACCTTCTCTTGGTAGAGATCTTTAAGGTGATACATCATGTTATACGCATCCATGTTTTCATGTTGCTTCAAGAGCTCATTAGACATGGCCGATAGCATGAAACACTGGACATCTGTGGAATCATCTATGTGTTTCATGTAGAGAGATAATTCCTCATCACTAGCCTCTTTCCCAGGCGCAACTGGAATAGGCTCTTCCAGCACATATAATTTCCTTTCGTGGCGAAGGACGACGCGTAAACGCCTCTGCCACTCTTGGAAATTGGTGTCGGTGAGAAGGTTTTCTTTTTCGAGTATGGTGCGCAATGATATGTTTGAAGTCATTTTCTTGCCGTTTCTACAATTTAAGATGAGAAAAGGTTTAGTACTTTATTATAAAAATTGAGACAAATAAATAAATTAATACTTAGTAGTCTCCCACTATTTTATCGAAATCCAATAGCCCTCACCATTGACTTCGGAATATTCTATTGCGTGAATATTCTAGTGGCAAGGATCCATATTTCCCTTCGCATTACCCCAACTAGGGTTGGTCAAGAAACTTTAAGGGTTTTATGTAGGCATTCCAAATGCCAACTGCATTAACTCGCAGTTTCTTGATCCGCTGAGTGGACTCCCCAATCCTGAAATCCTTTTTGGATTTCCTCAACCTTTGCCTCTTGGTCACAACAAGTCTTGTTATGGCATTCAACCCTTGATGCGAACCAATTCAAGTCAACCCAAAACCTTGAATTAGAATTCCCCGATAATTGAAAGCACCCCAACTAGGGTTGGTCAAGCACTTTGAACTATGGTTCGATTCTAACCAAGATTATGGAAGGCTATGCTGACTTAATATTTATTTTGACGGATTTTATCCTTATACGGGATATACTTAAGTGATTAACCATGTCTAAGATAATATTTACGTATAAGACATTTTTATTTTAGTTCCATCTTGCATGCTCGTTTAATTCATTAATTGTGTGACCGTGACAACACACCCACAATAAATAAACCATGCAACTGACAGAAATAAAATAAATGGTATGATCATGAGATTTTCTATTGGTTAGTTTATCTAGCGGTTGATAAACTAACCCAAGACCTAGGGGAGAAACACCTTGAACCTTTCGGGTTCGTGTTTACAGCTTTCCACCTATCCACCTTTGTATCTCCTTAGATTGGTTTCATCTTGTCTCCTGACTTGAGCCGCCTCCACTAGCTTGGGAGCTCCATCAATTACATATGCATTTATCTCACACGCAGGTGAGGGGAAAAAAGGGGTTTTTACATAAAATAATCCTTGGGCACGCAGGCCCTACATATTAATGAGGAGATGGCTCGCAGGCCAAAAAATTTAATTTAAATAAATAAATTAAAAGAAACCATTCACATACAAAGGTCTCAGTCTAGCTCATGATCATCCATACATGCAACGATATTTGCACATAAATAAAACTAGCATTCAATTCTTTAATCGTTCTTGTTTAAGATAAATCACGCTCGAATCAATTAATTATCTTTAATTAATAAATCCTTTTATCTTAAATCCCTTTTATGAATTTCCTTGAGATTCTCATCCATCATAATTTTAAACAAATAAATTCATTTAAAATTATCCTTGTACACAACTTGTACCTTGGAGGCAACCCGACGAATTCCCATTTATTACGCAGATGTTAAATTAAACACATATATATAAAACACCTATCACGTGTTGTGCCTCAGCTTTATGCCTGCACCATGGTACACATCTCAAGGGTTTGTATAATATAATAATAAATTTTAATAAATCTGTGTAATTTGGGTGAGTACACGGCGTGTAGTTCCGACTACACGGCGTGTACTTTTTCTTCACCGTCCATCCGAAGTACACGCCCGGGGATAGGGTGTGTTATTGTACTTCGGAAATTTTCAGAGTACACGGTGTGTACAGTGGGACACACGCCGTGTAGTTTCCGTGTTACACGGTTTCCAACCGGGCAGGCTATGTACGGAGTACATGACCCAACCCTAACCCGAAGGGACTACACGTCGTGTTCATTGGACCACATGGCATGTATTCTGGAAACCGTGTGCCACCTGTTTCTGGTCAACACACGGTGTCTTAAATTCTTAGAAAGAATCCAATACATGTCCTGATTTGGCGGATCAGTCAATGAATTGAACCTAGACTAAAGGGTGTTTACTTATGAATACACACCGTGTATTCTGGTGTTATACGGCCAGAAACATTTGGCTCCTCCAGATGAGTTCCTCTATTTTATTTTAATCAAAATTAAAAGAAAAATCCATTTCTGTGAGGTGAACGAGAAACGAGAGAGGAGGAACATATCTCGATATTCAGATTTCCAGAACGATTAAACATGAATTGAAATAACTAAATTATTAAATGCATAAATCACCAACAAAAAACTAAATAATTATAACCAACGATATAACCTCCCTCTGATACCACTTGTAGGTTCCGAGCACAGCGGAAGCGCGTTGGTGGGTTTTCCCAACTTTAATTTTAACGTTAAACAACATTCAATCCGAGATCCGTCACGATATAAAACGCCGAATCTTCGGAATAGAATGAAGAACGAAAAGAAAAGAAAAGTCTCGGAACCCTTGAGGAGGATCATCATATGTTGATTATAATTAATTTAATTAATGCTTAAGAATTACCTTGTTGTAATTCTTTCTTCGTTGATGTGTCCGATCACGATTCGGTGATCCGTCGTTGCGTCATAGAATCCAAGTGTAGGATTCCTCTAGCGGTGATCCACACTTGTGTCACGTATCTCCGGACATCACCGAAGAGATCTCTGGGTTCTAGCGCGGAAGAACCTTCGCTTGCGATGTCCGCCTTCGACCGCCTTGATCCGGTGGAGGATCTTGCTCTCGTAACTTGAGGGCGTTCTTGGTGGAAAGGGAATTCTCTCTTGGCTTGAGAGTATTTCCAAATCCATTGTGCACAACAATGGCTCTCTAAAAAATGTTGGGGTTGCGAGGATATTTATAATCAGGTTTGAGGTTAATAGAGTTATGACTATAAATAAACGTGTTACGCGTTTTATTTATTTCATTAACTCTTATTGAAAACCCCCATGTCGAATTATTAATTCCTTGACATGCGCCCACGCTGACTATAATAAATATCATTAAATAAAACAATATTAAATCCTCAAAATCCCAATTGGAAAAACTACACGGCGTGTAATAATTAATACACGGCGTGTACTTGTTTTCCATAAAACTACAGAGCGTGTATATTTAATATACACGGCCTGTACTTTTATTTTCCATTTTTCTCCACCACATTTATTAGACCTTGAGTAATGACTATTTATTTCTTAAATAAATGTAACTGCATTAGTCGCTAATAAATATATTATTTTATCCACAGTATATTATCTCGAATAACTAGTGTCAAAATAAATGCGATCAGACATCCTTAAATAATTATTAAACCACAGTCGGGAATAATATTTATTTAACTTGTTAAATTAATATTTAAATGAGATACATGGACACACTTAGTGTGTGACCCTCTAGGCCTCTTTCTCAGTGGCATTAGGCTGAGCCTGCCTAAAGTCCAAGGTTAGCATCTAGAAACACGCCAAGGCACCCATAGAGAAAGAAGTTAACACCGCAATGACGTGTCACCTCCTACGAACGCTTACTGTGTAATATAATCCCTTTGTCTCGATATCTCCAATCAAGCGGGTTTCATGCTAGTGCCATCAACCCATGTGCTTGATTATTCTTTCTTTGACTTCCCGGAATTGAACTTGCCCATACCTTACCATGGCCATGGATTTATTTAGGCTATATCAATTCCATCAAAGGGACTGAGATATCTACTTCCGTTATGGAATGGAAGGGACAAATCTTTTATCGCATTATCTATTAATGCGGTATTACTCGTGACGCACCCAACGTATCCTACCTCGCTGCGAACAGTGTGTCGTCACAGTTTTCGTCAATACATCTAAGTGCGCAAGTTGTAATACCCATTAATAATAATCTTAAAGTCTAAGGATCAATACACACGTCCGTAGATAGGAACATCCAATGACACTATGAAATGTGGATTTCCTACTGGCGGGTCTCGTTCTCATAATATCCTCCTGGATATTACCAAGGGCGCACACCATGAGAAGGTGACTCAAATTTTTATGAGTCCTCACCCCTAATGACCTGTATTATTTGTGTCCCTCAAATAATATCATCCGGCCATAGAACATACATTCAAGAACAGTGTTATGGCACTTTCGGGTTCTCATCATAGCAGGGATCCGCTACAACCCTTTAATGCAATAGCTGTCCTTAGGACATTATCACATGACATGTCACGCAGAAGAACAATAAAGATGTGATAAGGATTTTATTTAATGAATAAATTACAAAGTAGTTGGTTCTAGACCACCAACTCCAACACCTCTTAATGCACCACTCATGGTTCAATGATTACGTTTCTGGGAGAAAGGTTACTATAAAAGATAGTGCACTAAACCGTGGGTCATTTAAGGTAATAAGTGTTAGAAACTATTGAAACCAAATGATCAATGGAAAGTTTATCCCATCACTACTACTGAAGTGTAGTGTGAAAACAAATTCATACAAGTTACACTTCCTATTCACTCAAGAATAGTAAAATTATTATTGGATTATTTTTCTATGCATTCCTTTATATCCTACAAGTTTTTTATAACTATTGAAACAAATCCTCGATACCTTGAAGTATAGATAACTGTAAAAGAACTTAGTAGTGTGATCATTGCAACCCAAGTGTTGGAATCTTCTTATATTAGCGTATGTGGGAAGATTCTTCCAGTGAATCTTGTAATACTTCCCTTGGTGGAATTTGAATCTATATCGGGCATGGATTTGATCAAATTATATAGATAATACATCAACAATTGGGATATAGAAATATTTTTTCATATTACGAACCATCCCATGATCCTTAAAAATGTAAGGAAGATCATGAATCTCCTTTGTAAAATCCCTCAATGATGTGGGTGTTGATACCCTATGAAGAAGCATACCTAGACTAAATAGTTGTATAAAAGGATGGAATCAAACTTGATGAAATTACTATTGTTAGGGAATAAACTAATGTATTTTATGAAGATTTACTCGGACTTCCCCCAGATCGTGAGGTAGATATATCAATAGAACATATACCCAGATCTACTCTTATATCAAAATCCCCCTATAGGATGGCCTTGATTGAACTAGAGGAGTTAAATAAGCAGTTTCAATAGAAATTTGATAAAGGGTTTATATACCCTAATTCATCACCTTGGGGTTCACCAGTGCTCTTCATAAAGAAAAATGATGGATCAATATGGTTGTGTGTCGATTACCAGGACCTCAATAAAATTACCATAAAGAAAAATTATCCTATTCCAATGATTGATGACTTGTTTAATCAGTTATGAGGAGATCAGTACTTCTCAAGGGTGGATATTCATTCTAGAAATAATCAACTAAAGGTGGAGAAGTAAGATATTCAGGTCACTGATTTCTGTAAAAGGTATGGGAACTATGATTTTCTAGTGATTTTCTCGGGACTTACTAATTCTACTACAATTTTCATGTATTTGATTAATACTATCTTTATATAATAACTTGAAAACATTACAGTAGTGTTTATTGATGATATTCTCATATACTCTAAGATAAAGGAGGAACATGAAGAACATTTAAGGATTGTGATTATGACATTAAGGAAGGAGAAATTGTATGTCAAGTTCAAAAAGTTTGACTTCTGAATGAAATGGTTGTGATCACAACTTATGGAATTTCTATAGACCCTTCAAAACAAGTGTAATTGAATAATGGACCAAACCCACCAGTGTCATAGAAATCTATAGTTTTCTTAGAATAGAAGGGTACTACTGATGTTCTGTGATAAATTTTCCATGATTGTCTAGCCTACTAACTATGTTAGAATGGAAAGGGGTAAAATATGTTAGGACAGAAGAATGTAAAGAAAGATTTAAGAAGCTCAAGAAAAGGAGAATCACTTCACCTGTACTCACTACCAATAAGTGGATAATGTTTTGTGATATATCATGATGGTTAAAAGAAAAAAATGGTTTGTGTACTCTTATAGAATAATAAAGTGATAACCTATGTAAAGACCCGTAAAATTCAAGGGAAATTTTTTCTTAATTTTATTTGGAATTTTACAAGAGCGCGGTTTCTGACGGAACCTGATTCTGAGGCCCGGAGTGCCCGGAATCAATTTCCGAAGTTCGGCTCGGGTACGTTCAGTGAACGAACGAGTGGGAATTTCTAACTTTTGATCCGGTGCTCGGAATTGAAATCCAAGGACACCGATGAACTCGCAGCGCCGATTTTAGCTTAAGAAGACCTTTTCCGAAGTTGCGTTTTCCTAGGAGGAGATGTTTATTTTTCTGGATGAAATGAAGAGTAAAATAAATTTGTGATACAATATTTATTTTATATCTTTAAAGTGGTTATAATCTTTTCTTGGAAGTTGGGTGGTTTAACCACCTAAGAGAGGATTAAGGTGAGGAGGGGCCCACCCGAGCCCCACCTTTTAAAATTCCCTAACTCCCCTCTCTCTCTCTTAAAGGCTTGTCAACTTAACATTTAATTAATTATACAACTCATTTATAATTAATAAGTGAGTTTAATTTTGAGTTTTTGAAATTCAAACTCTTGAATTTCAAAGGTTGGGTTATGTTAATAAATTAAGTGTAAGCTTAATTTATTTTTGGGGTTAGTTCCTTTGTTACTTGAGAGGATTGGGAGAATCGTTGAGGGACTTGAAGATCTTCTTTGTCTTCGACGAAGAACGTGAAGAACGGTTCTTCTCCGACAAAGAACATCGATCCCACGACCTTCGAGACTCGGCGTCCCGGATTCTTCCGTCTTCATCTTTCTCCTCGACAAGGGAGAAGTCGCCGACCGTGGTGATCATCGCCAACGACAACGTACCTCCCTTCTTCGTCATAGCGACAAGTGAAGAGACGTCGTTTCCTCCTCGGACGCACCCCGACGTCCACGGATTCTACGTCCGATGCCGCGATGCCTTTCTCCGCGATAACCGACGTGCGACGTCAATTTTCAAGGTAGGGGTTGTTGATTTTTGTTTATTTATTTTATTCTTGTTAGTGGTTCTAGCATGACTAACGTGAGGATTTTTAAGTTGTGTTATCTTTTAACGTGAGGGGGGCCGGACCGCATGAACATGGCCGAACCCCCTCCATCGTTCTTGTTGATTTATCTTGCGGGTGGAAACAAGGTGGCATGGTGCCGTCGCACCATGCGGATAATCGCACGATTATATTGCGCGGCGCCGTCGCGCCGCGCCGTGGAAGGATCATCAAGAATGCGACGTCATCGCGCCGCGTCGAAGGGAATTGAAGACGCGGCGGAGAGGCGCGGTGCCATCGCACCGCGCCGGACGACGAACATCGCGGCCGGTTCCGGGCCGCGGCGAGACGGGAAGACCGGCGGCACGCCGGGCCGCCAGCGTCGGAGACCGGAAGGGGACCGGCTTGCCGGTCCCGTTGGAGAAAAACCGGCTGGCCAGGTGGCTGGCCGGAAGGTCAAAGACCGGGGGAATAAATTCCCCCGGTCAACCCTTTAACCCCCCCCCCCCCATTTATTTGAGGGGGGCGGTTTCCTTGAGGGGGGAAGGCGGCCCCCCGGTTTCCGAACAAGCAGTCCCCCCACGAGGGGGGGCCGTTTGACAAAAGGGGCGCGGCTGATTGTCGCGCCGCCAAACCAAGAAGCGGGGGGCCTTGCCCCCCCGCGCGCTGCCTCCGTACGGCGCCAGGCCGCCGCGCCTCCGCGCCGCCAGGCCGCCGGCCGGCCGGGCCGGGTCGGACCCGGGTCGACCTGGTTCGGGCCGACCCAGGGGGGGTCGGGCCGGGTCGTCCCGGACCCGGACCCCCCCGTTTCAAATCTGTTTCGGTCTTTTGGCCATAAATTGAGCCACGGACCTCCGATCGACAAACCGTCTACGGAAACGCGATCCTTGGATCGAGACGGTCGTTTCGGTATATCGCACTCAAAGTTCCGGAACACTTTGAGTTCGGCCGGGTTGGTTCTTTCACGAAACCAACGGGGCCTTCGGAGCGGAAACACTCATATCTTGAGCTACGGACGTCCGATTGACGTGCCGTCAGCTTTGTTATGTTCCTCTTAATGAGACGGATCTTTTGGCATACTCCGCCCGAGGTTTGGACGCAGGTGGAGTACGGTCGGGTTGGTTTTGCCTTAAAAACCAACCGGGCCCCGGGGACGAAAATGCCAATAACTCTCAGACCAGGCGTCCGATCAACGCGTCGTCTGTTGCGTTGAGTTCATGTTGACGATACGGAACTTTTGGATACATCAACTCTGGACTTTGTGACAGTTGATGTATCAGCCTCTCGGCTCGTGGAGCGGACCCTCCGAACGATCTTGCTGTGTGCGGGAACCCTAGTGCTGGTTGCGACTGTTACTGTGACTGCTACTGCTACTGCTACTGTGACTGCGACGACGACAGTACAGAGATCCTGTGTGGATTCGACGACGACGACTTCAGCACTCAGTGATCCTACGTGGATCAGTGCTACAGGTCCTGTGTGGGCCCGATCCTGTGTGGGTCCGATCCTGTGTGGGTCCTTGCGCTCAGCGGTTCTGTGTGAACCAGCGCCTACAGGTCCTACGTGGGCCCGATCCTATGTGGGTCTTTTGCGGGGGTTAGTTACCTATCGATCCTTCGTGGGTCCGACGACTTAGATGGATCAGAGATCATCTTTATCGTCCTTTGAAGAAGTATACCTGTGTGAGCTGAATCCTGTTGCTTTCCTGTGTGGATTGTGTTGTGCTATCCTGTGTGGATTACGTTTTGCTTTCCTGTGTGGAATACGTTTACTTTCCTGTGTGGACTGAGTTGTACTTGGTCTCGGAGGTTGGAGCGTATTTGAAATTGATGACTTAGGTATATGTATGGGCATATACCTAAGCAGTGCCGGTTGTTACTTCGTGATTGTACCTTTCTTCGTGGTTTATCCTTTGTGGATTTGAGAGACCTTCAGGGGTCTCGGGGTCCCTACTGAGTAGCTTATACTCACCCCTGCACGGGCTTTGCCCGCACTACGTTGTGTTGGTTGCAGACGACGGACAGCGTTGATCTTAGCTAGGCTTGCAGAGCAGGACGGTACCTGGAGGTGGACCACTGGGCGGGACGTTCTCGGAGCGGACGGCGGGACCCGTGGAGCAGTGGAGCTAACTGTACCCACCCTTCAGGTGGGATTTCCAGTGGACAGCTCGGTGTAGCGGCTTTTACTTTTCAGTTGTTGTTTTCCCTTTCGAGTTGTACTTTACTTTCAGTTTGGGTTTGTATACTGGCTCATTTACTTTTCCGCACTTTCAGTTGTACTCTATTTTTACTTAGTGATTACTTTCTGCTTGCTTACTCTGTGGTGTTTGTTTACTTTACAAAGGCAATGCCTTCCCTTTTTACCGGGATTTACGCCTTGGTGCTAGTCGCCATCCCCTGGCCTATGGAAGGCGGGCTTGGGGTAGTCACGGCACGAACCCCGAGGGCGGGTCGTGACAAATTGGTATCAGAGGAGTTCGGTTCTACCGCGAACTCTAATCTTTTCTATGTGAATCAATAATGTTTAGCGTATTGAGTGTGGTTATCAGTCCAGGGAGTCCAGTGTTGGTGCGGCGGCCGACATATCCATACACCAGGACCCTGACTTCTGATTTCCGACTTAATGCATGAAAACACTGATTGCGTGTGTGTTCCAAAGTTTTCTTTGTGATTTCTTTGTGTCAGCTCACCAGGTATACTGTTTGACCGTGGCGCACCTATTTCCTATTCAGGATGGCCCCACGATGGCAGCCAGCTAGGGTTCCGAGAGTCGAGTGTGACGACAGCCCACCGAGCGACGAGGCCTCGGTGTAGGGCCCTTTGTCAGCAGTGGCAGCGGCGGTAGCTCTACCCGCCGAGCCCCCGATGCTTCCAGCACCAGCCGCTGACGATGCACGTCGCCTCAGCGCACTGCATGAGTTTCAGCGCCAGCGACCGCCCAGGTTTCGCGGAGATACGGATCCCCAGGCAGCCGAGGACTGGCTGGAGGCAGTGGTATGTGTGTTTAGGCTAGTGAGGACACCAGCAGACCTCATGGTGATCCTCGCTGTGAGCCTACTACACGCAGCAGCAGGACGATGGTAGAGCTTGATGCTCCAGGTGCCCGATGAGGCATCTCTTCTATAGACGGACTTTGAGAGCCTCTTCCGCTCGGAGTTCGTCCCAGCCACCCTTCGTGCGATGCGCATCCAGGAGCTTCTTCAGCTGCAGTAGGGCAGCATGACGGTCGCTCAGTACTCGGCGAGATTTACTGATCTTTCGCGCTACTCGACCAACATGGTATGGGACCCATTCTTCCGGGCCCAGACCTTTGAGCAGGGTTTGAGATACGAGATCAGGGCATCGCTGATCTCCCTCAGCATACCGACTCAGACAGGAGTACTGGAGCGGGCCCTTCTGATCGAGAGCTTCCTTGCTGAGTCTACACCAGCGCCGAGACCCACCGCAGGGCGGCACGTGGCAGAGTCATCTGCAGCAGGCAGTCGACGGATGACTCAAGGGTTCAGGCAGACCAGACCTTCAGGCAGACGACCTCAGGACACTAGCTCAGCAGTGCGGGGCACACAGCACGGAGACAGTCTTTCGAGTGGAAGACAGTGCTATGCATGCGGAGGGCAAGGCCACATGGCTCGTGACTGCCCGACCCGCCATGCAGAGGAGCAGCAGACGGTTGAGGAACCACCTAGGCAGAGGCAGAGGTTCGACCGTGGCAGTCCGCAGGGAGCAGGAGGACGAGGCAGAGGAGCCGGCCGAGCAGCAGGTGGTGGGCGACGCTTCGAGGCTCTACCACCACCACCACCAGGAGGTCCACCCCGACCTCAGGGGAGAGCACATCTTCAGGCAGCTAAAGCTTACGATCATGGAGCTCCGGAAGCGGGTGGACTAGTGCGAGACTAGCTCCAGGCATAGAGGCCTTTGCCCATAATGCCTCTAGCTTCGTAGTTTGTGTTTCCTTGTGTCCTTGTACTTTAAGTTGAAGTAATAAAAGATACTTGCCTTGGTGACTTTTGTTTTCTTGTCTTTTGTTTGTTTTTACTAAGAGGTGTCGGTTAAAAACTGTTGACTTGACCCTCACTTGCGAGATTCTTACTGGAGGAAACCCAGTGACCACACACTGATGCCGACAGTGTGACTCAACCCTTTGAGGCGAGAGTAACGGTTGGATCTCTTGGTAGCAGCGTCGAGGCCTTACGGCGTCATTCATGCCATGAATTAACTAATCATGATGGGATTGACTGTTTTAGGCAAGGAACGTGGTTCATCCAGGGGATGAGACCAGATTTCACTTTTTGGCAAAGGAGAAATCTTTGAAGCTTTGTTGTACGTTAAGGAGGAAGGGGAAACCCTTCGTGTGGTCAGACAAATGTCAGCAGAGCTTCCAGGAGCCGAGACAGAGATTGACCAGCGCACCTATCTTGAGGTTTCCTGAGGAGGGAGTAGGGTACGTAGTCTACTGCGATGCATCAGGGACCGGACTCGGATGTGTTCTGATGCAGGAGCGGGCAGTGATCGCCTATGGATCACGTCAGTTGAGGCCGCATGAGGAGAACTACGCTACCCATGACCTGGAGTTAGCAGCAGTGGTCTTTTCTCTGAAGACATGGCGACACTACCTGATGGGCGAGCGCTTTACAGTCTTTTCTGATCATCAGAGTCTCAGGTATATCTTCTCGCAGAAGGACATGAACCTGAGATAGCGGCGATGGCTCGAGTTCCTCCAGGACTATGACTTTGAGATAGTCTATACTCCTGGGAAGGGGAACGTAGTAGCTGATGCCCTCAACACGAGGACGGGCATTCAACTACTTGAGGAGGCGACGGAGCAGCTAGCCTCTTTACAGATATCCTTCGTGGATAGAGATGGAGCAGACTTCCTCCAGTCTCTCACAGTCACCCCTCCACTACTGCAGCGGGTCAGAGAGGCACAGCGTGAGGACGCTGACTGTGAGACATGGCGTGCACAGATATCCTCGGGACAGGCACCTGATGGTTTCTCCCTTGGAGTAGAGCACGACATCCTTTTCAGAGGACGTACCATGGTACCAGTCGCTTTGCGAGAAGAAGTGCTGAGAGAGTTTCACACTTCTCCTTTGGAAGTACATCCTGGAGTGGCGAAGATGTACCAGGACCTCAGATGACAGCACTGGTGGCCGGGCATGAAGAAGGCAGTGGCAGAGTTCGTTTCTCGATGCCTCACCTGTCAGCAGGTGAAGGCAGAGCATCAGGTACCAGCAGGCTTGGTACAGCCCTTGGAGGTTCCGGAGTGGAAGTGGGACGGCATATCTATGGACTTCGTTACTGGACTACCACGTACTTCCAAAGGTCACGACTCCATCTGGGTGATTGTTGACCGACTCACCAAGTCGGCACACTTATTACCCATCAGAGAGCAGGGCTCAGTGGAGAGCTTGGGACGTCTCTACGTTCAGGAGATTGTGCGGCTCCACGGTGTGCCATCATCTATCGTCTCCGATCGAGATGCTCTCTTTACTTCCCGGCTTTGGAAGGGGTTACAGGAGGCGTTCGGGACGCAGCTACGTCTGAGCACAGCCTTTCACCCTCAGACGGATGGTCAAATGGAGAGGACCATTCAGACTCTCGAGCACATGCTCCGCGCATGTGTCCTCGACTTTGGCCGTAGCTGGGAGGACCACCTACCCTTGGTGGAGTTTGCGTACAACAACAGCTACCACTCCACCATCGGGAAGGCACCTTATGAGGCATTGTACGGACGACTTTGTAGATCTCCTTTGTGCTGGACAGACCCTGGGGAGTCAGCACTTGTGGGACCGGAGATGGTCCATGCCACGATAGAGAAAGTCCAGGTCATCCAGGAGCGGATGAGGACAGCTCAGAGCCGGCAGAAGTCATATGCTGACAGGAGGCGGAGGCCACTGGAGTTCGAGGATGGCGACCACATCTTCTTGCGGGTCTCACCTCGACGTGGTATTCGGAGATTTGGCCGAGGCAGCAAGTTATCTCCGCGCTTCATCGGACCCTTCCAGGTCCTCAGCAGGATTGGCGAGGTGGCTTATCGCCTGGATCTGCCACCTCAGTTGCACCGGGTGCACGACGTCTTCCACGTGTCTCAGCTGAGGAGATACGTGCACGACCCGACGCACATCATTGACCATGGGGAGCTTGACGTTGACGATGGGGAGACTTTTACGGAGGTCCGGTGGAGATAGATGATCGACAGGAGCGGGTCCTTCTTGGGCGATCGATTCGTCTTGTGCGCATCAGATGGCAGCACATGAATCTCCAGGAGAGCAGATGGGAGCGGAAGGCTCAGATGCGTGCTCAGTACCCTCATTTGTTTCCCTAGTTTTTGATGTATCTTTACGGGGACGTAAAGCCCTGAGGTGGGAGTAATGTAAAGACCCGTAAAATTCAAGGGAAATTTTTTCTTAATTTTCTTTGGAATTTTACAAGAGCGCGGTTTCTGACGGCACCTGATTCTGAGTCCCTTAGTGCCCGGAATCAATTTCCGAAGTTCGGCTCGGGTACGTTCAGTGAACGAACGAGCGGGAATTTCTAACTTTTGATCCGGTGCTCGGAATTGAAATCCGAGGACACCGATGAACTCGCAGCGCCGATTTTCGCTTAAGAAGACCTTTTCCGAAGTTGTGTTTGCCTAGGAGGAGGTGTTTATTTTTCTGGATCAAATGAAGAGTAAAATAAATTTTTGATACAATATTTATTTTATATCTTTAAAGTGGTTATAATCTTTTGTTGGAAGTTGGGTGGTTTAACCACCTAAGAGAGGATTAAGGTGAGGAGGGGCCCACCCGAGCCCCACCTTTTCAAATTCCTTAACTCCCCTCTCTCCCTCTTAAAGGCTTGTCAACTTAACATTTAATTAATTATACAACTCATGTATAATTAATAAGTGAGTTTAATTTTGAGTTTTTGAAATTCAAACTCTTGAATTTCAAAGGTTGGGTTGTGTTAATAAATTAAGTGTAAGCTTAATTTATTTTTGGGGTTAGTTCCTTTGTTACTTGAGAGGATTGGGAGAATCGTTGAGGGACTTGAAGATCTTCTTTGTCTTCGACGAAGAACGTGAAGAACGGTTCTTCTCCGACAAAGAACATCGATCCCACGACCTTCGAGACTCGGCGTCCCGGATTCTTCCGTCTTCATCTTTCCCCTCAACAAAGGAGAAGTCGCCGACCGTGGTGATCATCTCCAACGACAACGTACCTCCCTTCTTCGTCATAGCGACAAGTGAAGAGACGTCGTTTCCTCCTCGGACGCACCCCGACATCCACGGATTCTACGTCCGACGCCGCGACGCCTTTCTCCGCGATAACCGACGTACGACGTCAATTTTCAAGGTAGGGGTTGTTGATTTTTGTTTATTTATTTTATTCTTGTTAGTGGTTCTAGCATGACTAACGTAAGGATTTTTAAGTTGTGTTATCTTTTAACGTGAGGGGGGTCGGACCGCATGAACACGGCCGAACCCCCTCCATCGTTCTTGTTGATTTATCTTGCGGGTGGAAACAAGGTGGCGTGGTGCCGTCGCACCACGCGGATAATCGCACGATTATATTGTGCGGCACCGTTGAGCCACGCCGTGGAAGGATCATCAAGAATGCGACGTCGTCGCGCCGCGTCGAAGGGAATTGAAGGCGCGGCGGAGAGGCGCGGTGCCATCGCACCGCGCCGGACGACGAACACCGCGGCCGGTTCCGGGCCGCGGCGAGACGGGAAGACCGGCGGCACGCCGGGCCGCCGGCGTCGGAGACCAGAAGGGGACCGGCTTGCCGGTCCCGTTGGAGAAAAACCGGCCGGCCAGGTGGCCGGCCGGAAGGTCAAAGACCGGGGGAATAAATTCCCCCGGTCAACCCTTTAAACCCCCCCCCCATTTATTTGAGGGGGGCGGTTTCCTTGAGGGGGGCAGGCGGCCACCCGGTTTCCGAACAAGCAGGCCCCCCAAGAGGGGGGGCCGTTTGACAAAAGGGGCGCGGCTGATTGCCGCGCCGCCAAACCAAGAAGCGGGGGGCCTTGCCCCCCCGCGCGCTGCCTCCGTACGGCGCCAGGCCGCCGCGCCGTCGGCCGGCCGGGCTGGGTCGGACCCGGGTCGACCCGGTTCGGGCCGACCTAGGGGGGGTCGGCCCGGGTCGGCCCGGACCCGGACCCCCCCGTTTCGAATCTTTTTCGGTCTTTGGGCCATAACTTGAGCCACGGACCTCTGATCGACGAACCGTCTGCGGCGACGCGATCCTTGGATCGAGACGGTCGTTTCGGTATATTGCAATCAAAGTTCCGGAACACTTTGAGTTCGGCCGGGTTGGTTCGTTCACGAAACCAACCGGGCCTTCGGAGCGGAAACACTCATATCTTGAGCTACGGACGTCCGATTGACGTGCCGTCAGCTTTGTTGTGTTCCTCTTAGTGATACGGATCTTTTGGCATACTCCGCCCGAGGTTTGGACGCAGGTGGAGTACGGTTGGGTTGGTTTTGCCTTAAAAACCAACCGGGCCCCGGGGACGAAAATGCCAATAACTCTCAGACCGGACGTCCGATCGACGCGCCGTCTGTTGCGTTGAGTTCCTGTTGACGATACGGAACTTTTGGATACATCAACTCTGGACTTTGTGACAGTTGATGTATCAGCCTCTCGACTCGTGGAGCGGACCCTCCGAACGAGCTTGCTGTGTGCGGGAACCCTAGTGCTAGCTGCGACTGTTACTGTGACTGCTACTGCTACTGCTACTGTGACTGCGACGAAGACAATACAGAGATCCTGTGTGGATTCGACGAAGACGACTTCATCACTCAGCGATCCTATGTGGATCAGTGCTACAGGTCCTGTGTGGTCCCGATCCTGTGTGGGTCCGATCCTGTGTGGGTCCTTGCGCTCAGCGGTTCTGTGTGAACCAGCGCCTACAGGTCCTACGTGGGCCCGATCCTGTGTGGGTCTTTTGCGGGGGTTAGTTACCTATCGATCCTTCGTTGGTCCGATGACTTAGATGGATCCGAGATCATCTTTATCGTCCTTTGAAGAAGTATACCTGTGTGAGATGAATCCTGTTGCTTTCCTGTGTGGATTGTGTTGTGCTATCCTGTGTGGATTGCGTTTTGCTTTCCTGTGTGGAATACGTTTACTTTCCTGTGTGGACTGAGTTGTACTTGGGCTCGGAGGTTGGAGCGTATTTGAAATTGATGACTTAGGTATATGTATGGGCATATACCTACGCAGTGTCGGTTGTTACTTCGTGATTGTACCTTTCTTCGTGGTTTATCCTTTGTGGATTTGAGAGACCTTCAGGGGTCTCGGGGTCCCTACTGAGTAGCTTATACTCACCCCTGCACGGGCTTTGCCCGCACTACGTTGTGTTGGTTGCAGACGACGGACAGCGTTGATCTTAGCTGAGGCTTGCAGAGCAGGACGGTACCTGGAGGTGGACCACTGGGCGGGACGTGCTCGGAGCGGACGGCGGGACCCGTGGAGCAGTGGAGCTAACTGTACCCACCCTTCAGGTGGGATTTCCAGTGGACAGCTCGGTGTATCGGCTTTTACTTTTCAGTTGTTGTTTTCCCTTTCGAGTTGTACTTTACTTTCAGTTTGGGTTTGTATACTGGCCCATTTACTTTTCCACACTTTCAGTTGTACTCTGTTTTTACTTAGTGATTACTTTCAGCTTGCTTACTCTGTGGTGTTTGTTTACTTTACAAAGGCAATGCCTTCCCTTTTTACCGGGATTTACGCCTTGGTGCTAGTCGCCAGCCCCTGGCCTATGGAAGGCGGGCTTGGGGTAGTCACGGCACGGACCCCGAGGGCGGGTCGTGACAACCTACACCTCATGGTTGTTAAATATTTGTGACCAGAACTACCCGATGCATTATTTAGAGCTAGAAGCTGTTATTTTTTCCTTGAAAATATGGTGGCACTGCCTCTATAGTGAGAAGTGTGACATATATACCGATCACAAGATTCTAAAGTATATATTCATAAATAAGGATCTCAATATGAACCAAAGAATATGGTTAGAGCTAATCAAGGAATACAATTACTCTATTCATTACCATCTAGGAAAGAAGGATAAGGTAGTTGATGCTCTTATCAGAAAATAACCTGCTACTCTATCCATAATGTGGATTGAGAAAGACCAAATATTCATGGATATGAAAAGTATTGATATTTGGATCATAATGTAATGGAATACATACCACCATTCACAAACAATGTCCCAACCATCTATCCAATATAATATCAATAAGGTGCAAAGGGGTGATTAGGAGCTACAAAAAGAAGGTGAAAGCAATAAAATAAGGGAATCTACATGAGTACCATATCGATGATGATAGTGTGATTTTGTTTGGAGATAGGATTTGTGTGACTTCATCACCTAACATAAAGAAGGAGATATTGGATAATGCACATAGCTTTCCTTTCTATCCATCCTATAATTACAAGGATGTACTGAGATCTTCGAGAGAACTTCTGGTGGGGAAACATGAAGAATAAGATTGTGAACTATATCTCAAGATTTTTAGTATGTCAGTAAGTTAAAGTGTAGAAACATAATTCCAAATGGATGATAAAACTTTTCCTATATCCATTTAGAAATGGGATAATGTCACTATGTATTTTTTCACTGGTCTCCTAAAGACATCCAAAGGAAAAAATGTGATATGGGTTGTGGTGGATCGACCCACCAAGACTTCCCACTTCATTACTATTTGGTAATATTTCTCTCTTGATAAACTTTTCATGATATATTTGAAGTAAGTTTTGAGGGTTCATGGGGTTCCACTTTTGATCATATCTGATCATGAACCAAGGTTCACATCTAAAATCTAGATAATTCTTCAACTTGCTTTGAGTACTGAATTGAATAACATCATGGCCCATCACCTCCAAAATGAGGCCAATATGAAATTACAATTTATAACCTTGATTATATGTTGATATATTTATCAATGAAATTAAAAGGTGTATGGGATAAACATATTACATTAATTGAGTTCTCATACAACAACAGATTCCACATGAGTATTTAGATGGCTTCATATGAATCTTTGTATAGGAACCGATTTAGAACTCCAACTTTTTGGGATGATGTTGGGGAACAAAATCTACTTTGACATAATCTTTTGAAATAGAGGACCGAAAATGTTCAAGCCACCCAACAACATATAAAACCTTCTCATATTCGACAAAATATATATGCCAAAAAATATCAAAGGAACTTGGAGTTTTAAGTTGGAGACAAATTTTTCCTTGGAATACCACCATGGAATATAATCATACAGTTTGGAAAGAAAGGGAAGATTAGCCCTATGTACATTTTCCTCTCTAAGATCCTTGGTCTCATTATATCGTTGGCATGTCATCTTGTAGTTACACCAAATATGGATTAATTTCATGATGTGTTCCATGTATCTCACCAGAGTAAGTATATACCTAACCTCTCACATGTACTAAATCTAGTGGTGGTATAACTAGAGAATGACCTCTCATATGAGAAGAAATCGATAAAGATCTTGGTCCACATGGAAAATTTCATATACAACAAGATGATTCACCTTGTCAAAGTGTTTTGGAGGAACCATAAATATGAAGAGGCAATATGTGAACTGGGGAAAGCGATTTAAGGAGAAATATTCTAACTTGTTTTAACCATAGTATATAAAATGAAATTTTGAGGGTGAAGTTTCATAAGGGGGGAAGAATTTAATGACCCATAATTTTACAAATGGGATTTCCCTTATTATTTTGTATGTTATAAAGCACATACATTACATAAATAACCCAACAAAAAAATTATTCTCATGAATGAAGAATGAAATATCTAGTATTTATAGAAATTAAGGAAGTTATACCGATGAAATAATAACCTGGTTGTTGAAAGAATAATATGAACAATAGTAATAGTAATTTAGCCATTAGAATAATATCCACACTTATTAAACTATATATTAAATTTAGTTATATTTTTAATGAAAAATATGATATGTTTATATCATGGTATAAGTAAGTAAATTTTTTAAAAATGATAAATTAAGTGTTGGTTTTTTGTAAAATGTAAATGTTTATTTATAATTTTATAATTAATATAATGATTTAAAATAAAATTTAATTTCATAATATAGATTCAAAAATTAATATTACTTTTTATTATAATTATTGGATTATTTTATGAGGCCTTAATTGATTTTTCTAATCATAATAAAATTGATTATAATATTAAAATTGATATTTTTTCGAATAAATGATAATTTTATTTAAAAATTAAATTTTTCATATTTAGGAAATTATATTCATAAAATTTATTTCATTTTATAAATCTACATGCCAAAAAAAATTTAGGCTTAAGTTTTGGTATTGTTCTGAAATAGATGAATTTTTTGTGAATTGTGAAATACAGTAATTTAAAGTATTTAAATTTATAAGCAAAATACCTGAATATTTGTGTCATGCATCATGTAAACACCCATTGGTTTGAACTCTCCTAAAACATTTACTATATGTTTTTATAATAATCAACACTATTGATATTATTGAGCCAAAATAATAAACAAATGAATAAAATAATCAAAAACACCCCTCTCCTCCCCCTATAAATACCACTCCTTATACTCACATCATTTATGCTTTTATCTTGTAAATATTATGCTCAATTCCTTTATCAATACTCTTACCCACATCCAAGATATTTTAGTATCAACAAAATACAACACTTAAGGGCCTTAAGTAGGCTCTCAAGGAGACGATATTCAAGAGTTAAATTCATCAATCCTTCTCTTTTAATTTATTTTCTTTTTTTATCCTCTCCTCACCTCCCCTATAAAAAGTTTCATGATGAATATAGTATCATATATGTAATATAATTTTATTTTTTAAAATGTAATATCCATCATAAAATCTCTTATCTTATCCTTTTATTTTAAAAATGAAAACATTGTCTGGGATATGTCGGTTTACCACCTTCATGGATGGTGAGTTTTTATTTTCCATTATTGCCTTCAAGGATGGTCATAAAACAATTATTCTAGTTAAAAAAATTAATAATTACATTATAACTTTTTAAATATTATGAAACTAATTTATATACATAATATTAAATAAAATGAACTTAGTTCATGATGGTCGAAAAAACCTCCAAAATAGTCTAAACAATTATCGTTAATGTCTATCAAATGAATCATCCTTATACCATAAAACCAAATGATATATGAGACCATTTAAACATATTTAATTTAATTATAATCATATAATTTTAATTCTAGAGAATTATTCCCATTTTAAAATAATGTCTATAATTATATATAAGTGAACAGGTCAAGAAACCATGAAAACAAATGATTCTAGAACGACAACATTGAACTCTATAACTCCTCAAAATGGTCCTAAATAAACTTAATAAAATTATAATAAATCAAATACATGTATAATGGGTTATTAATTAATTAATATAATTTTATTATCTTGGGTATTAAGTGAAATTTCAGAACACATTCGAACATAAGGTAAGGGGATTCTCAAGCCCAACTCATATTCTTTGGGTTATCCCTATTTCATGACATCTATGGAATGAATATTCCACTAATGTTCCTTAAATATAATTTAATTACTCTTACCTTTTTCTTTTAAGGGATATAAATATCTCCAATTTTATTTTATTATAAATAAAAATATTTTCCATGGGAATTATTCTTTGAAAAACACATATTTGTATCCTCTTGGGTTGTTTCTTCTTCGCTCAAGAATTATGATTCTAATACCAAATATGTTTTTTTAAGTTTTTCATCTGGGAACCCATAATTTTATTTATGAATGCATGATTTATAAAATCCTTATGAAACACATTCCTTTACATTGGTAATTTTGTTACTATGTTTTTTATAAATTCTATATGGAATGCATGATTATGTCAATGTTATGATGTGATGGGTGGGCCCAGAAATATATAACCCTCAAATGAATTAGGTAATGTGATGTATCTCATGAGATGATGTGTATTATGTATGAACATGATGTTATATTTTTTCACAATGATTATTTTATTACTATGAACATATGTTATGTGTGAACATGATGTTAGCTTTGTTCACAACTATATGTGGTATTTTACCACTATCATGATCTTTCATTTTCATAAATTGCCACATTCCAAGATCAATCCAATATTTCCATCATGATGTTGATGATGATCCTATTATTATGGTATAATGATGATGATTATTATCACTCATGTTATATTGATTCATGTACCTTATTAATCCTCTTTCTAGGATTTTCTCTCACCCCTTTATTTGATGTATATCCTCGGGTGACTATATTTACTTAGGAGAATGTAGGATTTTAAACGATAAAGAATAATATTCTAAATAAATTTTTATGTTTTTTTATGTATAATTGATGTATGTTCCTAAATTTTCCAAGACACTAAACCTTTGGATCCTGGATTGTAATGTTGTTATGTTGTTTATCTTAAAAATTATGTAATAGTCATGTAAGAAAAAATAGGGTTCACTGTATTATATGTCACTCACTAAACATTTAGTATAAGATTTTATCATATGTTCATATATTGATGTGAAAAGAGTTATATATAGATGTGTTGAGTGGGAAAATCATATAAATGAAGAAAATATTGGGATAAAATGGGTAGATACATGATATAATAAAATGGTGCTTATGTGTGGTTGTATTAAATATTCTTATAAGAATTTTAGAATTTAAAATGAATCATGATTTTATAATAAATATAATCCTTATTTATCATTTATTCATGCATGACACAATTTTATTTTACATGAACGATCAAATGATAATATCCCCTTAAAGTAAATTTTTGAGTTATCCCTAATCAATGATCATCACAAAGTGTTATGGGTTATAGTTATTTGATAATATTAGAATGAATAAAATCTTATACACATTACAAAGGGGTATATATTATATATGAATAATAGATTAACGAGGTAATAAGTAGAGACTTATTACTTGGATTTACCTATCAAAGTATATCTCATGGAATGTTATGTAGTCATCAATATACTTAATGGTGTATGTTTATTATTAATCCTCATTACCTGAGGGTGGTGAAATACATAATATGAGAACCTTAATACTTTTATACATTACTTATACAAGTATATATATTGAATTAACTAATATGGGTTGGTTGGGTATGTTGTTGATCATGTCATTAGTTGGAGTAAATATAAGATGGGATTTTTTCCATTTGAATAATTAATTGAGACATATGGTTCTTGATTGTATTAAAAAGGAGAAATGAATGGTAATGCATAGTTAAATAAAATATAATGTTTTATCTAATTAGATAATGGGAATGCATGTGATCTAGTCATTTGTCAAATGAATGACTTGTGATTTATTCATCAACTTGGTCATTATTTTTTATGAAATCAATAACAGATAATATGACCTATAACATATTGATATTTTTTCATGACTAGTGGTCACTCAATTTAATGGTCAAAGGGGGTATATAAGTGTACATAACATGAATTTGATACTTATTGTGGTGGATATGTTCATATAAAGATATGATTATGGTGGATAGATATCACAATAGTCCCCTTAGAAGATAAAGTGTCATCAATTCTTTGCTAGAGGTTTCTCTTTTCTTATATCTATTAAATATGGATTTTGTCACAAACCAACTCGGGTCAACCCCAGACCGATCACCTGATCCGGCCCTCAATAAGACCCGAGAGGCATTCCCAATTCTCTGAAGCTGGAAACTAGTCTCTAGAATCAAATATAACTCAATTTGGGAATGGTTTAGCCTATATATTACAGATAAGTAAAAAATATCAAAATAAAAGAACAAACTGGTAGAGAAAATGAAATAAAACTAAATAGATAAGCATACCTCCATGTGACGTCAAGGGTTATCTCCAACCATAGAACCATTCTCGCTCTATGAGATATCCTAAGATAAAAGAATATGAAGATGAAAAATTATAAAGAATATAGGAATAAGAATTAAAAATAGTCAATATGAGTATTGAAGGATAAACAACACCATAGGCCTTACCTTTAAAGAGAAAACCATTTAATGCTGGTTTGAAATACAATAATAAAATTATTTTTTCATTTCCTTTTTAAAAAAGTAACAATCTGATGTTTATAGAAAACCATTTTCCCTTCTAAATTCAAAAACACTTTCCAAAAATTGAAATACTTCCCCAAAACCAATATTTAAATAATAAACATATAATGAAAGAATCATTTTAGTGAAAATCATATCACAAAGTTCTAAAAAATAGAGGAAAATAGAATACATATAAATAGGTAATGATTTAAGGGTTTTTCTATGAAAGATTAAAATTTAAAAGGATTTTATAAAAACATCACAAAATAAGAGAAATTATAATACCTAAAAAATATTTAACATGGGATATTCCTAGACACCAATTAAAGAGACCCTATACATACTCGGTTCGGAACCATCTGTTGACCTATCGATGTGATCCAAAGTCAACAACCAACCCGGCTAGACTCAACTAGCCTCACCAGTGCTACAACCCACATGTCAACTCCATGGAGATTTAGTTCATATAATCGGGACTAAATAACAATTGTCTCTAAGCTTTCAATATGAAACCTAGGATATTATAGATTTAGAAAAAGTGGGAGGTGAGGAAGAAATCACAATTACAATATCTCAGTCATGAAAATCCATCATATATGTTAATCCATAAAACATGTTAAGACCACCTCTTGAAACCATCCATGTGAATTACCCATAGAATGAATAGTATACATGGAAGTGACCTCTTTCAAGAAAAACTTAAAAGGTACCAACCAAACCTTATCATTTGAAAACCAAACTTCACCATTTGAGAAACCAATTTTGAAACTCTTTGGAAAATTAACATGTTATTAAAATTTTAAGGAAATATAGGCCAAGGGTCCAAAACATATTTAATATTTTTAAACTTCCATAAATAAAATATTTTATAAGTTAAATCAAGAACTTGTAGCTTCACCTTTCAAAACACATTTTTTTGAAACATTCTTAATCAGATAAGATCCATGGCTAAAGCATAACAAAACATGGAAACACAAAAGAGGCCAATTTCATTCATTAAAATAATTTTTCATATTATACATGATTAATAATATAATAAAAACACAAAATAAATAAATAAATAAATATTAATTTCCAAATTAATGTATTTTACATGGGGAACCTACTTTAAAACATGTCTCCCTTGATGTCATCCACTTCACACTTACACACATATGTACCTTTATATATATATATATAAGCATGCTTATCCCCAAATGTATATATTCACATTACCATCAGTGAGTATATACAAAGGGTGTACTTATATATATGCCTATATTTGAATATATGTGTAAGTATCCCTCAAAGAGCTAAAAGTTTTTGACTTCAATGAACGCCATAAGAACGGGCTTAGATCAGGTCTCACAAACCCTATGAACCAGGAGACAGCAAAAAATAACCCCCAAATTGAGTTAGGGTTCAACCATTGTGCACACACCACAAGATAAGAAAAATAAACTAAGAATAAAATAGAGAATAGGGAAGAGAATAATAGGGGAAGAATACTTGGGATGATCACACCATAAATAAAAAGTGAAATTAACCCAAAATTAGAGGAATAATGGGAGGGACATGCATAGTCAGGAGCCCCGTGTGGGCGTTGAGCATGAGAGTGTGGAGGGGTCTAGTTCATGTGGTTAATGGGGAGGGGTAGAGGGTAATTATGTTATTATTATTTTAATTATTTTAATTTATTTTTTTATTCTTTTTTTGAAGTATGGGCACTATGCATGGTATATCTACAGGGTCTTCCAAACTGAGTTCCCTTCACTGGGCCCCTATAGCACTTCGTATGGGCAGGCTGTATAGTTAGGTAAACCATGTGATTCAACTCTGTTAAATTTTTAGACACCCATTCATGGTTTCTACACAGTTTCTACTAACCATGTGCCATCCGTGTTCCTACATAGAGAAATCCAAATTTTAAATTCTAAAATTGATTTCACTAGAAAAATTGAAAACAAAGCTAAGAATTATTGAACAAATAAGAATTATTAATATACAATGGTTGGGGTGTGTCATTTATCCCTACCATTGGAACTTTATAAACCTATAAATCCTCAAGAGACTCGATTGATCAAGATGTTGGGAAAGGATAAAATTCATCCAAAAACAAAACCTCCACTGCCTGAAGACTGAAAATGGAAAACTTACTTCCCTCCTAATGCCTAAAAACTTAAAGTCCCCAAATAATCCTAGAGTTCATCCTAAAAAATGAGCCATCACCTAAGGAAATAACTTATGATACTAAAGGAACTATACCATCACTACAAGAAAAATGATTTATACAAACAGATAATTATTGACATAGAATATATCAGTTAGAAAAAATGGGAAATTACAACAAATATTATCTTTAATTGGTATTAATTTTAAGTACCAACACTTATTTTTACCAACATATATATTCGTTGATATTGATCATTCAATACCAACATATCTTTTACCAATGATTAAATCTATTTCGTTATCATACTAATACCATCAATTTTTATACAACACATGAAATTGAAAGTAATAATAATAATTACCAAAAAATATTTTACCATCAATAAAAAATGATAGAATAATAACAACAAGTATTTTATCAATATCCAATTAATATAAACCAACTTTTTACATATTATTATTTTTAAAATTGAATTCAATATTCATTTTTTGATGTCTTATTAAAAATATCTCATCCATCCATCTTAATTTTTAATTTTATATAAATATCAATAATTTTTATATATTTTTAATGTTTTTAATTTAATAAACATTTGAGTAATATTTATAAATAAAAAATAAATAATTAAAATATTTTATATATTGACATATATGTTTGATAATCTCTATATACATGATAATTTAATTTTTATATTTAAATTTAATAAATATAATTAAATCTAGCCAAAATAATTTCAAAAAATTAATTATTTAAATTTAATAAATAAGAAAAATAATAATAAATTATGTAATATTATTTTATTAATAATTTATATCCATATATTAAAATTTTATTTTATATTATAAAATAAAGTTATTTTTTTATAAAATTTTATATCATTTATACATATGTATTATAATTTTATTTTTAAAAAATGAATGAGATTAATTATTTTATTAATTTGAATTCATTTTTAAAAACCAAAACTCATATCAGAACCCTACTTTTCCCCCACCACAACACCGTGTAACTCACCCCACTGGCCTCTGCTTCCACTGCCTCCTCCGTTGTTTATTACTTCCTTCATGACAACATATGCCCTCAGCGACCCCCTTCGCGTCCTCCACCACTCTCAACTGATGCTACCCGCCTCCTCTGTGACCAATGCCACCTCCTATGCAACCCTTCCCCTACGTTGTTGGTCCCCTCGACTGCAAATCACCACCCTCTTGTAGTTACCCTCATGATATTCTTATCATCCCCATCGAACAACCCCTTGTCTTCCCTGTTTGACCCTTGTCATCACTGACCTTCCTCGCTCGACACACGCCATCTTTGACCTTCCCGGTTTGATCCCCACTATCACTGAACTTCCCAACACGACCATTCCAGCCTTGTGTTTGACCTCTCCCTCTAATATAATTGATATACTACGAGGTATTATCAATTATTTATTTAGTTTATTTTGTTTATACTAAACTTGCAGATTTTTTACTCGACTTGTAGATTTTTTTGGTCATTACTGTGAAAACTTTTAAAGAGTTTTTTTGAAGATTTTTTAGATGAGTGTAATTTTGATGTTTATTGGTTGCTGATTACTGAGAGCATTGATGAAAACTATCATTTAAACACTTAAAAGGTTCAATATAAATCTTTCATGAATGCTAAAGTCATAGATCCTAATACTAAATCAAAGTTGGATTATCTTTTTAATACTATCATGTGTCTAGATCCTTTCCAATGTTTTGAGGCTGCATTAGAAAATGGTTCCATATTCACTTTACAGGCTACTGCTAGCCCTGTTCATAGTCATGCCTTCCTTGTAATCTTCCTAAAAAATCTGACCACATCAAACCTCTACAAAGAAGTTTCACTTTATACCATAAACCTCACTGTGTATATAACAAGCAACAATTTCCCAAGGAACTAGTAAGAATCATTATCACTCCAATTATAAATACGATATTGCTACCATTTAGTCTAGTTTTTTGGTTGAAGGTGAAGTTGGAAATATATATTCATTCAAATAAGGAAAGAAATTCCAAAAACAAATCCCTTGCATGCCTCCTGAAATTTCGCTGGCATCTTTAGTGCTTCCATGAAGTGTTCAAGTGGTAATTTTTGAGAAATTGTTTAAAGTTAATAATTCTCATAAAAAAATTAAACAATGTTATTTTAGTGACTTTTCATTCCCATGTTATCTTAGTAATTTCAAAACACATCTATCTTTTTTTGAAAAACAAACACTACTTTTTATTTCTTATAAACATATTTTATGTATCAAATTGATTCTAATTGTGATGTTCATGTAATGGTAGTGGCCTCATGTTTTTAGGTTGTGCTCTTGTTCTTGTTTATGTAACGAACTAGTTAATTCTCATAATCAGATAGGTAAAATTTTCTATGTTAGAACTTAAAGAATAATTATGATGAGAATATTTTATAATTCTATGTTGAATAGTATATTATTTTCAATTTTGGAAGTATCACCACATAAAGAGTGTTAGTTATTCCAATAATTTCTACATTGACTATAATACATGTGCGGATATTCATTATTATATTAATATTTAACACTATATGACAACAATAATCAGATACATTATAAAATTATAATGCAAGGATACATTAGCTATGAATGAAGTATAAATATTAAACAAATAATTTTCTAGTCTGGTGAAACATTATCAGGATGTGATGCTGAATACATTACACTTGATGATGTCTTCATATCCACATGTGAATGATACATTACCATTGTACCTAAAACTAGCTGAAACACACAAATTCAATTTGTAGTCTTAGTAGTGGCAACATCTGTGCTAGTAATAGGTGTTTCACAATGGAATTTGGTAATCAAGTTTGGTGGATTGTTTTTTTAAAATTCATGTCAATTGAGGTGATTATAGTCCATGCATGTACTTTTTTAGGTGTTCATGTTGTGAATATTTAAATTTTCCAGCATGATCAGAACAATTGAAGGAGATATTGATGGGTGAAGAGTTCCATTTTTTTCGATTATGTAAATTATAAGGTTTTATTCTTCACTTTTTTCCTTTCTTTTCTTATTTTAATAAGTATATGTGTCACTCATAGATTTTTATTCTCATTTCCTGCAACCATTTTGGAAAACCACATAAATTACTTATTTTTGTTTCTTCTTTTCATTTTTTCATGTGATCTTTTTTATATTTTTCATAATGAGGTGCTTGTAAAAAATGTCAAGGATGATGTTGTATTTTTATTATCATTAAAAAATTTCAGGAATTACACACATTTTTTTTAAATTCATTAAAAAAATAATTGAAAAAAATAAGATGGTTAAATTTTGAGTTTTTTATTTTATTGTTAAGTATTTAAAATTGTCAAGTCATGTGGATAAAGGATTTTTATATAATTATCAATGTACATTTTTAATTGAGATTGACAATGGAATTGATCCTCTATAAGTTTCTTCTTCTTAGGTGAGAAAATTTTACATTTTAGCTTTGATAATTATACTACATGATTGTTATACTATGTGAGTAGTAATACATGTGGCAAGGGGTCTTGTTGTCACTTGCTCGAGCAGCCCACACTGAATTCTAGATTTTAGTGCTAGAAGTTGGACTCATCCTTCTGTAATAATTAGGGTCTTCTAAAATTTATCATTTTATTCATTTTCAATTTCAAACTTTTACTGCAGCTATAGAGCATCTCTTCAAGATATATTGGACCACATGAGTAGGTAGTGTTATGAATTATTTTGTGTAATTGTTTAACTAAATGTCAATGTAGGGTCTTCTAAATTGTATCATGTTATTACTTATTTTTCATGTCATGTAATGAATGTGGAAGTCTAATTGATATTTATTCCTTTAACAGGTTAAAAAATTATGAGTATGGTGGCTTGAATGACTGATCTAGTGGGGTGACCATAAACCCAATTGACCTGATGACCCCCATTCATGTGTCTCACCTATTTGATCATGATCTATGTCCATGTCTATTATCATTTACATAGGGTGATCGAATGACATGTTACTACTATGGTTTTGACAGCATGGAATTGGACTATTTGTTTCATTCACATTATTATTTTTCAAATAGTACTTGAGTTTACTATGTTGGGGTATGGTTTGTAAAAAAGTGAACATGTATCTTTCTAGGTGTTTATGTTATGTTTTTTGTTTCACTAATATAGAATAATAAGAATCATGGTTGGGGTAGTTGTCTGTTTCTATTATAGTCCAAGTCAATATCCAACTTCTACATGTTTGATTCAAAGTGATGTTATAATTATTCTATAATAATTATAATAGTTATGTTATATATAATTATATTATTGCATACAATGTAATGGATATGGTAATAGAAAAGAATATATTTTTTATTTAAAAAATATATTAGCAACAAATATCATTATTGGTATTACTTAAAGGACCAAAAAAAATATATTATTTGCCGGTATTATTGTAATTACAATAGAACTGTTTTATCTATCGCAATAACATTTAGCAATATATTTTTTACCAATAGTTTAGTAACAAGGTAATATTTATTGGTAAAACACTTTAAAAATAGAAAATGTACCTTTACCAATATATACTCCCCTGTTGGAAAAAGTTAAATATTTAGTAGTGCATCAAACTGAAGAATGGATAAAAAAGGACTTTCATGTATCCAAACAGAACCTCAAACAAGGAATACTTCAACCCATAAAATATAAATCACAAAAAAAATATTTCGGTCAGATGGTATGGGAACAATGAGTTACCCCATTAATAAGTCTTGAATATCCAATTCACCATGAGCCCCTTTTATCCCCACCATTTTAAGGCTTCCGTTAAACACCATTTCTCATTCCAAAAAAATTCATGAGTCCTATCAAACACCAAAGATATGAGAAAAATATAAACAAATAAGGATCTCCCCCATTTTTCAGAGAAAAGAAAAATATATAATTTCTTAAAAGAAATTTTCATTAAAATAAGATTCCCTAGAAGATACATAACATCATCCTTAATTACCCAAAAAACATGAATTTATAGGAGAAAAAACTAAAACAAAAGTTATTTATAATAAATAAAACTTCATATAGAATTCACATCAACACCATTCTCCTATAACTGAGCTAAAGACTCTTTGAGGGAGTGGATTTAGATCCACATCAATTCTATAAAACACCTCTGTAGATCCTTTTTAAATGACCAAAACATCCACAGGTGTAATAGATTTTTGGTTCCTTTTGGCAGGAATACTTCTCATGCCTTGGTTTCACACACTGATGGAACACCTTCATTTTACTCCTAGATTAATATAGTGAGATGAGACACATCATCCTTTTCATACCACTTACCAATAGGCCATACAACACTTTCTTCCCTTTTCATTTACTAGAATCACCATTACTGGTTTGAGGGATATGTGAAACATTAACCACCTTTGGATCTCCGACTATACTAGATTCAGAATGAATAGCTCACCACACCACTTCTTCATAAGTATTGGGGGATAAAGGCACTGCCATAAGAAGTTCAAATTAGAGACCCCTTTCAAAGAAACAAGACTCCAAGAATTCATATCTAGTGAGATTTGGGAGGTGAAACACAACATCGGAAAAATTATTAGCATAATATAGTATTTTTGATTAACCTTGTTCAAGGTTGTACAATTTTGAATGCTTCAGTACCTTTACAACTTCATATAAGTACTACTGAATGAATAAGTATTTGAAGCATTCCCATGAGTAGAATTTATGTGGTTTGGTCTTAATGATGGACTTTTAACCTTCTCAACTTGGACCTTCTAACATATAGGTGTAAAAATTGAGCATAAGAGGTTTAGGAAACTCAAACTAAACAAATATATCCTTGATATATCACATCCATTCCTTATCTTTCCCAAGTTCATGATACCCAAAGAAATGACGAGGGTTAGACTCTCAAAAACTTTGGAAAAACTCTTCATATTGAAGAGTTGATTGAGGACCAATGGGATACATATCTGAAACAAATAAACCAATCAATAGAGATGATACGTCATCAACTGATGACAAGCAGTGGAAGAATCACCCGTTGATTCTTTTCAAAATCCCATGTAACTCGGTAGGGGGAACTCTGAAAAAAAAGCAAGAAACTAAATCAAAACACATCACAAACCAAAACTTCACTTCTCATTCGGGAAATAGAAACCCAATCTAAAAACATAATTTCAACCACTTCCAAAATAAAAAAACATAAAGCATGAAAATTAAATATCCAAACACAAAACAAAATGCATCAAGAAACACACATTTATCGAAACAATGAAATTTTATTTTGGAAAATATTTTCTGAAATAAAAACAAGCTTAATATGTTATCCACTGACCAATGGTATTCTATGGAGACCTAAATATATTAATTCTCATCCTATCCCATGAACCCATCCACACATACCAATCACAATCCACTAACCACATACACACATCCATATATGTGAGCATTAATAAGAATACCAAGAGTCAAAAAAGGCATTTCCATTTTGAAAATTAAACATTAAACCTGAAATTCATATCTCAACCAATTTTTAAAAACACATTTTATCATCCGAAAAAATATTTCAAAATACCTAATTTCATAAAGCCTTTCCAAAATCTCAAAAACAAATCTATAAAAAATATTTTCAAAACAACCTAATGTCACCATTTTGGAAATCAAACATTAATAAAAAAATTACCATTTTAAAACCCAAAAGAAATATCTCAAAAACAACCTAAACTAAAACTAATAAAAAACAAATCTCAATAGAAGATAAATCCCAAAAACATACAATAATAGTTTCCACACACATCTTGGCCACATGATTTGGAGAACCATGCCCCAATCATGTGATCACACTGTAGAGCAACTAAGGCAACTTCATGACATGTTCATGGTTTTTTATACCATTAATAGTAATCATACACCCTCTAAATCAATCCAAATCAACTCTAACCTTTGTATATTCTAATAAAAATACACTAAATCTCAATTTCCAATCATATACTATCAAAAAGAGACCACAAACCTCTAAAGAATTTGGGTTCCAAGCTTAGATTTTGAGTTATATCCATCCCAGACCACCTTATAAATTCAAGTATCCTTCTGAATAGGTCTTGATCAAGTACCTCCCCATTAATGACCACTTAAATTCTGAAAATCCTATCTCTAATATACCAAACATTCCCAAATAACAATGGATAAATATTTTATACCATATTTTCATGAACCAACTTGAGTCAACCCTGAACTGGTCACCTGAGGTAGGCTTGTAATAAGGTTCAAGAGGTATTCCCGATCATCCCAAGATATATACTAGTATTGTGAATCAAATACAACTCAATTTTTTGAATCGTGTATCCTATAAATGACAGATAAGTAAAAAAGAACAAAATAGAAGTGAAAAATAAATAAATTTATGGCTCAAGAGGTATTCTGAATCATCCCATGCTAGAGACTAGTATTAGGAATAAAATACAACTTGATTTTAGAATGGTTTATCCTATAAATGAAAGATAAGTAAAAGAAACAAACTGGCTGTGAAAAAGAAATAAATCAAAACAGATAAACATACCTCCATGTGACTTAATGGGTCACCTCCAACCACAGAACCACACTCACTCCATGAGTGATCCATAATTGAAAGATTTTGAATTTGAAAAATGATATAGAATATAGAAATGAGAATTAAAAATTCCTAGTAGTAGTTCCAAAGGATAAAAAACTCCATCTTTTATTCCTTTAAAGAGAAAATAATTTCATGCTAGTTTGAAATACATTAATAAAATAGGTTTGTATTTACTTTTTAAACTTGTTACAATATGGTGTTTATCAAAAACAATTCTTCTTAATTCAAAAACACTTTCCAAAATGTGAAAATATTTCCAAAAAATCATCCTTTAAGAAGATACATAGAATAAAATAATCATTTTAGTGAAAATAAAATCACAAAGTTATAAAAAATATTGGAAAACAGGGTACATATAAAAAGGTAATGACATAAGGGTTTTACAGTGAAATCCTGATAGTTAAAATGATTTTATAAAAATATAACAAAATAAGAGAAATTAGAATACCTGTAAAATAGTTAATATGGGATATTCCAAGACACCAAGTAAAGATACCCTATACATTCTCAGTTTGAAACCATATATCGGTCTATCAATGTGATACAAGGTCAATAACCAAACTTAATTATCTCAAATAGCCTCATCAATGGAATAACCCACATAGCCACTCCATGGGGATTTAGTTCATATAATCATAACTAAATAGAAATTGTATCTTGACTTTCACTACGATTCCTAGGATCCCATGGATTTAAAAAAAGTGGGAGGTGAGGAAGGAATCAAAATTACAACATCTTAGTGATGAAAAGACATCATACATGATAATCCATTATACATGACAATCCCACCTCATTAAACCATCCATGTGAATTCCCCCTTGAATGGATAGTATTCATGGAAGTTCCCTATTTCAAAAAAACATTCAAAGGTACCAACCAGGCCATATAATTTGAAAACCAAACTACATCATTTTTAAAACCAATTTTGAAACTCTTTGGAAAATTAATAATCCATTAAAATTTTAAGGGAATATTGGAAAAAGGTCCAAAACTTCTTTGATATTTTCCAACATTCATAAATAAAATATTTTAAATTTTAAATCAGGAACTTTTGTTCTTCACCTTTCAAAAGACATTTTTTTGAAACATGATTCATTAGAGGAGATCCATGGATGAAGCATAAAATACATAGAAATACAAAAGAGGAAAATTTTATTAATCATAGTCATTTTCTATACTATACTTACTTCAAAATATTTTATAAAAACCAAATAAAACAAGAAAGAAATATTATTTTCCAAATTTAAGGTTTGTACATAGGGAACCTACCTCAAAACATATCACCCATGATGATGGCCACTGCACATTTACACACATATGCACCTTTACATATATATATATATATAGGCACCCCTATCCCCAAATGTATATATTCACACCACCATGAGTGAATATATACAAAGGGGTACTTATATATATATGCATATCTGTATACATCTCCCTCAAAGAGTTGAAAGTTTTTTCATTGGAAGAACGCTATAAGATCTGGCTTTAAGTGGGTATGAAAAACCCTTGGAACCAAGAGACATCCAAAAAGAAACCCCAGATCATTTAGGGTTATTCCTTGGCATGTGAACCAAAAGATAGGGAAAATAAACCATGAATAAAAGAGAGAAGAAGAAATTTGATAAGATGGGAATCCTTCCTAGGATTATTGCACCTCAAATCAGAAGAGAAATCGACCCAAAATCAAAGGTAGGAGGGGAGGTATGCATGCAGATGGGTGCCCCCTATGGGAATAGAGCATGAGAGTGGGGAGGGGTGGTTTATATGGTTAAGGGGGAGGGTATATGTTTATTAGGTTATTATTATTATTATTATTATTAATTTATTTTATTTTTTTTCTTTCTTTCTTTTGAAAACTGGACTCTGTGCATGGTTTGGTTGCATGGTTGGCCAAACCATGAACCCCTCACTAGATCCCTCGATCACTTTGCACTGGTAGGCCACATGGTAAAAAAATCATGTACTGGTGGTGAAATTTGGATCTGTTAAAATTTCAGACACTCTCTCATGATTTGTGCATGGTTTCTACTAACTGTTCACCAACCATACTCCTATATGGAAAAACCCAAATTTTAAATTTTAAAAAATGTTTGAAAAAAAACATTGAAAATTAATCTTATAATAATTAAATAATTAAATGTAATTAATAAACCATGGTTGGGTGTTGTATAACTCATATTTTATGTCAATTCTATTAAGGCCCATAAGTCCACACAGTTAGGACTCAAGATATGGATTATGTTTTGGTTAATTTTTTTATTCCAAAATAAATAAAGTATGATAAATCCATATCCAAAATGAGTTTTGGATGTGTTCTTGATGTGTTTTTAATATTTTAATAAATTTGTTATGGGATTTTTGATCAAGTAGAAGATTGTTGGATGTGCAATAAAATATTTATGTGAATAAATTAAATATATTTGAATGTATCTTTCCATGTGGTATTATTAGGTATAATACATTATGAATGGATTAAATGGAATCCAATAGGAATAGATTATATGTATTAAATTCATTGAATGAATTCAATAAATAAGTCCAATGGGAATAAATGTAAGTCAATACATTGAATATGGATTACATGTTTCATTAAATGGAATTCATCAAGGATGGATATATAAATGGATAAGATCCCTCCTATTGGGTATAACCTATTGTATACAAGCCTCTCGATTATATCTTCATCCAAAAACATATTTTTTCATTAATTACAAGATCAAGCACCCCTTCTATGTTCAGGGGCCATAAAAACATTATGGGATCCTTTGTCCAATGTAATCCCACTATATGTAATATTATTTCATCCACTACTCTCATGATATTAATCAAGCATAATCCATTAAATGTTTAGGATGGATATTATTTTCATACAAGTATGCAAATTTATCTTCTTTTTTATATTTCTTGTTGATTCTATCAAGGGTAGATCACACAAAATGGGTTTACTTCTACTATAAAGACCATTTTATGATCCCCTAAAATATATAGGGATTTATAGACAAAAACCTTTCTTACGGGTCCTATCATTAAGTAACAGATATGAGGGTGTCTGTGTTTGTGTTCCTATGGAGATGTTTTCTAGACTATTATAGTATCTTGGGTTGGATCTCATTCAGAAAAGGATTGTCACTACATTTAAGCATTGGGGAAGTTTTACAGGATTCTCCCCTATTATTTTTATGTTTTGTTAAATTTAGGGACAAGATGTGATACATTGAGATCACCTAAGCTGGGTGTTTTAATTTGTATTTATTTTAACTTTTTCAACCCTAAGGATTACAAAAAACTAGGTATGAAAGATCATGGTAAATATAGTTACTTATTAATATTCCTTCCATCAGTTTTATATCATTTAATTTGTTTTCACTACAAAAAAATTGTAATAAAATTATATTAGTGAGTTTTCTATATGAATAATTTTCAATTAGATTTATAAAAATATATTTGAATCACTCTAAAGTGGGACTTTGATTTTAGAAGGGTCATCGATTCATATTCAAGTTAAATAGATATTAATAAAAAATAATTTGGATATCATGATGAACCATTTAAATGTTAATTCATTTGATCACCTTTAAAATTAAATTCTCTTAGTTATTTTAAGTGTATTTGATACAAACTGTAATTGTTTTGGATTTCAAATCAATTATAAAATGTTAAGGTCTCTAGGTCACCATAAAATATGATGATTAAAGGTCATATTTTGTTATAATACCATAAAACCACCTTGAAATGTAAGGTAATAGGGTTCTTCACTTATGAGAAAAATACATTGAGCCTCCCATAGCCCTATTTTTTTTAAACTTTGTGTTGTCAATGTGACAACTTTTCTCAAATTTCCTAACCTGACATCTGGATTAATGCACAAAGTTTTTTCCATTTCTCAATTTATTAAATATTACCTCCCAAAAATCTAATTTCGAGTTTAACATTTTTGACATGGTAAAAAAATCAAGTTAAGTCAACATTGGAGACTTCTTGAAGATTTTCACATTGTTTGTTTCTTACTAAACAAGTATATTACCGTTAGTTATATGATCTTGAATTGATTTATGAAGGCATACTAGTTATCCGACTGCAATTCACCCTCTAACAAAATGTATTCGTACATACATACATACATATGTTCCAAAATTCATAAATATGTATGTATACACATACACACACACACACCTATAGAATTATGTAAATACATGTAATGTCCTTGACCTAGCCAACCCAACCCATGATTAGATTGGAGGGTTTCACATGGCCTCAAGCACACCACCCTTTATGCCAATGATTATCGTCTAGTGGAAAGGGTCTTTAATATCTATGGGGAGACTAGGCCTATATATCAAATTCCATAATAATTTGTGGAAATCACCAAGATATATGACTCAAATTAAAAAAAAATAAGAGTAAATAGACAAGATAACATCACATAAGATTATATTACCCAAGATACATAAAAAATGTGAGGTAGTGTACAATCAAAAGAAATTATGGGTGTTAGGTTTCCTATAGTGGATCAAACATATACATCAGTAACCAAAATGAACACAGAAAGAAGTATCTCCAATGTGTCATTGAGGTTCTACCCAGTTCATCTCCCTAGAACTATCAATGTACCACTTGTACATCTATTGTGCCTCCTTCCAACTATATACCTCTCATTAGCCACTTGCCTTTTCCTATGTCATGAGACATGATGTCTGCACATGCATTGGTGTTCCCATGTAGTGTTTTTGTAAAAATTCATCATGCCGCCACTAATGGTATCTGAATACAATATTCATACATATATGGGTTCATGAAAATTTCTATATACAGGAAAAAAACAATAATAAATTAATTCCCCTATATTCTATGCATGAAAATCTATGAGTGAATGACCTACTTACTTATATCTGTGATGGAGTGGGATGAAACACCCACAGTCTAAATATAAATGGATACTCACATATTCCTCCAATAATTTTCATACCAGTTGGAGGACCTATCTCCAAATTTCCCTTTTAACACCACTAACTGATTAAATATTCCCAAAATTCACAAATCAAACATCATAGTAACCACAATCCACTAACCAACCTCTCCCATATTATTCTCACACTCCCCAAAGAAAACCCACCTATAGTGAGTGTCTCACCCCCAAACAGGGATCATAATAACTATAAGAAAATCATCGATGCATCTATGACATATCCCTATATTGATATGATGATTAATATCATCACCCTGAGTCACTACAACTATGTAGGATCCTTCCTCCATTCTTGTGACCAATTCACCCATTTCCTATTTACACACAAACCCATTAGCAATAGTCCCAAAGATGAGTGGCACCAACAACCTCCTATGACCATGTACTCGATTAACCTTACTCACCCCATCATCGGTGAATGAGCTCACTAAGCATCTTAATTAAAGGATATATTCCCTAAATCCATATTTATATGTTTATGATATGTGTGTGTGTGTGATTTTTATTGTTTTTTATGTAAATTATGAATTTCATGCATTATAAGTGTATACCATTTCATGCATGATACATCCTTGGCAGTTAAATGGTATATAGTTATCATTCGAGTGAGTATTCCACCTATTCTATCATTTATTAAATCGTTTCATTAGATGAAATGTTTAGGAAGAAATATATCCAGTCATTAGTTGCATAAATTTTGTCATATCATTTATTCATGTATTATAATGCATGAATAAATGCAACAACACTCAAGGAGTTTCCTTGGATGATTATATATATCACTTCAATGTGATAGCAGTGTGTGGGGTCAGATGTTACATGGTCAAACCTTCCTGAAACCAGATTCTCTATTTATTCTCATCATTTTTATTAGAGGCTCATGTAGGTCATAGAGGATGGATATATCCCATCCATATGATGGATAAATTAGGCACAACCTGTGGATACTCATGGATAGAGGATGACTTTTGGATTCTCTTGTAGTGATTTTTGACAATAATATCATAAAAGATCAAAGTTTCAAATTCTCTTTAGTGTACGGTATGTTTTAATACAGGTTCTTCATTTCTTTTTATATCATTTTCATTTATAATGCATGTGAGATCATCAAGAAAGTGTTTGATTATCTAATGATCTATCTAATAATAATTATTATAATATAAAAAAACCCCTTCAATGGGATAAAATTACTACCATGATTTATATTTATAAAATCTTGAGTTTAAAATAAAGAGAATGAAAAATAGATCATTGCATCAATTGTCACCATGGCTTGGCCATCCCAACACAACACCATTGATACGGTCATTCTAGACCATTTGTTAAGAGTTAATGAATGTCATAAATCAACTTTGTGTTCACCAGAATGTGGTGAAAAACTATTTCGGATCATTCATTAAGAATTAATGCATGTGAAATGTCTATAAAATCATCACGAGAGTGTGGCATGGATGCCTTTTTACATAGGTTCCACGGTTCTTCAAAAAGACTTCAATATGAATAACGAGTAATGGTGTATTCCATGGTGGAATTATTTACCCTTATCTAGATTTTCTATGTAAGGTTAAGTTTACATGGCCACCACCACGACCTAGAACAAGTTGTGGTACTTGAAAATGACTTTAGAAAGAACACTATAGGAGAATGCAAGCTGTGGTGACAATGAAAAATAGTTTTTCCTATTTTTTCTTTTTGAATTAAATTATCAATTTATAAATAATTTATAAACTATAATAAAAGGTCTTTTGGGGGATACTTATTAATTAATAAATTTTTTATTAATTAATTAATTATAAAATGTTTATAATTAATTAATAAATATTTATGAAACATTTATTATTAAATAATCCTTAAAATATTAAATGATAGTATTATAAATGAATTTTATTTATATGAAATGGTTTTATGGATTATAAATAAAAGTGTTTATTTTATAATCATAAGATTAATTTATAGAGTGTTTATAAATTATATAAATAAGTCCAAAATATAAAGATGTTTATATTTTATTAATGAATAATTCATAATTAATTAATTTAAATTGTTAAAATTAAAGATCTTTATTTGGTATATTATTAAAACCACATCAAAAGAAGTTTTAATGATTTATATGATCAAATTTTAAATAATTACTAAATATATGATATTTAGATTATGTAAGATGTTTATATAATAGAAATGAGATTTTAAAATTAATTATAATTCATCACAATATTATATATTTGAAATGACAAAGAATGAATAAAATTAAAGGGTTCATATTAAATGTTAATATAAAGTAGTTATATTCTTAATTATATAATATCCATAATGTAAAGATAAAATTATAAAATTATTTGTAATTATCTTTTGTTTATGAACTATTCATAAATGGTTATCACATGTTTAAATATTTGAATTGTTCATTTATTTTAAAGGTCATTCTTAATTTTATTCAAAGTTATAAAATATTTATATTATGAATCTTATATTCATTATTTTAAATGTAAAACTACTTCTCAGAAATAGTGACTTTCATTTTCATGCTAGGAATATCTCTATAATGAATTTATTTTTTCATATACCTTGACCTCAGTTTATAATTGATGTTATTACATTGAACTTAGTTGTTAGTAATAGTTTTTTAATATTAGATATTAAATTTATCATGAATTGGATTATCTCTTGAGTAAAGTCTCTCTAGGTAGAGGGACTTTGGGTTGGACTATCTGCCTACCTAGAGGTTTATGACTTGTTTAGGTTGGTGAATAGGTTTGGCTATATGTTTCTTTGAACTTACTCAAGTGGATGTTTTCAATATCATATAACTCTAAACCTTTATATCAAGTTTTCATATACCTTGTGAATATGATGTATTCATATATGTTTGAATATGATAAAATTATATCTTTAGGTGAGTAACAAAAACTTGTGGGTTGTGTAAAGTGTTATACATCAATATGGTTTGAAAATATTGATTTGGTATAGGGAATATGATTATAAACTAAATTAATTAAATCATGCATACATAAATGGAATAATATGAAAAAATCTAGTGAAATTATATACCCTTTAAAATACTTAGTGTAATATTCCTTCTATAGTGGAACTTTTCAAAACCTCAATCATCCAACTGGAATTTTTCATGACAAAGTGGAGTGATTATGGATAATCTTTTCTAAGGAAAGTAAGTAATGAGTTATACTAGATCATTATTGGTATATTTCAAGAAGAAAAAGGTTTCCCAATGATCTTCTTGTGGTTATCTTGTTTTGATGTTTTCTTTGGGTTATATTAACAAGGAAATCCCTATTGTTAGGATACTAGAAGAATAAATTTGGGTTTATCCATATGATGGATTAGATAAATATTTTTACACTCAATTATCCAGGAGTCATATATGATATTATTGTAATGATTCCATACCAAAATAAATAAGAGATGAGTTTCACACCAAAGAAAATTCACTCTCTTAGTGAAATATATATCATTTACCACTAATGGGTATACTAAATTTAAAAAAAAATGTTTGACCATTTTAGTGGTAAAGCATTTAAAAAAATTCATTAATAAATTATTATAAAATATTATACTCTTATAATAAAATATTATTTTATAGATGAATAAAATCATCATCATCAAACTAAAAATTGATATTAATATTTAAAAGGAGAAGATAAATATAAGGTACTCCTATGACTAGAAACTTAAGAAAAGTTCTTGATAAATAATGGTGATTTAAGAAAAGTTCTAATGTAAGATATAATTTTTTGTATTAGAATGATTCCTTGATAAATAACTAAGTGTTGAAGTTTTTCAACATATAAATCTATATTCTTATGGAATCATATAATGATTCACTTAAGGTTTTAAATCAGTAGAATAAAAATAACTAAAATAATATTAGTATCCATGTATATACTCAATATGATTATGTGTATCAATAATTTAGGGAATTTTAGAGCCATTTACTCAATATGATTGGGTATTCCAAATGATATTCATTTTGATAAAACATGTCAATGACTTGGTGAGACTAAATGTTTCCAAAAATATTTATTGTCTATAGAATAAAATTTTATTGTTCTGAAAGATATATGATATCGACCATATGTTTTAAAATGGTTCTAAATATATAGAAGGTAGGAAAGATAAAATAATTTAATATTGAGTCTGGAAATAAAAAATAAGTTTTTTATTGATTACTTGGATGGTTAAGGCTTGGATAAACTTTTCATAGTATGCGTATTATCTAATCTATTTATCTTTATAAGAGCATGTAAAAAAATTTTGTTTAATAAAAAGAGATTTTTTTAATACACATAGTTTATAATTTTTTTATTTATATAACATGATTTAATAGGGGATTAAATGGATTATTCTAGTTAGGTATTTTATCTTGTTTTTATTTATAGAAATTTTATAAAAATGTGAACATTTTCAAGAAACGTTTACACGATATTCTCAAAGTCTTAAGAATATATGAATTGAGCATATGATATACTGGTTATAATGAACTGTATATATTGTAATAGTGGGTAAAAGTTCAAGAAATAAGAAGAAAAGATCTCTAAAGTGTTAAACAATATTTATTTAAGATGTTAGTCAATGGAATTTAAACCTATGGTTATTAGTAAGTACTAATAATAATTTTATATGATAGGATTTAGTTTTGTGGATTTTAATTTTATTATTTTAATGTTTTTTTAATTAACAATTTCATACATTTAATTCATATTAAATTAGTAATTTTTTAATTTTGATTTAGTTTGTTAATAAATGTTTTCAATATTTTTTGATAAATTTTTTTAATATTTTGTTAATGTTTTTTTAATAGTTTGTTAATAAATGTTTTTAATATCGTGTTAATGATTTTTTAAGCTTTCATACAATATATCTTATGTGCATATATTTTTCATCCATACCAAATCTTTCATTAGATAATTTTTCTAGATTCCATGATATAATTTTTTTGAGATTCCATGAGTTACTTTCAATCTAGTATTAGCCTTATTTTTATTCTACCATAAACCATTTTTTATCTTCTGAGACTTTTCACATCAGTCATGGGTATATTTTCTATATCATCTTCATGATACCTTTTCCTTTCATGAGAGTATTTTTAATTCTTATGTGTGATGCTTATTCTTATATGGTAACCAGTTCCTTTTGTGAGGTATCCAATATATATGTTTGTGTATCATCTTACCATAAGAAAACTTCATTAAGATGATATAGTCCTCGAATGAATAATAATGCATATTGGTTCTCGAATTTTTCTTAAACATTTCATGTTGTACTCAATGCATGACTCTATGATTTTATAATGTGGTATTTTATCCTTGATATGGTGGTCTAAATATATATGTACTTGAAGGAGTATACTATAATATTATTCAATGTTTATGATACTATGTTTTATTAATATTTTTATTAGTTTACATTCTACCATTATTATATAATTTTTTTAATTATTATATTGATTTAAAAATATTATGTAATTTTTAACGATCTTATTCGAAGTATTTTAATGTTTTCTATTACAGTATTAAAAGAAAATGATAATTAATTATGAATGAGGAAGATATTTAAAATAAAATAAAATGGGTTTATTTTCATGTTTATTATTTTCTAATGTGGAATTATATAATTTTTTGTAAGAATATCCCGCATGCTCAAAAAGATTTTAGAATTAATAAAAGGTGATTAGTTGATGGTGGGTGATCGTAAGAACTTGATTAAAAGGCTTGACCAAAATTGATTACATTGAATATGATATTTATTTGATAATTTTGAAGTAATAAAATACTATGATGACTGTTATTTCATTGGTGAAATCATGAAATAACCTCATCATTTGGATCATTTATTTTTGAAGTGATCAAAGTTCTTGAGTTGCATCGATATTTATCATCACATTATCCACTATTATTCTTAATTTCAATGTGGGTTTCATTGTTTTATTTTATTCTTATTTTCTATTTGTACCTTAATATTTTATTTGGTATTTTATGATCCAAAATTTTTCTATCAAGTTTATTCCTCTTATTCAAAATAGAGGTTGGGTTATGACTCCTGAAAAAAAGTTAGGTTGGGTATGGGTTGTGCCTCCTATAAAATTAAGTTGGGTTATACCTACATGTGAGTAAAAGGTAGGTCTGTAATTGGGTTGTCACTACCTATCAAAAGTGATCTTCTCAGTAGGTAATAATCTTCTCACTAAGTAGAGAATATTGAATATTAGACGTAAGATATTGGTGATCTGAACTAATATAAAATATTGTGTGTTCTTTGTTTTACTTTCTACTTCATAACCTGTTGCATGTATTGAATGAGAACTATTTACTGTTTAATTTATATTTTAATATTCATTGGTTATTACTCTAATAATATTAACCTGTTTAAATTTTTAAAAAATACTATTCACCCATGGTCCATCATTCCATCACACCTGAACCTAACAATTAGTATCATAGGGTTTGGTTTCTTCTAAGGAGTTGGTTGGTTATTACTATTTTATTATTATTTATATTTTTAAAATAAATGATGCCTTGTCCCAAAATGACCAAAGAACAATTATTATCAAAATAAATTTTACAAGAATCTAAAATATGAGATCATATTACAATCTTTGTCATGTAAGGAAATAAGATCAACAGGGAGGTATTCGGACCAAGTGATGCTCTGATTTACTCCCAAGTTTTCCAGGACATCTACAACCATGTTTTCTTCTCGATAAACATGTGTGATGATATAATTGAGGTCGATAAGTGAATGGGTGCATTCCATCCAACAGGTAGTAATCTTCTAAGCAAGATGTGTCATGCCATTCCAAATTGATTGCATGATCTTCATAAAGTCACTTTCAATCCATATATTATTCCAACCAAATTGATTATTGAAGGCAATATCATGTATTAAGCTCATCATTTCAGCTTCAAGGGAGGTGGTCGTGCCATAGTTACCCATGAAACATCCAAGGATCTGATCATGGTGGTTCTTGACGATAGAACCACATCCCACTATGCCCATATTTACTTTGGAGACACCATCAATATTAATTTTGATCCAACCAGGAAGAAGATATCTCTAGAACACCTCTAAAGTGAAATGAGGTTGGCAGAAATTTCCATTAATCAGCAGACATCACAGGATTCCAAATTCATGGATAGTGTTTTGACAATATCCCTTTTGCATCAAAGCAGCTTCATGTATTGTAATAAGGATCTGTATTCAACTTACATTTTGATTGAGTGAGTAATTTTAATGAATAATAGCATTCTGATCATACCAAATCACATGGTGGAGCTCAGAAACTACAGTTAGGAAAAGGCTTTTGATTTGCTGAGAGCCTTCCATTCCTACACATTTCTTTAGTTCAGTTTTAAAAGAGTCAATAATAAACCATATGCAGTCAAAAATTTCATGAATATAGTTCCAAAGAGCAGAATAAGTAGCACAAGAAAGAAAGATGTGGTAAGAATCATCTCTGTGTTGAAGGAAAATCTCTATGGGAACTCTATTGTGAGAAATTTTCCAGATAAGATTGAATCATGAGGGCTTTATCCAAGTATTTTTTATACTAATTGCATATGGTTATATGATACAAATTGTGGAGTTTATAATCAAGGAATGAACTAAATGAGATGTTTTTACAGTCATGTAGAAAAGAGTTTCTACATCAATTTAAAGGTATATGACAAGCTTGGATGTTTCTATGTAAAGGATGTATATCTTCATCTTTTGCATAATAAGATAATTCATTCCATAACAAAAAGTTATTGTTAATAAATATGAGATGATTAAGTGTATACACATGGTTTATGATTCATCAATTACTATAAAATATTTTTAGAAGAATATATGGATGAAATTTTTTATCCAATAAAAACTGTTTATCTAGATGTTTGTTAAAATATGAGAGAATTTGTTCTCGCCATCCTTTAGTGGCATATTTTAATAAAGTCTTATTTTAAAAGGAAAAATGTTCCAAACACATGAAATACCATATATGTATTGTTGGTTTATTTGTTTAATATTCCTACTATAAGGAAATAAATTTTATTTCCTAACACATAACTATTTTTGTTGTTCTTGTCAAGATATTTTGAAAAATGATATAGTATCTAAGAATCTATTGGGGGTATGTTTAAACTTATAGATGTTCAAAATTAATAAATAAAGGATTAAACTAATATAAGGTTAATGTATTATGCAGTAAATATATTAAACAGTTTAGGATATGTGATGATAAAGAAAAATTTAAAGAGTTTCATTTAGTTATCATGAATACATTAACATCATTATTTATAATTGAATTGTGCCAATAAAATTACAAGGTTAATTTCTCTTGATATCCTAAAAGATTTTTTAGTATGGCAGTAAAGAGAAGTGTAAATTGTTACATTAGTTAACATAAAAAGTGAATGTCACTTTATCCTAAAAGGATTTAGGATATGCTGGTAAAGTAATAATGTAAAAAGATGCATTTTTCAAGAAATAGTTTTATGGAAAGTGTTCCAAGTATGATTATGATCCACATAGAAACATTTCTAAGTAGGATAAAAAATTAACATCATAACATTTGATTTTAGGAAGTTAAGGAGTTTGAATATATTAAAAAAAATTGAGTAGTTATGATTATGATTACTAAATATTACCCTTATTCAAACTATAATATTTCATAGATTCTTCCCATTAAAGAGCTTGTGGGTGAGTTTTATCAGATGGTCACATAGAGATGTGAGAAAAATTACATATGATGTAATTAATTAACAACCCCCATGAAACTGTGGAATACACAAGGCTAATTTGGTAGTATTTCATATATGATATGATATAAAAGTTCTTATGTTGGATTTGTTAAATATTATTAGAATATTTTTAAGGATATAAAATGTATCTTATGAAAGGCAATTAAGACTTTTTCATTTTTCATGTTGGGTGTATAATTTCATAGATGTATTTTTTTGTGAAGTGTAATGATAAAAAACCGCTCAATGTAAAACATTGAGTTATCCCTAACTAATGTTCTTCATGGAGTATTATACGTTAAGATGAAATATTAAGGTTTATATGAGTAGGATTCTTTTATATAGAAGAAGAATATGCTCATAAGGTGCAAAACAAAGAATAGGATTCTTGGTGTGCACTAGATAGCCCACTAAGTATTCCACATGGAATTTCATATAGATTTCTTTGGGATACAAGGATAATATTTGAGTCTTCACTACCTAAGGTTGGAGAGATATCTAGCTTGAGAACATTTATCCATTTACACCCATCTTACACAAGTCTATATATTAACATTGCTAATATGAGGGGTGGTTGAGTATGTTTTCAATCATGTCATCAGTTGGATCTTAACCAAGATGAGTTTTTTCATCTTATATGAAAAGTATGACATTAGGTCCCTATATTTTGGGAGTGTTCAGTCGCACCTAGATATTTTAGATCTATTTTGATAAGGTATATGTAATGTGCTTATCCATAATGGTGAATGACATGTGATATATTTACCAAATAGTTCATTCTATAATCTGAGAATGGAGATTATATGAGTTTTCTATATGGGACTAACATGCTCCATGTCCCATCACTACTATAAAAGAATATTTTAAAGGTGCTATAATAGAACTTTATCAGTGTTAAAAAAGTACCTATAATCAAAGAGTGGTTAAAACCCCGAATCATTTATCAGTGATTTTTTAGCACTGATAAAGGACCCTTTTAACAATGCTAATAAAGGGGGTAAAATTATGCTTTTCCAAACATATATAAGCCCGACCACCCCCCCCCCCCTATCAGAGCTTCCATGAAGCCTTTAACTATGCTCCCACCACCTTTATCAGTGCTTTTCACCCCACCACGTCTTTTATCAGTGCTTTTCGAATTTCCAACATCATGAACGTCCACCTGGATTCGAACCCTGCACCTATCCGTTGAATATGGAATGAATTTACCAATACACCATGTTATTTTGTTGTATATTTAATGATATTTTTTCATTTAAATATATATTTACATATATATATATATATATATTTACATATATTTTTACATATATTTTTTTATTCATATATTTATATAATTATTTTTAAATACATTTATACAATATATATGTGTGTGATATATATACTTATATTTATTTAAATATATTATATATTATATTCATTTATATATACTAGAATATAATATAAATATATATCTATTTATTAATACACATATATATATATAAAAACATTATAAATATAATTTTATAATGTAAAAAATGGTTAGATATTGTTTTAGATACATTTTTGGAATATTTACTTATTTACATATATTATAATATATATTTTACATAAATATGTTGATATATGTATTTATATGAGTGATTTAATGTAATTAAATATAATAAAACATGCATATATTTAATTATAAATAAAATTAAATTGTGAAAAACTATAAAATTTCAAAACCATAATATAAATATGAATTTAATACCTAATAATAAATTCAATATTCACCAAAAAAAAGGCAATAATACCCCCTTAAACTATAAGGGTTGGTGTCCTGAGAACCAACAGTTTAGTACTTTGATTGCATGAATGTTCACTTATTATATATTGTACATTGTTCTGCATGACTATAATATAATAATGTCCTGGAATATTTGTTGCATTGATAAGGTCATGGAAGATCCCCGCTATAATGAGAAAATAGAAATGGTATAACAATATTCTTAAATAAAGTTCTATAGTTTGATGATATACTATGATAAGACACATAGTATACAGACCGTCATTTGCGAGTACTCATAAGAAGACGAGACTCTCTCTCATGGAGTTCCCACTTGGTAATCTCCAAGATGGGAGATTATGATAACAGACCCGCCAGTAGCAATTCCGCATGTCTTGGTGTCATAGGACATTTCTATCTATGACCGTATGTAATGGTTCTTAGACTGAAAGATTATCATTAACTCATGTCATGACTCGCGCACTTAGATTTACTAACAAAAACCGTCATGCAGACAGTTGGTGGGAAGTAGGGTACGTTGGGTGCGTCACGAGTGACATGTTGTTAATGGATAAGTCGAGGAAGGATTTGTCCCTTCCATTTATGGAAGTTGGTATCTCGGCCCTTTGATTGAAATAGAACTGTCGCATTAAATTCCATGGCCATGGTGTAAACCATGAGTTTATTTCAGGTAGTCAAAGAACGAAGAATCAAGCATATAGGTTTATGACACTTCCATGAAACCTGTTTAATGAGATATTGAGACAAAGGGATTAAATTACATAGTAAGCGTTCGTATGAGGTGATACGTCAATGCGGCCTCAACTTCTTTCTCTTGGGTGCCTTGACCCATTTCTAGATAGTAATCTTGGACTTTAGGTAAGCCCGCCTAATGCCAAAGAGAAAGAGGCCTAGAGAGTCACACACTAAGTGTATTCAAGTATCTCGAGTAGAATAAAGATTATTCCCATACGTGGTTTAATAATTATTCAAGTAAGCCTAAATCATTTTAATGATGGAGGAAGAAGGAAATGAAAAACAAGATATACATGTCGTGTATTAAATATTACATGCCACGTAGTTTTTCATGGAAAAAAAGTACACGGAGTGTATTAATAATTACACGTCGTGTAGTTTTCTTTATGGAAAATAAATGAATAAATGAAAACAAGATATATATGTCATGTACGTTTAATGTACACGTCCTGTAGTTTTCAATGAAAAACAAGTACATGCCAAGTATTTATTAATACACGCCGTGTAGTTTTTCTAGTCGGGATTTTGAGGATATAATATTGTTTTAAATGATATTTATTATAATCAGCGTGGGTGCATGTCAAGGAATTAATTATTCGACATGGGGATTTTAAATAAGAGTCAATGAAATAAATAAAACGTGTAACGTGTTTATTTATTGTCATAACTCTACAACCTCAAACCTGATTATAAATATCCTCACAACCCCAACTCTTTTCCTGCAGACAAGAGAATCATTGTGCACAACAACTCTGGAGAATGCTTTCAAGGCCGAAAGAACCTCTTCCTCCAAGAATGCTCTCAAGACCGAGAGAGATCCTCTTCCATTGGATCAAGACGATCTAAGGCGGACAAAGCAAGCAAAGGTTTCTCCACACTAGCACCTGGATACTCCTTTGGAAATGTCCCGAGATACGAGGTACACATGTAGATCACTGCTAGAGGAAGTCTACACTTGGATTCTATGAAGCAACGACGAATCACATCAGAATGTGATCAAGAACATCAACGAAGAAATAACACCCAAAAGTTATTTCTTTTAAATTGATAAAATTAATTATAATCAACCTATAATGATCCTACTTTGTGGTTCCGGGACTTTCCTTTTCTTTATCTATTTCTATGATTCGATCCATGGAGACTGGCGTTTATCGTTGTATTGATCCCGGATTGATCATTGTTAATGACAAAAATCCAAGTGGGCACATCCACCCACATGCTTCCACTACGCCTGGAACCTTCAGATGGTATCAGAGGGAGGTTACAACATTGATTATAGTTATTTAATTTTCGTTGATAATTTACGCATTTATATTTGATTCAATTCGAAATAAATCATTCTATAAATCTGAATAAACGAGATATGTTCTTCCTCCTTCATTTCTAGATTCATATCACAGAAATGGCCTTTTAATTTTAATTTTGATTAAAATAAAAATGAGGATCTCATCCGAAGGAGCCTCTCTTTCTGTCTGTACAACATGGTAATACACAACATGTAATGAAAACTACACACCGTGTAATTAGGTTCAATGAACCGGTACTGGTCCGCCAAACCACGCCATGTGAATTGAATACACCTAAATATTTAACACCCCGTGTTGACTATAATTAAACGGCACGTGGGAACCAAAATACACGACGTTTATGTTGGAGCAACACGACGTGTAGTCCGATCCGGCCCAAGTGAAACTGTGTACAAAGGAGAATTTGTGTACCACGTACACAGGATTTTCAGGTCGGTTATCGCATAACAAGGAAGTACAGGTCGTGTATGATTTATCTACACACCGTGTACTCCAAAATTTCCAAAGTACAGAGAACACGCCAAAGCCCCTGGAATGTACTTTGGATAAAAGTTGAAAAGAAATACATGCCGTGTAAATATAAACTACACGCCGTGTACTTTCCAAAAATTTCACCAGGTTTCCTCCAAAAGTAAAAAGACATGTATAAGGAATATGGATGAGAAGAATCTCAAGGAAATTTATAAAGTAATTTAAGATAAAGAATTGATTAATTATAAGATCATAATTAATTGAATTCGAACGCAACTTATCTTAAATGAAATAACAATTAAAAGAATTTGAATTCTAAATATGCGTAAATGTCGTTGCATGCTATGGATGATCATGAGCTAGACCAAAGACCCTTTGTATGTGTGTATGGTTTCATTTAAATTTATTTGTTGGCCTGCGAGCCTTCTGCCAATAAAATGTTGTGTCTGTGTGCCCATGGTTTCTTTAATGTAAACCCATGTAATGGAGGATCTCCCAAGACAGAGGAGACGGTTCAAAACCCGAAGCTGAGGCGAAACCAACCCAAGAAGATACAAAGATGGACAGGTGGGAGCTTCAAAACACGAACCATCAGTTCAAGGTGTTTTCCCCTAGGTCTGGGTTAGCTTATCAAACCTCTAGATAAGTTAACCAATAGAAGCTCATGATCATAACATCTTATTTTATTTCTGTCTGATTTCATGGTTTATTTATTATTTAAGTGTTGTCACGATCACATAATTAATGAAATAATCAAGCATGTAAAGATGGAATAAAATAAAAACCGGACTATGCGTAAACATTATCGGAACATGGTTAATCACTTAATCAAGCATCACTTAATATTAACAAGCATGTGATAATGAGAAACTATGCATAAATATTAAAATCACTCAATACCATATTAAGTCAGACCTAGCCTTCTGTTACTTGATTAAGGGAAAGACTCAATAAAACTATGTGTTTGACCAACCCTTGTTGGGACACTTACTTTTATAAAGGAATCCCTTATAAAAGGTTTCGATTAGACTTAACCATATTACATCAATAGGATTAGCCCTTGCTAGACTTGGTGTAATATTGGAGGCAAGAGTTGAGAAAATCCAAGTCAGGATTTCAGGATTGGGGAGTCCACTCAACAGATCAAGGAACTGTAAGCTCACATTTGGAAAATTCATGCCTACCTAAATACCTTCAAATATCTTGACCAACCCTTTTTGGGGTTATGTGAAGGGGAATATGGATCCTTTCCACTAGAATGTCAAAGAAACTGGATATTCTGAGTTCAATGGTGAGGGCCATTGGGACTTGATAAAATAGTGGGAGACTTAAAAAATGTATTATTTCTTATAAAATGTAATCAAGAAAGTACTGATAAATCGCCTCTTTTAATTTGTAGAATCGAAATGACAAATTCATCAACCACATTTTCCCTATGATCAATTCTGGATAAAGACAATATCCTCACTGGTAGTAACTTTCAGAAATGGTTTAGGCACCTTCGGGTTATCCTACACCATGAACAAAAGTTTTATGTGATGGAGTCCTCACTTCCTAATCCGCCTTCCCAAGGGGTGAGTGATGAATATTTCCTGGTCTATGATCAACATTTGAGCGATGAACTCAATGTTCAATGTTTGATGTTATCATCAATGTCTAGTGAGCTCATGAAGTCTCATGAAGACATGGATGCCTACAGCATGCTCAATCACCTCCATGGTCGATAACAGGAGAGAGCAAGACAATAAAGGTTTAAGATCTCCAAGGATCTATTCCAGAGCAAGCTTAGAGAGGGTGCCCTAGCTGGGCCTCATGTAGTCAAGCTCATTGGCTACATTGAGCGCTTGGAGGTTCTAGGGTTTAAACTCCCCTAAGAACTGGGTACCGATCTCATTCTTGCATCACTCCCCCGGAGCTTCTCAAACTTTGTTGTGAACTTCAATATGAACAACATTGAGAATTCTCTGTCTGATATTCTTATCCTTATTTTCCAAGTGGACAATGACATGAAGCGTGAAAAGCCTTCTGTCCTCATGGTGAATAAAAGGAAAGGTAAGGCAAAGATCTTTAATCCCAAAGCATCTTCAAGGCCTTCCAAGAAAAGGAAGATCTAAGGGGAGGCAAGGGAACAGGATGTTGTTTGTTTCGCATGTGGAAAGAAGGGCCACTGGAAGAAAAACTGCACCCAGCCATAGAAGTAAGGGGAAGCTTCAGGTGCATTTTTTATCGAATGCAATTTATCTATTTATACTAATTGGGTATTAGATACTACTTGTGGTTCTCACATCTGTATCTAAATATAGGAAACAAGTAGATTCATAAAGATTGACCGAGGTGAGGTAGATCTACGAGCATCCAACGGAGCCAGACTCACTGTTGTAGCTGTCGGAGACTACCATCTCACATTGCCTACTGGGATGGTCTTGGTTTTTAAAGGATGTTATTATGTACCCTCTATAACCAAAAACATTATTTCAGTATCCATGTTAGATATTGATGGATTAATCTTCATGTTTGGAAGTGGATGTTGATACTTTTATAAAGATATCATTTGTTTTGGTAGGGCATATTTATATAAAGGACTTTATGTGTTAGACTACACAAACCAAGTAATGGAAATCGATGACAAAGTTAATTCACATGACTCATACCACACCCAACTTTGGCATCACCGGCTAGGTCATGTCAATGAGAAACGTTTGACAAAATTACATCAAGATGGGTATTTAGATTCTTTCGAACTAAAACCACTTGGTGTATGTCATGCATGTCTACAAGGAAAAATGACAAAAGCCCCATTTAGTGGGAAAGGTGAAAGAGCTAAAGATCTTCTATAATTAGTTCACACATATGTGTTTGGACCATTTCTAGTTGAAGCAAGGGGTGGGTTCTCGTACTTCATAACTTTTACTGATGATTTTAGTAGATATGGGTATATTTACTTAATGAGGTATAAGTCAGATTATTTTGATCGGTTTAAAGAATACAAGAATGAAGTTGAGAACCATCTTGGTAAGAAGATTAAGAAACTCTGCTCATACATAGGATTAGAATATCTTAATCAATACTTCATTGATTTCTTACGGGAGTTTGGGATTCTATCTCAACTCACTCCTCCTTATACACCTCAGTGGAATGGTGTAAGTGAAAGGAGGAACCGCACCCTATTGGACATGGTGAGATCAATGATGAGTCATGTGAGTCTTCCATTATCCTTTTGAGGATATGCATTACAAAAAGCAGCACACATACTAAACCAAGTACCAACTAAATCGATAAATGGTATTCCATATGAGTTATGGAGTGGACGAAAAGCTATGTTATCAAATTTACATGTGTGGGGTAGCGAAGCATTTGTTAAGGCCTCTTCAGGTAACAAACTTTCACCTCGAGGAACAAAGTGTATCTTTATAGGATATTCCAAGGAAACAAGGGTATATTACCTATACAACCCCTCATACAAAAAGGTTACAGTGGTAAGACACGTCATATTCCTTGAGAGGGAGCACATCTCCAAAAGAGATAGTGGGATCGAGATAGACTTCGATGAAGTCTAGGCTCAAGATACACAGGAGTTGGTACAAGAACAGATTTCACAAAGCCCTGTGGAAGAACAATCTATTCTAGAGACACAAGAACTATGTAGGAGCACGAGAGAGGTGAGAGAACCAAAACGATATGGTTTTCTTGTCATCGAGGATGGTGACTCATTATTGGTTGACAATGATGATCCTATTACCTACAAGGAAGCAGTTGAAGGCACAGATGTTGCCAAGTGGAAAGAAGACATGAATTCTGAAATGGATTCCATGTACAAAAACAAAGTCTGGATTTTGGTAGATCCTCCAGTTTATGTAAAGCCTATTGGTAATAAATGGGTATTCAAGAAGAAACTAGACATGGAGGGGCAAGTCAGCACCTATAAGGCACGACTGGTTGCAAAAGCTTTTAGACAACATCAAGTAATTGACTATAATGAAACCTTTTCACTGGTTGCTATGCTGAAATCCATCAGAATCCTATTGGCCATTTACACTTACCATGACTTTGAAATTTGGAAAATGGATGTCAAAACATCTTTCCTTAACAGGAACCTCCAGGAAGATGTCTACATGACACAACCTTAAGGGTTTGTGACTCCAAAGTATGCCAACAAGGTATGAAAGTTACAGAAATACATTTATGGATTAAAGTAAGCATCAAGGTCATGGAACATTCATTTTGATGAAGTTATAATGTAATTTGGATTTGTTAAGAACGAATGTGAACCTTGTGTCTATAAGAGGTTTAGTGGAAGTGAAGTCATTTTCTTAATAGTATATGTTGATGACATATTACTAATTAGAAACGAAGTACTTGTCTTATAGTTAGTTAAGGCATGGTTGTATAAATTCTTTTCCATGAAATACTTGGGCGATGTAGCATATATTCTTGGGATCAATATCCATCGTGATAGATCCAAGAGAATGTTGGGCCAGAGTCAAAGTACATACATTGACAAGATACTGAAGAGATTCAGTATGGAACAGTCCAAGAGGGGATTGTTTCCAGTGTCACATGGCATTCATATTTCCAAGAAAATATGTCCTCAGACACATGAGGAAATAAAGAGAATGGCAAGGATACCTTACGCATATGCGATTGGGTCAGTCATGTATGATATGCTATGTATGAGGCTAGATGTTTCTTACGCATTAAGTGCGGTAGGAAGATATCAAGATAATCCAGGAGACCGCTATTGGATGGAAGTCAAGACTATACTTAAGTATCTGAGGCATGATAAGGATATGTTCCTAGTTTATGGAGGAGATGAGGAACTAGTCATCAGAGGACATGTAGATGTTAGTTTCCAGATTGATCAAGATGACATGAAGTCGCAGACTGGATACATCTTCAGTTTGAATGGAGGTGCAGTGAGCTGGAAGAGCTCAAAGCAAAGTGTGGTGGCAGATTCTACAGCAGAGTCTGAGTATACCACAGCTTCTAAGGCAGCTAAAGAAGCATTATGGATGCGAAGCTTCATCCAAGATATGGATGTATTACCGATAATTAAAGATCATATCACACTCTATTGTGATAATACTGCAGCGGTGGCACTTGCAAAAGAGCCAAGGTCACATCAGCGGACAAAGCACATACTTCAGAAGTATCATCTCTTGGGGGATTTTTCTTAGAGAGGTGAAGTTGAAGTGAGCAGTATCTCCATGGAAGACAACGTGGTGGACCCCTTGACTAAAGCCTTGACTCAGCAGAAACATGATCATCATGTGAGGTCTAGAGGACTAAAAGTCGTAGTCAGTTGGCTCTAGTCCAAGTGGGAGTTTGTAAGGGTTGGTGTCCTGAGAACTAACTATTTAGTACTTTGATTACATGAATGTTCAATTATTATATATCATTCATTGTTCTGCATGACTATAATATAATAATGTCCAAGAATATTTTTTGCATTGATAAGGTCATGGAAGATCCCCGCTATGATGAGAACCTTGAAATGCTATAACAATATTCTTAAATAAAGTTCTACAGTTTGATGACATACTATGATAGGACACATAGTATATAGACAGTCATGTGCAAGTACTCGTAAGAAGACAAGACTCTCTCTCATGGAGTTCACACTTAGTAATCTCCAAGATGGGAGATTATGAGAACATAACTGCCAGTAGCAATTTTTCATGTCTTGGTGTCATTAAACATTGCTATCTATGAGTGTGTGTAATGGTCCTTAGACTGAAAGATTATCATTAACCCATGTCATGACTCGCGCACTTAGATTTACTGAAGAAAACTGTCACACAGACAGTTGGCGGGAAGTAGGGTACGTTAGGTGCGTCACGAGTGACATGTTGTTAATGGATAAGTTGAGGAAGGATTTTTCCATTCCATTTATGGAAGTTGATATCTCGGCCCTTTAATTGAAATAGAACTGTCGCATTAAATTCTATGTCCATGGTGTAAACGACGAGTTTATTTCAAGTAGTCAAAGAACGACGAATCAAGCATATAGGTTTATGACACTACCATGAAACCTGCTTGATGAGATATCGAGACAAAGAGATTAAATTACACAGTAATCATTCATATGAGGTGATAAATCAATGCGGAATCAACTTCTTTCACTTGGGTGCCTCGACCCATTGCTAGATAGTAATCTTGGACTTTAGGCAAGCCCGCCTAATGCCAACAAGAAAGAGGCCCAGAGGGTCACACACTAAGTGTATTCAAGTATCTCAATTAGAATAAAGATTATTCCCTTATGTGGTTTAATAATTATTCAAGGAAGTCTAAATCGTTTTAATAATGGAGGAAGAAGGAAATGAAAAACAAGATATACACACCGTGTATTAAAGATTACACGCCGTGTAGTTTTTCATGGAAAACAAGTACACGATGTGTATTAATAATTACATGTCATGTAGTTTTCTTTATGGAAAGGAAATTAATAAATGAAAACAAGATATACACACCGTGTACATTGAATGTACACTCCGTGTAGTTTTCAATGAAAAACAAGTACACGCCATGTATTTATTAATACACGCCATGTATTTTTTCCAGTAGGGATTTTGAGGATATAATATTGTTTTAAATGATATTTATTATAATCAGCGTGGGTGCATGTCAAGGAATTAATTATTCGACATGGGGGTTTTAAATAAGAGTCAATGAAATAAATAAATTGTGTAATGCGTTTATTTATTTTCATAACTCTACAACCTCAAACCTGATTATAAATATCCTCACAACCCCAACTCTTTTCCTACAGAAAAGAGAATCGTTGTGCACAACAACTCTAGAGAATTCTTTCAAGGCTGAAAGAACCTCTTCCTCCAAGAATTCTCTCAAGACCGAGAGAGATCCTCTTCCATCGGATCAAGACGATCTAAGGCAGACAACGTAATCAAAGGTTTCTCCATGCTAGCACCTAGATACACCCATTTGGCGACGTCCCGAGATACGAGGTATACGTGTGGATCACTGCTAGAGGAATTATACACTTGGATTTTGCGATGTAATGATGAATCACATCAGAACGTGATCAAGAACATCAATGAAGAAAGAACACCCAAAAGGTATTTCTTTTAAATTTATTAAATTAATTATAATCAACCTGTAACGATCCTACTTTGTGGTTCCAGGAATTTCCTTTTCTTTTTCTTTTTCTATGATTCGATCCGTGGATACTGGCGTTTATCGTCGTATTGATCCTGTATTGATCATTGTTAATGACAAAAATCCAAGTGGGCACATCCTCCCATGCGCTTCCGCTACACCCAGAACCTTCATAAACGACGATGAAAAACTATCAAATGTTAAAAAATTGGGGTACCCTAACTAAAACCTCAATTTTAGAGGGCTTCAGAGCCTTTTTTGGCCTCAAAAAAATAGTGACCATAGTCCCCCTGGTCAACACGATGATCTTGTTGCAAGCTTCAATTTGATATGTGGTATAGATCAAATGAACAACCAGATAAAAAGTTATGGTCATTTGAAGTTCGCGTTCCATTTTCAACTTATTTTAGATCTTTTATTAATTTTTTGATTTTTCTTATCTTCAAATTGATATTAAATGACTATTACTGAGTAATAATAAGTTAATTATTAATTAAAAATATTTTTTTAAATTATTTTATAGTGTATTTTTACTAAATATCTTATATATTATGTGTAAATTCATAATTACCTTATCTAAAACATATTTTAAAAAATATATATTATATTTATATATTAATATATTATTTTTAATGAAATGTAATTTTTTTTTGAAGTATACCATTATGAGAGATACTAACAAACAGTAATAAAGTGGGATCGTTATCGGTGCTTCTAAAAAAGAGCTAATAACCCCCCCCCCCCCCCCGCCTCATATCAGGGCTTTTTTATCACTATTAATGACCCAATTTAACAATTCTTTTTTTAGCGCTCGTAAAGGGGGTTTTTAGCATAATTTTTAGCTAGAATTTTTTAAGACCTATCACTGGATAAACCTAGTTTTTTTGTAGTGCATGATCACTCTATTTCTTGGACAAAGAGAAAATATTACCATGAATGATTGCATATGATGTTTATTAATGGACATGGGTATTGAGATATATGTGTTTGATAGAGATCATGTCATATACCTTTATTTATTAAGTGGCATTGATACTTCACTAGAGTCCACTCATTTATTATATTTATGAATTCATATATTCATATTTTTTATCAATTCTATAAAGGCTTATGGGGTCACACTATATGGTTGACTGAATAGGGATTTATCTTAAGTTTGAGAGATTCTCTAAAATTATTTTATATTTAATCCAAAAGTGTTTCGTATGGGTATTTACAAGGTATTTCATATGATGTTATACAAGATGAAGTTAATGATAGCTTTCCAAAAGTGTGTTGGAAGATATTAGAAAGGAGTTTTGGATGTGATTTTACAAGAGATTAGATATGATACAATATAAGGTGAAATGACATGATGTCTATGAGGATTTAGTGAAAGTGGGATATTGAAGAAAATATGTCCTAAATCCATATATATATGAGTTATATTTTTTACATGAAAATTATGATTTTCATTCATTATAAGGGTATATTAATTCATTCAAGATACATCCTTGGAAGCTGAATGATAAATAATTATCATTCGAGTGAGTCTTCCACTTATGTTATCATTTATTATACCATTTAATTATATAAAACATTTGGAAGTAAATTCATTCATGAAATAGAATCATTAAGTTGGTCATAGAATTTATTCATGTGTTATAATGCATGGAAAAATACAACACCAAAGGAGTGTCCTCAGATGATTATATATATATCACTGTTATGTGATGGAAGTGTGTGGGGTTGGATGTTACTTAAAAAAACATTCCCAAAACTAGATTCTCACTTTTTTACTATTTAGATTAGAGTCTCTAGAAATCCATGTAGGAATGATGGATCACATCCATATAATGGATGATTCAAAAACAATTATGGATACTCATGGAGAGAGGATGTATTTTTTATGCTCTTGTTGTGATATTTAAAATTCATACCAGATGAATATAAAAGGTTTTAGATTCACTTTGATGTACGGTATATTTTATAGAAGTTTCTTCATTTTTGTTTATTATTTTATAATTTATCTTCCATGATAAATCCTCAAAAAGGGTTTGAATCACTTCCACTTTATCTGATAATCATTATTAGACTCTAACAAAACACTTGAATGTCAATGAATCATGTCGCCACCAAGATAAAAACATCTTAATGGTTACAAGAGTCTACAAGAAGGGATTTTAAACTAATATCTCTATCCATCGACCCACAAACAACTCTCCTTAAAAAAATCAAACCATAACCTCACTTTCCCACACTAAAAATCCTCTTGGACACCTCCCTTAAACTGCGTAGACCATGGCCATATACTTCCCTAGTCACTCACACACCCTTACTCATGCCCTCCAATCACATAGTATAAGAACTCATATAAGAATAAAAATTATCTACATAACACTAACCTAGACTCAATAGAAACTTATAATCTAATATCATTAGATGATTCATTTATAATCAGGGGAAACAAAAAAATCAAGCATAAAAAGGAATTAAGTATATCTAGTGGAAAATGAAGAAATGATTAGATAAATAGAGAACACACAAGGGGATTGATATCCTTATCCATGGTGATACTTAGGGATCAACCACTTGATAATATATCTAAGAATGAAGGATAACTAATCTTGAGGATGAAGGAATTTAGAGAGAGAAGTGGGAGGGTTGAGCAAATCTGATTTGGGGGAATGAGGAAATATTTCATTTAACATAATTTTATAACATTTTAATTTAATTAGTTAAAATTAAAAAAACTACCCAGGTACCAACTGGGTACTTGGTACCTCATTAGTTACTCAATCAAGGGCCCCCAGTTGTTTAGTGTCCCTTTCTAAAACCACCCCTCACCACCTGGGGCCATAAAGTACTCGGTATCAATCCATTGGGTACCCAGTTCCATATTTTTTCATGTACAAAAGTCCTACACTAAAACCAAGCCCATGAATGCCTCCACTAACACCACAAACACCTTATATAGGTCTGAATACACATGGTTAGGATAAAATTAAACCCAAAAATTCCTTACTTAAACACCTAATCCATTACAACCTCCTCATCATAAAATAGCTTTTTCATGGGATTTCTTCACCCATGACACATAATAAACATGGAAATAACATGAACAACCTGGTCATCTCACCCTCAAAGCAACGAGATAGTATCAAATGTATCCGCCAATTCCCAATCACCACAATTAGTAGACTTGGAAAGACTGATTCTATATGTGGATACTCTACACCATAGGAATCTCATAACTAGTTACACTATGAAAAAAAGTAATAGATAAGATGATGATATCATAATCGAACATCACCCCATAATCTGCACATACCGGTCACTATAAACGACATCACTATGCATCATAATCTATTCCCAAACCTAAACCATCACTTGGTAGGTTCTTCCAACATAGTGTACATCGTGCACTATTACACATCAAACAAAACCAAAACTAATACAATCATGGAATACCTATGATTTAAAATAGCTCTCCAACATTCTAGTAAAATATAATCACAACCATATGAAACTAATCCAAACCCCAAACTCCATATTCATGTTATCCCTACGTGGCTACATTATGTGTTGTCCCATGTCCTTGTTGTTGAATGTCGAACTCTCTACGTGAAATGAATTTTTGGATGAAATCTATACACAAACATGCAACAATAATCTTGAACATATGTCAGATACATAATTATCTCAAGATATGCATCCATCAGCTGATTTTGAGAACATATGTAAGACTATATCCATTTGTCCCATCTGTTCACAAGCTCGGCACTCCTTAGGTGGTTGATCATAATGAACTAAAATTTGTCTTGGAAATATGTACTGATAATATCTAGAATAAGAACCACTATAAGGAGGTAAATATTTTCCTTTAATTTTACTACTCTATTGGGACCCCTTTTACCCAAACTTCCTATAACATGTAGCTCTACTACTCTCCGTACCTTATGCTTTTGTCTGGTTAGAGACACTACCATTAGTGAAATTCAATTTTTCTATCAATTCTTAGTTCATTATCTCATAAAATGTTTTTAACATGAACGTGTTCACCATAACTCTAATAACATGTTTAATTACATACTTGTAACACTTTAAGATTTTATATGTATTTCATTCAAAATAAAACATGAAGCATTTGATATCTTGCTTTACATGAAACCACGAGTCTAAATGAATCGTGATATAGTATATCTTTATAACCTAGTAATTGAATTAGAGGTATTGAATATAATATAAAAAATTATAATATATATTGAAAAAAAATTAGAAGATAAAAATGTATTGATAAGCACTCAATTTTAATAAAATCATTTAATGAAAAAAAAGACCTTTTTTTAATAAATATATGTTTCTACACATTATGTATTTTTATCTAAACAAAGTATAGTTATCACTACTAAAAAATTATTTCAATAAAATATATTAATAATTTATATTAAAATAATAAAAATAATCCATATGTTAGTTATCTAAAGTATATAAATTAAGATGAAATCATTTAAAGGTAAGAAAGAGACATTTTTCATAAAACAATTTATATGCGTCCAAAGTATTTTATCTTAAAGAATTAAATAAATAATTATTGATAAATAAATTTAATGAAATTTATAGAATAAATATTCAATATAATATTTCAATATTATTATTATAGTTTTTTTCTAGGCATGGAATGAAATTAAATTCAGTTTTATGCTTAAAAATGTATTTTTATAAAAATGGGTTTTATTGTGTTTTGCACGCTTATTTAAAATTTCATTTTTGTCACATAAAAAAAATTGATAAAATTTATTGAATATTTTTAATTATAATTTAATAATTTTTTAAAGGTTTTACTTTTATTTTAGATCATAATGAATAGTAAAATTATTAAAAAATTGTTATCACAATTAGGGTTAAAATGGGTCTGTTGGGGGTTAAACTAAGAGATAAGGGTAAAAATGACACTTAAACATGTATAAATATTATAAATTGAAGATATTTATACCTTATAATATCTTAAATTTTATGTCCTTTCTATTTGGATCCACTTTTATAAGAAAGTGACTTTTTATTATTTAAATATTGTAAGTAATTCCATGTTTATATCTCCCCTCACTTATAAAAGGGTACCTCTTGTCCTATCTTAATCATAACTTTTGAGCATCATAGATCAGCCCAAACCTACCCAAAAACCTTCCTAGATTCATTCCCTTAATCCTAAATCCCCTATTCTTCTCTTAATACTAATATTTCAAGGATTAAGTTGTAATCTAAAGGAGGTCTCTCTGAGAAGCAGTGTAAATCCTAATCGAGACCTTTCAATTTTATTTCATTTTCCATCTCCTATAAAAAAATTACCAATAATCACATGATGAATCAAGTATCATAAATATAAAAATATGTTATTATGATTATGGTACAACCATTTTCCACCTCATTTCAATTAGATGGGAAATGAAAGTATTGCTTGTGTGTATGTGTGGACTACCACCTCTACGTAACAATAAGATTCATTTCCATCATCACCTCAAATTAATGGATATAATGAAATATTTAATAAATATATATTATATTTATGATATAATTATGATTATTGAATGAAAAAAATATTATATATCTTTATTTTCTTATTTTATTTAAAAAATGAAAACATTGTTCATGCGTACATACGGACTACCATCTCCAAGAATGGTGTAATTAATTTTTTTATCACTACATTTTATGGAAAACTATAAATATGAGTATAATAAATATATATAATATTTATATCATGATTAACATTATAGAGTTGATGGAACCATAATTAATGTACATGGACTATAATTATCGAGCCAAAAGTTACATGAAAAATGAAATATTTAACACCCAAAAATAATGATTTTAATAAATAATTATTAATAAATTAGTGTTAAAATGTTATATATGGATCATATATTATATTATAAGTATGTATATGGTTTCTTTATAGAATTATAAAATATATATATTTATTATACATAAGGTTAGACTGATTACTAATCAATTCCCACTTAAGGTAATGGTTTTACATTATAATCTCATTTTTATCAGGATTGTTTATGCTTGAATTTATGATATTGAAATTATATAATATATATATCAAAAATAATATGAATTTTATTCTCATATGGTAATTTATTATATTTATTCCTTTCATTTTTTTCTCTTTTTATACTCAAAATTCTTATTCAGTTGATATTTTTTCCTTTCATGTCTACATTTTATTTAAAATGTTTTCAAGAATTTTTTTACTATTTTACAATGATTGATTAAATTCAATTTTACACATGTGTGACTTTCTATAAAAAAAATAGAAGGAATATTTTTTCATTCTTCAAAAGAGTTACGTTTTACCAAAGGTGTGAATAAAATGTTTATTTTAACATATACAGCCTGAATGGATTTTACCTATATAAATAATAATCATGTATTTGAATCTTCCTTTACAAGTTTCCATGGTTATTTTCAAACAAAAAATTTTTCCTAATATTTTGTAAATTTTTAGATTTTAAAGAAGTGATTTTAAAAAGAAAAAGGTATTTTTATTAAGAGATGTTCCAGTGATCTTTTAAAGGTATCTTCATCTATAAAAGCATAATTTGATGTTTATTATAGTTTACTGGGTATTTGATTCAATGTAACCATATTTATTCTTTCTAAATATAATTATTATTAATGATGATGAAATATTGATGAAAAAAATTCTTTTCCATGGGTTAAGATTTGACGAAATTTTATGTGTTTTCATGATCTTGTGGTATAAATATTAGTGTATTATTATTATGTAATGGTTGGATCCATTATATAACTCAAATAAATTGAGTAGTGATTAATGTTTATGAGAAAAAAAGGGTTCATTAGTGGTTAGACCAAGCCCAGCAAGGGTACACGGTAGTTTTTTCCAAGCCCAATGTAATTACATGGGTGGTTATATCAAACCTAAAATGTAATGAATTTCTTAGTTTCTAGCCTTTACATAAGATTTATATGATTATGATTATGCCAAAATTTATGAAACTATTTTATGAAATGTTATTATTAAAATGTTATGCACTTATATCTCTTGTTCTTTGATTCCTTTAAGATTTATGTCTTATGAACTACCAAGATTTATACCATGACTCGTGATTATGACCTATGAATTGTTGGGTAAGATTTTCAAATGTTAAGATCATGTTATCATACCCTTATTCTCATGTTATTCATAAAAATAATAAATGATTTATATCTCCCTTGTTTTCCCTTAATGAGAATCTAATATCACCATTTATAATGTTTCTTTTTCCCTAGGAATTGAAGAAAGTTCTTAAGTATGATATGTCTCATAAGGGTGATAGTTATGAAGAAAGTTTTGAGATAAGTTGTAAACATTTTATATTTTGGTTATATATATATCCAAGTTTCCAAAGACATTAAACCTTTACAATTATGGTGTGGATCATAATGATATATAAATAATATTAATATAATAAGATGTAATACTTATTTATGTAATGTTTGGGTCATCTTAGTTGGTATCAAAGAATATTTTAGTTATTAATGGAAACTGGGATGAGAAGCGTTTAGTGAGAAACCATACTATATTCTTAAGTATTTTATAAAATCCTAAGTTATGGAAGATAATGGAGTGTGGTTTTCCTAGAAAATAGATCCTTGTATAGATACTAGAAAGTTGATTTAGTTGTGGCACATATGTACCTAAGGGTAATAAAATTTAATGGTGTTAATTAGTTATTAACCCAATTGTCATCAATGAATGATGAGTGGGTATAAAAATAAACACCTGGCTACAAACTCCTAGGGGATAATCTTGCATTAATTCACATTTTATTTATAAACTATTATAAATTATTTTAATAGATAATGACTATGGAGGTCCTAGGTTAATCATAAGATGTCAAAGATTGAAAGGAATGTGTCAAGATTTAGATATCATATGAATTATTTTCATGACTATATTATTAATAATTGTGGTTTTTGTTTCCCATACTTTTTTTTGGTTTTAGTCAATGTTTGGAACCAGAAGGAATTGTTATAAGATTGAATGTTACAGATAATGCAAAGATTTTTCTCCTGATAAACTGGATGTTATGAGATCCAACATGAAAAATATTTTTACTATGCTTATGAAATTTTTAAAATACATGAATTATGATAATATTATAAATTAGAAAAGGAGGAAACACCATTCTTTTGAGTCCTTCATGTGACAACATCCACCTTATTTTAGTGTATCTTCTTAAGAAACTATTTTTTAGAAATAGATTAATACCACTGCAAATATTTCTTTTCATTATCCAGGGCTCATAGCATGAAAAAATTATTTTAGTTGTTTATTATTTGGAAGGTAAAGTATATAAATGGTGTACTCTTATCAATAACATGAGTCAATATGAATAAATTGACTCTATGAAGTGGGATGAGTTTATAAGGTTATTTTTCAATAAGTAATTTCCTCATATTCATCATATGAAAATATAGAAGGAGTTATTTTAGCTAAATTATTAGGATGAAGAATATATTAGTACCTATGAGGAAGATTTCACAATACTTATGAGGTATTATTATAACATTATCATCCTACCTGAAAGTAATATTGATCGATTCTTTGGTGTCTTAAAACCAAGTATCTGAAGGGTGTTAACCATAATAGACTTTCATAGCTATAAAGAAATCATTTGATGTGATCTCAAGGTATAATTAGATAAAATATCCATCCATCAATATCATGGTTTTGATGATAAAATAAATATGGAATTCACTGCAAATTTTAATAATAAAAATCATGGATGTTATAAGATGAGTCTTCCTTTATGCCAGAAGTGTCAAAAGAAACTATTAGACTAATATTATTGTTTTAAAATATCCCATGTGCTTTATGTTTTTATGATCTCAAAATCCCTTCATATGTAACTAATGATATTGTTTTAAAGTTTTTTCATTATGTTTTATTTTATTTAAGTCAATTTTTTAATAATTTAGCTTTTTTGGATGTTTTGTAGAAATTTTCCTTAGTCTAGAAAATCAACTACATGAGGTTACTGGATATGTGGATATTTGTTTATGTTAAGAAATAAACTACCTCAATCAGTTACATGGATAAAATTCCTACATGAATCGACTACATCATAGAATCAGATATTTAAAAATCACATATTTCGATGAATTATCTACATGAGAAAATAAATAAGTTAGTGAAACAACTATATAAATTAGCTGAATGGAGTAATTAGCTACAAAAATTGGATCTGTGGAAAAATATGCTACATGGTTCCAATCAGCTAAGTGATTCATTCCGCTACGCCAAAATTTAGTTACATAAGAAAATCAGATATATAGTTTTTGTTACATGAGAAATCGGCTATGTGAAGAATGGATACAATGATTGATTCAGCTACATGAATTCAAATCCATGGAATTAGGCTGCATGGTGATCCAGCATCGTCCAAATAATTCCATAACATGTAATATTTATTATCATTTGTGTAATTTAAGTTGAATTTAATGATTCCTTTAGTGAATTAAATGTTGTATTATTTATTAATTATAAAAATAGATTTCCAAAAGTTTTAAAGTACTGAGAGAAGAAAATAGTATAATAATAATTTATTTCTTAGTCCTTTTGTTGGGGTATTTTTTGAGAACAGGAATCTAGAATTTAATTCCAAGTCCATATTTTATGAGATGTATTTCTATGAAATATTAATAAAGATTTCATAAAATATTATTTTCAAACAATTAACGAAGTAATATAATATACATATAATTATTTATAATAATAATAAAAGAATATAATTTTCACTCTCAACTATCTTTTTATCTCTCTCTCTCTTGAAGCTTCATCTGCTCCGTATGAAAATAAAAAAAAAGATGGATCAAGATTTTATGTCAATTCTTAAAATATTTATATTTTTTTGTTTTTAAATACCCTCCCCAAGCTACACCTCACTCTGATTTTATATCTTTTATATCTCTTTAATTTTTTTGATTTTATCTTGAAATCGTGAGCATCATGTTGTAAAACTTTCATTAGTATCTCTCATTTCTTTAATTATCAGCTTCTTGTACTACGTTGTGAAGGTTACTAGTAAAATAACTTGGATGCTTGGGGTTGATAAATTCTTATAAGATCCCAATAAATATCCTATAATTTTACTAAGTGATGAATACTTGCACTTGGTTGGGCAGTCCCTGGGAAAACAACTAGCGTTATTGAAAATCACCAAACTCTAAGAGTTGAGCATTGGTGAAGTGGATAAGGGGATTTATGTTCCCCGAACCAATACAAATATTTTTTGCATGATGTATTTTCTTACTTATTTTATTTTTACTACCATATTGTGTTAATAAAATATTATAAGTTATCATACCTTAAAGAGGTTAGTTTTAAAGTGATGAAAATTTCAAGAACTCAATTCACCCCCCCCCCCCTTGTTGAGTCTTAGTGCAGTTGTTCTTCGACCAACACTTGGTATAAGAGGTTGTGAATTTTTAGTTCTAAACTATAAAATTTCGAAGTGATAAGTTCATATTCAAATGGATATTATGTCTCAAAATAGAGAAGGTATGGATATGGTAAGGGCTCCCTACATTAATGAAGAAGATTATGGTTATTGGAAGGAAAAAATGATAATCCATTTGAATAAACTTGGTAAAATGGTTTATATAAAATCCTTGAAGCCTTATACTATTCTAAAAGGATATATAGAGGCATGTAATGCTACTAATAAAGAGGAATATGATTTAACCTCAAAATTTATTAATGTTATAATATATGGAATTGGTCCTCATGAGTTTGATAAAGTTTCATGATGTACAGAAGTTCATGAGATATGGACTACTATATCTATAGCTTATGAAGGTACTAATAATGTAATAAATCTTAGATATAATACTACTAAGATGAAATTTAAAATTTCATGATAGTTGATAGTAAAAATTTTGGACTCCTCAAGTTTTAATGACCACAAATCCTATTAACCTTTCCCTATGCATTAATATTTACAACTCATAGTATAAACTTTTACAAGATCCTGATTCATATAAATAAAACACAAATCATGTTAACCTTTCCTTATGATTTAATGTTTAAAAATAATGGTATAAACTTTCATAAGATCCATATTCTTATAAATCAAACACAGATAATGTTAACCTTTCCCTATGCTTTAATGTTTACAACTCATGGTATAAACTTTCACAAGATCCTGATTCCTACAAATCATGATTGAATAGTGTAAAGTATATTTAATTTTGTTCTATAATGTTTTATTTTATTAATACTTAAGTATAATTCATTCTGTGCATATTATTTCCTAATACAACTTTACAAATATTTGGCTAAGTCTGAGAAACCGTAAGTCTGCCATTGGTTCTAGACTTTGGAAAAGTCTCTGACACCGTAAGCCTGACACTGTAAACTCTGACATCGTAAGACAGACACCGTAAACCCTAACACCGTATGCCAGAAACCATAACCTCGACACCGTGACCCAGATACCATGACCCAGAAATCGTAACTAGTTTCAGATTTCATAGATTCTGTGACACTGATTCTTTACTACCATCACCAAGACACCATTAAAGTTTTTGACACAGGACTAGACATCGGTCCTGATACATCGTGATCCTAACACCACATTTGTGCTACCGGTTCCTGATATCAATGAAATTGTGGAATCATGGATGTCTCACTTCTCAAAGGAAAATAATAAGACATCATTTCCTGGTGACACCATTTCTAAGTGATATTGTTTCAAGACAAACTCTGACATCATTCTTTAATATGTTTTTTTATTTTTAATTTAATGTATAACGGTCATATTTGAGTCATTTAAAGACACTGACATAATTAATTTTTCTTTATAGACATGTCACCTAACAGTACGAGTTACAAGGTGCAGAATACATGCATCATGTCCACTTTAACACATGCAAACATGGTAACAAAATGAAAAACGTGGCACTGGAGAAAGAAGTAGAGAAATGAGCATTTGAAAAAAGATAACTGATGCACACAATATACTACTGAAGAACACAAAAAGCACTCTCGGTCTCTAACGGATGAAATGTCATAGATCATATCCTCAAACATCTTTGCAATACCAACTAGAATAACACGAGCTACATAGATCACATCTTAAAACTGGAAAACAGAGAACTAGACTTGAGATATTTTGTTTTTTTTACCAGAGTACTTTATATTTTCATCTGCTTCATCCTAAAATTCCATAGCTACATAGAATAACACTCATATCACTTCTAACTCTTTATCATCATATTTTCTCTATTTTTTACTATTTTTAGATTTCGAGCAGTGTGTGTGTATCTGTATTAAAAACACACATTGTCTCCTACATTAAACTGTCTCCTACATTAAACTGAAGGATATAAGATATCATTCCCCTCATATCTTCTTACATCTATTTACTCCCATGGATAAGTGTGGAATAGGTCCTTGTGTGACCTAGTAGATTATACCCATGAAGAACAGTGGAAGAGGTCGTGTGAACTGGACAGTCTGTAGACTGTTGTTTACCCCGATCTAGGGTATGGATAAATTTTATTAATATAAACTGCTTAGTGGAAAGTGATCACCAAGTGGATTGGATTTGGTCTCATATTGAGACCAACCCACTTGTTTTACCTACTGTGTCTTTTAATTTAGTTTTTCACTATTTTAATTTATATTTCAGGAAACTAAATGTTACTTTGATAGTTAGTCTTGGATAGAAGTTATAATTGTTTTCCCTATTAAAGTATCTTCAAAAGTTGTATCAATAACTCACATTAATATTACTGAGAATTAATATATCTTCTGAGAAGTTATTTGAATACTCAATCTATTATAACCTTATTAACTTTATTAACTCGCATGTATTCATGTTTATTAGGGAATAAATTTTTAAGTGAACTTTGTAATAGAACTTTTTATAGATACTCAATTCACCACCCCCCCCCCCCCACCCTCATCCCCTAAGTACTCTACTCTGACCAAAATTTGGTATTAGAGGGATTTATTCTTATTATGGCTATGGTTTTACAATCTTCTCAACTGTGATTTTATTGTTACATTAAAGATATGTAAATTTCTATTACTTCTAAATTTCTATCTCTTTAAAAGTATTTCTCTATTATGGATTTTAGACTAGAAGGTACTACTACCAAAAAACCTCCATTTTTCAATGGAACTAATTATTCCCAATGGAAAATTATAATGAAAATGCATTTAGAAATTATTGGTTTTGAAATTTTTTTGTCAATTGTAGATGAGTATTAGATTCATTATATTGATAGAACTACTTGGGATGACCCAAAAAAGACTTATTACAAAAATAATTGAAAATAAAGTAATGCCTTATACTGTTCTCTAGAAGATGAAGAATTTAACAGAATTTCTGCATGTAAAACAGCCCATGAAATTTGGGATACTTTATTTATTTCTCATGAAGGAACTTCTAGTTTAAAGGAAATGATACTTAAAACTTATACTATTAAATATGATAATTTTAAGATAAATATTGAGGATCCTATTTCTGATATGTATCTCAGGTTCAATGATATTGCAAACACAATGATCTCTCTCAAAAGAGATGTCACTACTAAAGAAAAAATCACAAGGTTTATCAGATTCCTACCTGATAGATGGAGAGGAACCTCTGTCTCAATTAGAGAGTCATATGACATCATAAAATTACCTATTAAATAACTCATTGGGAAACTAATGATGTACAAATAATAGTTGAAAGTCAATAAGAAAGAGGAGGATGAACCCAAAAAAAACTGTGGCATTTAAGACCACCACCTCTAAACACAAAGAGAAAGAGAAACTACCAGTCTCTGTAGAAAGTTCCAGCAGTGAACAATATTCACTTGACAGTGATGAAGAGATGGATCAATTAGCTAGAAGGTTTAAGAAATTTTAAAAAAGTAAAAAATTATTTATAAGGCCTAACTTCAAAGGAAGATATTATCAAAAAGGAATCTAGAATAAGTATTGGAAAAGAAATGACAAGTCTGGTGAGATAGTATGTTATGAATGTAAGCAAAAGGGACATGTAAAGGTTGACTATCCGAAGCTCAAGTATAAAAGGAAATATGAGTAAAATATAGAAATTATAAAAAGGAAATGAAATCAAATTGGAGTGATTCTAAGGATAGTTCAAGTGACTCAGATTCTTCACATGATGAACAGGATAAAAAGCCAATATGTTTTTAATGACAAACACATCTGAGGTAAACCTGGAATCTCCTGTACAAAATTTTTATTATTCTGGAGATGAAAGTGATTTTGAAAATATTACTAAATAAGAAATGTTTGAGTATTTAAATATGCTTTAAGAGATATGTAATGAACTAAAACATAAATGCAAGTCTTTAAAAATATAGTGTGCTCCTACCTCAACTATTAAATTTGAACTTGATATAGAATGAGAGAAAAATATTCCATTACTCAAAGAAAATAATGAATTAAATCAATTTAATGAGAAATTGAAAAGGACCTTTAAAGGTTTACTAATGGTAATGATACCTTGGTATAAATTCTAGGTAAACATATTTCCCCTAAATACACTACTAGTGTTGGTTATCAACCTGATAAAAGAAATTTTGGAAAAACCAATTTCGTTTCCAAATCCAAAACATACAGATTTACTCCAAGATCAGGAAACATTCTGATAGTTCAAACTATGATACACCCTCTAATATTTTGAGTTTTTCTAGACCAAATAAAGTTTATTTCTAAAATACTTTACTTAATGCTTATAGGAAACCTATGAGGTAGATGTGGGTTCCTAAAGAACTATTTACTAATATTACTGGACCCAAAAAAATATGGGTACCAAAGTCAGTTTTTATTTAATGATTTTGTAGGAAAATTATTTGAAGAGCTCCTGTAAAAGCTTATGGTACTTGGATAGTGGGTATTCAAGACACATGACAGGAGACTATTCATGATTCAAGAACCTAATAGAGATTGGCGGTGGACAAGTTACCTTTATTGACAATTATAAAAAAATCATTAGCCTTGGCCAAATCGGTAACTCTAACTCAGTTTTAATTTATAAAATACTTTTTGTTGATGGACTGAAATATAATCTTCTTAGTATTTCACAACTATGTGTTAATCTATTTCATGTTAAATTTGAAAATGATGCTTTTAATTTTTTTTAATTCTAAAAAAAATAGTATTTTCTGCATTAAGAAATGAAAATGTCTATTTGTTAACTTTGATTCTTTAGTTTCTCAAAATGCTTCTTGTTTAAGTGTATTTTACAAAGAGTCTTAGCTCTAGCAAAGAAGACTGGGACACTACAATATTCAATCACTTATAAAGCTAACTATAAAATGTTTAGTCAAATATCTACCCAAACTAGAGTTTCCAAATGATAAAGTGTGTAATCCTTTTCAAAAAGGAAAGCAACACAAAATTTCCTTCAAACCAAATAAATAAGTTTCAACTTCTCAACCTATCGAGTTGGTTCACATGGATTTGTTTGGACCATCTATAGTTTCTATTTTAAATGGGAAGCACTATGTTTATGTTCCTGTAGATGACTTTTCTAGGTATAATCAGACCTTCTTCTTGGCTCACAAAAGTGAATCATGCTCTCATTTCACCAAGTATGATAAAACTGTAAAAAAACCTTAGTGGACTTAGAATCAAATATCTAATAAGTGACCATGGATATGAATTTGAAAATCCAGTGTTTGAATCCTTTTTCTCAAAAAATTTCTATAATCATAATTTCTCTTCCCCTAGAACACCTCAACAAAATGGAGTTATAGAAAGAAGAAATATGACCTTGTAAGAAATTACTAGAACCATTATTAGTGAATATGACTTACCTGTTTATTTTTGGGCTGAAGATGTAAATACAACATGCTATATTATTAATAGAGTGTTGAAAAGACATATTCCTAAAAGAACCCCGTATGAGTTATGGAACAATAGAAAACTGAAAGTGAATTACTTCAAAGTCTTTGGTTGCAAAGTTTATATCCTTAATACCAAGGAAAATCTTGAAAAATTCACATACAAGAGTGATGAAGGAATATTTCTAAGATATTAAATCTTCATTAAAGCCTGTATATTTTTTAATAAAATTACTAAATGTGTGGAGGAATCTGTCCATGTCAAGTTTGATGAGACAGATCCACATGAGCCTAAGACCTCTCTAGATAATCGTGAGGATGATATGTCAAATCTAGACATCAATGCTAAATCCTATAACAATTCTATAAAGAAATCTATAAAAACATCTAGTTTTGTAAATTATCTAGATTCAATCCATAATGAACCTAAACCTATTGAACAACATGAAATTACTAGCCCCTCTTTTTCTAGAGTTTTTAGAACTCTTAAAAACCATATTTTAGATGTTGTTGTAGGAGATATAGATAAAGGAACACAACCTAGAGCTTCTCTTAGAAACTAGGTCAAACATCAAGAGTTCTTATCATGACTTGAACCTAAAAACATAAATGGTGCTATCAATGATGAATTTTGGGTGATGGATATGCAAGAAGAACTTAATCAGTTTGAAAGGAACAAAGTTTGGAAACTTTTTGACAGACCCAGATACTTTTACCATAGAAACTAAGTGGGTGTTTAGAAACAAAGTATATGAAGCTGGTAACATAGTTATAAATAAGGGTAGATTAGTTGCACAAGGACATAGTCAAGAAGAAGGAATTGACTATGAGGAGACCTTTGCACCAGTATATATACATGAATCCATTTTAATCTTGCATGCATATGCAGCACATCTAAATTTTAAACTATATCAATTGGATGTCAAGAGTGAAATCCTAAATGGGTATATAGATTAGGATTTTTTTTTGAACAACCCCCTAGTTTCAAAAATCCTCACTTTCCAAATCATGTTTTTAAATTATCAATAGCTTTGTATGGTTTTAAACAAGCTCCAAGATCTTGGTATGATAGATTAAGTACTTTTATTATTTCCAAAGGTTTTACAAAAAGTATAGTTGATCCTACTCTTTTTATAAAACTAATTTCCAATGATGTTTCAGTAATTCAAATTTATGTAGAAGATATTATTTTTGGATCTTCAAAAAATTCTTCATGTATTGAGTTTTCTAAAATAATCCAAAATGAATTTGAGATGAGTTTAATGGGAGAAATAAAATTCTTTCTTGGATTTCAAATATTTCAAAATAAAGATGGTATTATTATAAATCAAAGAAAATATGCTAAAGATCTTCTAAAACGTTTTTTCTTGGAAAACACTAAAAGTAGTGATACTCCAATGAGTACTACTTGTAAGTGGGATCTTGATGAAGATGGAAAAATTGTTCCTTAAACCACTTACAGAGGAATGATTGGAAGCTTACTCTACTTAACTTCTAGCCAACTTGATATTATGTTTAGTGTATGTATGTGTGCTTGTTTTTTATCAAACCATATATAATCTCATTTAAATGTTAGAATAATTTTCAAATACCTCAAACATACACCCAATATAGGATCGTTTAGTCTTAGAGAACAATAATTTGAATTACTCAGCTATTCTGATGCTGATTTTGGTGGTTGTAAGTTAGATAGAAAAAGAACCTCTAGAACATGTCACATTTTAGGCAAGTCTCTAGTGACATGGTGTAGTAAGAAACAAAACTTTGTTGCATTATCTACTACTAAAGTTGAATACATAGATACTGGTAGTTTTTTTGCACAAATTTTGTGGATGAAACACACATTACTAGACTATGGATATCATTTCAGACATGTGCCTGTAAATTGTGATAATACAAGTGCTATAAGCATTTCAAAGAATCCTGTTTCACACTCTACGACAAAACATATTGATGTAAGACATCACTTTTTGAGATACCATTATCAAAAAGGTGATATCACTTTGGAATTCATTAGAAATGAATTTCATCATGCTAATATATTCACTAAACCATTAAATTCAGAAAGGATAAGTTACATCATACATGAATTAGGAATGATAAATCTCAAGTAGAAAGTGTATTGTTTCACATTTACTATTTAACAGCATATTGTTTCACAGTTTACGATTTCATGATTTGTGGTTTCACAAGTCACTATCCTAGAATTACTATCTCACTCTCACTATCTCAGAGTTACTATCTCTCGGTTACTGTCTTTCACTTACTATCTCAAATGATATGGTCTCACCATTTGGAGTCGCACTGTAAGGATGAAACCACGACAATATGTTCCAGTCTCACCATAATGACTCTGTTTTCATTTTATTTCTATTTTATTACTCGTATCGTTTTGTTGATTATTTTATTGTTTTTATCCTGCAAATTTGAATTTGCGATGCTTGAAATACCTAAATGATAAAAACCAAATATCTTTAACTCCTTTCTTAACTCAATATCTCTTCTCTCCAAATTGAAACCCCTATCTTTCAAACCATAAGTCCTCTTTCAGCCCTTCATCTCTCTTAAATACAAGTTGAATGCCCAGAATGAAGCGGCCATCTTCATCAACTCCTGAGAAGCAAAAATCTCAAAAGAAAGTGAAAAGGGCACCGAAAGTAGCGCCCTAAGGACCATTGAATTTGAATCTTGTTTAAATAATAGTAGTACCAGAAAAGAAAGTCTATATGAAGTGGTTTTTGAAAATTAAGTCACTAGTTTTCAAGGTACTGGAAGAGAAGTGTTGGATAAACTGGTTCACAAAAGAGATAAGGCTGATTTATCCAAAACTCATTTCTCAGTTTTATCAGTATGTCCAGATTTCATTCAGTGATAAAGATGACTTTGTTGTAAGAAGTTAGATTAATGGTCAATTTTGTACCTTTTAGTTGAGGCTATGGGTTGGCTTCCTAGGGATACCTCATGAATGAATTTTTGAGGACTACCAGAGATGTCCTCCTCCTCATGGTGATATTTTTGTTTTAGAAAAATCCATAGGGAAGTTTGACTGGAAATAAGAATAAATGAATGGTTTATGTTGTTGAGTTGGATGGTGAAACAAGGTTTTTGTTTAAGTTTATCCAGAATCTTATTAGTCCAAGAAAAGAGGATTTTTCTACTCTTAAGTATCAAGATGTGTTCTTGATTCATATTATGAAAAATGGGCATAAGATTAATACTTGTAAGTATATTATACTTCACATGTGTGAATTGATTAAGACAACCTCTAAGTCTACCTCTTTGTTCTATTCAAGACTAATCTCTACAATACTGTCTACTAAAAGAGTGTTTGGCCCGAATGAAGAATTCATCAAATATTATGAGTTATGTATCTCAAAAGATGTAGTTAGAAGGATGAAAATAAGCTGTAATCCTTAGAAAAAATCTCTGGTGGATGAAAATGAATGGTTTTATGAAAATTTTATTCCAGTTGAGAATCCTTTAAGACCTAAGAACATATTTGATCCTGGTCTGGAACCAGATGAAGTGGTTGATTATTCTGATGAAAAAGAAGAAGAAGCGGTTGTTGCACCTATGAAAGAAACTTTCTTCGACAAAGAAGATAGTGGTCTACCTATTCCACAAAATATAGTTGAAAAGGATATACCTGTTACTGAAAGAATTTTTTATTTAGAATAATAACCTGCTTCTGGAAAAGAATCTATTGCTGGTGTAGAATAAAATGTTGTTCCTGAGGAGAATCTAGAAGAACGTTCTTTTTAGGAAGAGGCTACTGTTAAGGAACAACTACAAACTGATCCTGAATTTATCCCATATGTTCAGTAAGGAATGGAACATGCCTTTCAGCTGGCTAGAAAATAAATGGGTGAGTCTATTGGAGATGAAAATTTAGAAATAGATCAAGGTACTAAATCTCTAAGTCATATAAGAGATGCATCTGTTGAGGGGGAGAAACACCCCGACCTAGAAAGTGTTGAAGTTCCCAATCCTATTGATCGAAACACTGTGGATACCTGGTATAAGTTTCCTAGATACTTGGATGTGAATAATACCTAGGAGTCCTCAGTTAAAGGAATAGACATTTCCATTGTGTTTCAATTGAAACCAATTTATTCTCTTGAAGTCATCTATGTTTAGGAGCATGAACCTATCTCAGCACCTATTATGGAACCTTCCCAAGAACCTTATGCTTCTATGAGTCATAGTGATTTGAAATATTTTGGAGATACTTTACAAGATGGATTTGAGAAGATCATGAACACACATCCTACTCTTGTGAAAAATCATAGTGAAATAGATCTTGCCTTGCTATTAGAGAAAATCAAATGCAAAATTCAACCAAAAATGCTTCATGAAATACAAGAAGTTATAATTGATAGCAAGCATTTGAGTTTGGATGTGTAGTATCTCAGATATATGGTTGAATATATGCAAAAAAATTGCAATGAGGACAAGATCCTATTTCTCATCTTGTTGAGGATGTTAGTGATCAAATTCCACAAAAGTTGTATCTCTGATTCAACCAACCTTGAATTCAGTTTCTGACAAAGTGGATGAGAGAAAAATCAAGATAGTCAATGAGATGCATGATCTTGTAATTGGTTTTAACAAGTTGACTAATGAGTACAATGGATTCCTATAAAAATTTATAAATTATCTCAAGTATCTCACTTCCACTATTGCAGCATTCAATGCCTCTAGACAGTCATCTCAACCTTTAGATAGTGATCTTCACAGAACTGTTGTTAAAGAAGATCTTTAGTCAGTATTAAGTGGTTTTTAAAAGGAAAGTTTATATGATGTCATAAATAATAGTGATAGATTACTCGACTTAGTGATGATTCACTCAAATATTGACAATGATGCTTAGGAATAAATTACTAAGAAAGTGGATTTATACTTTAATAGGATTTTCTCTAAGAATGATTTGACTAATCATTTCAAATATCTTGTATTGAATTTGAAAATTTCTCCTATCACTCAAGTCTTCAAGACTCAAGTCCAAAAGCTGAAATATTTCACTCCTCTATTGGACAAGTTCATGGAGAACAAAGATGATTTCGAGAAGGCAATGTTGTATGGTGGTGATATCATTACTAATTTCATTCAATTGTTAAAGCCTTATCTTCATGTGCAAAGCACTACCATTGTGGCTCCTGTAGCTGCACCTTTTTGGCCTGGTTGTACTCCTTCCACATCCACTACTTTTGCTTCTGCCTCAATGTCAGTATCTTAGGCTCTGATCTAGATCCGACCTATTATACTTGACCAAAACTTGCCTCAGTCTTCAATCAAACCCACTCTGGCACCTTCTATTTTTGAAGGGATCCCTCTTTCTTCTCTAACAGTTAGCTCAATCTTTTCTTCAACCTCTACTTCTGCTCCTCTAGCTCCTTCTAATGCTACTTATATGGGAAAAGAGAAGACAGTTAGTGCTGAATAAAAGTGAAAACTATATTTTGATAGGTATATTTTATAATTTTTCCTAATTCTTGTCATGACCAGAATCTTTCTATCTAATGCAATCAGTATTGTTCTTGTCTATTCTCTTATTTACCTTCATTCCATCTATAATTTTCATTTTCCTGTATTTTTTTTAAGTCCCAAAAGAGGGAGAAAGAATACTAAGAATGGAAATATAACTCCTATGATTTGTGATCATCAAAAAGTGGGAGATTGTTGGAATCCTCATGTTGTAATGATCACAAATCCTGTTAACCTTTCCATATGCTTTAATGTTTTCAAATCATGGTATAAACTTTCACAAGATCATGATTCCTATAAATAAAACATAAATCCTATTAACCTTCCCTATGCTTTAATGTTTACAACTCATGGTATAAACTTTCATAAGATCCTGATTCTGATAAATCAAACGCAGATCTTGTTAACCTTTCCCTATGCTTTAAGGTTTATAACTCATGGTATAAACAATCACAAGATCCTAATTCCAATAAATCATGTTTGAATAGTGTAAAATATATTTAATTTTCTTATATAATGTTTTATTTTTTAAATATTAAGTCTAATTAATTCTGTGCATATTATTTTCTAATATATCTTTACAGATATTTGGCTATTTCTGAGAAATTGTAATTCATCCACTGGTTCTGGACATTAGAAAAGTCTCTGGCACCATAAGCCTGACATCGTAAACTCTGACACCGTATTCCAGACACCGTAAACCCTGAAACTGTAATCGATATGCCATAATCTAGACACCATGACCTAGACACCATGACCCAGACACTGTGACCCAGACATCGTGACCCATACACCGTAACCAGTTTTAGATTTCATAGAGTCTGTGACACTGGTTCTTTACTACCATCACCAAGACATTGTTCAAGGTTTTAACAATGGACTAGATACTGGTCCTGAGATACCGTGATCTGGATACTGTATCTATGCTACCGGTTCCTAATCTCAATGAAATTGTGGCATCGTGGATGTCTCACCGCTCAATGGAAATGAAGAAGACACCATTTCCTGGTGACACCGTTTCCAAGTGATACTATTTCAAGACAAACTGTGACACAGTTCTTTAATTTGTTTTGTCATTTTCAATTTAATTTCTAATAGTCATATTTAAGTCATTTAAAGGTGCTGACATAATTAATGTTTCTTTGTAGACATGTCACCAGATAGTACAAGGTACGAGGTGTAGAATATATGCATCTTGTTGGCTCCAACACATGAAACTCGTAACAAAAAGGAAAGTGTGGCACTGGAGCAAGTAGTGGAGAAACGAGCATTTGAAAAAGCTAACTGATGCATGCAACATACTACTGAATAACACACGAAGAACTATTGATCCATGATGGCTGAACTACCATAGATGAAAGCCTCAAACATCTTTTCAGTACATACTAGAATAACATGAGCTACATAACTCACATCTTCAAACAGGAAAACAGAGCACTAGACTTGTGATACGCTGTTTTTTTTTCACAAGAGGACTAGATATTTGAATATTCTTCATCATACAAGTCCAGAGATGCATAGAATAACACTCAGAGCACTTCTAACTCTTTCTCATCATATTTTCTCAGTTGTGTATTGTTTTTAGCTTTCGAGCAGTGTGTATGTGTATTTGTATTAAAAGCACACAATGTATCTTGTATTAAACTGAAGGATACAAGATATCCTTCCTCTCATATCTTATTACATATATTTACTCCAACGGATAATTGTGTAATATTTCCTTGTGTGACGTGGAAGATTATACCCACGAAGAACAATGGAAGAGGTCGTGTGACCTGGATAGTCTGTATACTTTTGTTTACCTCGATCCAGGGTGTGGATCAAGTTTATTAATATAAACTTCTTGGTGGAAGGTGATCACCAAGTGGAGTGGATTAGGTCTCGGCTTGAGATTTAACCACTTGTTTTATCCTCTGTTTCTTTTAATTTTTTTTTTCATTTTTGTACTTTATATTTCAAGAAACTAATTGTTACTTTGATAGTTAGTCTTGGATAGAAGTTATAATTGTTTTCCCTATTAAAGTAGCTTCAAAAGTTGTATCAATAACTCACATTGATATTACTGAGAATTAATCAATATTTTGAGAAGTTATTTGAATAGTCAATCTATTATAACCTTATTACCTTTAGTAACTAGCATGTATTCATGTTTATTGGGGAATAAAGTTTTCAGTGAACTTTGTAACCGAAATTTTTATAGATACTCAATTCACCCCCCCCCCCTATTGAGTAATATACTCCAACCAACAGAAAGGATAACACAAATGAATTGATATTAGAAAAATATTATAAATAATGTTTCTTATTTTAAAGAACCAATTCTTAAATATGATTAATATTTGAAAGTTATTAGAGTGATACCATCTAATTGGAGCATAATCTTAGCTACCATTTGGAAATATACCAATGTGAATGATTTCAAAATCAAAAAAACCTTGGAACACATATGATGTTTCAGGAAAAGATGCAATCTAAAGATAGTGATCATAGACTAATTAAAAAGTAAAATGATACCTTAAAGGTATCAACTTCAAAATATGAAAATAAAAGTAAATGAATTTAAATTGTTGAGTCATCTAATGAAGATACCTCAAATAGTTCTGCTATAAATATTGATATTTCTTATCTTTAAAAGAAGTTAAAAAGGTTTTATAACAAGTGAATATGTTTTATAAAACCTTCCAATAAGTATAATAAGTATAATGGATTCTATAAATAGTTTATAATCTATGATTGTTATAAACTCAATCAGATCAATATAGACTTCCCTCAAAATAAAGATAACAAGAATTCTAAGAAGAATTATTTTAAGAAGTTTGGATACAAGAAGAAAGCCAAGAAGGCCATGAAATCCATATTAAGTGCTTCTAAAGATTCTATTGATGATACATCACTGTAATTAGATGAAAAAATATCCAATAAAAAGTCCAACATGTTCTTTATTTTACACTCTGATGAGGTGAACTAATTTTATTTTTTGGAGCATGAATATAACATATAAATTGAAAATTACTCTTATGAATAACTAAATAAACATTGTACCATGCTGTAAAAAAATAATAAAGGATAAAAAATAATAATAAATCACTCAATAATTATATTAATGTTTTTATTAATGAAAAAGATTACTTAAATAAACAAATTTTATATCTTAAATTCAATCTATAAAATTCTACTACATCTTGTGTTGAACATGGTAATAAAATTGATAGCTCGAAAAAAGAAGTTCAAGATTTTAAAGATGCTGCAAGTGGCTTCACAAAAGGATAAAATTACATAAATTGTACTCTGAATAATAATAATGTTTAGAAAAATAAATTTATAATAGGAAGAAAATGTGAAAAACCAAATCTTTATAAAAATTATTTTTTGTTGAGTTCCAAGAAAAAAAATCTTAAAAGTTTCTTTCTTTCATTGTGGATAACCAATGCACTATGATATTAGTTGTAGTCTTATAAAACCTCTATTTTAGGGAGTTAATGATTCTTTTCTTTCAAGAATTTTTTCAAAAGGCAATGCTTTAATTTTTAGACGGTACAAGTAGATTTGGGTTCCCAAATATTAGGTTGCTAACATTGCTGGAACTAAGAGAATATGGGTTCCAAAAAAATTTGGTGTTTGATTTGTTTATTGGGAAATAATTCCAATATAATCAATGGAAATGGTATATAGATAGTGGATTCCCAAGTCACCTGAGTGAAGATTTTTTAAATTTTCATTCCTTATCCAAAATTTATAAAGGCTATGTTACATTTGGTGACAATGCGAAAGCCGGGATTATGGGAGTTAGATTAGTTGGAAATCCAAGCTCATCCCAAATCAATAAAGTTCTTTATATAGAAATATTAAAGAATAATTTGATATTTATTTTCTAAATTTTTTATGAAGGTTATTCTAGTGACTTTTCAAATAATTTGTATTCAATTTACAAAGATAAGATACTTAATTCTAAGGCACCTAGAATAGATAATGTCAATACCTTAGGTCTTAATTCTTTGCATGGAAAAAATGTAAACAATTTAAATGACAAAAAAATGAATCTTGTAATTTTCATAGAATATTTATACATTGTAATATTTATTCTTTGAGAAAGTTTTCTAATAGAAATTTAGTTTTTGATTTACCTCAACTTAAATTGAAAAAAGAGAAATTATGTGATCCATTACAAATGGGAAAGTAAAACAAGTCATATTTCAAAATAATTAAAGAGGTTTATACATTAAGGACACTATAACTTATCCCCAAGGATTTTTGTGGGCAATCTAGATTAGAAATCCTAAGATGAAAATATTTTTTTTATGTGTTAGTTAATGAATTTTTCAGATATACATGGGTTTTATTTATTATTGTTGTGATTTAATATTATTCTATTTTTATAATATTTTTCAAATTGATTCAAAAAGATAAATATTCCAAAATTATTCCTTTGAGGAGTGACCGTGGAGGAGAATTTTTAAATCCATGAGTTCCATTATTTTTTCTAAAACATGGAATCAAATATACTTTTTATAACCCCATCACACCTCAATAGAATAGTGTTATTTAAATAAGGAATTTGACCCTATAAGAAATTATTAGGACTATGTTATCTAAATATAACATTCCCACTCAATTTTGGTCTAAATCCATAAATACATCATGTTATGTCGTTAATAGAGTTCTAATTAGGCATGTTTTGAATAAAAATCCTTATGAGTCGTGAAATAATAAAAATACAAATGTTATATAATATAAAGTATTTGGGTGAAAAGTTTATATTTTTTACACCAAGGAAAATATTGGTAAATTTGATCCTTAGGATAAAGAAGTAATATTTCATGAATATTCTAATAATTACATGGATTATAGAGTTTTCAAAAAAAATTCAAATATTATTGAAGAGTCAACTCATGTAAAATTTTATGAAATTGTTATTTTTTATTATAAAATGATTCAATTTAATGAACTAAGTGAATATTTTGAAAATAAGATACCAAAACATATTTTGATAATAGAAATAATAATGATATTGAACTTGATTTTGTGAAACCAAATCCATAAATGATAGATACAAGTGAACCTGAATGTATGCTTCCTATATATCCTAGAACCTTGAAAAACCATCCCTTAGAAACTATTATAAGTATCTTAGATGAATGAATTAGGACAATAAGAACTGTAAGAAAACTTGTGGAATTTTGTTTCCTTTTATTTCAACTAGAACCTAAAATCATAGAATAATCCTTAGCTGGTGAGTGTTGTGTATTAGATATGTTAGAAGAGTTAAAAAATTTATAGAAAAAAAAGGTATGGGAATTAGTTAATAGATCCTCTGATTACCCTATTATAGGAAAAATGGGTTTTTAGATTTAAGTAGGATGATCATTGTGTGATTGTAATGACTCGGAATTTCCTTGAATTATTTTTGGATAATGTATGAATTGTTTTCAAGACCAAGTACTGGTATGGCATGTGATTCTGAGGCATGGTGTGCCCAAAATAAATGTTTGAAATATATTAAATATATTAAATAGCATGAAAGTTTATTTTTCCAAAAAAAAGTGGAATAACTCTTGAACATGGGTTTGGATTAGAACTCTAAGGGAATCTTTGAGTTCAAAACGTGGTTTTTACCCTAGGTTAAACATAAACTTTGTTAGCATGGGTTGTTTGTGGTAAATTCATTGCAGGCTTAAAATTAATAAACTAAATAAATTAAATTTATTTATTTCAAAATTATTTAGTGAACTAATTATTTTTCTTTTTAAACACCATTATGGAAGATTTGAATGGTTAGCAGCATAACCCTTCTAATCGAAGAGAGACATTGGAGTGCATGGAGGAACTTCCATTGGAGGATGATAGCCAGATCAAGGATTGTTGATCATCATGCAACAAAATTTAGGGATATCGTAATTTAAAACGATGTGGCTTCATTCTTCATTTGTGATCGATCCAAATCGAGGTAAGAAGATTTTTTTGCTTTGAATGAACCTTGATTATGATTCCTTTGATAAACGTGAATAAATAAACTAAATAATTTATTCATGGATCACATGTAATATGGTTTTTGGATATATATTATTCGAGATTGAGTATTTCTTGATGATTATTCTATATTTCTTCATTTTTCATTCTAGCAGCAAAGAATTAAAGCGGACACGAACATCAAATGATGTCCATTACTCATGTTTGTTCTTTTTGATTTCCTATTTTCCCATTATTCATTCATCATGGGAAATACCTTGGCCTTTGATTCAATAAATACTAGATAAATCAAACATTGTGCATCCATTTCTTGGCATTAAGATTCTATAACTTCCTGACCTGGATTCCACTGAACGATGCCCCAATCTAGTGGATCAAATGTCAGTAAGGACATCTCCCCATACTCCAGATGATTTTAACTAGAAACGAGGGTCTAGGGTTTTTTTGGGGTGACTATGCCCTTATGTTAGAGTGTAACACATTAAAATAGTAATAGTAGTTAGTAGAGAAAGCAAATAATTCAACAAGACAGAAGATAACATCCAAAATTGGAATAAATAAAAAATGAATGAAGTAACCTCATATAAAAAATTATATGACATTTATTCTCTCTATAGAGCTATAAAATAGGAATACGAGAATCCAGTACAAAATATTTATCAAAATACCAAAAATACCAAAAATAAATATCCCAGATAACATAATGAGCCTCAGACCAGTCATGTGCTCCCCTGCTCCCAAGCATATCACAAATCAAGCATCGTACTATGGATGCTTTCCCCAATCCCTAACTATATCCATGTAGTATTCCTAGGTACCCAATGAAAGTGTAAAAAGGGTGTGAGATAACACTCAGTAGCACACCACCAATGGTGTCTATAACATTTCTAAGTTATACAATATAATCATAAATAGTGTGCAGTATATCATAGGTATAGTAGTAAATAGAGTAAAGTTCCCATGGTATATGTGATATCGATAAAGTGAAACTATGTAGCCAAACAAGGCTCCTTGTTAACAACAATCAGGCTCCCATATCAAGGGAAGTGGTAAAAAATAAATAAACAAGCAATGTTATCCATTCTACCAACTGTAAGAGGATTCTTGTACTAGGGATATCTGTAAAACATGACAAAAGATCCATCATGGCCACACCATACAACCAAGTAAAAAACTACTACCATGGTCATATCATATAATCCAGTATATAAGATTTATCATGGCCTCACCATATAATCACTTCATCTACAATGGTGTCATAGTGTAATAAAAAAGTGTCAGACCATGAAGGAACAAATCTAAGGTATAGAAGACTGAGGCATTCACATCAAGTCCCTGGAGAATCTCGATGGAAACTTAGTAAAGACTTGGGTGGGGTATAAGGAGAATTTCCACTATGATCCCAATCCATCCAAATCCAAGGGGTATAAAGTCCCAAGGTATCCCACAAAATCAATACCCAAGGAGAAAATAGATCCAAGAAATCCACTACTATAATCAAGATCCATGGGAGAAACATCCATGGCATCTAATGGAATCAGGATCCAAGGTATACAAACCAAGGCATCCAATACCATTTTCATCTCAAAATTTTATACATTCATCATTTCATATTCAATTATATTTCATGAGTTCATCTAACTCATATCAACTATTCAAAATAAACCGTTTAAATAATTAAACAATTCACATTATGTAAACACATGGAAAATGAGGCATCAATTATCTCCGAGTCATTTAATACAACTCACATAAATTTATAATTTCTCCTCGTAGTAAGGAAATATCACACGCAGCCAATGGGGTGATAAAACAAAGGGAACATATAAATTCACACCCCATTGGTGTCCTGGGTTGGGGAAACAACCTCTAAAAAACTCATAGGAACTAGTGGGAATCCTTAATAGGTTTCAATTCATTCAATTAAAGCATTTAATTAATTAAAGTGACAACTGTGAAAATTTCTATGTGTGTAACAAATTTAACTATTCTTATAAAACACCAAACACCAAGGGGAAGTTATATACCACCTACCATAGGTATGTAGTATATTTCACATCTTGTATCGAGCTATGATTCGTTCCAGATCAAGAGAAAAATGAATAAATCGTGAAAATAGGGAATATTAACATGAACCTAAATAACTCTGTCAATACCAAGTCAAATGAAGAATAGATTAATAGGAGATAAGAACTCCCTAGCATGAATCCAACAAGACCAGTGATGTTCAATTCCGAGTTCGGATGATAAATTAGTAGAAAAATCTATGAAATGAGCTTCAAAGGATCTCCCCACATCAAGAGGTTGTCCTTCAGATCAAATAAGAGAATTAGAATGTTTTAATATATTTTAATGAAAAAAATGTAATTTCCAAAAGAAATATTAGGCCATACAGTTGGCCAAATTTTCCACCAACTATGCACCCTTATCAGTGTGAAGAGGATCCTCGCATGGTTTCTAGCACACTGTTTGTAAAACCATGCACAAACTATATCTCATTCTCTGTTAAAAAACTACAAAGGCTTGCACTAGAATGAACTTGGTGTTGCATGGTTTCTTTGAAACCATGCGGCCCCTTTCACCCCACTATGATGCCCAGTATAGTTTGGGGTAACCATACAGCCTGTCCCGCACGGTTTCTTCCAACTATGCAGCTGGTCTAATTTTTCCAAAAATCCCATCTTTGGGACCATAACAAGCCATAGAAAACCTTGATACACCCATGATCTCAAAGGGTACTCACATTAGACCGTAAAAATAATTTAAACCAAAAAAAATATTTGTACCCTGTAGTAAAACCTAGGATCTTACAATCCCCCCCCCTTAAAGAAATTTTTCCCAAAATTTCCCTTCCAATGGTGGTCAAGGGTCTCTTGAGAATAACTTTGACTATTGATCACATATGTCGGCCTCCCACTCCCAAGTATCATACTATAAGTGGCCATTATTCCATATCACTCATAGTAGAGAAACTGACTAGCCTTGAAAAACCTTTGTGCACCTATCAATGATATGAAAAGGATGCTCCTAAATGGATACATCAACCTGTTACTCCACCTCATCTGGATAAAGAGTGTAGGGTAGGTTTGAGTGATAACGATGCAACTAATATAAATGGAAGACATTATGCATGGATCAATACTTCTGAGTTAACTAAAACTGATAGGCTATCGACACGACTCTCTCCGGAATCTTGAATGGCCTGACATATCATGGTGAAATCTTACCCTGTCTCTTAATCCATTTGTGTCCCATCCTCAGTGAGATGTGTAAAAAATACCTGATCCTTAAACTCAAACTCTAGATTTCATCGACAGTGATCGATGTAAGATTTATGTTGAGACTGTGTAATATCCATCCACTTTCTGATCAACTATACCTTCTTGGAAGTCTCTTACATGAGGCATGGTCCCAATAAATATACCTCACTATCCTATAACAAGTACAAGGCTGGTCAGCATGAACCACCATAAAAAGCCTCATAAGGTTCCATCTGTATAGTCGCCTGATATCTATTGTTATAGGTGAACTCAAAATGGGAATATGCCACTCCCAAGAGCCCCCAAAATCAAGGATGCATGTCTAAATGATGTCCTCAAGCACCTGAATCTTGCGCTCTCACTGGACACCATTCTAATGGTGGTATGTTGTGCTCAAAAGCACCTATATACCTAAATTCCTCTGAAAACGTTTCCAAAAATGAGAAGTAAATCAGGCGTCCCTATCAGAAATGATAGTAAGAGGGACCCTATAAAGCTGCACCATCTCATGGATATATGCCTTCCAAAGATCATCAACTGAGAAGGTATCCTTGATCATCAGTAAATGAGAAACCTTTATGAATCTATCCACAATAACCCATATAATATCACTACCTCGAGGAAACCTTAGAAATCTGATCATGAAATCCATCATGACATCATCGTATTTCTACCCAAGAATGGGTAACTACTATAAAAGTCTAGTTGGTCATTGATATTATGCCTTCACCTTCTAATAGGTGGAACACCTTATAACAAAACCAGCTACCTCATATTTCATCCCTGGACACCAATAATGGTGTCATAAGTCTCAGTACATCTTGGTAACTCCAAGATGTTCTGCCCAAACTGAGGCAAGATACTCTCACATCATCTCCTCGCGTATGTCCATGGTAACCCAAATGCGACCATTGATACGTAATATTTCATCCTCACCCATAGTCTAACTAGGAGTTGAGTCCTCACCTACCATAATCTCCCATATGACTAGGCCCTTAGAATCTGATAGTTGCCTCATCCTTACTCTATCCAGAATAGTAGAGGTATCAGCTATGGATGAGATAAAATTCCCCCCTGACTATTCTATACCTCCAAGTACATATTTGAAAACAATTCCATAGGCTACCACTCACTACTATCCTCCTAAACTGCCTATACTTGAGCCCTCCTACTCAATGCATTGGAAATTGCATTTCCCTTTCCATGCATATAGGCAAGATCAAAGTAGAACTGTAGGTACTCAAAACACCTTTGATGCCTAAAATTCAGATAATGCTATGTAAATATATACTTGGGGATTTTATAGTCTTTGTACACAAAAAAAACACTCTCCAAGTAAATAGTGTCTAGAATAGTGAAAAGCATGAACAACTACATCTAACTCGAGATCATGTGTCGGGTAATTCATCTCATTTGACCTCAATTTTCGTGACCTATACACCACGACTTTATCCTCCTACATCATAATATCCCCTATCTCGATACCTAATGTGTCATAACACATAGTGTAAATCCTTCCCAACTCTGGTAGAATTAGTACTAGCACTGAATTCAGTCTTCCTTTCAACTCCTGAAAGGCTATCTTGTAGGTACATATCCATACAAACTTCACACCCTTCTTAGTAAATCTAATACAAGATGTTGTTAATCATGATAAGTCATGTATGAAATGCATGTAATATTTAGTTATCCCAAAGAAACTCTATATTTCAATGACATTCTTGGGATTCACCCAAGAAACTATAGCTCTCACCTTCTCTGGTTCAACTAATACTTCTGTCTCTAAAATAATATAACCTAGCAAGTGAATCTAAACCATCTAGAAATGGAACTTTTTGAGATTAGCATATAAATGATTCTCTCTCAGTGTATCCAAAAAAATATCAATATGTTTTGAATATTTGTGTTGATTTTGAGAATACATCAAGATAATTTCCATGAATACCACCATAAATAAATCCAAATAAGGATGAAAAACTTAGTTCATCAATGCTATGAAAACTGCTTTCACATTCATGATATCGAACGAGATAACCACATACTCATATAGACCATATCTACTGAAAAAGTTGTTTTTTGGTTTGTATTTAGGTCGAAAATATACCTGGTAATAACCTGATCTGAAATCAATCTTTGAGAAAACCTGATCTCCGTAGAGCTATTCAAATAGATCATCTATCTGTGGTAAAGTATAATGATTTGTAACCGTCAACTAGTTAAATTTCCTATAATACACCCATATCCAGAGGGTAACATCCACATTTTTCATAAAAAGGACTAAAGAACCCCATGTAGAAGTATTGCTTCATATAAACCCCTTTTCATCCAAATCCTCTAGCTACCTATAGAGCTCATTTTACTCCATAGTAGCCATCCTATAAATTCTACATCTCTCTCAGGAGGTAAACCATAAAAGTCATCTAGGAAAAAATCTATAAAATGATCAACCATTGGAGGAAATTCCACCTGACATGCTATTTGATTATCTTGATATAAAATAGCAATCCAAGCTATCATCTCACTCATACAACGATGTTATGGTCTATATAATCTCTCCTAGAAATCCCAATCACCCTTTTGAACAAAAACTCTACCCTTGGTGATGTGAGATTCACCCTCCGAAGATAACAATAAACATAGGCTTGATAAAAAACTAGACAGTCTATCTCGAGTATAACACAAAAACCTATAATCTTGAGGAAAAAAATATCCCATACAATGTTACATTCACCAGTCTCATGGGGGTACTCCCTGTACTAGAATACACCCTCTATTTTGATCCTTGATGGAGTGTCAGGTGTCATTACACCCTTAGAAAACTGCATAAAGGACCCTAAGATTTACACAACAGGTATAAATATGAAACTATGTGAAGTACATATTTCAAAAAGGAAAGAAACAAACATAAAGGCTGCCAAGATTATACCTCTCACCATAGATGGTTCGGCATTGCGCTCCTTAGTGGTAGGTTGTACAAAATATATCATTCATGAACCATGGCCCTGTGACATAGCCTCGATACCTAAAGCAATCCCACTCTACTTTCTAGGTACAACTGGTGCCTAGATGACTCGGCCATGGCCACCACCTTTAGCCTGATCAACCGGTACTACTCCAACTCATAGCCTTACGTGGAACTATAAAACTCATTCCTGAACATGAAGTTAGATCTGAACGCCTTCCACTAACTGTTGGAGGTAATTTCCTACAAAACTTTTGTACATGGACCATCCTGTCACAATCTTGGCATTCAACTGGGTATCGATTGCACTGATTTCTCATCCCCATATTCCAAACTGATAATAGAAGAATGTACTGCCATCATTAACATCATGACTGGTGATTTACTCAAGGAAATCCCCAAAACATCTCTTCATGCCAATGTATGAAGAACCACTGGGTCAGGAGGCTAAATTTACATTCTCTATTCCCCTATCTTCCCTCAGGTTCTGCTCTATAATCAGTACTTGATTCATGATTTCATTAATAGTTATCAACCTAAAAACATTGGCTTGATATCGAACGACATGTATGAGACCTTCCTCTAATCATATCACCCTAGATTCCTCATCAGCATGATATATTAGTGAAAAATAGTAAATCTATATAAATCATGTAAAATATTCCATAACAGTCATCACACCCTACTCTAGAGGCATAAACTAACTAGTCCACTCTTCTCTTAGAGTCTTGAGGAAAACATAATCGTAGAACCTGGTCTGAAAATCACCCAAAATAATATCTTAAAGACTATCATCCTAGTTCAAATAATCACACAAGAACTTTTTTGGCCACCAAAGTATATAAGTCGCGAGCTTCACTCTCTTCTCAAGAGGTGTCTCCAAATTATTGAAGATCAAAAACATAATCTCAAGCCAGATTTTAGTAGACTGTAGACTTCCATCCTCAAAAAACATGGGAGGATGATATTGCTGGAACACATGAGTCAGCTTTTCCATAGACGAGGAAAGTTGTCGTGCTCCCTAAACATTCTTCATATAGAACATAAAATACTCTTGAGAACTGTGTCTCAGCACCTATGTTCGGTAAAACTGATGTTTTATTAGCTGTAACAATGGGAGTATACACTAGTATCCTATGTCCCACCACCTATGGAGTGTGGTCTTCACAACCCTCCTTTAATATGACTGGAGGTTTTCATGTAATCATGTATCTATAATTCCAAACACACACCTCATAAAATATCAATAAAAAAATATGACATTTTAAAAATCAAGAAAATTTTAGAACCTTCCTATAAACAATACATACCCCTTTGTATACTCTTAATTCCAGGACTAGGTAAAAAGAATAGTCATATAAAGAAACAAAGGTACTAGCTACTACCCACTCAAAAGTTGGGTCAAGGTCAAGTTCCATGTTTCAACATTTCAATTTCCATTTTAATTCATATTTATTTACAAATATCCTTTAATGTTTGAACCAAATGGTTCATAACTTTATATCTATAAGGGCTCATACACCTCATGAACCAAAATACAGAATCCTCTTAATTCACACCATTACATGTTCCAATTTATGAAAATAATGGTCTATAACTCAACATGCCATAGATGACTGCTTATGGTGTCTATTGAAGCCTAATTGGGAAAAATTGTTTAGGCTAAGGAAGGAAATCTAAGTAACAACCATGTTTTCTCAATTTACCTGCATAAATCATCTATCAAACAGTGAGTATATTACACACAAGATACATATCACAGAAAGTCATGAAGTCAAGCAATGCATCCTATATGGAATGGTATAATACATGTAATGTGAATCCTATACAGTGCCTAAAATTATGTACGATATGCATACCCTCATCTCATCAATAAATAATAAATATATAACCGTAATAAACATCCAAAATCAAGTTTTTCACCCAACGGTGGAATAAAATCAAATATAATAGGAAAAATCCAGCAAACAGCCATTTCTATTACCAAAAATTTTGATTTTTTCTTTATGTGAGTCAGCTACTCCCAAACATAGCTCATTACCATATTCCAATTCCTTTATATCCTTGAATATTTTCTCAAAATAGTAAATCTATAAAAATAAATCCTTTGATACCACTTTGTAATGTCCTGACCTGGATGCCACTGAATGGTGACCTGATTCAGTGGGTCACATGGCCTCATGCATATCTCCCCAAATGCCAGAGGCTAATAACTAGCAGCAAAGTACTAGGGTATTTCTATGGAGAGGTTATTCCCTCATGTCAGAGTGTAACATAGTGGAATAGTAATAGCATCCAATAGTAGAAGAAAATAATTCAACCATATAGAAGATAACATCCAAGATGGGAATAAATAAACAATACCATAAGTAATCTCATATAAAAAATAATATGTCATGTCATGTATATATAAAGATGGAAAATAAGAATAAAATAATCGATTAAAAAACATGCATAAAATTAAAAAAAGACAAAAACTAACTATCCTATCAAGCACCACTATCCTTAGCCTGGTCCTATGCTCCCTAGATCCTAAGCATAGAAAAAATCAAGCAACGTATTGTGGGTGCTTACCCCAGTCCCTACTTGTATCCATGAAGCCTATCCAGATAACCAACAACGGCCTGAACAGGGTGTGCGATTATATATAGTAGGTCACCACCAACAATGTCTATAACATATCCAGAATTCTCAATATATGAAGAAACAATGTGCAGTATATCACAGGTATAATAGTGAATAAATTAAAGTGCCCATGGGATATGTGATATATGTAAAGTGAAAATGTCAAGTCAAACAAGGCTCTCTATAAACAATATTCAGGCTTCTATATCAAGGGTAGTGATAAAATATAAATAAATAAGTAAATTTATCCAATATACCAATTGTATGTGGATACCCATACCAAGGATATCCATAAAACATGCCAAATGTTATACCATGGCCACACCATACAATCAAGTGTAAAACCACTACCACAACCATGCCATATAATCTAGTATTTATCATTTATCATGGACTCACCATATAATAAAGTCATCCACAATGGCCTTTACATGTAATAAAAAGTGTTATGCCACAAAGTTTTGGATCCAAGGTATAGAAGACCAAGTCATCCATGTCGAGACCTAGGAGAATCTTGATGGAAACTCAGTAAATACTTGGGTGGGGTCTAAGTATCATTTCCACTATGATTCCAAGAAATCGATATCCAAGGGGTATTAGGTCCCAAGGAATCCTACATAATCAAGACCTAAGGAGAAAACAGGTCCAAGTTATCCACTACCATAATCAAGATCTATGGGAGAAATATCCATAGCATCTAATGAAATCAGGATCCAAGGTATACCAACCAAGGAATCCACTACCAATTTCATCCCATCATTTCATACATTCATCATTTCATATTCAATTACATTCTATTAGTTCATCCAAATCATATCTACCATTCCAAATAAACCATTTAAACAATTAAACAATTCACATCATGTCAACACATGGAAAAGGAGGCATCAAATCTCTCTTAAAAATTCAATTCAATTTAAAGTAGGTCCCTCTAGAAATGTGATCTCATGAACACCCAATGGTGTGGTAAAAAAGGGTAGATATGAAGTCACACTCCATGGGTGGCCTATCTTGGGGAAATAACCACCAAAAACTCAAAGGATCTAGTGGTAATCCCTAACATGTTCCAATTCATTAAATTCAAGAATTTAATTAATTAAAGTGGTGTCATCGAAAATTATGGTGTGTGGTATAACATAAACTATGAATATAAAACACCAAACCCCAAGGGAAAGGTATAGACCACCTACCATAGGTTCCTAGTAGAACATTCATCATGTATCGAGTTCTGATTCGGTCTAGATTGATAGAAAAAGGAAGAATAGATGAAAATCATGAAAATAGGGAATATTAGCTTGCACCTAAATAACGTTTTAGATACCAATTCAAATGAATAATATCACAATAGGAAAGAAGAACTGTCGTTGTAAATCCAATGAGACCAACGATGTTCGATTCCATGTTCGAATGAAGAATCATGAGAAAAAGATATGAAATGATCTTAAAAGGAGCTCCCCATATAAAGAGGTTGTCCACCGGAGGAAATAAGAGAAGGAAAAAGGTTTTAATAGATTTTAAGGGAAAAAGGTAATTTCCCCAAGAAATACTAGGCCACACAGTTTAGCCACACAGTTGTACAAACTGTGTGCCAACAATGTGTCCTTCTTTGTGTGAAGAGGAGAATTGCATGGTTTCATGCACACGGTTAGGAAAATCATGTGCAAACATTGTCTTAGGCTCTGTTCAAAAACTATATAGTCTTGAATGAGCATGAACCTAGTGTTTCGTTATTTCTTATAAATCATGTGTCCTACTACACCCCAATATCAAGCCCTACATGGTTTTATGTAATCATGCATCCTGTCCTATATGGTTTCTCCTAATCTTGCGGCCTATATTTTTTATTCTAAAAAACCTAGATTTGGGCTCTGAACAAGCCTCATACTACCTTGATACACCCATGATCTCAAAGGGTACTCACATTAGGCCATAAAGAACCATGTAAACTGAAAAACAAAATATTCTTACCTCAATGGAAAACTTGATATCTTAAAGATTCGATATCGCTGATCCAAACTTGGTGCAATGGGGGGATCATGTGATGATGGAATACGTAGCAGATCAGATGGATTTGTGATACCTGATTTTTGTTCTTTGGTGTGAGATAGAGGAAGACGTGAGTTGATGATTTCCAAATTGAATCAATGTTACATAACTAGATGATTGATGATTCCATGACTCATTATGTATTGTTCCTCAATTTTCTGGCAAGATGGTTGGCCAGATCAGTGGCCAAAGGTGTGAGATAAAATGCAGAATTTGATCTGGATTTCTAGAAAATACTGATCAACATGATGTGTGTTTCTAGAACACACACTATGTGTGACCCCTGTGTGGAAGCTAGGGTTTATGTTATGAATTTAAGTATCACACGGTGTGTGACCATATCACATGGCATGTGATTCTTATCAGATGGATCAATGTGTACCTCATAGGGTAAATGGATATGACTAGGAGTACATGGGAATATAAACATTGTGTACTCCCACACAAACACAGTCAATCCAGGTGTACATGGAAATAGCCATGTACATGGACATGGGTAGAAGTATACGGGCATGGGCACACTGTGTACTTTTCATGGACACAGACATGAGTCATTTACATGGGATAAACCTACTGTTGAAGTTATATTCCATGTACTATTAGTAAACACTGTTCATTCCTTCAAATTTGGCTTAGAGCCCTTTTCCCAAGTATCTATGACAAGTTTTTTTTGGTATGTTACCTATATCCTTTCCCTAAGGGTTAGTATGGAATTGAATCCTACACATAGGATATTGATACCTTTAGTAGTACTTCTCAAATGGGTTTGATGGAATCATTCCATGAGTCTCACAGTGAGATCCTCTATCATCTTCTTTCCCTAGGTGGATTTCATGTAATATGTGTGACCAACACTACACAGGTGTTGAACCTCTAGTTAGCAGGTTATTCCAGATTGAGTTGTTGGTATACCCCATGGCCTTGGGTATGATCATTATCTATGTATCATTCTCTTAAGACTTCTAGTGTATACTTCCTATGATGAGGCCTGATGAGAATGACCTCTCGAACGTACATCATCAGTGTTATATGACTTCATGAGTGTGTTATCCCGGATGAGTGCTATGTGGAACTTTTGAGTAGGAATCCTAGGATAGAATTACGATTGTGACTTTACCTTGAGGTTGTGTGTCTTTGTTGAGTATATTTGGATATTCTTATTATATGTGATGTAGATATATACATGTGTATATCTGACTATTATACTTGTTGTTAAATACTTTGTGTTTCTGGTGTGTCCTACTAAGTATTGTTATAATCACCCCATCATAGGCTTTTCCTGGACATGTCATGTCATGTGTAGATGATTGAACTTTTGACGTGGTCCTAGAGGTATCGAACCAAGTTTTGATTAGTGAGATGGAAATACTGAGGTGTGTTCCTATGTTTATCTTAACAAAAATCTCCATCTTTACTTTTAGGTTGGACTTGTTTTTAGACTCTTTGTGTTGGGATTTTATTTGTCCTTTTTTACCTTCTATTTCTTGTTGTAATAATCTAATTGTTGGATTTAGATATACCCATTCATGTTTTATCGGTTATTTTACATTTTTGCATTGTATGTTATTTGATACGTGTGTGTGTGTGTGTGTGTGTCTATACTTTAGTATAAGGTCTCTTGTGTTAGTGATATGCCTATACGGTGCTAGTCACAATCCCCTGGCCTATTGGAGGTGGGTTTGGGGAGTTACGGAATAGAACCCATTGAGACGGGTCATGAAAAAGTGGTATCAGAGTATTTAGTTCTACCTTAGGACCATAGTATGTGATATCAGTTTGGGGAAGCATTGTTAAGTGTTTCAAGTTTGGATTTTAGGATAGGGACTCCAATGTTGGTGTAGTGGATGATGTATCTATACACAGGGACTCTGATCACTTGCCTTTAAAATTGATACATGAGGACACTGGCTATAGGGAATACAATGGTACATGCATCATATAAGAATGAGTTGTGGTTTCCATGTCCTTCTTGAGTCATCTCTCTAGATATTCATTAGTTGTGGTACATCTTGTTTATTTTAGGATTCCATTGTGACATATGTCAACTAGTATTTAGTATCAGGATCATGAGGATGATTCCCTCAGTGATGAGACAGTGATACAGGGACCATTTCCAGATATGTTACCTTCAGATGGTGCACCATATATACCACCACCTATTAAGTAGAATATGGTACCCGTTGTACTAATGGATGTGGCATGCAGGCTGAGTTCACTTCATGAGTTTTAGCAAAATTGAACCCTTAGGTTTTGAGGTGAGCCCAACCTACAATTGTTAGAGTTATATATTGAGTTATTGATGTGAATTTTCTAACTTTTAAGGATACTATCTAATTATATGGTAGTTCTGGAAGCAATCCTACTATATGGATCTGCAAGGCGACGGTGGGGTTTAGTGTCATAGTCCTACAATGAGGTGACTCTAGCATGGTCAAAGTTTTAGTTCTTTTTCATTGAGGAGTTATCTCTAGCTATGCTAAGGGTTTTATGCATCTAATAGCTTCTACAACGTCAATAGGGTAGCACGATGATGACTGAGTATTCATCGAGGTTCATCAACCTCTCCAAGTACTTGATGGATATGGTTCATGATCAATTATTCCAGTCACTAACCTTTGAGTGAGGACTACATAGATATATCCAAGCTAGGATTATAACTATGTGTATTCCTACCAATATAGGGGTGATATAGAAAGATTTAGTGGTTGATATTTTCCTAGATGAGCAGACATAGACAATGGTTATCAACAATGGGAACACAGGAGTAGAGACTTCAGCAGGAGAGAGCCAACGTCAGTCTTAGGGACCTAGACATGCAATAAATTTTAGGATGTGTTCCAAAGAAAAAGGTTCTCTTATTTAGGGATCATTGGATGGGTCCAGTCAACCCATGGAGAGGAAATGATACTCTTATGATGGTAGGGGACATCTTTCATGAGATTTTCCAACCCACCATATGGCTAATAGAGAGATAGTGGATGGGACTCCAAGGAAAATGTAATGGATGGATCAGAGAGGTTTATATGGTGGTGGATGAGGTAGAGGATTTGGGAGAGAAGGTGGAGGTGGTAGATGCTTCGACTTGTTACCACCACCCCCAGGTGGTCAACATCGGACTCAGAGAGTTGGAGGATAGGGCAAGGGCAATAGAAGGCGTTCAAGGATTATGACCCAAAGACTCTAGGGATTATATGAGGTATAATATGTGTCTTTTATACCTTAGATACAGTACTAATAGACATAGGTTCTAGTCATTCCTTTATTACCACATATCTGGTTCAATAATTAAAGATTTTGGTTAATTCTTTGGCTCGACCCTTTCACATGGAGACTACTACTATAGATAGCTTAGAAATCACACACTTCCAACAGTGTGACCTTACTCTTGGAGATGAGAGTTTCTAGTGTGATATCTTTTTAGCAGTGATGAGGCCTTATAATGCCATCTTAGGTATAGACTATTTATTTATAGTTCATTCCCATATATACTATTTCATGTAGAGGATGTGGTGTGTCTACACCTATGGGACTAGGTTTTTATTGGTGGGTGAAAAGGAATCCCAGGAATCACAAGATAGACTCATGCATAGGAGGGTTCATCCAATTACTCGTCAATTGGCTAGCCTGACCCTTGGTGTAGTGGAGGTTATGGGTTTCCAGTTCCCTTAAGTGGTGGTGGGGTATGAGGATGTCTTTCCCAAATATTTTTTATCCTTAGCTACTCACTGATAGATATACTTCTGCATTGACCTACACCCTGGGATGACCTCGATATCTGCACCATCATATCAAATGGAAATTGTAGATCTTTTCAAGATGAGGTTGTAGTTGGAGGAGTTTCATAGTAAAGGCTTTGTTAAACCTAGTGCTGCACCCTAGGTATCCCTATTATTTTTCACCAAGAAGGCAGATGGGAGCTTGAGGTTGTGTATAGACTATTGGTGCTTGAACCAAGTGACCGTCAAGAGAAATTATCCACTACTGAGGATTGATGACCGCTTTTATCATTTGAGAGGGTCACGATGGTTCTCTAAGTTTGAACTCAGATTATACTATCATCAGTTGTGAGTACATGATGAGGATATACTGAAGATGCCATTTATATGTTTCTATGGTCACTATGAGCACATATTTATTCCATTTGATGTTACGAACACCCCATCAGTGTTCATGAGACTCATGAACTGTATCTTTTATCCTTTATTGGGCTGGTCCATGGTGGTCTTCATAGATGATATCCTTATGTACTCGGAATATGAGGCGTAGAATACAAGACACTTGAGGATGGTTATTGGCATACTCTAAGAATATCATATTTATAGGAATCTCTCAAAGTGTCAGTTCTGGGTTTATGAGGCCCACTTTCTAGAACATGTTATCCCAGCAAATGGTGTATCAGTGGACACAGAGAAGGTCATGGTAGTGTTATCTTGGGATCCACCCAAGAGAATGATGGAGGTGTAGATATTCCTTAGGATGGAAGGCTATTAAAAGATATTTATACCTGATTTATCTAGGATATTAGATCCCATGACATCTTTGACCCAAAAGGAGAATCCTTTCGTGTGGATGGAGACATTCCAACTAGATTTTATATAGTTAAGGTAGATATTGACGAGTGTTTCCATCTTGATATTATGAGAGGAGAGTGTTTAGTACATAGTATTTTTCGATGCATCAGTAACCATGATTGGTTTTGTTCTATTCAGAGAAAAATGGTGATTGTCTATAGTTCACGTCAGTTGAGACTACATGAGCAGAACTACACAACCCATGATATTGAGTTAGCAGTTAGAGTCTTTTCACTAAAGATGTGATGACACTACCTGATGGGTGAGTGTTTTATCATCTATTTTGACTATAAGAGTATCAAATATATCTTCTCTCAAAAGTATCTTAACATGAGATAGAGGTAATGTCTAAAGTTACTTTAGTATTATGACATCAAGATTGTCTATACTCCCGGGAAGGGGAACGTGGTAGAAAAATATCTTAGTAGTAGATCTTGTTCATAGTTGTTGAGAAAGGCATCAGAGAAGTTGGCCACATTATATTTATCTTTTGTGAATGGAGATGGAGAATCTTACCTCCATTCAATAGTTGTTACCCATCCTATTTTAAAGTAATTTAGGGAGTCACAACTTCGGGATGCGACTATAAAACCCTAGGTACTTAGATATCCATTGGACATGCTCCTGATGGGTTTTTTGAAGGTGGGGGCATGTTGTTCTTTTAAGAGGATGCGCAGTGGTACCAATGATGTTGTAGGAGGAGGTTCTGAGAGAGTTTCATATATCCCCATGGACGGTAAACCCAGGTGTGCGAAATATGTACCAAGACCTCCGATGTTAGTTTTAGTGGACATGGATGAAGAAGGGAGTTATAGAGTTTATCACTTGATGCTTTACTTTTCAACAAGTTAATGATGAGGACCAAGTTCCAATAGGTTTATCTCAACACCATAAGGTGATAGAGTGGAAGTGGGATGGTATATCCATAGACTTCTTGATGAGATTACCACGTATGTCCAGGGGATACGATTCTATCTAGATGATCATTGATCGACTCACCACATGTCCTACTTCTTATCTATTTTAGAGTAGAGTTTAGTAGAGAGATTGGTATGAATATACATGTAGAAGATAGTCAGACTCCATAGAGTTCCATCAATGTTCATTTCTAAATGTGATTCTTGCTTCACATCTCAGTTATGGAAGGGGTTATAGGAGGCATTTGGGACTCAGTTGTGTTTAATCACATCTTTTCACCACCTGACTGACATCCAATATGAGTGGATCATTTGGGTTCTGAACTATATGTTGTGAGATTTCATGTTGTACTTTTTTTGTCGTTTGGAGGATCACTTACAATTAGTGAATTTTGCATAAAATAACAGATACCATTCCACTATCGGTGTGGAACCATTTGAGGCCTTGTACGGGCGACCCTATAGGTCACCACATTGTTGGACTAACCTAGAAGAGTTAGCATTTATGGGTCTGGAGTTGGTGTGAAAAACTACAGAGAAGATTCAGATCATATAGAATTGGATGAGGACTTCAAAGAGCTGTCATAAGTCTTATGTTGACTGACGAATGATACCTTTAGAGTTTGAGGAGGGAAACCATGTGTTTCTACGAGTTTCACCTCAACATGGATTACGAAGATTTGGCTAAGGTAGAAATTTATCTTCAAGATTCATTGGCCCTTTCTAGATATAACGTAGTTGTGGTGTACCTTATAGCTTTACCTCTATAATTAGATAGGGTACACAACATCTTCCATGTGTCATAACTGAGGAGGTACGTGCATGATCCATCATAGGTTATCGAATGGGGAAAGTTGGACATAAAGGATGGATCTACCTTTGTGGAGTACCAGGAAGATATCAAGGATTGGAAATATAGGATCCTTTATGGCAGATTAATTCCCTTAGTGTGTGTCCAATGATAGCATGAGAATCTTCAGGAGATAACCTTGGAGCAGAAATCTCATATGTGTGCTTATTACCCACATATTTTTGTATATCCACTTGTTTGGGATTTTTTGGAAGTAAATATCCATAGTGGGGAGAATGTAATGACACATATTTTCCATGTATTATTTTTGGATATCATATGGAATATTTTCAAGACCAGGCACTGAGATGAAGTACTATTTTGAGGCTCAGTGTTCCTGAAATAAATATTTGAAATATACTAAATATATTAAATGGAAATCATGTGAAATTTTCCTAAAAAAAAGTGGAATAACTCCCAAACGGGGGACCGAATCCAAAATACAAGGGTTTTGTTGAGTTCAAAATGTTGGTTTTACCCTAGGTACTATATACCATTTATCGGTGAGCATTGTTTTTGAAAAATTCATCACGGGTGTAAAATGAATAAAATAAATTTATTTATTTAATTTATTTTGAAATGACATAGTGGCCTAATTATTTTACTTTTAAAACACACGTATGGATGATTTTAAACATAAGCTGCATAAACCTTAAAATCATGGGGATCCATTGAAGAGTGTAAAATAACTTCTATTTGTGGATGACATTTAGATTGAGGAATTTCAATCATCATTTAAAGGAATTAAAGGATATCACAAACTATAATGGTAAAGATTTTATCTTCATCAAAAATCAATCCAAATCAAGTTATGATTATTTTTTTTGGATTTATCCCTATTTTTGATTCTTATGATGAATGTGAATTAATCAACTAATGAATTGATTTGTATAGTGCGCTTAATGCAGGTATGGTATAGATATTATTTGGGATAGGGGATTTCTTAATGATTATTCTATCTTTCCTAATTCAACATTATATGATCATTGATTGAGGTTTGTTCCTCATGGTTGTGCTTTATGATTTCCCTTTTTCCCATTCTTCACTCATAATGGGTAATCCATTGGCCTGATATTCAAAACATTCTTGAGAAATTGAACATTGTGCACCTGTTTCTTGGCACAACAATTCGATATCACAAATCTGGACTCAGTGTGATGAGAAGATCATGAGATGATGGAAGAGTCAGTGGATCATATGGATTTGGGATGCCCAATTCATGTTATTTAGTGTGTGATGATGGAATATGCATGCAGATAATTTCTGAATGGAGTTGAAGGTTCAAAACTTGATGATCGGTGATGGATTGACTCATTATATCATGTGATCGCATTGTCAAGTGCATCAAATTAGATGTTTAGCTTTTACTATAATTTTTGAAGTATAAAAGGAAAACTAAGCCATCTATCAATAGAGACATTGATAATAAATTTAAAAAATGATTATTAAAAAGGATAATGGGATTGTAATAAATTTTAGTTTTGTCGATTTAAGATGAAATCATATAAAATCAATCAAAACAAGAAATAAGAAATTAACATATTTGATTAAGTGTGATCAACCTGGAGAAATATCATGATGCACATCCTTCATCGATTTAAAAGAAAGGGTATAGATATTTTAATCCAAGGTTTTTAACAACTAGTAATGTTTCTGAGTTTATACTAGGATACCTCCTAGGGTTTAGCTAGAAACACAAAATGATTCTCCAGTTACCATTGATGATTGGGTGATTTGTGTCTGACTTCATAATCAAAAATCACCAAGAAAATTCATGAAGAACTCAATGTTTTTTCCAGGTTTTTATATTATTTCAATGTTTTAACATGACATGAAAGTACATGTCCTTGTTATTGTTTATGATAATTCAATTGACCAATATGAACCACACAAACTCCATAATTGAAATAGAGAAGAAAAGGTGGTGAATAGTGTGTAAAACATCAAATGACTGGATACCTCCAAACATGATCATATGAGTTGAGTATGGAATACCAGTACATAAATAAATTAAAGAATAATATAGGATGAAGAAAAAACATACACACCTGGAATTAAAATTATCATTAAAATATTACAAATAATAAGCTCCTGATTTATATTATGCTCCTCTTCGGATGATCATAAGGAGTTTAGAACTCCATGGAAAGTGAGGAAACCATATATGTTGATAAAGAACTTTCTAAAGCCTCCATTATTACCCTATGGTCAAGAAACATTATATAATGAGGGTGAGGGGTGTTTTATGCGAAAATAAATCACAATTTCTACAAAATAAGTCAAGTTCTTAAGGAACTAAATCACTATGCATGGAAGAATTTTATCCCTCTTTATCCAGATGTTTGATTGACCAAAATGCATGAAGGTATATTAAAATTCAATGGAGAGGTGTAAATTAGATTTATATATTAAATGGAGGTTGAATCATCCAAATTATATGTTTGAGGCCCAATTTATGTCCCAAATACATAAGGGTGGTCCAATCTAACCTACCTAGGATTTTGTCACATTATGGACCTCTTTTGGGCCTCCAAGTGGATGAATCCTGCTATATGGTCTTCTAGAGAAATGTATCCTAGAAATTTTTTCACTCTCCAACCAATTTTAATCTCAATTGGATAAAAAATTATCCACAATAAAAATTTAAGTAAACATGTTTGTTGGGGCTCTTGCGCAGTTTGGGCCCGTTTTTCTTGAATTCCATTGTGGGCTCTACAAATCACCTCCACCTACAATGAAATCATAAAAACAAGAAAAATTAACCTTTTAAAAGTTATATAAATTAAATTAATGAATCAAAAATGGACTAAGATTTGTTATTGTATTGGTAATTTTCAATACAAAACCAGTTTAATATAGTGGTGTAAGGGTGGAAATGAATAGTGAATCGCTACACGATCGCACCCCCACACCTAAACATTTGTACTCCTGGGAAAGGTAACATATCCAAAGAAAAATCATGGAGATATTACCAACATAATGAATATTTAACAATCAATTAAATTTAAATTCATTATAGCAATGTGGTCGAAGAAAAACCCCACACCAATGAGTTATTCCCAGTGTTCATGGAAAAATATGTCCCATAAATTGTATTAGAACAAAATTCAAGGAGATTCATGATACCAATCTGATCAAGGAAGTAAAAATTCAACCATGTCACTAACTCTCTATGTGTGTGTTTATGAAAACTATTTTATGAAATTCTTTCCGCTTTCTATCCAGTAAATATAGGTTATTTTAAAAAAAAATTACTTACCTATTTATTTCCACTGAACCTTCCCTATATCCTCTATAATCAAGTTTCAATACCCCCTCAATTAAGCATTCCTAAAAGTCAAATCTTAATCTCTCAACCTAGATATCCCCATATTTTTTACATTTCATTGCTCCCCTCATAATTTGTTATTATTAATAATAATATTAATTTTTTTCATTTTTAGGGCATACAAAAGCTGGATAATAGGTACACACATATAGGTCAATCTGATACAGTAATATAATAGATCGAATAAGGAATGAATGTATGGAAAAATATTTTTATAAAGATGACAAAACTTAACCAAACTTATATTTATCTTATATTAAGTAATAAATATCCACACTTCAGGGTTTGGTGTAAAGATGTTTGGAGATGTTAAATGGTACAATTTCTTATAAAATACTCACATAAAGGGTATAAATCATCTCAAATGTTTCATAGAGATACAACTATTAATATCATATACAAACAACCAATTTACTAAAAAATCAATCCCCAATGTAAAATTCATGAAAAAATTCACATTCCATAACTGAGAAAAAATTTCATTAAATTATAAAAAAACATGGAATCTAGAATTTCAACATGAATTTTCAATAATTTCCATGATTTTGTGAGCATAAGTTGGGGGGGGTAAAAAATACTATACAATAGTTGAAAAAGATAAGAGAGAATAATGATGATGAAAATCCTAATGAACTCAGCAAGGTGGGGAAAATTAAAAATATTATTCAACAATAGAAAATATAATAAATAAGAAAGAAGATAAAAATCATAATGAACCCAGAAATATACCCCCCCCCCCACACACACACACACCTAGAGTGTGAATTGTCCTCACTCTAATAAAAGATGATGTGGGAAGGAGGGATAAAAATTTGTGGATTTCACTGGTATGTTGCTTCTTGAAGGTGGATTCCCTCCATTGGATACTTTGGAAAATCCTCATAAAAAATTTTTAAGTCTCTTCCCATTGACGGTAACGCTTATACCACTCAAATCATGCAAAACCTAAATTTCACCAAAAGGGTAAACATTAGTAACATTGTAAGGATTAAGCCATCAGGAACGAAGATTACCTAGGTGGGTCTTTAGACTGTAATTGTATATGAGGAGCTTCTCACCAATATAAAAATTTTGTTGATGAATCACCCAATCATGGATCGCTTTTTTCTTCTCTTTATAAATTCAGGAGTTCTCATATGCATCAATATAAATTTCTTCCAAATCCTGAATATGAAACTTCCTATGATCACCGGCATCTGAAAGAGTCATGTTACATTATTTAATAGCCCAATATGCATAGTTCTCTACCTCTACTTGGAGGTGAAAAGCCTTTCCAAACACAATCCTGTATGGTGAAATTCTTATTGGGGTTTTAAAGTTTGTATGATATTCACAAAGTGAAACATCGAAGTAAAAACTCCAATCTTTCCTATTAGGTTGTACCATTTTTTCAAGATTCTCTTAACTTACTGATTTTCTATTTTTGCGTATCTGTTAGTATAAAGTGGAGAATTTTTGAACAACACCATACTTACGGTGTAATTTTTTCATGTTGTTATTGAAAAAATGTGAACCATGATCACTAATGATGAATCTTGGAAAACCAAACCTACTAAAAATTTGGGACCTCACAAAATCAACAACCACTCAAGATTAATTGATCCTAGTAGCCTTTTTTTCCATCCATTTAGAGATGTAGTCAATAGATATTAATATGTACATGAATCCAAATGAATTTGGAAAATTCTTCATGAAGTCAATGACCCATGCATCAAAGATTTCAAAAAATAACATGCATTTTTGGTGAATTTCATTCCTCTTAGAGATATTCCCTATGAATTTACATCTTATGCATGTCTTATAAAAGTAATGGGAATATCTATACAATGTTGTCCAATAAATTCCCAATTCAAGGACCTTTTGATCTATATATTGAGAGAAAAATTGGACCCCATAAGACAAAGTGTGGAATAATCTCAAAACAGTGATGAACTAATGGTTAGGGACACACCAACAAATGAATTAGTCACTATAAATTCTCCAAAAATATGAGTCATACCAAATTTACCATCATGAATCATGATTATGTTTATGGGACTATGAAGTTATGAAATTATTTGGTACATGAGATGATGCAAGAAAATTCACAATGTTTATATACAAAGGGGTAGGGTCCACAACAACACAAAGTTTCTCATGAGGGAATAATTCTCCAATGGGGATGGATGAGTCAACATGGTAATATAATGGTGGTTAAATACTAATAATGTGGTTAGGTACCACATTTTACACTCTTCTCTTATCTCTAATCTTAAGGACAAACTCCTAGAGGAGGATAATCCATTAAATGAGGTGAGGCTTTCCTTTAGGTTTCTTAAGGAGAAAACAAAGGGCTGCATGATTAGGAAAAACAATGATTTTTTAGCCAATATGATATGAACATAATTTTTTCAAAGAAAACACAATATAAATAATTTTCTTTCATTGGTCATGTAGTTTTATTGAGCAGGTTCAATGGTATGTGAGGCATACACAATTTCACGAGGATCCTTCTCGACCCTTTGTGATAAAACCTCCCTAACTTCAATGTTAGATGTATCACACATAAGTTTGAAGGGGAGATCCCACCTTGGTGGTTGAATGATGGGAGGCGATGTGAGACTCATTTTTAGTGAATTGAATGCATCATCACAATTTTTTTTAAACAAATTCAGAATCATTTTGTAATAATTGAGACAAGGGAAGTTCGATCTTACTAAAGTATTTAATGAATAGACAGTAAAAACCAACATGACCAAAGAATGGTCGCATATCAGGAACACATTTTGGATGTGGAAGGGGTAAAATTAATTCAATTTTTTATTTATCCACTTGAATTCTCTCATTTAAAATTAATTCCCAAGAATTATCCTCCACTTAACCATGAAATGGAATTTCTCATAATTTAATATGATATCTTTTTCAAGCCAATGGTGGAGGAAAGAACCTAATTTTCCCAAATAGTTATCAAAGTAAGAGCCATAAACTATGAAATAATCTATAAATACTTCTGTATAATTCTCAAGGTACTCAGAAAAAATACACAACATACATCGCTAAAAAGTACTGGGATCATTAAAAAGACCAAAAGGTATCCTTTTGTATGAAAATGTTCTAAATGGACAAGTAAATTTTGTCCTTTCAAGATCTTTAGGGGATATATGGATTTTAAAATAACTCAAATAAACATAAAGTAAAAAATAATGGGACTTACCAGCCAATATTTATAACATTTGGTCAATTAAAGTTAGAGTAAAGTGGTCCTTTCATGTGTCTTGATTCAGTCATAAAAATTTAACACAAGCTCGCCAACTATTTTTAACATGTGTTGGAACCAATTCATACCTTTCATTTGAAACTACTGTTATTCTAGTTTTTTAGGCACAATTTTCACCATGCAATCCCATTTACTATCAGATATGGAATATATGATCCCAGCAGTAAGAATTTTACTAACTTCCAATTTTACAACTTCATGGAGGTTTGGATTAAATCGGTGTTAATCTTGACTTATAAGTTTATCCTCATAATCTAAAAGTACATGGCACATAAAAATAGATGGGATAATCCTAGGAATATCATACAATGTCCATCCAATCACCTTTTTACACTCTCTAAAAATTTCTAACGGTTTTGATTCCTACTATGGAGAGATTTTTTTGGTAATAATGATGGGTAATTGGTCAATACCCTCAAGATAGTCATATTTTAAATTAGATGGTAGTGGTTTTAATTCCAAAACTACTAGTTTTTAGATTAAGGGAGGGGATTTAGGGGGAGTTAATTCCATGAAACTATCTATCTACTCATGTTTAATCTCTAAGGAAATAGAATCAATGTAAATGAGATTTTCATAATCATAGATGGTCGTGGTTACCTCAGAATGAACACACTCATTAATTAAAGAAAAACAAATTACACTTTTTTAAATCCTCACAACACTCAAAACATGAATAAAAAATAAAATCATCCAAGAGTGAAGAAGAGGAAAATGAATCATGGTATTGGTCAAGGAGAGAATGTTGTGTGTGTGTGTCATTAGATAGCACTTTCATCGAATAGACAGGAAGAGTTGAGTGCTCCTAAATGGGGTGTTTTATAGAATAAACAATATTGAAACTTACCTTTTCTCCACCAAACTTCATGGACAACATATCATTGCGAATTTTGATGATCACCTTTGTTGTTTTAAGGAATTTCTTTCCAAGTATGAGAGGAGTGTGTCCTTAAGTTTAGGTATTTTCTATCTCAAGAAAGTATAATTCTACAGTAAATATAGGGTTCTTCACTCTTACAAGGAAATCTTAGACCACTCCTGATGGGTGTGTTGTGATTTGGTTGGAAAGTTCCATGATGATACTCATTAGTTGAATCTCTTCAACATACAAAGAAGTGTACATGGATTGAGGCATTACATTAATTGAAGCACCTAAATCTATCATTGCATCATAAAATAAGGTCTCCCCTATGGTTCAAGGTATAGTAAAATTTCTCAGATCCTATCATTTGGTTAGAATAAATGTTTGTATCAAGTACGATACATTCCATCCAAGTTTGACTCTCTCATCCCCCTTCAGTCACTATTTTTTGGTGAAAATTTCTTTAAGAAATTTGGTGTAGTGACGATTTTTTAACTACATCCAATAAAATAATGTTAACTTGTAAATTTTTAAATATATCCATTATTTCATTATGAATATCATTATCAAAAAAAATTATTATATTTAGAGAGTCTTTGGGGGAATGTAACATGAATGGATGGATCAGGGGAATCCTCAATGATAATTTATTTACCCTTTTTTATTTTTCTTCACTTAAAACTTTTGAGGGTAGGGAAGGAGAGTTTTAAAGAGGGGGACATAACTGTTGGGTAGAATCACTAGAAGAAGAAAATTATTTACCACTATAAAGTTTTATTGCACATACATTACCTTTTTCCCTAGGATTATCAATAGGTTTTGATGGTAGTTTTCCTGAACCTTGCATCTTTATCTCACTGATGGTGTTTTCCGGTTTTCCCACTTGTGTTTATAGGCCTTGAATAGTGGATTGTGTGGTCTATTAGAACTAGAGGTTATAGGATTATATTTTATTCACCATGAACTTGAGGCTAGGTTCAGATTTTGGAGGAGGTGGATTGCTTCTAAATAGTGAAGGATAATAATCTTGCATACCTTGTCCTTGTTGATACAAATTCTTTTTAGGGTAGCTTGAATTTCCTCCTTATTGTTATTGTGATTTTTATTTCCACTCTGGGTTTGGATTTGACCTAAATGGTTCTTTCTTGAAGGGTGGTTCTTGTTCAAATAGATTCCCAGGAAACTACTATGAAGGACTCAGATAAATCCTGAGTTGGGAGCACTAGTCAGAAAAAATAGTATTATCAGAACAAATACCACAATGTAATGGAATAGTAGGAGAGTGTGAATTAAATTTATCTTGAGATAATTTTCTTATAATGGTATGAAACTCATCAATTTTATCATATAATTTTTATTCTAGGGATGAATGACTTGCCTCATGAACTCATTGAGTGGGTGTAATTGCTTGTGTGTAAAAAGTTTGTGCATTTTGATCCATGTTGGATATTAAGTCACAAGAAAATGCAGATGTCTTATAAACCAAAGAACCACAAACTACAGAATCTATCATTCCCCAATCCATGGGGACAATTCCCTCATAAAATTATTGAATTAACAATTTTTCACTACTTTTTTGGTGGGGAAAACTTGAACAAATTATTTTGAATCTCTCTCAATATTCATGAATGTTCACTCCTTGTTATTTCCTAATACCATAGATTTATTTTCTAATGGATGTAGTTTGGGAGGTAGGGAATAAATTCTCTAGAAAGATTCATTCATGGTCGTTCCAAACCCCAATTGTGGTAGGTAGATAGTATATCCATTCTTTGGATACACTATCAAGGGAGAAAGAGAATGCCCTAAACTTGATGACGTCCTCAGTTGCATTTTGGGGTTTCATGGTGGAGCACACTATACGAAACTCCTTGAGATTTTTGTGAGGGTCTTGGCCATGAAGACCATGGAATTTAGAAAGGATTCGGATGAGTATAAATCTCAACTCCAAGTTGGATACTTCCTCGGGATATTGGATGTACATAGGTCGATACTCCATAGCTAGGGTGGTCGGTTCTTTCAAGGTTCGGTTATTTTCAGCCATATTTTTAGGAATTTGATTTGGTTTGCTTTTAGTTTGGTTTAGGACCACTTGAGGTTCCAAAATGGGTTACTCAATGTAACTTGATATTATAACTTTATATTAAGAAAATTTGGAGTGAAGTTTGTTTTCAATTTTATGGTCTATTTCAAATAGTTTTTCTTTTCCTGATCGGGTCATGCAAATAAGTTTTGAAGTTTGTTTTTTTTTCATTTTTTCATTTTTTGATGGAATATGGATAAAATAAAAACACTTAATAATAATTAAAGGAGAAAATAAAAGATAATTATATATTACATAATGGATAGAGAGAATAAGAGAGCAATAGAATAAGAGAGAGATAGAGAGAGAGAAGATATAGAAGACACACAAAAACAAGCTAAAAAACAAAAACAAAACAAAAAATCAAAATCAAAATGGAAGGGGAAATATTGCAAGTATAAATAAATTAAAAAATTAAATAAAGAAATAAAAATTAAAAAATTATCTTGGATCCCTAAAAAGGGTTCCAAAATTTGATTGTGTTGTCAAGCACATCAAATTTGATGTTTAGTTTTTACTTGAATTTCTATAGTATAGAATGAACCCTAGGTCATCTCTCAATGGATCCTTATATCATAAATTAAAAAAAATGTTTTGATTATAAAAAATGGAAATTTCATTTTAAGAAATTTTGGTTTTTTATATTTAAGATGAAATCATATAAAATAAAACGAAACATGAAAGAATAAATTAACATATTTGATTAAGCGTGATCAACTTGGGGAAATTTCATAATGATCATCCTATATATCTTTAATTGAAAGGGTATAGATATTTTAATCCAACGTTTGTAATATATATAACCTTGATTTATTAATTTTATACTAGGATAAATCCTATGATTTAGTTGGAAACACAAAATTATTCTCCTGTTACCACCGATGATTGGATGATTTGTGTTTGACTTCATAACTAAAACTTGCCAAAGAAACACATGAAGAACTCATAATGTTGTCTATATTTTTATATTATTTTAATTTTTTATCATGAAATTAAATTACATGGTCTTGGTAGTGTTTATGAGAGTTCAATTGACCAATATGAACCACAGAAACACCGCAATTGAAAGATAGAAGAAAAGGTGGTGAATGGTGTGTGAAACATCACAAGAATGGGTTCTCCAAAACATGATAATATGAGTTGAACATGAAAAAACAATACATAAATCAATTAAATAGGAAAATTTTATTAATAAAAACAACATAAAAACCTATAATTAAAATTATCATTCAAATATTAAAAACAAGAAGTTCAATATTTACATCACATTCCTTCCCAGGTGATCATAAGGATTTTAGAACTCCATAGAAAGGGTGGAAACCATATATGTTGAATAATCACTTACCAAATCCTATAATATTACCCAATGGTCTAGAAACATTATTTAATGATGTTGAGGGGTGTTTTACGGGAAAATACCTCACAATTTCTACAAAATAAGTCAAGTGCCTAAGGGACTATGTCAATATTCATGGAAGAATTTTTATCCCTTATTTATGTGGATATTGGAATGAAAAAAATGATTAAAAATGCCTTAAAATTTAGTGTATTAGTGTGAATTAGAGATTGATATATAATGGAGGTGGAATCATACCAATTTTAGGTATGAGTCCCGAGTTATGGCTCAAATACAGAAGGGTGGTCCAATCTAGTGTGCCTAGAATTTATTCACATTGTGGGCCTCTTTCAGGCCTCCAAATCGACGAATTTGGCATTATGGTATTCTATATAAATATATCCATGATTTTATTTCACTCACCCACCAATTTTCATCCCAATTGGATTCACAGTTTATCCACAGTAAAAATCAAAGTCCACATGTGTACTCAGTATCTTGCATAGTTTGGGCCTATTTTTCATGAATTCCATCATGGGATCTCCAAATCACCTCCACCTATAATGAAATCATCAAAAAAAATGAAATTAACATTTTTAATAGTGATAAAAATTAAATTATTGAATAAAACATGAAGTGTAATTTTTTATTATATTTGAAATTTTTAATACAAAAGCAGTTTAATATAGTGGTGTAAGGGTGGAAATAAATAGTGAATTGTTATACGATCATTGTGTTCCTTAATTTTATGAAGATATGGGTAGTCATAGGTGTGAGAGTTGACACAAAATACAGATCTGGATTTCTAGAAAATCTTTATCAACACGACATGTATTTTGGGAACACATGGTGTGTGGGACCCCTGTGAGGTAGCTAGTGTTTCCACGGTGAAGTTAAGTATCACATGGTGTGTGACCCTATCACATGGAACATGAATATTTTCAGAAGGCTCAACAAGTACCTCGTATAGTACACAGAAATGACTAAGAGTACATGGGCATGGGCATGCCTTCTACTCCCACATGGAAACATCTAGGCCAAGTGTACATGAGCAGAGTTGTGTACTTGGACACAGAAAAAACTGTATGGTAATGGGCACATAGTGTACTCCGAAATGGATATGGACATAGGTCATTTACATGGGAATAACCAAGTGTCGAAAGTACACTCCTTGTACTTCTATTACACACCGTGTTCTTCTTAATAGTTATCTTGGATCCCTTGTCCTCTATATCATGGAAAATTTTTGTTAGGGTGCATTCCCTATATACATTTCTTAAGGGGTAGTATGAAATCACATCTTATGCATCGGATAGTGATCCCTTCAGTAGGAATTGTTATATAGAGTTATTGGAATCCTTCCATGATGCCCATGGTGATATCCTCTATCATCTTCTTTCCCTAGGTGGAGTTCTTGGTATTTTCATGACCAATACTATGCGGGTGTTGATCCTCTACTTAGCGGGTTGTTCCAAATTGAGTTGTCAGTTTAACCCACTCCTCTAGGTGTGATCCTCATTTATGTATCATTATCTTCATACTTTCAACTTATACATCCTATTATGAGACTTGATGAGAACAACCTCTCAAAAGGATGTCATCAGTGTTATCTGACCTGTGAAGTGTGTTCTACCAGATGAGTGTTATGTGGAACTTTCAAGCTGAAATCCTAGGTTGGAATTATGGTTGTGACATTACCCTGAGATTTTGTGTCTTTGTTGAGTATGTCTAGATATTCATTTTATATGTATTTTATACATATAACTATGTAAAGATTACTATTATTCATTCTTTTATATACTTTTTTGTTTTGAGGTGTCTTATTGGGTATTTTTATACTCACCTTTTCACAGGCTTTGCCTGCATGTGTCAAATCTTGTGTAGACGATCAACCTTTTTTCAAAGTCCTAGAGGGACCAGGACTAGGCGGTTCTTAGTGAGCCGGATAGATCGATGTGTGTTCCAATGATTATCTTGACAGAGTCCCCATCTTTAATTTTAGGTTGGGTTTTTTTATACACTTTGTGGGGGGATTGTATTTTGCCCTGTTTACTTTTCATTTCTTTTTTTACTATGGTTGTGAGATTTGGATATATACATGAATGGTTTATTAGTTTTTTTATATTTCATCAGTGTATGGTCTTGGAGATGTGTGTGTGTGTGTACATGTACTTTAGGTTAAGGCCTCTCATGTTAGTGATATTCCTACTCGGCACTAGTTTCCAACTCCTGGACTATTAGAGGCAGGCTTGGGGAATCACATCATGGACCCTATTGGGATGAGTCATGATAGTGATCATTAGGAATAAGGGTATATTAGTGGTTAAAGGGTACAACTAAGAGGAAGTGATATATTATTAAGAGACCTTTTCACTTGTATCTAAATTAAAAGTTATTCGGATTATCCAAGCCTATGGATCACATATGAATTTAAAATTATATCATATAGATGTGAAATCTACATTTTTAAATATTTTTCTTATGGAGGAAGTTTATGTTGAACAGCCTCTTGGTTTTGAAAATCCCCATTTTCCAAAAAAAAAATTAAACTTACCAAATCTCTTTATGGCCTTAAAGAAGAACCTAGAGCTTCTTATGAGCATTTCAGTTCTTTTATTTTATCAAATAATTTTTTTGTAGGAATGTAAAACCCTAATATTTTCAAGAAAAGTCATCTTTAGATATTTTTCTAATTTAAATATATGTTTATGATGTGATTTTAGGTTCTAGAAATAAAAAATTATGTAATTATTTTTCAAAACTCATGTAAAATGAATTTTAAATTAGCATGATAGGTGAGTTAAATTTCTTTCTCAGTTTTCAGATTTATAAAAAAGTGTTTGGGAATGTTATTAACAAAAATAAATACATTCTTAACATACAGAAAATATATGTACTTGAAAATGTTAAATTACATGCAACTCCTATGAGTTCTAATGAAAATATTAATTTAGATTAAGTTGGGGAAATTGTTGACAACAAACTATATGGAGGAATAATTTAGAGTCCATTTTATTTAACTACTAGTAGACTAGATATTATGTTTTCAGTATTCTTATGTACTAGATTACAAGATAATCCCAAGGAATCTCATTTGAAAGCTTCCAAAATTATTTTAAGGTATTCAGAAGGAAGAATTTATCTTTCATTAATTTTTACAAAAAAAAACTTCTAATTTTAATTTAGATTCATTTACTGATGAAAATTTTTGTGGTTATAGACTATATAAAAAGGGTTCCTTAGGAACCTACCATTTTCTTGGTAAATACATGATATCCTAGTATAGTAATAAATAAAAATCAGTTGAATTATCTACTACTGAATTAGAATACATTTTTTCAAATAGTTTTTGTGTATAGGTTTTGTGGATGAAACATGCCTTAATGAATTTTGGATTCAATTATAATCAAGTATCAATTAAATGTGATAACATTAATGTTATTAACATTTAAAATAATATAATAAACTATTCAAGAAAAAATCATGTAGAACTAAGGCATCATTTCTTGATATATTACACTCAAAAAGTTGATATCTCTCTTGAATTTATCTCAAGTGAGAATCAATTAGCCAATATTTTTACTAAGCTTCTTGCTTGTGGATGTTTTGATTTTATTAAGAAAAAATTATAGTTATTTGAATTTAAATGATATTAGTTTATTTTATTTTATTTTATACATATTTAAATTTATGCATGTAATTTTAATTCTATTATATTTTAATCACATATAAATTTATTCTTCTTTTATAATTATTTGTGCATTATTTAATTTTTGAAAATAAATTTAACTTCCTTTTAAAAGGAAAAATATATCATTCTGTTTAATTTTCTTTACTTTATTTTATTTATTATTTTATGTCAGACCTAACGTAAACCTAATTGGATGTGTATCCCTTTTACAAATCAGGTATGTGGCCTAAAAACCAAATCAACCCTCATCCTCATTGTTATTCACCTACATCCCTTCTTACCTAAATCCAAATCATCACCTTTATTCTCTCAACCAACTATCGATATTTATGTGATTATGAAGTCAAAAGAAGGAGATGGTGGTGATTTTAGATACTCAATGAAAGAAAGGGTGGGAAGTGCACCACATTAATTTATTGTGGGAAAAGTCATGGATATGGCTTGGCTAAAATTTAATGAGATTATTTTGGAGAAATTTTTCTAATTACCAGGATGGGAATTCATTTTTTATGAGAATAAATCATATTTTCTATGTAAAGATGAGGTTAAAGAGTTTATGCATAATGTTGAGTTTCATTTTAGAAAAACAAAGGATGTGATTTTGTCAAATGTAAATGGGAAAGATATGTTGGTTTCTTTGGTGGAAATGTTGTAAGTTATACACTTTTCTTATGAGGCATGTTTCAGTTTTATTCATTCTATAGTTACTAAAAATACAATTAAACCTAAAGAAGTTTTTAAGTTTCTAGTTGGGACATATGCCTTTGAAAAGAGAGTTGTGAATGTCTTTGAACCTGAGTGGAAAGTGCTATTTAAGTTTACTAAGATTGGAATTTCTCAAAGGGAAAGGTGAGATGGATAAAGTGTTGTTTTATGACATGTGCTTATTATATGTCCTAATCAACAATAATAAGGTAAACTTGGATTAGTACATGATTTGGATCATGCAACACTACTTCCAAGGTAAGGTACAGTTTAATTCTTATTCCTATGGAAGTATTATCTCCCTAGTGCTAAAAAACAATGAAGTTGATATCAGTGAGAGAGAATACATAAAGTGACATAAATACAATGCCTTCTGTGAAGTTATCTTGAAAACCTTTGGCTACAATTGGGATACTACCTCAAGTTATTTAAAGCCTATTGGACAGGAATTTGGATCTCAAGTGGTTATACCACCTCCAGTATCAACTTAGGGGGATTTATCTACTACCTCACCTCCTAGGGATGAATCACCAATTCAGAGGGTGATTTCTAGGGAAGTGAAGGAGTCTACTATAACCAGAACCGAGCTTGTAGTTCCCAAAGTATGACCAGTTTTAGAAGAAGTAGTTTATAAACAATGAGATGAAGTTGTTAGTGATTATGAACCTATTTATCTAGTTATATCAGTTTTTGAGATGGCTATTGTAGTTTTAATTGAATAGGGAAGTCCAGTTGACACTATATCAAGTCTGATAGCTACTGAAGTAATATTTAAACCTAAGGCTAAGAACAATGATGTTGATTCAATCCTTGGATCACCTACTACTAATGTAGATAGATATGGGTATGTGTTTATAGAGGAGTATATTGCTCATTCATATACCCCACTACACATTCCATCACCACCTCATGTACAATTAGAATCTCCTTCTACGAGAAACAGTTATGAGAGTTCATATGTGGAGAAGTAAATGAAAATATTTTCCTCTATAGTGATGATAGAGTTTGATATTATAAATAGAGATTATAATGATTTGAAAAAAGATTTTGTATCTTTCAAGGATGAAATTATATAGCTAAAGGATAATTCAGTTTATCTGACTGATTTTTACAAGCTTGTTGATATGATAAATTCCCAGAAAACTTTGATACATAACTTCCAACCAGTGCAACATTGTGCCTTTATTATAAGTGATAAATAAATTTAGGAAGTCAGAGCTCAAGTGAGTGAGCTGAAAGGGATTTTTGTCATCAAATATTAATTGAATGAAGTTGGAGTGCTTATGGATTCTCAAAAATATATTGTTAAATATATTCCACTTGTACTATCAGATATTTCAATGGATAATCTTGATGATTTTAAAAGTTTCAATAATTAAATAAATGAAATATTGCACACCTTGAAGAGTGTTGTAGTAAACCAATTTTATTTTATTAAAATATTTTAGAGAAGTTTTACAACCTCAACACCTTCAGTGGATCATGATTTTCAAAATCAGTTTGAACAATTATCCTTAGACATAAATTCAGTAAACCCTTAGATTCAATATTTCCAATGTGACATGTTCACCCCTTTTCTTATGGAAGAATTTAAAAAGGATATATTGGGTGAGTTTTAAGAGACCATAGAAGCTATCAGAAAACATTTCCTTTAGAATGGTGTGTCATTAAATGAAATGGTTAGATATATTCAAGAATTTTTTAGTGATAAGGTATAAGAAATTTTAGGAGTATCCAAGTAAGTAAGAGATAAGGTTTCAAGTTTGATTTATCCAATCAGTAAAAAAATTATCATTTTGCACATATGATGATCAATATTCATGAAGGGATAGAAGATCTTCTCATAGACTCTTCATAAGAGGATTATAGTCCTTCATATTCTGAAAAAGATCCTACTATAACATTTTTACCTATAGGAATAGAGCTTGTCGTATATAGTCCTCTTAGAAAAATTACTTCAGTACCACCTATTGTTATTGATATTATGCTAGATGAAACTCCCAGTGCTCTAGTTAATCAAACTCAGTCTAGTTCTTTGAATGAGGTTGGTCAAATACTAATAGAACAATTAGTAAAACTGGATCACAAGTTGATTTATTTGGAAGGTAGAATAATTATTAAGCATGTGTTGACTGACCAAATTCAGAAAAAGTTGTATGCATAGCCTCCATCTACTCCCTCTGTACCTTATTCTACTACATTAGTTAATACATCTCATATTTTATCTACTATGAAAATTTAATATTTTAAAGTAATTATGAACAATGGCCTAGCAACAGTTCCTTAGATTCATAAAAAATATTTCATTACCATCCTGTATTTTTGTAAATTAGATATTATAAAGAGAAAATATATGTGTACTGATGTATTTTTCTCTCTATTCAATATAATAACTCTTGGAACAATAACACTAGACACCTATATAGGTTCTATATAATGAGTGGATGCTATTTTTTCCCCATTAAGGATTTATCAGAAAGAACACCTCAAGGTTGTTATGGTAGTTGCTACTGAATCTACAGAAAAATGAGCTACTTCTTCAGAACCTATCAAGAATATGCCTTTTTCCATTATTGGTTCTTATGATTTTAGTGAATCATTTTTCAATATTGATAAGGTTTTGGGAACACTTATACATAGACCATAAGGCAGATCAGGTTTTGAGATAAAGGCTGCTTCTATAGATATTGGGAGAGCAGTTCAAAATCCTATAATTGATCTTCCTTCTACCTCTTCCTCCTCCCCTGCTTTCAAGAAACCTCAACTAAAACCTCCTTCTAAGTTAGAGTCAATTCAAAAACTTGGGTATTCTGACTTATTTTTTAATATGTATTTTTTTGGGTTCAATTTAAGAATATTTGTACCAATATATATAATCAATGAAATTAATTTAACTATTTTTGGTTCTTATGATATTGTTTTCATTTATCTCTTTTTGTTTCAAAGATATTTATTTAATTTAATGTTTTTATTTATCCTGTTTTGGTTCTTAAGCAATTGTTTTTATTTAATGTTTTCATATATATCCTTTTTCGTTCTTAAGCGAATATTTTCATTTAATGTTTTTAATTTATATCTTTTTGCTTTAAAGATATTATTTTCATTTAATGTTTTTCATATTTTTGAATGTTATACTTGTTGTAACTTCTTAATATTTAGTCCTACATAATTCAAATTCAAAATAAGCAATATATTTGAATAGTTCATCATTAAAAGTGTTATAATCAAAGTTTTTTCCTCTCTTTTCCCTTCATTTTTAATGACATTAAAAGGGGATAACTCTAATAAAAGGTTTATAAGTCTAATAAAGGGGTAGAATAAAGGATAAACATAAAATTTTAAAATCCATATACATTATATATATTTTCTAAAAAAATCCCCAAACCCTATAAAAATTTCATATTTATTGTTTAATAGGTTTGTGATCATTAAAAAGGGGGATATTATTGGACTACCAATGTTGTTCCAACATATCCAATGTGTTTTATGTTTAGATGATATCAAAACCCTTCATCTGTTACTAATGATTTTTTTAAGTGTATTTATTAGATTTTATTTTATTTTATTTAGTTTTGTTGTAATTCAAAATTTATAAAAGTTTTTTTCAAATTTTATTAAGTCAAGAAAACCAACTATGTGACAAAATTGGATGCATGGATATTTGGATATTTATAGAAATCAGCTACATAAATTGGCTACATTAAAGAAATGTCTATGTGATTCAACTATATCACAGAATCATATACAAAAAAACCACCTATGTTGATGAATCGCCTATGTGATCAAATAGATACATTTATGAAATGGCTATGAAAATCATTTGTATGGAGTAATCGACTACATTAATTATATCTATGGAAAAATCAGGTACGCAGTTCCAATCGGCAGCATGATTCATTCATATATGCCAAAATTCATATTTTTGAGAAAAATGTCTATTTAATTTTGGTTTTGTGAGAAATAAACTATGTGGAGAATAGAAACATTGATCAACTAGGCTATGTGAATTCAAATCCATGGAATTTAGTTACATAGAGATCTACAATTGATTATATAATTCTAAAATATTCATATTTATTACCTTTAGAGTAATTTAAGTGGAATTTAATGCTACCTTTGATGAATTAAATTTTGTATTATTTCTTTATGGTAAAAATCTATTTCCAAAAGGTTACAAGTACCAAGAGAAGAAAATAGTATAAGAATAATTTATTTCTTGGTCCTCTTGTTGAGGTATTTTCAAGAAAAAGACATCTGGAATTTAATTCAAATGATCTATTTTGTGGGATATATCTCTATAAAATATTAATAAATATTTCATGAAAGAATATTTTCAAACAAGTAAGTAGGATAATATACATAGAAGTAATAAGAACAGAAGAACATAACTTTTACTCTCAACTCTCTCTCTCTCTCAAATTATAGTCTGCTCTATAAAATGAAAAATAATAAAATAACTCAAGATTATATAGTTTTTCTTAGAGAATTTACCTTGTTGTGTTTTTTAAAGACTCCCTATAATATACACCTTAGTATTCTTCTCTATCTTAGAGATATCTTTACTTATTTCGGCTGCATCTTACAATTGTGAGATACATTTTTTAAACCTTTCATTATTCTATCTCATTGCTTTAAGTAATATCTTTGTATATTAATCTATAAAGGTTCCTAGTAAAAGAACATTGAATAATGGGTTTTATAAAACCTTTTAAAGCCTAGTAAATTATTATTGTATTGTACCATGTGATGACTCTATGAACTCATTCAGGTAGTCCCTGGGAAAAGGAACAGTGCTAGTGAAAATCACCAAGCTCTAGGAGATGATTATTAGTGGAGTGGACTAGAGGATTTATATTCCTAAAACAACTATAAATATATTATATCTTATAAATTTCTTATTGCTTTTATTTATGTTTCCTTATTGTGTTAAGAAATTATTAGAACTTATCATACCTTAAATTGTGTGGTTTTAAAGTGGAGAATATTTAAATAACTCAATCCACCCCCACCCTACCCCCTCTTGAGTCTTATTTAAATTTTTATCTGACCAATAAAAACATGGAGAAAATTTTATTAAGGGGGATATTAAATGATTTAAGTATATAAATGAACATCATCAGGTAGTCAAATGTTTAAGTAATGGGAATAACTTAGATAATGTTGGTAATGGATAGTAAGCTCCACAAAATGCACCACCCACACTCTAGTGCTTCAAATTTAGGGAGTATGGCCATTATGATTACCAATGCTCAAATATTAGGGTTAAGGATGGTGATCAATGTTAGAAACCTATTAATCCCATAGAGAAAGGTAAATCTCATGCAATCATTATTTTTGATGTGGTTTACGAGTCTAAAGTGATGAAAGGTACACTTATTATCCACTCTAAAACTGTTAATGTCCTATTTTATTCTAAATATACTTACACTTTTATATCTGATAAATTTATAAGGGTATAAAATTTCCACTTAAATTATTAGATATTTAATTAGTATTTAAAAATATTAATCGTATTTTGATTTTATCTCAATTCTATGATTGTTCTCCAATTGAAATTTTTGGAATGTGCTTCCTACAAATATTATTATTCTTCCATTAGTTTAATTTGATGTTACTTTGGGCATGGATTGGATTTCTTTATATAGATATTATATCAATTTCCATGGAAATAAAGTTACATTTGATATTCAGGACCAACTTATGATCATCTATCAATGTGAGGATAAATATTAACTTCCAATTGAAATTACATTCATTGCATAGGTCATGATTCCTATTCAAAGGGGGTATTTATCTCATATGGTTGGAGAGTAACTCAACATTAAAGATATTCCTATTGTAAAAGATTTTGTTGATGCCTTTTCAAAAATGTTGACAAGTCTTCCATTGAATCATTAATTTTAGTTTTTAATAAAACTCATAACTCATGCTATATTTATTTAAAAGACTCTATATAGAATTTCACTCATTGAGTGGTGGGAATTGAAAAGGAAACTCAAGGAGAAAGATGGGGTGCACCTATTCATTCGGCCAATTTTTTCACCATGGGTTGCACCTGTTCTTTTTTGGTAAAAAGAAATATGGATCAATGCAGATCTATATTGATTATCATGAATATAACAAGACCATTATCAAGAATCAGTTTTTTATTCCCTGTATTGATTATTTTTTCAATCAATTACAAGGAGATCAATATTTATCCATGATTGATCTTTGATCGGGATATTATCAATTGAGGTTTAAAAGTAAATACATACCCAATACATCCTTCTATATGAGGTATGGACACTATGAATTTATAGTTATTTCATTTGGTTTTACTAATTCCCCTACCATCTTCACGGTTTTAATGAATAGATTCTTTAGATATTACCTTGATTAGTTAATGGTGGTCTTTATAAAAAATTGTAACAACCCAAGACTTTAAAATATTTTCATTTTATAATAAACTTTTTTTATATATTTCTTTATATGTAACACCATTTAAATCTTATGCTATACACAACACTAAGTTAGCTTGCATTACATGTAAGACCGAGTTTTACTTCCATTTAATGGCGCACATATTTTAAAAATAAATTTTGACACTAATATAAATTTTATTTTTCAAAATAAACATAATCTTTGAATTCATAATGTCAAAAATATATTAGGGTGAATTTTTGGTAACTTTCTGAGAAGTTTCATTTTTTAATGAATAGTAAAAAATACAACATTTTAGTTAAAAATGATCTTTTCATTTAAATAATTATTAATGCTAAATTATATTTTAAATTGGTTATTAAAGTAAAAAAAATATCAATTATACATATATTAATCCAATTTGGTTCATTGGAATAATTTTTATATTGAAATGGGATATAAAAACTTATTGAAGTTTTGAACATTTTTACTTTAAAAACTTACTTTCTCACCATGTTTGTGGGATTAGTGTTAAACTTAATTTAGCCACTTATGTTAATTTAATTTGGAAAAACATACATACATTATTTTAATAAGTATGATATTTTTATTCTAATAATGTCAACTTATTTGGACCAAAAATATTATTAAAATTAATTAAACTTAATTATAGTGATTAAGGTAAAATTAGAAGTTTGGGTTTGGCTTAGTGGTAAGCACCACATTATCCTACATGAAAAAAGGGGGTTCGAAACCCATTGGGCACAGACTGTAGCAGTTCGGAAGCGTATTGTAGTAGTAGTGGTACTGTAGCAAACGGCAGGCACTGTAGCGGCAGCAGGTCAATGTAGTAGTGGCAGGGTACTGTATCAGCGGCGGGTACGGTGTCGTACTGTAGCAACACAGGTACTATAGTAGAACTATTCATAGAATGGGTCTTGGCCTAAAAAATTAGTCCTATGGGCCATGTAATGGGCTAAATGACCATTGGGACTTCGGGCTATGTAATGGGTCTCCCTCTACCCAGTTAAAAGATGTCTTTTCTTTGCTTTAATAATAAATGAGGCTTCGGCCCCAACCTTTAAAAAAATGTTTAAAAAGGTAAAATTAAGCTTAATAAGGGATTAAACCATAAAATTAAAGGCCAAAATGACCTATACACTTCTTCAAAGTCCCTTTTTATACCAATATTTATACCATATCACCTCTTGGTTTTAATTTTATGATTTAGTGGGACACATGTTCATAAAAGTGCCCTATATGATAAGTAAAGTAAAGAAAAATATGAAAAAGGAACCTCCCTTAAATTTTACATTTATTAAACTTTGAGATATGAAAAAACATAATATTTTTTATTATACATATAATTTAGAGAGATAGAAGATTTTTTTTTATTATAATAATTTATCATTAATTTTTATTGATGAATTAGTTACTTAAAACACTTAAGAAATGCCCACACAGTGATTATTTAGTTAATAGTTTACTAAAATAAATGATATTATAAATATTAAAAGTGAAGTAAATTGATTGATTTATTATATTTAATTATTATTTAAGATTAATATATCATGTTACACATCTATGAAATTAATATATTTTAAATTTAATATTTTTTAGATATTTTAAAATTAAAATTAAATAAATAATGTCAAAATTAACGTCAATATTATTTTACAATAAATGATATTTTATTAAATGATTTAAAATTAATAAAATACAATATTATTATAAGTTATTTTTAAGTGTTAATAAATATTAAATATAGTCTATTTATGGAACAATTTATATTTTATAATTAACATATTGACCCATATATTGTAAAAACATTATTAGCATGATCCAGGTTAAAGTAGTGTTTTTATGTGTTACATGCACTTGTTTTATAAGTGATTTCCCACACGCATGGGATTTTTTATTTTTTAAATTAGATAATATATTTAAAATAAATTGGTTCTATATTTTATAATAAATCTCACTTTAATTTCTTCCTAATGGTTAAATAACTTAGGTTACAATACTAGATACTTTAATAAAAAAAATGATAAAATTGGGGAATCTTAGAAGTTGAGGAAAACAATTATAAAAATGGAGTTATTTTTATGTTTTGGAGGTTTTTATAGACCATTATTCCCATTTAATCCATTATTTTTCCATTTAGGAAGAACATGATCTAAGGGAGACCCCCCATTAGTGCTTATCTTTTGGTATTTACAATAATACCACACCTCCACCACTATAAAAAAGAAATAATTACTCCTCTTACTCACACATCTCAAGCCATTTTTTCTCAACCAATATCTATAAAAATAAATCCTAAACATTCCTCCCCTCAACTTAGAAGCCTCAACTTGATAATAATTCCATCCAATGAATCCCTTTGGTGAAAACCAAAAGGAGGTACTCGAATAAGAGGTAACATCTTTCCTTAAGATCTTTAGTTTCATTTATCTTTACACTCTTTCAATTATCCTTATTCATTGATTATGTAACACAAAAATAATCCTAAATATACTGATATGTTGTTAGGTTAATTTTTATAGCTAAACTTACACATACTTTCATCTAATGGGTAACAAACTTACCGTTCTTGTGTACGGTGAACTACCGCCTCACGAAACGAAGTTGTTCATTTTTCCTTTACCACCTCACATGGGTGGAAATTATGATGGATGCACTGTTTATATATGATATATGTGATATTTATTATGTATTTGTTCTTATTTAATTATTTTATAAGACATACCTTTATAATTTTCATTTTTTGTAAATACGATAATATCGTTTGTGGAAGTGTGGACTACCGACTCCTCAAAGCGATGTGATACATTGACACACTACATGGAACATAATAAGGATGGTATTAATTAAAAATATGTGAAATAAATGACATATATATGATATTAATGACATAATTAACTTTATATAAATATAATACATCATTTTATTTATTAACCTTTTCACACACTAAAAAGTGATAACGTCATTCGTGGATGTGTGGACTACCACCTCCCCGTCACAATGTGATTATTTTTACATCACAAGAATTATACATATAGGTATATATGATTAAATAATATAGCACTTATGATATAATTATCATTATTTAAAGTTATGATTTTACTTACCTTCTTTCCATAATTTTCATTGAAAAATAGGAACATTACTCATGCATACGTACAGCCTACCGTCTCAATGATTGTAACATTGGTTAATTGTTCATAACCATATTTCATGGTTAGTTTAAAAAGTATAATTTATGTATAAATATAATAATTATATCATGATTATTATTCATTATATGTTTATATTATGACCCATTTGACCATAATTTACCTATCAAAGTCATTTTTGACATATAAACCAAATTTGGTCAAAACACCCAAAGTAAACTTAATTGTTTAAGTAGTTGTACACAACATTGTAATAAGTGAATTAAAAGTAATAATAAACATGAAATGTTTTCTAAATCAATTAAATAATTAACATAATTTATTATTCAGGAATATAAAGATACACGTGACAAATCAAACTCAAGGTAAGAGATTTCGTCTCAATTTACATTCCATTGAGACTTATTTGTTGTTATGAACCAATTCACTTTTATATGGTGTATATACTACCATTTGACATGTTATATCATGAACATTCTTATTATCATGATATTATATGTTTTATTTAATTTTATTACTTCATGGAGATTATGATTCAAATGTTTCAAAGTGGTATGGGGAACATTGGAATGTTTAATGATTATTTTCCTCAAGAATGTTTTAATAGTCTTTAAATGGTATTTCCATTCATCAAACTAAAAAAACCTTGTTTTTACTTATCCTTCACTAGATAATTATTGATAAAACCTTATTATTTATTCAATATGGATATTTTATAATAAGGCATATGATTTATTAATTAAATCAATTATTCTACAAATGAGGAATGCATTGGATTTCTTATGTGATGGGAAGGGCATGTTATAGACCCTAGATGCATCAGTATGTTTCATGGGACAAAACATATATGGTTTTGGCCAAGTCTTGCCCATTTATTAAATTCTTATCATTAATCCTTGAAAATATTATATTCTTGGCCTGAATCCTTGATAGTATTAGATTCTTGTCACAAAACCTCAATGATATGTTTTAGATATCCATTATTATACATTCCATTATTATATATTCAGTTATTATTATTACATTTGATTCTTCAATTAGTTATAATATCCATGGTTAATTTTTATTCTCATTTTATTTATTAAAAGAAATTTTTTTCAGTTATCTACCTTTCCATGTTGATTATTCCTTATCTAGTTATTTGAATAGAATGTGTTGTTAGTTATTTACCTTTCCATGTTGATTTATTCTCACTGATTCATTATTTATTCCTCTTTACTTACTCTTACTGATCATTTGAGCTCACCCTTATTATGTTTCCTTTCCCCAGGTTATGAAGAGGAATTTTTTAAATAAGCGTTCAAGGAGGCTGTTCATTTCACTTTATTATGTCACGTGTTTTATTCTCTATTTCCAAATGTAAAATGGGTGTCATGTATGTAGTCTAAATTTCTAAAACTATAAAATGGATCGGTCCTTTGGAATTTTATTTCATATAATTATATTAATTTAATAAAATAATTCACCAGCTCTGGGCTTCTGGGGTTGGGGAATTACAATAATATTCTTATATATTCTAAGAGAAAATAATATCATTAAGATCACTTGAGTATTTAACTAAAGACCCTAAATAAGGATAAAGTATATTCTAAATTTAGAAGGTTTCAATTTTGGTAAAAATCATTTTTGGGTTATATAATCTTAATTTAGGGTATATTGGTGGATCCATCAAAGATAGAAGTTATTAAAAATTAGCCTAGACCAACCATTTTGATTGATATCTATATTTTTCTTAAATTAGTTGGATATTATTAAGAATTTGTGAATAATTTATCATGACTATATAATCTACTCACTATGTTAACTGATAAGGGAGTAAAGTTCTTTTAGATTGATGAATGTGAAGAAAATTTTATGGAACTAAATAGAGGGTTGGTCGGTGCACCTATACTCACACTACCCTGTAGTAGATAAGTAATTTTCATTTATAATGATACAAAAAAGATGGGTTTGGTATTTTTTTATAGAATGATACGGTGATATCTTATGTCTCGTGATAATTTAAGGTTTTTGAGAAAAAATACCAAACCTGTGACTTAGAGTTAGATGTGTTAATCTTTACATTAAATATATAGAGGAAATATCTTTAAAGAGAAAGGTGTGACATATATATATTTATCATAATAATTTAAAGTATATATTCACCCAAAAAAGAGTTGAATATGTTACAAATAATATATTTGGAGTTGATTAAATACTATAACTACTAATTACATTACCACCCTAGGAAAGTGAACATGGTGTTTGATGCTTTGAGTTGAAAGAATTATACTTGATTATCTATGATGAGGATAAAAAAAGATCTAATATTTCTGAATTTTAAAAGGATGGACCTTGAAATCGTGAATGAAGGGGAGAAATATTATCTTACTCAAATGAGTCTTCAACCATTTATCCATGTAAATATTAAATAGGTGTGGAATGAAGATATAGAGCTACAAATGAATGTGAGAAATATTCCTGAGTTTAACCTTGATTGTGATGGAATTATAAAAGTTTAGGAACTAATTATGGGTCATATCAATTCCATACTTGAAAATTTATCTATTTGAAGAAGATCATTTCTCACCATTATCTATTCAACTTAGAAGTACAAATATGTATAGAGATATGAATGACTGTTTCTAGTGGGATAACATGAAGAGAGATATTGCAGAGTATGTATCTTGGTTCTTGGTATGAAATCGTGTTAAATATGAATGGAAAATTTCTAAGGGGATGTCATAAACATTACCCATACTTGTACAAAAATAAGAAAACATCACCATGTATTTCATCATTAGACTCCCTAGAACATTTAAATTCTATAATGTTATGTGGGTTGTAGTCAGTTTCCTTTTGAAGTTAGCACATTTCGTTATTATCAGAGAATGTTTCTCTCTTAATCATATTTATATGATATACATTAAGTTGTAAGGTTTCGTGGGGTACCATAATATATTGTATCTGATCAAGATATAAGGTTTACCTCAAAGTTTTAGAAAAGTATTTAGAAATATCTGGATATAAAGTTGTGTTTTAATAATGCTCATCATCCTCAGACAGATGGTCTATCTAAGAGGGACATTAAAATCCTAGAGGATATTTTGAGATCTTATTCTCTATATTTAAAAGGTTTTTGAGATCAACACCTTCCTCTAGTTGAGATTTCTTACAATAATATCTTGCACTCAAACATTCAGATGACTCCCTATAAATACCTCTATGGAAATAAGAGAAGAACTCTGATATACTAGGATGAAGTTGGGGGACACAATATTTTGGTAACTGAGCTAGCTTAGTAAATGGTAGAGAAGGTTGGAGATACTTGACAACATATCAAGGTAGATCAGAGTCAATATAAGAGTTATGTTAACAATCATTAGTGAGATATGGAATTAGAAGTTAGTGATAATTTATTACAAAAAATTTATTTATGGAATAAATTTGTGTGATTCATAAATAAGGTAAATTTTAGCCCTATATATTGGTCCCTTCAAAATTCTTGATCGAGTGTGTATTTTAGCTTATTGCTTGATGCATCCACTGAACCTCTATCAAGTTCATGATGTGTTCCATGTTTCTCTCTTGAGAAGTACATACCTGATATTTCACATGTACTAAACTCTAATATTGTACTATTGGAGCATTATCTTTCTTATAAAGAATAACTAGTAGAAATATTTGATCATAACAATAAAGTGCTACGAAACAAGACTACTCTCCTAGTTAAAGTTGTCTGGAGGAATCTATAAATAAGAATGAGGATGTGACAAAGCATAGATATCTTAATTTTCTTGCATTAAAGTTATGTAATTTTTAGGTAAAAGTTCATTTTAAGGGGGTATAATATAACACCACATGATGTTATATATATTTCCTTTGAAATAAAACTTGAAGCATTTGATAGCTTGTTTTACATGAAACACTGAGTCTAAATGAATTGTGATATAGTATACCTTTATAAACTATTATATTAGAGGATATGATTAGGATTAACCACTTTATGATATATATTTATATTGGTTTATTATGATAAAAATGCATTGATAAGCACTCAATTTTAATAAAACCATTTAATGATTAAAAGACCAATTTTTTAAAGAAATATATTTTTCTACATGTAATGTATTTTTTCTAAACAAACTATATTGACCAAAATTGAAAAATTATTTCAATGAAAAATATTCATAATTTATATTAATTAATGAATAATCATCCATACATCATTTATTTAAAGTCTAGGAATGAATATAAAATCATTTAAAGGTAAAAAAGAGTTATTTTATATATAACCATTTTTATGTGCACAGAGTGTTTTTATCTTAATAAATAAAATAAATCATTACTTATTAGTGGTTTTATTAATTTTTTAGATTATATATTAAATAAAAAACTTTAACATTAATTTTATAGTTTTTACTAGGCATGGAATGATAGTAAATTCAATTTTATGCGTAAAAATGAATTTTTCTAAAAATGAGTTTTCATTGAATTTTGTGTGGTTATTTAAAAGTTACTTTCAACCATATAGAGAAATTAAATTTTAATAAAATTAATTATATATTTGGATTCATTATTTATAAATTTGGTAATGTGGCCACCTTAATTTTTGGTAATAATGAATAGTAAAAATAGTAAAAATTTATTTCCATGATTAGGGTTAAAATAGGTTTATCGATGGAATTAAACTAAGAGATAAGGGTAAACAGGACACTTAAACTTATATAAATACTATTAGTAGATGATATTTAAATATTATATTATCCTACCTTCAAATTATTATCCCTTTTTTAGCCACTTTCTTAAGAACGTGAGTTTGTATTATTTAAATGTTTTAAGTAATTCCATGTATGTCCATCCCCCCACTTATAAAAGGGAACCACTTATCATCCTTTATTCATCTCTTTTGAGACTTATAGATCAGACAATAAGAACTCCCAAAAAATTTCTAGATTTCATCCCTTCATCCTAGATCCCCTATTCTTTCCCTAAGACTAATATTTCAACGATTAAGGTGTAACCCAAAGGAGGTATCTCAAAGAAAAGGTATAAATATTAACCAAGCACTATCAATTATATTTCTTCTTCCATATCCTATAAAAATATTTTATACATCATAATATGATTAATCTAATATCATCTATATACCGAGAGGTTATTATGACGATGTCATAGTCATTTTTCACGTATTTTCCATCAAATGGGAAATCAAAGTAACGCACATGCATACGTGTGGACTATTACCTCCACATAGAGATATGATTCATTATCCATCACCACCTCACATTGATGGATATAATGATGAATTTAATAAATATATATGATATTTATTATATAATTATTATTTTGTATTGATAAAATATTATTTATCTTTCTTTCCTTCTTTTTGTTAAAAAATGAAAACAATGTTCATGTGTACGTACAGACTACAGTCTCCACTAATGATGTAATTAATATTTATATATCTATATTCTATTAATAGTTATAAATACATATATAATGTATATATATGATATTTATATCATGATAATAATTTTTGAGGGGATGAAACCTGAAATTCCAAAGGATCGAATAACAACTGAGAAGGGGGGCTTGAATCAGTTGTTCAATTTTATAAGTTTCAATACTTATAGAAACTTAACCCCTGTAGACTGTTAATATTTATTTCCTTATCAAATTTTAGTAAATACTCATGAATGAAAAATTAGTAAATCAAGAAAATCACACAATATTTACAAGGTCCATCCTCAGTATGAGAACATACATCTTTTCCATAGCCACTCCCATGGGTCTATGAAAATTCACTATTATGAAGAATTGAATACAAATTATGACAACTCCCATTAGACACCTTCTATCTCCCGATAGAAAATATTATACTAAGACCCATCAGTTTACAAAGTTTATTACAAAAAAATCGAACCAAAACAAAATAATAAATTCTTTTTTCATTTTTCTCCACAAAAGCCCAATATGGATCTTTATTCCAATTTGTATGGATCTGAATATATTAATATGATGAGGTCAATAAGATTCTCCCTTACTCAATCTACACTTCTCAAACTCTTCTCAAACACTCAGTATGATCTTCCTCAGTTTTATTGAATCAATATGATAGACTCAATACAATGAACTCATTGTAAATCTTCAAAAAAACTCTTCTCACAAACTCAATATGATCTTCCTCACTCTAGTAAAAAAAACTTTCTATAGTCAGATATTCTTTTAAGATCTTAGTCTGAAATGAACTTTTCACTCAAATTATTCATTACTCCACCTTTTCTTCTTTTCTAAAAAGTTATAAAATGCGAATGAAGTGTGCCTATATTTATAGGTGACTTGAAAAAGAAAAAGTGGGAAACATGAAAACTTTCCATGCTTCCTAAAATTTAAAAATATCCAAAAATAACACACATTTACACTTCCACATTAACTTCTTCAAACCTTGACATATTTCTCTGAGATTTACACTGAATTTAATTTCAATTTTGAACTCTTAAAATATTCATAAAATTTATGGAATATTCTTTTTGAGTCTTCTTTGTAATAATACTTCTCAGACTTTCTAACATTTATTCAATCTGATGTAACTTCATTAGATTCAATACAATGTATCCTCCTTATCTTCAGCTTCCTCTACTCATTACATTATTCCTTTCTTTATCATCTCATTATAATCTTCCTTTATTTCTTAGCTCATTATTATTTGGATTTCTTTATCAGCATTTTATGATAAAGATTTCTTTATCAACTCATTATGATATGCATTTCTTTCTTATATCATTACAATCTTCCTTTATTTGTAATTTCATTATGATATTTCTTTCTTTCTCAAATCATTAAAATCTTCCTTTCTTTCTCAAATCATTACGATCTAGCTTTATTTCTCGGTTCATTACGATCTGGATTTCATTCTCATAGTCAGTCTAATTGAATCCTCAGTACAATGTAATCCTCATTATGATGGAATTATCATTACGATGGAATTATCATTATGATGGAATTCACATTATGATGGAATTTTCCACTCTACAACTTTGAAATTCTTCAAATTTCATCAACTTTACACATTATTACTTATAAAAACTTTTGAGTATAGTACTTATGGATCCAATATAATCATTACAATTCCACTATTTATTCAAAAGCTTTTATCATTGGTGTGTTTATTGATTTATGAGAACTTCATGGTCATAAAATCATCGTTTGACTTGGATTAGAAATTTTTAGAACTTTCTAACTCCTGACTTCAATTTATTCCAAAAAAACCTATTCAGCATCATTATGACTTCTTCACTCAACAACATCTGACTTTCTAACCAATACTAAGTTTGATGAATCTTTAACTTCACTCCAATGGATCTTAATATGATGGTGTGTCTGATTAATAACTTCATATTTCTAACCACCTCTGTGTCTGGTGCTTCTTAGTCCAATAAACTGAGTCTAGAAAACAACTTTCTTACAAATAAAACTTGTCACACCCTTTATTTTTGGTTTTGAACATTCAAAAACTTTCAACTTTCTTACCGAACTCATTACGATGGATTGGTTCTGATTCTTAAATAACAAAAACATTCTTATACAAAAATGTTAGTTTTTAACAAATACAAAAACATTGGAAAAACAATTTATCATAAAGGTTATTAAAAACCATGATCAATGTACATAGACTAGAACTTTTGAACTGAAACTTACTTAAAAATGAAACAGTTAATTCCCAGAAATGACAATTTTAATAAAGACTTATTAATAAATGGGTATTGAAATATTATAAGTGGATTATATATGATATTATAATAAGTTATATGTTTTTTACATAATTATAATAATTTTAAATTTATTATATAGGATGTTATATTTCTTATAAAGCAAGTCAAACTTGAGGTAAGGGTTCTACGTTGCAATATTATTTTCACTATGATAGTTTATGCTTAAATTTATGTTAATGAATTTATATGTTTTGTCTATCAAAAATCTTATGAATTTTCTTATCCTGTGGTTATTTTATGAAATTACATGATTTACTATCATTTTTCTTTTTTATGTGCTCAAATTTATGAAAAATGATTTTAAGGAAAACCAAATTTTATTCTCTATTCGGTCAGAATTATTTTTCTTCCATGTCTAAATTTTATTTAAAATGATTTCAAGAATATTTTTATTATTCTCCAATGATTCGTTAAAGAAATTTTAACCCATGTTTCACTTTATACAAAGATGTTTGAATAGAATCTTCTTATTATTTTTTGAACAAGGTTCTTTTTACCAAATGTGTAAAAAAATATTCATTTTAACATATTCTACATGAAATATTTTTCACACCATCGTGAAAAAACTTTTCTTTGAATAATAGTTTACAAGTTTCCATGGTTATTTTCAAAGAAAATATTTTTCCTAATATCATGGTAATTTTTAGATTTTAAATAAGTGATTTTCAAATAAAAAAATTATCTTCTCAATAAATGTTCTGGTGATATTTTAAAGGTATTTTTCATCTATAACAATATCATTTGATATTTATTTTGATTTAATGGTGATATGATATAATGTTACCATCCTTATTATTTATCTAGATGGTTATAGATGATGATTATAAATTTTTTATGAAATGTGTTTTATTTTCCATGGGTTAAGCTATGATGGAATGATAAGTGTTTTTATGATCTTATAGAGAACATATGAATGGGTTATGATTTTGTGATAGGTGGGTCCATTATATACCTGTAATGCATTATGTAACGATTAATTTTTATGAGCTCAAAGGGGACATGGGTGGTTAGCCTATGCCCATCATGTAACGACCCAACCCACTGGGGCCCACTTGGCCAATGGTAAGCCGAGTGTGACACCTCAAGCACACCCCCAATAGATTAGGGGATGGAAACTATTGATGAGTAGGAATATCAGACACATGGGAGGCCTTAGCCCTAGGTACCTATGCACATGCACACATCTCCAAATACCAATATAATGCAGAAAGTAAATAAATAACTAATACCAAATATACATGCATTCATTTAATCCCACATCAGAGTGTGATGTAAGTATGGAAAAGGAAAATCACCAAATATACCCCACCAAAAATAAAAGAGTCCAACATTCTAGTAAAAATGGGATGGCTGTCAAGATGAAACCCCTGGAACTGTATACGGTTTTTCTAGAAAAACTAAGATCCAACTACTCTTGGTCCTCCTGTGACTCTATTAAAAGTCTTTCCATCTATAAAAGACATGACACGTGCGGAAATATCCCATGCAGGGGTGCCTATAAACATACCCACTAGGACACATCGAAATCACCAAACATAAATCATCAAGATATTCATCTCAAATTAAAGGATAGTAAAAACCTAGATATGCTCAAAGACATACACCAAGTATCAAAGAAAGGTAATTTCCACACAACCAATATATGATTCTACTCAAGGATCTAAGGTAATGATCATTTGAGAGAAATCACACCATGGGTCTTGGTAACAATGAAAGTTCTCATCCGAGAGGTCATTCTTTTTAATATTATTGATGAAGAGGTACACATTAGAACTCTGAATATGTCTATACACATCTAGGGGGCCACACCCAGGGCCTATGAGGGATACCTTACCCTATATGTAATAACCCAATAGGATGGGGATCACATGCCATGAGAGTCGGTAACAAGATACCTGACCCAATATTGGGAATAATGCTAGAGGATCACACCTTGGTCCACATGGAGGAATACATAGCTATATCTATAAATAACATGTGGAGGGGGTCAATCATCCTATTCTTGGGATAGGATCTCACATTTTACCCTCATAGGGATGGACAAAGGGAAAATACCTTAGAGATTATCAACTATACGAAATTGGATGGGAACTATAACCAATTTTGGAAGTGGTACACTACATGTATAGGGAATACACAATGTTTTGTTCTTAGTCCGGACCTACCTGAGTCTATGTATGTGTACTTAATCATGTTCCTATGTATTATGGTCATTACCATGTACTCTATTAATGCTCTTGTACTATGGTCATTCCCATGTACTTTGTTCATTCTCAGGCCCATGTGCCTAGGGGTACGCGTCGTGATGTCAGCTTCGGATCACATAGAATGTGGACAAGTCACACTGCATGAGATATTTATATTTGTTCATAAGCCTAGACTCTATGGAAGTGGGGAACATGACAAGTGTTCTTTCAAACTACACATTGTGAATATCGAGATTTTATATAAAATATATAACTCACAAACATCTTCGCCTACACCATCACCACCACAAATTCTACCATAAAATATGCCATAGATCTTTGATGTTAGTTGACTGAATGATTTCATTACTAGAAGCAATATTCTGGCCACCCTTTGATCAAGAAATGATCCTCACTTCACTGCATCACCCAAGAACTATACATGTGAACCGAACTCCATTGATCCACTATAAAACATAGTTCAACATTATATATCCTTTATCAAAACACAATCCATCATGCCTATGATACCAATACAAAAACCCACATAAAAAATGAATCGATCACACCATGAAATGGGTTTTTAAGGTATTTTCATATCACTGTCCAATCAAATGATATAAATGAATGAATAACTAAGGGATAAAATCATGAAAAACAAAGTTGATAATCAAACAAATTTTGTGTTAGATTGGCCATCATTGATGTAGTTTGAAGAATGGTATTCAAAAATAAATTGTGTTAAACCAATCAAAATCATATTTCTAATTCTAGGAATTTTTAATTTAACATCAATTTTGGAAGATGGTCCATGAATTAATTCACATTTTTTTAATAAACAAATAATGTTAATTAAACTAAAAAATCAAATTTCCTAACTCAAAATTGGATTGATCACTGGTGAATAATGATTTCCTTTCGATGTCATTGGTGATATCCAAGAACTCCTATGATGATGAAAAACTACTTAGAAAATTGATTACTCATCCACGATACCATTATCATCTGCCAAATATATTTTTCATGGTTCTCTCTAATATCAAGGTTTATATGGTTAACCATAATATTTGGCTATAGTAATGTTTAAATGGGAGAGTATCAGGTCATAAAAAATTAATAAACAATAAAAAAATTACGTTTTTTATTCCTCCCATGATTTATCTTAAAAAACACCAGATGCACACAAAGGTTATGTCATGACTAGGGTAAAACCCACATTCTGGATTTAATGGGGTGCTCATCTTTCCCATCAGAAACATCATTCTAGAAACATTACATAATTTTATAAAAACTATGTGTGAATGATATACTATATTTAATATTTTTATTATATCATTACTAAGGCTCCCTGAGATCTGGAATCTCATGCCGACTCTATTCCTAAATCCAAAAATATTCTTTAAAATATTTCAAATTGTTACAAAAAAAATAGAGTCCTTATATTCTCCCCACCTTAGGGTTTTTTATCCCGAAAAGAAAAAATTATACTAAAAATTAGGGTACTAATCCCGCATCTAGTTTTCCTAATCCTAGGTGCTCACATGAAGATTCTCATGTGGCCATCGTACCTTCATCAAGGGAGTTGATCACCCATGGAGGATCTTCTCTTACCAATCCTAGATCTCTAATAGGTAATCTATGAAGGTAGATCCACCCATGATGTCAATATTTCCCCAGTCAATAACATGAAATGGGTCATGCACATACCCCCTCATCTACGACACATAGAATACATCATGTACCTGGTCTAACTGTGGTGATAGAGATAAGTTGTACACCACCTCACCAACCCCGTATAGTATATGTAAAAGGCCAATGAATCTCAGAGATAACTTTCTACCCCAACCAAGCCTCTACAAACCTCGTTGAGGTGAGACCTTAAACAACACATGGTCTCCCTCAATGAACTTCAAAGGCCTCTATTTACTATTTGAAAAAGACTTCTAACAGCACTAGGAAGTCCTCATCCACTCTTGGATGATCTACACCTCCTTTATAATCGTTCACACTAACTTGGGGCCCATAAGTTCTTTATCCCCTAGCTCTGTCTAGTGCATCAATGTCCTACAAGGTCTCCTATGTAGGGTCTCTAATGGTTCCATATCGATGGTGGAGTGGTAATTATTTTTATACATAAACTCCAAAAAATATAGATGATACTAACAGTTGTAGACAAATTCTAACATGAAATCTCAAAGCATATAATCTAGAATCTAAATGGACCACTTTTTCTAGCCATCTGTTTGGGGGTGGAACATCGTGATCAATATTCAATTGAGTCCCAAAGGCCTCTTGTAATACTTTCCATAATTGTGACATGAAGTGATCATCACAATCAAAGATTATCATCATAAGAAATCCATGAAATCATAATTTCTCCTATACATAATGGCGTCTTAATCTCTCTGCTGGGCTCTTCTCTCATATGGCTAGGATGTGGTATTACATGGTGTGTCGGTCTACAATCATCCAAATAGTGTTATGACTTCTATCTGATTAGTAAAGTCCCATCACATAATCCATGGATATATCATCCCACTTCCACTCCAACACCTCCATAGTTTGGGTCAAACCCATTGGAACCTAGTACTCAAATTTCACCTGATGAAAAGTGATGTATTGGTAGGTAATCTTGACTACACACCACTTCATTCTTGAACACCAAAAATGATATCAAAGGTTATGTTACAACTTTTTCACTCCTAGATATACTACTAATGGGGATGTATAAAACTCCATTAGTACCTCCTCTTACAGCATCATTGGTACCATCGTCCATCCATGAAAAATGATGAGGTTCTCCCCACATTTATAAAATCCATCAGGAATACATCCAGTAGATATTTGTCCATGAAAGGCTTCGCAGTTGATATCCCCAAGATGAGCCTCCCTAAATCGATGAAGAAGCATAGGGGTTATAATCATTGACTGGAGGTAGGTTGTACCATCATTTTCAATTATAGACAAATATAATGAGGCCAACTACTCTGATACCTCACTCAATAACTATGAATATGATCTCCTACTGAGAGAATCTTCCACCACATTCCCCTACCAAAGAGTATATACTATCTCGAAGTCATAATACTATAGTAAATATGGTCATCACCTCTAACTCAGGTTAAGTTATTTCTATGAAAACATATAATTGAGACTCTTATGGTCATAATAAATTATAAATTTCCCTTCCATAAGGTTGTGCCACTGAATCTTCAAAGTAAATACCTCTGCTACCAACTCCAAATCATGGGTCATGTAGTTTTCTCATGGGGTCTCAGTTGTCAGGACCCATAAGAAATCACCACCTACCTTTTCATTAGGACATATCCAAGCCCAAATTTTGAAGGCATCTCAGGACACTACATACTCAACATCCTCCTCTAGTAGTCTCAATATGGGGGAAATTTTCAATCTCTATCAAAACACTTGAAAATTATAATATCATATCTTTATCCATATAAAATGTTTTCCTTTTTTAGAGTAAAGGTATTTAGGGGTTCCAAAATCCTAGAGAAATCAGGCACAAATCACAAATAGTATACTACAAACCCAATAAATATCTTCACCTCATTCACACTCTTGGGTGGTTCCAAAGCTAACACTACCTCAACCTTTTTTAGGTCCATTTCTACTCCCACTTTTAAGATAACATGTCCTAGGAAGTGGATCTCTCAAATATAGAATAGACACTTTGATAACTTCCTATAAATCTAGTGCTCTAGGAGTATGTCCAAGACCATCCTCAAATGTCTCATGTGTTCCTCCTCTAGCACTGAGTACATAAGGATGTAATTGAATAAGAATACCATGAATCATTCTAAGAAGGGTTGAATGATCTATTTCACGGGTCTGATGAAAACCAATGGTGCATTCATTACCTCAAAGGGAATCATCAAGTACTCATAGTGACTATAGTAACATCAAAACATCATCTTCAGTATATCCTCCACTTGAACTCGAAGCTGGTGATAGACCAACTTGAGGACAATCTTTTAGGACCAACTCACCCATTTCAATTGGTCGAAGAGTTCATCGGTCCTTAGAAGTGTAAATTTATTCTTAATGGTAACATGATTTAGGAGATGGTAATCAACTCAAAACCTAAAGCTCTCATCTTCCTTATTAAAGAACAATATTGGGGCCTCCCAGGGGGACACACTGGGTTTTATAAATCCTTTCCTCTAAAAGTCCTCCAATTGAACCTTCAACTATCGAAGCTCTATGGGGGTCATACAATATGCTGGAATAGATATCGAGGTAGTCCCTGAGTGTAGGTACATTCATAAATCAATCTCTTGGTGGGGAGGTAAGCTTGAAACTTCCTCAAAGAAGACATCCTCATACTCCGTCACTATTTTAGGAAACTAAAATATCATAACATCTACTAATCCAAGGATAATAATATCCAATTGATGAGTAATCAAATATATCCTCTTACGTATGAACCCATCCTACTCTTCTTGTACTTTTTTCTTTCCAACGAAGGAAAACATCATCCCATAAAATTATATGCATTGCATCCTCTTCATAAAATATTCAATTTGTATATAAACCATGGATAGTTATTCCATACCTATAATGATATAATAAGACCTAATTTCAACCATGAAAATATCCCACACGAATATTTATCCTCTAAGAGTTAGGTCACACTATCGATAGAAGTGTTTGATCCTTGAATCGCCATCAGTAGGAATCTTAAAATGAAAGTTTTAGGCTAAAGGATCCACTAAAATCTCTAAATATGGAACAAGGTATATGGAGAGAAAAGAGTGGATCATGCCTATATCTATCAATACTATATATTAATTATAAAAGACATCGATTGTACCATGAATCATCCTTAAATCCAATATATCATAAGCCTCCACTTCCTATAGCTACCTATGTCCTTAACCACCAGCTCCATGAGTATGGTGTGGACCACCAAGAGTGGCGGTGGAAATAATTCAAATTGTCGGACACATTCTTCTTCTCTCTCTAATCCTCTATCACACATACCTCTGTAAAGACCTCTTTTCTCAAGCCTTTACCTCTACCAAGAAATTCCATCAATCGTATCTCTATCTGTTGTATGTCGAGTCAGGAAATCTCACGTGATAAGATCTCAGCCATCAAAGGAGTAGCACAACCCCTCCCTAGGATGACTGGAACCATCTTGAGAGACCTCTATAGAAGACCCTCTATCCTGATTTTGTCTCTTAAAACATATTTCATGATGTGATCCCTAAGTCTATCATTGATTTCCAGTTATTAAAGTCTAAGATCCAGGGTGCCCACTACCAAAGGAAACAGTTAGAGAATACTCAACTAGAAAGCTCTCTACACCCAAATAATTCTATAGAACCCCATAAAAAGAATGAATGTTAAGAGATACCACCCCATCATAGATATCTTGGTGAAGTACATACTCAAAGGTTCTTTCTCAAAATTACACATCACGAACCATGACTATGGAGTTCCATGATAGGTTATTGAACCTCAGTGTATACGATATGACTGACATGCTACCCTATTGGAGCTCTAGAGGCTCCTAGATATATACTTACCATAATTTTGATGGGTAAAACTCTTATCTGAAGAGGTCCTTGAACTATTTCTAAGTGAGGTTAACCCCGCCATGTGTCTGTGTTACTAAGTTCTACCATAACCCTACAAATCCATGGAGGAGACTCACCGCTAGTACCACCATATGATAAGGAGTGGTCCTAACAAGGTGTAAAACTCACACAAATTCCTTGATCTAGTAATATACTCCTTGGGGTCTAGATCACCTTAAAACCTAAGGGGTCACTATCTCTGGAACTCATGAAGTGAACTCAACCTACACATGTCATTTGTTGGTACTATCATTGTAACTTGCTACTCAACGAGTGGAGGTAAGACTAAAAAACCAGCTGGAGGTGCCACCTACTACATTGTACTATGTACTAAAGCCTCATGACTAAGAATATAATCATCATGATACTTCTATAGAATCCTAGTTGAATTTAATCATGGATAAATCCTGAAAAATTAAAGACACACCACAGTCAAAGATCTATCTAGGGAAATGACTCATGAAGGACATGAAAACCACAACTCATTCCTATATGATTAATGTAATGATGTTTACCCCATAACTAGTGCCTCCATGTACCGAGTCAATAAGTAGGCTATCATGGTTCTGGTGAATGGAGACATCGACTTCCACACCATCACTGGGTTACATGTCCTGAGAGGAAAACTTGAGACACTTTAACATTATTGTCCAAGTTCCCAAGAAAACCTTGTTGCTAGACTATCTCCAAACTTAGGTCCTGGTATGACCTACTCTAATAGAACTCTATCATGGCTCGACCAACCATGGATCTCCTAGTTGGAGACAAAGTGAGTGTGACACCCCAATCCCACCTTTAATAGTATAGGGTCTAGATACTAACATCGAGTAGGAATATTACACATGGGAGTCCTCAGACCTAGGTACCTATACATATGAACACATCTCTAAATACTAATAAAATGTGGAAAGGAAAGAAATAATCAATACCAAATATGCATGCATTCATCTAATCCCATGCTAGATTAAAACATAATTATGAGAAAGTGAACTATCTAAATACAATCCCACCAAAGCTAAAAAAGATTCTGACCTGCTAGTAAAAAGGGTATGACTATTAAGATGAAACTCCTTGAACCATCTATGGATCATCTAGTGCAACTAAGATCAACCTGCTCATGGTCCTCTGAGGAATCCATAAAAAATCCCACCATATGCATAATAAATGGAATGTACGGGAAGATCCCATGTAATGGTGAGTATAAATATACCCTGTAGGACACCTCAAAATCAGCAAACATATAGCATCAAGAGAGTCAGATCAAAATAAAGGATGGTAATAATCTATATAATCTTAAATATATACACCAATTAAAAAAGTAATTTCAGATCCTCATTTCCATCCTAGGATTCCTCTTGAGGATCCAAGGTAATGATCATCCAAGAGAACTCACTCCTTAGGTCTTACTAACACTGAAATTACTCATCGGAGTGGTCATGATCATTGATGTCGCTAATAAAGAATCACATTCTAGAACTCATAATATTTTGATACACAGGTAGGGGATCGCACCTAGGGATTATGGGTGATACCTAACCCTATCTAGAATAACCCACTAGCTAGGATGGGGATCACATGCCTTGGGAGTTGGTAATGGGATACCTGACTTGACCTAGGGTAGAATGGTAGAGGATAATAGCCAAAACCACATAGAGGGATACCTAAATCTATCTAGAACTAACCCATAGAGAGGAATAATCATCATATTCTTAGGATGGGATGACTCACTATACCCTCATGGGGATAGACCAAGGGAATATACTCTATTTAAACTCAACTAGACAGAAGAGAGTGAGGGATCTAACCTACCTTGGAAGGGGTACATGACATATATAGGGAATACCTAACATGTCCTAATTAGTATAAACCTACATGTGTTTGTGTCTATGTAATTCATCCAATGCCTATGTATTATGGTCATTCTCATGTACTATGGTCATGCCTATGTACTCTGGCTATTCTGGTGTACTTAGGTCATTCATGGGACCATGTACCTAGGGGTACACATCAGATTATCATATTTGGGTCACATGGTGTAAGGACAAGACATGTTACTTATGATATTTATCTTTAAACTTAACCCTAGAAGACATATAAGGGGTGGGTCCACATAGTGTGAGTTCTTATCAGATACATGTCTTCTGTGTATATATTTTCTAGAAAATCCAGAACTCTTGTATAGATTCACCTATGCCACAAATGAATTTGAATCCACTATAGATCTTGAATTTGAGTTTTCTAAATCGGTTTTGTCACCAATAGTTGTATTTCGTCCACCCTTAAACCGAGAAACGATCCTCGCTTCTCCACATCACCCAAGTGTCAGAATTGAGAAACTAAAATCCTTTTATCTGCTACCTAACATCAATTTTCATTTCAGATCCTCTACCACATCGCAATCCATCACACCTTCAATCACAATACTAAAACCCACATAAACAATGAATCAATCACACTATGAAATGGATCCCTAGGGTATTGTCAAATCAATGGCCAATCGAACATCAAAAATAAACAAATAATGGAGGGATAAAAGCATGAAACATAATAGTGAGAATCTAAATAAAGTCATTTTTTATTGTAAATTATTTAAAAATGTTTGAATAACAAGATACAAAAATAAATTTTTCAAACCAATCAACATAATATTCTTTATTCTAGGAATGTAAAATTTAATGATAATTTTGGAAGATGATACATGAAATAATATTAACATGGATTAATTTGTTTTGGTCTTCAAAATCAAAGAACATGAATTAAAAGAAAAAATAAAAAATCATGCCTAAAAATTGGATCAATTCCTAATGAATAATTATTATTCATTAATGTCTTTGGTAAGATTCATGAACTCTAATGATGATGACGAACTCCTTGGAAAATTGATCATTAATCCCTGATCCTATTTTCATTCACTAAAGTTATCCTCCATGGTTGTCTCTAACATCTAGGGTTATACAGATAACCCTTGGATTTTTAAATATCTATATTTAAATAGGAGAGGATTAGGTCACATCGAATTAGTAAACAATAAATTACTTAATTTAATATATTGTCTATTATTCTTCCCGCAACTTATCTCAAACAAAAAACTTGATGCGCACAAATTTTATGTTATGACTAGGGTAAAACCCACATTCTATATTTATGATTGGTCTTAGATTTACCATATAAAAAACTATTAAGGAGATATTACATTATTTTAGAAAAACTACATACACATGATATAATATATTTAATATTTTTATTATATCAATATCGAGGATCCCTGGGTCCTAGAATCTCATGCTGACTATGTTCCTAACTCTGAAAATATTCTCTAATATATTAAAAATTGTTACATAGAAAAAATGGATTCATTACACATCAATTGTACATAGGAGGTTACCCCAAGCCTAAAGCATATACATAGGTGTTTGACCCAATCCTAACATTTGATGAATGTCATGGTGGGTAGCCTTGACCTAAAATGTTTATGATTATATTTATGACACAATTTGTAACACTATTTAATGACATGATCTTATGACAATGTTACTATCTCATGGCTCATGTTCTTTGATTCCTTTATGATTCATGTATTATGAACTACTAAGCTTTATCCCATGACTTGTGATTATGATCTATAAATTTCTTAGTTTTATTTTCAAATGTTAAACTCGTTTTCTCATACCCTTATGATCATGTTATTCATAAAAATGATCATTGATTGATATCTCCCTTATTTACCCTTATTGATCATTTGAGCTCACCCTTTATTATGTTTCATTTTCCCTAGGATATAAAGAAAGTTTTTAAGTTTGATAAGTATAAGAAGGGTTTTATTTGTGAAGAACTTAGTGGGAGAAGTTATAAATCTTATATGTTCCACTATTTATGTATCTAAGTTTCCAAAAACACTAAACCTTTACAATTTTGGAATGGATCATAATGACATGTAATGAATATTTATCTGATAAGATATAATATTTATGTATGTAATGTTGGGGTCAACTCAATCCTCAAACCATTTCACCTTAGTGATATCATCTTAATATAATCTTATTGTGAAATTTAATAGCTTTGTGAACTTAGAAGCATAATCCATGACTGGAATCTCCCCTACACCAAATACAAGAACTTTTGGGATCTTTATACATTAAATGTCTTGGGTAAGAAGTGCTTGAATAACTTCACTTAAAAATATTTTCAAGGCATCCCTTCATGTCCATCAGTTTGAACCTATACTTCCCACCATCATTTCAATGATACCTGATTATATAAGTTACTAATTTAACCCTCTGTCCTAGAGGCATATCAATATGGACGAAGATGGTATGAGCTGACTCTATCTAATAATCAATTATTTGGGTTTTTCCCACCACCTGGAAGAATGAAGGATGTGTAGATTGGAACTATCTAGACAAATATTCTAAGGATGATTGAACTCCCAAAGTTCCCCAATTAATACTATGGGATACTTGTATTAATATCATGTTAAGAAAATAATCAAATATTCATCCTGACTCACCTATCTACTCCGGTAAAACTGGAAGCTTTAAATGTGGTTCATGCACATCTCCATACCTAGGGGGGATCAACATGTATACACTGAAAGAGCGTTGTCGCACGCGCTCTCAAAAGAACTTCAAAAGTGAGTTACGTTGGATAAAACTCCAAGAACAACACTCTATGAAGCTAATGTTTAGTTTACTTGGTGTAGCATAGGGGGCTAACCAAGGTCGTCTCTCAAAGGAGGAAGTGAATTAAAACATCTTATTAGAGGTATTCTAAAAATAAAATAAAAGAGAATAAAAACACTACTAGAAAAGGATGGGGGTTGTTTATAGTTTATGAATCTAGAAGAAGTTTGCTGGAAGAAGATTGTATTTTTTTTTGTTTTTATTTTTGAAATGAATTCCGATTAAAATAACACAACAAGAAGATGTTTTTTTTTAGAAAATATTTTAAAAGGCGTAATCGATCTAACTCTACCTCTTCATTTACATATTAATCATTATCATTTAAATGAATATCCACTTAATTATGATCCTCTAATTTGTTAACCCTCGAACCCTACAAGAGTTAACTTAACCACAAAGATGGAATTACTTAAACCCTAGGCTAGCTTCGGAACATGCAATCGCAGAACCCTGCTTTGATTGTTGTTCTAAGGTTAGCTTATGGTTAGTGATTAATTAGAGCACAAATCCATTCTGGAAATGAGGATGAGTTGTGTTTAGGGATTATATTTTAACTCTACAAATTTATCCCAAGTGGTCTTGTATTACCGATTAAGCTCGCACTCTCACAATTTACACAAAATCTCGACCTCGCGTGTTTTTGTATTAATTATTCAATTGCTTGCTTAGTTTCTTAAAATTTAAAAACATAATTCATGGATCATATTAAGTGAATTACAGTAGGCTCAATGATTCAAAATAATTAAATGAAGAGGGTAGAAGATAGATCGATCACTAAAAATTACTCTTCCATGGGTGGCGTAATCATCGTAGAAGCGTTTTGCATGTGCAAAGGTTTATAATGGGTATAACCCAATATCGCTTCTACTCAAGAATTCCAGCCCCAAGAGGAAGATTAAGAGAAGAATAAATTTAAATAAAACAGAGGAAAATAGAAGAAATAAAAGAAGAACAAAGAAGTTTATTACACAAACAAAACGATTACAACATGAAGGAGAGAAGGAGGCTTCGATGAGAGGATCCTTGCTTCAAGAGCTACCTCTCTTACAATGGTTGTAGAATTTGTTTGAAACCAATTCTCCTCTGCCTCCAATCTCCCAATGCACGAACCAGCCTCTCCAAATGAGAAAATCACTAATTTATAGAGTGGAGGGGAGGCTAGGTTTAAAGTGGTTTCAGGTGTGAATGAAAAATCTCGGCCAAATATTTTAATGAAACTTGAACCGCCCATTTGACCTCCAAAACGCGTGAATTGACCGGCCTTCCAGAAGGATGATTTGTGCCACATCATGTCCCCGAGCTTTCCTCAAAATTTGGGCTCAATCCAAGCCCGTATGTAGAGGATATGGCCCAAATACAGAACCTTCTCCATTCTGGCGAGCCCAGCCCAACTTTGACTTCATGGCCCAATTTCAACAACCAAATTAACTCTTTAGCTTTAGTGTCCTGAATAAAAGTTGTAGATAATTAAGTTAGGAACACGGTTACAAAATTTAAAATTCCAATAATAAATATAAAAATATTTATCTTCGAAATAATACAGTGCACTATTAAGGGTAAAACTGGAATTTTCACCAAATTTTCAAATGAATGATCAAATCCCAAATATTTTATAAATAAACATATTTAACACAATATGAGGAAATTATATCATTTATTATCAATAAAATATTCAATAAAATAGTGTTTTATCAACTCCCCCACACTTACCCTTTTGCACACCTGGGCAAAACCTCATATCAAGTAAACATCAATATCAAATCAAAACCAATTTTAAAACACATATCTTTAAGATCAATCAATTTCACAACAAGAATAAAAAAGATATCATGCCTTATAAAAAACCTTATTTCAGGTTCTCCATTTATATCATTCAATATATTTCCACTTCATTTATCCACCCATGCACAAAACACTTACCTCGCTTGAATTTTCTCTCATTACTCAAATATCAATTTTTTTGCAATGTCTTTCTCATCCAAACTCATACAAGGGTCACCATAGGCTTGATAGATTCCTACATCGCTACCCGATGTGAGTCAAGGACATATGTTTATCATGAGGACTTTTCAGGGTTGTTCTGTGGCTTTCGGTTGGTAGGATTAAGATGTGAAAAACTCTGAGGCTGAATGAGGAGGGCTTGACTCTTTTAAAGCAAAATTGCATTAATCTAATTTTCACTTAAATATGGTCTTCTCTTCAATCCCCATAGTATCAATTCAGCTCCATCATCATGAAAAGTCATGAAAGGTTTACACCATTCATCATTTCAGCATAAAAAATGTCAATCTTCTAAAACATGATTTTCTTGAAAGCTCCAGATGGGCACAGCTTTCCACCTCAATTAGAAGCTCCAGAAAAGGCACAGCTTCACTTGTCATGAAAGCTCCAGAAAAGGCACAGATTTCAATATAATGACTTTCTTTAGCAGCAAACACATCTCTTCAGAATTTAATTTTCCACCCAAAGTATCACAGAATGTGGTGGCACAACACAAGACAACTTCCCCCACACTTAAGCTCAACTAGATTATGCAATTTCACTTCAAGAGTTGGTTGGATAGGGAAAATTGGCTTGTAATGTGGCTTAACCTAATAGGCTGTGCATGGCTTCTAAGGGCTACAAGGATTAAATATTCAAGGTAGGCCATTATAAAAAAGGATTCTTTGAAATAGGTGTTTTAATACCAAACAAATGCCTCAATCATTTAAACATATGTACCTCAAACCCTCAAGTTTTGACAGGAATAGATCAAATTCTGGTTAAATCAAGCATGGTTTGGTTCTCTCAAGAAGTGAGGTGAATGTAAAGAATATGAAAATAATGGTTTAGAAGCCTCACAGGAAAGTGATTTCAAATATAAAGACAGTGAGATTGGCATGGGATTCAAAATTCAGCGTACTTTTCATGAAATTACTAAATATTTGAACTTGAAACAAAGTCATTTAAGCATTCATTTAAGCTTAGTTTCAAGGGGTAAATTGTTTCACTTATTGATATGGATTTAAAAATTGTGATGAGAATCATTTTAGCTCAAAATGTTTCAAAAACACACAGAAAATTGTAAAATAAACACACAAATTTTGAAAAACACACAATTTTTGTTTTTTGGTTTTTTTTTAACAGGAAAACAATTGAAATTACTAAACTAAAAGGTTCCCTCCCCCACACTTAAAATATTGCATTGTCCTCAATGTGAACCCGTGAGATGATATATGCACATGAAATGAAGAATTTTTAAATAGGACAAATAATATAAAAGTGAAAGGGTTAGGAACAGCCTGATGTGATCAAGTGATGATGGGGTCATGCAGTGTGATAAAATCCACTGCATCAGTAGGATGTCCCTCAATGTATCTCTTCAAACGTTGCCCATTGACTGTAAAGCTCCTTCCAGTGTCCTCTTGTGTGATCTCCACTGCACCATAAGGAAAAACATTAGACACAATATAAGGACCTAACCATCTGGAACGCAACTTACCAGGCATCAACTTCAGTCGTGAACTATAGAGAAGGACTTTCTCTCCAATATGAAACTCCCTTTGTTGGATCATTTTGTCATGAGCTGCTTTTGATCTTTCCTTGTAGAGCCTTGAGTTCTCATATGATGACAGGCGAATCTCCTCAAGCTCTTGAATTTGCAACTTCCTTTGAATTCCAGCTTGGGCCAAATCCATGTTACATTTCTTTATAGCCCAATATGCCCGATGCTCGACTTCCACGGGGAGATGACACGCTTTCCCAAAAACAATCCGAAATGGGGACATACCAATGGGGGTCTTGTATGCTGTCCTATAAGCCCACAATGCATCATCCAAGCGCTTGCTCCAATCCTTCCTATTTGGCTGCACGGTTTTCTCCAAGATTTGTTTCAACTCACGATTTGAAACCTCAGCCTGGCCATTTGTTTGGGGGTGGTATGGTGTTGATGTTTTGTGTGTCACCCCATACTTCCGAAGGAGGGAAGCAAAATTCCTATTGCAAAAGTGTGTCCCTTGGTCACTGATGATGGCCTTTGGTACTCCAAACCTGCAAAAAATCTGTGTTTTGATAAAATCCACAACAACATGAGAATCGTCAGTCCTGGTGGCCTTGGCCTCCACCCATTTACTCACATAATCGACAGCAACAAGGATATACAAGAAACCAAATGAACTAGGAAAAGGTCCCATAAAATCAATTCCCCAAACGTCAAAAATCTCACAGAATAAAATGGGTTGTTGGGGCATCTCGTGTCTTCTTGAAATGTTTCCAGTGTGTTGGCAACGAGAGCATGACTTACAAAATACATGGGAATCATGGAATAAACTAGGCCAATATAATCCTGAGTCTAAAACCTTCCTAGCTGTCCGTTGGGGTCCAAAGTGTCCACCACAAGCAAGTGTATGACAGAAATGCAAAACAGACTCAAACTCATGATCGGGAACACACCTCCTAATGACTTGGTCACTACACATGCGCCAGAGGTATGGATCATCCCACACATAATACCTAGACTCACTTTTTAATTTTTGGACTTGATGCTTCTTCAAATTTACTGGGATTTCAGAGCCAACAATGTAATTAACTAAATCAGCATACCAAGGATGCTTACCTGAGATGGTATAGAGATGCTCATCGGGGAAAGTGTCCCGAAGTGGTACCTGGTCCAAGGTGTCACCCTCTAGTGTGTGAGTAAGCCTACTCATGTGGTCTGCCACCAAATTCTCTGACCCCTTCTTGTCCTTTATCTCAAGGTCAAACTCTTGAAGAAGTAGCATCCAACGGATAAGTCGTGGCTTTGCATCTGGCTTCTTTAGGAGGTACCTCAAAGCTTCATGGTCAGAAAAAACAACTACTTTAGATCCCAATAAATATGAACGAAATTTATCTAAAGCAAATATAACAGCAAGAAACTCCTTTTCTGTTGTGGTGTAGTTTGATTGGGCTGAATCTAGTGTCCTCGATGCATAGGCGATCACATGTGAACGTCCCTCCACCCTCTGAGATAAGACAGCTCCAACCGCGAAGTTGGAGGCGTCACACATAAGCTCAAAAGGAATCTCCCACCGTGGGGGCTGTATGATCGGTGGAGTGGTCAGACACTTCTTTAGCTCATCAAATGATACCCTGCATGAATCATCAAAATTGAAGTCAATATCTTTTTTAAGCAATCGAGATAAGGGTAGAGCGATCTTACTAAAATCTCTGATGAAGCGTCGATAAAATCCAGCATGTCCAAGGAATGATCGAACATCACGCACACATGAAGGGTAGGGTAAGGATGAAATGATGTCTACCTTAGATCTATCAACCTCTATCCCATGTTTTGACACTACATGCCCTAAGACAATGCCATGCTCTACCATGAAATGACACTTTTCAAAGTTCAGGACTAGATTCTTCTCAATACAACGATTCAACACATTTTCCAAACTACTTAGACATTCATCAAATGAAGATCCATACACTGTAAAATCATCCATAAATACCTCCATGCAGGTCTCAATAAAATCAGAAAAAATACTCACCATGCATCTCTGGAAGGTACCTGGGGCATTGCAAAGTCCAAATGGCATCCTCCGATAGGCAAATGTCCCAAAGGGACAGGTGAATGTAGTCTTCTCCTGATCCTCCGGAGCTATAGGAACCTGAAAATATCCAGAAAATCCATCCAAGAAACAATAGTGTGTCTTCCCAGCTAGTCTCTCAAGCATCTGATCAATAAATGGGAGGGGGAAATGATCTTTGCGAGTGGAATGATTTAGTTTCCTATAATCAATACACACGCGCCAACTGTTTTGTACCCTCATTGGAACTAACTCATCTTTCTCATTTTTAACAACAGTAACACCACTTTTCTTAGGCACAACCTGAATAGGACTTACCCACTGAGAATCTGAAATGGGATAGATTATACCTGCCTCGAGAAATTTTTCAACCTCTTTTTTAACAACCTCCAGAAGGGTTGGATTGAGTCTCCTTTGTGGTTGCCTCACCGGTTTAGCTCCATCTTCCAAAAGAATCCTATGCACGCAAATGGAGGGGCTAATACCTGATATGTCAGCCAAGGTCCACCCGATTGCCCTGATGTTCTCCCTCAAAAGATTCAAAAGTTTTTCTTCATGTTCAAAAGAGAGATTGTTAGCAATGATAACAGGTAATTTTTCACCACTTAACAAGTATGAGTATTTGAGATTTGGTGGCAATGGCTTTAGTTCCAGTGATGGTGGCTGCTGAATGGATGGAAGCATGAGTGGCGTAGACATCTGTGCACAATCATACATATCATCTGAATGAGAGAACAATGCATCAAATCCATCAGAAAAATTAGCATCCATATCATAATCAGAGTATACATGCTCAGAATTCGAATATGATTGGACAAATGAACCAATCCCAAGATCAGAAAGATCATGAATTAAAGGGGATGAAGTAGAATGAGACATCAAGTTGGACCCAATACTCATTATTTCATTAAGAAGTGAATAGTCCCCAAGAGATTGGGAATCAAAAATAGAGGGACTATCACATGGAGACTCAGAATGAGAGAGAAAGAATGCTGAGTGTTCCTCTGGTGGGTACTTCATAGAATCCAGGATTTTAAACCTCACGATTTCATCCCCGAATTCCATGGAAAGAGTACCCTCATGAACATTGATAATGGTCTTAGCAGTTTTGAGGAAGGGTCTACCAAGAATGATAGGGGCATGAGAACTTACCTGGTCATCTTCCATGTTTAGTACATAGAAATCAGCAGGGAAGATCATGTCCTTTACCTTTACCAACACATCTTCAAGGACACCAGCCGGATATGTTGTAGCTCTATTCGCTAGCTGCACCACTACCCTTGTAGGCTTGAGCTCACCAATCTGCAATGAAGAGAAAACAGAGTGAGGCATCACATTTATTGAAGCTCCTAAATCACAAAGAGCATCAGAGAAGTGAAACTCCCCTATGGTGCATGGGATGGTGAATGTCCCGGGATCCTTGCACTTTGTTGGCATTGCTAGAGTTGGTGTAATGAGTGCTGAGACATTCCTTCCAAGGTTGATCCTCTCATTTCCCTTGAGCCCTCTTCGATTGGTACAAAGTTCTTTTAAGAATTTGGCATACCTTGGGATTTGCTTAATGGCTTCGAGTAGAGGAATGTTGATCTCCACACGCTTGAATGTGTCCAAAACCTCCTTTTTCATTGCTTCTTCTGCCATCTTCTTGGTTTGAACAACCCTGTTTGGAAAAGGAAGTGGTTTAGGAGGAACATCATCAATCTTTTTCTTACCTTTATCTTTCTCCTTGGATTGTTCATCAGTTGGTATGGAATGCGGCTTCTCTGAAGTTGAGGTGAATCCCGGTGGAATGGTAGGTGTAGATGTATCGTTCATTTTCTCCCCACTTCTCAATGTGATGGCACTAACATTCCCCTTTGGATTTGGAGTGGGTTGGGAAGGTAGATTTCCAGAATTCTTACTCACAAGTTCATGGAGGGCGGTGGCAATCTGACTCATTTGAGTCTTCAACTCTCTCAGCTCCGAACCTTGACTCTTCAGCTCATTCTGTTGATTAAGAACAATTTGCTTCAAAAGATCATCAGTATTAGAATCTACCTTTGGTGGATGATTCCCTTGTTATTGACTTGTTGATGTTTGAGCTTCAAATCTCCTTTGGGGTTGTTGGAAACCCTGCTGGTAAGGCGGAGGCTGCTGGAAGTTTGGTTGAAAAGGGGGCCTTTGTTGTTGTCCAGAGTCATACCTCATGTCCGCTAGATCTTTCCACCCTTGGTTGTATGTTGGATCAAACTTCTTTTGGGGATATGGTTGTTGTTGTTGCTGCTGAAATGGTCTCCCAGGGAACACTGCTGCACAATCTTCTGTTTCTTGGAGTTGTGGGCAACAGTCAGTCGGGTGGCTTGTCTCAGTGCAAATACCACAAGGCCTTAAAGGAGGGGGTAGAGATGTCTTTTGTGCCAATGCAATCTGCCTCACCATAGTTGTCAATTCTTCTAACTTAGTATCAATCAAATGACTTTCAAGAGAAGAAGGACTTACTTGATGTACTCCTCGAACATGTGGTGTACCTCTATCACCAAATTGTTGGGAGTTTTGGGCCATCTTGTCGATCAATGCTCGTGCAGCTACTGGTGTCTTGTCCACCAATGCTCCTCCAGCTGCAGCATCCACCATGCTCCTCTCCATGGGTGTGAGTCCTTCATAGAAGTACTGGATGAGTAATTGCTCACTGATTTGGTGATGCGGACAGCTTGCACACAACTTCTTGAATCTCTCCCAGTACTCATACATTGACTCCCCTTGGGCTTGCTTGATCCCCGAGATCTCCTTACGAATGGATGTGGTCCTTGATGCTGGAAAAAATCTCTGCAAGAAAAGACGTTTCAAATCGTTCCAACAAGTTACATCTTCGGGTTGTAAATAATACATCCAATCTTTCGCAGCTCCATCAAGTGAGAATGGGAATGCTCTTAGTTTGATTTGATCTTCAGAGACATTTCTAGGTTTTAGAGTTGAGCAAACCACATTAAATTCCTTAAGGTGTTTGTTGGGATCCTCACCAGATAAGCCATGAAACTTTGGAAGAAGGTGAATTAATCCAGATTTCAATTCAAAGTCCGATTCGAGATTTGGGTATGCAATACAATTTGGTTGATAGTTAATATCAGGTGCAGCCAATTCTCGAATGGTTCTATTAAGTTCATTTCCATTATTTCCAGCCATTGGTTCTTGTTTTATGGTTGAATTTGAATTGCTTCCAATTTCAATGTTCTGATATTGGAGTAATTCTCCAACTGGTTGAATGTTGAAACTTCCCGTAGACTGAGAATTTCTGATTCGTGCCCTAAGGCTGCGTTCAATCTCAGGGTCAAGATCTAAGAGATCTTCGGGATTAGTTCGTGTCATAGATCAAATAAAAATGAAAAGAAAGAAAGTGGACCATAGTAAAATAAAAATGAGAAGTTTGAGTTGATGGTCCAAAGAGAAGTAGAAGAAATTAAAAGAAGAAGAAGAAAAATCAGATTGGGTAAAGAAGGAATAAAGAAGAGAGGAAGAGAATAAAATGTAAAATAAAATAAATACCTCTAATTAGTTGAAATAATTACTTGCCTCCCCGGCAACGGCGCCAATTTGAAAGAGCGTTGTCGCACGCGCTCTCAAAAGAACTTCAAAAGTGATTTACGTTGGATAAAACTCCAAGCACAACACTCTATGAAGCTAATGTTTAGTTTACTTGGTGTAGCATAGGGGGCTAACCAAGGTCGTCTCTCAAAGGAGGAAGTGAATTAAAACATCTTATTAGAGGTATTCTAAAAATAAAATAAAAGAGAATAAAAACACTACTAGAAAAGGATGGGGGTTGTTTATAGTTTATGAATCTAGAAGAAGTTTGCTGGAAGAAGATTGTATTTTTTTTTGTTTTTAGTTTTGAAATGAATTCCGATTAAAATAACACAACAAGAAGATGTTTTTTTTTTTAGAAAATATTTTAAAAGGCGTAATCGATCTAACTCTACCTCTTCATTTACATATTAATCATTATCATTTAAATGAATATCCACTTAATTATGATCCTCTAATTTGTTAACCCTCGAACCCTACAAGAGTTAACTTAACCACAAAGATGGAATTACTTAAACCCTAGGCTAGCTTCGGAACATGCAATCGCAGAACCCTGCTTTGATTGTTGTTCTAAGGTTAGCTTATGGTCAGTGGTTAATTAGAGCACAAATCCATTCTGGAAATGAGGATGAGTTGTGTTTAGGGATTATATTTGAACTCTACAAATTTATCCCAAGTGGTCTTGTATTACCGATTAAGCTCGCACTCTCACAATTTACACAAAATCTCGACCTCGCGTGTTTTTGTATTAATTGTTCAATTGCTTGCTTAGTTTCTTAAAATTTAAAAACATAATTCATGGATCATATTAAGTGAATTACAGTAGGCTCAATGATTCAAAATAATTAAATGAAGAGGGTAGAAGATAGATCGATCACTAAAAATTACTCTTCCATGGGTGGCGTAATCATCGTAGAAGCGTTTTGCATGTGCAAAGGTTTATAATGGGTATAACCCAATATCGCTTCTACTCAAGAATTCCAGCCCCAAGAGGAAGATTAAGAGAAGAATAAATTTAAATAAAATAGAGGAAAAGAGAAGAAATAAAAGAAGAACAAAGAAGTTTATTACACAAACAAAACGATTACAACATGAAGGAGAGAAGGAGGCTTCGATGAGAGGATCCTTGCTTCAAGAGCTACCTCTCTTACAATGGTTGTAGAATTTGGTTGAAACCAATTATCCTCTGCCTCCAATCTCCCAATGCACGAACCAGCCTCTCCAAATGAGAAAATCACTAATTTATAGAGTGGAGGGGAGGCTAGGTTTAAAGTGGTTTCAGGTGTGAATGCAAAATCTCGGCCAAATATTTTAATGAAACTTGCACCGCCCATTTGACCTCCAAAACGCGTGAATTGACCGGCCTTCCAGAAGGATGATTTGTGTCACATCATGTCCCCGAGCTTTCCTCAAAATTTGGGCTCAATCCAAGCCCGTATGTAGAGGATATGGCCCAAATACAGAACCTTCTCCATTCTGGCGAGCCCAGCCCAACTTTGACTTCATGGCCCAATTTCAACAACCAAATTAACTCTTTAGCTTTAGTGTCCTGAATAAAAGTTGTATATAATTAAGTTAGGAACACTGTTACAAAATTTCAAATTCAAATAATAAATATAAAAATATTTATCTTCGAAATAATACAGTGCACTATTAAGGGTAAAACTGGAATTTTCACCAAATTTTCAAATGAATGATCAAATCCCAAATATTTTATAAATAAACATATTTAACACAATGTGAGGAAATTATATCATTTATTATCAATAAAATATTCAATAAAATAGTGTTTTATCATACACCTTAGTGGAATCACATTGAAAACCAAATATCATGGTTCAAATATCATGAATAAAAAATTTCATAACATGAAGCACATCCCACTAGCCCATGCACATTTCTACCTGAACCCCGATCTCATACAATTTGGCCTTACAACCCCACCCATCTATCCTAGAGTCAAATACCATATGAAAATGCATAATCTATATTCCAGTGATACCAAATATCAAAGAATACTTGTTTAGTTTAGTATAATTACACTAATAAACTATGTAGGAAAATCAAATTTAGTTTATTATTAACACTTTAAACGAATCAACCCTATTTTACAAAATAAGATAATAAAATACACATTATCACACACATTTAATGTGATTCCTACATGCCAGAAATTATACATTAGTAGACACTCTCTCACCTCTATAGATGAAGAGTAAAACTATAAACCAATTGACCAGTAAATACACATTATTTTCTAAAATTAGAAAATTATAATATTAAAAACCCAAATAAAAATCCTAAACTCTGGTAACTTGGTTAAACCCCAATATAGTAGTAAGATACTCACATGCATAGGGTTTTTTTTTCAATTTTCATCCATCCTAAACCTCTAATCTACCATCTCAAATAACAACCTTCTTTGATATCATTTTTTAATGTCCCCAACCTAGATAACTCGACCTATGACTAGACTAGAGGGAACTATGTAACCTCAGGAGTGACTCTCTATATTATGGAGGCTTCTGACTAGTGGTGAGTATTTTTAATCAATCCTGGGGATACTATACCCTAATATTAGAGCATCTAATAAGTAGTAAAAATCATCAATATATATAACTCACATGGAAAACCAAAAGAGTAAACAATTGATATAACATCACATAAGATGACATGACCCATGATACAATAAAATTTGATATGTAATACAATAAAAAAATTAATGTTTTTTTCTTATATTGGATCAATAATATACATCAATTGGGATTCCTGAGCTTCAATTATAGTAAGTAAACTTTTATGTCTAAAGAAACTATATAATAATGCACATAACTTTATTCAATAATGTAATTAAAACCTATATTCCAAAATTTTATAAATTGAATTTGATAAAATTAATTTTACTTTTTAATTCAACATATCAAAATTTTCTTATGGTGAATTTTTGATATTTTTAAAAAATAGTTGATTTTTTGATGAATAGTAAAAAATACTAATTTTACAAATACTGTCAATTTTATGACGTTACAATGATATAAGAATAACTTTAACTTTTATGAAAAATAATTTATAGAAAAAATATATATTTAATAAGTAATATAATTCATATAGAAATATAATTTTGAACTTATAAATATTTTCTTAACTTTTTTGGAAATCCAAGTAATGTTTCTGTTCAAATAAAAATTGTTTTTAGTTATTCTCTATTAATCAGGAATTTACATGGTTTCTTTTGGTTTTGGTTAGGTTTTAAATAAAAATAAGTATCTCTTTATTTATCATAATCCAATTGATTCTATTAGAATAAACATTATACTTTATTTTTCTATAAAATCATGTCTATGCCTAAAATAAACATTTTTCTAAAAATATTTTTCCTTGTGTTTTACAAACATATATTAAATGTAATTTTTTCCACTTTTAGAAATTTAATCTTGTAACACATATTAAATATTTTGAATGAAAATAAAAAAATATTAGGTAATAAATTCAAGTTATTTTTTTTATAATGAATAGTAACCATGGTAAATATTTATCACTAAAGGTTAAGGGTAAAATGAGTTAAAAGGGTTAAAAATAAAGAGATAAAGATTCAAGATAACATAAAACACTTGATTAAATTGCATTGGTTGGTTTAATTTATATTTTAACCTTATCATATTAGAATGTATGATAATTTGGAGTCTCTTTACTTGAGTAAGAAAAATATTATATAATAAAGTTTCATGTATTTACAAGTTTGCAACCCACCTCACTTATAAAAGGGAACACTCTCTCCTCTATTATCCACACTACTTGAGACATTTAGATTTACCAATAATTACCCAAATACCTTCCCAACATCCCTACCCACATCATAGAGGTCCCACTATCACCAAGATCCCACTTTAAGAAGTCTTAATCTGTAAGCCAAAGAAGGTCACCAAAAGAAGAGGTATATGTTATTTTAGGGATTTGTCAAGTTAATTTCTTCTTAAAACACCTAAAAATATTAAATAACCATATTAAAATAATTATATACATATATTCACTATAATTAGATGTTTTTATGTTAATGTTACATCCACTATTCATCTCCTTTCTATCATGTGGTGTAATGTCTCGAATTTTAAATATATTATTTTTTGTTATTATATGGATTATTTTTTAGAACAGGTGCTGAGATAGCGTATGATTCCAACGCCTGATGTTCCCAGAATAAATATTTGAAATATATTAAATATATTAAATAGCATGTGTGCATGTTTTTTCTAAAAAGTAGAATAACTTCTAAATGGCTTCCCATATCATAAATATAAGGTCACTGTGGAGTTTAGAATACGGGTTTTACCCTAGGAATGACTTAACATTAGTCATCATGGGTCATTTTTATAAAAGTCGTCGTGGGTGTGGAAATGAATAAAATTATTGAATAAAATTATTTTATTTTGTTTGTTTGATTAAATGGCTATTTATTCTTTAAATAGACTATTATGTCAGAAATATAGGGTTAGATTCACAACCCTAGAACCTATAGAGGATATTTGGAGAGAACCTTAGAGAGAACCTTAGAGAATCCTCTCAAGCGAACAACAATGAATCGATGATCGACGCACCTCAGATTCAATGGATATTTCTAAAAATGACAATTACACACTTGTTCTCTATCATCTATCAAACCAATTCGGGGTAGGTCCTGTTTTTTTTATGTTTTTCCCCATTCTTGATTTAAACGATGAATGTGGACCAATCAATGAATAAATTGATATGCGGTTTGATCATTTTGCAAGATGGGTTTATTTCTGTAGGGATTTAAATTGGGAGTTGTTATTTTTATTTTGGTTCTTCATTCATCATTCTAACAGCAATGAATCAAGGACAACCGAACACTACCAAGGTTCGTTTCTATTTTACGTGTTTAGTTGGTTTCTCTCATCTTTCTCCATTCATTGTGGAATTCTTTGTTTTGGCCAATGGTTTGACGTTTTACCAAGAAATTGAACATTGCGTACTCGATTAATTGCATAATGGTTTGAAATCATAGATCGAGGCTCAATTCGATGTGGTGGAGCTGTGACGATGGTAGCAGTAAATGGATCAAACCAATTTGGAAACCCATGATTTTTGAATGAGATGTGTGGAAGATGATTCAGACGAACGATTCGATTTTTTAGGGTGAATCCGATGGCTAGAATCCAATGGAATACGACAGAAATGATCATCCAGGGTAGATCTACAAATCCTATTGGAATTGGAGTTATATTTCTAGGTGACAGTGGTATGGGTGTGAGAGAGAGGAGGAACTAGGGTTTTTGAAAATTCTTGATACACACAGCATGTAATCTGATATTACACGGTGTGTACAGACCCCTAAGAAGCAACTAGGGTTCCACTTAGAAGATAAGTATCACATGATGTGTGGCTTGACCTACATGGATTGTGGTGTCATGACTCCATCCCCCCAAATATACCCCTCCTGGGATGGAAATGAAGAAAGGGAGACAATGACCCATGAGTCCTACCTCTAGTAGGCCCTAGGTTGGAAACTAGCACCAAGAGTGTACAAATCTCACAATATGGGAGACATTACCCTTTTATAAGAAAAAAATATCAAGAGATATGATGTATCAACAAAAAAAACAACTTCAAGACATATATATAAGAAAACAGAAAATCATCCCATAATGCTTGTATAAATAAATATAATACAAATACAATAAATTCTCCAAAGTAAATACCCAAAAGAAAAGCTAAGGAAGCAACACAGTAGTTATCTAAATGTATAAGTGAGTGATTCCTAGAATGGTCCACATAATCCTCCTGGAAACCTGAAAATGGTTTTATATATGTAGGGTGAGAATACAAGTATACTCTATAGGAAAACCAAAGTCTCTCATGCAAAAGTGGAAGGAACTTACTAATGCACCCATGAGAAAACAGCAGAACCAAACAGCACCTAACAGGTATACTAACCATCCCAGCCTCACCAAGGCACACTCACCAAATAATACAATCTAATTAGTATAATATAATGTGAATCATATCAATGATATGGTACCCCGCACCATTTTCCCACTAATTATACACTCTCACACCCCAATGGAAAACATAATAGCTCTCCCACCTCTTTTGAATATACCACATCACATCCCACCCACACACACCTGGGCCTCACAACACATCCCACCCGCACACACCTATGCCTTACAACACATCCTTCCCGCACACACCAGGGCCTCACAACACATCCCACCTGCACACACCTGGGCCATATACCATAACACATCACATCACATCACATCACATCACATCACATCTCATCTCGAAGACACCTGGTAAAGCACATCATAACCCAACCTGAAGACATCTGGGAAAGAACGTCACATATCATCCTAAAGACACTTGGGACACCACATCACATCTCATCCCAAAAACACTTGAGACACCACAAAAAAACTACCCCAAATAATCTTGGGCCATCATCTCCTAGAAGAGGGAGTAGAGAAGATCTGGTGGCCAGTCATCCATCCTCCCACCAGGATGTTGGTAAAGACACTCCCTACATGACTATATAGGTGTTAGGAACATATTTCTCAATGTGGGTGGGGTGCATGTAGAAATAAAAATGGAAATACAAGTATATATATAATATCAAGAACTCAATACCAACCTATGGGTTCACAAACAACCAACTAACTCACAACTCTATCACTTTTACTTCCACCTCTAAATGAATTTATTAGTATCTGCAACAGTCATTTCAGAAGGTGAATATCCCTGATAAACTAATATTACTTCACATTTAATTCAAGTTTAACACCCATTAAAATTTATATCTAATTCCATTTAATCACCTCAGTCATTTCATCATTTATAATCAAACACCTTTAATCACACAACCCATCATTAATTTATTTATTAGAAATTATCATCCCATTAACCAAACCAACCCATTCCATTTAAAACATTATTAATAATTCATGTATTCATTCCATAACTACTTAGAAATCCAGAAAAAAACAAACATATATCACAAACAACATGTCATCCCCAACAAACACACATCACCACCCCAAAAGCACAGCCAAACAACCACATCCTGACCACCCAAAAATCGTGGTCCACAAAGCATCATCCCCCCAAGCCCCAACCACACATCACCATCCCAAAAGCATGAAAACACATCAAAACATGTCAATATAATTTCAAAAATTTTAAAAAGGGATTTTATTACATTCCACTTCATTTTAGGGGCATTATCACACAATCCAAAATCTTAGGGCAACCATTTCATCATCCAAGTATAAGTAATTAACCAATTTACATTTATGGTGATATCACAACAAACACAACCCAAGAATAAACCAAATAATATATATATATATATATCCAGTGAAAAAAAAGTCCCCTAATGACCACAATTTTTAGCAAGGTATCACGCTCATTCAATCAAAATATCACAAATAATATCAAAGATGTAAAAAGTATGAAAATCAAACCCATTTACCCTTAAATTTCAATTATTCAATTATTTATATTTAATTAATCTGATAAAACCATAACACATGGGTAAACAAAAGAAAACCACTCCTGTATTTTATATAATAAATAGAAATAAGGGGATCCCTACCTCAAGGAAGCATTCCAACTTGTTGTGCACCATATGGCAAAGAAGAACGCCTGCAAACCACAACCACGCCATGAGGAAACATAGATAAACCTATACCACACCAAAGGGTGATAAAAACACAACCCAAACTCACCCCATATTAAAGAAACATCACTATAGTGAATTCCTTAAAGAATAATGGAAGAAAAAACCACCAATAATGGAGAAAAACCTTACCATGGATCATCCACGGATTGCCAACGAATGAACACCAGGATCAACGAATCAAAGAGAGGGGAAATGGAATGAAGAACACCTTATGTTTGAACAAAATGAGAGGAAGAAGGAAAATGACCAAATTAATGAGGTTTTGGAAAAATAATAATTTTAAAACTGCACTAGATCAGGGGATTACATGATGTGTAATCCCATTTCACATCATGTAATCCTCAGGGTTCAGTTTTACCAAAAAAAACACCACCTTTTTATTATTTAACCCTGAAAAACTACACATCGTGAACCAAACCTAGAAAAGACATGAAACCAACTTTCATTTCATGTAATATACTTACATGTTGTGAAATTCTTGTAGCAGTTCTGTTGTACCACCAACTCCCACAAAAACTCCCAAAACCTTCTTTGAACACCTCCAACAACTAAATATAGAAAAGTAATGGACTGGTAGGGTATATACTGTTACATAAGATACCTCTCAAATGATTCTCACCCTCAAGAATCCAAAACCAATCCTAAAAGAAAAAGGGTTCTGAACAACCACCCCATGAGATACCTCTCAAGAGTCTCATCATACCTCAAATGCTACCATCGACCAAATGCACCAAACCAAAAAACCACAACACATAGAACAACCAAATCACCATGAATACAACTAAAAAACAACTCCTCTCACACAACCACACTTCCACACAACCACTACACAACTATCTCAACCTCCACATATCCCAAACCAATAACTTCTACAACCAACAAACCACACTATCCCGAACACACAAATTAGATAATTGTTTCTTCCATGTCAAGATATTATCTGCTCTAAGAAGCACTGAATCACCTAAATGGTTTTAATATTATCACATTTAATTCATCTTGATTAGTAATTAGGTCCTCCCCTTTTCATATGTCAGGAATTTATCAAACATCACACCACACACATCACAACCCAAGGAAAATAGCTTATCTAATAAAACAAAAAGGATCCAAACATCACATCACAAAGAAAAACTGAGCAAGGAAAAACTCAAAAAAACTTCGGGTATTGGGAACACATCTATTTTTCTTGATCACAAGTAATCCCCCCATATCCACCATGCATCTGCAACACACAGACCAAGGAAATGGTCCATCCACACAACGCCTTCTCTTAGCAATCCTGAATCTCTACTAAATGCTCTACAAATGTCGAATCATCCTTGATATACAACTCTCCCAAGTAAATTACATGGGACTCATCATGAAGATACCAATGAATTTGAGATACGTGGAAGACTTCATGGATCCTCTCCAACTGCGGTGGCAACACCAACCGATATGCCACCTCACCAACTCGCCCCAACACCTCTAAGGGCCCAAAAACCCGGGAGAAAACTTACTCCCTATGCAAAACCTATGCTAACCATATTGAGGGGAAACCATAAAAAAACACATGGTCCTCAACCTTGAACTCCAAGGGTCCCCTACTATGATTGGAATAAGACTTATGTTGGTTCTGTGCTGCTTTCATCCTCTCATGAACAAGCTATACTTTCTCTATCATGCTCTGCACCACATTGGGACCAAGAACACATATCTCCCCAACCTCCATCCAACACAAAGAAGAATGACATGGTATCCCATAAAAAGTCTCAAATAGAGCCATGTCAATGGAAGAGTGATAGGTATTATTATAAGAAAACTCTACGAAATTCAGGTCTCATACCCAAGATCCACCAAAGTCCAAAACCCACACTCACAGCATATCCTCTAAGATCTGGATAGTTTGTTCTGTATTCCCATCTATATGAGGGTGGAAAGCGGTGATGAGGTGTAACTAAGTGCCAAAAGAATTTTAAGATCCCCTCAAGACACATGAGGTAAACTGTACATCCAAATCTGAGACAATGGACCTCAAAACTCCATTCAAACACACCACCTCGTCCATATAACTCTTAGCCAAGGAATACACTATTCCCAACTCCTTGATCGTTAATAAGTGAGTCAATTTTGTCAAATGATCCACTATCACCCAGATATCATCCCAAACTCCATGAGTTCTGGGTAACTCTGTGAATAAATCCATCGAGATGTCATCCCATTTCCACTCAGGAACATCCAAGGGATGTAAAAAACACCATAAACACAATGCTCAGACTTTACCTACTGGAAGACCAAGCACTTCACCACAAACTCCACCACTTCCCATTTCATCCCAGGCCACAAAAACTGCATCATCAAGCCACTATACATATTGTAAGGTCTTTGGTGTACCGTCAAAGGTGAGTTATGAAACTCACAGAGAACTCCCCCATGCATCACTACCGAAGAAACCTACCATGAAACAAAATCTAGTTTTGAGCATACTCTGACCATCCCTCCGAAGCATCACCATGGACAACACGTTCATGCATCACATCTGCCTCTAAGTCTCCCCACTAAGAATCCTCCACCTATTGCATCAAGGAATACTGCACTGTCAAATGAAAAAACAAACTCTTTCACCATCCACCCTTGCATCTAAGTGTAATGTTTCAAACTCCTACATCGCTCTCTAAGCATTTGAAGACTCTTTAACAACATCCTTCTATGAATTTATACTCAATGCATCATTCATGACATTCCCCTTTCCTAAGGTGGAAGAGATTTTAAAATAATAATCCTGAGGAAACTCAATCCACCTGCACTGTCACAGATTCATATCTTACTTGGAAAAGATATACCTCAAACTCTTGTGATCTTTGAAGACCAACAAGTGATCCCTAAGTAGGTAATGATTCCAAAACTTTAGTGAAAACACAACTGCTTCTAGATCCAGATCATGGGTGTAATAGTTACGTTCATGAGGGAGTAACTGCCTAGATCCATAAGAGATCACCACCCACTGTTGAATCAAGATACACCCTAAGACCATATGGGAAGTGTCACAAAACACTTTAAACATGACACCCTCCTCCAGTAGATTATGAACTGAAGTGTTGACTAACTTCCCCTTAAGGTAACCAAATGATGCCTAACACTGATCACTCCATACAAAATCTTGGTCTTTCCTAGTCAAAGATGTCAATATGGCTATAATTTGAGATAAATAGGGTACAAACCTCCAATAATATCCTAAGAGACCAAGAAAACTACAAACCTCTACCATATTATAGGGTGATTCACAAGAAATAACTGCTTCCACCTTCTATGGGTATATTATCGCACCCTGTTGAAACACCACGTGCTCAAGTAAATGAACCTCTCGTGTCTAGAACTTAAAATTGGACAACTTTCCGTAAATATAGTGGCATCATAGAACATTCAAGATAGTTCTGAGATGCTCAGAATGCTCCTCCTCTGACTTTGAGTAGATTAAAATGTCATCACAGAATACAACGATGAACTGGTTCAAGAAATCATGGAAAATGGAGTTCATAATCCCCATGAACACGAATGGTGTGTTTTTAATACTGAATGGCATGACTACAAACTCGAAGTATCCATACATGCATCTAAAGGCAGTCTTCGGGATATAGCTATCCTTCACCCTCAACTGGTGATATCCAGATCACAGATCGACCTTAGAAAACCAACCTGCCCCTCTCAGCTGGTTAAAAGGATCATATATCCTTGGAAGGGGGTAACGGTTCTTGAACATCACCTGATTCAACCTATGGTAGTCTATGAATAACATCAAACCAACATCCTCCTTCTTGGAGAACAACAATAGAGAACCCCATGAAAACACACTAGGCTAGATAAAACCCTTCTTCATTAGATCATTTATTTGAACCCTCAACTCCCGCTACTCAAAAGGTGTCATCTCATAAGGATCTATCAAAATAAGAGAAGCACCAGGATACAAGTCTATCCCAAATTCAACATCACATTGATAGGGTAGTGTCACAACCTTCTTGGGAAAAACATCCAAGAAATCCTCAACGAACCTGGGAACCTCTACCATCTTAACATTCACTGATTCCACCAAAAAATCAGCCAGCAAAGAAATAATGGGCTCCACATTCTGACTTCCCACCTGAAAACTCCAATCACCAATGAAAACCACATGTTGACCATCCACATCATAAAACACGACTCTCGTCCAAATTAAATAGATAATAGAACATAAAAAATATAACCATTCAATGATGAGTATAACATCATATGGATGCATCTGTAACAAAAAAAGATCTGCACTAGACCGATATAGTCTCATCATCATTTGACACCCTCAACACGCATCAAACAAGATGTTCTGGCCTCTAACATGAATAGTCAACACCAGGGGCATGGGAAGCCTCTCTACGTTTAGTCCTAGATCATGGGATAGAGTGGGTGAAACAAGGGAGTGTGAAGCTCCTGAATCAAACAAGGCACAAAAAATGGTACAAAACAAAATGATCTTACCTCTAATGATATCTGGCCCCTTTAGAACTATTTCCTCTAATGCGTGCAACTAAACATGCCCAAATCATGTACCTCTCTAGTGATGACCACCTCCACGGACATGCTTGGGTTTTGGTCCCTAAACCCAAGGAACATATTGAGATCGGCCTCTACTTGCTCCATCTCCCCTCGGCGGAGCATAAGTCCACTGCCCCTACTACTAAAATGGCCTCACTGGAAACTACTACTAAGGTTACCACTAAACCTTTCCACCACCATTAAATTGAGCTCAAGAATCCACTGAGCATTGGTTATAAATATGGTCACGAACCCCATATAAGAAAAACATAATCACAAATCTCCTAGGAAACTCACGGAAACCACTATCACGAGAAGGACGAAAAGGATGTTGTCAAGGTATACTCCCTGTCAGTCAAAACCTAGAATGACCTAACACTTGAGACCTTCCACTAACAACCCTTCCCCTCAAAGATCCCTACTGGTCCCCCTATCATAATAAACCTCCTCGTGAGTGCATCTGATCAATCACCTCTGCCTTCTTCTGAACCTCCAAGTACGTCAATAATGAAAAATGATTTATTTCATACTGGATAGAAGGATGGAGTGAATCCTCGAGATGCCTTGCATGAGACTCCTAATTTGGAAAAAGATCTGGGGAAAAATGAAGAAGGTCCTTGAAGTTGATTACTAAATCCCGCACTGACATGATTTCTTATTGGAGAGAAAGAAGATCATATCTCTTTACTGTATTCATGGTCAAAGAAAAGAATCTTTCTCGGAACTCCTTCTGGAAGTCAACCCACAAAACATTTTCCTCCTTCCACTCTCCCAGATATAGTGTCCATCACTGATGTAAAATTCCTCGCATCTGAATGACAACCAAATATACCCAGTACTTTGTTGGGGCCCAGATTAAACTGAAAGAGATCTCAATATCCTCCATCTAACTCTCTATATCCACATCTAAAACACTACCATCATACTTTCCCAAAGCCTTCCATTAGAAAGCATGAAATTTCCTCTACTACTGATCATCCTCCTCAACTGGAACAACCATTCATCTATCAATCGGATTAGACAGCTGAACATCCACTACCTGAGCTACACATGGATGATGACCAGGAGCCATAGGTGAAATGAAAACAAGGATTTTCAAAGCCCAATGGAATTTCATTAAGATTCATTTAAACTAATTTAATATATATTTTTATCTATTTAAACTTTCCCCAAACAACCCAATTCAAACAATAACACAAGTCATTATGATATATGTACCTTTCTAAGGTCTTTACCCTACAAGTGGTGTAGACTCACTCGGTCCTTTGGTAGTCTCAGAGTCCTTACATTAGATCATGGGGGCCCTAAAATCCCTTGTTCTATCTAGTCTTCTCTGGCCTATGTCATGTACCAAGATAATCTGAAATTATTTCCCTACTAACCCATACAATCCTCATTGTTCCTAACTCCAAACTACATCATATCTCTCAACCATCACCTTTGATACCACTCTGTCATGACCCCCTCCCCCCAAAGATACCCCACCTAGGATAGAAATTAAGAAAGGGAGATAATAACCCTGATTACCACCTCCATTAGGTCTCGAGTTAGTGACTAGCACCAATGGTGTACAAATATCACAATATGGAGGGAATTAACCTTTTTATAGGAAAACAAGATTAGGAGATAGGATGTATCAACCAAAAAACAACTCCAAGACGTATATATAAGAAAAAAACCATACCACAATGAATGTATAAATAGAACTGATAAAAATACAATAAATCCTCTAAAGTAAATACCCAAAAGAAAAGATAAGGCATCAACACAACATCTATCCAATGGTCTGAGCTAGTAATGCCTAACACAATCTATGTAATCCTCATGGAAACCTAAAAACAATTTTATATACCCAGAGTGAGCATACAAATATACTCAATAGGAAACCAAAGTCTCTCATGTACAATTGGAAAGAGAATACTAATGCACCTGTGAGAAAATAACACAACCAAATTGAACCTAGCATGTGTACTAATCATCCCAGACTCACCAAGGTACTCTTACAAAATAATGCAATCCAAGTAATATAATGTAAATCACATTGATTATAGGGTACCCTGCACCACTTTCCCACTGATTATCCTCTCTCACACTCCAATGGAAAATGTCTTGGATCTCCCACCTCTTACGAATATACCACATCACATCCCACCCGCACACACCTGGGCCTCACAACACATCCCACCCACACACAGCTGGTCCTCACAATACATCCTGCACACACATGGGCCTCAAAACACATCTAGCTCGCACACACCTAGGCCACATACCACATCACATCACATCACATTGCATATCATCTCATCCTGAAGACACATGGAACACCACATCACATATCATCCCAGAAACACCTAAGACACCACATCATAACTTGCCAAAAGAATTTTGGGCTATCATCACCTAGAAGAGGGAGCAGGGAAGAGGGGTGGCCAGCCATCCATCCTCCTACCGAGGTGTTGGGAAAGATATCCCCCATGTGACTTTGTGGGTGTTCAGCACATAGTTCTCAATGTAGGTGGGGTGTGTATAGAAATAACAAGGGAAATACAAGTATATATATAATATCAAGAAGTAAAGACCAACCTATGGGTTCACAAACATCCAACCAACTCACAACATTATCACTTTTGTTGCCACCTCTAAATGCATTTATTAGTATCTAAAATAGTCCTTTCAAAAGGTGAAGAGCCCTAATAAACTAATGAGGATTCACATTTCCTCCATATTTAACACACATTTATATTTCCATCCAATTACATTTAATAACCTCGTTCATTTCATTATTTAGCATCAAACACCTTTAATCTCACAACCCATCATTAAATTATTTATTATAAATTATTGTCCCATTAACCAAACCAACCCATTACATTTAAAATACTATTAAACATTCATTTATTCATTCCATAACTACTCAAGCATTTATCACAAACCAACCATATATCACAAAAAACCTATCATCCCCAACAAAAACACCTCACCGCCCCTAAATAACTACCAAACAACCATATCTTCGCCACCCAAAAAGCATGGTCCACAAACCTTCATCCCCACAAGACCCAACCACACATCATCATACCAAAATCACGACCACAGATCACAACACATCAAGATCATTTCATAGATTTAAAAAATGTCTTTTATCACATTCCACTTCATTTTAGGGGCATTATTACATAAGCCAAAATCATGGGGCAACCATTTCATTAGTCAAGTATAAGTAATTAACCAATTTCTATTTATATTGATATCACAACAAACACAACCCAAGTAGAAACCACATCATTTATATATATCCCACACAAATAAATCCCCAAAAGGACACAATTTTCAGCAGGGCATCAATCCCATTCAATCACAAAATCACAAATAATATCAAAGTTGTATAAGAATGAGAATCAAACCCCTTTACCCTTAAATTTAAATTATAAAATTATTTATATTTAATTAAGTTGTAACAAAAATAATCCATGGGTAAAAAAAATAAAACCCCTACCTCATGTTACACAATAAAGAGAAACAAGGTGATCCCTACCTCAATGAATATTTCCAACTCATTGCGCACCACAGGGCAAAGAAGAACTCCCGCAAACCACAACTTCACCATGAGAAAACACGGATCAGCCTATAACGCACCAAAGGGTGATAAAAAATAAATCCAAAAATCACCCCATACCTAAGAAACATCACCGCAGTGAATACCTTGGAGAATAACAGAAGAAAAACCACCATGAATGGAGAAGAATCATACCACTGATCAACCATAGATCGCCAACGAATGGTCACTAGGATCAACAAATCAAATAGGGGGGAAAAGGTTTTGAATAAAAACTCAGGGAACCTTGGGTTATCCCAAAATAAGAGAAATAAGGAAGCATGGTCGAATGAATTAGGGTTTGGATGATAAACAATTTTAAAACTACACTGGATCAAGGGATTACATGATGTGTAATCCCATTTCACATCGTGTAATCCTCAAGGTTTGGTTTCACTAAAAACATGTCACCTTTTTATTATTTAACCCTGAAAAACTACACATCATGAACCAACCCTTGACAAGTCATGAAACCAACTTTCATGTCATGTAATATATTTACACGACATAAAATTCTTGTAGTAGTTATTTTATACCTCCAACTCCCACAAAAACTCCCAGGACCTTCCTTGAACACCTACAATAACCAAAAATGGAAAATTAATAGACCATGATGGAAAAAACTATTACATTTGATCCCTCCCTAGATACTCATCATGTACCTTGGGAAGTACACAGAAACAGGGTGGACTACATTTCCAACCTACACAGCATGTACTTACCCACATAGACATAGTTTTGATGACACGGTTCGTTTACACAAGTAGGACCCAGGGTCAAGGGACACAACGTGTACCCCTACTACAAGTCATTTACTCTTTTATACATGGATTTAATCTCTTTTTATCCATATCTTGGACAATATTATTTAGGGTTCATTCCCTTTATCCTTTCCTTAAAGGTTGGTATGAATCATTTCCTACTCCTAGGAATAAAATAACTTCAGTAGGACTTCCTGGATAGAGTTTTTGGAATCCCTATAAGAGACTTGTAGTGAGATCCTCTATTTATATTTGTTCCCTAAGTGGATTTCTTGACATCGTCATGACCAACACTACCCAGGCGCTGATCCTATACTTAGTATGGTTAATCCATGTTGAGTTGTTGGTATCACCCCCTATCCCTAGCAGTGATCCTCATATGTGTATCATATTCTTTTCATACTATCATTATATCTCTCTCATGATGAGACCTGACAAGTAGTACCTCTTAGATGGACATCATTAGTGCTATCTGACTTAGGTTTGTATTCTCTCGAATGAGTGCTTCATGTAATCTTAGAGATGGAATCATAGGTTGGTATACTATGTTTATGACTAACCATTAGACTATGTTTCTTAGATTGAGTATATCTATATATTCTTGTTATATGTGTTGTAGATATATACCTTTACAGATTTGACTGTATCTCCTTCCTTGTTTTCTTTGTAGTTTCGGGGTGTCCTACTAAGTATTGTTATACTCACCCCTACATAGGATTTTCCCACACTTGTTGTGTCTTGTGCAAATGATCGACATTTTGATAGAGTCCTAGGTGGACCAGGGCCAGATAGTTCTTAGAGAGACCAGATAGACTGAGTTCTATTCCTGCAGCTTTCAGACAGTAGTCTTAGTACCTTTACTTTCATGTTGGACTTGGGTTACAGACTCTTTATGGTGGGATTGTATTTAGACTTGTTTACTTTATTTTACTTCCTATCATAATCTGGTTATAGGATTTAGATGTATGCATGCATGGTTATCATTTTGGGTACTTAGGTTAAGTCCTCCCATGTTAGTGATATAACTTATCGGTGCCAGTCACCAGCCCTTGTCCTGTTGGAGGTGGGATTAGGGAGTTATGGAATGGGCCTCCCTGGTATAGTTCATGGTAGATTGGTATCAGAATGATTAGTTCTACTTTAGGATCAGAAGTATATGAGATTGTTTTGGGGAAATAGTGTTAAGTGTTTTGAGTTTGGATTTTAGGCTACGGGATGCAATGTTGGTGCGGCGGCTAATGTATACATATACTAAGACACTAATTACCTACTTTTTGAATCGATACATGAGAACATTTTTTACAATGAAAACAATGGTACATGCATCATATAATAATGGGTTGTGGTTCCATGTCCTTATTGAGTCATATCTCCAGATATACTCATTGACCATTTTACATCTTGTTCGTTTCAGGATGCCTCTGTGGTGTATACCAGCCAGGATTCAGCAGCTTGATCATGAGGATGATCCCCTCGGTGATGAGGCATCGATATAGGGACTAGTTATTTAGATTTTACCTTCAAGTGGTGCACCATCCATACCACCACCTTTAGATAATCACATAGTACCCACAATATTAGTGAATGTGGTGTGCATGTTGAGAATGATTCATGAGTTTTAGTGTTAGTTACCCCTCAGGTTCTAAGGTGATCTTGACCCACAAGAAGCTAAGGATTGGCTTGAGATGATGACCTAAGTTTTCCATCTAGTCAGGACACCAGAAGATCAGATGGTAGTCCAAGTAGTGAGCCTTCTTCATGGATTAGCAGGGAGGTGGTGGGGTTTGGTTACCCAGTCATAGGACGAGGTGACCCTTTTGTGGAAAGAGTTATAGAACCTTTTTAGAGAGGATTTATCACTAGATATTCTGAGATATCAACACATCTCAAATCTTCTGCAGCTCCAGTAGGGAAGCATGATAGTGTTTGAGTATTCGTCGAGGTTTAAGAACCTCTCCAAGTACTTGATGGATATGGTTAGAGATTATTTAATCTAGGATTGGAGATTTGAGTGAGGTCTACATAGAGACATCCAAGATATTGGTATATCTCTATGTATTCTTACCTATACTGGGGTGATAGAGCGAGCTTTAGTGGTTGAAAGTTTATTGGATGAGCAGATACAACCAGTGGTTTTCAATAGTGGAAAAGTAGGAGTATAGACCTCAGCAGTAGAAAGATGATGATAGTCTTAGAGACCTATATGTGGGAGATTTCTTAGGAGGAGGTCCCAAGATATGGTATCTACAGTTCAGGGCTCACATGGTGGGTCCAGTCATCCTAGAGAGATGAATTGCTACTCATGTGATGGAAGGGAACATATCACTCGAGATTTTTCTGACCTGTTTTACAACTGATAGAGAGACTATGAATGAGCTACTGAGGTAGAGACAGTGGCAGGATCAGGTAGGTTTGTAGGGTGGTGAACATGGACAAGGAGATGGGATAGAAGATGGAGGTTGTTGACATTTTGACTTATTACCACCACCACCACTAGGTGGTCCACACCAGGCTTAGGGAGCTAGAGTAAAGGGGTGGGGATAGCCGTAGGTAGTCATGACTTATGACCCAGGGGCTTTGGAAATGATTTGAGGTACGATCTATGTATTTTTTAATTTAACTGCAGTACTGATAGACACAGGTGTTATTCATTACTTTCTTACCACATACCTTATATGAGACTTAGAGAATCCATTTGAACAATTGACTTGACCCTTATGCTTGGATACTTCTATTGGAGAAGACTCAGTGATCATGCACTTATGCTGATAGTGTGACCTGACCCTTGGAAGAGAGAGTTTTAATTGGGATATCTTGGTAGCATCATTGAGGCATTACGATGTCATTCTTGGTATGGAATGATTATCTATAGTTCATGCCCAGATTGACTATTTTAGGTGAAGGGTGTGGTGTGTCTTCAATAAAGGAACTGATTTTTCCTTTTTTTGAGAAAAGGAAACCCAGGAGATGTAGGATGGACTCATGAAAATGAGGGTGCAGTCAATTACTCTCAATTGGCTAGTCTAAACCTTGGTGTAATGGATGTTATGAGTTCCCATTTTCCTGTAGTGGTGGAGGAGTATGAGGAATTATTTTCTGAGTATGTTTTGGGTTTAACTCCCCACTGAGAGATAGACTTCTTCATTGATCTAAACCTCAGGAAAAAATTGATATCTATGTCATCATATTGGATGGATCCAATAGAGCTTTGTGAGTTGAGGGTGTAGTTGGAGGACTTCTAGAGGAAGGTCTTCATGAGACTCAGTGTTTCACCCCATGAAGCCTTGATTTTTTTTGCCAAGAAGTCAAACAGGAGCTTGAGGTTGTGTGTGGACTACCAGTACTTGAAGCAGGTGACCATAAAGAATAAGTATCCACTACCGAGGATCGATGACCTCTTTAGTCAGTTGAGAGGGTAACGATGTTTCTCTAAGGTTTAATACCGATCAAGCTATCACCAGTTGCGAGTACAGGATGAGGATATAATGAATATGGAATTCATATGTTGTCATGGTCACTATGAGTACTTGGTGATTCCCTTTGGTATAATGAATTCCCCAGAAGTGTTCATGGGACTCATGAACTAGATCTTTCAGCCTTACTTAGAACAGTTTATGGCGGTCTTTATTAACGATATCCTTGTGTACTTGGCTTCCAAGGAGGAGCACGTGTGACACTAAAGTATTGTTCTAGACATACTTCAGGAGAACCAGTTTTATAGAAATATCTCTAATTTTCAGTTATAGATTCAGGTGGTCTACTTTCTAGGATACATTATCTCAGCGGATGGAGTGCCAGTGTACCCGGCTAAGGTTGAGGTAGTGTTATCTTGGGAGCCACCCAAAAGTGTGATGGAGGTGTGGAGCTTCCTTGGATTATAAGGATATTATCATAGATTCATACCTGATTTCTATAGAATATCAGCACCCATAACAACATGGAATCGAAAGGGTAAGACATTCATGTGGACAAAAAGGTGCCAATAGGATTTTCAACAGTTGAGGAAAAGTTTGAAGAGTACTCCCATCATTATATTGATGGAATAAGGTTTCAATTACGTGTTTTTAGATGCATTATAAACCATTCTTGGTTTTGTTTTGATGTAGAGGAAAGTGGTGATTATCTATGGTCCACGCCAATTAAGACCACATGAGCAGAACTACACAACACATCATCTTGAGCTAGTAGTGGTAGTATTTTCTTCGAAGATGTGGAGACACTACCTGATGGGTGAGTGGTTTATATTTTACTCCAATTACAAGAGTATCAATTATATCATCTCTTATAAGGATCTTAACTTGAGATAGAGGTGATGGCTATAGTTCCTCCAGAATTATGAATTTGAAATTATTTATACTCCTAGGAAGGGGAATATGGTGGAAGATGCTCTCAGCATGAGATGTTTTTCATAGTTACTGAATGAGGCATCAGAGCAGTTGTTATCATTATAGTTATCCTTTGTGGATAGAGATGGAACAACTTACCTCTAGTCGATGGTTATTACCCCTCTGTTCTCAAAGCGGGTTATGGAGGAACAACTTGGAGACACCGACTTCGAGACCCTACGCACTCAGATATCCACTAGAAATACTTCTAATGGATATTAAAAAGTTTGGGAGCATGTTTTTCTTTTTAAGGGATGCACAATGGTACTAGTGACATTACAGGATGAGGATCTGAGAGAGTTTCATACATATTCTTTTGTGGTGAATCTAGGTGTGTAAAATATGTACTAGGACCTCCAACATCAGTTTTGGTGTCCAGGGATAAATAAAGGAGTTTCAAAGTTCATCTCTTGATGCCTTACTTATTAGCAAGTGAAGGCTGAGCACCAAGTTCCAGCGGGTTTAGCTTAACCCCTTGAAGTTCTGGAATGGAAGTGGGATGGTATATCTATGGAATTTACGATAGTCTTGCCATGTATGTCTAGGGGATATGATTCCATATGGGTGATCATAGACTGACTCACCAAGTCGAACCACTTCCTAGCTATATGAGAACAGAGTTCAGTAGAGAGCTTGGGATACCTCTATATTCATGAGATAGTCTAAATCCATAGAGTTTCATCAAAGTTTTTTTTCTAATCATGATGTGCACTTCACATCCCAACTATGGAATGAATTGAAGGATGTATTTGGGACTCATTTATGCTTGAACACAATGTTTCACCCACAAATAAATGGCTAGAATGAGCAGACCATTTAGGTTCTGGAGGACATGTTGCGATCTTGCATATTAAACTTTGGCCATAGTTGGTAGGATCACCTACCAATGGTTGAGTTTATGTACAAAAATAGCTACCATTCCACCATTAGTATGGAACCATTTGAGGATTTGTACAAGAGGCCCTAAAGGTCACCACTTTGTTGGACTAACCCATGAGAGTCAGCACTCATGGGCCCGAAGTTGGTGTGAAATACAATAGAGAAGGTACAGATCATTTAGACATGGATGAAGACTACACAAAACCATCATAAGTCTTATTCTTATAGATGACATAGGCCTTTGGATTTTAAGTAAGGAGACCATGTGTTCCTCTAAGTTTCACCACAATATAGATTATAGAGATTTGGTTGTAGCGACAAGCTATCTCCAAGGTTCATCGGACCTTTACAGATACTATGTAGAGTTGGCGAGGTAGTGTACATCTTAGATCTACCTCTGTAGTTAGACCAGGAACACGACATCTTCCATGTGTCATAGATGAGGAGGTATGTGCATGGCCCATTTCACATTATCGATTGGGGAGAGATGGACATCGAGGATAGAGTGAGATTTACTGAGTACCCAGTGGAGATCGATGATTAGTAAGACAAGATCCTTCATGGGTGATTGATTCCTTTGGTGCATGTCTGATGGCATCACAGGAATCTCCAGGAGAGCACTTGGGAGTGGGAGGCTCAGATTTTTGCTCAGTACCCACATCTTTTTTAGTAGCTCTTATTTTTGATTTTCGAGACCATAAAGCCCCAAGGTGGAGAGAATGTAATGTCTCAGATTTTTCGTGTATTATTTTTGGATATTATATGGATTATTTTTTAGACCAATCACTGAGACGACGTGCGATTCTGAAGCCCTATGTTCCCGAAATAAATATTTTAAATATATTAAATATATGAAATATTACTCATACAGGATTTTCCTAAAAAAGTGGAATAAATTATAAATTGGTTCCCGAATCAAAAATATGAGGGTACCATTGAGTTCAAAATGAGAATTTTACCCTAGGTTCAACTTAACATTAGTTTGTGAGGGTTATTTTTAGAAAATTCATCATGGGAACGAGAATGAATAAAATTATTTTGTTTTGTTTTTTTGACAGAGCGGTTGTTTAGTCTTTAAATAGACTATTATGATAAAATTATAGGGTTATCATCATAACCCTGTAACCTCTGGAGGATTATTGTAGATAACCTTGGAGAATATTCTCAGGAAAACAATAATGGATTGACGATCAATGCACATTGGATTTGATAGATCTTTCCAACAATGATGGTGGCACAATCATTCTTTATCAGCGATCGAACCAAATTGAGATAGGGAGTTTGTTTTCTTATTTTTATTCCCAGTTATTGATTTCAATAATGAACATGGACTAATCAATAAAGATATTGATCCACAGTTCGATCATTTTTTGAGATGGGTTTATTTCTATGGGGATTTAAATTGGGTGTTGTTATTTTTATTTTGGTTCTTTTTTCATCGTTCTAATAAAAATGAATCAAGGCCAACTTAATGCGACCAATGTTCATTATTATTTTTCATGTTTCATGGTTTTCTCCCATCTTTCTATGTTTATCGTGGAAATATTTTTTTGGCCCACAGTTCAATGTTTTATTGAGAAACTGAATGTTACACACCTGATTCTTGGCGAATGGTTCAAAATCATAGATAGGGGCTCGAATCAATGTAGAAGAGGTGCGATGGGGGGTAGAGAAAAATGGATTGGACTGGATTGGAAACCCCTTATTTTTGAAAAAGATGTGTGGAAGATGATTCAAATGAATGATTCTATTTTTCTGAGTGAATTGGATGGTTGGAATCTGATGTAAGATGACAGTAATGTTCAGTCTAGGTATATCCATGAATCCCATCAATATTAGAGTCGAATTTCAAGGTGATAGAGGTAGGGGCGTGAGTGGAAGGAAGAACTAGGGTTTTTGGAAAATCTCGATACACGCGACATGTAATCTGGGATTATACGACATGTGGGGAACCCTGAGAGGAAACTAGGGTTTTAGGTAGGAGATGAGTATCACATGGTGTGTGGATCACCTACACGGAATGCGTTCCCTCCCCGGATACTCAATGTGTACCTGGGAAGTACATAGATATAGGGTGGACTGCACTGCCAGCCTACACAGCATGTACTCCTCCACACATACAAATTTTGATGACACAGGTTGTTTATACGGGCATGACCCAGGGTCAAGGGATACAATGTGTACCCCTACTATATGTCATTTACTCTTTTATACATGGATTGAATCTCTTGAACTTTGTATCTTAGATAAGATTAATTATAGTCCATTCCCCTTATCCTATCTCTAAAGTTTGGTATGAATCATTTCCTACTCCTAAGATGACAATCCCTTTAGAAGGACTTCCTGGATAGAGTCATTAGAATCCCTACGAGAGGCCCTAAGTGAGAAAATTTATTTATCTTCATTCCCTAGGTGGAGTTCTTAGCATCGATGTGACCAACACTACTCGGGAATCGATCCTCTACTTAATAGGGTTAATTCATATTAAGTTCTTTGTATCACCCCATGGCCCTATTAGTGATCCTTATATATGTATAATATTCTCTTCAGACTATCAACATATCTCTCTCATGATGAGACCCGACGAGAAATACCTCTCAGACGAACATCATCAATGCTATAAAACTCATAATTTTGTTCTCCTGGATGAGTGCTTCATGGAATCTTTGAGCTGGAATCATAGGCTGGTATACTGTGGTTGTGACTTAACTCTAGACTATGTGTCTTGGATTGAGTATATCTAGATATTCTTGTTATATGTGTTGTAGACATATACCTGTGTAGAGATAACCGTATTTCCTTCCTTGTATGCTTTTTGGTTTTGGGTTTTCCTACTGAGTATTATTATAATCACCCATGCACGGGCTTTTCCCACACGTGTCATGTCTTTTGCAGATAATCAACATTTTGATAGAGTCCTAGGTAGACCATGGCCAAATGGTTCCTAGTAAGACCAGATAGACCAAGGTGTATTCATGTGACTTTCTGATAGTAGTCCTAGTACCTTTAATTTCATGTGGGACTTGTGTTATAGACTCTTTTTGGTGGGATTGTATTTGGCCCTATTTTCTTTCTTTTACTTCTTATTGTACTCTAATTATAGGATTTAGATGTATGCATGCATGGTTGTTAGTTTTTTTACATTTTAGCATTTGTATAGGCTTAGAGATGTGTGTGTGTGTACAGGTACTTAGGATAAGGCCTCCCATGTCAGTGATATGCCTTTTGGAACTATTCTCTGGCCCCTAGCCTTTTGAAGGTGGGATTAGGGAGTTGTGGTACGAGCCTCGCTAGTATAGGTCATGACATATGGAAATGAAAACATCACTTATTCGTACGAATGACCCACCGCCTCCACATAGTGGTGCAATTCGTTTTTCATCACTACTTTTATTGGATGGTTATAATGATGGAACTAATGAATAAATATGATATTTATGAAATAATTATGATTATGGAAATATAATATATCATATACCTTATTACCTTTATATCCATTAGATAATGACAATGTTGTTCATGCTTATGTGTGGACTACCACCTCCATGAAGCAATGTGATTTATTTTTCTATTAACACCATGCATGGATGATTCTAAAATTTTATATAATAAAAAAATATTCATGAAATTATTTAAATTTTGGATATTATTGAACCATTTCATAACACCTTTAATCATGGTTAATTTACTGAAGTTGTTTTGGTGAAATTGACCGAACAACCTTAAGTGGTCAATGTCAACAAAAATTATTCAATAAATGGAAATGGAATATAGATGTAAAATTTCTTAATAAAGTATTTAATAAATTTAAATTGGTTATTTAGGATGATATAACATGTTCAAACAAGAGGAAGTCTGAGGTAATGGTTTATGATGCAATCTCATTTTTAATAATGATTGTTTATACTTAAATCTACTTTGATGTAATTATATACTATTTATCTCTTAAACCCCATATATTTTCTTTTAATTTTTTTATTTTTGGGGGTTTCATGTTTTCATTTTTTCCCCCTCTTGTGTAATTAATACAATAAAAACCGAAACTTCACATATATAGATATTATATCTTTTTGGATGAATATTAATTATATTACATAAACACATACTTGAAGATCATAAAAGTATAATACCTTTGGAAACATGGATGCATAAACAATTGGTCCATAAGTGATCTATATCATCTCCTATTATGTTCTTCATAACTAGAACCCTTATTAGATATATCTTAAATAATAATTTTAATCTTAACCTAGGGAATGGAAATATAATAAAGGGTGATATCATATGCTCAGTAAGGGTAAACAAGAAAGATATAAACATATCATGAGTATATGGGTATGAGAACATGGGGATAAAATTTGGAAACCATACCCTGTATATCATAAATCATAAAATTGGTTCATGGAATAAATATTGGTAGTTCATAAGACATGAATCATAATGTAATCAAAGAACATGAACCATGAGAACATAACATTAGAATAAGGCATAGATATGTGACATACACATAAGCATAGAAAATAATTTACTTAGTAGTTCAAGGATCATTTCCAAGACTATCATAGTGGAATGATTTCACCCCTAAACCAAAATAGTAGTCAAGATTCACTCACATGACTATCATAGTGGATAGAGTACCCTATTGAACTGAGTTCACCCCCATTCTAGCCCTATTTACCACATGAGATATCAATCTTTACCCAGTGTATTGAAGGGAGATATAGGTATCACCCATATTTGTTTATAACATAACCTACATACTTAGTTATAATTTACCTACCATTACATAATTAATATCATACATATATATTCTAGAAGATCATAAAAAATCATCATATCAGAACCCATGAAAAGAAATGGATTTTATAAACATTTCATCATAACAAAACCTGTGGAAATGAAACCGGTTTTATAATCATTTCATTATTTCATCAAATCATAACCCATAGAAAAAGAAGTAGCTTTCAGAAGCATTTTATCATGGTATAACCCATGGAAGAGAAACGGGTTATGTAAAAAAAATTCATCATAAACACAATCCATCTTGAGAAAGAATATGATTGGTATCCTTATATCATATCCCTAGTAAGGAACAAGTAACATAAAAGTATGTTATCTTAGATAAAAAATTATTTTGAAATATCATTTCGAACATTTCTTGAGGAAAATAACTTTTATTAAAAAATAAATTTTTAAAACTAAAAATTCATAAAATATTTTGGAAATCCTTTTCTTTGAAAATAACCTTGAAAACTTATAAAGGAATATTTAAAATCATTTAAAACATTTCTTGAAGAAAATATACTTTCTGATTTGAAAAACACTTTTTAAAACATAAAACATTTTCAAAGGCCTTTTCTTTGAAAATAACCTTGAAAACAAATCTAGGAACCTTCAAAGAAAATACTGGTCATGGCGATGGATAATTTTTTTCATGTCGTACATGTTAAAACAAATATTCCTTTCACATTTTTTATAACATCCAAATGGGAAATGTTTGGAAAAAAACATGAATATTACTTTAAAAAATTTGCAAAAATTCAAACATTAGTAATAATTTATTTAATAAATCATTTTAATAATGTTAAAAACTTTTTTGAAAATATTTTTAGAAAACATGGTTTTGGAATAAAAAGGTTTTTCAACAGAAGATAGAAATAAAGATGGTTTTTCTTACAAACATTCGTTTGAAAAATTGTGTACATAAAGAGAGAAAAATGAAAGGAAAATATTTATTCTCATTGAATAACTAGAGGATCATAAAATTTAAGGTTTTCTTAAGATATGTATCATAATATTTCATCATCTAAAACATATTCATAAATAATCCCAATAAACGATGAGATTTTATAATAAAACCCTTACCACTTAAATAACATTGAATTATAAGACCCATGAAGGAATAACATTATATGAAACTTATAATATAATTATAATAAATTAAATCATGATATTACATTTCAAATTCAATTTATATACACCTCATAAAATAAGATAGGTACATAACATAACATATGTCTCAAAGAAGGAAAAGTTTGACCAAAACCCCTTACCGATTAGGTAACTCTTGAACCATAAACCCCATGAAAGAGAGATACTAAAATGAATATGTAAATACCAATAAATTTGAGGATAATAATCATAAAATACATTCATGAGAAGTATGTAAACCATATAAAATAAATAGGTGTTGAATATGTCATGTGTCTCACAAAAGTAAAAAGTGAGACAAAAATCCCTTACTTTAAGTATCAACTTCCTTCATGCACATTAGAACCTCTTGTATAATAAATAGAAGTTTATTATAAATATATTATAGAACCATAATTATATATATCATTCCATATATGTTTTTCTTATGACCTTTTATTACCAATTTATTAACAATTCTATGTTAATTTCATGTTTCAAATAATTACTATTTTGTTTTTCATGTAAGTTTTGAATTGGTATTTTTGATCCTCTTACTTTGATTGTGGTTCCATCATATCCTGAATTTTAACCATGATATAAATACAATATAAATTAAATATATATTTATTTATAGTAAACCATAAAATTTAGATATAGAAAGTGAAATACAACATTCATGGAGATGGAAGGTCATACGTACAGATAAATGTTATTTCCATTTTCTTGATAGATTGAAAGAAAAAGGTAAATAATATATTAACATTGAATAATCACTATAAATTCATTTATATCATATATTTTTATTTAAACATGTCCTTATTACCTTCCATGTAAAGTGCATGTGTTGAACAAATCATATCGCTTCACGAGGTGGTATTTTGTCGTACACACAAGCGATATTATCGTATTCCCAAGGAATGGAAGGTAAGTAGTTATATGTGATATAATAATTGAATAAGTATAAATATGTTACCAATATAATATATATTTATTTAATCTATCCTTATTTTCATATTATTAAAATAGAAATGAAAAAAACACATCACATCGGTTCTTGAGGCAGTAGTACGCCACACACACGAGCGACGTTATTTTTTTCCAACAGGTTTGGATGTAGGAAGGTATAAGTGGTATTATAATTTCATAGGCATAATAATATCATAAATATAATATATAAACATTAAATATATCATTATATCTATCTGTGATAGGTGGTGATGGAAAACTTATAACATCGATTCGCAAGGCGATAGTCCGCCATACACACGAGTGATGATTTTGTATCCCATTTGATGGAAGTGGAGATGGTTGTAGGTAATTACCTTAACATAACAACATGTTAGTATATATAAGATACTGATATTATTATATTATTATGGTTTGAAAATAATCTAAGAACATGGATAAAGAAATAAAATAAAATGCTCGGTTAGGAACATTACCTCTTCTTCAGACAACTCTTTTTGGTTTGCACCAAAAGCCTCCCTAGGTTTGGTTTTTAACCAAACTAAGGATTTTAGGATGAGAGTAGGGAATTAAGGAAGTGATTTGGGTTGGGATTTTCTTGAACCAATGGGTTTTTAAAAGTGTGAAGTGTAGATGAGAGGGGTGGCCTTTTATAAGTGGGGTGAGTGTCACACTTTTCACTTTTGAAAATAAAAAGGTATACCCACATTTTTCAAATGCCACAAGGATTCCAAATGTTCCATTATCAAGCCTAGAAGAGATAATTTCATAATATGGATAGAAAATGGGGTTTTGATAAGTTTTGGGTCATTTTTTACCCTTATTGTTTTATTTTAACCCCTCGGTAAACTCATTTTTACCTTAACCATGGTAACCATTCATAGATGTGGAAAGTTTTAATTTAAAATTAATCCTATAGATGCAATGAGAAAGTTGGATTTCAAAGATAAAATGTTCATAAGTTTACAAATTTTTTATATCAAAATTCAATATGAAAGTGATTAAAATGATGTAAATTGGATTAATAGATATAAAATTGAACTAATTTTATTTTTAAAACCATATTAAAACAATTTTAATGTTTTTAAATTATTTAAAAGAATTGAAAATTATTAATAAAAACCAGTATTTTTTACTATCCATCGAAAAATTAATATTTTTAGAAAAATTCCAAAAATACACCCTGATCTAATTTTGATATTATGATTTAAAAAATGAAGTTTATTTTTTCAAATAAATTTAAGTGTCAAAAATTAATTTTAAAATAAGTGAACAAAAAGGCAACAAAACTATTTTTTAGAAAAATACAGTTTTTAAGCGTAAAATTGGATTTATTCTTATCACTTGTCTAGAAAACAAATAAGATGAATGTTAAAGATTTTATTTAATATATAACATATAAATTTCATTAAAAACATTCACCAAAATATATTTTTTAATTTATTGAGGTAAAACACTTTTGTTTGAATAAAAATAGTTTTTTCATAAAAAGATTTCCTTTATTTTCAAATAGTTTTTATTTTCATTTATAAATAATTGGTCACCAATGAATTCATTTTATATACATTTGTAAAAGATATATTTTCATAATTTAGTTAATCGTATTCATATACATCATTCCAACATCTAGGAAATAAGTATCATGTTGAATAATAATATTTTAATAGTATGTCACATTTCATTTAAACTCACTGTTGCGTGTAACGCAATATAAACTCATTGTTTCATGTAACAAAATATATAATTAGAGTTACGAGTGACACAAAATATTGAAAATATTAAATTTATTTGAAAAATATATATTTCATAAAATCTCATATTGTTACAAATACAATTGATAAAATGTTTTTTTAAGAAAAACTAACCTTCTTTCTTATTTAGTAAATAAACTTTATCTTCCATATCCATTTTTCTTAAAAAAATAAAGAATGATATTTTTTATGACCAAATGGTTATTTAAAGTCATTTTCAACCAAATTTTTCTTTCTTCTAAAATTTTTAAAAGGAATATTTTTTTTCAAGAAAGATACTTTGGACTTTTTACCAAAAGTCTAAATGGAATATTTGTTTTAACATTTATCACATGAATAAATTTTCCTGAAGTCATAAACATTCTTTTCTTTAAATCCTCCATCATAATTTTATAGGTTTATTTTCAAAGAAATTAATTTTCTTAATATTTTGGAAATTTGAATTTAAAATATTATCAAAAGAAAATGATATTTTTCTCACATTTTCAAAGAAAGGTTCAAATTTTATTTTAAAATAATTTTCATCTGTGATGAATCTTATGGTTTACTAGGGATATACTATAATGATATCATCCACCATATTACTCTGGTTGGCTTATGATCATATTGTTTGAGTTATTGAATATAGAAAATATTAACATTTCATATGCTAATTTTTAATTCAAATGTTTATATTGATTGTCTATTGAATTGTTATTCATTTATGTTATATGATGAATTAATTAAACAAAGTATGTGATGGGAGGATACCATTATATCCCCTTGAAGCATCAGTAGGTCTCATGAGACAAACTAATTGGGGTATTTACTGTATGCCTTACATATTTTTGTATGATGTCTTGGTATGAGGCATGGACAGTAAGATTATGATGTCCACAATTATACATTCTATCATTATGAAATTAGTTGTTGGTATCCTTATGATTATTTATGTTGTTATTTCATCCATGTATATATTCTCCTTTTATGATATTATTTATATGACTTATTTGATTATTGTTTATCTCTATCATATTATTCATGTTTTATTTATTCAATGATAGATTTTGTTGTACTCTTTCCCTTACTAGCCATATTATCTCACCCTTTTATTATGTTTTCCTTTCCATAGGATAGAAAAAAAAGATATATGAATGATTTTAGGAATATAGTTATATGAAAATAAATTTCTCAATGTAATTTTATGTTTTATTTCATGTTTTCAAATAAAAAATGAGAATCATGTATGTATCTAGTCTATCGAGACTATTATACTATTTGATCCTTTGGGATGTGATCTCTTGTATCTTTTTCTAGTGTAGGGAGATAAAATTTGACTCTAGGTTTCTAGAGTCGGGGTGTTACATCAGTTTTCAAAATGAATACAAAAAGAAGTTTCACTAACATAGCACTGAGGGTTTACCCATTATTTCACTCAAAACCCATCAATGTCCAAATAGTACATCCACCACACCTCTATCCAACTATGAAGCACTCATAGAAACCTTCCCATTTTATGTTTCATGATACATAAATTCTCAAGGTGCATTGAGGTACACGTACATGGTGTGAGTATAAATTCAGTAGGCCACAACCAATAGTATTCTTAGATAATATCCACATGTATATGGGTGTATGAAAAGTGAGACATAATAATAATAAAATAAATCTTGCTCCACATCACTGTGTAAAAATCATGTGTGAGAAACCTGCCTAATTTGTCCAATGATGGATTGGGATGATAGACCCACGATCTGAACACACACAGAGGCTCACATGGTCCTCCAATAATTCTCATACCACTCATTTGAACCTATCTCCATTATTAACCTATGAAAATGAATAGTTTTCATTTCATTTTTATGTTTTTCATGTGCTTCACTATTCATAAATTTAATTCTTATCTCATTTTTCAATATAAAATTTATTTTTCATCATGTTTATAATTCCTATTTAAAATGATTTAATTCTTATCCCATTTTGTAAAACTTTGTAAAATAACCTCTAGTATTGAATTGGATTTTAAATTTTAGGATAAATTTACTCAAATTATGAGGAATTTTTAGTCCTTCCAGATCGATAGAAAATTTACAATTAAATATATACATATTGGGCCTCAAATCCAGAAATTTCGGGATAAAGAAGATTGGACATAAAAGTGCTAGAATTAATGTGATGCCCAAAATTCAAATCAAATTAAGCTAAATTTTTAAATGTGGATAGATTACATCATGAGTAATATTTAAATCAATTTTTTCTCAAACTAATTCAATTGTTTTAAAGGTGAGATAGTCATCCCAAATTGAAGATGAAATTATGGGCTGGATTTCATAGTCCAACTAGTCATCCCACTATCTATTACATAACCTATTCATGAGTAATCAAATTTGATTTGAATTTTGTAATCTTATAGAATAAATTTCAAGAAACATTTAATATTTGAATTAGACATCCAAAATCATCCATCATCAAGGTTGTTCAAGAACACTAAATAAGAGAGGGAAAAGGCATGCACGCATTCTTGGGAATGATGAAAATTCAATTCTAAACTCACTTTCCACCTCACTTTGTACTACATTAATCAATTGTACAAATTCCATATCCATGTGGTTAACCCAAGGCCCTCCAATGCTCTATTTAAGGTAGATTTTAGGAATGAAATGAATATTTTATTACTTGTTCTTCTTGTAATGTTATGTTTTTTTGTAATCTTATTCTTCAATTATAAGTTGTTGAAACCCACTCAATTTTATAATTAAAAGATTTCCTTATTCTTATTTATTATTTATCTCATAATCTACGTGTTTCCATTTGTTATAAGTTTTGAAACTCTCTACACAATATCATATTTCTTATTATTATTATTTTCGCTTCTTTAATTTCACTTTAATGAGCCAACTTCCATCTTCCATTGAAAGATTTGCATCAATGGTGGGATAACCCTCTTATGGGTTGATTTTATGGAGTTTCATGAGTTGGATTGGAATTTATTTAATTTAATTCCATGCTATAATAATTTATTTAATTTGATATTTCATTTGAAGACTTATTTTCTTATTTATCATTGTTGAATTTAAAAACTATATATTTTGAGTGCTAATATGTTCTTATATCTTCATGGAAATAATTTTGTAAGTGTTTAAGCAATTATACTTGGAATTATGTATAGATTAAATCAGTGAATGATAAGGTAAGTTATTATCTACTTGAATATAAACTTCTTTAATCAATGAATCTAATTTTTTTTATAAAAAAATCAATCTAATTTAGCTATATTAACAACCTAGAATTGACCCGTCTCAATTAATATATTTGATTTGAATCTTAGTGTGTTTCATTATTCAAATCAACACATCCAAATATATTACCACTTTATAGTTGAATCCCTTAACATTTGTGTATCTTTAGATTGCTTCTTAGGCCTATAGAATCGACAATCCTTGTTGTGCTACAAGTGGTCGCTTCAATCCATTGCGTAAATTTGGGTGAACCAAATTTTAGCACTGTTGTTAAGAATCAAAGTAAGTAATCTTAGACACTTTGACTTTTTTATCACCCCATATATTTTTTTTCTCACCTTCAATTTCTCTTATCTTGTCATGTTTCTGTCTGTGTATGCCCTCTCAAGTTTGAGAGCATTCAATTTGACTAGTTAGGGTGGGTAGTCCTAGTGGTGGGAAATCAAGTGAACCTTTGGGATGTCTACCTTCTAATCTAATTTTTTTTTGGGACTATATAATATAAACTTTATTTCACTCATGTGGAGGGTATTTCACATAACACTTATTAAATTTGAGTATGAATCAAATTGAAAATACAAATGAGGTATCCCCTAGCATTAGGAATGTAGTAAATAAAACCATGAATGACTACCTCACACATGTCCGGACCCATTCTCCCTCATGCATAAAACATGTTGTATAAGGAGAAGTTAAATATGTCTTCAAACCACATGTTGAATCTAAATTTGAATGACTTATTAAATGTGAGGTTTTTAGGTTGACTATTAAAGCCCCGTAAGGGATTAAACTTTTTTTTATAAATGGGTATTTTTGAGAAAGAGAAATGAAAAAAATAATATTATCAGATATAAATAATGACTAGTTGCTCGATGTTTCTTACAAAGACTCAAAAAATATTATGAAGAAACGTTTTCTCCAGTAATGGATTTGATAATCTTTCGGTATCTCATGAAATTTGTTATACATGAACATATTTAATTACACCTGGTGGATGCTGAGACTGTATAACTATTTATTATTATTGATAATTATTTTTATCTGTAAATACCAGAAGGATTAAAAATGTTGGATATATTCTAGATCTCAAGATCTTTATTCCATTTTGTTGAAAAAATCATTATATGGATTAAAGCAGTTATGGCGTATATGGTATAACCGTCTGAGTGAATATTTGATGAAGGAGGGTTATAAAATTGATCTAATTTTTTCATGTGTCTTCATCAAAATGTGTGGGTCTTCAATTTTCAGTGTTTCAGTATATGTTGATGATTTAAATATAATTGGTACTGAAGATGAATTTTCCAAGGTGAAAAAATATTCAATGAAAAAATTTGAAATAATAGACTTTTGAAAAACAAAGTTCTTCCTTAGATTACAAAATAAACATCTTGAAGATGGAATTTATTTTCATCGGTCTTGGTATGATATAAAGGTCTTATAAAGGTTTTATATAGACAAATTGAATCTATTAATTACACCAATGGTTGTTCGATCTCTTGGTCGAGATAAAGAATATTTTAGGCTGTGATGGGATAATGAAGAACTTTTGGATCCTAAAGTACCATGTCTGAGTGATATTAGAGCACTGATGTGCCTTGGAAATAATACGAGGTTAGATATGTCATTTTCAATGAATTTATTGGCTAGATATAGTTCTTCTCTTAATCATAGACATTATAATGGTACTAAACCTATATTAAGATACCTTTAAAGATCTATTGATTGGGGGTTTATTATGAAAGTAAAGAACCAAAATTGGTTGGTTATGTCAATGATGGAAATTTATCTAATCCATGAAATGATAGATCTCAAACTGAATATTTGTTCACATGTGTTGGATCTTCCATTTTATGGTGTTCTATAAACAAACCATTTATGTGACTTTCTCCAATCATGTTAAGTTGATTATGATTCATGAAGTGACTTGTGAATGTATTTGGCTAAGATTACTATTTTATCATATCAAAAATAATTGTGGATTTGATATGAGTAATGATAATCCCACCATATTATATGAGGACAATGTTGTTTATATAACACAATATTAGAGAGAATAAATCAAAGGATATTTATAAAAAATATACCTCATCAAATTTCTTTTAACACATTAACTTCAAAAGAAATAAGAGATTAATATCTAGAAAATAAGTTCTTGTGATAATCTTACAGATTTTTTTGGAATGACATTACCAACTAAGACTTTTGAAAATTTGATTTATGGAATTGGGATGAGAAGGCTAAAAAATATGTCACATTTTTATGATATGGTGTTAAGAATACTACACTCATTTTCCCTTTATCATGTTTTCCAAACTGAGTTTTCTAAATAAGGTTTTTAAAGAAACAATATGACATGTTGTTCAATTATCTTGGCTTCACTTGTTTTTTCTCACAGTGTTCATTTTTAAGTGGATATTATATATGATTCCATGAAATTATGACATCCAAGGAGTGTTGTGAAATATTATTTAAAACATGAATTTCATAATCCTCGTAATAATAATGATGATGTTGATGACTCCCTGTTTCTAACAAACCTCTTAATATGACTAACTCTTCATTTTCTCTAACTGTTGGTATTTCAACTAGTGGATATGACATGTGAGATAAAGATTTATCACTTTTGTTTATCATCATCATCCCAAATATTTGATGCTATGATTTGTCAATGCTTCACCCAGCTGATGATCCATCATGCATTCTTGATTTTGAGATTTCCTACAGTTTCAATTGACGTTTGACCAGTTTCTCAACTCAATATATTTTTATACTTTTTTAAATGTTATAAATACATATTATCTATCAATTGTGTCATTAATCACACAATTAGTAACTGAGAGGAAAATCGATATAGGGAAATCCGAGAAGAATTAGTGGGTTGGTTCCAGCTAGCTATGGCCCCATAAATTGTATCTGGTGTGTTCATCATTTCACTATGTTCGCTTGATTTTCTAGGGTTCATATTCATATCCCTTGATTCGGGGAAGCTTCCCTCTGTATCCATCCACCCATAGGTATTTTTTTCTAGAAAAAATGGTTGTTGTTCTTTTCAACATGTCCCTACCATTTGTTTTGATGGCTTCCAGGGGTAGCTAAAAGGAAATTAGGGTATCATACCATGTGGCGTCTTTATGCACTCCATCATCCTCTTCACCCCCGAGGAGGATACTGGTCCTCTATTCGAGGTCGAACTAATTTTTGTGTGGGGGAATCAAAGAAAATCTCTATTCTTCCTTTTCTATGACTGCCCTGGACCCCCTTAATGATATTTATTTAGAGGTCCCCTCTTCCTTCCTCCCCCTCTCCCCATTTCTCCCTCACATTCTTTTTGGTTCTTAACAGATACGGGGGATTACCATCAATCTAGAGTGGAAAGGGGCTTACAAAAATGAGATCCCTATGGTAGCTAAAGAACTCCCTGGTGGAACAAAGGTTTTTCTTTATCATTTTAATTTTCTCCAGGAAAAAGTTTCCTCCTGTGGAAGCCAATGTACAATGCTTGAACTAAAAGGAGATAAGACACTACACAAATAAATGTCTCAAGTGTCAAAGAATATACACCAAAAGAGGATAATAAATCATGGCCAAGTTTATATTACTACCATAGACAAAGATAAAGGATTAATATTCATGTGATTGGATTAAAGAATTATGTTATTTGAGTATTTTATCAACAATTCTCTAGTTATAAGAATCATGAGATATATAAGGATTGTACTGCAATACTATTTCTTTACGAATTTGGAATCATGCATGTTTTCATTAAGGTTTTAAGGTGATCAAGGTATTCATATATTTAGTATGTGGGATTAAGAGCTACATTATTTGGGGAATCTTATGTTAAGTTGATTATGGAAATTTAGTAACCTTCTTTCTAATTTTTTTGGTTGTTGAATATGGATATACATGTTTTAAACAAGTCTTAAGATCAACTACTTATGGAATTGATAAAGTTAAACTTTGGAAATTATTGTTCGACGATAACATGTGATAAAAATATTGATTTCAGTAAATATTTAAAGGTTTAAGGAATTACTTAAGGACTATATGATTCGTTAAAAGTTATTAAGGTTAAACATTCATTTCCAAGTGTAAGGGATGAAGTGAAAATAGATCAAAACGCAACCAAAAGATGGGATTATTCATATGAAATGGAAAGTAATCAAGTAATTTCATTTTCTAAAGTTCTTATATGAATATTAAAAGAATACCTCAGCTCTAGGAAAAATATTTCAGAACAAAAAAATTATTCATTTACTTTTCTTTCTGAGAAATCAACGATCTTTTAACCGATCACAAGATTTACAGTTTTTTTATGGTTAAATTTCTATTGAACGTTTTCTTTATCACTCTTCATCAGAACATGATAGATATATTTCTCTTCCATGTCCATGTTTTTGCTTTCCACTAATTATTTCCTACCCTAAATCTTAGTTTCTTAGTGACCTTGGCTTTTCCCTTTTTCTCTTATTAAGAAGATATTTTATTAACCTTATTTGTGATGTGGGTTTCCCACAAAAGAAATTTGGAAGTATCAACCTTTGATTTTTGAAGTAAAATTTAAAATCGAAAGGATGTAATTTATTTAAGGGAGAATGTAGAACAATAAGATTTTAAGGTATGTCACTTTTTAAATTTATTTCCTTCAATGGTGTAAATTACACAGAACGCCGAGCTTAAACAAATGATTAAATATTATTGTGATAGTTATCACTAAACCATTGGAATTAAGAGAATGAAAGATATTATATAAATTATAAAAATATAGTTTACACATATTTATAAATGAATTATTTGGTTACTAATTAATTAGAAATGAAAATAAAAAATCAATTGAAAATGAGAGATGTGATTTTATAAAGAACTACTTTTTATGACAACAATGGTATTTTATATTAATAAATTGAATTAATCACAATTAGTGAAAGATATTAATTAAACTTATATGTTAAATATTCAATAAAATGATTTTTAAATTCAACTAATAATCTTGATAGGCTTTATATAAGAATAAATCAAATTTTACAAGAAAATACTATATTTTCTAAAGACTGTTTTACAGCCTTTTAATGGAACACTTATTTTAGAACGAAATGTTGACACTTTTATAAATTCTATTTAAAAAAAACTTAATTTTTAAAAGAGGAATGTAAAAATTATCTTAGGGTGAAATTGTGGTATTTTCTGAAAATATTTATTTTCTAGTGAATAGCGAAAAATTCTGATTTTTATAAAATTGTCATTTTTGTTATATTAATAGTCTATTTATGATTTGAATAGTAACATCACATATGAAAGTAAACATAAAATTTAAGTACCTTATAAATGAAAATATGTTATATTTATATCATGAAATAAGTAAATAAATGTTTTAAAAATGATAAATTAAGTGTTGGTATTTTCGTGAAACATAAATGATTTTTTACAAATTTATAATTAATATAATGATTTAAAAGATTTTTTTCATAAAATAGATTCATAAATAAATTTTTTTTGTCTTATTATTACAAGATAATTTTATGAGACCTTAATTAATTTTTTAATGTGTCTTAAAAACAAGCATAATATTAAAATCTATATTTTTCAAGTAAATATAGATTTTACCTAAAAATTAAATTTCTCATAATTAGAATTTTTTCATAAAATTGAGTTCATTTTTGAATTATACACACCAAAAAATGTTTAGGGTGAATTTTTGGAATCTTTCTAAAATAGTTGAATTTTTTGTGAATAGTGAAATGCTATAATTTACGGTATTTAATAAATACATGAATTATTGAGTCATAGATGATGTATGGATTATGTAATATCATAATATCAAACTATCTTTCATTATTTTAAAATATTTATAAATAATGCTCAAACTATTCATAGTCTTGAGGAAAAATAATAAACTAATGAATGGAATAATGAGAAAACACTCCTCTCCTCCACTATAAATACTACCTCTCACCACCTCTTCTTCTCACACATCTTAAGCATTTAAGTTTGTCCAAATCCTACCCAATAATCTCCCCAAGTCTCTTCCCCACATCCATGATCCTTTGGTCTCACCAAAAGACTAAACCCAAGCCCCTTAAGGAGGTTTTCAAGGAAATGAAATTCAAGAGGTAAAATCCTATTTTGTTTTCCTTTATTTTCTTTTCAATTTCTTTTCTTTTCTTATCATTTATTCACCTACTATGTAAAAAAATGCATGATAACTCCAGTATATTAGATATACTATAATTTTATTATGATAATGGGATATCCTCCATCAAATATTTTCTCTCCCCCTTTTTATTCAAAAAATGAGAATATCGTCTGTGAGGTGCTGATTTAGCGCCTTCGTGGATGATGAGTTTTTGTTTTTCAATTCCACCTTCAAGGCTGGTCATAAAACCATTTTTATGGTTAAAACATATTATAATATATGTATTACAATCTATTTAGTTTTTTAGAACCATTATATATATATATAATATTAATTAATAAAACAAAACCAGTTCGCGATGATTGAAAAAATGCTAAAATAATTCAAACGGATATCATTAACGTTTTATCTAATGAATCATCCTCATATTTGGAAAAAAAGTGATATATAAGACCATTAAATCTTATATAAGTTCATTAATGACATATAATTTCTATTTTGTATAACTATTCTCATTTCACATGATCTTTTATACATGTATACAAGTGAACCAATCGTAAAAACCAAGAAAATGAACACTTCCGAACAACGAAATTGAATCTTATAACTCATAAAAAAGACCATAAATGAACTCAATAAAATTATACTAAATCAAATAAATATTGAATATGTTATTAAATAATTTATTAATGAATCTAATTTCATTACCTAGGACGTTAAGTATGAGTGAAGAATGCTTTCAGACATAAGGTAAAGGTTTTTTCCCGAACCTCCATTTTTCATTCAGGTTATGATTTCTCTCTATTTTCCCCAATGTAATTATTTTTTTTTATTTTTATATACTTCTTATACATTCTATGTGTATGTTCCAAACTCATGTATCTAGATCATTTCATCCTTTTTTGATGGGAAATACATGATTTTATAAGGTTTCGTTCACAAATCTTCCTGATAAGCAATCCTGATTTAAGAGAACTTCCCGATTTCTCACACATTTTCAAGGGCACTCCATAATCTATTTTAAGACACTATTATTTTACTAAAATATCTCATTTTATCATGAAAAACTATCTTGGTTCATTTCTGATTTTATACAAACAATTATGCCTTTTTCGTTTTAAAGAATCCCGAACCGCACTAAAATGTTTTATTTCTAAAGTTTCTTAAACACTCTTTTTACATGTTTTCACTTCAGTTGGATATCAGTTATGCCTCAAACATAATTTAATTGTCTTTACCTTTTCTTTTCTGGGATATAAATGTTTACAATATGGTTTTTATGAAAAAATACAAATGATTTTCCAAAAGAACTCTTCTTTTCAAAGAAAAAGGGTATTTCTCTCAAGAATTTCTCAATGATTTTATTTGAGTACTTTAATCTATGATTATGATTCAAATATTTCAATGTGATATGAGACACTTTGATTTAAAGATATATTTTTGACATATAAGGAATGCATTGGACTTAATAAGTGATGAGTGGGGTCCGTTATAGCCCCTTGATGCATCAGCAGGTCTCATGAGACAAACTAGACCAGTTTTTGGCTGAGACCTTACCCATTTATGTATACTTCTTGGCTGAGACCTTGATGGTATGTTTATGATGTCCGACATTATACATTCCCTCATTATGATATTAGTAATTGATAATTCATGTGATTAATCGACTAATAGAATATACATGGTTAAGTTTCATTCTCATATGATTATTTATATGACATTATTCAATCAGTTTTTATTCCTTCCATATTATGCTCAGGTTATTGATTAAATTGAATGTGTTTCAGTTAATCACTTTTACATAATCATTTATGCTTGTTTATGATAGTTTATGTTGTATTGTTTACCCTTACTGAGCATCTGAGCCCACCCCTATCTTATATTTTATTTTTCCCAGGATGCCAAGATGTATATTATGACTAATATGTAGGGTTAAGTTAGGGGAACGATGGTGTTCTCACATGATTCTATTTGTTGTATTCTATGTTTTAAAATGTAATGCAATGTTCATGTATGCAATATGCCTTCCAGAACTGCTAAATTGATCGATCATTTGGGATTCGAGTCTTGTATGTACGCTAATGTAATAAAGGCATGGGCTCCGGGCTTCTAGGGTTGGGGTCTTTACATATATAATTATAAATATATAATTATAAATATAATAAATATATTTATTATTTTAAAAAAATTATTATAATTTTGTAATTATTTAAACATATATTTATTTATCTATAATCGTATAAATACTTTTTTTAAACAATATATATATATATATATATATTTGAATTATTAAAAAATGTATATTAATATGTCATATTTATATTAATAAATAACATGTGTTTTTTATTTAATGTATATAAATAAACATTATTTTTTAATAGAAATGTAATAATTTTTTATATATTAATAATTTTTTTTATTAAAAAGTTCATTGGCGCAAAGAATAACGCTGATAAAACTCAACCTTTATCAGCGCTAAAACAAGCGTCGATAAAAAGTGTGCACATTTATCAACGCTTATAAAAGTGACATTTATCAACACTTTTACCTAGCACTGATAAAGGTGGTACTTTTATCAGTGCTTTCTGTTTAGCGTTGATAAAAGCCAATGCTGCCCTTATGTCAATTTGTGGTAGTGTTGGTTTTTCAATGACACCAAGGTCGTGATCTTTGGGTTGTCCTTGATGAATATTTATGTTAAAAAACATGTAATATGTATGTAAAAAGATTTGGTCACTATAACTACACTCATTTTCCCTTTATCATGTTTTCCCTATTGGGTTTTCTTAATAAGGTTTGTAAAGAAACAGTAATATGAAATGCAGTTCAATTATCTTAACTTCATTTGTTTTTGCTCACATTGTTTTTTAAGTAGAGATTATATACGATTTCATAAAATTATGACATCCAAAAAGGAGTGTTGTGAAATATTATTTAATACATGGATGTCATAACCCTAATAACAATAATGTCAATTACTCCACATTTCCTAACAAACCTCTTCATATGACTAACCATTCATTTTCTCCAACCATTGGTATTTCAATTGTTGGATATGACATGGGAGATAAAAATTTATCTAGACTGTTGATTACAACCTCCGTGCACACTATATACATGTCATTATGTTAATGGAAAATAGAACTTTTGGCTCTTCATAATTTTTTTCTACATGTTGTCGTCCTCTTTTACACTATTCTTTTCATTTGTCATCATCATCCCAAATATTCAACGCTATGATTCGCCAATGCTTCGCCTCGTCTATGATTAATCACACATTCTTAATTTTGAGATTTCATCACAGTTTCGATTGACGCTTGACTAGTTTCTTGACTCAATATATATATACTTCTTTTTTTAATATTTTTTAGATATTATAAATACATATTGTCTATCAATTGTATCACTCACCACATAATCCGAAAAATGCATGAGATTGGGATCACCTTGATTGAATATTCCACCCTCTTTCCATCCCAATTCCATTTAATCCTGTTGGAGTATGTGTAACTTCCTGCCCCACTTCCTTTGTAACTTCCTGCCCCACTTCCTTTGTAACTTCTCTTTGTAACTTCCCTTTCTTTTCTATAAATGAGGGCCCTCTCCTCTCCTTGAGAGAGAGGGGGATTTCTGATTTTACATGGTATCAGAGGGATTTACTCCCGACCCTCCCTCCCTCATTCTTATTATTTTTTCTCCCATCAGCCTTTAAGGTTTTTTTCCTCGTCCGGGGGGCGGCGACCTCAAAGCCTCGTAGGGTTACCGCCGTCGCCCCTCCGCCTCTGCCCTGCGCGGCTCCAGGCGGCTCTCCCTCGGGCGACTCTCCCTACCGGCCTTCGCCCAGCGGCGCCTCGCCCTCGGATCGCCCTCCTTCCTGGCGCGCGCCTCCTGCGCGGATCACACTCCTTCCTGTCGCGATGCCCTCCCGCGACTCCCGGCTCCCCGACGTCCCGGCTCCCCATCGTCCGCGCCTATGCTTATGCGTGACGGCCGTCAGCGGCCTTCCCGCCCGCGCCTGCTTTCTGCGGGCTTCCTCCCCGTTGCGCACTGCCCCGACGGAAGCAGCGCCTCTCGGCGGCCCTCCCTACCGTCGACCCTCTCTCCCGGCAGCTCTCTCTACCGACGCGGTAGCATCCCGTCGCGACGCGCCTCCCGTCCAGATCCAGTGCGCCAGCCCTGCCGGCGATCCCTCCCGACGGATTTCCCTTCAGGCGCCCGCTCCTCCTGCGCGCAGGCCCTCTCCGCCTCGGCTCGGCTTCGCACTGTCACTGCGCGCTTCTCCAGCGGCACGCGTCCTCCTGTCTGCCGACATCCCTCCTCTCCCGTCGGTCCCGACAACCACGGCTCCCGCGCCTCCCGCTGCTGCCCGCGATGCCTCCCGTCGCCCCTCGCGGTCCCGCTACGCGCTCATCCCGGCGCCCGCTCATCCCTGCGGCCTTCCCCCCCGGCGGGCCTCCTCCTTTGCGAGCCGCGGATCACCCAGCGCCTCCCGTGGATCACCCGCGGCTCACCCGGCAGCTCTCCTGCGGATTTCCCGGCGACCCTTCCGGCTGGCCGGCTACGCCTTTCCCGCCTTGTTCTTCCCGGCGGACCTCCCTTCCCCGGCTGCTCCCTGCCGAACGACTTCCCACGCCGACGGCCTCCCTTCCCCGGCTTGCAGCTCTTTCCGGCAGCCCGCCTCCTGTGCGAGTCTCCCGCCGGCTCTGTTGACGACCGGCCTCCACCCCTGCCGACCTCCACTCCTGCCGGCTCCTCCAGCAGCTGACCTCCATTCTTGCCAGCTCCTCCAGCAGTCGCCCAACAGCCCTGCCGGCCTCCCGTGCCACCTCTGCTCAACTGCTCCCTCCATCCCGACCTCCTCCTGCATCCTGCGGAATCCCCGCCACTCTGCCCGGTGCCTCCTGCGGAATCCCCGCCTCTCTGCCTGGCATCTCCTGCGGAATCACCGCATCTCATCGCCAGCCTCCTCCTGCGGATTTCCCGGCGCTTCGACGACCGACACCTGCCATTGCGGATTTCCTCGACGCTTTGACGATCGGCCCGACATTACGGTTTACCGGCGCTCTGACGACCGGCCCGTAGTGCGGATTTTCCCGACGCTCTGACGACTGACACCCGCCAATGTGGATTTCCCGGCGCTCTGTTGTCCGGCCCCGCACTTTTCCGACGATGACCCATCATTTTCAGTGGCATCACATTACAATCTTGAGTGGGAGCGACATCATCAACGATTTTATTATTTCTGTTTCTACTGTTTTCGTATTGTTTTGTCATCAAGCTGGGTATGTCCAGCTTGAGGGGGAGTGTTTGCAGCTTGTTGCTTGCATTGTTTTTTTTTTCATTATGTGTCCAAGCTAGGTACACCTAGTTTGAGGGGGAGTGTTGGAGTATGTGTAACTTACTGCCCCACTTCCTTTGTAACTTCTCTTTATATTCCCTTTCTTTTATATAAATGAGGACTCTCTCATCTCTTTGAGATAGAGAGGGATTTCTGATTTTACAAATCCAAACAACCGATCCAGGCAAATCCGGGCGGAATTGGTGGGTTGGTTCCGGCTGGCTATGGCCGCATAAATTGTATATCTGGTGTGTTCATCATTTCACTCCGTTCGCTTGATTTGCTAGGGTTCAGATCCGTATCCCTCGATTCGGGGCAGCCGCCCTCGGAATTCATTCCATAGGTAATTGTTTTCCGGCAATAATGGCTGCTGTTCTTCTCGGCACGTCCCTGCCATTTGTTTCGATTGCTTCCAGGGGCAGCCGAAAGGCAATTAGGGTATCGTCCCATGTGGCGTCTTTCTGCACTCCATCATCCTCTTCACCCCCGAGGAGGAGACTGGTCCTCTATTCGAGGCCGGACTGCTGTTTGTGCGATGGCCTCAAAGAAAAGCTTCGTTCTTCCTTTTCTCTGGCTGCCCCGGACCCCCTTAACGACGTTGATTTAGAGGTCCCCCCCTTCCCCCCCTCCCCCCCTCTCCCAATCCCTCCCTCACATTCTTTCTGGTTCGTAACAGATACGGGACATTACGAGCAATCCGGAGTGGGAAAGGGCTTACCAAAATGAGATCCCTGTGGTAGCCAAAGTACTCCCTGATGGAACAGAGGTCAGTCTTTACCCTTTTCATTTTCTCTGGGAAAAAGTTGTTTCTATTTTCATTCACTCACTCTTAACATCCTCATGGCTGAGGAAAATATGTGCCACGAACCTTTTTCATTTCCCTTGCATTGGCTTTTGGTTCTTCGGGGAGATGTGATCATTATAGGGAGGGATGGTACCTGAGTTCCGGTGGTATCTCCGGGTCACTGATTCGTGTGTATCTGTGTTTGTGTCTCAGGAGACGTTGCCTAGATTATCTCCTCGGCTTGGGGTGGAGCTCGTTCAGAAAAGGATAGCTGCTGCGTTGAAGCATTAGGGTAGTTTTGCAGGCATCTCCCCTGTTGGATTTCGGTTGTGTTATTTGCTGGGGCAGGATTGAAATCATGTAAACTGCGTGCTGCACTTTGTATTCAGTTGATCTTATTGCAACCCTCAGGCCTCGGGAAACCTAGGGATGCAGGATCCTGGTAAATTTGGTTACTTATTAATGTTCCTTCCATCTATTTTATGTGCAGTGTGCTCGATTAAGCCCATAACTTCCTTACACAACTCTAGATAAGCCACATGTCCTCAAATCCCCTGGATCATAATCCGGTGTCAAAACATGAACACACTATGTCACTACAATACAATCACATATTTGTGTGTGACGATGATGAGTGGCACTCTTTACTGCCACACATAGAACGTGTGATGAATTTAGGTTAGCTCCAAAGGAGTATGCACATAAATATTAACGAGTAGATAGTATCATTAACTTGGTAGGCAATGCACCAGTGACTGCAATGAAATTGTAGCAGTGATTTTTCTCTACCAATCCCTTTCAAGCGGATTCACATAAAGATATTTGGATCACTCTCATGTGGGTCTTCGAGTCATGAAGGGTCTTTAAGTCATATTCAAGTGAACATGATCTTAAGCCAACATCATTGGGATATCAAATGTAAAGTCTTTCGAACACCCTCAAATGTAAAGTCTGGTTATTTTTAAGTTGATTGGATACAACCGTAAAATGTTAAGGTCTTGAGGTCACCATCAAATGGAAGAATTCAAGGTCATCCTATATTGTAAGCCCTTCAAACCACCTTAGAATATAAGGTCTCAGGGTTATTCTCTTATGTAAAAAAATCCTTCGGACCCTCATTCAGAGTGGGGCTTGAAGAACCGAGCCACCGTAGGTCAGTTGAGCGCTCGTCGATTCTTGATCTTGTTGCAGGATGAGGTGGATTTGGCTTCAGCTTTGTCTAGATATCCATGTTCTTGTGACTCTTGTCGTTTTTTCCTCTATCAATGGAACTCAGTTGTTCACCCGATGTCTAACTCGCCGTTGTCGGTCCTCTTGATTCACCCTCTCGGGTTGCATCTCCGGTTCCAAAATCTTTCAGTTCTCAAACTATGCGGTGACATTCTTGCTGAATTTTTGTGCTTTGATAAAAAAAACGCTTGAAGGGAAACATCCCATTCATGCTCGTTTGTGCACGGTGTTCGTTTTGTCTAAAAAACTTATAGAGTTCATTTGGTTCTTTGTCGACGATGAGCTCAAAGTAACACAACCTATTGTCTATGAAACCCAAGCAGATTTATGTTTTTCCCGTATGCTTCAACGCCATTCCTTACTGAATGGTTGGAGAGTCTCGGTCTATGGATAAACTCAAGACTTCAGTTAGTTCTTGGCTTTAGGAGGAATGTGTTGCCTACTTCTTTTGCAGCGAGACATTAGATGTCAATGTACGAATTGAAGGTTTTGGGCTCAACAAAAGCGCATATTGAGCATAGCCAACTCGGCTTTTAGTCGTAATCAGTGAGTAATTTGAGATGTGCATGACGAAGAACATCATGACCAACAGAATTAATTCAAAGACTAATTAACAGATTACCATCAGAACCAATATGACATGATCCTCACATAAAATTTATAATTAATTTATAGATGGATTTTGAATTGCCTCATCTTGTAAATCATTCATCATTGATGATCTTAGTAGACAATTCTCATTGTATCGCCGTTGCATAGTAGAATCTAATAGTAAAATCTCTTTAGCAGTAATCCAAACATGCTTCAAAATCCCGGAACGTCATCGTAGAATCGTCGGGTGCTAACATTGTCGATTCTGATCACTTGCTTAGTTTGATGTTGATCGCAATGAGAATCTATTTGTGAACAAAAGATTCTTTGAGTTCTCTTGAAGACTCAAGAGGATGGAGGATGATCGACACTCTTGATCTTGAGCGCGTTCTAGAGAGAGGTTTCTCTCTAGGGCTTGAGATAATTCTCTTTAGGTTTTTTTGTGCACAAGTGGCTAACCTTGAAATGTGATATAACCGGGTATTTATAGAGTTAAACTAGGGTTGATGATTGCACAAAGACCTTTAACAAATTCTCTATTCCACAGCGCACCTATGTATAATAATAATAATATAAATAATAATGTCATTCGCTTGACCTATGCAACACTTGCAGATAAATAAATATCATTTGTTAAATAAATAAATTAATATTTATTTAAATGATATTTAATACATCAATTTCAGCTAGACCATTAAACTCAATCCGTATATTCTCGGTATTTATTGAACCATGAATAATGATTATTTATTTAATAAATAAATATTACCGCATTATTTGATGATAATATAATAAATATTATATTCACTAAATATTATGAATAAAATATTTTTTATTATTTAACTCACATATTTATACTTTCTAATAACTCATGATTAAATCTTGGTGATCAATTAATACCGAATAATTATTAAACCTTAAAGTGAGGACAATATTTATTATGATTTCAGACAGAACCGTCTAAAGTCCAAGGTTAGTGTTTAGCAACGCGCTAAGACGCTTATATAGAAAAAGGTTAATGTCGCAACGATATACAATCTCAAATACACTTAGTGTGTGACCCTATAGGCCTCTTTTTAAATAACATTAGACAGAACCGTCTCAAGTCCAAGGTTAGTGTTTAATAACGTGCTAAGACGCTCATATAGAAAAAAGTTAATGTTGCAACGATATACAATCTCATACAAATGCTTATTGTGTAATCCCTTTGTCGAAATAACTATAATCAAGCATGTTGCATGCTAGTGTCATCAAACTATGTGCTTGATGTCTCTTTCTTTGACATTCTGAGAATGAACTTGCCGACAACACTGCTATGACCATGGATTTAATTTGGTCATTTCATTCCCATCAAAAGGCTTGAGATGCCAACTTCCATTAAAGAATAGAAGAGACAAATCCTTTCTCGCATTACTCATTAATACAATGCCAGTTGTGACACACATAACACATTCTACTTCACTATGAGCAAATGTCGTGCTGTTTTTCTTCAATACATCAACGTATGTGATTCATGACATGCATTAATAATAATCTTAAAGTCCAAGAAACATTACACATGCCCACAGATAGGAACATCCAATGACACATATAAATGTGAATTTCCTTTCGACATGTCATGTTCTCATAATCTCCTGCACTGAAGATTACCAAAGGTGTATATCATGGAAAAACATCTCAAATTCCTATGATTTTTCATCCTTGATAGCCTGTATCATTTGTGTCTTATCAAATGATATCATCCAGCTTTAGAAGATATATTTAAGAATACTGCTGTGACACTTATAGGTTCTCATCATAGTGGGGAACTAGTATAACCTTTTAGTGCGACAAGTACCCTTAAAATATTATCACATACTATGTCACACAAAAGAACAATTATGATGTGATAATGTGTATTAATATTCAAAAACCATGAATACTGGTAAGTACGTAGAAGTTGGTTCTAGGGTACCAACTCCAATAGACTCCCACCCGTACTAGCGCCAACTGTTAACAACCTTCAGTTTGCTAGCTCTCACATGATATTCATGCATTTGTTGAGATAAAACTTTAGTTAAGGGGTCCACCACATTTCCCACTGTGGACTCACCACGGCTTTACCCGTCTGAGAAAAATACCTGAAAAGATGATACTTTCGGAGAATGTGCTTCGTTCGTTGGTGTGACATTGACTCCTTTGCGAAATCCACCACTACAGTATTATTACAATATAATATGATAGGGTCAAAACTGCTAGCCACCACATCTAGTTGTTGGATAAAGTTGTGTATCTAAACAACTTCTTTGAATGCATCAGAAGCCACTATATACCCTGGCTCTGCTGTAGAATCAACGACAATTGGATGCTTTGAACTCTTCCAGCTCACAACTCCTTTCAGAAGCCGTTATATACCATGGCTCTGCTGTAGAATCAATGACAATTGGCTGCTTTGAACTCTCCCAGCTCACAACTCCTTTATTGAGACTCAAGTCATATTCTCATTGTGACTTCAAATTATTCTGATCTGTCTGAAAGCTAGTATCTGTGTAACCCCCTGATGACTAGCTCATCGTCTCATCCATACACCATGAACATATTTTTAGTTCGCCTCATATGCGTAAAGATAATCTTAATAGCAAACCAATGTTGTTCACCTAGATCGACTTGATATTCCCACACCTTGTTCAAGACACAGATAATATCAAACTTAGTACATAACATGACATACATGATTGATCCTATCATAAAATCATGTGAGATCTTGCTCATTCTCTTTTTTTCCTGCAGTGTTTGAGGACACATTTTCTTTTAAAGATGTATTCCACGTGACACTGGATCTAATCATCTCTTGGAGTGTTTCATACCGAACCTCTTAAGTGTTGCGGAATCGTCGGGAGTCACAACGACAGAAAAAGAGAAACGAAAGAAGAATGCCGGAAAGAAAAAATAGACATGGGACACACATATTTACGTGGTTCGGGAATAACCCTACGTCCACGGAGAGACATAACTTCACTAATTCAGGAGAACAAATTACAGAGTTTTTCGGTGATAACCCTAGCCCGAAAATGAGCTATAAAATGGAGAAGATGATCACTATTCCAAAAAGTAAGTCCACATTGCAATAGTGAAAGGCGGCTAGCTTTGTCAAAAGTGCTGCAATGACTGCCGGCTGAAAGTCGAAAGTGCTACAGTACTGTTGACTCTGAAGTCTGCACTGCTACAGTGCCTATCGGTGTCGGTCGGTCAGCTCTGTTACAGTGGTCAGAGATGCTACAACGCCGAAAAAATTGGGCCGGGGGCCTTCAGCCACCGGAACCCCGGAGCAAGGGCGCGTTTTCCCCTGCAACCCCCAACGAGCTCACCGCGGAGCTCGACTCGCGACAGTTGCAGACCACAAACATTCGAACCAACCGGATCGGGCTACCCCAATCCAACATTAAGTATCTGGTCAATATATGCACTTTTACTTAGTCCAAGCAGCCTATTGGATCTATCAGGAATGATCTTCATTCAAAGTACTTAGGCTGCTTCATGTAACTCCTTTATCGGGAAGCGCTTGTTTAACCAGTCCTTAACTGACTGTAAGACTGGTATTTCATTTTCAACAAGTAATATGTCATCGATATACACTACTAGGTTAACAACCACACTCCCACTAAACCGTTTGCAAACACATGGATCACATTCATTCTTAATGAAATCAAATTCTCATATGGATCCATCAAACCCAATGCTCTATGGCTTGAATGCTTGCTTCAATCCATAAATGGAGCTTCACAACTTGTAAACCTTTTTGGCATTATCTAGAGTCACATACCATTTTGGTTGTGTCATATAGACATCTTCTGGAAGGTTTCTGTTATGGAAGGTTGTTTTGAAATCCATCTTCCAAATCTCATAGTCGTGGAAAGCTGTTATAGCAAGTAGAATTTTGATGGATTTAAACATGACTACTGAAGAAAATCTTTCATCGTTGTCAATGCCTTAACGTTGTTTAAACCCTTTAGCCATTAGACGTGTTTTATAGGTACTCATTTTACCTTCTATTTCCAGTTTTTTCTTGAATACCCATTTGTACCCAATGAGATTACATCAACTGGAGGATCAACCAAAACACATACTTGGTTTTGATACGTGAAATCTATCTTAGAATTCATGGTTTCTTGCTATCTTATTGCTTCCAAGCTCCCCATTGTCTCCTTATATGAAAGAAGATAGTTATTGTCATCCAATAATGAGTCACCATCATCAGTGATTAGAAAACCATATCTTTCTGGTTCTCTAACATCTTTGATGCTCCTATGTAGCATTTGTGTTTCAGGAACAACATCTTCCATGAGGACTTGTAGAATCTGTCCCTGTACTAACTCTTGTGTATCTTGAGCATTAACTTCATCAAAGCCAATCTTGCTCTGACTATCCTTTTTGACGATGTGCTCCCTCTCAAGAAAGACGACTTGTCTTACAATAGTTTCCTTCTTGTCTGAGGGGTTTGTTTCCGAAGCTTTCGTCAGGGCACACCGCCTCGTGTATTATTGTGACTCTGATGGCTACATTGTACCCCACATCCCATCTTTCCAAAGGCGGACGACATTCATCACTTTCTCAGCGATGTCTGCTCCTTGATCGAAATGGGACGATGTGATGTCGGTTCCTCCTTCCATGGATTCCTCCTTGGAATTCGTCGCTTAGTCTGGGTCTCCCTCATAGATTAAGACATGTTTCGTGAAACTCATTCCTAGTTCCATCTCTTTATAGATGCAAATTAATTATGTTGTTTCTGTCTGGACATTCCAAGGGGTCTTGACGGGGGCAACAACTTTCAGTTAGGGGAGTAGTCATGTTGGACATCGTTTTGGCATGTCTGGATGCTAGAACATCAGTCACCTGTATCTTCCTAATAGGAGGGCATCTCAATGAGGCATCTCGGGTGTGGAATATGAGGCATCCCATGTCGATCACGGGGTATCTTATGCCAAAAGCATGTCTTCTGAGGTTTTCCGTAGGCATCCTATGTTTAACACGAGGTAGGCCGCGAGTTTAACGTCTTGTGGAGACGAGAATGGGACTGATTGAAATGTCGATGGAAGCGGATCAGAGAGGTGTGTCCCTAGGAGGGAGCACCTGGAAGGTTTACCAGATGGATGGATCACAACGTCCAATGAGAGCGGACCCGGGGTGGTGTGTCCCATAAAGGGAAGTTGTCACACCGTGAAGGGGTACGTCCATAGGAGGGAGGCATCAAGATTTACCAGATGGATGGGTCAAAACGCCCAATAAGAGCGGACCTGAGGTGGCGTGTCCCATAAAGGGAAGTTGTCACACCATGAAGGGGTACGTCCCTAGGAGGGGGACACCAAGGTTTACCAGATGGATAGGTCAGAACGTCCAATGAGAGTGGACCCAGGGTGGTGTGTCCCATAAAGGGCAGATGTCACACTATGAAGGCTGATCTGGACACCATTGAGGGCGGATCAGAGAGGGGCACCCCTATGAGGGGGACACCGAGGTTTACCGTTGGCTGAGATTGAAGCTCATGGATGCGTCCTACGTACCATGTTTAGAAGATAAGGATAAAAAACCACGTAGTTCGATGGATGGAGTGGGGCTTACGCGTGGTAGTTTCCCTTCGCAAGAGGAATGCTCTTGGTTGGATTGTGTTGGATTGTGTGGGGTTTACGCATGAGAGCTGCCCAGGTGCTGTTGGGAGCATCAATGATATGGATGATTCTTATGTGTGGGAACAACCCAGGTGGATGACATGATCTCACTGGGATGTGGTGGCCCAGATAAAATCAGGGCGGATGTGGATGAAGTGTTGAGTGGAGTGAATGAAATGGATGACATGTTTAGGGGTGTTGGGCTTGAACCTCGGGGAGGTTTCCTACGTATCTCAATTAGTTGGGAATCAAAGTCCACATAGTTATAGAAGGGGCATTGAGGCTTACACCCAATAGAAGTGGAGCATATGGCTAGGGCTTACGCATGAAAGCTGCCCATGAAGCATGATTGAGGCTTATACCTAAGGAGGATGCTCATTGGATGGGACATGTCGGGGCTTACGTGTAGGAACGACCCGTCCGGAGATGAAGACCAGGGCTTACTCCAAGGGGGGATGCCCGTTTGGGGATTGGATGAATGTCATAGTCACTACTAACCTCTATGACCACGTGAGTCATGCTAAGTATGAGAAACAAGAGGAAGCAGTAGACCTGACGCTCATGACGTGAAAGAAGCATCGACGAGAGATGATGTGGGGCTTACGCATGTGAGCTGCCCGAGGTGGACGCCATTTTGTACGACGAGGATCTCATTATGTGTGAGGAAGATCACATTCCATGTCAGTCATACACATAATATCCTATCAAGAGGTGTGCTGGGGCTTACGTGTAGAAATTGCCCATGTCACACATTGCGACAAAGCCCAAAGGGAGAGGGACGACAAATTCAGAGTGCGGTAAATGAGAGGTTCCCGGTGCTCATCCCCTCTCTGATCCTGTGCGAAGGATATTATTCCATGTGAGTCTTACACAGAGACATCCTAGGTTGGCCGCACAGGGTGAGATCACAGTTTAATGTCATGTGTTGAGGACTTTGGTGCTAAACAGTTTAACGTCTCGCAGCTCGAACGTAGGGGACTCACTCCTTACCCCTTAGACTTGCATAACTGTCGCTCATCGATCCTTGGGGAAGGGAAGGCGTCAAAAATGCCTTAAGGCGAGGGTGTGAAGAAGTGGTCACTCACGGGGTCCACGTTAGCGTAACTATGCTGAAAAGAAAAATCTATTAGCGTACCTATGTTGAAAAGTAAGAGGTATATCCACACAATGAGGGACACCTTACGAGGGACCAATAAATCACTACGCACAAGCCTGGAGGGCCACGCAGAGAAGGTGCGTGCAAGAGACGAGGGTTGCACACAAAAGGGGCTCGAACATGGTTCTTTAGAGTAAAGGAAACCTATGGAGATGAAAAGAGGGGGTGCACACAAGAATGGAGGGTTGCGTGCAAAAGGATAGGTTTGAGCATAAGAATGGGGTGCACACAAGGGCAGACGGTGTGCGCAAGAGGGGTCTTTTGTGCGCACTTTCCTTCAGTGAAAAGGAAAGAGGTGAGGGTCAGACCACTGTGGGCCCGTGCGAAGGCGGACCCCAGGGAACCTGTCGTGCAAAATCTTATACCTTAAGGTGTTCATCTTGTGCAATGTCGCAGGAGAGGTGTCTTACGCGCAGCAGAGCGATGCTTCGACTTCCAGAGGATCACCCTAAAGAGGGGGGGGGGGGTGAGGTGCACTTTAATATATAGAGAAATGCTTCAGCGACGACACACAAGATTTCAGGTGTGGAAGAGGTTTTCCGCGAAGCTTTTCCTTTTATCCGTGGCGGGCGCACACATAAAGGCCCGTTTGACGTCGCATTGGGCGTGTAGGCGTCTTCCATGCATATTTCCATCTTACGTGCATTTGTGATACTTGGGTATTTCTAGGTGGTGGTGCTGGATGACTACTCTGCCTTGGTTGGTTCCATGGTTGTTGGTTTGAATACCCCCTTGCCTATAGGTTTGGTTGTATTTCCACCCAGAGTTGGATGGATTGTGTGGTTCTTGCATAATGGGTTCATTATTGGGGCAGATTGGAAAAATTGCCTCACAACTCTCAGAAGTTTCTCTCAGTTGAGGGCATTGGTCAGAATAGTGGGTGTCAGCAGAACAAATACCACAATAGATGAGAGGAGGAGATTGAGATTTCTCTTGGGAAAGAGCAAGTTGTCGACGAAGGGTACTTACCTTTTCGAACTTCGTGTCCACCTTCTTCTCGAATTCAGTACTATGCACCTCATGGACACCTCGAATGGGTACATTGGACCTTGAACCAAATTGTTGTGTATTCTGCACCGTGTTCTCAATTAGGGTTCTTACAACAATTAGAGTCTTATCAACTAGTGCACCACCTGCAACAACATCAATCATATTTCGATCAATATGAATTAAACCTTCATAGAAATACTGAATTAAAAGTTGATCACTTATTTGATGGTGTGGAAAACTTGAACAAAACCTTTTAAATCTTTCCCAGTATTCATGAAGCGTTTCCCCTTGAGATTACCTTATACCACAAATTTCATTCCTTATTGTTGCAGTTTTAGAGGTTGGGAAGTATTTTTCAAGAAAAATGTGTTTCATGTCTGCCCAGCCTCTAATTGGTGAATTAACATAGTAAAAACAATCTTTTGTAGTGTCTTCTAATGAAAAAGGGAATGCCCTAAGTTGTACTTGTTATTCATCCACATTTGTAGGTTTTAATGTTGAACACATAGTATGAAATTCTTTTAAGTGCTTATGTGGATCTTCCTCTTCCAGTTCATGAAATCTTGACAATAAGTGAATAAGACCAGATTTAAGCTCAAAATTGGGTGTATCGCCTTGCATTTGAATATAAGTGGGTTGAATATCAACATTAGGCGAGTTTAGTTCTTTTAGTCATCTGTTATTTTCATCCATGTCATACAAGTTACGTTCAATTTCTAGTTTGGTTTCAGAAGAAGAGTGGTTTAGAAAAGTAGCAAGTTGTGGTGTGTCCTCCTTCAAAGGGTTGTCCCGTGTGTCTCGGTGTCGCTGATGTATAATCCTCTATAGTTCAGGTTCGAAAGGTGGTAAATCTACCAGAGTAGAACGCATCATGCACAGAACCTACACAATAAATAAATCAGAACACAAAAAGATAGGTAAAGGTTGAAGATAAAACAAATAAATATTCACAAAATTTACAAAAATCTTATAAAAAACACGCACTAAAAACCGAAGCGTTCCTCAGACAACGACGCCAAAATTTGAACGTGTTGTCATGACATTTCAAATTGATTATGATTTTAAGGTTGATTTATAGTATAGGGAAGACCCTAGGTCGTCTCTCAAGGATGGTTGAATATTTAAAGTGTGTATTTTTAATAAAAATTACTAAAAGATGGGGTGGTTTTGAAAACATTTTTAAGAAAATAATTTAATTTAAAGAGTTCAATAGTTGAAAATCAAAGTGGATTTTAAAAAATATGAGATAAAGGGGTCGTTGTGATTTCACTACACACATTTCAAGTTCATTGTTCTTAGAGATTCATTTAGTTTTGGAGTAATTCTTTGGTTGGAGTTAATTAGAATCCTGATTAATTCCTAAACTTTTATATCAATGCTTGAAGAACCGAACCTTGACATAACAATTGTATTGCCAAGATCCAGAACTTATACCTGGTATAAAAGCTTCCAAAGTAGATTGAAATCTCAAGAAAGTGGGTAAAAAAGTATTCTTGTGTTTTCCAATCGGAATAACACAAGTCACACACTCAAAACCTCACACCAATCAGTTAGAAATTAAGAGAAAATCAATCACATGCATCAAAACAAGCATTCAAATAAGAAATAATTTAAGATACATGGAAAAAAATGTTTTAACACCCAAATTACTCTAAACCAACAGCTAATATATGCGTCAGAACTCCCTTGACATGTGTGTAGCTCCCTCACAATGAACGCCCACCGTTTAGCCCGACATCGAGAGGAGGAAGATCGGGTGGATCTTTGTAAAGACCCAAAATTTCCATGTAATTTTTTTAATATATGGGAATTTTACGAGTCCGCAAAAATTGACGGCGCGTGATTCCGAGGCCTGGAGTGCTCGGAATGAATTTCTGGACTTTTGTTCAGGTACGTTCAGTAAACGTGCGAGTGAGTTTTTCTAACTTTTGAACCGGTGGTTGGAATTGGAATCTGAGGGCATCATTGAACTTGCAGCCCTTGTATTCGCTTAAGGAGACCTTCACCTCGACCGCAGTAGGTCGAGGGTAGAAGTTAGCTTTTCACATATTTGTGAAAGAATAAAATAAAAATAAAAAATTGTGTAGCTTTTATTTTTATTTTTATTCCAGGTGGGAGTTGAGAAGTGGGGACCACCAAACCTAAACCTCCCATGAGAGGTAATGATGGTGGGGACCACCCAAACTAACCTCCCAAGAGAGGTTATGGTGGTGGGGACCACCCGAGGTATAAACCTCCTGAACTCCCTATTAAGTGGGGAGAAACCTCTTGAGCTCCCCACTGAATTATGCCAACCCTCCTCCAACATTTATTGTGCCAACCTCATCAATTAATTAAGTGGAGCCAATTTAATTAACCCAATTTGAATTTATGCCAACAAACATAATAGATCACATAATCTATTATTTTGGGGCTACCATTTCATTTTGGTGGAATTGGGAGAGGAGGAGCTTTGGGAGAAAAGCTCTCCAACGAAGAACGCCAACAAAGAACACCTCTCCTTCGACGAATTCTTCTCCTAACTCCGTAGAAGGATCCCCAACGACGCATGAAACGACAATCGAGGAAAACGCTGATGACACCGACATCCATCTTTTCCCAACGATTCGTCTTCTTCCTCGCGACCTCGTCGACGTCATCAAGCGAATGAGGTAGAGGTTTATTTCTATTTGTTTATCACTTCCCATGTACCCCCCTTCTATTTCTTTTGCGGGTTGGGAACAATCATTGCGGGAGGATAGGATTTGACGTTCATGTTCGTGTTCTTGATGATCCATATGCTACCACCCAAACGTGGAGGGTACGAGCCAAACAAACATGGCCCGACCCTTCCGCAAATCTTGTGGTGTTCTTCGCGATAGAGGAGGACGGCAACCATCCATGGTTGGGGCACGAGAACGGCGGTTGACACCACCGCCGGTCGCGACGAAGGCGATGACGTCGCCCCACGACCTCCGTGCCAACCGCGGCGGCCGCCGCCGTCCGCGGCTCCGCACCGCCCCACGGTCGAGGCGCCGCCCCGCGGCCGGACCACTGCCCCGTGACCTCGCGCCCTCGCGGCACCCTCCGCGGCCTCGCGGCCACCCGCAGCCCTCCGCGACCCCTTGCGGCCTGCCGGGCCGGACCCAGCAGGCCGGGCCGCCCATCGGGCCGGGCTGAACCCAGCGGGCCGGGTTGGGCCGATTCGGTCCGACTGGGTGGGACCGAACCCGGGCCCACTACGACCCAATTACATCCTTTTGGCCATAACTTTGGCACCAGACGTCCGTTTGACGAACCGTCAGCGACGCTGGAAATCTTGAAGCGAGACAGTCCCTTTGAGTATACCCCACTGTAGATTTTCATAAAGTTGAGAAACGGTCGGGTTGGATCGAGCACAAATCTAATCGGGCCCTCGGGACTAAAAAACTAATAACTCACAGATCAGGCGTCCGATTGACGCGACGTCTGTTGCGTTGAGACCACTATGACATAACGAACCTTTGAGATACTTCTTCGCGGGACATCGTGGCAGTTGAGGTATGACCTATGGCTTGGGGAGCGGTTCTCCCAAGCGCGATACGTGCGGAACCCTACAACTGACTGATACTTGACGAATGCTGACTGTTTTGACTCGGAGTGACTCGACTGGCTTAGTGGGGAGTGCCTTTGTGTGACGCGGCAGACCCATGGTGGGGTGCTCCTTTGTGTGACGCGACAGACCCATGGTACTCGAAAGGAGGAGTAACTCAGCCAACCACGAGGGGGAGCATCTTTGTGTGACACGACAGACCCACGGTACTCGACAGGAGGAGTACCTCAACAGCCCAAGGTTAGTGGGAAGCACCTCTGTTTGACGCGGCAGACCCACTGTACTCGATAGATGAGGAGTTCTCCAGCAGCCGAGGTGTTCGACGTTGTGACTGTGAATGTTACTTGATACTACCCCTAGATTAAATCCTAGTGTGAGCTGAGTCTGTACCTATGTGTTTTTCTCATGATTGAGATGAATTACTTGATAACTTAGGTATATGTATGGACATATACCTAAGTAGGGTTATCTGTTGACTTCATGCTTTGTGGTTTATCCTTTGTGGATTTTTTGAGACCATGAGGGTCTCGGGGTCCCTACTGAGTATCGTTATACTCACCCCTGCATGGGTTATGCCCATACTTCGTTGTGTTTGGTGCAGACAACGGACAATGCTGACTGATGACGTGAGTACCGGGACTGGACGGTGCCCGGAGGTGGACCATACGGCGTGTTGATATGCGGAGGAGACGGACGAACGTGAAGTGCTGAGGAGGCGATCTGTACCTACCCTTTAGGTAGGATCCTCGGAGGACGACCCAACAACTGACTTTCCATTTTCTTCAGTTGTATTGTATCACAATTGTATTTGTACTTTCCAGTTGGGCTTGTATTCTGGACCCTTTTACTTACTGCACTCACTCTATTTACAGTTCAGTTTACTTGTGTTCCTATCTTGCTGTGTGCTTGGTTACGTGTGCTTACAGGTTGTAAAGGCAATGCCTTCCCAGTGTTAGGGAATACGCCTTCGGTCCTAGTCGCCGGCCCTTAGCCTATGGAAGGCGAGCTTGGGGTAGTCACGGCACGGGCCCCAGGGGACGGGTCGTGACAATCTCCTTCTTCACCCTTGATCCACCTATGAGGACAGTGGTCTCCGAAACTTCTTGGTTGAGGAGATGACTCATTTGGGTCTCCAGAATAGTAGATTTTGGATTCTGGTTCAAACTTACAAATAGGTTGCCCATGGTATCATTTTATAGGCAAATTGGAAGATAGTTTTGAGCCCTCCGATTTCAAAAAACCACTTAAACCATGGTTTTCGACCTTCAGACGGTCTTATCTTGCTTTGGAGAAAATTACAAAGTTGTATCCCCACCTCTTGACTATACCCACCGAAAATTTAGCACAATCTGGACAACTACAACTCAAGATATCGACAGAATACTGAACAACACTTTTGTCTTTGTGCAGATTCGATTCCCTAGACAGATCGTTTCATATGAGCCTCTTAGTGGAAGAATTGGGCTTGAGTTCCTTCAGAAGAGTTGTATCCCACTACATTTTAAAGCATCCCATAAAATTTCATCCAAATTTGATGCACGTTTTAGTAGTAGTTTTTGTTCGAGTCCACTGGTGTGCTTGGAGTCATGTACAGTTTGACTCATTTTTCTTCCACTTCATTCCGGGCCCTCCAAATCACCTTCACCTACAATGTAATTATCAAAACAAGTAACATTTCTCTTTTTAATAGTGATAAACACAAAATAAATTAATCAAACATGAAGTACAATTTGTTATTAAATTTGGAATTTATGATAGAAAACCAGTTTCACACAATCGTAAAAGGGTGAAAATGAAACAGTGAATCGCAGTGTGATCACCAGGTAATACTAATATGTATCATGATTTGAGATGTCATTATTGATGTCCAAGGATATACAATCGATTGTAAATTTTGTATCATGGTATCTTACTTTTTAGAGAATTAAGGCAGAGCACTAGAGACCTATTGTTTTTTTTGTAGCCCTTACCCATTCTGGTATGGAAATGAGATGATATTTCCATGGATCTCATCATTGGTTTACCATAGAAACCTAATTGGAAGGATGCGATTTGGGTGATCATTGATCGACTCATGAAATCAACGCATTTCCTTCCTATCAAGGAGATGATGAAAGTGGAACATATTGAGGCATTGTGTGTGCAAGAGATTATGAGACTTCACGGGGTTCCCTTTGCGGTTATTCTTGATAGGGACCCGAGGTTAACATCCAGGTTTTGGAAAGGTTTATAGGAGGCGATGTGTTCCCAGTTAAAATTGAGCTTGACATATCACCCACAAGCAGATAGATAGACAAAGAGGGCTATCCAGGTTCTTGAAGATATGATACATGCTTGTGTGATTGATTTCAGCGGTTCTTGGGAAAATAATTTTTCTTTAGTTGAGTTTTCCTATAAAAATAGTTATCAGGTTCCGATCAAAATGGCGCCCTTTGAGGCTTTGTATGGGTATCCATGTCGATCTTCATTGTGCTAGGTAGAGTTGGGAGAGCGACCCCTGGTTGGGCCAAGACTTGTTTAAGAGATGATGGAAAAGGTGAAATTGATTCGGAAGAGATTGACCATGACACCGAGTCATCATAAATCTTATGTGGACCGTCATCGTCGGCCATCAAAGTTTGAGGTTGGGGATCAGGTATTTCTTATAGTTTCACCTCGCTTGGAACATCATCGTTTGGGTAAGTAGTGTAAGTTGGGGCATAGGTTTGTGGGCCCCTTTGAGATCGTTGGATGAATTGGAAAGGTGGAATATTAGTTGGACTTACCATCTCATTTGACTTCCATCCACAACATGTTTCATGTTTCCCAGTTGAGGAGGTATCGACCAGATCCTTCCTATATGACGGAATGAGATGATTTTGATCTTGAGCCCGACACCACTGTGGTTGAGAAACTATTTCATATTATGGATCACCAAGATAAGGTGTTGTGTGATAAAATGATTCCTTCGGTTTGTGTACTATGGTAGTAGGGATGTGATATCCATGAGACTGTTGGAGTTGGTGGTCTAGAACCAACTACTTTGTACTTTATTCATCAAATAAAAGCCTTATCACATCTTGATTGTTCATCTGCGTGACATGTCATGTGATAATGTCCTAAGGACAGCTGTTGCATTAAAGGGTCGTAGCGGATCCCTGCTATGATGAGAACCCGGAAGTGGCATAACACTATTCTTGAATGTATGTTCTATGGCCGGATGATATTATTTGAGGGACACAAATAATACAGGTCATTAGGGGTGATGACTCATAAAACTTTGAGGCACCTTCTCATGGTGTGCGCTCTTGGTAATATCCAGGAGGATATTATGAGAACGAGACCCGCTAGTAGGAAATTCACATTTCATAGTGTCATTGGATGTTCCTATCTGCGGATGTGTGTATTGGTCCTTAGACTTTAAGATTATTATTAATGGGTATTACAACTTGCCCACTTAGATGTATTGACGAAAACTGTGACGACACAATGTTCGCAGCGAAGTAGGATACGTTGGGTGCGTCACGAGTAATACCGCATTAATAGATAATGCGAGAAAGGATTTGTCCCTTCCGTTCCATAACGGAAGTAGATATCTCAGGTCCTTTGATGGAATTGATATAGCCTAAATAAATCCATGGCCATGGTAAGGTATGGGCAAGTTCAATTCCGGGAAGTCAAAGAAAGAATAATCAAGCACATGGGTTGATGACACTAGCATGCAACCCGCTTGATTGGAGATATCGAGACAAAGGGATTATATTACACGGTAAGCGTTCGTAGGAGGTGACACGTCATTGCGACGTTAACTTCTTTCTCTATGGGTGCCTTGGCGTGTTGCTAGGCGCTAACCTTAGAATTTAGGCAGGCTCAGCCTAATGCCACTGAGAAAGAGGCCTAGAGGGTCACACACTAAGTGTGTCCATGTATCTCAGTTAAATATTAATTTAACAAGTTAAATAAATATTATTCCCGACTGTGGTTTAATAATTATTTAAGGATGTCTGATCGCATTTATTTTGACACTAGTTATTCGAGAGAATATATTGTGGACGAAATAATATATTTATTAGCGAGTAATTCAGTTGTATTTATTTAAAAAATAAACAGTCATTAATCAAGGTCTAATAAATGTGGTGGAGAAAAATGGAAAATAAAAGTACACGCCGTGCATATTAAATATACACGCCATGTAGTTTTATGGAAAACAAGTACACGCTGTGTATTAATTATTACACGCCGTGTAGTTTTTCCAGTTGAGATTTTGAGGATTTAATATTGTTTTATTAAATGATATTTATTATAATCAGCATGGCCGCATGTCAAGGAATTAATAATTTGACATGAGGGTTTTCAATAAGAGTTAATGAAATAAATAAAACGCGTAACGCGTTTATTTATTATCATAACTCTATTAACCTCAAACCCGATTATAAATATCCTCGCAACCCCAACATTTTGTAGAGCAATTGTTGTGCACAACGGTTTTGGAAATACTCTCAATCCAAGAAAGAATTCCCTTTCCACCAAGAACGCCCTCAAGTTACGAGAGCAAGATCCTCCAACGGATCAAGGCGGTCGAAGGCGGACATCGCAAGCGAAGGTTCTTCCGCGCTAGCACCCGAAGATCGCTTCAGCGACGTCCGAAGATACGTGACACACGTGTGGATCACCGCTAGAGGAATCCTACACTTGGATTCTACGACGCAACGACGGATCACCGAATCGTGACCAGACACATCAACGAAGAAATAATTCCAACGAGGTAATTCTTATGCATTAATTAAATTAATTATAATCAACATATGATGATCCTCCTCAAGGGTTCTGGGGCTCTTATTTTCTTTTCATTTTTCGTTATATTCTGAAGATTCGGCGTTTTATATCATGACAGATCTCGGATTGAACGTTGTTTAACGTTAAAATTAAAGTTGGACAAACCCACTAACGCGCTTCCGCTGCGCTCGGAACTTACAGAGACGTGTGAGCGAGAATTTTTGATAAGGCAGCAATGACCTTCAATTTTTATGATTCTGCGATCTTGAGGAATTTCTAGGGACAAAAAGTGTTTATGGTGGGGAGATTATAACACCTCATTACCTTCCTCCAGTTATGATTTGACTCTTGTTTTAGTTTCCAATTTTGTTTGGGTGCATTTTGGGATTCTCAGGGATGCAAAGCCTTTGCTTGGGAAAATAGCCTAAAGTCCGATGATGTATGTTTGTTTGGATTAATGGAGTCAGGGTATAAATGTGTAAATAGATTTAGAGGGTTTTCCTTGTGTTTTGAGATCCTCAAGAAGTGGTTTGGGTATTTTTTATAGGAATTTGGACCGCGCACTACCTGCTGGATATATTCACACCGTGAATGGGTCACATGACGTGAACCTGTTAGAGGGTAGATGTCATGAGTCTTGTTTAGAGCGTGGAAATTTACAAGCTGTGAAACCATTACACATCGTTAATGGGTCGATTGAGATTTAATTTAACCTAATGAGACACATTTTTTAGTGTACATGAAATTCGGGGAATTCATGTTGTGAAAGAGGTTCATGACATGAATTCTTTGAGTTCAATGGTTTTAACCATGCCACACACATAAACCTTTTTGTTATCCAATGCGTAGAACTACCTTTTGAGCTTTAGGGTGATTTTGGGCAATTTTGGGTGATCTCCCTCCTTTTGGATCACTCTATTCGATGTTTGAATCCCATTGTGGTTGCATCGAATATACCCAGCAAGCGGTCTTCCCGCTTCTTTATTGCCTTTGGTCGTGGTAGTGGTGCTGGCTGCATTTGTGATTCAGATTGTGACCGCTTGGTGTTTTCTATCAATCCTTTACAGTTTTATTTTATGCCTTGTTTTTGGAAGTCTGATCTGTTGGTTTCTAATCTTTTTTTCGACGGTGGATAGGTTTCCATCATTTTTAAGGTAGTTATATCTATGCAAGTTGTTTTTATTCTTGAATTTCTATATGTTCTTGTCAATTCCTTTAGGTTATTGAATTAAAATGCATGTTTTTAACTTTGAAAGTATTTGTTGGAAAGGACTCACAATTTTAAAGGGATTTGAATTTAAAAATGTACTTTCTTTGATATGAAAAGGTTTTATTAAATGTGAGCATGGGTTTTGAAATGGTTTTGACAATCTTAGCACATTGGGAACCTTAGGTCCGTTTAGAAATGGACATGTCACTTTAGTGTGTGGAACGTCACTAGAGTTTTTGTGATATTAACAGACCATGGAAGGACTCGATATCGGTTGAAACCAACATATGCCTAGTTTAGGCTTCTTTTACATCTATTACTTATTCCCATAGACTTGATACCAAATGGTGTGATTTGTCATTTATATATGTTTTATCGCATGATGAATTATTTCATGGATATTTTCTCACATAATTATATTATAGTGTATTCATAGTTGGTTTTTCTTATGATTACCTTATTTTCTTTTATATTTGGCGTATTCTTGGATTTGGTGAATATGTTATGCATTTATAGAAAATGAAGGAATGTTTACAAAATGGTTTCAATTATGAATATTCTTTATGAACTGGATTTTTTTAAAGCTATAACTTGTGCATTCTTTATATTAGAACTTGTATAAATTATTTAGTGGTATCCTATTGGGATTTGTGATCACACTTTAATTTTTTTCCTTTAGGTGGTTTTATACCTTGTTTTTTTAGAAGGGCATCATGTAGCATGATGGGTTCTCTTTTCATTTATCACCTCCACAGTGAGATGATTTGGTGGCGATGAATGGTCACATGGAGAGACCTGTTTAGATTGGTTTGCCTTATCTTTCTGGTTTGGCCTCTTTTTCTTGACATTTATGTCTCATGGATATGTATTCATTTCCTCCACAATGTAATTTTATTTTTCTTCTGTTATACATGCGACTTGTGGTTATTTTTTGTATCTCACCATATAGCAGACCATTCAGGGTGGCTTGTCTAGTTGACCCGGGTTGGTTCATTACAGAACCTCATATATAATAAACTTATATAAATTATTTGATTTCTTAAAAACCTTTTCCAGGTTTAATACCTTATACTTAAATAATTTATTTTAGTTATTTTAATGATATATTTAAATATTTAATCAGTTAAGTCCACGTCAGGTGTTTTAAGAATGTTCGGTTCATTGTTTGAAAACGGTTTTGATATGTTGACCATGATCAAAGTGGTCATTGATGCATCATCTCTAGAATAATAATCATGATATAATTATCATTTTTATACATCAATTATATTTTTTAAACCAATCATGAATGTTGGTTATGAAAAATGAATTATGTTACAATCATAGGGATGATAGGTCGCACGTACACATGAGTAACGTTTCCATTTTTAAACGATCATTATGGAAAGAAGATAAGTATTATTTTATATTTACAGAATTACCATAATATCATAAATATCATATTATTTCATTAAATATACTTATATATATTATCCATATGATGTGTTGAAAAAAGAATCGTATCACTTCATGGAGGCGGTAGTCCACACGTACGCACAGACGACATTATCATTTTTCAATGAGTGGAATGATAAGAAAGAAAATGATAAGAAAGAAAATGATACAATATATTTTTAGAATGATAAATATGTCATGAATATCCTAAATATTTCATATATATCACATATATTCATTAAACGTTTCTTATTACCTTTCATGAAAAGCGTAGTGAAAAACGAATCACATCATTTCGTGTGGTGGTAGTTCACCGTACACACGAGAGACATTATCGTATCCCCGATGGAATGAAAAGTAAGAAGGCATATGTGATACAATAATTATAAAAGTATAATTATGTTACAAAGATCTTATATATACATTAAATCAATCATTATAAAAATCTATGAGAGACGATGAAAAATGAATTACATTGGTTCGTGAGGTGGTAGTCTGCTGTACACACGAATAATGGTTTTGTTTTTCATTTTATGGAAGATGATTTTATTATATCATTATAATCGAAGAATATTTAAAGTAGGTGTCAGAAGAAACAAAATGAAAACGCTCGATTAATAATGATACCTCTTCTTCAGACCATCTCTTTAGGATTATACGTAAATCCTTCTTAGATTGCATTTCTTATCAAAACAAGATGTCTAGGAAATAGAGAGATAATTAAGGAAGGTATTTGGGTAGATATTGGATAAAAAAGTCTTTTCAGATGTGAATAGAGTAGAAGAGGGGGTGACCTTTTATAAGTGTGGGAGATGACACACTTTAAATTTATGAAAAGAAAAAGTGATACTCACGTTTTCACATGAACAAAAGATCGAAAATAGACCATTATCGCGCTTTATATGAGTCAAGGTAAAAATATGACCGTAAAATTAAATTTACATAAGTTTTTAGGTTATTTAAACCCTTATCTTTTCAGTTTAACCCCCGATAAACCCATTTTTACCTTAATTGCGGTAAAATATTTTTACTATTTTCACTATTCATTATGACCAAAAATTAAGTTAACCTTATAATATAATATAAATTATGCTTATTTCAAATATGGAATCAATTTTACCAAATTAAATTCATATAATTGGAAAAATTTAATATAAAATTAAACCAATAGACGTAATGAAAAAGTGGGTTTTCAAGAAATGTATTTTTCAAACTGAAAATGACTTTATATTAACTCTATGACTAATAATTATCATTATATGGATTTAAATTCATATTTATAGATATAAAATCTATAAATTTCATTTAATTCAATCCCCATTAGGAGTTATTTTAATAAATTTAAAGGAGAAACATTATACAATTTAAAAATAGTTTTAAGAAAAATGTATTTTTAAACCCAAAAATAAACTTACACTAAAATCCAGTATAAAGATGATTCAAATGTAATTAATTAAAATAAATATTACCAAATAACACTTATGTTAATTTAAATTAAATTTAAAGCACAATGAGACTTTAAATGACTTAATATATTGAAAAGAAATTACAGATTTACAAAAAATTGATATTTATCACTATTCACTGAAAAATTAAAAATTTCTAAAAATATCAAAATTTCACCCTAAGTTAATTTTTATATGTTGATTTCCAAAATGAATTTAATTTTATAAAATAAATTTTCCAAAATCTTTGGAAATTAATTTAAATATTCTCACATAAAGCAATAAAAATCATTTTTGAAGAAAACATATTTTTTGATGAATAAAATGTATTTGTTAAAAATTGAGTACTTATTTCCTTCACATTTACCAATACATATATATTCACAAGTAAATTTATATAAATTTCATAAATTAGTTAATAATATTCATACTCATCAATTTAATAGCTAGATTATAATTGTCATATATTTCACGGGCAGTTTAAGCTCGGTGTTGAGTGTTGAATACATTATTGAACATAATGTTCTTCTTTTAAAATATTTGGATGTTACATTCTTCCCCTCTTAATAAATTATATCCTAACAATTTTTACTTTATCCTGGTAATCAAAGGTTTGACATTTAAAAATAATTTTTTTTTGAAAACCCATATCGTAAAAAGGATCAATCTTGATAAGAAAGGGAAATACGAAGATCATCTGGAATAACACATACCAGGTTTCCAAATAGATTGGTGGGAGGTGAATATTTAGACATAGAAGAAAAGAGTAATTCCCAAATAATGATGTGGAGTGACTGAGATCATTGATCACAAGAAATTGAATGATCAAGAGAAACCCAACAACCACAAAACCATAAACCAAAGAGGCGTGAAAAAGGCCATAGATTTCATCGAAAATGATGGTAATAAGACAACATTTTTGTTCCAAGATCATTTTTATATAGCTGAGAAATTCCTTTACTATCTAGATGAAGAACATAAGTAAATATACTTAATGAGTTTAATTTCATCCTTTAATCAATTTCCACAACAATTTCATCTTTTTCTCCAAATGATGAGTATTAAAGATGATTTTTTCATGCCCGAAGCACTAAAATCAACTTCTAATGGTTCAAATAATCCCTAAAAGGATAATTAGATATTCCTCCCACTTTTATAAATTAGCCAAAATCAAAATGTTTATCACAAGGTAAGATATTTACCAAAATGAATAATCCCTTATATGATTAAATACACCATTAATCTTGAAATCCTCAACAATAACACCCAAGGTTCAACTTAGATCCTTATTATTCCTAACCAAGTTCAAAACCCAAAAATCATAAGGGTTTTATCACATATTCTTTTAAGATAAATTTGACATTTATCTCCAAATAACATCAATCACTTTTAAAGTCTCATTAAAAAATTTTATATGTCCTAATCACATAATCTCCAAGACATGCTAATCATTTAAATAAATAAATAAATAACCATATATCCCAAATAACCTCAATAACCTCAACATTAAGGAGTGTTTAAACCTTTAGGGTTATATTACACCTTTCATCCTACATGCCCAAAAACATAGTGATCTTCTTTTGAAATAACATTAATCACCTAATCACCAAATCAATTATCAATCCCATGATTATCTCTATGATAAAACACGTGTTCCCATAATTACCTCAATATCTAAGATCATATAAACCCTAAAGATTATCAATGACTTAAACAACATATTTCCACAAAATTTAAAGGAATATTTCATTTTAAACCAAAGTTTTACATATACTTCAACCTAATAAAATGTCTCTCAAAATGTCATTTACAACATTAAGATTTCATTACTTAAAACCTCAAAAGGGGTGTCTATGACATTAAACTTATGATCAACCTTAATCTTATATACGTATAATGATATCCATAACTCTTAAGATAACATCACATGAAAACATCTTAATATCCAATGTTATCTAAACCATCTCTTTGATACCAATTGTAACAGCCTCGAACCTGTACTCCTATATCTGGTGATAGAAACATAAACATTACATTTCTTTATTTGATATCGATGAATGAGACCCAATTTTTTGGATTCAAACCATACAACATCAAAAGTAATATTGAACCACTTACACACCCAATTACCTTTTAGGTTTATAATTTTAGAGAATTAGGAAAAACTCTTACATAAACAATACCCATGACTTCAAGAGAGTATCTTTTCCACTATAACTAACTTTTCTTATTTCATAATAAGTCCTAATCATTATCCATATGAAACCATTCTAGATATAATTCATTTAACATCATTCTTGATAACCCATGGAAGAGGAAACATAAGAAGGGTGAGCTCAAATGATCAGTAAGGGTAAACATAAACATTAACAATTGAAATTCATCAGTGAGTATAAGAAGAGCATAAGAGTATGATGACATAATCAGCATGTATGATCATAACATAAAAGAACTCATACCTTCAAAACCTTAATAATAAATTATGAAACATGATATAAGGATTTAACAAAGATAAGATTTGTAGGATTGAAAAATCATGATCCATGATGTCAATCTTGATCAAAGGAATCATTAAAACACATAAAAATCATAATGAAAATGTATTGATATATTGGAACTTTATAATCATATAAACCTTATAGAGTCCTTATAGAAAAATTACAAATTTAATAACCATAAATTCAACTTCCATACCCAATGCATTGGAGATCTATCTGGACGCACCCATCATCTAAGCTATATCAGGACCACTCGACGCTATCTGGGCCCACCCATTATATAAATAATATCCAAAACCGATAACATGAATAAAGTATATAGAGATTTTATTTTATCATAATACTCTTTGAAACAACCATTATTTTTTTCAAAACTTGATTAACCTGTGGAAAAAGAATGAGTTCCATGACAATATCTTTGAAACATGATTAACCCATAGAAAAGAAATGAGTTCCATGAAAATATCTTTGAAACAAACATAATCCATCCAATGAAAGAATTATGACAGTTTAATTAAAAAATATCCTTAATGGAGAATAAGTAACATCAAGGGTTGTTGGCTTTAATGAATGGAAATAACATTAAAAAATCATTAAAAACATTATTTAGGAAAATAACCTTTTCAATTTGAAAATCACATTTAAAAACTAAAAATTCAAAAAATATTGTGAAAATAATTTTATTTGAAATTAATCATGAAAAATTATAAAGGAATCTTCAAATTAAATAATGGTCATGACAGAGGGAAATTTTGTTCATGATGTAAATGTTAAAAATAAACATTTTTTTTCAAACATTTTGTACATAAAGTAAAAAATGACCCATTTGGAACTTGTAAGAAATTTTCTTTTTAAAACCTTTTAAAATAAGGTAAAATACCATGATAAATGTATTTAGGAAATACTTTTCTATTTAAAAAAAGAACATTATTTTAATTTTCTTAGAAAACATGCATATGGAAAATAGAGATAGCCGATCTAAAAGAAAATAAAAGATCTGTATCACTTAGAAACAACTTTCTTGATGTTTCTTAAGCAATAAGGGAGTAAATAGAAATAAAAAATGTTAAGCACATTAATAAACTGTAGATAATAGAGTGATTTTGTTCAAGAAAATTATAGCATATGATATAATCCAAAGTAACCTTGAACATAAACAATGCAAAAAGAAATAATATTATAACATATAGTCTTTACCACTTGGGTAACTCTTAAATAGTAATCCCCATGAAAGAATAACTTCAAATGATACTTTATTTATCATAAAATAAGGAGATTCATGATATAAAATGTGAAAAGGGTAGTATATACACCTTATAAAATAATATATGAGCATATCATAAACATATGTCTCAAAGAAAGGAATTTAGGATGATTAACATTTATATAGATCATATCAGTGAATTAAGAGTTAATCAATATAGAGGTTATGTGTAAAGAATTAAAATACACAAAAAAGATTAAATACATAATAAAAAAAATTATAGATTAAGTCACATAATCATATCATAATGGAGTCAATGAAGAAGAGTTATAACCCAATGAAAGGAAATTGAGTTAAGAAACCCTTTACCACTTGGTAACTTTCAAGTCAAATCTTGTAGCACCCCCAGTTTCTGTTATGTAACCATTTCTTGATGCTTTAGTGGTTTTAAAGTTAAGGGTGACAAATGGGAGAGTAGGGAGAACTTAGAATGATGTTTTGAGGCAAAGGGGAAGTCGCACGAGCAGCGCACGGTTTGTCTAAACCGTGTGGCCAAACCGTGCACAGTGGGTCTTGGAGGCACAAGCTCCCGCTCAATCAGCACACGATTTGTCAAGCCGTGCAGCCAAACCATGCGAGAAGGGCGGTCGGGGTAGTAGCTAACACACAGTTAGTGCACGGTTTGTCAAACCGTGCAAACTAACTGTGCGAGCACTTAAACGAGATCCTATAAAGGTGGATCTCACACGTTTTTGCCTCTAAGTGCCTTGTTTAAGCTCCTAAGTGGCCCTAACTCGGGATTTTGGTTCTCCTAAGGTCAAGGAGGGTTCTCCCATCATTTCAGAGGCGATCCGAAGGATTCTCTTGGCGAATCGAAGCCGAATTCTTGAGGTATGTGATCATTCTTGTTTGGTTTCTTAGATATACTTAGATCTACTTCTCCTCTTCTCTCAGTTTTATAGATCTATGCCCGTTATGGGTAGATATAAGTGTGTATATGCCAAATATGATGAGATTTGGTCTTGGTTGTGTTAGGAGAAGATATCTAAGGAGGATCCTTGGTGAATCAACCCGGTTTTCTTATACGTTCTTTGTTTGTGTGGTTTTTGTCAAAACCCTAAAGGTAGGAGGCTTCACTCTCGACTCCTCTTGTTAGAATTGATTGGATTGGTTTCAAATTGGGTTATTTGAATGAAATTTATTGTGTAAAGCATGAAATAAATCTTCTTTAGTGATGATTTATGGTTTTGATGAAATTGTGAAATCTTGGTGAATTGTTGTGCAAATTGATTTGGCTTCTTGAATTTAAAATGTTGATTTTAAATTATGGATTTTCTGGAATGGTAAATGGTTTGATGAAGGATGAGTTTTCAATAAAAAGGGGTGTTTTATTGAAATGGTTTGGTATTGAAATGGATTGATGAAATTGGTTCATTCTTTGGTTTGAAATAAAAGTACGGTTTTATTGAAATGGTTTGAATTGGTTGAACACACTTGGTTTTTATGGAAATGGGTTTCAATAAAAGGTGTTTTATTGAAAGAATGGTTTTGACATGATGGTTGTGAATGTTTGGTGTGTGTTCATGTTGCATATATGAGGCTTGGTTGAAATAGGACCCTTTGCTCGGTACCAAACGTTTAATGGAACATGAGACTTTTAAGTATGAGGCTTGGTTGAAATATGACCTTGTTCTCGGTGCCAAAGGTGTAATGGAACATGAGAAACAATTACCTTGTGACAACTTGGTAGATCAATGAGAAATCACTCATGAGTATGGAACTGCCATAATAAAGCATGCATGGTTGATTTCATGGGTTGTGAAATGGTTGGGTATGCCAAAAAGTGGATTTTGTGAAATGGTTTTAAAGCTAGATTGGTTATTTTTCTGGAAAAATGACTTGTTGTAAAATTGGTTTCAATTGCTCTTGGATGCTTTTGGTTATGAATGGTTTTGGAAACTTGTTTATATTTAGTTATAAACTGCTTTTGAGAAAATGTTTTATATAAAATGTTTTTATATAATTGTTTCTAAATCTTTTATCCAAGTGGCATGAGTAGGGAAGTCATTGGGGAAAAACTACTGAATTTTATACTCACCACTGCTTTGGCACGTTGGTGCTTTTTTAGATGTCGTATTTCGGGACATAGGTAAAGGTAAAGCATCTTATTGTTAGTGGCTTGTGGTGATGCTTGTGAGTTGTTGTGGAGCTTGGAGCTTGTGGAGCATGGAGCTATAGTGTCTTTTGAGAGTCTTGAGTTTTTCATCCGCTGTGTAATTTGATGCTTAGTTTGGTCTTCCGCTGTTTTGTACTTTGACATAGTTTGATATAAATGAAGTGTTTATTGGTCTTTCATTGTTTCATGCATCATATAGTGAATGTTTGATTATGCCTGGTTGGTTTATGGGTTTTTCTTAAAGGGAAAATCATCCCCCAACATGTATTTGAAACCCTTTGGCATTTATTTCCAGCCTTTATTGCCTTGGGGATGTAACTTAAGGCCTAGTAATGACTTGTTGTACTCTCAAGCCAATGATAATTGGTGGGTCATTACAAATGGTATCAGCTTGTTTGGTCCTCGCCTAACAGGTGGTCATCGATGTTCTTAGTATGGAGTTGAAATTCATTCTTGTATATTCCTTGGGTCAAAATCTTAGACAGGAGTAGGATTATCAGAACTTGAAATGTATAGCATAAAAGGATGTAGCTAACCCATTTATGCTGAACTTCAAGTTACCAGGGTGTTGGGTACATAAGTGTTTTGGATACACTTCTAGAATGTTGGAAATCTCATTGTCATGGGTTTAGACAATGAGACGAGCATGGCATGCATTATAGAGGAATGGATTCTCACTAGGATTTCATATCTCATTGTAAGGAATGAGTAAGGATTTCGTGCAAGGTGTGAATTTTTGAAAAATGCAGAAATTGTTTTCAAGTGAAAGATTTTGAAAACAGGGTATTTGGTGTATTTTGAAAATGGGTTGAATCTCAAAAAGCATGCTGAATGTTTTCAAAAATGTATGAACATGGAAAAAAGGTTGTTTTGAGAACAATGTTGTGATAAATAATGTGACAGAATTTGAATGCTAATCCATCAGTTGCTAGAGAGTGAGATTAACAGAGTTTGTTGTTGGTTTAGAAAATGGCACCTGGTAGGCGTCGTCGAAACCAACCCAAAGAAGCTGTGGAGAATGTGGTTGCACCTGAACCACGTGTGAACCAAGAGTTGGTTTAGAGTATCGTCCAAGATTTTCATGCTGTGGATACAGGGAATCGGAGGAATGAACCAAGGCATGTGGATCATACCATCCAGTTCATGAAGCAGAATCCACCGAACTTTCGGGGCGATGTTGAACCCGAAAAGGCATAGGTGTGGCTAAGTAGGATGAATTGTATCTTCAATTTCATCGGAACACCATAAGAGCTCAAGGTCAAGTTGGCGATGTATATGCTTGAGGATCTTGCACGTCAATGGTGGGATTTAGTGGTGTATGCTAAATTGGATGAAGGCCTTACATGAGAGTATTTTGAAGAATTGTTCAACAAAAAATTATATCCTCACACGTTCAAGATCCAAAAAACGACATACTTCTTCAGCCTGAAACAAGAGAGTCTCTCTGTCACAGAGTATGCGGCTAAATTCATGAATTTAGTCCATTTTGCACCAGAGGATGCGGCAAGTGCGTCGTTGAAGGCACGCATCTTCGAATCAGGTCTAAGACAAGAGATTCGATCCAAGATTACAGTCTTCTGTATTACAGATTATACAGAGATGGTAAACAAATCGACTGTTGCTGAATGTGATATATCTGGATCGATTGGAGGAGGTATGATGACACCTATGAGAAACAGTGGGAACTCAACCGCTGGGAACAAGCGGAAAAGGGACACCTATTTCTATGGTGCGAGTGCAAATCTGAACTAGACGGCTGGATCAGTAAACCTTCCTCCATGACCCCAGAGCAAAGAAGGTTGTTTTCAATGTGGTTCTACTGACCACATAAAGCGAGAATGCACGACACAACCTAGAGCATTTCATAATTTAAACAAGATGGGGAATCTTCAGTGCTATTGTCGTAGTGATCCTAGGTTAGGTGCTCGGGACACTTCCCAGGCGTCGCAAGCATCATATGATTCGACAGGATGTGGATAGAAAAATCCATCTTGTCAGCATAACAGAGCTAGCCATGGTGATTCTCAAAATACCATGAATCCTCAACCAAGTCAATCTCAGCAAGACAACAAGGAGAACAATGCAGCGACGAAGTAATTGTATGGAGCTGAGCAGATGATGGTCGATGATTAGGCTGGACCATCTATAGTGAGAGGTATGATTCTTTTGAATTCTACCCTTGTGCAAGTGCTCTTTGATACTGGTGCATCGAATTCCTTCATTGCTTCTCTTGCTATTGACTTGCTATGTTTAAAACTGGAAATGACGCCTTCTTTTTTGAAACTGAAAACTCCTCTTGGTGAAAGAGAACGTCAAACCTTTGTGTGTAGAGCATGTTCTATAACTGTTGATGGAGATGAGTTAAAATGGGACTTCTCAATGTTGTACATGGATGTCTATGACGCAATCCTGGGTATGGATTGGTTGACAATGTTTAAGGCTCACATCGACTGTTATAGGAGAACTGTTAGTTACATGACTGAGGACGGCATCGACCATCTCTTCAGAGGAGAGAGGATGGAAAAGAAAGGTGAAAATACCTTGTTGGCACCAATAGTGGGAATGATCTCTTACCAATTGGCAGCATTGACTTTGAAATCAATGGAAGAGATCAATAGATATAGTTTTCCAGCTGTGGTGGATAAATTTCCAGATGTCTTTCCCAAAAACTTCTCAGGGTTACCACCTCTAAGGGAAGTGGAGTTTACGATTGATCTCCTTCCGGGGACCAGTCCTATTTCCCTTCCGTCTTATAGGATGACACCAATAGAGTTACGAGAATTTAAAGTGTAGTTAGAGGAGTTGGAAATCAAGGGTTTCATTCGACCAAGTACATCTCTGTGGGCAGCACCGATTTTGTTTGTGAAGAAAGAAGATGGAACTCTTAGGCTGTGTGTTGATTATCATAAGCTTAACCAAGTTACGATAAAGAATAGATATCCAATTCCATGCATTAATGATCTATTCGATCAATTAAGGGGAGCTCAGTGGTTCTCCAAGATTGAATTGTGATCAGGATATCACCAATTGCGAGTTCGGAAGGAGGATATTCCAAAGACAACTTTCAAAAGTAGATATGGACACTACGAATATTTAGTCATGCATTTTGGTCTAACGAATGCATCAGTAGTCTTCATGGATTTCATGAATCAGATATTTCAGCGATATCTGGATTATTTTTTTTGTGGTTTTTGTGGATGATATCTTGGTGTATTCAAAGACAAGGGCTGATCATGAGGTGCACCTGGAAACAATGTTACAAATCTTGAGAGAACATCGTCCGTATGCCAAATTATCAAAAATGTGTTTTTTGGATACAGGAAGTACGTTTCTTTGGACATGTAATTTATGAGAAAGGCTTTTCTGTTGATCCTGAAAAGATAGAATCCGTTATCTCTTGGCAACCACCGAATAATGTGTTTGAAATATGAAGTTTTCTTGGTCTAGTTGGTTACTACCGACACTTTTTGCATGATTTCTCACGACTAGCGTCACCAATGAAAACTCTGACAAATTATAATGCTCCATTCCAATGGACAAAAGAATTTCAGAAGTCTTTCTAGGATCTGAAGGTTCGACTTACATCGTCACCCATCTTGATCTTTCCTGAATCAGGATAGGGGTATGTGGTGTATTGTGATGATTCGGGAATAGGGTTGGGTTGTATTCTCATGAAAGGAGAACATGTGGTTTCTTATGGTTCAAGGAAGTTGAGGGTGCATGAGAAGAATTACCTAACACATGATTTAGAGTTAGCTTCAGTCGTCCATGCTTTAAAAACATGGAGATATTATCTCTTTGGTGAGAAATTTACTATGTTTACGGAACACAAAAGCTTGAATTTTTTTTCTCACAGTGAGATTTGAATCTGAGGAAAAGGAGGTGGATGGAGTATCTCTAGATGTTTGACTTTGACTTGATGTACACAACAGGAAAAGGGAGTTTGGTGGCGGATTAATTGAGTAGAAATCCATATGTTCAGTTAGCGAAAGAAGCTTCAGATGAATGGAAGTTGATGTCAGTATTAGCCGATATGCATGTGGAATGTGAAGACTGAGGTGATGTTACTGTTTTCTTTTCAGCTATGCTTGTTCCTAATTTGGTAAAGATAATCAAAGAAGCACAAACATCTGATGCAGAATGTCTAGTTGTAAGTTCAAAAATCAATGGTGGGGAGACCATTGATGGCTGGAAACTTGATGGGGGTTCAGTTTTGTATTTCAAAGATCGGATGGTTGTACCTATGGTTTTTCAGGAAAAACTACTTCATGCTTACCACCATTCGAAATGGGATGTACATCCGGGTACATAGAAAATTTATAAGGTGTAAAAGGCACAGTTTTGGTGGAGCAGCATGAAAAGGAGGGTGGCCGAGTTTTTCTCATGGTGCTTAACTTGTCAACAGGTTAAAGAAGAGCATCAGAGACCAGCTGGTATGTTACAATCGTTACCTATCCCAGTGTGGAAATGTGATCAGATAGCAATGGATTTTGTTACAGGTCTTCCAAGAACGGTTCAGAAACATGATGCCATTTGGGTGATAGTGGATCGTCTGACCAAGTCGGCCCATTTCATCCCTGTTTGTGAAACCCATACGGTGGAAGATCTTTCAAAAATCTATATTCGGGAAGTGGTAAAGAGGCATGGTATACCAGTGTCTATAGTCTCAAATAGATATCCGAGGTTCACATCTCATTTCTGGAAATAATTACAGTAATCCCTCAGAACTCAGTTGACTATGAGCATGGCGTATCATCCTCAGAAAGATGGGAAATCCGAGCAGACGATACAAACTTTGGAAGACATGTTTCGGGCTTGTGTAATGGATTTTGATGGCTCATGGGAGGAGCATATACCCTTAGTGGATTTCTCATACAATGAAAGCTATCAAGCCTCGATACACATGGCTCCATTTGAAACATTGTATGGGCGTCCTTGTCGTTATCTACTATGCTGGGTGGAAATGGGTGAAACTTCACTACTCGGGCCAAGCCTTGTCCAGAAGACAACATAGAAGATCTAGTTGGTTATAAAGAGGATGGAGATGGCTCAGAGTCATCATAAATCTTATGCAGATCGCCGTCGAGGACCGTCTTCGTTCGTTGTGGGTGATCATGTCTTCTTGAGGATCTCTCCAAGGCTTGGACATCATCGTTTCGGGAAGAAGGGAAAGTTATCTCCTAGATACATTGGCCCTTTTGAGATACTGGAATGGGTTGGAGAGGTGGCATATCGGTTGGAATTACCACCACTGTTCAGTTTGGTGCATAATGTGTTCCATGTATCTCAGTTGAAAAAGTATCAACCTGATCCTGACCACGTGATCAGATGGGATCACTTTGACCTAGAGCCGAATGCTTCATTGATACATATCCCAGTATGGATTGTGGATAGGAAAGATAAAGTCTTGTGTGGAAAAATCATCGGTCTAGTGTGGGTTTTATGGGAGCATGGTCAGATTTAGGAAGAGACTTGGGAATGAAAAAAGGAAATGAAAGAGAAATGGCCGGAACTCTTTTAGCTGGGTGAAGGTTTTTTACTTTCCGAGATGGAAAGTCCAATGGTGGGGAGAATGTAGTACCCCTGATTTCTGGTATGTAACTCTTTCTTGATGCTTTTAGTGGTTTAAAAGTTAAGGATGACGAATGGGAGAGTCGGGAGAACCTGGAATGATGTTTTGAGGCAAAGGGGAAGTCGCACGGGCGGCGCACGGTTTGTCTAAACCGTGCGGCCAAACCATGCGTAGTGGGTCTTGGAGGCAGAAGCTCCTACACGGTCGGTGAATGGTTTGTCTAGCCGTGCAGCCAAACCATGTGAGAAGGGTGGTCGAGGCAGTAACTAACGCACGGTTAGCGCACAGTTTTTCAAACCATGCGAACTAACCGTGCGAGCACTTAAACGAGATCCTATAAAGGTGGATCTCAAGAATTTTTGCCTCTAAGTGCTTATTTTAAGCTCCTAAGAGGACCTAACTCAGGATTTTGGTTCTACTAAGGTCAAGGAGGGTTCTCCCATCATTCCAGAGGCGATCCGAAGGCTTCTCTTGGCGAATCAAAGCCGGATTCTTTAGGTATGTGATCGTTCTTGTTTGGTTTCTTAGATATACTTAGATATACTTCTCCCCTTCTCTTGGTTTCTTAGATCTACGCCTGTTATGGGTAGATTTTTGTGGATGTCAAATATGATGAGATTTTGTCTTGGTTGTGTTAGGAGAAGAGATCTAAGGAGGATCCTTGGTGAATCGGCCCGGTTTTCTTGTGCGTTCTTCATTTGTGTGGTTTTCATAAAAACCCTAAAGGTAGGAGGCTTTACTCTCAACTCCTCTTGTTAAAATTGATTGGCTTGGTTTCAAATTGGGTTATTTGAATGAAATTGATTGTGAAACTCATGGAATAAATCTTCTTTAGTGATGATTTATGGTTTTGATGAAATTGTGAAATCTTGGTGAATTGTTGTGCAAAGTGATTTGATGTCTTGAATTTAAAATGTTGATTTTAAATTATGGATTTTCTAGAATGGTAAATGGTTTGATGAAGGATGGGTTTTCAATAAAAAGGGGTGTTTTATTGAAATTGTTTGGTATTGAAATGTCTTGATGAAATTGGTTCATTCTTTGGTTTTCAATAAAAGTACGGTTTTATTGAAATGGTTTGAAATAGTTGAACACACTTGGTTTTGATGGAAATGCTTTTCAATAAATGGTGTTTTATTGAAAGAATTGTTTTTTCATGATGGTTGTGAATGTATGGTGTGTGTTCATGTTGCATATATGAGGCTTGGTTGAAATAGGACCTTGTGCTCGGTGCCAAATGTTTAATGGCACATGGGACTTTTAAGTATGAGGCTTGGTTGAAAAATGACCTTATGATCGGTGCCAAAGGTGTAATGGCACATGGTAAACAATTACCTTGTGACGACTTGGTAGATCGATGAGAAACAACTCATGAGTATGGAACTGTTATAACGAAGCATGCATGGTTGATTTCACGGGTTGTGAAATGGTTGGGTATGCCAAAAAGGGGATTTTGTGAAATGGTTTTAAATCTTGACTGGTTATTTTTTTAGGAAAAATGACTTGTTGGAAAATTGGTTTCAATTTCTCTTGGATCCTTTTGGTTAAGAATGGTTATGGAAATTTGTTTATATTTAGTTAAAAACTGCTTTTGAGAAAATGTTTTATATAAACTATTTTTATATAATTGTTGCTAACTCTTCTATCTTAGTGGCGTGAGTAGGGAAGTAATTGGGGAAAACTACTGAGTTTTATACTCACCCCTGCTTTGGCACGTTGGTGCTTTTGCAGATGTCATATTCCGGGACACAGGTAAAGGTAAAGCATCTTATTTCTAGTGTCTTGTGGTGATGCTTGGGAGATGTTGTAGAGCATGGAGATTGTGGAGCATGGAGTTTTAGTGTCTTTTGAGAGTCTTGATTTGTTCATCTGTTGTGTACTTTGATGCTTAGTTTGGTCTTCCGCTGTTGTGTACTTTGATGTAGTTTGATATAAATGAAGTGTTTATTGGTCTTTCATTTGTTCATGCATCATATAGTGAATGTTTGGTTTTTCTTGGTTGGTTTATGAGTTTTTATTAAAGAGAAAATCGTCCCCCAACATGTATTTGAAACCCTTCGGCATTTATTGCCAGCCTTTGGCACCTTGGGGATGTCGCTTAAGGCCTAGTAATGACTCATTCTACTCTCAAGCCAATGAGAATTGGTGGGTCATTACAAATCCCCTTGGATGAAATATTTAATGTTTAAACTTAGAATACCATGAAATATAGAGTATTCATGAAATAACATACAAAAGGGTTTGTATATATATACAACATAATAATAAATTGTTTCTTAATGAAGGAAAATTGAGACAAAGTCCATTACCTCTTTGGTAATCTCAGGATCAAAAACTCATGAAAGGGAAAACCTCATATGAATTTTTTAATATATTTAATTTTAATTAAAATAATAATATAATAAATTCATGAGAAATATATATACCACACAATAAAAATAAGTGGTGAATATGACATATGTCTCACAAAAATAAAAGTGAGGTGAAAAACCCTTACCTCTGGTCTGACTTCCTTCGTACTTGTTCAGACCCCACATATAATAAAATTATATAAAACATTTTATTTATTAATAAATTTTTCTAGGTTTAATACCTTATAAATAAATCATTTATTTTATTTATTTTTATTACATATTTTAATATTTAATTAGTTAAGTCCACATCGGGTGTTTTAAGGATGTTTGGTTCATTGTTTGAAAACGACTTCGGTGTGTTGACCCTGGTCAAAGTGGTAAATGATCCATGATATATAGAATAATAATAATTACATAATAATAATTTCTAAACATAAATAATACTTTCAAAACTGATAACGAATGTCAGTTACAAAAAATGAACTATGTTACAATTATGGAGATGGTAGGTTGTACGTACACATGAATAACATTTCCATTTTTCAACAACCATTGTGGAAAGAAAGTAAGTATTATTTAATATTCATAGAATTACCATAGTATCATAAATACCATATTATTTAATTAAATATAATTATATATATCTTCCATGTGATGTGGTTATGAAAAAATAATCACATCACTTCATGGAGGTGGTAGTCTAGACGTACACAAGAACAACATTATCATTTTTTAGTGAGTGGAAAGGTAAGAAATAAAATGATATATTATATTTTAAGAATTATATATATGTCATTATTATAATAATTATGTCATATAAATCACATATATTCATTAAATATATCCTTGTTCCTTTATATTAAAAGCATTATTGAAAAACGAATCATATCGCTTCGTGAGGCTATAGTTCCCTATACACACGAGTGACGTTATCTTATCCACCAAGGAATAGAGAGTAATAAGTTATGTAATCTAATAATCCCAAAAGTATAATTATGTTAAAAATATCATATATATATATATATATATTAAATTATTCATTATAACAATCCATGAGAGGTGGTGACGAAAAACAAATTACATCAGTTTGCGAGGTGGTAGTCCACCGTACACATGAATGATGGTTTCCCCATTTAATGGAAGAGGAGATAGATTTAGGTTATTAAATTAACATAATAAGATATAAATATATGATATATAATGTTATTATTATATCTTTATAATTGAGTAAGATTTGAATGATGTGGAATAAGAAACAAAACAAAAACACCCGGTTAAGAACGATACCTCTTCTTCGAACCACCTATTCAGGATCATACCTAAAGACTTCCTAGATTGGATTTATGATAAAACCAATTTCTATAATAAGTGGGTAGGTAATTAAGTAATGTATTTTTTAAGGGATTTTCCGAACCAAAATTCTTATAAGGTGTGAGTATGGTAGGATATGGGGTGGCCTTTTATAAGTGGGGGAGATGATACACTTGGAATTTTTGAAAATAAAAAGTGATACCCAAGTTTTTATATAATAAAAGGATCCAAAATAGGACATTAAATATAATTATATGATATAATATTTAAATATTTCCATAAAATATAATTTAAAGAAGTTTTAGGTCATTTTAATCCTTATCGTTTTAGTTTAACCCCTCGATAAACCTGTTTTCACCATAACCACGATAAAATATTTTTAATGATTTCACTTTTCATTATGAAAAAAATCCAGTTGAACTTATTATATCATGTAAATTATTATAATTCAAAATATGGAATCCATTTTAAAAAATTAAATTCATATAATTGGAAGAATTTAATTTAAAATTAAACCTATAGATGCGATGAAAAAACAATTTTTCAAGAATTGTATTTCCAAAGTTTAAGATGATTTTATATTAAATCTATGATTAGTAATCATAATTATATGTATTTAAATTAATATTTATAGATAAATAATTAGTAAAATTTCATTTAAATAATTACCCATTAGGGTTTATTTTAAATAATTAAAAAGGAGAAACATTATGCACTATAAAATAGTTTTCATAAAAATGTGTTTTTAAACCCAAAAATAAACTTATACTAAAATATAGTATAAATATGATTCAAATGTAATTAATTATATTAAATGTTACAAAATAATAATTATTTTAATTTAAATAAAAATTAAAATAATAATTATTCTTTTAAATTACTTAATTTATTGAAATGAAATGAAAGTTTTACAAAAAATCAGTATTTTTCACTATGTACAGAAAAGTCAATTTTTTTGAAATATCCCAAAATTTCACCATAGGTTAATTTTGATATTATGATTTAAAATATTAAGTTCATTTTATAAAATAATTTTTCTAAAATATCTATAAATTAATTATAATATTTTCTCATAGAAAGCAATAAAAAACATTTTTGAAGAAAACATATTTTTTGTTGAATAAAATGTATTTATTAAAAATTGATTACTTATTTTCTAAGAATTAATAGATACATTAGTATTGAGTAGTAACTTTATATACATTTCATAAATTATTTAATATTATTCATACCAATAAATTTAATATCTAGATTATAATGATCATATATTTCACAAGTCGTTTAAACTCAGTTTTGTGTGTCGAATATGCCATAAAATATAGTTTTCTTTTAAAATGTTATGGTGTTAGAGGAAATTACCAATCTATATAACTCACATAGAAAACTAGAAGAGTAAAAAACTATGATATAATTTTATATGATGACATGACCCATGTTATAATAAAATGTTATGTAGCATATAGTTAAACAAAAGTAAGGGTTCTGTTTTACCCAAAATGGATAAAAAATATCCATCAGTTTCCAAAATGAAAAAAAGAAGTAGATCCAATTTTGCACCAAGGTTCTACCTGGAACAACTCTTAAAAACCATAAATATCCAACTTTTACATCCAACACACCTTCATACAACTCTACACCGCTCATTGAGAACATTCCTTTACCCGTGTTATGAGAAATAATGTCTATACATGCCCGGGGGTTCCCATACGGAATTTGAGTGTAAACTAAGTAGGCCACCACTAATCATATCCTTATATAATATCAATACGTATATAGGTGCATGAAAAGTGAAATTTATGGATAAACCCAAAAAAATTAAACTTTCTCTAATATGTTTTTGACAAACTATGAGTGAGAGAACTATGGAGACCTAATCCTTTTACACATATTATTACATGATTCTTAAATATAAATATCTATTAATACAACACAAGGATTGTAAATGCCTAGTATATTTGGAAAACTAGGTTCATATTAAATCAAGAGGAACTTAAAACATGGAATACCTATTTTATTCACAATTGTGAGCTCCTAAAATCCATTTGAGCCCCTAAAAATTCATGAGAAAGCTTGGGGAATACAAAAAGAAAGAGGTGATCTAAAAATCCCAGTAAGGGGATAAAGATGATAAGGAATCATAACAAGATAGTCAAAGTTATAACATGATATCATAAAAGAGAAGGATCATGAGTAATTTTAAAGAATCATATCATAAATAACATGGTATCATAAGATCATGGCATCATATGAAATATGGAAACAACATATAACATGAAATAAAGATGATTAAAGGATAACTGCCTAGACAGTATTACATGGTGAAGAAAATCACATAATGGATTAAGTTTACTCCCTAATCCCATACATGATGCTTCATGAGACTAAAGATTTACCGAATGTATTGGAGATCTATTTGGGAGAACCCATCATAACATGTTCATTATCTATTTGTTCCATGTAAATGAAATCAATCATAAGGCATGACATAAGAATTAACCATGGAAGGAAAATGGGTTGTATAATCTTGCTTCATATCACAATCAAAGGAAATTTCATAATGAAAGTATTTGATAAATGGTCATAAGGCATGAATTAACCAATTAAAGGAAGGGATAAAAAACTAGGTATATATGTGGGAGACATATATACCAAATTTATAAGCATTAAATAACATTAAAGAGAGAGATAAAGTGAGTTATAGAGAGAAATCTCATAACCTGATAGAAAGGGTGGTTTAGAGAGATCCCTTACCTCGAGTCTGATTTGTCACATGCATTCTTTATCTTATTTAATGATAAAATTATATTAATCATTTAATTTATTAAGAACCCTTTTAAATTTTACTATTCCTTTTATTTTAATTTTTATCATGTCATATTCAATTACTTAACCAGTTAATTTCAAATCAGATGTTTTAATGATAAATGAATTATATGTCCAAAATCAATTTGGTAAGTTGACTAAGGTCAAAGAGATTATTAATTAATCACCTCCACAATGATAAAAATGAAATAGTTATCATTTTTATATATAAATTATACTTTTAAAATAACCATCAAGTATGGTTATGTAAAATGAACTATGTTACAATCGTGGAGATGGTAGGCCGTATGTATGCATGAGTAACTTTTACATTTTTCAAAGATCACAATGGAAGGTAAGTGTTATTTTATATTTCAATGATTATAATTATATCATAAGTATCATATTATTTTTTTAAATACTCTTAATCATACCATCCATGTGATGTGTTAATAAAAATGAACCGCATCGCTTCATGAGGCAGTAACTTACCGTACACATGAACGATTTATCATTTATTCAATGGATTATAAATTAAGAACTTATATTATATATTAATTTTATATAATTTTTAATATTCAATTAATATCATATATAAACATCAAATTATTCCTTATTAACTTCCATGTATAGCGTAAGTGAAAAATGAATCACATCAATTTGTGAGGTAATAGTCCACCGTACACACGAGCGACTTTATCGTGTTATCCACAGAATGGAAAGTAAGAAGGTATATATGATATTATAATTTTATAAGTATAATTATATCTTATATATAATATATAAACATTATATACATCATTATATCCATTCATGAGAAGCGGTGATAGAAAAAGAGTTATGTCACTTCACGAGGTGGTAGTCTACCATACACACGATGAACAGTTTCTTTTCCCATTTAAAGGAGGAGGAGATAGGTTTTGGATGATACCTTTTAAAAAAATTAATATGTTAGATAATAATTTTATTATATCATCATGTATTAATAATATTTTATGGTGGTGGAAGAAGAAATAATATAAAATGCTCGGTTGAGGATGTTACCTCTTCTTTGGACAACTTCCTTTTTACTTAAACCAACAAACATATTAGGTTAGATTTATGAAAAAAATTATTTTAGGATGAGGTTATGAAATTATTGAAGTGATTGTTTTCTGAACCAATTTTTTTTGGATGTATGGAAAGGGGAGGAGAGGGGTGGCATTTTATAAGTGCGGGAGAGGGGCACACTTGAAAGTTTTGAAAACAAATATCTGAACCCCTATTTTTTCTCATGAAAAAAGGCTAAAAAATGGACCATTTTCAAAAATTAGAATATATAAGGTCAAAAAATTACCATAAAATAGAAATTATACAAGTTTGAGTCATTTTTTATCCTTATCGTTTTAGTTTACATGATAAACCTGTTTTTACCTTAATCTTGGTAAATATTTTTTTACTATTTTCACTATTAATTATGGTAAAAATTAAGTTGAAATTATTATATAATATAAATTAGGACGATTAAAAATATTTAACACATTTTTCTAAATTCAACTCACATAATTGGAATATTTTAATTTAAAATTAAAGCAACAGACGTGTCAAAAAAATGGTTTTCCAAAAGAAAGACTTTTAGAAGTTGAAAAAGTTTTTATATATAAATTCATTATGAAATTGATTATAATGAACTAATTTGTATTAATTAATATATAATTAAAATAATTTTACTTTTTAAACCACATTAAAATAAAACGGGTCTTGTAAATTCTATAAACAAAAGGCAGTTTTTAATAAAAATCGGTATCTTTCACCATTCATCGAAAAATGAAACTTTTCAGAAAAATCTCAAATATTTACACTAAGATAATTTTTATATTCTAATTTAAAAAATTAATTTCACTTTGTAAAATAAGCCTTCTAAAATTTCTAAAAATTAATTTTATATTATGTGTGCAAAGTGTGACTAATCCGCCTTTCAGAAAATATATATTTATCTTTAAAATGTTTCTTATTTTATTTATAATAAATTGGAAAATATTTCATTTATTTTATACATGTTTAAAAAATAATGTTCATAGTTTATTTAGCCTTATTTATACCCCCAATTTAATGGATATGTTATAATTTTTATGTTTAAATAGTAATATTTTAATAGAGTATCGCATTTCATTTAAACCTAGTGTTCCAAGCATCATAAAATATCAAAGAGATTGAATTAATTTAAATATAAATATATAATAAAGTATTTATTACAATATCCCCCCCCTCAAAATTTCAGATTACATATTAAGGTGAAGACACCTGAATGTACTTTTGCTTCATTTACTCTTTCGATTCCCAAGTTTCTTTCTCAAACTTGGGGTTTCTCTATAAAACTTTGACTAGGTGATTTATCTTGTTTTGTAGAAATTTTTCTCTATAATCCAAGATCTTCACTAGTTTCTTTTCGTATGAAAGGTCTTTATCTAATAGTACCACCTCTGGATTTAGTATATGTGAGAGGTTTGGTATGTACTTCTTCGAGAGGGATACATGAAACACATCATGTACTTGAGATAGGTTATGTGGTTGTGATAGTTGGTAATCCAACATTCTGATGTGATAAAGGATCTCAAATGTGATGCTGTATGGAGGACTAACATTTCCCTTCTTCCTGAACCTCATGACTTTCTTCTATAGTGAAATATGAAGGAACACTTTATCTTTAACCTCAAACTCCATGTCTCATCGATGATTGTCTGAATAACTATTTTATTGATTTTGTGTGGATCCCATGTGACGCTGAATAGTTTGGACCTTCTCTATAATCTCTTAGGAATGATCAGGTCCCATCAACATACACTCTCCAAAATCATCCCATCATGTCATATCCTGACACCACTTCCCATACAGAGCCTCATAAGGTGTCGCTTGAATGCTAGAATGGAAACTATTATTATATGATAACTCTACTAATGGAAGGTTTTGATCCCAAAATCCTTAGATATAAGATACCAGGTTTTCCTATGAGGTATTAATATTTTTATTTTCAGTTTAAATGACTATTTATGGATTAATGTGAGTGACCAATGAGATAATGAGTGTATTAGGGATGTCTAGGGCTTATTCGGATCCTAAAGCCCTATTTTTTGGAAAATTAAGGCAGACTGTACAGTTAGAAGAAATTATACGTAGAAGGCCACATAATTAAGAGAACCTATGTGAGGATGGCCGCAAAGTTACATAAAACCTTATAGGGTGGTCTGGGCCTCTTTTTTGAGGTTCATAGTTTAAGGAAACCATGTAGATGAGGGCTCACAACCGTGCGAGGAGCTCTGTAGTTTATGACTGTTGATGAGACTTGGTTTGCACATGGTTAGTCAAACTATGCACATGAAATCATGTGAGTCCCCTCTTTACATAATGAAGGGTTCATGGTTGGTTCATGGTTTGGCGAACCGTGTGACCAAACTATGTGGGTCAGTATTTCTTAGGTAAATTACCATTTACCACTTAATGAGTTTATATTTTGAACCCTTTTTCTATTTCACCTCTATTGGACTTCCTTGGGTGCTTGGGAGATCCTTTAAAATCCAATCCATTGGCTTTTACACCATTTCTCTATTCAAACTTGGAATCGAATGCTTTCAGTCTCATTGGATTCATGTCGGTAAGTTCTTTGATCATCTTATGCCATTCTTCATTTGAATTCGTATTGATGAAGTTATTTAGCTGCAAGCTAATATGTTTTATTTCCAGGTTCTTTATCCGTTCTTCATTTCTCTCTTGATTTGGACTAAATCAAAGTTTTATACAACATGAGTTCTCTACTATGAACCTACGATAGGTGATCTATGCATTTCCCTTGGGGTTTGGTGTTTTATAAGCATAGTTGTCAATGTGATGCATGCCAGACTTACCAATGGTGCCCCTTTAATTAATTACATGCTTGAATTGAACGATTTGGAACCTATTAGGGATTCCCACTAGTTATTTTATGATTTTTAGAGGTTGTTTCACCAACTTAGGCCACCCATGGGGTGTGGCCTTTCCTTTTCTCTTTTTTATACCACCCGTGGGGTGTGTGTGATCTTTCCTAGATAGATTAATCCTTTATAAATTTATTAATTGAATTGAATTGAGATAATTAGAAGATGGTGTTGACTCATTTTCCATATGATATCATGATGTGAATTGATTGAATTGTTTAAATGGAATTGTGTAAATGAGTTAGAAGAACTCATGAAATGTGAATATTTTTTAATTGATAAATGAAATGAGATTATGAAATGAAATGGTTGTAGATACATTTGTTGGTAAACCATGGATCCTAATTCCATTAGATTCCAAGGAAGTTTATACTATGGATATTTTTTTGCAGTAGTGGATGCCTTCGATTTGTTTCCTCTTTGGGTCTTGATTTAATAGGATTCCTTAGGCCTTGATAGACCTTGGATATAGATTTCTTAGACTCAGATTGGACATGTTCTATTGATATTATCCTTAGACTCCACCTAGGTCTTTACTGAGTTTCCATTGAGATGCTCCTGGGACTCTATGAGGGTGCCTTGGTCTTCTATACCTTGGATCTGAACCTTTGTGGTCTAATACTTTTGATTACATGGAAAGGATGTTGTGGATAATTGGTTATATGATGAGGCTATGATGTTTTTATATTCTTGGTTATACGACGTGGCTATAGTGGATAATTTTTCTTTACTTTGAGATAACCCTAGTATGGGTATTTGACCCCCAACAATTATACTGGACAATGCCACTTGTTTATTTCTATTTTACCACTGACCTTGATAAGGGTGCCTTACTGTTGTTTCAGAGAGACTTGTTTGGTTGTCACTATCACTTTACATGATTCTCTTTACTTTCAGTATTGTTATACCTATGATATACATTTCACACTTATTTAGATTGTATTGCATAGCCTAAATTTATTTTAGACACCATTGGTGGTGGACTACTGAGTGTTATCTCACACCCTGTTTAGCCCACCATTGGGTACCTGGAAGGACTATATGGATACATGTAGGGATTGAGGAAAATTCCCACAATACGATGCTTGATCATCTTGTCACTTAGGAGCAGGAGAGCACATGCCTAAGTTGAGGCTCATGATTCTAGATGAGATAGTTCCTTTTTGGCATTTTTGGTATTTTAATACAAGTATTTTATTGGTTTTCTATATACCTATTTTCCATATTTATTGAGACATGACATGGCATATCATTTTACATATGCTATTAATTTTGGAATTATTTATATTTTCGTATCTTGGATGTTTCTATTCTTTCTAATTGATTATCTGCTTCCTCTATTTGACTGATATAACATTATGTTGTGTTACACTCTTAGAAGAGGGAATAGTCTACCAACAAAAACACCCTAGGCCTTCGTTGCTAGTCAGTAGCCTATGGATTTTAGGGATATGTGCTTGAGTCCATGTGATCCACCGTCTTGGGGCCGTTTAGTGGAATCTGGTTCAGGACATTACAAAGTAGTATCAAAGCTGATTTTCTCTTCTGTATTTAATATTTTGAGAAAATATAAAAGGTATTAGGAAGGTATTGGAATTTGGTAATGATCTTTTCCAGGGAGAATCTAACCCACATATACGAAAATCCAAATTTCATGGAAGGGAAATTGCTATTTTTCTGGATTTTTCCTATTATAGTTGATTTGATTCCACCATTGCATGACACACTTTATGTTTGATGTTTATTCTAATTTTGAATTTTTCCCATTTCCTGATGAGATGATGGTATACATCTCATGCATCATTTTAGGAACTTTAGAGGATTCACATGCCATGTATTATTTCATGCCATATAGGATTCATTTATTTCCTACATGACTTAGTGATATGTGCCTTGTGTGATATACCTATTTCTTGATAGGTGATTTGTGAAGGAAAATTGAGAAACATAGTTGGTACTTAGAGTGCCTACTATAATTTAAATAGTGTTTTCTTGATTAGGATACAATAGACACCATAAGGAGTCAACTATGGAATGTTTAATCATGGACCATTGGTCGCATAAACTAGAACATGTCATGGTGTGGATTAAGTGGATTCCATATTTCAGATCATGAGGTGTATAAACCATTATGGATCAGAAGTGGTGGACCATTTGGTTCAACCATTTGAAGAGAAATTTGAAATGAATATGAATTCAAATGGAAATGGAAATTTGTGGAATATAGAACTTGACCTTGAACCAACTTTTGAGTGGGAATTAGGGAGTGTATCTAGTGATGTTCATGATTGTTACTTTTTACACAGTATTGGCTTTAGGAGTCAGAAGAGAAGTGTGACCTATTTATAGGAAGGTTTTGACTTATCCTATGCTTTTAGTTGTGAACTTATTATTATCAATATTTTATGAGGTGTGTGTTTGGCATTGTAGAGAAATGCCACCATGATGACCTCCAGTCATATGCCAGGAGGGGGGGGGGATGACCATGCTTTGGAGGTGGCAGTCCATGGGATACCAGTAGATCCTTCTATAGTGCCAACTGAATAACTAGTGGTTTTACCAGACACAGGTGCCGAGTCACAGTTTCAAGAATGGTTTTTGCGCTATATGAAGACTTTTCAGGGAGCAACACAACTTGTCGCATATATTTAAGAGCTAGAACATGTGTTCCAGAAGAATCATCCTCCCATGATTTCAAGGGATGGTGGTTCACATGTTTCTAAGATGTGGATTGAGACTAAACTGTCTATTTTTGAGCATTTGGATACATATAATGAGAGGAGAGTGAAGCTTGCAACAAATATTCTTCATGGATCTTCCAAAAAATGGTGGGATTTCTTGAATCAGGATGATAGACTTCAAGATATGGTTTGGGGTAATTTACAAACCATGTTCTATGAATAATTTTTACCAAAGAATTTGAGAGCAGAGAAGTCTAGTGAGTTTATACGTTTGGAGTAGGGTGCAATGATAGTTATGGAATATTCAGTATGATTTACAGAGTTGCAGAATTTTTACTCTAATATATATTACTGAAGAGGCATCGAGGGTGGGACACTTTGAGGAAGGTCTCAAACACTATTCAATATCAATTCAACGAGTTAAAGTTGATGACTATTACTGAGATAGCGAACCAGGTGATTATTACAGAGTAGAACCTGAGGGAAGCTAGGGGTGAAGAGTAGGGCAGTTCAGCCTCTCGACCCAGTGGTTCAGATTCCAATGGTAGGAAGAGATGTTTTGAGGCCTTTCATGAGGTGATTAAAAGTTTTACCTAGAAAATAGAGTGGTAATCCTGCAGGTAGTGACCTTCACATCACAAGAGGGAGAAGTTTTTATTCACAAGGGTGAATGAGATATCTAGGTGAGCCGAACTGGACTAGAACATTGTGGGATGGGTGGGATGACAACCCAAATGGCTAGTTTATATATGGATGATCAAGGATCATGTAAGAAATATTTACCTATTGTAGTTTATCATTTTAGGGATGTTTTATTGAATTAATTTTCAATTTTACCTCCTAAGAGAGAGGTCGAGTTCTCTTTAGAGCTAGTTCTAGGAACTGCACCGGTATCCATTCCTCCATATAGGATAGCTATGATGGAGTTACAGGAGATCAAGATGAAGCTAGAGGACTTAGAGGCAAAGGGTTTTATATGACCCAATACTTTTCTATGGGTTTCTCTGGTCATTTTTTTGAAAAAGGAAAATGGTAGCCTTAGGATATGTGCGGATTATCAAAGATCGAACCAGTTGATGGTTAAGAACTGATATCCTTTACCATAGATAGATGAACTTTTTGGATTGTGGGAAATGATGAAATTTTTCATGTCCATGGTCGCATATGGGTTCCAGAAGAAAAATGTTAAGAGATGATGTGGGAGTTTCATTCCTCAGTTTGGGAAGTATATCCCAACATTAATAATATGTATCGTGATTTGTTCCATCAATATTGGTGGCTAGGGATGAAATGTGAGGTAAATGGTTTTGTCACTAGGTGATCCACTTGTTAGTAGGTGAAGGTGGAACATCAAAAACCATCCAAATTTTTACAGTAGTTGTATATTCCAAAGTGAAAATGGGATTATTTCATGATGGATTTCATGACCAGTTTTCCAAGGTCACCTTAAGGCAGTGATTTTTTTGGGTTATTGTGGACAGACTCATGAAGGTTACTCATTTCTTTCTAATTAGGGAGATCGTATTAGTGGATAATCTTGGGTGGTTATACATCCGTAAGATAGTATAACTTCAAGGGGTCCCTTATTCTATCATTTTTGATAGGGATTCCTAGTTTAAATATTGTTTCTAATAGAGTTTGTAGAGGTATTTGGGTACAAAAGTTCTTCTGAGCACAACATACCATCCTTAGAATAATGGCTAGTCAGAGTGAATGATTCAGGTGATTGAGGACATTCTAATAAGACACGTCATAGATTTTGAGGGCTCTTAAGAGAGGAATATTCCACTATTTGAGTTCAACTACAAAAATAGTTATCAGGAAACTATAAAAATGGAACCTTATGAGTCCTTGTATGGTAGACCATTCCGATCACCCCTGTGTTGGTTAGAGGTAGGTGAGGCAGATTTACTGGGATCACATATCATGATTGATACTTTTGAGTAGGTTTAGTTGATATGGGAGTGGATGGATACTATATAGTCTTGAGAAAAATATTACAGTGATTGCCATCGATGATATTTAGAGTTTAAGGTTGGGGATCAGGTATTTTTGTATATCTCATTAAGGCTAAGACATGGATGGATTGAGAGATAGGGTAAGATTTCATCGTGATATGTCAGGCCATTTTAGATTCTGGAGAGATTAAGGCTGGTAGCTAATAAAACACAATTTTATTGATAATAAATAATATAATTTCCTCACATTGTGTTAAATATTGTTATTTATAAAATATTTGGGATTAAATCCTTCATTTGAAAATTTGATGAAAATTCTAGTTTTTCCCTTTAAAGTTCACTGTAGTATTGTGGCCATAAATATTTTTATATGTATAATTAAAAATTAAATTTTTTTTACTGTGTTACTAACATAATGGGATACAACTTTTATTCAAGACATCTAAGCTAAATCATGCATTTTATTGGAGTAAATGGTCCATGAAATCAAATATGAACTGGACCATCCAGATTGGATACCACTTTAGTATTTGGGACCTAAATTCTTCATACATACTTTTATTGGGCCCAAATTTGGAAAAAATATATAGGAACCAATTTTGATCAAATAATACTTTTATAATAATAGCTTGTTCATGCGTTTTAGTGGTATAAAAGGCAATGAAAGTTGGCTTAAATTATTTGTCCGAATTTCCCCATTCACACTTGAAACCTCTTAAAACCTATCCTCCCCTCCACTCTATAAATTGATGTTTTTCTAATTTTTATGTGGTTGGACGTGACTTAGAGGATTGGGAGTATAATATAAGTGCTACCTTTCCATTTTAATTCACTATTGAAGGAGGGAATCTGTCAAGATAGGATATTTTCTAAAATGCTCTTCTTTTCCTCTTCTTTATTGTAATGTTTTTGTTTTTGTAATAAAAATATCTATTTATATTTTAATTATTATGTTTTATTAAGTAATATTCTTCTATAACTCATCCTATTTGGGATAGAAATCAAGATTATAAATGATATTTTTTTTATTCCCTTTCTAAACCTTTTCACATGCAAAACGTTTATACGATGACTACACCGCCCATGAAAGAGTAGTTTTTATTAGTAATCTATCTAAATATCAACTTATTAATTAATTTATTTTTAATAAATGAGATAATTTAATTAAAATAATATGATCCATGATTTGAGTTTTTAAATTAGAAGAAAATAAGAAAGAAATTTAACAATTAACACAAAAACATGCGAGGTCAAGATTTGTGTAAATTGTGAAAGAACAATCTAATCGGCAAAACAAAACCAGACAAGATATTTTTTTAGAGTTAAAATATAATACCTAAACTCAATTAATATTTATTTATATAATGAATTTATTACCTAATTTACCACTGACCATAATCTATCCTTAGAACGAAAATCAAAGTAGGGTGCTGCGATTGCATGTTCTGAAGCTATCCTAGGGTTTAATTCACTTCATCTTTGTGGTAAAGTTAATTATAATAGGGTTAATGGGTTAAAAAATTAGAGGATAATAATTAAGTGGATATTAATTTAAAATATAATGATTAATATTTTAGTGAATAAGTAGTGTTATATCGATTATGCCTTCTAAAAATATTTTCTAAAAAAACAATCTTCTCATTCAGTCTTATTAATCAAATTCCATTTCAGAAACAAAAAAAGAAAAAAATACAATTTTATTCTAACATACTTATTATTCTTGTTTTATAAACATCAAAACAACCCAAACTCCTTTTAGGTTTTTCATTTACTTTATATTTATTTTCATAATACCTTTATGAAGTTATTTTAATTACTATCTCTTTGAGAGACGACCTTGGTCAACCACTCTACTGCACCTAAGTACCCAAAAAAACCACACATAATTTGAAAGCACCCATGATAGTGCCTTTAAAATTGGTACCATTTCTAGGGAGTCAGGTATTTTATTCAACCAATTATAGGTATGTTTTTTCATTTTAATCTTTTTTTTATTCTTTCTTTGTTATTTCTCCTTTCTCAATTTTTATTTTTTATTTTATTTTTTTTCTTTCTCGGACCATCATCTCAAGCATATTATTTTTTATAGTCCTATTTTATTCATTTAATTATTATTTTTTTACATGAACTAATCTCAAGGATCTCTTAGATCTTGACCCTAAGATTGAACTCAACCTTAGGGCTCGAATCAGATAGTCTCAGTCTACGAAAAGTTTCAACACTCACCTAGTTGGAGAATTCCTCCATTCCGGGAACATTGAAATTGGAAGAAATTATAATTCAAATTTAAAACTCAAAACAATGGATGAAAATAATAATAATTATGAATTTAATAGAACCATTTGATAATCTACTACACCTGACATTAACTATCAACCGAATTTTATTTCATATCCAAACCTTGAATCAGACAATGAATTAAAATATGTATTGATACACCTATTTCCAAAATTTAATGGCCTCTCTAGTGAGGATCCAAAAAAACATTTAAAAAAATTTAATATGGTTTGGTCAACCCTAAAATCATGAAATATCTATAAAGATAAAAAAACTTAGATCATTCCCATTCTCACTCAATATAACTGCAAAATATTGGATGTATTATTTACAACTTGAAGATATAAATTATTGGAATTATTTGAAGCATTATTTCACACAGATATTTTTTCCAACATCAAGTAACACTACCATTTGAAAACATATATCAGGAATCAAGAAATCCCAAGGGGATTCAATTTATGAATACTGGGAGCGATTCAAGAAGTTGTGTGCAAGCTACCCACATCACGAAATCAGTGAGAAACTAGTCATCCAACACTTCTATGAAGGACTCACACCTACTGAGAGGAGCATGGTGGATTCTATAGCTAGAGGATAATTGTTGAATAAAACACCAGTATATGCACATGTATTGATTGAAAATATGGCATAAAACTCCCAACAATTTAGAGATCGAGGTACACCACATGTTAGAGGAGTACATCAGGTAAGTTGATCCTCTCTGGAAAATAATTTTATTGACACTATGTTTGAAGAATTTACCACTATCGTGAGGAATATATATTTGGATCAAAATATATCCCAACCCATTCCTATGAGGTCTTATGTAATTTTCACTAAAACAAACCATCCAACTGATTTTCCCCCAACTAAAAGAAATAGAGGATTGCATAACAGTATTAGCTAGGAGAACATATCAGTAGAAACAATAACCACAAACCCATAAGAAGTATGATTCCTTTGGTCCAACATGTAACCAAGGGTGACAAGATCAAACAAACATGAGGTATGTATTTGGAAAACAACAAATTCCCCCTTTTCAAAAAAATTTCCAACAGCCTCTACCTTACCAAAAAGGTTTCAACAACCCCAAAGGATATTTGAATGTCAATCATCAAAAACTCAAAAAATGGAATTCTTAACCAAATATAGATTATAACATTGATGAAATTCTGAAAAAAATTGTTCATAATCAACAGAATGATATGAAGATTCAAGGTTTATAGTTGAGGTAATTGAAGACACAAATGAGCTATATTACCACTACCCTCCATGAACTAGTAAGTAAGAACTCTAGAAATATTCCTTCCCAACCAAATCCAAATACCAAGGGGAATGTTATTACCATTAAATTGAGAATTTGGAATCAAAATTATGATACCTATACACCTTTCATTCCACCTAGATTCACCTCACCCTCGGATAAGCCCCATTCAAGAACAACTGATGAGCATCCCAAGGAGAAAGATAAATGTAATAAAAATATTGATGACGTTACTTCTAAAACCCTTCCATTTACAAATATAGTTGTACAAACCAATAATATGGATAAATAGGTGATGAAAAAAGAGGTTTTGGATACATTCAAGCATGTTGAGATCAGCATCCCTATACTTGAATCCATTAATAAAATCCAGATGTATGGAAAATTCTTAAAATAACTTTGTACCAATCGAAGAGGGATTAAGGGAAATGAGAGGATCAATCTTGTAAAGAATGTGTCAGTACTCATTACACCAAATCAAGTAATTCCAACAAAGTGCAAGGATCCAGGTACATTCACCATCCCATGAACCATATGGGATACAATTTTCTGATGCTTTATGTGATTTGGGATATTCTATAAATTTGATGCATCACTCATTTTTCTATTCTTTACAAATTGGTGTGTTAAAGTTGATGAGAGTAGTGGTGAAGTTGGAAAATAGAGATACAACATATCCAGTGGGAATCCTTGAGGATGTACTTTTTCGGTTAAGAGACATTATCTTTACAACAAATTTCTATGTTCTTAACAGGGAGGATGATCATGTAAATTCTCGTTCCCCCATTATCTCAGGTAAGAACTTCCTAAAAACTACAAAAATGATAATTAATTTCCATGAGGGTACACTTATGGAGTTTGGAGATGAAGTTGTGATATTTAATGTCATGGACTCTATGAAGTACCCCTCAGAGGACCATTCTGCTTTTTTAAATCCCATTTTGAACCACCAAGTAAAAACCACATGGATTTTGATTTTCCTATGATTAGAGATATTATGAACATTGATTCTTATTTTATTTCTAATTTAACTTCCATAACCATTTCTAATGAAAAAACCTCAATTGGATTTGATTTTAATGTTGATTCAAATTCTGATTTTAATCATGTTCACTCTGATCATGACATGGATGTTGAGTATGCTGAAGGATTTGATGCATTATTCTCTAATTTTGATAATTTATATTCTGATACTAATGTTCATTGTGCACATATTTCAGTTACTTCAATGTCAAAATCCATACTTCACCCCCTTCATTTGAACTCAATACATTACCACCAAATCTCAAATAATCATACTTGTTCAGTGGTGAAATATTACCTATTATAATTTCTAAAAATCTCCCTTTTTAACATAAAGAAAAACTTTTAAATATTTTGAGGGAGAATATTAGGGAAATCAGGTGGACCTTGGCTGACATATCAGGTATTAGACCCTCTATTTTCATGCATAGGATTATTATGAAGGATGGTGCCAAACTAGTTAGGCAGCCTCAAAGGAGACTAAATCCAAATATTATGGAATTTGTTAAAAGAGAAGTTTAAAAATTGATCGAGGTAGGTATAATTTATAATATTTCATATTCGTAGTGGGTGGGTCCTATTCAGTTTGTGCATAAGAAAATTGGTGTTACTGTTGTTAGAAATGAGAGAGAGGAGTTAGTTCTAATGATGGTACAAAATAGTTGGAGCATTTGTATTAATTATAGGAAACTAAATAAAACCAATCTTAAGGACCATTTCCCCCCACATTTATTGATCAAATACTTGAGAGACTAGCAGAGAAGACACCCTATCGTTTCTTGGATGAATTTTCTAGATATTTTTAGGTTACTATAGCTCCAGAGGATCAGGAGAAGACAATATTAACTTTTCCATTCAATATATTTTCATACCGAAGTATGCCATTTGGACTATACAATGCCTCAGGTAACTTTTAGAGATTCACGGTGAGTATTTTTTCTGATTTCATTGAGATCTGCATGGAGTTATTTATGGATGATTTTACAGTGTATAGTTCTTCATTTGATGAACGTATATTTAGTTTAGAAAGGTATTGAATCATTTTATTGAGAAGAATATAGTCTTGAACTTTGAAAAGTTTCATTTCATGGTAGATCATGGAATTTTCATAGGGCATGTAGTGTCAAAAAATGGAATAGAGGTAGATATAACTAAGGTATATATTATTTCATCCTTTCCATATTCTTCATGTGCCATGATGTTAGATCATTCCAAGGGTATGTAGGATTTTAACGACACTTCATCTGATATTTCATTAAGATCGTTATACCCTTATCTCGATTTCTTCAAAAAGATATTGAATTCATTTTTGATGATTCATGAAGGGTATCATTTTATGAGCTAAAGAAGTTTCTGACCACTCCACCAATCATATAGCCCCCATGGTGGGACCTTCCATTTGAGCTTATGTGTGATGATTCAAACTTTTTAGTTGGAGATATCCTATCACAGAGGGTGGAGGGATGATCACATGTGATTTTCTATACTTCTAGGACATTGGAATCAACCCAATAAAACTAAAAAACCATGAAAAAGGAGTTTCTTTCTATCATATTGGATTTAAAAAAATTCTATTCATATTTATTGGGATATAAAGTAGTTGTTTTTATGACCATTTAGCTATGAGGTACCTATTGAAGAAGCAAAATGTAAACCCCAAACTTATAAGATGGATGCACCTTCTTCAAGAATTTGATAATGAGATAAAGGAAAATAAGGGTTCATAGAATTTGGTGGCAGAACACATGATTAGGGTTACTCACACACTAGAGGCTAACACTTTGAACCAGGTACCACTTCAGGAAACTTTTCCCAATGAGAATCTTTATGCACTCTCAGGTACACATCCTTGGTATGACGATTTAGTGAACTACCTTGTTTCCTATGAAATTCATGAAAATTTAAAGAAACATAAAGTCCAAAAATTAAAGAGTGAGTCTAGGTTTTATTTGTGGGATGATCCCTACCTTTGGAAAATGTGTAGTGATAAATTTAATAGGAGGTATGTTCCTAATCATGAATTTGAGTATCTTCTGCATTTCTACCATAAAATTTCATGTGGAGAACACTTTGGACCCTAACAGATAGATAGGAAAGTATTAGACTCTGGATTATATTAACCTAGATTATTCCATGATGCTCATGTGTTTCATATGTCATTCTTACATTTCTAACACACTAGAAATATTACTAGGAGATACGAGATTCCCCAACAACCCATATTATTCTGCGATATTTTTGATGTATGGGGAATTGATTTTATGTTTCCTTTTTCAAGTTAATTTAGTTTTTCATATATTTTGGTTTATGTTTATTATATTAGAAAATGGATGGAGGAAAATTCCACTAGGACTGATGTGTAACGTCCCGAATCCGGGTGCCACTCAACGGGTGCCCCGAACCCAGTTGATTGCATTACCTCAAGCACATTTCCCCAAATGCCAGAGGCTGCCGACTAGCAGCGAGGGACCGGGTCTGATAGTGGGGAAACTATGCCATCATTTTTCAAAGTGTAGCACAGTGAAATAAAATATATAAAAATACAACAGCAGAAGTAGTAAACAATATTCAACTGAAATGTACAATTGAAGTAATGGGAACCAGCAGCCATATATATATAAAGATGCAGCATGTCACTAATTCTATAAAAACAACTAGAACAGTATACACTTCAATACAATATATTACAATAAAATAAAATACAATACAAAGTACAAGGTACAACCAAACAAAACAAAGCAAAGTAAACAAAATGAAACAACATCGCAAGCCTAAGCTCAGTCCCATGCTCTCCTACTCCTCTGCTACAATCAAGTACCTGTATAGGGATCCTTTAACTTATCCATACCTGTAGAAATGTAATCTGTTTGGGGCCGAAGACATGACCCCAAATAGGGTGTGAGAAATAAATCCTAGTAGGAACCCACCAAAGGCCCGTGCCCAACTGTCAGTGAAAATGTGCCACAATAGTGTGCAATACTGAAATGTAGTAAACTAGTAAGTACTCAAGGTGATTATCACTACCATTTTTCATTTCCATTTTAATATTCTTTTAATAATTCAATATAATTAAAATCTGAGCTAATCGGAACCATTCCCTCAGGCTAAACAAAACTCCACCCGCAGGCTAGTTGTAACCATGCCCTCAGGCTAATACAGTCATACCCTCAGGCTAAATATCACCGTGCCCTCAGGCTAATATAACCACTCCCTCAGGATAATATAACCATGCCCTCGGGTTAAAAAGAACACTTCCCTCAGGTACAAGTAACCGAGCCAAGCCCAACAGATAAGGAAGAAATTATATAAAATTCCTCTCAAGGAAATTTAAAGCATGCTAAATTTTACGGTATACAGTTGGGTAACCTGGCCAAACGGCTAAACAGAGGAACACACCCCCGGGGTGGTCTTGGATCCAAGTAGTGATCCCATAAAATAGTTATACATATTCATTAAACTACCTATGCAATTCTAGGTATTTAATTACGCAAGGCCTCAGCCATACGACACCCCCAACATGGGCACGTATCACAGTGGTACACAAAACACACAAGAGTTAGAATTTAAACACCAGACCACCTACCTCGATTGGCTCTGATTGGTATACGTGAACGACGCCTCCTGAATTGTCCAAGAACGATGTAGATCTAGGATAAAATAATTCTCATTCAAATGAAAATAACTTCCCTTAGAGGAATAATTGGTAAGAACAGCGCATGGAGAAGGGAGAACTCACTTGTGTGGTTCCAACGTGATCGGAAGAAGCAGAAACGGATTCCCAGTGCGCGGTCAACTGATCTTCAAAGCTCCGGTCGTCCTCCTAAGCTCCTCCAGTGTTATAATCTTCCACTATGAACAGAGGAGGATACTACCCATTTTAAGATAAAAAACAAACTACACGGCGTGTACTCTAAAGTACACGACGTGTACTTTTCTCATTTAACTGTTCCTCTAGCGGCTAATGTTTCCACCGCCGTACTATTCATCTGTCGACATGAGTACATGTCGTGTATTTCCAAATACACAGCGTGTAATGTCGCTCAGCTGGCGACTACTCCCACCGCCTTACTATTCACCCGACGACTGACTACACAACGTGTAAATATCCACTACACTGCGTGTAGTCAGTTTTTACACCTTTCATCGCTGATAGGGCTACACGCCCTGTATAATCATCCAACACGGCCAAAGTACACAGCGTGTACCCACAAAATTTGGAAATTTTCCCCATTTTTCTTATTTTCTCAAAAACACTTAAGGAAAAAGGAAAAGAAGAAACCCGTACCTCAAGAATAAGAACTGGGTTCTTAAAAACTTTCCCACTTAAAGAAATTCATCCTCGAATTTCCCTTCCAAGGGTGGCAAAGATAAAGCTCAGAACAACTCTAGACACCGAGCACGTACGTCGGTCTCCCACTCCCAGGTTTTGTCCTGCACTCAGCCATACTGCCATAACACCCGTATGAGAGGAACTGACCGGCCTCGAAGAACCTTTGTGCTCCTATCAACGATACGAATCAGATGCTCCTAGAAGTATGCATCGATCTGAAGCTCAACCTCCTTAGGCTGAAAGGCATGAGATGGGTCTGAATGATAATTGTGCAGCTGAGATACATGGAAGACGTCGTGCATGGCTCGGTACCTCTGTGGTAACCGCAACCGATAGGAAACCGGCCCGACCCTCCCCAGAATCTCAAACAGCCCCACATACCTCGGTGAAAGTTTACCCTATCTCATGATTTTCCTGTGTCCTAACCTCGGTGAAACACGCAAGAAAACCTAATCCCCAACCATGAACTCCAAGGGTCATATGCGGTGATCAGCATAAGATTTCTGACAAGACTGCACAGTAGCCATCCGCTTATGTATCAACTGTACCTGCTCTGATGTCTCCTACACAAGGCATGGTCCCAACAAAGCTACCTCACCTACCTCTAACCAGCACAAGGGTGATCGGCATGGCCTACCATATAAAGCCTCGTAAGGTGCCATCTCGATAGTTTCTTGAAAACTATTATTATAGGCAAACTCGACTTGGGGTATATTCTTCTACCAAGAGCCCCTGAAGTCTAGGACGCACGAGAAAAACATGTCCTCAAGAACCTGTATCGTACGCTCTGACTGCCCATCGGTCTAAGTCTTGTAAGCTGTGCTTAGAAGCACCTGTGTACCTAGTTCCCTCTGAAAAATCTGCCAAAAACGAGATGTAAAACATGCATCCATATCTGAAATAATATAACAAGAAACCCCATGAAGACGTACGACCACTCAGATATACTACTTATTGAGCTCATCAACACTGAAGGTCTTTTTTATTATCAAAAAGTGAGCTACCTTCGTAAGTCTGTCTACAACAACCCACATGGCATCACTACCTCGAGGTGACCTCGACAACCTAGTCACGAAATCCATCACGACACATCCCATTTCCACTCTGGGATGAGTAACTACTGTAGCAGTCCGACTGGCCTATGATGCTCCGCCTTCACCTACTGACAGGTGGAATATCTAGTAACAAAACTAGATACTTCCCATTTCATACCTGACCACCAATACTAATGTCTCAAGTCACGGTACATTTTGGTAACTCCGGGATAAACTGCCCAAGCTGAAGCATGAAAATACTGTATCAGCTCCTCATGTATATCCCCTGGAACCCATACTCGTTCATGGAAATGCAATACCTCATCATCGCCTATTGTGCATCCAGGAGGAGGTTCCTCACTTTCCACCGACTCCCATAGAACGAGACCTTCTGAATCAGATAACTATCTCATCCTCACTCTATCTAGGAGGGTAGAGGTCACAGCTAAGGAAGAAAGATAAGTCTTCCCCTAACTGTTGTGCACCTCCAAATTCATCTCAGAGAACAAGGCCATAAGCTTCAACTCATCACTGGCCTCCTGTACTTCCTGTGTCTGAGTCTTCCTACTCAGTGCATCAGCAACTGCATTACCCTTACCCGGTGTATAGGAAAGCTCAAAATCGAAGGACTGAAGGTATTCAACCCACCTTCGCTATCTCAAGTTCAAGTCACGCTGGGTAAAGATATATTTGAGACTTTTGTGTTAGGTGAAAACCACAAAATGCTCTCCCAAAAGATAATGTCTCTAACAGCGCAATGCATGAACAACTGTAGACAACTCGAGATCATGCGTCGGGTAATTCCTCTTGTGTGGCCTCAACTACCAAGACCCGTACACAACTACTCGATCGCCCTACATCAACACTGCTCCCAGCCCAATACTCGATGCATCATAGTAAGCTGTATAGACCTTCCCTTACTCTGGAAGTATCAGGATTGGTGTTGATGTCAACCTTCCCTTTAGCTCCTGAAAGGCTGTCTCGCAAGATTTTGACCAAACGAACTTCAAAACCCTCTTAGTTAACCCCGTAAATGGTGCTGCTAAGTGGGAGAAGTCCTGTATAAAGTGCCTGTAGTAACCAGCCATCCCCAAGAAACTCCGTATCTCAAACACGTTCTTTGGATGCTCCCAGGAAACTACTGCTCTCACTTTCTCTGGGTCCACGACAACTCCTGCCTATGAGATTATATAACCTATGAAGTATATCTGGTCCATCCAAAAGTGTCACTTTGAGAGGTTAGCATATAGATGATGCTCTCTCAGTGTACTCAATACGATCTTAAGATGGGTAGCATGGTCGTGTAGAGTGTGAGAGTACAACAAGATGTCGTCCACGAAGACTATAACAAAATAATCCAGATAGGGGTGGAACACAGGATTCATCAGAGCCATGAAAACTACTGGTGCATTCGTGAGTCAAAACGGAATAACCAAGTACTCGTATAGACCATATCTGCTCCAAAACGCTGTAAGCGGTATATCCGATGGTCTAACACGTAACTGATGATATGAAGATCTCAAGTCAATCTTCGAGAACACTCGTGCACCTCGAATTTGATCAAAAATATCATCAATCCGTGGAAAGGGATATCAGTTCTTAACCGTCAATTGGTTCATCTTTCGATAATCCACACAAAGTCTGAGGGTACCGTCCACCTTCTTCGCAAAAAGTAAAAAAGACCCCCCCAGGAGAAGTACTGGGTCAGATGAAACCCTTTTCCTGTAACTCCTCTAACTGTCTCTTGAGATCTTGAAACTCTGGTGTAGCCATCCTATAAGGAGGTATGGACACCGGTGCTTCTCCTGGAACAAGCTCAATATAGAAATCCACCTCTCTCTTCGGAGGTAGACCTGAAAAGTCATCTGGGAAGACATCCTTGAAACGATCAACCACTGGAAGGAAATCCTTATGACAAGTCCCCTGATCATCCAGATATAAACTCGTAATCTGGGCTATCACACCACCTCACCCACGATGATCAGGTTCAGCTCGGCTTTCCTAGACATCCCATTCACCTTTGTATAGAAACTATCCACCCTCTGGTGACGTGAAACTCACCCTACAATGATAGAAATAAACAAAGGCTTGAAAGGGAATGAACCAGTCCATATTGAGAATGAAATCATAGCTCTTCATCTCTAAGACATAGAGGTCCCATAGAAAGTGACACCCACCAACCTCTAGGGGGCACTCCTTACACTAATGCACACCAACCGTTCTAGTTCCCAATGGAGTGTCTAGTGTCATGACATCATAAGTAGGAGAAACACAGAGCCCAAGGCTCTCCACAATGAGCACAGATATAAAGCTATGTGTAGCACCCGTGTCGAAAAGTGCAGAAGATAAAACAGAAGCTACTAGAATAGTACCTCTGACAGTAGAAGGTCCGGGATCCTGCTCCTGTTGGGTCTGTTGCACTGCAGATGCCTGCCCAGTGCCGCGGCCCTGTGACACAGCCTGGCTACCCTGAGCTGTCCCACCCTACTACCTCTGAGATCCTGGTGTCTGGCTACCATAGCCACAACCTCCACCCCTGCCTGTACATGCCGACGTATCCCAGTTGCCTGACTGGTAAGAAGCTGCTAGCCCTTCTCCCACACACAAAGTCTGCACAGAACCCATCTCACCAGCCACTGGTATAACCGCCCTATAAAAGCGCTGCAGATGACCCATCTTGCCGCAAGGCCAGCACTCCACTTGGTCTTGAGGACACTGAGGTCTCTTATGTCCCTCTCTACCACACTGGTAGCAAATGACTGGGCCACCTGAAGTAATCTCCTGGATAGTACTATCATTGTGAGAGAAACTCATCTGTCGCTTCCTCTTCCTAGTAGAAATAGTACCAGAAACTGGTGTCAAACTGCCCTAGCCCACACCACTAGATTCTCACAGGTTCCGCTCAGTAATCAGTGCCTGGATCACAATAGCATGCACTGTTGGAAACCTAAAAACATTCACCAATGCTCAGATGTCATATCGAAGACCATCCTCAAAGCGTCTAGCCCTCAACATATCATCACCCACTAGAATGGGTGAAAAATGCTGAAGCTCGGTAAAGCGAGAAGAATAGTCCATCACTGACATGGAACCTTGCTGCAGAATCACGAAATCTCGAGCTCAATCTTCCTGTAGTGTCTCCAGAAAGAAAAAGTCGTAGAATACTGCTTGAAAATCTTCCCACGCCATGTCTCTGTGATGATATAATTAGGTGGTAACATCCCACCACCTCTTGGAAGAATCACGCAGCATATATGTAGCAAGATTGACCCTCTGCCCTGGAGGTGTCTCCAGATGCCCAAAAATAGTTTTCACTGAATCCAGCCATGAATCCGCAGCCTGTGGTCCGCCATAACTTGAAAACGTAGGTGGATGCTGCTACTGGAATATATGTTTCAGCTCTGCCATAGATGTGGCGGCCTGCGGTGCTCCCTGGAAGGTCTGTATGAACCACATGAAGCCTTCATGGAACTACATCTCTGCACCTGCTTCCGGTATAACGGCTGGCACCGCACCTGGCACTGCTGGAGGATCAACTGGTAGCCCATGGCCTACCATCTTCAGAGTATAATCGTTACCGCTCTCTTGGCGTACAATCGATGTTCGTCTCAGTGGCATGACTCTACATGGTCAAAACACTCCATAGATTAAGTTTATCAAAGACTGAAAACTAGGGGACCAAAAAGGGAACAAGAGGAAGAAGGCATTCAGTATTTTCAAAACAAGATTACACAACGTGTATATTAACTACACGGAATGTACCTGACTTTGCTTCCCCTGCCTGGGTCCTTCTACATGGATTAGCCACACGGATCTCTTCTGAACAAGACTACACAACATGTATAACATCTACACGGCATGTATGTTTTAATTTCCAACTGCCCGTGTCGTTTGTGACATGGCTGACTACTCAGCTAATACTACACGGCATGTTACACCCACACACGGCGTGTACACCACTCTGTCTTCCCAGACACACGGCCAGGTCCACACGGTCTTTCCCCGGTCAAGACTACACGGCATGTCCCACAGGTACACAACGTGTTCAATAAGAGGTAACACAACCCGTGTTGTTAGTGATACGGCCTAGTACCTTGGTTAGACTACACGGCGTGTTCAAGGTGAACACGACGTGTATTTATTAAGGCTTCGCCGTCCGTGTTGTTAGTTACACGGGCAGACACTGGGTCTAAACTACACGGAATGTACAACCGGTACACGACGTGTTTTCCCCAAGTCATTCCCTACCCCGTCTCCCCTCCCACACATTTTCTGACACGGGAAGAGACTACACGGTGTATACTGAGGGTACACGACGTGTACTTAAAAAGTTATCATTTCTTCCCGAATAGAAGAACACACGGTGTATGTCCATAGAACTACATGACGCGTATCCTGGTTTTTCCAGATAGTAAGCCTCCGAAACTACTCCAGAACCTAGAAAAACACTGAAACAACACCTAAGTGACAAATTCCGATCTGTGAGGGCCCATAATCCTTGCGAATCAAAGCTTGGCATCTTATATATGTTATAAATACGGTAAACAACCAATGATCCACCAAATTCCGGTCAATGAGGGCCCATACTCCTCAATAACCAAAGTTTGGAATTCATTCTATTAAGGCCTCACACAAAAATAACCTATCAAATAGCAGGTATTTATCAAAGCAGCTATCACAACAACATGCTTTTCTAGAACAACAGCTATCACAACAAACATGCAATTTCTAATGCACCTATATGGAATGGAAGAATGCATGGAATGTGATTTCTAGCATGTGCCTAAATGATGCATGAGATGACATACCCTCATCTCATCAGGTTGAAACTAAATAGAACCCAGTATAAAAATATAACAACACACCACAAGTGCGTCACCCAACGGTGAAAATCAAATCAACTGTAAAATTACAAAATCAGAAAAAATTGCAATAACGAGGTAGACTGGCTTTTCCCTGTACATGAGTTAGCTACTCCTGAGCAAAACTTATTAAAAAATACCAATTCCATCCTATCCCTGAATAAGGCTCCAAATAGTAAGTCAAAGAAATGAACTCCTTTGATACCACTTTGTAACGTCCCAGATCCAGGTGCCACTCAACGGGTGCCCCGAACCCGGTTGGTCACATGACCTCAAGCACATTTACCCAAATTCCAGAGGCTGACGACTAGTAGTGAGGGCCCAGGTTTGATAGTAGGAAAACTATTCCCTCATTTGTCAAAGTGTAGCATAGCGGAATAAAATATATAAACATACAACAGTGGAAGTAGTAAACAATATTCAACAGAAATGGACAACTAAAATAATGGGAACCAGCAGCCATATATATATAAAGATGAATCATGTCACTAATTCTATGAAAATAGCCAGAACAGGATAAACTGCAATAAAATATAGTACAATACAATACAATACAAATTACAAGGTACAACCAAACAAAACAAAGTAGAGTAAACAAAACGCAGCAGCATCGCAAGCCTAAGCTCGGTCCCATGATCTCCTACTCCTATACTACAATCAAGTACTTGTATAGGGACCCTTTACCTTATCTATACCTACAGAAATGTAATTTTTTTGGGGCTAAAGACATGATCCCAAATAGGGTGTGAAAAATAAATCCCAGTAGGCACCCACCAAAGGCCCGTGCCCAACTGTCAGTGAAAATGTTCCACAACAGTGTGCAATACTAAAATGCAGTAAAATAGTAAGCACTCAAGGTAATTATCACTACCATTTTTCATTTCCATTTTAATATTCTTTTAACAATTCAATATAAGTAAAATTTGAGCTAATCAGAACCATGCCCTCAGGATAAACAAAACTACGCCCTCAGGCTAGTTGTAACCATGCCCTCAGGCTAATATAGTCATGCCCTCAGGCTAAATATCACCATGCCCTCAGGCTAATATAACCACGTCATCAGGCTAATATAACCACGCCCTCAGGATAAAAAGAAAACTACCCTCAGGCACAAGTAATAGGGATGCGCCCAAAGATAAGTAAGCAATTATATAAAATTCCTCTCAAGGAAATTTAAATCATGCTAAATTTTACGGTATACCCTTGGGTAACCTGGCCAAACGGCTAAACAGAGGAACTTACCCCCGAGGTGGTCCTGGATCCAAGAAGTGATCCCAAAAAATAGTTATACATATTCATTAAAATACCTATGAAATTATAGGTATTTAATCATGCAAGGACTCAGCTATATAACACCCCTAACATGGGCGCGTATCACAGTGGTACACAAAACACACATCAGTTGGAATTTAAACACCATACCACCTACCTCGATTGGCTCTGATTGGTATACGTGAACGACGCCTCCCGAATCATCCAAGAATGATGTAGATCTAGGATAAAAGAATTCCTGTTCAAATGAAAATAACTTCCCTTAGAGGAAGAATTGGTAATAATAACTTAATGATAAGGGAGAACTCACCCGTGCGGTTCCAACGTGATCAGTAGAAGCAGAAACAGATTCCCAGTTCACGGTCAGCTGATCTCCGATGCTCCAGCCATCCTCCCAAGCTCCTCTAGTGTTCTAAACTTCCTCCGTGAACAGACGAGGCTACTTCCCATTTTAAGAGAAAAAAACAAACTACACGATGTGTACTCTAAAGTACATAGTGTGTACTTTTCTCATTTAACTGTTCCTCTGGCAGCTACTTTTTCCACCACCGGACTGTTCATCTATCAACATGAGTACACGACATGTATTTCCAAATAAACAGCGTGTACTATCTCTCAACTGGCGACTACTCCCACCTCCTTACTATTCACCTTCCGACTGACTATACGGTGTGTAAATACCCACTACACGGTGTGTAGTCAGTTTTTACACCTTTCATCGCTGACAGGGCTACTCGCCCTGTGTACTCATCCCACACGGACAAATTACATGGCGTGTGGAAAATTACATGGTGTGTACCCACAAAATTTGGTATTTTTTTCCATTTTCCTTATTTTCTCAAAAACACTTAAGGAAAAAGGAAAAGAAGAAACCGGTACCTCAATAATAAGAACCGGGTTCTTACAGATGACTCTTGTGCTGTAGTAAATTTTTTCAAGGCATATATTTTTCATAGGTTTGGAGTACCGAAGACCATTTTCAGTGACCAAGGGACACAGTTTTGCAATCAAAATTTGGATTCCCTCATTCATAATTATGGGGAAACCCATAAAAAATCAACACCATACCACCCCCAAAAAAATATCCAGGTTGGGTTTTCAAATTGGGAGTTGATTGTTTTTTGGAGAAAACCGTGAAGGAAAATAGGAATGATTAGAGTAAGCACTTGGATGATGCATTGTGGGCTTTTTATATTTTTTTGGGAAATCCTATCATCTCCTTGTGGAGGTAGACCATTAGAAATATTGGGCTATAAAGAAATGCAACATAAATTTGGCCTAATATGGAATTCAAAGGAAGTTTCAAATTCAACAGATTGAAGAGATTAGATTTTCATCATATGATAACTCAAGGATCTACAATGAAAGATAAAGAGAATATCATGATAAAAAAATGGAGTTTCATGTTGGAGAGAAAGTCCTTCTATACAATTCACAACTGAAGTTGATGCCTAGTAAGTTGTGTTCTAGATGGTGAGGCCCTTATGTTGTATCTAATGTCTTTTCTTATAGTGCATTGGAGATCACACAAGAGGACATAATAAGGATATTTAAAATCAATGGGAAACATTTAAAGAAATAAATTAAGGGACTTCCTATCACTGCAGTTTATTTCATCACAATGCATGACCCCATCATCACTTGAAAATATCAGGTTGTTCCTAACCCTTTCACTTTTATATTACTTTTCTAGTTTAAAATTATTTATTTCATGTGCACATATCTTGTGATAAGTTCACATTGAGGGAAATGCAATATTTTTAGTGTTGGGGAGTGGAAAAAATTTTAGGGTAACTATTTAGAATTTTCATTTGTGTGTTTTGTGCATGTTATATGTTAGGTTTTCTATTAAAATTTCAAAAAAAAATAAAAAATAAAAAAATATCATGTAACATGATCATTTAGATATGGAATATATATAAAGTGCATGTTTTTAAAATTAATTGGTGTCATGATAATAATGAGTAATATTTCATTATTAAGGGTTGTTTTTTATAAAAAATGAAGTTGTCGATGATACTATTGGTTGTCATTATAAAACCTTTTATATTTTTACACCATTATTTGTGATATTTGATCATGGTAAATTGTGTCATTTATTTCTCCACAAAGTTTTTCACTCAACCATGACTTGTGAAATTATTCCTACTTAAATGATGGTATATCCAAGTTAGGTAAAAAAATTAATCATATATCAATGGTTTATCCATATGTTTGTTTCTCTTCTGATCGGTTTCATTAGTATACCAAATTGACATATTCATGTGTACCTAATATATGCCCTAAAAAAAACAAAATATATATATATTATCTTAATAAAGAGGAGAGTAATGAAACGTACAACACATGGGGATATCTAGGTTGGGAGCTTATGGTTTGAATTTTGGGAATGCTTAAGTGAGTGGGTTTTGAAATTTGATTGAAAAATAATGTATAACATGTTTGGTGAATTAAAAAAGTTAAGAAGAATTATTTTACTTGACTTGAATATACTGAATAAATGATGGAGATATGAGCTTGAAATGGTTGACACACACACACACACATGTGGGGAATTAATGGAATGGTAGGCCCATAACTTGTTTCTCTTTTATTAGTGTCATTAATATCAATTGATCTTATTTTGATACAATTTATGATTCAATGAATTTAAAATTTAATATTATTGACTATTGATTAGATTATTACTTTTCCTATATTACCATTATGGATTGAGGAATGTGAACATGCATATTTTGTCATAATTTTTTGGAATACTTGATAGGAGGTTTTTCTCAGGATTGTAAAAAGGGTAAGTATGAGGGAGTTGATAATTTTTTTTATTAAATATTTTATTGATAATAAATTATATAACTTCCTCACATTATGTTAAATATTTTCATTTATAAAATATTTGGGATTAGATCATTCATTTGAAAATTTGATGAAAATTCCAATATTTTCCTTTAAATTTCACTATAGTATTGCGACCATAAATATTTTTATGTATATTATTTAAACGTAAATTATTTTAACTGTGTTCCTCATATAATTTGATAGAAATTTTATTTAGTACATATAAGATAAATCATGAATTTTAGTGGAGTAAATTGTCCATGAAGTCAAAGCTGGGATGGACCTTCCAGATTTTACACTACTTTAGTATTTTGGCCATAACTTCTTCATCCGTGCTTGTATTGGGTAAAAATATGGAGAGAAACTCTAGGAAAAAAATTTGAACAAATAATACATTTATAATAATAGTTTTTCATGATTTTTAGTGGTCAAATTGGTGGTGAAATTTGGATTAAATTATTTGGATGAATTTCCACATTAACACTTGAAACCTCTTAAAACCTAGCCCCCTCTCCATTATATAAATTGGTGTTTTTATCATTTTTATGGGGTTGGAAATGCATTATAGGATTTTTATTATAAGATAAGTGGTTTCTTGACATTTTTATTTACCATTTGATGATGGAATCTATCAATATAGGATCTCCTCTAAAATCCTTTTATTTTCCACTTCTTTGTTGTAATATTTTTGTTCTTGTAATAAAAATATTTGTTTCTCTTTTAATTATTATTTTTTGTTCAATTATATTCTTCTATAACTAATAATATCTGGGAAGGAAATAAAGATAATAAACGAGACTGGGTTATACCCTTTATAAACCATTTCACATGCAAAATGTTTCTACGATGACTACACCACCCATGGAAGAGTAGTTTTTATTAGTAATCAATATATATTAACTTATTAATTATCTATTTTGAATCAATGAGATACCATAATTAAAAGAATATGATCCATGAATTTAGTTTTTAAATTATAATAAACTAATAAATAAATTTAACAATTAACACAAAAACACGTGAGGTCGATATTTGTGTAAATTGTGAAAGTGAAATCTTAATCGGCAAAACAAAACCACATGAGATAAATTTGTAGAGTTAAAATATAATATATAAAATTAATTCTTACTTATTTATAGAATGTATTTATGATATATTTTACCATATAACATAAGCTATCATTAGAATGAAAATAAAAGTAGGGTGTTGTGATTCCATGTTCTGAAGCTAGCTTAGGGTTTAATACACCTCGTCATTGTTGTAAAGTTAATTATCATAGGGTTCGGGGGTTAAAAAATTATGATATTATTATTAAGTGCATATCAATTTAAAATATAATTATTAATAAGTAAGTAAAGAGGTAGAGTTATATCAATTATTCCTTCTAAATTCTTTTCTAAAATAAATATCTTCTTGTTGAGTCTTATTAATCAAATTTCATTTCAAAAATAAAAAAAGAAAAAAAATACAATTTTCTTACAACATACTTATTATTTTTCTTTTATAAACTTGAAACCAACCCCACATCATTTTAAGTCATGTATTTATTTTATCTTTATTTTCATAATACATTTAATAAGTTGTTTTAATTATTTCCTCTTTGAGAGATGACCTTGGTAATCCACTCTGCTGCACCTAAGTACCCAATAAAACCACACAGAATTTGAAATTACCCACAAAACAACTTTTAGTAGCCTATTGGTTGGTATTAACTTATAGGTACCAATACATTAATGACATATTCCATGTATCTTATCTATTCCATTATCAATCAAACCCATCTCACACTTTGTAGCTAGATGAGGTAGAGTTATAGGTAGATTCATCCTTTGAGGAGCATCCTATTTGTATCATTGATAGGTGTATAAAGGTTCTTTGAGGATAGAAAGTTCCTTTAGTATAGGTGCTATAGAGGAACAACCATTTACATGATGATAATTGGGAGTGGGAGGCTATTGTACATGATCAAGGATAGAGTTATTCTTAGGTGGTTTATGACCAACCTTGGAAGGGAAATTCGGGGGAAAATTGTTTTAAGGGGTGAAGGTTGTAGGATTGAGTATTCCTATGAGGTAAAAATATTGTTGTTTTTTATTTAAATGATTTTTTATAGTATAATGTGAGTTCCTAGTGTGATCATGGGTGTATCAAGGGTGTATGAGTAATGTTCGGATCCCAAAGGCCTACCTTTTTGAAATTTAAAGGCAGGCTGCATGGTTAGAAGAAACCTTGGGAGGTAGGCTACATGGTTACTTCAAACCATGCGGGGTGGTCCAGGCCTCTTCTAGGAGGTGCATAGTTTAAGGAAACCATGCGTAAGGGGGGTGCACACCCATAAGAGGGTCTTTGTAGTTTTTGGAAATAGATGAGACACAATTTGTGCATGGTTATTCAAAGAGTGCGAATGAAACTATGCAAGACCCCTCTTCACATAGTGAAGGTCACACAGTTGGAACACCGTTTGTCCAACAATGTGACCAAACTGAGTGATCTAGTATTTATTGGGAAAATTACCATTTCACCCTTAATGAGTTTATATTTTGATCCCTTTTTCTATTTATTATCCATTTTATATCCTTGAGCCCTTGGGAGATCCTTTTAAATCCAATCCATAGGATTTTCCACCGTCTTTACATCTGAACTCAGAATCAAACACTATCGGTCTCATTGGATTTACGTGGATTAGTTCTTTGATCATCTTGTGCTATTTTTTCTTCGAATTCACATCAATGATGTTACTAAGGTGTAATATAATATGTCCAATTTCCAAGTTCTTCATCTATTCTTCCTTATTATCTTGATCTGTAATGAATAAGAGATCAATGTTAGATGAGTGATATACTAGAGACATATGGTAGTTGGTCTTTCCCTTTCCCTTTGTGTTTGGTGTTTTATAAGCATAATTTCTAATGTACCTCATTCCAAACTTTCCGGAAGTTCCCCTTTAATTAATTAAATGGATGAATTTAATGAATTGAAACCTATTAGGGATTCCCACTAGTTCCTTTGAGAATTTTTGAGGTTTTCCCCAATACAAGACACCCATAGAGCATGCCCTTTCCTTTTCCCTTTTATTACATGACAAAGTCGTTGTGGACACTTGGTTATACAACATGGTCATGATAGTTTTTATATGATTTCTTATATAGTGTGGCCATGGTGGACACTTTTTATTTTTTTTTGATATATCCCAGGTATGGGTATTTTACCCCAGTGTGTGCAAAATGGGAAGTATCACTTGTTTGTTTTTGTTTTACTACATCCTTGATAAGGGAGCCTAACTTTTGTTATAGGGAGTCCTATTTGGATGATAGTATCAGTTGACATGCTTGGATTTAATTTCAATATTTTTATACCATTGATATACATTGAACACTACTTTATCATGTATTGCATATATTGAATTTATTATGAAAAACATTGGTGGTGGCCTACTGAGTGTTATCTCACACCCTATATGGGTCATCATTAGGTAGGGACTGGGGAAAGTTCCCAAAGTATGATGATTTATCTACTTATTTCTTAGAATCAGGAGAGAATAAGACCAAGCTGAGGCTCAAGATGCTAGCTGAGATAGTTATTTTTTTCTTTTTGGTATTTTGATACATGTATTGTATTAGATTTTTGTATACCTATTTTCTATATTTGTAGAGACATGAAATGACATATCATATTTTATAGTATATTACTTTGGGAATTGTTTATATATTCCTATATTTTATGTTTATCTATTGTTTAGTTGATTATATACTTCCTCTATTTGACTGATATGATATTCTGCCATGTTACAGTTAGACAAGAGGGAATAGTCTCCCCACAGACACACCATATACCCTCGCTTATAGTCAGCAACCTCTAGAATTTGGGGAGATTTAATTGAGTCCATGTGACCCACTGGATTAGGGAACCATTTAGTGGAATCTGGGTTGGGTCGTTACATCTAAAATCTATTTAATAAGAACTCAACATATCCTATTGAGTTTAGATGGTTGTCTCAGACTAACCATTAGTATGAGGTTGATAAATAGTGCTAAAAAACGTTATGTATCTGAAGATTTCTGAAGTCTTCTATAGAACCTTTAGGTAAACCTCATATCTCAATCAGATATAATATAGAGTGAAACTTACTGTAATCTTATAACTTCTATTATGTATATATTATCATGTTGGTCAAGAGATAAATATTCCTTGAAAGAAATGAAATGTGATGACTTTTTAAAGTAATCGACTACCCCCAAGATGGAGTTATTTCCATTCAGTTTCCTAGTGATTCCTACGATGAAATCCATGGTAATGTTTTCCCATTTCCATACTGGTATAGGAAATAGTTACATCATACCCTTATATTTCTTTCATTCGGCATTGACTTGTTGGAATATAAATAATTGAGATACAAATTCCGTATTATCCCCCTTTTGTTTTTGCTTTAGAACTATATACATCTTAGCGATTATAAGATTAATAGAGAAATACTAGTTATGAACATCATCCAGAAGTTTCATCTTTAACTATGGTTTTGATAGGACACATATTTTTGTTCCAAACCTTATAAATCCATCTCCAGTAAAGTTAAACCCCATAATATTCACTACCTTTTTCTCTATAACCTCATCATCTTTATAGGTATCCCTGATCCTCCAAAAAAATGGTTTTTAGATGTTATTTGATCCTAGTAGAATGAATATCCTTTTACTATTCACATATCTATCCTTTTCAAATTTAAGAAGATTGAATCCTCTTCAATTCTCATCATTGATAAAATTGCTGAATCCTTTCTACTTAGAGCATTTTCCTCCTTGTTTTATTTCCTCGGATGGTAATGGATTGAAAATTCATATTCCTTGATCTTATCTAACTATATTAATTGAAACATGTTAATCTCCTTTTTTTTGAATATATATTTGAGGATCTTATGATCTATATATGGTTCACAATCATTCCTATAGAGATAATATCGCTAGATCTTTAATGAAAAAATCACTAGAACCAACTCTAGGTCATTCATGGGATAATTATGCTCATAAAATTTTAACTACCTTGAGGAATAGACTATAAATTTATCATTTTTAATTTTTAAATAGCCCAAATCCTTATTTTAAGAATCACTAAAAACCATAAAAATTACCCCACATGAGGGCATCAAAAGTACTGGCACAATGATAAGCCTCATTTTCAACTCCTTAAAGCTCTCTTCACATTCACTGGTATAATTTTTTTTACTACCTTTAGTGTTAGATTGGTTAGTGAGTTTTAAAATCATGAAAAGTTTTTCATAAATCACCACTAATAACTAGATAATCCAAGGAAATTATGGATCTATATTACATATGCTGGTCTAGGATAGTCCTTGTTTGTATTTATCTTATAAGGGTCTATAGATATCCCTTTTTCTGGTGATAATATACCCCAATAATGATACTTACTTAATCTAGAAATCACATTTACTATTCATTTCATATATATTATCCTTTATAAAATCCATTAGAATAGTATTCAAATACCTATATTTCTCTTCCTTTCTCTTAGAGTATATCAGAATATGATATATAAAGACTACCACAAGTTTTTTGAGGTAATCCCTAAAGACTCTATTCATTAAGAACATAAATATTCATAGAGAATTAATGAGTTATAATGGAATTGAAATGAACTCATAGTGTCCATCCCTTTTTTTGAAAGGTATTTTTGGGGATATATTCTTTCTTTACCCTTAATTGGTGATATCTTGAACAAATTTCCAACTTAGAGAAATACTGAGCTCCACATAGTTGATCGAAAAATTTGTATATCCATGGAAGGGGACACTTTTTCTTTATCATAATTTTTTGAGTACATGATAATTAATACATAGGCACATTGACCCATATTTATTCTTGATAAAGAGGACTGATGCACCCCATAGTGAAGCACTCAGGTGTATAAAACCATTTTCTAGATTCTCTTGTAACTAATTGTTTAGTTATTTTATCTCAACAGTGGACATTATGTAAGGATTCTTGAATATGGGTAAATATACATTTATAATTTCGATTGATAACTCAACTTCTCGGTCAGGATAAAGACTAGACAAATGTTCAAGTAATACATCAGTATAATCCCTCACAATGATAATTTCTACAAGAATGATTCTCTCCTTTGTATCTATCATTTGGGCTAGATATTATTTCTCACAAGTCAGTAATATCCATGCTTGAATAGAATATTCTAGGGTATATTCACCCTATTCCTTACACTTTTATAAAAGTAGAGGTTGACTTGGGATATAAAGAGTGATATCTCTCTCTCTTGAAAATTTAAATTGTATTTATATAAAGATAACCAATCCATGACCAAGATAGTATCAAACACCCCTAAAGGTATTATGATGATATTTTTTATAATATCAAGTCCACAAACATTGAATGGGGTGGATTTATATACTTGGCATTCAACCATCAATCCATTTTCTGTTCTCAGAAATATCACAATCCCTATGTTTTGAGGTGGTGTTTGAATAGTTATACTAAAATTTCAAGATAAAAAAGAATGTGTAGAACTAGAATAAAAAAATTACATTCACTATTGTGGGATTAATAACTAGTAAACCCATCACTACATCATTATCAGTATCTACCTCATCCTTAGGGATAAAATATGCCCTTCTTTACCACATTAGAGGTTATTATTGATGATTATCTTCGATAACCATTGCTTTTAACCATTTGAATACATAATTCTTATGTTCCTTATATTTTAAACACTACAAGGTAGATACAATGTTGATCTTAACCTTTTTTCATCTTCCTCATTAGTAAGATTCTTCATTGCCCTATAAAATTGATTAGTCTGATGCCCCTCTTTTCCAGACTTGAAGAATTTTCTGATTCCCCTTAGGTAGTTTTCTAGATTCTTCTTCCCACACATTTTTCAAGATAGATATTGGGTTTTATTTACTCTATAAGATTTATTTATTGATGGTCCTAAAAGAAACTCAATTTTAAATTTTTTCCCTAGTCATATGAGACCACTGGGAGTCACCAATCACTATATCAACTTTGAGGGCAGAATATAAAATCTTTTCATAACTATCAAAGTATTGAATCACCAAATATTTTTTTGATTAGGCTTTAACCCACTAAAGAAAAAACCAAACTTAATTTTGGTGCTGATAACAAAGCTATAGGTGCACCATTAAAGCCTTGTGAAGTTTGTCTCATAAGCCCTGATAGACTATTTTTCTTTTTATTTCAGACTGAGTAAATTCATCTCCATTTTAAGATAGAGAGTTTTGGGAAAATATTTATTGATAAATATTTTCTTGAATTCCTCTCATTCTATAGAATCAATATCCTATTTAGAATCTGTGCTCTTGATTAGTGTCCACCAATAATCATCTTACCCTTCAATAAGATATATGGTGGACACAAATTTCTCTTGATCTACGTGTTATAGGACATAGAATATCTTCTTGATGAAGTTAATTCATTGTTCAGTGATGAGGGTATCAAAATATACACTAAAAAATGGGGACCTTTTTGCATAAAAGGCCCGAATGCAACTTGATCCTTCTTAGAAGGATTAGGGTGTTTTGTATGATTCATGTTATTATTCATAATTTGAGATTTTTGATCTAGTACTACCATGAAGTTGTAAGCTACCACTCATATAAGGATAGGCATATCATTAGGGAAAGCATCACATTTCCTATCATGTTGGTTATTGGCACGATTTATCATATTTCACACCTTTAACAAAATAAATAAAAACACAGGATGGGAATACTTTAATATACTTAAGGGAAACTAATAAACTTAAAGGGAATAACTCATTAATGATAAGTATTTCCTGACTTATTAGCATCTAGGTTCCAATCTACTTTATCCATACTAATGTTTCATATTAGGTTTTCTAACCTAAAAAATCATTCATGTCCTTTATAATGATTTGTAAATATTTTGTGAATTTCCAAATCATATCCCCTAGTAGTATAAAAATAGGTGTGAAGAAAGTCCCATTTTCATGTACCAGGTGATGATAAATTTTATCTCAATACTCCATTTTCAGGGTTATTACACCTAGGTATCTTTTTCCTATAGCCACATCCACTTGTAGTATCTAGATCAGGATGTATTTTCTTTTAAACCACTCAATCTATACTTCACTATGATTTCAAGATATTTCCCTACACTTAGAATTATCCTTAGAGTTATCCTTATAATTTTACTTAGGGTTCTCAATAAATTTTTCTCATCCTAGTTCCAAAGGTTAACTAAACCTTTCCTCTAATTCTAACTATGGAGACCCAATCTTTTTACATATATTTTTACATGATTCTTAAACATAAATATCCATTAATACAATATAATGATTGTAAATTCCTAGTGTATTTTATAAAATAGTTTTATATTATATAAAAGGATTTTAAAACAATGAAGCCTTATTTTATTCTCCATAGTGAGCTCCTAAAAACCATTTGATCTCCTAAAACTCTATAGAATATCCTAGGGAATACATAAAGAAATGGTATGAGCTAAAAATCCTAGTAAGAAGATAAACATGATAAGGAAACATAATATGAGAGTCGAAGGTATAACATGATATCATTAAAGGGAAGGATCATGAATAATTTCATGAAAGAATATCATAAAGAACATGGTATCATAAGATCATGAAATTATAGGAAATGTATCAAAAACATATAACATGATATAAACATTATTCAAGGCTAACTGGCTAGACAATATCCCAGGGTGAAAAAAGTCCCACAATAAATTAGGTTTACTCCCTAATCCCATTTATGATACCTCATGATACTAAAGATTTTCCCAATGTATTAGAGTGATATTTGGGCACAACCATCATAACATGTTCATGATTTATGTATTGAACATAAAATAAATCAATCATAATGTATAACATAATAATTACCCATGGAAATAAAATGGGTTACATAATTTTTCTTCATATCATAATCGAAGGAAATTTCATAATGAAGTCATTTGAGAAATGGTCATAAGGCATGTATTATCTTATAAAAGGAAGGGAGAATAATATAGGTATATCTACGAGAGGTATACATACAAATTTATAATGATTACATAACATCAAAGAGAGAGATAAAGTGAGTTATAGATAGAATTCTCATTTCCCAAAGGAAAGAGTGGTTTATATAGATTCTATACCTCGATCCTGATTTGTCATGTGTATTCTTTATATTACCAAATAATAAACTAATGTTAATTATTTAATTTATTAATAATTTTTTTCAATTTTATTATTCCTTTTATTTTACTTATTTCCATTTCATATTCAATTACTTAACCAATTAATTTCACATTAGACATTTTAACGATAAACAACACATATGTTCAAAATCACTTTGGTAAGTTGAATAAGGTAAAATATATTTTTAATAAATATCCTCAAGAATTATAAACATGAAATAATTATAAATTTTATAAATAAATTATACTTTTAAACCAACCCTGAAATATGGTTATGAAAAATTAACTATGTTACAATCATTCAGATGGTAGGTCTTACGTACATATAAGTAACATTTCCATTTTCAAAGATCATGAAGGAAGGTAAGTGTTATTTTATATTTCCACAAATATAATTATATCATAAATATTATATTTTTTTAAATACCCTTACATATACCATCCATGATATACGGTAATAAAAACAAATCACATCGCTTCGTAAGGCGGTAGTCCATTGTACACATGAGCGACGTTATCATTTATTCAATAGATGATAAGGTAAGAAAGTATATGATATATTAATTTTATAGAATGGTTAATATTTCATGAATATAATATATAAAAATAAAATTATACCTTATTACCTTCAACATATAATTTAAGTGAATAACAAATCACATTGCTTCATGAGGCAGTAGTCTGCCACACACATGAGCGATGTTATCATATTCTCCACGGAATGAAAAGTAAGAAGTTATATAAGACATTATAATTATAGAAGTATAATTATATCAGATATATCATATATAAACATTATTTAAATCATTATATCCATTTTTTAGAAGTAGTTATGGAAAATGAGTTACATTAGTTCATGAGGCGGTAGTCCACCTTACACACGATCAATGGTTTCTTCTCCCATTTAGGGAGGGTGGAGGAGATGGTTTTAGGTCATGACCTTAATATAAAGAAATATAAGTATATGGAATTTAATGAGGTTATTATATCAATATTATTTAATAATATTTTAAGTACCTTGAAGAAGAAATAATATAGAACTCTCGATTAAGGGCGTTACCACTTCTTCGGACAACTTCCTTTTAGTTTAAACCAAAATAATTATTAGGTTGGATTTATAACAAAAAAATGGATTATAGGATTAGGGGATGGAATTAGGGTAGTTATTTTTGTAGTTAATTACTGAACTAATGGGTTTTTTAATTGTGTAAGTGAGAAGATAGGGGGTGGCCTTTTATAAGTGGGGGAGAGGAAACACTTGGAATTTTTAAAAAGAATGAATTCCACGAAAATTTTTATAATTAAAAAAGGTTCCAAAATGGACCATTATAGAAACTTATAATATATAAGGTATAAATATGATCATAAAATAGGAATTATACATTTTTGGGTTCATTTTTAACCCTTATTGTTTAGTTTAACCTCTGGTAAACCCATTTTTACCTTAACCTTGATAAATAATTTTTATTTTTTTCACTATTAATGATCATAAAAAATTAATTTGACCTTATTAAGTAATATAAATCATGATTATTAAAAATATAGAATCATTTTTTCTAAATTTAACTGATAGAATTGGTATATTTTAATTTAAAATTATACCCTCAAATGTGTTGAAAAATAGTTTTCCAAAAGAAAAACTTTCAAAAGTTCAAAATGTTTTTATATCAAAATTCAGTCTAAAATTGATTTAAATGAAATAATATGGATTAATTAATATATATTAGAACTAATTTTAATTTTAAAACTATATTAAAATAAAATTTAGCTTTTAAATGATCTAAACAAAAAGGCAGTTTTAATAAAAATGAGTATTTTTTCACTATTCATCGAAATATGAAACTTTTCAGAAAAATTACAAAAAATACCCTTATAAACTTTCAATTTATATTTAAAAAATATGTTTTATTTTATAAAATAAATTTTCTAGAATTGGAAAAAATCAATTCTAAATTTTGTGTGCAAAGCACGACTACCCCAGCTTTTAAAAAAATACATTTTTTCAAAAAACATTTCTTTCTCTTTCAAATGGTTCTTATTTTATTTCCAATAAATATATAAACATAGAATTTATTTTATACATATGTAAAAAACAAGTTTCATAATTTATTTTTTCCTATTTATAACCACCGATTTAACAACTAGGTTATAATGGTTATGTTTAAATAATAAAAATTTAATAGAGTATCACATTTCGTTTAAACCTAGTTTTTCATGTATCATAAAATATCAAACAGATTGAATTTATTTAAAAATAAATATATCATAATGTCTTAGGATGTTACAAAAAATACCCGCTTCATCCAGTTTCTAAGTGGGATGATACACCCACAATATAAACATATATATAGGCTCACATGGGCATCAAACTATTCGTATACTATTTGGAATAACCTATCTCAATGATTAAATATTGAAGGTGAATAAATTTTATTTAATTTTTAAGTTTTTTAATGTACTTAATGTTGGATTCATTTCCCTATAAACAACTAAATTTTTAATTTTTATTACCATAATATTTAAAAATATATTATCATAATATGATTGTTCTTCTATGTAGAATTAATGTGATAATGTCCTTATAGAATTTTTCATATTGAAAGGTTAATGTAGTTCCCCACTATAATGAGAACCTAGGGATTATATGATAATATTCCTAAAAAATTGTACTATATTCATGATAAAATGCACCTGACAAGAGACAAATTATGTTTCACTATTGGGTGTTGGAGGATTCCCAGACATTGAGATTTCAACTCATGAAGTACGCTCTTGGAGTTCTCCAAGAATGGAGGTTATGAGGACATACCCACTAATAGTAATTCCACATGTTAAATATGTAATTGGGTATTTCTATCAGTGGAAACATGTATTGGTATTTAGAATTATGATTATTATTAATTTATATCATGAATAATGTTTTTTGAGGTATGAATGAAAACTATGATGACATATACTCATGATGAGGTATCATAAATTTGGTGCATCATTAGGGATATGAAATTAATTGAATAAGTAAAGAAATTATTTCCTCTTCTGAGTTAATTTAAGAAAATATGTTTGTAAATTTTATTGAAATGAAACTACCTAATTAAATCCAATACATTAGTTATTCATTTAAAAGGTCATTTTATAGATTCAAATAAATATAAATAATGCACATAGGTTAATGACCTAAAATTCACAACCTTCTAGATGAGATATTGAGGAAAAAATATTACATTATACAATAGCATGCATAAGAGGTTTTTGTCATTGTGACATTAACTTCTTTCTCTATGAGTGTCTTGATGGGTTTCTAGACACTAATCTTGGAATTTAGTTTAGTTCATCTAATTACACTGAGAAAGTGGAATAGAGGATTATAGGCTAATCGTATCTAGGATCTTAGTTAAATCCTATCCAAATTTAATATTGAAAATAAAAATTATTCTTGACTTGTGGAATAATAATCATTCATGTTAAGTTTGTCGCATAAATTCAATCATGATATATTCATGTTTAGAATATATGAGTTGAATATTATCTCTTGTCTATTATTCAAAAGGTAATAAATAAATATTTATTTTTTCACTCATTTAATGAATAGATTAATATAAATATTTATTTATTTATTTTAATATTAAAATAAATATTAATTTTATAGTTTAGTGAACATGATATTTATTTATTTATTGAATGAATAGTATTTATATGATAAAATTCATTATTATTCAATGTTATAAATTCCAAGAAGGATTGATGGTCTGAGTCAAGGGATCGATGAATATGATGTATTAATCTATGAGTTTAGTGTGTGTATTGATAATAATAATAATAATAATAATAATAATAATAATAATAATAATAATAATAATAATATTTATGAGATTTACTTAGGATAAATAATTAGATAAAGGAAAATTTTGAAATTATTAATTATTGAACCTTGAGTATAAAATCCTAATTATAACATTCTAGAAAATAATATTTTTTTGTGCACAATATATTCTCTCAAGAGAATTATCTCAATATCAAGAGAAAATACTCCCCCTTCTCATTAACAAGAGATAAAAAGAGACATTATTTTATTGTTATCAACGATGAATGATTCATGGTGCTTGGTTCCTCCGTTCTATCACCTAAAATACCAAGATAGATGTTTGGATATTAATGGAGCACGCGTTAATATTTCTAGATGAATTCTAGTTTGGGTTCTATCTCGGAACAATGACATGGTAGGAGACCCAATTAAATTGATTAACCAAAAAGAATTATTTCCTTCTAGGTAATTTCTGTTTTAAATTTATTATAAATTAAATGTGAAATATTGGTTCTATGAAGACTTCAGTGTTTCCTTTTTCATGTTTTTTAGATATTATCCATTGAAAATGATGAAAAATTTGCTGGGTATTATTAAGACAACTTACACTGTGACTTAGAACATTCAAGTAGTATCAAAGTGATTAAGTTTTAATTTATAATGATTTATTCTTTGTTCGGTAAATTTCAACATTTGTTTGTTAGTATTAATTTCCAATTTTACATTATTTAATCCAAAATTTGAGATAACACATTTTTTTCAAATACATATAACCATGAAAAATCTAAGATAAGATGAATAATGATTAATGTTTCCATACATAGGTGTTGAGGATTCTAGCTGAGTGACATAGATACATAGAGTTTAATAGATAACTTCATGTTGTGTACACATGGTCGACCACACAAGTCTGGGTTATGGAAATCACAGCACACCATGTAGGGGTTAATATGTGGTGTCATTATATGCCATGTATTGAATTCCGTCTAGTATGTAACTTGATACAAAATACATGAAATGTAGTTGGTGTACACACCATGAAACCCCATATAGTTTTAACCCCCATAAATCATAAAATCAATGTGGTCAATATACATGGTGTCATTTTGTAATGACCCAGAATTTTTAAATAATATTTATTTCCTGATAAAATATGTGTTATATTCTACAAAATAAAACCATATCTCTTTAATAATGAAGTGGTATTGATAGAGTATAAAGGGAAATGCGACCATCCTGATTCAACCAATTTACGACCATTGGTCAATATTAATGTTGGAAACTACACTCTTGTAAATAATTTTAACGTTATAATTAGTGTTTATAAGTAGAAATAAAAAAGGATAATTAATGCAGAAAGGAAAATCATTGGTCTCAACTAGTAGATTCATGTCGTATGAAGGCCATTTGTCAGAACTTGGTGCGAAAGTAGTATCACTAGGGTTCTACCATGACCAATCCAAATCATAGCTTTAACAAGTGAACCTAGAATGAAATCATATATGGGAGAAGTTCAAGTTAGTGTAAATTATCACTCTGTCGATGTTAGTTGAGATTACCCTTAAATAGATCACCATAAAACACATTACCTTTTGGTTATACATGATTTTTATAAGGGGTTATGTGTTGAGGCCTTAGTTATTTAAATTTTAATTCCATTTTATAAAAAAATTGTTATTCCAACAATTCTATTTTAAGAATAGTTTTTCTTAATAAAATATATGATGAAATTGATAAATTGATTTTTCAGACACAAATTATATTTTTCAGAAAATATATAAGTTTTTATATTAAAATAAGGTATTATGAATAATATTTATTTTAATTAAATAATATGTTATAAATACTATTATTTAAATATAAATTATGAAATAATTTTATTATGTCCTTGAAAATTTTGAAGTGTCAGAAATTTAACTATGCATTATCAACCTGATATTTTTTAATAAATAATGATTTTTATATATAAAAGTTAATATTATTGTACTTAGATAATTATTATGATAAAATAAGTGTCATTTTTTAAATCATCACATTGAAATTAGGTTAGGGTGAGTTTATGAGAACTTTCTAAAATACTTTATCTTTTAGTGAATAGTAAAAATATAGTTTGAGGTTTGAGATATGTTTAATGACTTCATAATTATGTAATAATAATTTAATAATTAATTAACAACAATAAATGACTTAAAATATTTTATTTTATTAAAATAAATTATTTTAATATATTTTAATCAATTTCATAACTAATAAGTTACTTTTCAAAGTCTAGAAAGAAAAATCTAACATTAAAAATATTATTTTGTGGAAAAATTATTTTTCCATTCCAAAAGAAGTAATATAAAATGGTTCTCAGTTATTTTGGAATAAAATATGTCCCAAATGTCCAAAAACATAGGAAAAATCATGGTGAAGCCCATGGTTTTAAATTTTCCTCAACCTAGATTTTCAAGGCCAATATTCGGAAATTATTAAACAAAATCACTAATTTTTCTATAAATACCCACCCATTTCTCCATTTACTTTCACTAAAATCCATAATTAAAAAATATCTATTAGTTTTCCTTCTAAGTATTCCTCCCAAGGTATCCTAAATCCCCCAAGGTCTCAATCCTCATGTTTTAGGAGTAATTTTTCAAGGTAAGGGAATTGTCCTTTCTTTCTATTAAATTCAAGAACCTGTTTTTATATATATCTTCTAATTGTTATGATTTATACTTTAAATTATCATTTTTATCTTAAAATTAATTCAAAATTAGGTTTTATCAATTTTATACCCTTGTCCCATATCATTTTACCCTTTTTTAAAAACTCTTTTTATACCTGTTATGCTACTGAGTTTACTTCTCATAATTTGTCTCTTCTCCTCAAGAAATTATCTTTTATTTTCTTTTTGTGAATACTCAAGAATATTTATTTTCTAAGGGTATTCAAAAATATGTAAATATTATTTATTTTACTCATTTGTTAACATACATGAAACTCGAATTCTCTTTCCATAGGTGGAAAATGACATAATTACCATGTTTTCAAGCACTTTTAAAACACCGTGATTTTGATATAAAACCTATTATTTAATCTCAACATGTTATTAATGAAATTATTTATTATGATCTATGTGTCTTGAATTAAATTAATAAATATTAAGGGTGAACCATGGTAGTTCTCCAATGCATTTGATAAAAAATTTAATCTCTAGAGATATCATGTTTTATGATACCTTAGTGAACAACCTTGGTAATTTTCATTTACAACACCTTGGTGGATAACCTTGGTGATATTTTTATAAATGTATAAATTAAATATTGTATACAAATTTAAATTTTATTATTAATTTTTTTTATGATATGATTCATGTCCTATTTCTCACACCATAATTATATTCCTCATGTTCTTTTTGATATTCATCAAGATCACATGTAAACTATTTCCCTTAATTATTCCCTTAATGGGCCTTATGTCACCATTTTCTTTGATGTTTTTAACCAAGTTATGAGATGTATTAAATATAATTATGATAAAATAATGAAGAATACTTTTAATATTATTATAATAATTTTTTAAGTTTTCATGTATTTTGTACTGTATTTTCAAGAAACTAATCTATAAAATATCATTTTTTTGTTCAATGTAATAAAAAGTTATATTATAAAAAGGAGGTATTCCATAGTTGGTATCAAAGTATGGTTTAGTTATTTGTTGAAATTAGATGTTTAAGAATTTATTAAGAACCATAGGGGAAATTTTAAATACATAATACCATCTTGGTATTTTGGTGAAGAATTAAGTAAGTGGATTCCAATTAAAGAAATACCTATCAGGATATGAAAAATTGGATATGGCTCTATCACAAATACATCTAGGGTTAACACCTAAAAAAATTTCTTTGAGCTAGACTTGAATGTGAACTATTACATAACAACGAGCCTTTGTGCACTCCTAGTTTGACACTCCCAGGGGATATATTTGGTTAATCATGAGCTTTTTATAAACCATTATGAAGGATTTATAGAAAATGTATTTTTTGTTAAAGAATAACATATTTAAGAATTATATATGAAGACATAAAATTCATTTATAATTATAATATTCTTAAAAGAAACATGTTTCTCACTAAGGTTTTATTCTCTTATAAAATGCTAGGAAATAGGAGGAACCATGTAAATAATGAGCACAATAAACCATGCACTGATGACCCTTCGATGGAATCTAGAATGGAAACATTATTGAGAGAGATGATTCAACTAACTTGAGTTATGAAAAATAACTTGAATCAAGCCAAGAGACCAGATTCACCTTGAAGGGGACAACTTTCTATTGAGTCCTTTATGTGTCAACAACCAACTTCTTTTACTAGATCTACCGACCCATTGATTGATGAACAATAGATAATCACTGTAAAAAACATATTTTTTGTACTCCATTGTTTGGAATAAGAGAAAGTCACCCTTTTTTTGTATTACTTAGATAGAGAATATGATCAGTGGTGGACCCTGATTAAAAACATGAAGCCAAGAAAGAAGATTGATTCTATGGAATGGGAAGAGTTGAGGGGATCCCTTTTCAATAAATATTTCCCCTCTATGATTTGAAGAAAAATAGAGATAGAATTTATAAATTTGAAGTAGATAGAAAATGAATCAATGGGAAGTAATGTAGAACTCCTAAATGTTGGGATAAAGTTGGTGATATAAAGTTACTTGGGACTAGTCTCATGTAAGAGATATAAGAAAAGGTTTATGCTATCCAACAACACATAAAGGCTGTTCAGAGTCTGAAAAAGAACTATACTGACAACCATCGAAGGGAATTGGGAGTTTGATGTTTGAGAAAAAATTTTCCTTTTAATATCACCATGTAAGTGATTCATGCTATTTGGTATGAAAGGTAAGCTTATCCCCAGGTACATTGGCCCCTATGAAATTCATGATCGCAAAGGATCAATGGCCTATTGGCTTACATTTATAACAAATCTACCTCATGTTAATGATGTATTCCATATATCATACTTGAGGAAGTAAATACTTGATCCCTTCCATGTACTAAATCTAGATATGCTACAACTGTAACATGACCTCTCATATGAGGAGAAGCCGACGAAGATCTTGGACCGTAGAGAGAAGTTTACATGCAATAAGACTACTCACCTTGTAAAAGTGTTGTGAAGGAACCATAAATATGAATAAGTGATGTGGGAACCATAAGATACAATGTTTCAGAAATAACCACACCTTTTCTCAACTAATAATATGATTTTAAATTATGTGGATTCAATTTTTTAAGGGGGGAAGAATGTAACAACCCATAATTTTTAAATGACATTTTTTTCCTGATAAAATTTGTGTTATATTCTATAAAATAAAATCATATCTATTTAATAATGAAGTGGTATTGATAGAGTATAAAGGGAAATATGACCATTAAGATTTGACTTTTATATAAATGTTTGTTAATATGAACATTAGAAACTATACTCTTGGTAATAAGTTTTACGTTATAATTAGTGTTTATAAGTATAAATGATAAAGGATAATTAATTCAGAAAGGAGAAGAAATGGCCTCAACCAGTAGAGTCATTCCATATGAATCCCATTTTTTAGAACTTGGTAGGGAGGTAGAATCACTAGGGTTCACCCTTGACCAAGCCCAATATGAGATTTAATAGGTGAAGTTATAATAAAATCGGCTATGGGAGAAGTTCAAGTTAATAGAAATTACCACTCGCTTGATGTTAGTCGTGTCGCCCCACGAATCTTTCACCATCACAAACCTTACCCTTCAATCATTCATGGGTGATATAAGGGGTTATGTGTTTAAGCCTTAGTTTATTGAAGTATAATTCCATTTCATAAATAAAATTTTTATTCCATTAATTCCGTTTTAAGAATAATTTTTCTTAATAAAATATATGATGAATTTTATAAATTGATTTTTCAGACACAAATTATAATTTTTAGAAAAGATATTAATTTTTATAATAAAATAAGGTATTATGGATAATATTTATTTTAAGGAAATATTATGTTAAAAATACTCTTATTTAAATATAAATGATGAAAAAAATTTATTGTGTCATTTAAAATTTTAAGGTGTCAGAAATTTGACTATGCATTACCAACTCACTATTTTTTTAATAAATAAGCATTTCTATACCTAAAGTTAATATTATCATACTTATAGAATTATTATGATAAAATAAACATAATTTATTAAATCATTAGGTCAAAATTATCTTAGGTTGAATTTATGATAATTTTATAAAATACTTTATTTTTTTTCAGGAATAGTAAAAATATAGTTTGAGGTTTTTGGTATGTTTAATGACTTCATAATTATGTAATAATTATTTAATAATTAATTAAACAAAATCCAAGACATAAATTATTTTATTTTATTAATATTAGTAATTTTAATATATTTTAATAAATTTCCAAACCTATAAGTTACTTTCCAAAGTCTAAAATGGAAACTTCAACATTAAAAATATTATTTTGTTGAAAATTTCTTTTTCCATACCAAAATAAGTAATATAAAATGATTAATTATTATTTAGGAGTAAAATATGTCCCAAATTTCTAAAACCATCAGTAAAAACCATGGGCATTCCCATGGTTTTTCATTTTCCTCAAACCAGATTTCCAAGGCCTATATTTGGAAATTGTTGAAAAAATCCTCCAATGTTTCTAAAAATTCCCACCCATTTGTACAATTTATTTCACTAAAAATCAATCCTCCATGAATACCTAGAATATTTTACTCCCAAGTAGTCCTCCCAAGGTTTCCTCAATCCCCCAAGGTCCCAATCCTCAAGTTTTAGGAGTAAATTTTCAAGGTAAGGGAATTATCCTTACTCTATTTTCAATTCAAGAACCAATTTTTGAATATGTATTCTAATTGTTATGATTTATATTTTTCATTATCATTTTTATGTTACCATTAATTTCAAATTATTTTTTATAAATGTGATACCCTTGTCACCTCTCATTTTACCCTTTTCTAAAAACACATTTTATACCCATTATGCTGTTGAATTTACTTCTCAAAATTTCTCTCTTCTCCTCAAGAAATTATCTTTTATTTTCTTTTTCTGAATACCCAAGACATTTTATTTTTAAAGGATAGTCACATACATGTAAAAATTATTTATTTTATTCTAGTATTAACATACACGAAACCCTCATTCCATTTATGTGGGTTAAAAAATGAAATTATGATCATGTTTTTAAGAACTTTTGAAATTCCATGATTTTGATATGAAAACAGTTATTTAATCTCCATGGGATATTAATGAAATGATTTATTATGATCCACATGGTTCACATGAAAATAATTCATATTAAGGGTTCACCTTGATAGTTCTCCAATTCATTGAATAAATAATTTAATCTATAGAGATAAAACATTTTACAATTCCTTAGTGAAGAACCTTGGTAATTTTCATTTACAACACCTTGGTAGATAACCTTGACAATATGCTTAAGAATTTATAAATTAAATTTTATAAACACATTTCCATGTTATGATTCACATTCATTTTATGATATATTTTATGTTCTCTTTCTCATGGAATAATTATATTCTTCATATTCTTTTTAATATTCTTCAAGATCACATGTAAACTTTTTCCCTTGTTTATTACCATACCAGGCCTTATACTCACCCTTTACTTTGATGTTTGTCCCCAGGTTACGAGATTCAGTAAATTTACTTAGGATGAAAAAATTAATAATCCTTTCAAGAGTATTATAATAAAATTTTATTTTTTCATATATTATGTACCTTATTTCCAAGAAACTAAACTTTAAAAGATCTTCTATTTGTTCAATGTAATGAAAAGTTATGTAATAGAAAGGTGGGATTCCATAAATTATATGCCCTATATGGATTGATAGACAAGAGATATAATCAAACATGATGTACAAAACATATATCTAGCTATAGATGTCGTGTAGGATGTGATAACCTATGTGCGACACACATCGATTCCCTGGGTGGGTTGTAGAGGTGGCTAGAAACGGAGTACAAATAATGTAGTTAGATATACACATAATGTAACATGACCTAACTCATGAAAGTTACATGATGAGACAAGATTGTTTTGTGAGTCAACACATGAATAATTAAAGATATATAGAATGACATGACATATAGCTAGCTGTACACATTGTGTGATAAGGTTTTCTACACCCGGTACACAACAAGTGACTTTCAAAGGGTTTTATGGAATTAAATTATTTAGTATTTATTATCCACATAATTCCATAAATACACGATGTGTATGTTAATCATATAATACATGTACTTCATGATCATCGACCATGGTATATGTCACATATATTCATGGCATGACATGTAGTCATACATCCCATGCATATTGTGCAGGTTGACCCAAAAAATAATATGTCGTGTATATCATGACATATTGTGCATTCATACATGTCATGTAAGTAAAAATTAAATGACAAGGACCACACACAATGTATTTCTTAAACCAAATTAGGCCACCCTTGATCTGAGCACATAATCTGATCCATGGAAAGTTCCAAAGGGTGTTTCCAATACCTATGGGATAACAATTAGTTCCTAGGAATCAAACATACACAATTGATAATGATTTTTCTTGATAAAATGAGAATAACATAGAACTCATAACTGGATGTTTGGAATGATCACCCCATACATCATATGATAAAAAATAAAAAATTAATAGTTTCGATAAACAAAAAAACCGAACAAGAAATAACTATACAATATAACCCACCAACCATAAAAAAAACTGAACCAATATAGAAAAAAATCTCCACATAACTAAAATACAATATAACACTGAGACAAAACCCCCAGAAAACAGGTTCAGGATAATAATGATGACATGATGTGATATATAAGTAGAATAAAATTAAAAAATAAAACAAATATCATGATCAACCATCTCCAAGTGTCAAGTGATGAATCTTCACTTAATGACTCTAATATACCTATATTATAAAACCAAGACCAAACTATATATTCAAGAAGAACTTGAATTGAACCAAAAAAGAGCATAAGATATATAGGTGTGAGTTGAAATCCTCATAGGTATCCCCCCAAATACCTTGGGGTTACCATTTTCTGGGGGAGAACCCAAGCTTGCTACTTCTCAAACATTTTTGACCAAATTATTAATCATATTTCCTCTTAAAAATTAAAATCTCTCTCCATGGAGGGGAGAGTCTGCCTTGTTAAGTCTATTATTGTCTCCAAACTGGTCTACTTGATGATGGTCTATAACTGACCATCTAGTCTCATAAAAAAAATAAATGTTCACATTAAAAAATTTGTCTGGATAGGAAGCACCTTGGATCGGAAACTTGTGACTATTCCTTGGGCTAAATGCTGTAAACCTTTAGACATGGGTGGACTTGGCATTAAAAACATTAAACTCTTTAATGAGGCTCTTCAAGCTAGATTAACTTGGAACCTGATTCACAATGACTACCCCTTGATTTATTTCATCAATAATAGGTTCATTGATAGATTGAAAAGAGGTAACAAGAATTTCATGAATTCTTCCATTTGGACCTCTGTCAGAAACATGTACGACAATATTATACACAACACTATATGGATGGTCTTTAGAAACTCTTCCATGAGATTTTGGTTGGACAACTGGACTGGAGCTCCTCTTATTTCTTTGACTCCCCATGACCATATCCCTAATAACATCAACTCCACTATTAGTAATGTGATTAATTCTCACATTGATACCCTTCCTTCCAATATTATTCAAATTATTGATTTTTACCACTTTTCTACCTCATGTGATCTCTTGATTTGGGAACCTTCTCATAATGGGATTCTAAATTACAAAAATTTCTATAATAAATCTTTACATAACCCCAAAGATGAACTGAAATGGATTAAATATTTTGACAAAACCTGGATTAAACCCTAAAGACTCACTCTTATTTGGCGTCTCGCCTGCAATAGGGTTCCCACTGACTCTTGTCTTAAATTTTTTGGAATTCAGCTTTGTTCAAAATGTCATTTGTGTAATCAACATAGATAAGATACTAATAACTTATTTCTATCTTACTTTAATTACACTACTCTTTGGAACTATATTTTTGACACTTTTGATTACATATAGCCGATTCATAACTCCATTGGTGAGAAACTTAATCATTGTATTGCTATGGATAACTCACAACAAATTAGAAATCTGTTCCTTGCTGGGGTTTCAGAGCTGCTTCATGTGATTTGGTATGATAAAAATACAATTCTTCACAACAATTTCTCACACAACATTAATGCAGGTAAAATGAGAATTCTCATCACTATTCGGGAAGCTGTGTTGATTCAGAAAGGAAATTGCAACAACTCTATGGCAGACTTTATGATACTGAGACGTCTTCAAGTTGATGCCATTTTCATACAACTGAAATGCACTTTTGAGGTTTTCTGGAGACCTCCACTTCCAGGTTGGATTAAAATCAACATGGATGGAGCCTCTAAAGGAAATCCAGCACCTGCTGGGTGTGGCACAGTATTCAAAAATCATCTTGGTCACATCGTTGGGTGATTTTTTGGAGGTTGTGGTACTATAACCTCTCTCGAAGCTAAGATGATGAGTGTGATTCATGCCATATCTTTCGCATTATGACAAGGCTGGAACAACTTTTGGATTTAAAGTGATTATACCACTGTAGTGCAGGCCATTTGGAATGGGGAGTTTCATCTAGCTTAGCCGCTTACTACGCGGTGGATGAATTGTCTTTAATCTATCCATGATGTCAACTACATTACAACCCATACTTATCAAGAATAAAATATGGTTGTGGATGCTCTCTCCAATAAAGGAGTTACTCACGTCATAACCTGGCTAGAGGAGCTCCCAGAAAACCTGATTCCTTTGCATGTTAAATATTTTAATTTCATTCCATCTTTTTGACTCTTGTAACCTTTCTTTTTTGAAAATAAAATTACTTTGGTCTTTTGACCAAAGATCCACCTTTTAAAAAAACTATAACAATAAGTTTTCCATTTTAATTAAAACATGCCACATGATCCATCATTTAAATTAATTTTTATACTGGTAAAAAATTCACACTTTTATGACAAAATGAAACTTTCTACATTTCTATAAAATATTACATTTATAGAAACAAAAATAGTTTCAAAAATGTACTTTATAAATACTTTCATTTTAAAAGTAAAATAAAACAATCCACTTTGTAATTCCACATTTTAAAATACATGAAGAACCCATTAGAATTAAAAAGCACTGATCTTTAAAATATGGTAAAACCAACCAAATGTGATGAACATGTATGTAATGATCATAAATGAACTTGCAAAAAAATATACACAAGTGTAAATAAATAACTATATAAAAAGAAAATTAATAACAACACTCACTCAAAAAAAAAAGAAATAAATAAATAAATATAAGTAGAAATAACATCCACCCAAATAAACAAAAAGAAATTAATTTCATCATAGGATCACCTTATATAATAAATATCAAGTCAGCTAAGGTTTTTTACTATATCATGATCAAACCAATCGTATAACCACCTCAAAGTCCATTAGTGATGGGCTCATCATCCCTAAAAACAATATATATATATATATATATATAAATAACTACCCAATGGACACTAGGGGAAATATCATATCCTTAGTAATACATAAATTCCCAAAGGCTTCTAGGGAAAATATCACATTCCTAGAAATATATATGACTTATATTGTAGAAGTTTCAATTCTTGGTTATTGTGGAATAGTCTAGTGCTAGGTAGATCACATCTAGATGACTAGTATTACTAAACCTAGTCTTCCCACCTAAGTACATATGGTTCCCATGTTCAACCAATATATGTGAAAAATAGAAATAAATAAATAAAAAATAACCAAACTCAATAAAATATAACAACTTATAACTAATAATTATAACACTTTTTTCACCTCTAAACACCCTTCACCAAAGTATCCCCTTTTCACATTAATACTGAAAAATGATAAATGCATATTCTATGCAGGATAATCCCATCAATAAAAATAATACCAATATCATTTTAACTTTAAAACAAATAAATAAAAATGGGCTATATTTAAAGGAATGTTTAATAAAAAATAACATTTTTTATAAAATTAAAAATGAGCCTTTATAAATACCTTTTAGAAATCCCATTTATAATTTAATCTCATGAAAAAAACCATGAAACAATATTTTTTAAATCCTTTAAAACCATTACATACTTTCATAACATCATTGACTACATTCGAGTCCAAATATTATATAATAAAAAAAATATTAAATGAAAAATAAATTATAAAAAATATTAGGAATTCTAAGCCCATTTTTAATTCATAAACCATTTACTAAAAAATATGATTAATTTCTATTTTGGGTTTAGTGCGTTGGAGTCTGTGCTTTGGATTTGAGGTGGATTTGTCATCGGTGGTTGATGTTGTGGTGTTGATGCCTTCAGCATGGAACTTCTCCCCATTTTATGTTGTTTCCCCTCTCATCCACTTGCTATGATTTTTTTCGAATTAGTATCCTATGAGGGTTATTCCTATTTACATATCTACTTGGTTTTAGCCCAGAGTGGCTCTTCTGGTCCAAGTCGACTTAGTTCCCCTCTATGGTGTTTATCCTATGGTGTGGTTCCTGGGTCTTCCATCCCTAGATGGCGCTGGATTGGAATCTCACACCTTGGAGCATATACCCCTTTGGGCTGCTTGCTGCTGCGGTGTGGAAGGGTGGCTTGTGGGATTGGTATAGAGATACCTTTTTTAACATTGGTTCTAGCATCCAAGATTTGATCTATGATGGTGATGTTTTTCTTATGTTGATCATGGGATGAAAAATGTTTTTGGCGGTGAATTAGTGATTTTTTAGTTGATTTTTTCTCTGTTATATGTTGTTTGGATTGTGGGATACAATTAAAGGTTTCATACTTCCAAATTATCTCCATAGATTTCTATATATGAGGTTTAGAGCTACAAGTTTTCACTAGATTTATGCGTTTTGGATTTGGATGTTTGAGAGAGTATGACCTTGGCCATCGAAACTGAACCGTCTTTGTACAAGACAACTTTCCGTGCAATGTTGGAAAGGTGGAAACTTAAATTAATATTTTTTATGATGGGGAGGTCCTTTCTTTTTTGTTTTATTTGGTTTTATTACTTTTGGATTGTGGGGGCTTGGTTTGATGTTTTTTGTAGTTGAAGTCATGTATGGTTCCCCCTCAACTCTAAAAAATGGGATTTATATTAATAATAAAAAATTAATTTTTAGTAATGTAAAACTATACCCAAAATTGATTAAAATGATAGAAAAACATGTGTGGAGACATACCTTGATAAAAAGTAAAAATGATTACAATCACGTCCTCTTTAGGGTCCTCTATAAGCCACACATCAAAGCACCATCAAGTGGAATGATTCTTCCATGACTTGGTGAAACTATCTCTCCAAAACCCTAAACCGTTGATAAAAAATTAGAAAGGAACAAGGGAGAAGAACAAGGGTAGAAAAAGGGAGGGATCTTACCAAGAAAAAAATTGATAAAACCCTTCTAAATGATTTATAAGGAAGGAGACTAAGGAGACACAATGGATGGGGAGAGGGTCTCCCCCCCAAGTTTTCACTTTCTAAATGAGGAACTCCCAAGGGGGGTTTATAATTTAGAAACCTTGAAAATATTATCCCATCCTCACTAAAAAAACTCCAAGTTGATTGATGGTGACGAGAACCATCTAGGTCATGGCGTGACTACCCTCAAGGAAGAGGGGACCTCCCCTAGCTAGAATTAATCGTGACACCACCTATTGGTGGAGGGTTTGTACCCTTGGGTTAATCACCACTGTGAAATGACCCTATGGTCAAGGTGCAACCTCAACCTTCTAAATAATTTAGCCAACAACACCTCAGAACTCACTCTCGGTGAAATTTTACCAAATGAGAAGACCAAATCCATCCTAAAAACTAATTAAAACATTGTCAAAACTCATGTTCCTCAACCTGAATCTAAAATTTAAATTCCCTTGTATTTTTATCAACATTTAATGGCATGGTTCATTATAAACTCCCCACCATAAAAACTTTACTTCCCTAGAATGTCCCACACACACCCTAGGAAAGAAACCAATTTTAGTACAATTGATGATCCAACATGCTAGAAGAATTTACAAAAAAACATTATAAAATGAATGATCAAAACCTAAGACACAAGTTTGGTTCTCACATTATAAAAGATCATACTTTACTCTAAAACCAAATATCAAAAAAATAACCAAATATTCTTAAACTTGACACATCATAAAAGTTTCACACTCTTGAAGACATAATCTATTCTTAACATATATAAAACATTCCTAATACTAATGAAACTAAAAAAAATAAAATTCTTTAAATTAAATAATTTAATCATTCTAAAACCAAATATGATATAACCCATATTACACCACTTAAAAATATTTTTTAAATACTTAAGATTTGTTTTCCTTAAAAAAATTAGGTAAAAAAAACAATTTTAATCCACATGGTTATTTATTACCAATTTATATAAAAATAATTTTCCTAAAAAAACTTTCCAAATAGATAATTAAACATACGAGTATTGTATTTTATCTAATGAAGAAAAACTATTTACATTAGAACACATCCATGATTAAAAAATTAAACTTCTATGATTTAAAATATACCAGTCTGTAAAATGAACCAGTGGCCCATCTCTAATTAGGATTCCACTAAAATAATTCATTTAGGCTGATATATGCATCTAAGTTTGTGATGATTAAATTTACATAAGTCTCGTTTTATTTTATGACTTCTTACCACCAAACAAAGACTCAATTTCACCATCCCAACATAAATACCATTAATTTTTAGTAATAAAAATTGATATTCAAAAACCATTTAGAAACACAAATCACATTTTTTGGGTTTTTAAAAACATTTGACACCACTCAAAAAAATTATTTTTCTTAAAACACCATCATTACTCCAATTAAAATTCCAAATTTTAATATATTTAAATGATCCCATTAATATCCCTCTTAAAACCTTTATCACAATCTAAAATATTTAAAGTAAGGAAAACCATAAATTTAAAACTCATTCATGATATAAAATATAACTCTTTCAAAAACCAAAATTAATTAATAGGGAAAGCTATTTTTATCACTAAAACATATAAAAAAAAATCCTATTATACTTAATTAATAAATTTCAAATCATTTCCAAAATATTTTTCAAGAATTTCAACTTAAAAAAGAATCCACTAGAGGTCATAACATAAAAAATAAGATCGAATGTAATTAATAATGAAAAATTCCCATAGAAACCAACCCAATTCATCTTAAATGCATAGTAAACCAAGGAAAATATAACATGATAACATATATAAATTTTCAATATTAATCATAATTTGACCATAAGATAAATAAAACACATTGAGTGAACTATGAAAATAGAAAAGTATAAAAAAATAAACCTTTCCAAGATATATGGTATATATAAATAGTATGGTGCTCATTGACATTTCCCATGAAACTAATTGGATCCTATACCAATTTACTTAAAAACTATAATTTTACCCATAAAGAAGGATAAATTAAACTGAAAAATAAAATTGAACATTCTTGAATTCCCCTAAAAACTCTAGGTAGGTATGAGTGGTGGTCATTAATAACTTACCCATAACCTATCTCCTGAGTTTTTACAGTCTTACCTTCGTTCTACCTCAAATTACAAAATAAAAAAATAGGGATTTGATGCCTTTCTTTCATGAATAAACTCAAGCTACCCCTAGTTCACGCACTAGAGATGACCAATGTAAAGGATTAAAGGGTTTTCCTATTCCACACAGGATATTCACTAGTGATTAAATATAAAAAAACACAAGTGGAAATTATTTTTCCCAATAAAACATGAATAACACAAAACACCCATTTTAAAGTTTGACATGACCACTCTATATGTAATATGACCACAAATAAAAAATAACCAGTTTAAATAAACAAAAAAACTAAAGAAGAAAAAATTTTACAATATAACTTACCAATGATAAAACAAAATTGAATGAATATAGCCAAACATCTCCATATAAAAAAATAAAATATAATATAGGGACTAACATAAACCAAAAAAAGGGACTAGGTTAATAATTCCAACATGTACTGACACATAAGAAAAATAAAACAAATACCATGATCACACATATCTAAGTGTCAAGTGAAGTGTATTCATTTTCTTCCTCCAATATATATGAATCCAAAACCCAAGACCAATAACTACATACAAGAGAAACCTAAACTGAACCTAAAAATATCTTGAAATATATAGATATGAGTAGAAAACTCAGTAGGTAACCTCCCCACATCCCATGCATACTCCTTTAAAGATAAACACTTTTTATTCTTGTTTGAAAACACAACTATAATAGTATGTTTATCATTTAAATTAAAAAAATTTACATGATCCATTAATTAAATTAATTTTAATACTTGGTAAAAATTTCACCCTTTTAAGAAAAAACCAAGATTCCAAAATTTCCATTAGATATGGTATTTATAGAAATAGAAAAAAATTAAAAAAATTTCTTTATAAGTACCCATATTTTACATGTTAATGAAAATAAAACACTTTTAATTCCCCTTTTTAAAGAAAATGAATAACCCATAAGAATAAAAAAACATGATTTTTATAATAAGGTAAAAACCCTTAAAGGAGATGAACATGAATATAACAATCATAAACTAACTTGAAACATAATACACCTAAGTGGAAGAAAATATTTAAACAAAGGAAACTATAACATACATTAAAAAAACATAATATATGTAACAATATCATTCACACAAATGATAGAAAATAAATTTATTTCATCATTGGATTACCCTATGGAATTAAGGTCCCAAAACCCTAGGGTTTTTTACTATATCATGATCAAACCAAACATATATCTACCCGAAGAACTTAAGGTAATGTCTCATCATCCCTAACAATATATATGACCACTCGATGGAAGCTAGTGGAAATAACACATCCCTAGAAATAAAAGACAACCCAAAGGCCACTAGGGGAGATATCACATCCAAAGAAATAAATTTAATCCAGATCATAGAGATAGTAATTTTAATTAATTTGGTGTAATCTTGTTCTAGGTAGAGCATATCTAGATTTCTAGTAGAACTATAACTAGTCTTCCCACTAAAGTACCTAGGGTTACCATGGTCGAACGATGGAAGTGAACAATAATAATGATTAAATAAAACAAAACAAAACTGAATAATTTATAAAAACATATAAAAAATAAGAATCATAACACCCCCTCACCTCTAAATGACTTTCACATAATCATCCCCTTTTCACATCAAGATTATGTCCTGATAAATGCATCCCCTATCCAGGATAATACCTTCGATACAGATAATACCAATATCATTTGAACATTAATACAAATAACTAAAAAGTGCATCTCTCCAAGGGAATGTTTACTCAAGAATATCCCTTACTATACAGTTCCAAATGTTCCTATTGATATAATTTTTATAAAACTAGCTTATCATTTCATCTTTTGAAAAATAAAACCATAAAAAAATTAAGAAATAATTCAAAAACATTAAATCTTTTCATAACATCACCAGAATAATTTCAAATCCAAATATAATATAATATCAACAAAATAACTTGATGAAAATTAAAACATAAGATGAAATTAGGAATAAAAAACCTATTTTTAATTCACAAACAATTTACTAAAACATAAGTTTCCTTTCATTTAAAACCATTAAAAACCCAAATAACCTTTTTCTAATTTCTAATATTATTTTAAAGGAACCCTTAATAAATTTTAGTAAACACCATAGATACAAATTATACCATTTTTCTTTAATAAATTAAAACAATGGATTAAAAAGAGTTAATCAATCAAGGCTTTAAATTTAAAGGGTTTTTCCTAGATCTAACCTCATATAATGACCTGCAAGATGATCTTAAGATCTTAATGACCTCATTCTGGTATATGAACATAATATGGATAAATGGTGCCAGAAAAAAGAAAATATTGTGAATGATAATCCCCATAAACACTTGGACCTAATATAAACAAAAACACTAGTTAATATATCCGAACAGATGGGAAAAAACCTAAATTTTCTAAAAACCTATACAAAATCACAGGGAGATATACCTCAAGAAAAATTAAAAAATACCCTCTATATGAATCCTCTATAAGCCACACATAAAATATCCATCAAAAGGAATGATTCCACAATGCCTTGGTGGAATAAAATATCCAAAACCTTAACTGGATGAGTAAACATTATAAAGGAACAAGTAAGAAGAAAAAGTGGAGAAAGGGATAGATATTACCCAAGAAAGAATAAATGAAACACTTTCGAATGATCTAGAATTAATTATACCGAGGATAATCAAATGAAGGAGAGGAGATGAGATTTCACTACCCCCTCGAGTTTTCATGTTCTAAATGAGGGACTCCTGAAGGGGGTTTCTAATTTAGAAACCCTGGAAAGACCATCCCGCCCCTTTTAAAAAAAATTTCAAAAAAAAAATGATCATGATGAGACTACCCCAAAGGCAGAGGGGGGGATCCTCTAGCAAGACTCAGTCATGAAAAGACCCATCTAGGCCAGGGCGTGACCGCCTATAGGTAGAGTGCATGTACCCTTGGGTTAATAACCATTACGACATGACCCTATGGTTGTGGAACAACCTATTCTTACTATATAATTCATCCACCAACACCCAGAACTTGCTTCAGGTGAAATTAAATAGAAACAAATAAATCAAAATCATCCCAAAAACTAATTAAAACACAATTGATAAATGGGTTTAATCATATATAGAAGAGTACATTATTTTTATCCTTCAGTACATGTCATGTGTGTGTGTATTAAATACCAATACGAAATTTAATCTTACTAGGAAGGGTACATGTCATGTGGGCCTATTAGTACATGCCATGTACTTAATAATTTTAAATTAAAATTAAAATTATTAAATTCATTTAATATTAAAACAATTTGAGAGTCTTATAATATCTCAAGAATTATTATGAATTCTATCAATCCTAAATGCGCATTTTATACATGTTTTGGATGATTATGATCTTAACTGTCCTATATATACATTGTATTTTTGTACAGTTTAATAATTTATCACATAGGTTTTTATGATAAATTTATTATTAATTAAATATAATGATTCTTGTTTCATCCCTTACTCCTTTATTATATATGGAATTTCTTGTTTAAGGATTATTTAATGTAACCCTAAACCCCTGGTATCACTCACCTATGAGTGAGTAATATTTTTTTTAAGGATAAAGCTTCCAATGAGAGAAGATAGTTCAGGACTCGAGTTGAGGGGAAACCAACCAAGGAGATACATATATTAATGGTGGACTTCTATGACTCGAGCTAGGAATATGCTCAAAGATTTATTTCCCCTAGGGATAATTTTTTTTATATCTCTCTCAATAAACCAACCTATAGTTATGATTATATCAAATATTTATTTTATTTTGTCAGGTGGATGGTATTTTTTTAATTTTTATGATTCCTGGTTTATATGATGATTAGACATGATAAAATAAAGTATATAAGTTTAAAAGAATTCTAAGATGATATAAAATAAAGCGATTAACTTAAATTATTTTATAATACATGGTTAATTAATTATAAAAAATCCACATGATATTAAAAACCATTTAAAGAATAAAATAAATAATATTTACGCATAAGTTAAATAAAATCTATCAAATAAAATATTAATTTAGATATCACTTTCCATTACTTGAGTTAGAACACAACTAGAGATCAAAGTATCAGTTTGGACCTCAGAAGGATACATTTATATATTAGGGGTTTCAAATGAATTTTTAGGGTTAATTTAACTAGGTTGGCATCAAGAGTAGTTTACATCAAAAAATATGGTGTAACTTAGAGATTGTTTTAATGAAATCTGAGTTTAGGATTTCAGGATTGAGGAGTCCACTCAACAAGTCAAGGATCTATTAGTTAATTTAGTTATAGAGTGAATCCTACTAAAATAACTTTGAATAATTTGGCCAAGACCTCATATGGGTTATGAGAATAGAAGTGTGGGTTCTTTATGATAGAATATCCAAGTGAAAAGATATTCTAAATCAAATTATTAGGGTTATTGAGATTTGAATTTTTGTTTGAAGACTAATATAATTAATTTGTTACACCACACTTGGTATTCAAGAAAAAGTAAACATTTTTTTATTTATTTTAGAAAATGACAAGAAATAAAACCATGATAATATCTCTATGATCTATCTTGTATAAATAAAATATTTTGACCAACACTAACTTCCAAGAGTGTTATAAGTGTTTACACATCATACTGCACCAAGAGTAAATTTTTTATATACTGAGGTGTAATGAACCAGCTTAGACTACCATTGAAACAACACCTGAAATGACCTTACAAAAGGCTTTAATCATGTTACCGATCACCAAATGTTGTATACAAGTTCTAAGGATATCAATATGAACCAGTGGGAATGATTTGACCTCCATAATCATATGAAAAAATATTTGAAAAATTTAATAATCTAACATGACCTCTCCATATGTTGTAAATTTATAAATATCAAATAAGTAGTTCAAAAAAAACCATATAGGGAATAATGAAATAACATTTATCAAATATATACAACTATATCACCAAATAAAATACAGTATAAGAAGATACAATGAGAAAAACAACATAGTTTAGATTGGATGATAAGACACCCTAAAAATCAGAAAAAACCAAAAAATATCCAAATAAACCTCCAAGTGACCCACAATCACTCACCATATATGAACTTATCCATACTTAGAAAAAATGAACAATAAATGAACATAACAAAATACCAAACACTTGAGAGAAAACATAAGAGCTAAATAAAAACACAAACACAAACACACACACACACACACACTTGTGTATATACAGGGTGTGAGCCAAACATGCCAAGTAGGATTCCAATAAAGAGTCTATATATTTTATTTCAAAATAAATTTTGTAAGTTATATTTAAAACATTATTTATAAAAATAGGTTTTCTATGAGTACTCATAAGTAAACCAAGTAACATGTCTCAATCCCTTTTTATAACACACCAACGCTTCCCAAATAAAACAAGGGTGACACCAAGATTTTAAGTGATAATTTTAAAATCATGGAAAGAAGAAATTTAAATTCATTAAAACAAATAGAAACTTATTTTTCATTCCACTTTCCCATAAAATTTCTTAAAACCCCATTTTTATAAAAAACATCACCCCATTTCTTTAAAAAATATTTCAAAACCACTTCCCAAATCATATTTATAAAATAAACTTGATTTTTTCCTTTGAAACCATTATTTAAAAACCATTTTTATAAATAAGTTTTAAAGTAAAAAAATTATATCTGATAGAGAATATAAGCACAATACATCACCGATATATTGATAAAACATAATGAAAGTAAGAAATATCCAAGAAATGGTATCATACAATCATGTCAAGAACTAGAAGATGCAATGAAGGATATGAAAATGATCCCCTAAAAATCATTAATGGGAACTAATCATCATGATAAAATCTCCAATATCTATAAAGAACTGTATATGAACTAGCTTGTTGGATGTTAGCTGAATATTCAAATATTATGATTTTGAGAACTCACAAAGTCTCACTGGGTCACAATCCATCCCATTAAGTCACTTAGTCTAAATGGTCTACAATAAATATACATAACATAACATACACAAGGGACACACTCATCTCTACCTTCTACTTAGTTACTTAGGGTTCTCATGATATCAATAAATTGAGGTGTGAACCAATGATCAACATGATCATCACAAAAATCAATATTTAAAGAAAAATAAATATACCTCATCACACCTCCTACACCCTATCAGAAACACCCCCTTTCAAATCCACGCATACTCATCAGTAAAAAAACATCCCCATGGGGATACAAACCATAAATAGCATAAAAAACAAAGTGGATCAACATCGAGGGTAGTCACAACATCAGATAAATTATTTTATAAATTTCAAAACAAGAATTTAAAAATAAACTTGGGATTCCAATACATTTTACACCATTTGAAACATAATTTTGAAACATAATTTAAAATAAAATCATGAAAAAATGCCTATAAATAAATTTGTAAACCATCCCCTTATTGGAAACCACTTTTGAAATAATCACTAGAATAACAATCTTCAAAATGATTTATCATGGTCCAAACACACCCCATTTATTGAACAACCCCATTTTCAAACATTAAATATATATTTAAGGAAATAAAAATTTCAAGCACTTCTATAATATTAGTAACTTATCTCATAAAAACTAATTATACATTTTATCAAACACTTATCATGAATAAAATTTAAATTTAATAAATAAAACAATAAAATCCACATAAAACCATTTATTCCAAGTGTGTAAACTATCAAAAGTTTTTTTCAAACCAAACAAGGATATAACACACATATATAAACTTTGAAAGAAATCATTTAAGATACTCATGCATCTCATGGAAAGTATTATAAAGAAAAAAATAGAAACACCTACCAAGATACAAGTGAAAACCAAGATGAAACCCATCACATTCAATGATGGAAGGAAAGATGAAGAATAAAATGGAACCTATAAGCCCTAGAAATTTAAAAATCCATATCAAACCCAAAAAAAACCTAAATTCAACCAACACAAGCATTTGGGTTTTTGAGATGAAGAAAAATCAAGGGGAAGGAATAAGAGAGGATAACAAGGGACAGAAAAGGAATTAACCTCAATGATAAGCTTGAAATAAATGGATAAGGAGGATTAAAAAAAGAAGGAAGAATTTGAATATTGATGATCTTGATGAGCTCTCCCTAGGTCTAGACATGAAATTGATTGTGAAGAAAGAGGCCACCCCCACCCACCTAAAATTTGATGAGGAGTAAAATGGTAAAATTATAAAAAATAAAAGTTTTATAATGTTTCTCCCTGATGTGGTTCCATCCACCATGGAACAACCAATCTAGCCTATGATATAGTGTTCCCATTTAGACACACACCATTTCACAATGGTAGGCTTGTAATATGATGTACCCCATTCAAGAAAACTTGATGGTCGTGAGATCCAAGACACCACGACATGACCAATCTACTTCATGAACCAATTTTTTTTATTGAATATACCATGACATTTCCTCACTTATATAGTGCGGCATGTGCCCTTCCATAAATTGAACCACTAGAAAAATGCAACTCCCTGAAAATCTAAATTAGGAACACTGTATTCGATAGCGTGTATGACACATAACACAAGCGCATAAGGGAATATAATATCCAAAGAATTTATAATATATTTAATATTTTAAAAAAATTCAATATATTATATATATTTTGATGCATATGATACTAAGTTATCATGTAATATATGTAACAATGAGTTTCCTCAATGGTTTGCGTTGAATGCAAGACCAAGTTTTAATCAAACAACACTATATTATTAAAATATTATTATTTAATATAATAAGATATAATAAAATATAATTTATGAATATTATTATCTAATTTATGAAAATATATGGTTTAAAAAATTAATTAATAGGTTAAAAATTATTTAGAAATGAATATAATAGCCAATTGAAAATAAAGGGAATATTTTACAGAAAACTATTTTTATGCTCACAAAGCTATTTTACCCTAATAAATTAAATTAATTATAATTAGTGAGTGATATTAATGTAATATATATATATATATTATATTAAATATAATATTTTTTATATTCATCCAATTTATTTTATAAGTATAATTTAAGAACAAACCCAATTTTATGCATAAAATACTATATTTTTATTATGGCACTTTTACCTCCTTTTAATAGTAAACATATTTTAAATACATTTTTTGGAAATTTTATAAATATTATATGTAAAAATAAACCAAATATTTGTAATAGAAACATAAAAATTAGGTTTGGGTGAATTTTTGGTTTTTTTCTGTTAAGTTTCTTTTTTAATGAATAGTGAAAAATACTGAATTTTAGTTTAAAACTGCTTTTTCATATGATTTATTCACAAGGTTAAATTATATTTTAAATTGATTTTAAAATTTAATTATTTCATATTTATATCAATTAATCCAATTTAGTTAATTTTAATTAATTTCACTTTGAAATTGACTATAAAAACATACCAAAATTTTGATCATTTTAACTTTAAAAACCCGCATTGCCATCCTGTCCATCAGATTAAATTTAAATTAATTTTCTTTCAATCATGTTATTGTAATTTAGAAAAATGGATTCAATATTTGTAATAATATTAATTTATAATGTCTAATAAGGTCAACTTAGTTTTTTTACTAAAAATATTAGTGAAAGTAATTAAAATTAATTATAATGATTAAGGTAAAATTAAGCTTATTTAAGAACTAAAAATAAATATTAAGTGACCCAATGACCTATAAACCTATAAAAAATCCATTTTATGTACATATTTATACCCTATACTAAATTTACTATAAATTGGACCATTATGGGATCCAATTTCAATGTAAAAATTTTGTATGGAATTCCTTTGTCGAAATATTACAAGGGTGTCACTTCTCTTCCACTATAAATAAGCCTCCTCTACTCCCACTTACCCAAAAATATCAAGACACTTTGGATATACCAATATATTGTTAAATAGAGCCTCATAATTCCTCCCTTCATCCTATAATCCATCCCTTGGAAAAAAATCCATCCAAGGAATACCTTTGTTGAAAACCAAAAGGAGTTACCCGATTAAGAGGTAATATATTTCCTTAAGCCATTTAGTTTTATTTCAATTCTAAACCACCTAAACACTTACTATTCCATGATTATATAAAAAACCAGTATCATAAATACTGGGTAACGAACATACTAGTTTATGTGTATGGTGAACTACCACCTAAGGAAATCACGATTGATCATTATTCCTTTATCACATATCATGGTTGTCATTATGATGGAAAATATATTTATATATTATATTTATAATGTCTTTATGTTTCTATAATTTTTATATAGAACATAACTTTTTATTCTATCTTTTGGGAATATGATATCATCGTTTGAGGAAGTGCGGACTACCACCTTTTAAAAGCGATTTGATTCATTCACAAGATACTTTGAATATACAATGGATGATTTTAATTAAAAATATGTGACATATAAAACATATATATTATATTAATGAAATAATTAATTTTTTTAAATATAATATATATCAATTTCTAGTTACCCTTTCACACACTAAAAAGTGATAATGTCATTCGTGGACGTGTGGATTAATGACTCCTTAACATGATGTGATTCCTTTTAAATCACAAGAATTCTATATAAAATTATATATGATTAAAAAACATGGTATTTATGATTTAATGATAATTATATAAATATATGGTACTACTTACCTTCTTTCCATAATGATCATTGAAAAATGGGAATGTTACTCATGAGTACGTACAACCTATCATCTCCATGATTGTAACGTTGATTCATTTTTCATAACCATATTTAATGATTATTTTTAAAAGTATAATTGATGCATAAATATTATAATTATTTAATTATTATTATTCTATAGATTTTATATAATTACCATATTGACCATATTTTACTAATAATATTTTTGGACACATAAACCAAATTTGGTCAAAACATCCAACATAAACATAATTGTATAAGTAGTTGTATAACACATAGTAATAAATGGAATAAAATTTATGATGAACATAGAAAAGGTTATCCAAAAAATTAAATAATTAACATAAGTTTTTTATTCTGGAATATGAAGACAGATGTGACAAATTAGACTCAAGGTAATGGATTTCATCTCAATTTACATTCCATTGGGACTTATCTGCTGTTATGCACCTAGTTTCTTTTATATGATGAATATACAGACATTTTAAACATTATATCATAAAAATATAAATTCTCATGATATTATAAGTTTCATTTAATGTTATTAATTCATAGATATTATGATTCAAATGTTTCAACATGGAATGAGACACTTTTTAATTTTTAAAGATTATTCTTCTCAAGAACATTTTTAATGATTATATTTGCAATCCCACTTCCTTTGGTGATTGTTAACTTTATATTGAAAAAATAAATATACTGTTGTGCAAATAATTTATTATATATTCTGCACATGTAATATCATTATTCAATCATTATTAATGATATTTTTAGTTTCAATTTAATTATTTCATCTAAGGGGATTTGAATTAAAAGTTACCAAGTGGAAAAGAATTTCATAACCCAAATTATTTTCATTGTGCTATATTATGTCCTCATTGTCATTAATATTATATGATCATGTGTATAATGAATTTTAATATCTATTGATGTATTTACACTTCTATACATGTATTTACAGTTGATACACATAATATACTCATTGATTGATTCTTACTCCAACATTATAATATTTTCAAGGGTTTACTTTGTAATCTCATTTTGTTCTGGATTATTTACACTTAAATTTACATCAGAATAAATTATTTGATCACTATTTAATAAAACATTTAATTTTATTCTCCTATGGTTACTCATAACCTTTATTAAGTAATAGTACCATTTTCTTACTCTTTAGTACTCAAAATGATTTATAAAATGTCTTTAAGAAAATCCGACTTTATTTCTCTCTTTAATCGAAGAACCTCTTTTCTTCTAAAAAACCCCTTTTTCTAAAAAGGTTTTCAAAAATATTTTAACATGATTTTATAATTATTTTTTTACACTTTTTTATTTTAATTTTTTTTTCAAAGGAATCTTCTTATCGATTTTTAAACGATTCATTTTTCTAACCTTTTTACTACTCAAAAATAATTTTCTTTTTTAACTTGTATGACAAGTATAGATTTACTCGTCATAATTTCTTTGAAGTTTCATTTGCATGTTTAAAAGTTTATTTTTTAAATAAAATCTTTTCAAAATTTATTTTCAAAGAAATGGTTTTGCAAAACAAATGATATTTTTCTCAATAATTTTTTAAAATATTTTTTTATTTCGATTCCTTAACAACAACAACCCTTTATTTTAATCCACTTGGGATATATTTTATTGATACCATCCTTATTATTCCTCTGGATGGTTTATGATTGTTTTTCCAAGGATAGTATTCACATTCACTTCCTTGATTATTTGTTAGATCCCTTGAAATATTTAATCTCCTATGATCATTGAACATTGAATTTCCCCTAAATTATCCATTTCATTTATCATGGACATTACTATTGCCTAAAACACATACCATTTTATATACATTGTCTACTTTGATATTTATTTTATTATTTGGGGTAATATTGATAATTCAGTATTCTTTATTCAATAAATATATTTAATAAGTCATATTAATTATTTTGGTTATTCAATATAAGGAATTAATTGTACTAGTAATTATACGTGGAGCTCAGAAATTATATAGTTCCTTGACGAATTGATTATTTCTCATGAGAGAAATAAGTTGTGAAAATTAAAATGGGTTTCTATCCATAGTTTTAAACCATATTTTGAAAGGTATTGACTTTATAGGTTTTCATGTTCCATAGAAATGACGTCCAATAATTAAGCATTTCATTTATTTAGATTCATTTATTATTTATCCACAATATTTTTCATTGAAATATATATGAATACATTTCATTTTATATTCATTGATTAAATGGAATGTTTTTTAGTTTATTACCTTTCCATATTTATTTTTCATTATCTTGTTATTTGAATGGAATGTGTTTTCATTTACCTTGCATTATTATTTATTCACTTAATTTTCAGCCTATTGATTACATGACATGTGTGTTTAGTTATTTACCTTTAGATGTTGATTTATTCCTATTTATTCATTATTTTTTGCTATACTTTTCCCTTACTAAGTATTTTAACCCACCCTTATTATGTTTCCTTTCCCCATGAATCCAAGAAGCGTACTATGAAATATATGCAAGGATACCTTATATGGAATAAAGTTATCTTGTAAGTTATTTAGAAAAAAATCATATTGTAATTAGTATATAAATTTTTAATAAAAGAATCATGTATGTATCTTGTTTACCAAGACTGCTAAACTAATCGGTCCTTCGGTATTTGATTCATTGTAATCATACCAATGTAATTGATCGTAGACATAGAATCTAGGCCTTTTGGGGTCGGGTAACTAGAGTTATTATAAAAGAAAGTTTTGTATCAACCTTGGGAACTTGATTTATGAAAATATAGTTTAGATAATGTAACCCTAAGTTAGAATTTGAGGATAAGTATAGAAGAATGCCCTATAATTTTGGTAATGTATATATTATGTGGGACTTTCTATAAATTCATATTTGTCTGGATACTACAAGTGGGCATGGTTTTGGCACTAATGTACCTAGGAGTAACAATGATGAAAAGGTGTTTCATTCCTGACTCGCTGTAACCTGGTGCACAATAACAGACCTTACTGCGCACCTGATTTGACACTCCTAGGGGATATGCTTAGGATAATTTATATTTTCTTTACAAAACATTATAAAGTATTTTGAAAATGAATAACCTAGGATAAAACTAAGGTGTTTTAGATTGAAGATAAGGTCTTATGATTTATAAATATTATAAATGATATTATGGATAAACTCTAGACCAAGGAAGGACCTATGTATAAATAAAACGGATGAAGTATTTATGTGTTAGGGTTGTATTGAAAAATATAGTCTATTTAATGATTAAATTTCAAGGATTTTTATCATATTTATTTTTGAAATTATTTTAATATGGTTTTAGAAAAGGACAACCTATATGCTGGGTAACAACCTATTGAATTCAGCAAGGTCTCAGGACTTGAACCCATCATTGAAGGATGATAAGGGTTTGACACCAACCACTAACCTACACAATGTCCTAGTTAATATGTCATTGTTTTTATTTGAAAATTTTGATGAATATATAATTATGATAATTCAAAAATGTTAATTTTTAGGTTTAGAGATTAATTTACTTACCATATTATTTTTGGAGAATAGTTAGAGACAAATAGTTGGACTTTTCATTTTTTTATGGGACTTAAGATCCTTTATAAATGTTTTTTAGCGATTTAGGCATCAAAATTAATATTTGAATGAATTGTAAAATTGATAAAAGTGAAAACAAAATATTGAATTGTTCACATTAAATTAAAATGTATTATTTATGTAAATTTACTTATATTCTTAGGTAGTAAAATAATTAACCAACATTAGGAAAATGACATAGAAATAAAATGTTGTCCGAATACCTTATTTTTTTTAATCGACAGTATTCTAAATCATTAAAAATTTATGGATTTGAGGACCTAAAATTTCTATTTATCATTCACTTGTTTGTGATTGATGACCTCAATCACTCCCTATAAATATTTATGCTTTTCATTCAAGTATGTATCTCTACTTGCCACTAATATTTTCCTATGTAGAGACCTCATATTATGTTATTACAGGTGACCTTTGTACTTCCCATTATATCTTTTCTAGAAAATGTTTTATGAATCCTTCTCACGATGATCGATTTCAAACATAGAAAATATAAAATAATTTATTAGCAAGATCTTGTTTAAATTGAGAGGACACAATTTAATTAAGTTGGTGAGAATGTAACGCATCAAAAATCTAAAGTTGGAACATTGTATTCGACAATGTTTATGACATGAAACACCAAGAACTTAAGGGAATATAATATATTTATAATTTATAATATATTTACCATTTTAAATAAATTCAATATATTCTATAGATTTCAATGCACGCGATACTGTGTTAGCGTGCGACATACGCAACAACGAGTTTCTGTGTCTTGTGTTACACGCAAGACTGAGTTTTAACCGAAAACAATATATTATAAAATTATTATTATTTAATATAATAAGATATAATAAAATATTCATTATGAATAATATTAAATAATTTATAAAAATATATGGATTAAATAACTAATTCATTGGTTACAAATTGGTTAGAAATTAATATAATATCTAATTGAAAATAAAGGGAATATTTTATAGAAAACTATTTTTATGATCACAAAGATTTTTTACCCTAATAAATTAAATTAATTAAAATTAGTGAGTGATATTAATGTAATATATATATTTTATATTCAATATAATATTTTTAATATTCATCCAATTTATTTTATAATTATAAGATAATAACAAAACCAATTTTATGCATAAAATACTATATTTTTATTAAGGCATTCTTACCTCCTTTTAATGAATAAAACATTTAAAATCCAATTTATGGAACTTTTATAAGTATTATATGTCAAAATAAAATTAATAGTTGAAATAGAACCATAAAAATTAGGTTTGGGTGAATTTTTAGTATTTTTTCTGTTAATTATCATTTTTTAATGAATAATAAAAATACTGAATTTTAGTTCAAAAATGATTTTTCATTTGATTTATTCATAAGGATAAATTATATTTTAAATTGTTTTTTAATTATATCCTATTTTTATAAATTAATCCAATTCAGTCCATTACAATCGATTTCACATTGAAATTGACTATAAAAACATACCAAACTTTTGATCATTTTTACTTTAAAAACCCGCATTGTCATCCCATTTGTGAGATTAAATTTAAATTAATTTATACCTATTATTTGATTGGGAATTAGAAAAATAGATTAAATATTTGTAATTATAATTATGTATAATTTCTAATAAGGTAAACATAATTTTTTTTACCAAAAATATTAGTGAAAGTAATTAAAATTAATTACAACGATTAAAGAAAAATTAAGCTTATTGAGGGACTAAACATTAAGGGCCCAAATGACATAAAAACTCATCCAAAATCTATTTTATGACCATATTTAGATCCTATAATCTATTGTCTATAAATTGGACCATTATGGGATTCAAATTCAATGTGAAAAACATTTATGAAATTCCTTTGTCAAAATACTACAAGAGTGTGAGTCCTCCTTCACTATAAGAAGGCCTCCTCTCCTCCCACTTACTCAAACCCCTAAAGACACTTTTTCTTGAACAATATCTGAAAAAATAGACCCTAAAAAAATCCTCCCCTCATCTTAGAATCCACCTATTTTGGCATAAATCTATCCAAGGAATCCCTTTCGTACAAACCAAAAGGAGTTACCCAATTAAGAGGTAACATCTTTCCTTAAGATATTTAGATTTATTTCCATTATCCACCATCTAAACTCTTCTTATTCTAGGATTATATAAAAAAACATTATCCTAAATATACTAGTATGTTTTTATGTTAAGGGTTAGACCTAAAATTCTATACAATCCCATCTAATGGGTAACAAACATACTGTTTATGTGTATGATGGACTAGTGCCTCACGAAAAGATGATTGTTTGTTCTTCCTTTACCACCTATCATAGTGGTAATTTTGATGGAAAATATATTTATATATGATATATATAATGTATTTATTTTTCTATAATTTATATATATATTATACCTTTATACTCTATTTTGGGGGAATACGATAACATTGTTTGAGGAAGTGTAAACTACCGCCTCCTAAAAGTGATTTGATTCATTCACACGATACATGTGATGTATAAAGGATGATTTTAATTAAAAATATGTGAAATATAAAACATATATATTATATGAATTAAATAATTACATTTTTGGAAATATAATATATATTAATTTCTTGTTACCCTTTCACACACTTAAAAAGTGATAACATCGTTCGTGGACGTGTGGACTACTGCCTCCTCGACACGATGTGATTCATTATACATCATAATAATTCTATATATAAGTATATATTATTAAATAAAATGGTATTTATGATATAATTATAATTTTGTAAATATATTTTTTTACCTACCTTCTATCCATAATGATCATTGAAAAATGGGACTGTTAGTCATGTGTATGTATGACGTACCGTCTCCATGATTGTAAAGTTGATTCATTTTTGATAACAATATTTAATGATTGTTTTTAAAAATATAATTGATGTATAAATATCTTAATTATTTCATCATTATTATTTTGGAGATTTTATATAATGACCCTTTGACCATAATTGGCCTACCAAAGTTTTTTTTGACACATAAACCGAATTTGGTCAAAACAACCGACATAAAAATAATTGTTTAAGTAGTTGTATACAACATAGTAATAAGTGAAATAAAAGTTATGATAAAAATGAAAAATATTATAAATAAATTAAATAATTAACATAAGTTTTTTTATTCAGGAATATAAAGAAACATGTGATAAATCAGACTCAAGGTAAGAGATTTAGTCTCAATTTATATTCCATTAAGACTTATTAATTGTTATGCACCTAGTTTATTTTATATGGTATATATAGTGAAATTTGAAATGTTATATAATAAAACTATATATTTTCATTATATTCTAAGTTTCATTTAATTTTATTAATTCATGCAGATTATGATTCAAAATTTTTAAAGTTGTATGGGACACTATGGAATTATTATCCTCAAGAAAGTTTTTAATGATTATATTTGAAATATCACTTTCTTTTGTGATTGTTAAATTTCTATTAAAATAATAAATTTATTGTTATGAACCTAATTTATTATATATGGTGCACATACTTCAACTTTTTAATACAATATCATGATTCAATCATTATTCATGATATTTTTAGTTTCAATTTGAATTATTTCATCTAAGGGGATTTGAGTTAAAAGTTACCAAGTGGAAAATAATTTCATAACACAATTTCTTCTCATTGGATTATATTACTTCCTCATTGTTGTCAATATTCTATTATCATGTGTATAATGACTTTGACTATATATTGATGTATTTACTCTTCTATATGTGTATTTATAGTTGATACACATAATCTACCCATTAACCGATTCTCACTCCAACATTATAATATTTTTGAGGGTTTACTTTTCTCATTTTGATCTAGATTGTTTACACGTAAATTTACAAAGGAGGAAATTATTTTATCACTATATAATAAACCCTTAAATTATATTATCCTCTGATTTCTCATGAAATTTATTAATTAGTAGTACCATTTTTCACTCTTTGGTACTCAAAATGTTTTAGAAAAATGTCTTTAAGAAAATTTGACTTTATTTCTCTCTTTAGTAGAAGAACTTATTTTCTTCTAAAAAACCATAATTTCTAAAACATTTTTCAAATTTTTTTAAAAATGATTTGTAAAATAAATTTCACACTTTTTTCTTTTACAAATTTTTTCAAAGGAATATTATTTTTCATTTTATAAAAAATAATTTTTCTAACCTTTTTACCGTGTAGAAGGAATGTTATTTTTTCCTCATATATAAAGTACAGATTTAATAAATATCATTTATTTAAAGTTTCCTTTTCATGTTTGAAAGGTTAATTTTAAAAGAAAATGTTTTCAAAAGTTATTTTCAAAGAAAAGGTTTTTCAAAAGGTTTTTAAAAACAAAGGATATTATGTTCAATAATTTTTTAAAAGATATTTTTTATTTCTATTCATCAATGACAAAAACATTTTATTTTACTCCACTTGGGAAATATTTTATTGATAACATCGTTATTCTTCCTATATATGGTTTATGATTGATTTAAAAAGTATAATTTTTACATTCACTTCCTTTATTATCTGTTAGTCCCCTAAAAATATTCAATATCCTATGATCATTGAAAATTTAATTTCCCCTAAATTATCTATTTCATTTATCATGGATATTACTATTTCTTAAACCATATACCATTTTACATACGGTGTCTACTTTGACAGTTATTTTATTTTTTGGAGAAATATTGATAATTCTGTATTCTTTATTAAATATGGATATTTGATAATGAATATTATTTATTTTGTTTATTTGTTATGAGGAATGATTTGGAATGGAAATGATGGGTTAAGACCAAAATTTATATAGATCCTCGATTCATTGCTAAGTTCTAATGAGATAAATAGATTGTGAAAATTAAATGGGGTTCTATCCATATTTTCCAACAATATTGTTAAATGTATTAATGGTATAGGATTTCATGTTCCTTAGACATGATATCTAATAATTAATCATTTCATTAATTTAGATTTATTAATTATTTATCCATGATATTTTGCATCGACATATCTATCGATGTATTTCATTTTTAGTTCATTTATTAAATGTCATGTTTTTTATATTATTACCTTGACATATTTATTTTTCCTTATCTAGTTATTTAAAAGGAAAGAGTTTTTATTTACCTTGCCTTATTGTTTATTAAATTTATTTTCAGCCTATTGATTACTTGGAATGTGTGTTAAATTATTTTCCTTTCTATGTTGATTTATTCATATTGTTTCATTATTGATTCCACTTTGACTTCACCCTTATTATGTTTCCTTTCCCTAGGAATACATGAAACATACTATTAAAGATATGAAAGGATAATCTAGATGGAATAAAGTTATCCTCGAAGTTACTTAGAAAAAAAATTATGTTGTAGTTAGTGTATTAATTTATAATACTAGACTAATGTATGTATCTAATTTACCAAGACTAATAAACTGATTGGTCCTTTGGGATTTGATTCATTATAATCATGCCAATATAATTGATAGGATAAACCGGCTCTGGGACTTCTAGGTTTGGGTTGGTACCAAAAATATGAACCTCCTCAGTGTGGCCTTTGTAGTACATAGTGCAGTTTGCTGCCACCCATGTTAAAAAAAATTTGATACTTCACAAAATACCTTAAAAACAAATAGAACACTAAAAAAATTCAATATAACCGAAAATTAAATAATATTTTAATGCCACAGTGACATGGGTGTGTCACATGGAGTCCCTAATTCCCACTGATCCCTCTAAGAAGGCAGGGAAGGGAGAAAAATGTATTCTAGAAACACATGGAGGATGAATTATATGTGTAATGCCTCATGTTATCATCTATGACTAGAGTGATCTATAATAATCATGAAGACATGGATTCATACACTATATTATCTTATCTATATGATATTTATCATAAAAAATAATGATAAGTGATGTTGTAGATCTCAAAGGAACTCTTTATATGAAATATTGGAGAATACTTCTTAGATGAACCTCGCGTAGATAAGATTATTGGATATATTGTTTGTTTGGAGATACTAGGATTCATGTTTCCCAATTAATTATGCACTGAACTTATACTTTCCTCACTTCCTCAAAGATTCTTAATTTTTATTGAGAATTTTAATATGAAATATATAGAGAAGACGCTCCTAGATATTTTACCTATGAGTTTCCAAGATAATAAATACATGAAGAATGAAAAACTTTATGTCCTTATAGTGAAAAAGATAAAAGGAAATGATAAAATATTTAATAATAATTTCAAGTCCCAAAAACCTTCACATCGCCATTCTAAGAAAAGAAAGATCAAGGGACAAGATATGGTTCATGTTACAATGTGTTTTTCTTATGTCAAGAAATAACACTGGAAGAAAAACTATGCCTTTGTGAAGAAGAAATGGTAAGATTAAGGTACATTAATCTTTGAGTTTAATATTTATATTTATATAAATTAGGTATTAGATACAACTTATGGTTCTCAAATTTGTATACAAATATCTAAACCAAGTAGATTCTAGAAGATTAATGGTGGTTAGATGGATCTTTGAGCTTCTAATAGAGAAAGACAAGTTAGACTAGGTATGGGAGAATAACATATCATGATTCCAACTAATTTAATTCTATTTTTAAATAATTTTTATTATGTTCTCAGTGTAACCAAAAAATAATATCTCTACCTAGTTTAGACATGGATGATTTTATGTTCATGTTTGGAAATTAGAGTTGCTACATTTATAAATATAGTGTATGTTATGGGAAGACATATTCAAATAATGGTTATTATGTACTATAGTATGAATATCAATTATTATTAACTGATAATGAATCAAATTCACAAGACTCATATCACACTCAGATGTGGATTCACCAGCTTGTTCATGTAAAAGAGAAGCGATTGGAAAAGTAATATCAAGAATGATATTTGGATACTTTTAAACTAAAATACTTGGGTATATATCATGCTACTTTACAAGGAAAAATAAAAAAAAACCATTCAGTGGAATAGAAGAAAGGTCCATAGAACTTCTAGAATTATTTCATACATATTTTTGTGGTCCTTTTACTATAGAATCTTGAGTATACTCTAAATTTATAACTTTTACTGAAGACTTTAGTGGATATGAATATGTATACTTAATGAGTTATAAGTATGATTCCTTTGAGAAATTTAAGTAATAGAAGAATAAAGATAGGAGTAATCTTGGTAAAAAGATAAAGAAAATATACTTAGACCAAGGCTGGGAGTATCTTAACCAAGAGTTCATCTGTTGTCTAAGAAAGTTTTGTATACTATATCTACTCACTCCTATTTATACACCATAGTAGAATGGTGTTAGTGAAAGGAGGGACCACACTTTTTTAGACATGGTGGGATCAATGATGTAACAAAATTGCCTAGGTCGACCTGAGAAAACACCCGATATAGCTCTCCACAAGGATCGTAGTGTGTTATCAATCACCACATACTAATGAAAAGCATTGGTCTATTGAAATATAAACATTGGGGACGATTTAAAACTTAGAAACCAAATAACCATGACATAGATCCCACCTTAAAATCTATTATAAGATATCCATACATAAAATATCTATAAAAAAATAAATAGTTCCAAACCATATAAATAACCAAACAAAGTACAATGCTACATAAACAATAATAAAAAACGCAACATACCTTTATAACCAAAAGAAAAGTAATAAACCAACACCATAATATCACATAAATATGAAAAATACATAACTATGGATAATGTGGATGATACATAACCAAAATCCAAATCTAAAAATGGAGAATCCACTAAATTCTCAAATCAAGATATCTCTATGTGACATGCAGTCACCACTATTCCCAAACCAAGGAGGATTATGAATGCATCAAGAAGCACCACCATATAATGTAGCTCCTTTTGCATTACTTGTATAAGTAAAAATCAAATATGTATACTCCCAATGACATATGCATGGTGTGAGGTAAATACTAATAGTATATAACCATGAATCTACATAACATATTTCAATTTGCAAACTATTAGTACCAATTTGAAACCGTTTCTTTTGAAAAAATAACTTAATTTTATTAAACCAATGTTTTAGAAAACATTCTAAAAATACTTTGGTTTTATTTAAAACATTACATGTCCAACAACACATGGACAAGGAAAATATTTAATGTAATAGAGGGAATACATCATAATCTGCATCACAACATCCAAATAAAGGAAATAGGGGTAGAAAGTAGAACAAAACTAAGTTAAAAAAATCCAAACATGGGTATCTAACCTCATGCCTAAGGTAAGTAGGTCTCACTCAAGAAATATCAGTTGATATACACGAACCTATAAATTCAAAGAGCACTAATAATCCAATGGGGTCTAAAGTATCCATCCCTTTCCCTCTCAAACTACCTAAACCACATTATGTATCAAGTGGAAAATATATACTAGGGAATCATCCATCTATTTCATCCATAAAAACCCAAGGCCTCCTATGCACCACACCACATAAGAAACTTAAGAAGTGAAAACATCCATTTAATCATATAATCAATACATCCCTTTTTATTTCATCTAAGGAATATCAAAACCAAATAACTTCCCTTTTTAAAATGTCTTTTAAAATTAATTTTGAAACAAACGGTCTCTTTAAAAAAATTTCTCAAACACCTCATAGGTATAAATCTAGTTTTAAATCAAAATTCATGACAAAACATTAATTTATCCAATATAATAAATAACAATAGTGAATAAATATAAAGAATCCCTCAACAAAACATTACAAGAATATTTAATCAGGCATAACCAAAGGAAACACAATAATTCTTGGTATAACAAATGAAAGATGTGTTTCACAGATACACCTACCTAAAATATAAATAAAACTCACAAGATGATTGTTATTACAATACTAGTAGGTGATGATGATTGAATTTTCATAATAAGAATTGTTTTCTCTAAAAATTAATACATAAAAATTTGATTTAAATAAATCTAGAAAAAATAATCGATCCCCTAAAAAAACATAGGTATTACTTTCTTCTCATCGATATGAATCCAATGCTACCAATGAAACATCATTATGATAAATATGATAAGAGATACAAACAAGATAATATTAATTATTTTAAATTAAAAGAGAGAAGGAGAGGCGAGTGATTTTTTCCCCTTACCCCTGCTTCTGCAACGGGTTTGCAGTACCCCCTATCCATTTCATTTCAAGTTTTTTTTTATTTTAATATTTTTCCCATTTTACCCTTAATTTACTTTGTTTTTTTTTCATTTTTCTCTTGCACAATGCATGTTTTACTTGAGTAATCTCACGTGGGAATGGAGTCACACCAACCCCCTTATCTCATTACTTTTTTTAATTTAATATTTTTTTTCATTTACTTTTTTGCTTCCTTTTTCTATTCTTATTGGGTGGTGCATACCCCACCCACATTGTTTTTTTTCAAATTTCTATGTGTCACACTACCCAAGCCTTAACAAAATTTTTTCTTTTACCTTTTATCTATTACATAGTTTGTGGGAGGGGATAAACAAACAAAAATATAACACTTTGAACTTTTATTTTATTAAACCCTATTAATTAAATTAATAATAATAATAATAGTATCCCATTATTATTATTATTAATACCGAATTAATCATAATTCTTAAAACCTCACAAACACACATGCTTAAACACACACACACACATATTTATATATAAGAGAATTTGTTTTCCATTCTTTTTTTTCAAAAAAACTACAACACTATCATTATTTTTAACTGTCCAACAAATATTCAAAGACAAAAAAAATCATTTATCAATTAAAAAAATGTGAATCCATCTAATAAATTTCTTATAAATCATATGTTTCATTTTTAATAAATCTATTAAACTAAAAATTTAAAACTAATGATATGATTTGTTATAGATGATAATCCATGGAAGTCTTTAATTATCCTTTTAGGGGTATGAATTATAGACTACATTATACACACTAAATAATGTTCCAACTAAAGTGAAAAATAAAATCCCATATGTGTTATGTTGTGGGAAGATTTTTTTTTCAAATCTCTATGTGTAGCGATGGAAGGTATTTGTTAAGGATACTTCTAAAAATAAACTTGAATCTTGAGACACTAATTATATATTTATAGGATATCTCAAGGAAACAAAGGGATATTATCTATATAACCTCTTATAAGAAAAGGTAATAGTGGAAAGACATGCAATGTTCCTTAAGATGGAGTACATATACAAAGAACATAGTGAGAGAAAGATAGAATTTTATGAAGTTAAGGCTCAAGATACAAAAGAGTTCACATAAACAAACTACACAATACCCAATAAAAGTCATTATTCTAGAGACACATGTACCTTGTAGAAGCACTAGAGAGGTTATAGAAATAGAGAAATATGGTTTTATAATCATAGAGTTAGGTGAAACATTATTATTAGAAGATAATGAACCTCTATCCTATAAGGAAGAAATAAACAACTTAAAATTTTTAATGTTCCAAGAATTCATGAATTCTGAAATGGATTCCAGGTACTAGAACTAATTTTGGGTTTTAGTATTTCCTTTATTTCCCTAAAATATATTATGGGAAAATGGGTATTCAAGAATAATATAGACAAGGATGGTAATGTAAGTTCATATAAAGAACAATTGGTGGCTAAATTGTTTAAGAAAATTTAAGGCATAAACTATGAAAGAACATTTTTACCAGTTTATATGCTTAAATCCATTTGAATTATACTTACTATAAAAATTTACCATGGTTATTAGATTTGAAAAATGGATGTTAATAAAACCTTACTTAATAACACCAAAGTATTCCAATAATTCATAAATGTTTTGTAGATCCATTTATGAGTTGAAGAAAGTATCAAGATATGGAACCTTCATTTTGATGAAGCTATAAGGAAATTTAATTTTATAAAGAATTAATATGAGTCTTATTTCTAGAATATGTTTATTGGGAGTGTGGTTATTTTTCAATAATTATATGTTGATGATATGTTATTGATGTGAAATGAAGTAACAACCTTATAGTTAGTTAATTTGTGGTTAAAAAATGATTCTCTATAAAAGATGTTGGTGAAGAAACCTATATTATAAGGTTCCATATCCACTATGATAGATCTAATATGGTTCTTGAACTAAGTTAAGGTATATATATTAATAAGGTATTTAAGATATTTAATATTAAATTATTCAAGAGTTGATTATTTATAGTGTCACATGGTATAAATATCTCTAAGAAAACGTGTCCTCAGATACAAGAGGAGAGATACAGAATGAGTATAATTATATAAACATTTGTGATAGGACCTATCATGTATACCATAATATGTACTTGAATTTATGTTTCTTATTTCTTGAGCATGGTTGGAAGATATCAAAGAGACCTAATAGATCCACATTAAATGGATGTAAATACTATCTTGAAGTACCTTAGGTGTACAAAAGATATGATTCTAGTTTATATAGGAGATAAGGGACTATTTGTGCGGGGATACATAAATGAAAGTTTTTAGACACATTAGAAGGATCTAAAATCATATTCAAGATATGTGTTTTTCCTTAATGGAGGATATATGAGTTAGAAGAGATTAAAGAATCCAGTGGTTTCTGATTCTACAGTCGAGTCCAATTTAATAATAACTTTTGATGAAACTAAATAACCGGTTTGGATACAAAAAATAATATAGGATCTTGATGTTATACTTAATAGTAAATATAGTATCATTGTGTATTGTGATAATGTTTCTACAGTGAGTCTATCCAAGGATACAAGGTCACATCAATCAATAAAGCATATACTTTGAAAGTATCACCTATTGATAGATTTTTCTCAAAGGAGTGAGGTCATATTAAGAAGAGTATCCAAAGAAGAAAATTTGGCAGACTCAGTGAATAAATCCTAATCTTAGTAGAATTAAGATTATCATGTGAGTGATTACAGTCTAAATTTTTTAGCAGTTAGATCTAGTGAAAGTGTGATTTTATTGGACATAGTGCTCTTGAACCAACTAATTTCGTACTTTAACTTACTATAATAATAATAAATATCTTATCATATGGTGTGTTTTCTTATGCATAACATTAATGTGATAATATCCTTATATATATTTTTTACATTGAAAAGTTATAACACTTCCCTGCTATAATGAGAACCTATAGATGCTGTAACAATATTCTTAGTCATATATTCCATGGTATAGATGAAATTTTGTTGATGAGACATATATAATATTTGTTTATCAGGGTATAGATGCTCATAAGACATTGATACTTCTTCTCATGAAGTTCACACTTAGTAATCTTCAAAAAGTTATGTTTATAGGACATACCTACCCATAAGAATTTCCAATTTTATATGTTTTACTAGATATTATTATATATGGATGTATGTATTGGTCCTTAGATTTTATTTTATTATTAATGTATATCCTTAATCACATACTATGATGTATGGATGAAAACTATGATGGTATATGATCATAGAGAGGTAGAATATGTTGGGTGCATCATAAGTGATATGAAATTAATTGAATAACTCTAGAAAGGGTTTATCCATTCTGAGATAATGAAAGAAGATATACATGGAACTTTAATTGAAATAGATATGTTTGATTAAATTCATGTCCATGGTAGTTCATTGATGGGTTCATTTCATATAGTCAAATAAATATAAATAAATAATATAGGTTGATGAAAAAAGTATGAAACCTACTTGAAGAGATATCAAGAAAAAGGATTGTATTTCATATTAGCGTTCATAAGAGGTTATTTTTGTTGCAAAATTAATTTATTTCTCCATGGGTTCATTGAAATGTTTCAAGATGATGATATTGTACAATAATTAAGTTCACCAAATTCCATTGATAAAGTTTCCTAGAGGGCCCACTACAACAAAACTGGGTTTATATAGCACTAGGGTTTTAACAGTGCTCGCTAAAAGCACTATTAAAACCCATTTTCTCAGTGCTAGGAAAAGATCTGTTAAAGGTGGTCTTTAACAATGCTAAAAAAGCACTGTTAAAGGGGGAAAATTATCATCACTTGTAAAAAAGTATTGATAAATCCCCCCTTTATCAGTGCTATTAAAAAAAATTTATAAAACGAACATTTATCAGTGATTCTAAAAAAGCGATGATAAAAGGGGGTATTTATTAGTGTTTTTAAAAAAGAACAGATAAAAGGGTGGTATTTGTCAGTAATTTTTTAGAATCTTTGATAAAGATACCCCTTTATTATTTATTTTTTACTAGTGCTGATAAATGGTATATTTAAAAATAATATTTCATTAACGGACACCTGTAGAAGAATGTATGACCATTTAGAGGCCTTCTGGGCCTTTTTTGGCCTCAATAGAAGTTATCAAGGGTTCCCATTGGTCAAAGATCCATATAAATAATTTCAAGATTCAATTTTATATGTATTAGAGGAAAAAGAACCACCTGGTTCATAAGTTACGACCGTTTGAAAGTCCATTGAATGTGGAAAACCCTTAAAACCCCTAAAATACCAAAAAACACTAAAAACCCTAAAAAGATCATAACTTTTGATTTGGGAGTCCGATTTAGATCCACAAATAGTAAAATAAAATATTTTCAAATGATATAAAACCACATGAAATTTAAATCATGCGATAATCAAAGGAAAACATTATACTATAGTTTAAAAAAATTCATAAATAAAACTCGAACTTATAATGACCATAAATTTTTATCCGGATGTCCGTTTAGGCTCTAACACATATCAAATTCAATCCTATGATGATATATATAACATAAATGGTCTCGGACTAAGGTCTATGATCTCTATCTAGTTTTTCTCCACCAGAAAGGCCCAAAAGGCCTTTAAAACTAGTTTTTTTATCACCGACCTCAGTTTATTAAAATAAAAACGGTTGTAAATTTCAATTTGGGTGTCTGTTCATCCTATACCACATATCATATCGAATATTGTTTCATGAGATTCGATTTGACTCGTTATGGAGCTGAAATGGACTCTCGTATCATATGTTATAGTCATTTTAGGGTTATAAGGGTTTTAGAGTTGTCAGAGTTTCTTAATAGTTTTTGTGTTTTGAGGATTTTTAGAGTTAATATCCATTTTTAAAGAAAATATATAAATAAATATGTATTTAGAAATATATATATTACTATATATATAAACATATATATAAAAATATAAAAATATATGGATAAAAAATAAAATGAAATATATATAAAGATATAAATATATCATAAGATGTAAAATAAAAATAGTAAAGGGGAGTGGAAAAGGTGTGGTGTATAAGCTAGAGGTCTCATGTTCAAAACTCACTGGATGCAAGAGCATGCACTAGGGGTGGATTATCTAAAACACTGATAAAGGGGTTTGAAAAGCACTGATAAAGGGTAAGGGGTGGGGGGAAGCACTGATAAAAGGGGGTGGGGGTGGCACGTGAAAAAATATACCCTTTATCACCGAGGCCTTTATCAGTGATGTTTTGGCACTGTTAAAGGCAACCTTTAACAACATGAAAAAAACACTGATAAAGGTGGCCTTTAACAGCACTAAAAAATGTACTAATAAAGTCCCCCTTTATCAGTGCTAAAAAAATGAACTGATAAAGACCCCTTTATCAGCGTTTTTTACACTGTTAAAGGGGGCCTTTATCAGTGCTTTTTTATGAGTGCTGTTAAATCTAACCCTTTACCATCACTTACATTATCAATGATTCTATAGCACTAATAAAGCCCTTTTACTAGCACTATTAAAGGCCTAATTTGTAGTATTGGCCACACACTAAGTGTATCCAAAAATCTCAATTAAATTCTATTGTAATTGAAAAATAAGAATAAATATTATTCACATAATGTGGAATAATAATTATTCAATTTAATTTGGTTGCATAAATTGCTTCACTATATATCAAAGATTGTTGAGTTAAAGAGATGTTTTGAGTTGAATTTTAAGGCCATGAAGAATAAGTGATTATTTTCTTGGGGGGATTACTAAAACCCAAGGAAATTTACTAGAGATATAAATTTGAAGACAAATTAGAAAAGAAGTAGTGGATGTGTTTATGTGTTGGATTTTTTATTAATATAAAAATAATGTTCAAACTCACATAAAATAAAGTGTATCATAAGAGTGAATGTTTTTTTAATGTTTAGAAGAATATAATATGAATATTCTTTAACTATTATCTTATAGAATAAATATCAAAAAGTGTTTGGACCAAGTTGATGATAAAGGTGTTTTGCATTCAAGTGTTTTCTTTTGTTATCAAGGAATGTTTTTGGAAATCACCTCACTTTTTTTATGGAAATTTTTTTAAAGAGGATTTTTTATTCAAAAGAATTGGGTCAATGTTTTGAAAAAAATAGAATTCATGTTTTCAAAAGAGTCATACTCACCCTGAAAGTCCATCGTACTTGGAAGAAGCTAATCTAGAAGATGAGTAATTGATCAGATTCACTCTAGATTAGGTATGAAAGAAGTGTTTGTTTGGATAGAGAATCAAAGTTACAATGACTATGATGTTCCAATTTTAATGATGATTTTCCAATTTTTATTTCATATAAATCATAAGTTGAATTGAGAACTTGTGATGCAAGATTTATGGAATAAATGGGGGAGTGGAAGAGATTCTTCTGATAAAAAAAGGATCATATCTAGATTTATCATATCCAGGTGGAAGAAATAAATAAGGGATACTAATTTTTCTTCTTAAAAACAATCATATCTAAGAGAAATAAAAGTAAGATATGATTCTGATTGAAGAAGGCGTGTTGTTTTAAAAGGTAATGTTGTTTTAAAAGTGACATTTTTAAAAAGGTGATATTGATTTAAAATGTGGGACCAATCGAAAAAGTGGTGCCAATTTAAGAGGTGGTGCCGATTGAAGAGGCAATAACGATTAAAGAAGTGGTGACAATAAAAGAGTAAGAGATGATGCCAATTGTTTTCCAGAATGATTGTACCCAGAAAAGATTCTATTATAGAAAATCGTATCCAGGCCAATCATATCCAGAATGATCATACCTAGAATGATCATTCCTAGAAAAATCATATTCTAGAAAATTGTATCCAGGCCAATCGTATCTATAATGATCATATATAGGATGATCGTATCTAGACCAATTGTATTTAGAAAAGATCTTACTCAGGTTGAGAAGAAAACAATGTAGCTAGAATGAATGTAAAGTTAAGATACTTTCCAATTCAAGTCTTACGATACTAAAGATGTTCTCAAATAAATTTAATTTCAAGAAGGAAGTCCTGCTACAAGCACAATTTTGTGAATGAAGTCTTGCATAAGTGGGTAAATAGAAGAGAAGGAGAAAATGAGATCAATAATGTAGTCAACCATTTCAAAAGGGTTTAATTACTTTGTAGGTTTCCAACTAGTTCAAGAGAAGAGGAGAATATGAAGTCTTGAACTTAAAGTGGGTCAAGAAAAAAAGGAGAAGGATATTTCTTAATGAATTATCAAGGGGGAGATGTACATTCAAATGAAATATTTTTATTCAAATTGGTTCTAAGATTTGTTTTTAGAAAATCAGAATGGTATCCATTTCTTCATATATTTCTTTTCAATTGATAAAAATCTTTGTATTGAAGAAATCAGATTGAGAAAAATTGAGCTTATGTATTGAAATCGTACATACGATTCAAATAAGAGTCTGAAGAAGGAGATGAAGTTTGAATAAGAATCAAGAAGCATTGACGAAGTCAAAATGCATTTGATAATTTAGGGGAACTTGAAATATAGGTGAATTTGTGTGAGTGGGAATTTTTTTTGGGATTCCCACCCAAACCTTTTGAGGGTCACCTATAAAAGGAGAAGTACTTTGTACTTTTTGACTGCTAGTACTATTCTCTAGAGTAGAGAGAGAATCTCTAAGTTTTCAGTGAGATAAAGTGATACCGTTTTGTTTTTTTATTGAATACATTTAAATGGGGAATAATGCAAGATCATAACATTGTATTTGGCTGATCATCATACTCAGAATTCATTGTACTCAATGGATCATCATATTCAATTTATCAATATTGTATTCAGCTGATCATTGTATCAAGATCGATTAATCAGATTCATGATTTTTCTTATTGGGAATTACCATATTGAGAATTTATAGATAGAGGATGAAGAATTATAACGAGTTTATCATACTCAGATATTGAAGTGACGCTGATTCCTTACTATTGTATTGAAAAAATAATCGGATATGGAAAATCAGACCTATAAAAATCGGACTGAGGTTTCAAAACAATGTTCAGGAGGTTCTTTACTTTCTTAGGGTAAGGAATTGAAGAATTGTATTTTAATTCAATACATTTGTTGAATTGAAAATAGGTGCAGGTAACATGAGTTGTTACATAACAATTGTATTTCCTTACTATGCTAAGAGGGTACACACACACTAGTAGGATTTTTTCATAGTGCTACATGAGTGTAAGGTTATATTATAATCTTTGTAATGCATGGATTATTTTCTAGTGGATTTTATGTTATTGGATCATTTCCAAACCATACAAGGACATATCTATTCTTATTGAACAGTAAACCTGATATATCTTTGTGTTCCTGTGGATGTTTGGATTGAATTGTTTTCAGTTGGGAATTGAATCTTTAATAGGAAGAAAAAGTCATTTCAATTTAAAAGAAACATAAAAGAAAAAGAGTATCACTGATTCAACCCCTCCCCCTCTCAGTGATACAACACACTGACTGGGAACTTACAAGTGGTATCAGAGTAGAGTTTCCCTTCACTATTCTTTACTAATGGAGAATTTGAACTATGGGAATAACAAAGGTATTTTGGTATTTGATGAAAGAAATTATAAAATCTATAAGTATATAATGATGTCGTTTCTTATGTATATCGGTTATTATTTTCTAGAAGCTGCAATAGTTGGGTTTCCATCCATTGATGAAAATGATCCACTTAAACTTATTGATAAGAAGAGTCTGGAGAATGATAGAAGTGTGGATAATTCTATATTTCATCATTTTTTTAAAGTGAATTCTTAATATTTAAAGTTTGTTCCATGCCAAAGGTATTTGGGACAATTTAAAAAATATATATGAAGGCAATACAAATGTCAATAAGGCAAAACTTCAAATATGAATATTGAAGTATGAAGACTTGAATATGGGTGAGTATGAATCTTTTGGGGATTTATTTACCTGGGTGAATGATATTGTGAGTAATATCATATGTATTGGTAAAAATATGGATGGATCTATAGTTGTTGAAAAGATTTTGAGAATCCTACATGACAAATTTGATTCAAAATTTTATTCATTAGAAGACAGATATCCTGAGACACTATCTCTTGATTATTTTCATAGAACACTTATCCCTAATGAAATGAGAAGAGATAAATCTATGATAAGCAACACAAATATTGATAAAGAAATATATTTCAAGGTTATAAAGAAATAAAAGTCTAAGAAAATTCTTATTGAAGAAGAAGATGGTGATTTTGACTCTGAAAATGAGGTATGTAAAAATCTCAATGATATCTTATCCTTGTTTTCTAAAAAAGTGAAAAGAGGTATAAGAAAATAAAAATAGAAACTTCCCTTAAAATTTTTTGAATGTAGAGGAGTTAGTGACTTTACAAGTAACTCTACTCATAGAAAGAATGAAGAGGATAGTGATGAATATGAAAGAAACCCAAGAAGAACATGGAAGAAACAAGGTGATAAAGGAAAGTTTTATTCCATAGGGAAAGAAAAGAAATTATTCAAATCCAAAAGAAGAAGTTTCTTATCTAAAGTTGAAGAAGAAGAAGGAAGTGATGATGAATTAAGAAATTCAGTTGAGTATGGTATTGAAAATACTTTCATTTAAACTTTTAATGATGAAGAATATAGATGTAGTAGTTCTGAAGAAGAATAAAATCAACTTAAAATCCATTTGAAAAGAAGAGTTAAAAGAATGTATGAGAAGATAAGAAGACTTGAAAAAAAATTTAAAGTTGAATACTCAAACAACCATGAATGTTTTTCTATTAAAATAGAAAATATGGTGAAATATATTGATGATTTGAGGAAATCTCTTGAAGAAGAAAAGAATCACAATGAGAATCTGGAGGTTAATCTGAAGGAAAAATAAGAAGAGTTAGAACCAGTCCAACATAAACTATTAGAATATGAATTGAGAAATATAAGTTTCCAAAACTCAATCACTAAATTTGGTGAAATTTATCAAAATGATAAATTAAATAAGGTTCAACAAAAGTTACCTTCAGTGGGTGATAAGAAGAATGGAGTTGTTTCTGAAAAGAAGAATGAAGGTAAAGTTATGCATGTGGACAAAGTGAATAATTTAGAAGTTACAAAACATCATAAGTCTAAAAAAGTGTTATCTAGATCCAGAAAATTTTCAAATACTTCTGATTCTATTAAGGCTAAAAATATGAATAATAATCCAATTGAAAATTAAAATAAGGTGGCTGAGATATTTATTCATAATTATGATTAGTATGGAGGTTTTAGAGGCAAATACTCCTTCTATGGGTATTGCAGGTATTGTGGGGGATTTAGACACACATCAAGTATGTGTTGGTTTAACCAAAAATATTTATATTTTACCACATTATATGGAAGAAAAATATTGATGGGGAGTCAATCTATTCAAAGAAAGAAGGATGAGAAGGTTTCTGTGAATAAATCTGAAAAGAGTGGAATGAATATTGAAAATAGGTTATAGCCTCTGGAAACTATTTGTGAAGGATGTAAACAACTTGGACACCTTACAAAATGATGTATTGTTTTCTTACCAGCACAATAGAATATTCTTAACAATTATCAGAAGATGAAAGTTAAGGAAGAAAAGAAAGGAGAAAAATCTATTATTATTGAAACTGTATTGAAATCCACAAAAGGATAATATCCCTGGATAATTGATAGTGGGTGTTCCTCACACATGATAAGAGACTTAAAGTTCATGAAGCATGTGAAAGATTTTAAATAAGTACAATGAAAATTTTCAATGATTAATCATTGAAAATAAAAGGTTTTGGGTCATACATCATTAGAAAAAATGATGAAATCTAAGAAAAAATTATAAGTTGATTGGCTGAAACACAATAAATTAAGTGTTTCACAATTCTGTGATGAGGGTAAAAAAGTTATCTTCAAGAAATATGGGTTTATTGCGAATAGTTAAGAAGATGGGAATATTGTTATAAGAGGGAAATATAAAAAATAAAATCTATTTTAGATTGGCGAAATACGATACTCTTGTTACATGAGTATAGTGAAAGAGAATGAATTATGGAATAAAAGGCTTGGACACATGTGTTAGAGAAACATGAGAAAGTTATCCAAAAGAGACAATGTTTGAGAAATTACTGATTTGACAAGAAGAAGAGATTAGTGTTGGACTATTTGTTAGAAAGGAAAGATTAAAAACTTAGAAAGTATATCCATGAGACCTAAGTTCAAAATCTGGCAGAGACATATTTTTAGGTACTATAGCAATACTATAGTAGGTACTGTAACTGGCACTGTTCGGTACTATAGTGGTTAGAACTATTCATCCATTTGGGATTTCAGACCTCTAGTTTGGGCCTAAAGTCCTTTAAGGCCTTCGGGCCATCCAAGGCCATTAGGCCAGTAAGGCTTTCGGGCCACCTGAAGGCCTTTTGGCCACCTCAAGGCCTTCAGGCCACCTCAAGGTCTTCGGGCCACCTGAAATTGTGCTTAAATGATCAGATAAACTCTATAAGAAGCAGACTCCAGATGGGGATTTAAAGAAAGTTCATTCATGAGATCATAAGATAAGAGGATTTGTCAAAAATAGAGGGTATGACACTACCATTGGGACTAGCCTGTTCTTGCACGAGAAGCCTAGCCGAATAGCCATGATAAGGTAGAGAGCTGATATCACGGTGAAGAAGCTGGGAGGAGGAGTTCCAAGTATAGTCTTTATATTTCTTAAGAACTATGGGCCATGTAATCTCTAATCCTACAGGCCTTTTAATGGTTCCCCCTCATCCCTTGAAATGGGGGTTATTAAAAATCAGTAAAAAAAATAAGGCCTTCGGGCCATTTAGGTTACAAACTCAGTGCATAAGAAAGTTGAGATTTGTTAAAAATAGATCCTAGAGTTGATTCATTCTGAAATATGTTGGATAATGAGAAAATAATAAAAAAATATAGATAGGTACTTCATTAGTTTCATTGATGATTTTACTCACATTACTAGTGTTATGAATATGAAACAAAAATCAGATGCCTTGAAAATGTTTAAAAGTTTCAGAAGGAAAGCAGAAAAGAAATGTGAGTATTCAATCAAGAAGTTGAGAATAGAAAATGGTGGTGAATAAAGAAGTGAAGAGTTTGAAGACTACATTAAGAAGAATGTAATTCATCATGACTATAGTCCTCCATATACTCCCAAATAAAATGGGGTCTCTTAAATAAATAATATAAGTTTGGTGGGAATAAGAAGAACCATATTACTTGAACATGGCATTTCTCATTACTTTTGGAGGTAATCCATGAGTAAAATTTATATTCAGAACTGTTGTTTCTATAGGCCTAAATTAGGTATGACTCCATATGAATTATTTTATGAAAAAACTCAAATTTTGAAACACTTGAGGGTTTTCGAGAGTCATTGCATTATAAATATAAAAGGTGGAAACCTTGGAAATTTTGAGCAGAAAGGTGAAGATGGAATATTTCTGAGCTATGCTTCGAAAGGAAGAAGATAAAAGTTCTTCAACAAAAAAACAAAATTTATTGTTGATTCAGTTAATGTAAAACTATTTAAAAATAAAGAGGAAGATAAACTGCTCATCTAGACAAGAAGTTGAGCAAGTTGAAGAAGAAAATTCTGATAAGGATGCATATAATTGTATTCCTACTCAAGAATAATAATTATACTCAACTATTTCCTGTGATGAGTAAGACACTGAAAAATATCATCCAAGGCTGAATAAGAATGTAGAAGCTCATAATATAATTAGTGATCAACATCAGAAGGTTCAAACAAGAATAAAAACAAAAGAAATTACTCATACTTCTCTGTATTCAAAAGTAGAGCCAAATGGTGTGAAAAAAATTTTTGAGCACCCAAAATGGGTTTCATCCATGAATGAAGAATTGAATCAGATTAAAAAGAACAATACATAAGAACTCATACCCAATCTTGAGAAAAACATTATTGTCACAAATTAGGTTTTCCAGAACAAGCTGAATGAATAAGGTGAAGTTATAAGAAACAAAGTAAGATTGGTTTGAAAAGGGTATACACATACTGAAAAAATTGATTTTGATGCAACATTTGATCCTATGGTTATATTGGAGATAATTATAATCTTTCTTTCTATTGATACACAATGAGTCTACACGATCTTTCCAATGTATTTTAAATCCACATTCCTAAATGCTGATCTTGAAGAAGAAGTTTATATTGACCAACCTTATGTCTTTGTTATTGGTAAATAAGAGATTTATGTCTTCATATTGAAGAAAGACTTGTATGGGATAAAATAGGCTCTGAGGGCATGGTATTATGAATTGGATACTTGATTAAGGAAGATGAATTTCAAGAAAGGAAGAGTGGATAACAATATATATATATCATATAATTTCAAGAGTATTCCCTCACTGTGATTGTTTATGTTGATGATATTATCTTTTCTGGGAATGATGAAAGAAGTTGTGAAAGATTAACTGAAGATATGAATAAGGTATTTGAAATTTCCATAATGGGGCAAATGAAATACTTTATGGGGTTACAAATATTATAAAAGAAAGAATACATATTTATCTTCCAAGAAAAGTATGCTAAAGAACTTATCAATAGGTTTGTCAGGGAATACTCAAAACTTGTTTCCACACCTATTTCGGCAAGAACCAAGTTGAGTAAAGTTGGGGAAGGATAAGAAGTATATTAGAAAGTGTATTGGAATTTTATTGAAAGTCTATTATATTTGGTTTACTCAAGAACCAACATTGTTTATTCTGTTACCTTATATATAAGATTTTAGAGTACTCCAAAATAATCACATATTATTACTGAAAAAATAATACTCAGATACATAAAAGGAACAATAGAATTTAGAATCATATATTTCAGCTCAGATATTATTGATTTGTTTGGGTATTCATATGCAGATTGGTTAGGAAATATCAATGATATAATATCTACATATAGTGGAGTATTCTTTATGGTAAGGAATTGCGTTATCTAGAATTCAAAGAAACATAATTCAGTAACCCTCAGTATGACTGAATCTGAGTATGTTGCTTCTACTCAAGCCGCTACTTAACTCTTATTGATAAAAACACAATGGGAATATTTACTTGTTGAAGTGAAGTTACCCTTGCTCTTGGGCTGTCACAATCAAAGTACAATCAATCTCACCGATAATCCAGTTCATGATTCTTGTTCAAATAACATTTTTATCAAATATCACTTCATCAAAGAGAATTCATAGAATAATTAATTAAATATGGAGTGTGTTCCAACTTCATAACAAGTTATTGAAATTTTCACAAAACTATTTCCAAAGGAATCATTCACTAAATTGAGGTTGAACATGGGTGTCCAAACTCCTTCTTTTCAAGGATGAGGTATGTGTTTCTATCCCCTCTCTCATCTTACCTTTGGATTTTATTTTCAAGGGGGAGAATTGTATTGTTTCATAAATCTATTACATAAAAAAGAGAGTTGTGGGTAAGCTATGAATTCAGCATTGTTTTGTGAGTGAACTATTCTAACTAGTTGGTGGAGTAGTTGTAGGAAAGATATTGTTTTGTATTCCAGGGATGTTGAAGAAGAGATGAAGAAGAAAGATGAATATGTTGTTATAATCACTTCTTTTGGATAAAATGATTTTTCTGTTAATGATCCTTGTTTCCTATAAAGAGTTAGCTCACATAGGCTTAAAATTGTTGACAAGTGATCCATTTCTTGAGGATAAAAAGTTCAGTGATTTATGAAACTTGGTTGACAAAAAAATCCAAAGGGGGAGATTATTGGGACCAAGATAATGATGAAGTTGTTTTTCATCCAAGTGCTATCATTTGTTGTCAAGGAAAGTTTTTGGAAATCACTTCACTTTGTTTATGGAAAAAATATTACTAAGGATTGTTTTTAAAATAATCAGATCAATGATTTGAAAAGAATCAGTCTCATGATTTCAAAAGAATCGTACTATCTGTGAATATCCATCGTAATGAGAAGCAAATTCTTTGGAATATGAGGAATTGATTAGATTGACTCTGGATCCATTATGAAAGAAGTGGTTGTTTTGACGGAGAATCAGAGTTACTATTACTACGATGATTTAATTGTGATGATTCTTTGCTGATTTTTAGTTTATATAAATAATAAGTTGAATTGAGAACTTGTGATGCAAGCTTGATGGAATAAAGGGGGAGTGGAAGAGATGTTTTTAATAAGAAAAGAATCGTATCCAGATTTATCGTATCCAGGTGGCAGAAATAAAGAAGTGATACCAATTTTTTTTCAAAACAATCGTATCTGGGTGAACGAAAAGTAAGAGATGTTGTTTATTGAAGAGGAGGTTTTGTTTTAAAAGGTAATGTTGTTTTAAAAGGTGATACCATTTTAAAAGGTGGTACCGATTGGAAAAGTGGTGCCTATTTAATAGGTGGTTCTGATCGAAGAGGCGGTTCCGATTGAATAAGCAGTGTCGATAGAAGAGTAAGAGACGATGCTGATTTTTTATAGAATGATAATACCTAGAAAAGTTCATATTATGGAAAATCATATCCAGAATGATCATACCTATAATGATCATACCCAAAAAAGATCATATTCTAGAAAATCATATCTAGGAAAATTGTATCCCGAATGATCGTACCCAGGACGATTGTATCCAGACCAATTGTATTCAGAAAAGATTGTACTTGGGTTGAGAAGAAAAGAATGTAGCTGTAATGAATGGAAAGTTATGATACTTTCTAATTCAAGTATGAAGATTATAAAACTCTTCTCAGATAAATTTAATTTCTTAAAGGAATTATTGATACAAGAATAGGTTTGTGAATGAAGTCTTGTATAAGTGGTTTAAGATAAGATAAGGAGAAAATGAGATCAACAATGTAGTCAAACATTTCAAAAGGGTTGAATTACTTTGTAGGTTTCCAACTGGTTCAAGATAAGAGGAAAAGATAAAGTATTTAATCTCAGGTGGGTCAATAAAAAAATGATAAGGATATTGCTGAATGAATTATCAATGGGGATCTGTACATTCAAATGAAAGATTTTGATTCAAATCAGTTTCGAGAATCATTTTAAGAAAATCAGAATGGTATCCATTTCTTCATACATTTGATTTCAATTGATACATAGCTTTGTATTGAAGAAATTGGATTGAGAAAAATTTGGCTCATGTATTGAAATCATACTTATGATTCAAATGAAGGTCTGAAGAAGGAGATGACGTTTGAAGAAGAATTGAGAAGTTTTGAGAATCATTGATGAAGTCAAAATGTATTTAAGATTATCGGAGAAATTGAAATGTGGGTGAATTTGTGTGAGTGGGATTTTTTTTGGTATTCCCGCACAAACCATTCAAGGGTAACCTATAAAAGGGTAATTACTTTGTACTTTTAGACTGATGGTACTATTCACTATAATAGATAGAGAAGCTTTGAGTTTTCCGTTAGAGATAGTGAGACTATTTTTTTTGTATTGAAGAAATTTAAACAGGGAAGAAGACAAGATCATAACATTGTACTTGGATGATTATCATAATCAGAATTCATCATACTTATAAGATCATAATATTTAATTTTTCAACATTGTATTCAGATGATCATTGTATCTAGCATGATTGATCAGCTTTAGGATTTTTCGTATTGGGTTTTACCATATTGAGAATGTCCGGACTAAGTAAGAAGAATTATACTGAGTTTATCATACTCAGAGATAGAAGTGGTGGTGATTCATTACTATCTTATTGAGAAAAATAATCAGATTGGGAAAATCAGACCCATAAAAATAAGATTGAGGTTTCAAAACAATGTCTAAGAGGTTCTTACCTTTCTTCTGGGTAAGGAATTGAAGAATTATATTTCAATTGAATACATTTGTTTAATTGAAAAGAAGAGCCGGTAACATGAATTGTTAAAAAACAATTATATTTCCCTACTATGCTAAGAGGGTTCAAACAAACTAGTAGGATTGTCTCATAGTGCTACATGAGTGTAAGGGTATATCCTACTCATTGTATTCCAAGGATTGTTTTCTAGTGGATTGTATGGTATTGGATTATTTTAAAACCATACCAAGGACATAACTATTATTATTTAATATTGAACCTTTTAAATCTTTGTGTTCCTATAGATATATGGAGTAAATTGTTTTCAACAGGGAATTGAATCTTTAAAAGGTGGGAAAGGTTGTTTCAATTGAAAAGAAACACTAAAGAAAAAGAGTATCACCGATTCACCCCTCCCCCTCTCAGTGATATAATAATTTGAATGGGTACTTAAAAGAAGTGAATTCATAATGATTGTAGTGGATAAGAGTTTATCATTCTATGATTATAACTATCACACCAGATGAAGAGAACTAGAATAATGGTGACATCATGAAAAGAACAATCACACTGTGATACAAGGCATAAAATATTTGACAAAGTCATCATACAAGGATTTATTTGGAATGATTTTGCCTTTGATATGCGATGTTCCTTAATTTGTCATAAAAATAGTGGATAATACCATGGTGTGATGCATTAAATCACACCGCGTCATGCAGACCTAGATAAAATGGAAGACAAGGGTTTATTCTTGATGGAGTTTTCCACAATATGATTCAAGGTCATGATTCTTGTGATTTGTTCTACTTTGAGATGATTAAATATACCAGAATGCGATGAATAATGTCACATCATGGATTGAATACCTATATAATTTTAGAAGAGTTTTGTATGTTATGATTAAGAATATCACACCCTCAAAATAAATAAGTTTTTGGTTATTAGTAAAGAGAAATTGATATATCAATCCATGATGCATTATGTCATACCATGAATTATTCATGTGTTCATCTAGACAGATCCTATTGTTTGGAAGTTGGAGAAGAAATTTGTTGGCTTAGTCCAATATTTTCTTCTCTAAATGGTCACAAATAATGTTTCCTTTATTAAACTTTAGTTGTAACTTTACATAAGTCTTATAAGTTTCTTGTTACCCATAAGTGAGATTGGAAGTACCCTTTTATGAGCTTTATGATCATTGTTTTACCTTTATGTGAAGTTCTTATCGACCCTTATGCAAGTTTTATCTACCCTTACACATTTTTTATAATTTTTTCATCAAATTTACATATTTTTAATTTACCCTTATGTATGTATCTTATAATTCTTATGTAGTGTATATAATTTTTTTCTACCCTTACACAACTCTTAGGTTACCCTTATGAAAGTTATGAAAATTATTACCCTTTTTCAAGGTATAAAAAGTTTGTGCTACCCATATGCAAGGTTAATTACAAATTATTGTTATATAAAATTTCTCTTAGTTGAAGTTTCCTCCTCTAGTAAAAGTTATAATACCATCAGTTACATCTTGTTATAGGTAGCTCATGTCTAATACCACTAGAATAGATGTCCTACCACTACTACACTTATATGACCCTTAGTTCAATACATGTTACCAATGGTAAAGTCTTCTACCACCAATATAGAGTTGGTATCCCCAAAACAAGTGTTCTACCATCTGTAAAAACTTTTTACGACCAAGAGTAGTTTTCTTCTGATAGTTAAATCATGATACCTCCAAGTTTATTTTACTACCATGAATGCTAGTTCATATCTACTATAAGGATTTAAGAGTTATTATTATTAAAATGACTACTCAATGCATTGAAGTAAAATTTATAATTTCCAAATTTTCTATTAGTAAGAGGTTTTTTATTATTTTATTATTATATTATAATGTATAATTGGAGATTTATGAAAATCTATAAAATCAAAGGGTCCCCTCATGAATAAAGGATGGTCAATGACTTTCTACTATATCCTAACTAGTTGACTATGTATTATGAAAAGAAAGAGTATTTTCCAATGATGCATATGAGACTATCTTTTTCCTGAAAAAAATAGAAACCATATAAATATCATTTTAAGTGTATTCAAGGTAAAAATTAATTATAATTCAAAAGAATAAGAAGACCATTATTTATTATCTCTTTCTTGATTATAGATATTATTATTACACAAACTCTTCTATAATATTTATTTATTTCTTATATATTTTATTTACATTCAATTTGTTTCTGCTATATTTTTTTTATTCCTTGAGCACAATCTCAATTATTTTATTGGATTGTACTCTGATACTCTCTTTAAATTAATTTTATAACCTCCATCCCATAAAAAACTATAGAAGACGTTTTGTGTAACAAATTAGGATTTTTATGTATTTTGTTTTTTAAATAAATGCTATTAATGAATGTGAATTAAAAAATTTAAGAAAAAGATAAAGAACATTTTATTAATAAGTTATTGACTTCATTATAAAAATAGGAGTCCAAAACTAACTCAGTAAGATTATTAAAAGCATTAGTAATAAAATTAAAACACCTATGATCAACATAATAATTCCAAAAGTATAACCCAATTTTTTTGGATCTACTATAATTAGAAAAACTCTAGCAAGGAGAATATTCAAAAATATAGAGAGTAATAGAAAAATAGAGAACCGTTTTTGAGAGTAAGAAAATGGACATAGAGGAATTTAGTTTTTCTAAAAATGTTTAAGGTATGTATTTATAAGAGGCTTAGTTTTTTTACTATTTTCATATAGCCATTATATTTTGATTTAAACTTTATAAATATTTCTATTAAAGATAATATAAATCAATTTAATATAATTATATGTTTTATTTTAATGGTAATTTAATTTTTGAATTCATCAAATATAATAATTCTTAAGTGACAATATTTTCAAGTATGAAACATATATTACTATTATTTTTTAAATTAGGATCATATTAATAATATTTTAATTAGTACTAAATTTTTTAAAAGGAAAATAAATGTAGAACAATGATAAAAATTTATCACGTATTTGGATTTTTTTTCATTATACAAAAAATTTACCAAACCAAAGCATCCAAGTACCTGGTCAAGCACTACTTAGTTGGGCCCAGTGCACTCGACCAATCTAATTTTGGGAGTTCACTGATAAAGTGATCCATGTGTAGGCTCACTGTATAGGCACATATATGGGGAAAATGGAAAGCATGACCATGTGTAAGGCCCACCAATGGTGCAAGAGTCAGGAATAACACATATTAGGCTACAACCTGTGGGTGGTGTGTGTTGTGATTTAGAAGGGGAGTTGACACCTCTTATCTTATTAAGGGAAAACCAAATGTGGTAGGTTTTGATGTGGGATGTGGAGTTTGAAACTCTAATAACTCATTTTAAAAGGATCAATTATTTTATAGTTATTTGATCCATCTCATCTTGGCTATTTGATCTCATTTCACCATTCATATTCAACCCCTAAACAAACCCTCAATGTTGTCACTTTCTCTCCCACCTACTTACATCTTCGACCTCGATGAAGATATGGCCTAGATCAACATCAAGTATTATAAAATGACATTAATAATTTATAAAATCAAAATGATTGAAGATCAAATATCATTTTTTCTAGATTTGGAAGTAAGTTACTACTATTATATATATATATATAATTTCCATTATCTAAAATAATTTTAACCAATTTGATTTAGATTATATTACAATATTACTTAAACATGAAAGAACACATTTTTCATTATATTTCTTAAAATTTTTGAATACCTATTATTGTAGGTAAATATATAATATATATAACTTCTCTATTATATACTGTATCGAGAGAACTCTCAATCCTTCTATCATGTTTATAAATAGAAACCTTCCTTTGAGAGATTTTAGCAGTCTCACTTATAAATAAATCCATGAACCACACTTTATCCATTTTTAGTGCATTTATGGTTCAATAAAAGGTTGCCTCATTTCATTTTAAGTTAAGGGATTATGTTTAAAAATTAATTATTATTTTATATAAGGGTCATATCTTCATAATTAAATTATTTAAGGGTTTTAATTTTTAAAATTTATTGATATATTTCTTCCTAATATTATTTTTGTAAGGAAAATGTGTTAAATTTCACATATTTATTAAAAAAAACTTCTGATTTTATCTTTGATATAAAAAAAAATAAAAAATCCCTTTTTTATTGATTAAATTTAATTTTAAATGGTATTTTATTTTATAAAAATATCTATATTAATACTTTTAATGAGAAAAGTTACTATTTATGTCATTGAAATAATAGAAAGTTACCACTTTATTTCTATTTTCTATTTAGAGTAAGTTTTAAATAATAAAAGTTATCATTTTATCTATAAAATGTTCTTGTAAATCCATAAATCTCATTCATAATATTATATATGTCCATCATTTATAAATATTGTTGAAATTTCATGCATTTTAATACAAGCATTTGTTTTATGTGATTATGTTTGTGTCTATTAAAACTGAGAAATTATTTTGGAAGTGGGTCTCTCCCAATTATTTTAATTTTCTTAAAAAATATATTTTTCTATGCAAAAAAGTTATAAAATTATTTTCTTCTATGAAAATAAATTATTTATTATTTTGAAAGGTTTTTTGGGTTATGAATGAGAGCATCAGAACCTATAAAAATATTTTCGTTACATTTGTCACTTGCATATCAAACGAGATAGTTAGGAATGGGGAGTGAACCCCTAATACCAATGGGGGAAGATGTCTTACAAGTGATATTTGGAACTGGCTACATGGGATTCCTGAGATCTGCCAAGTATCATTTTTATCCAAAAAAGAATTATAATTTTCAAATGAGTTTCAAGGAGAAATCCAAGTGATTTTCAAAGAGTATTTTTAAATATTTTTTAAAGGTATTTTATATATAAAATAAATATATATATTTTATATAAAATATTTTAAGTATTTTTAAAATAAAAATTTATAAAATTATTTTTCACTGGTTTTAAAACCCCTTACCGGGATTTTTTTGTGTTCATCCCAAGTTTTAAAATGTTTTTCATAGTATTACTTAAAAATTAAGAAGACTGTTAAAGTTTTAGTTCAGATAAATCAAGTTAGTTATTTTTTATAATTATTTTTACAAGATCTAATTTTATGTATGGTGTTTTTTTGATCCTATAAAGACCTGAACCCATACTTCTATATTTGGTACTAAAAAAATGTGTTTTTCTGTTTAAAACTAATTAAAAAATACATAGTACATCATATAGTTGAGGATATTTTTCGATCAAGGTTATGGAGGATTATAGAAATACCATACATAATGTGAGAGTTTAAAAAAAAAATTTATAAATTTTTTTTTATTCACAATCTTTAACTCTTTAAATGAAGCTACCCATTTTATAACTTCTAATATACCTATGAAAAATATTTTAAAATATAGGATGAGCACAAAAATCTCAGTAAGGGACATAAAAGAAGAAAACTGTTAGTCTAGTGAAAAAATGAAATCCAATTAAATAAGTTTTCATGAAAAACATATCTATTAATCTGAAAAGATAATAATTTCTCATTAAAGAAAATATCATTATCATATAAAATGTTTTTTATGTTTCGATGTTAATAAATTATGTGCTGGATTCATCTCATGTTTTGAGCCCTAAGGTAGTCCAGTTGGAACATAACCTTTGACATGAGGAAAAGTTCATTCAGATTCTTGATCATAAATAGAAAGTATTATGGTATAAGGCAATTCATTGGGTTAAGGTTTTGTTGAGAAACCATATGTTTGAAGAAGAAAAATTGGAATCCAAAAATGCTATAAGGTAATGGCGACCCAATTTGTTTAAGAAGTGAATAAAATTATGAGGAATCAACTTATATAATGGGGAGAATGTAACATTCCAAGAACATATAGAATAATTTGTTTTCATATTAATTAGTATTCTTGAATTAAGTAGTTAAAGTCATTATAAATAAGTTAAATAATTATTAAAATCAAAAAGAAAATAGTTTTATTAAACTAATTTTTATATGGTTATATTTAAAATATTAATTTTAAAATTATTGAATTTTAATTTGAAAAGCATAATTTAATTTTTTAATTCATAAATTCAAAATTATATGAGGTTGAATTTTTGATAATTTTTTAAAAATATTTATTTTTTAATGAATAATGAAAAATATTGGTTTTTATGGAAAACTGTATTTTATTTAAAAGTTCAAATTATGGGTTGGATTATTTTTACATTTTAATTAGTTAATTTTTATCCATATTAATTATATTGTGGGTTTTTAATGATTTTTATACTTAAATTTAGTATAAAAATATTTTATATTTAAAATGGAATTTTTCTAAAAAACTGGTTTGGGATCCATTTTATAGGTTTAATTTTAAATTAAATTTCACACTTCTATGTTTTTAATTATGAAAAATAGATTCCATATTTTCAATCAGAAGGTCCTAATTTATTAAGTAGTTATATTTTATTTTTGGATAATATAAATAGTAAACTTAGTAATTTTTATTACCACGATTAAGGGTAAATCAGGTAATTAAGGGTAAAAATAATATGATAATGATTAGTAAATTACCCCAAGACTTGTAAAACTTTTATTGGATGAGTAATTTTTGACCCAAATCATCAATGAGTCAAATATATGACTCTTTGGATCCACTTGGTTGACATTAAGCCCCTTATAATATTTTATTTTAAGAAAAGTCAAACTTGTCACACTAATGTTTTTAATTAGTATATCATTTTTAATATATGGTCATCCAGAAGCTATGTTTTACCATAAATAGTATTTTGAAATATAAAATATTCATCTTCATCATGATAATTTATTTTTAATTTTTAGGGAATAAATAATTACCTTAAAGACTTGCACAACGATAATGCATAATTATTCTATTAATAGAAAAATAATATAAATGATATTAAAAATATAAAATAAGTATAATTTGATATTTTAAAGATAATAAACGAATTATATAGATAAATATGACATGTATAGGATATAATAAAATATATTTTTTTGAATTTGAATCATTATTTTTATGTTTTTAAAGTCATAGTAATGAATATTATTAAATATGAAAATAATGATATTTCATGAATATAATATTTTATTAAATTATTAAAAAATCATAAAAATATTAAATAAGGACATACAGGATAATATGTGATTTAAAATTGCATTACATATTCATTTAAGGTCGTTTTTAATTATTTGGATCTAGAATAGTCTTATTATATTTTAATATTTTAAGAAATTCCAAAAGTGCCCTTCATCTCAATTATAAAAGGGAACCCCTTCATTCACTTTATTTCACAACCTTGAGCCTTATATCTTGACTATACTCTTCCAAATTCTCTTCTATAAATATCTATCCACATTAAAGAGGTGCAGGAATCCCCAAAAGGCCAATTCTAGGTTTCTAAAGGGATTATTCAAGGAGGTGATATTCAAGAGGTAACTTAATTAAACCACCCCTCTTAATTTATTTTCTTCCCTTACCTTATCTTCACCAAATTCAACCATTAAGGAATAATAAATCTAGTAACATGTTTATATTTTAATTTTATATTTATTATAGAATATCTTATATCCATCCTTTTTCTCATATCCTCTTATTCAACGAAACAAATCCATTTTCCAAATTATGGTGGATAACCGTCTCCGAGGATAAAGAGTTTCCGTTTTCCATTAACGCCTTCAAAGATAGTCATAAAACTATTATTATGGTTAAATAAGTTTTGAATAATTATATTATAACTTATTTAATGTCCTGTAACTAATATATAGAAATGATATTAAATAAAATAAAACAAATTCATGATAATTAGAAAAAAATGCCAAAATAAACTAAATATTTATCATTAATGTTTTATCAAATGAGTCATCCTCAAGTTAGAAATAATAATAATATATCAGAACATTTAAAATTTTGGAGGTTCATTAATACCATATAATTCCACATTTGTAGTACTATCCCTATTTGTAAATAATACCCATAAATAAACATAACTTAACTAACCCTGAAACCCCAGAACAAATACTCCTGGAATGATAATTTTGAACATTATAACTCATAAAAATATCCATAAATTAAATTAATAAAATTATAATAAATAACATATATGTGGAAGAGTTTATGTATTAATGAATTAAAGAATCTAATTTTATTATCTCAGACATTTAGTACAAGTTAAAAACACATTCTGACATAAGGTAATAAACTCTTTAACTAAAAAACCTTGTTTTAAATGTTTTAAAGATTTATTTTCAAAATATTTCTCTTTAATGAACATGTTTTTAAAATTATTTTTATGAATGTATCATTATGGAAATGAATGTTTTTAAAATTTAAATTTCAAATTTCACTCAAATTTTTTAAAACAGAAATATTTTTAATGTTTTATGTAAATGACTTTATTATAAAAAAATGATATTTAAAGTTCCTCTTTAAACTATTTTTAAAAAGGTTAAAAGGAATGTTTTTTTACATTTATGGAATATATGATATTTCCCACTTTCATGACGATTTAATTATTTAATTTTTCTATTATAATTCCTCACTGTTATTTTCAATGAAAATGGTTTCATTACTATGTGTGCAATTATTAGATTTCAAAAGTGATTTTTTAAAAGAAAAGAGTATTTTGATATCTGAATGTGTTTTACACATGGGTTTAAAAGATTTTTCAAGGTTTTTATTAATTATTTGGTCCTCATACATTATTTAAGATGTGTGCACCTAGATATCATTGGGTGATCCTTTTATAGCTTATATAAAGGGTTAATCCCCATTATAGCTCCCAGGTGAGCCTGATATGGTTTATATGAATGGATGATCCCCATTATAGATCATAAAAAATGGGTGATATTGATATGGATTATATGAAAGGTAAGACCTATTATAGATTTCAAATGCAATGAGTAATGATTTTATTCCTTGAATAATTATATTTAAAGTCATCCGCATGGTTATTCCAATTTGTAAGGGTTCTATGATGATGATGTACCAAGAAACCTCCATGAATTTTATATACTTTTTAATGAGTTTTCATGGGAATCATTTGATTTCAAAATGGTAAGATGATGATATTTTCTTTAAGGAAAAATGATTCATTTTTCAGATGAATATGTATGTTTTTTTAAGAAAAGGTTTTTAATGGGTCTTTATGTATTTCACTAGACTAGCAGTTTTTTTCTTTTATGTCCCTTACTACGATTTTTATGCTCATCCAAATTTTTAAAATGTTTTTTCATAGGTATCTTAGAAGATACAAAATTGATGGAATCATTTAAGGAGTCATCATACATGAATCCAATTAGTTATTTTATAATAAATATTTTTTTATAAATTATGATATTATGTAAGGTGTTTTCTTAATCTTTAGAACCTAGACCAGAAAATATCCTTGATTGTATAATGTAATATGTATTTATCAATTAATTTTTAATAAAAAAATACACATTATGTTTTTAGTACTGAATCTGGAAGTGCGGGTTTAGGTCGTTACATTTGTTATCATATTGTAATAAGTATATTATAATTTATTTAATTTTCTCGAACTAATATATAAATATGATATAAAAAAATGATACTAATTTGTGATGGTTTGAAAAACCACCATAACAAACTAAAAAATTATCATTAACATTTAATCAAATGAATCATCCTCATGTCTGAAAGAAATAGTATATATGAGACCATTTAAACTTCTGGAGGTGTATAAATACCATATAATTTCACTTCTAGAGTACTATTCCCATATAAAAAGAACAACATTAAATATAAAAAAGTTAACCAACCATGAAACCATGAAACAAACACTCCTAGAATAACGATTTTAATCTTTATAAATCATCAAAATGAACATAAATGAAATTATTAAAATTATAATAAATAAAATATATGTGTAAGAGGTTCTGAATTAAGTAATTTATAATCTAGTTTCATTATTTATTAAATTAAGTACAAGTGGAGAACACATTCAGTCATAAGGTAAGGGAATTGTTAACCAAATTTATATTATTTTGGTTAAACTTTTAATTTATTGATTATGTCATGCTAAGATTAAATGTAATGAATTAAACCTATAATTTGAGACTCACTCCTAGAAAAGACCCAAACTTTCACTTTTAGATTATGTAATAAAAATATGATGTGTATTTTTTATTAAAAATTAACTGAAAAAATACATTATATAATAGAATATATTTTTTGTTCTAGTTTCTAGAAGATTAGGAAAATAACTTAAATAATATCATAGTTACATAAAATAATAATTGTAAAATAATTAATTGGTTTCACGTGTGCTGAATCCTTAACCAAATATATCTATTTTAAAACTTCTAAGAGACCTGTGAAAAATATTTTAAAACCTAGGACGAGCAAAAAAATATCATTAAGGGACATAAAATAAGAAAACTATTAGTCCAATGAAAACTATAAAAACCCTTTAAAAACATTTTCTATAAAAACATACATATTCTTCTAAAAGAGAATATTTTTTCCTTAAAGAAAATATTATTGTATTAAATTTTTAAAATCAAATTATTTCCATAAAAACTCATTAATAGGAATATAAAATTCATATAGGTGCCTTGGGATATCATTTCCATATCACTCTAATATTATGAATGACATTCATAAGATTCAATTGTTTATTTAAGCTCGGTGTTATGTATCTTGTATGCTATTGAACATAGTAATTTATAATACTATGTTTTTTATTTTTATTAAAAAGAACCAAAAAAATACACAATAAATTATATAACCATGGATATTTTTTGATCCAGGTTTTGGACAATTAGAAAATACCATAAAAATTATCAAAACTGTATAAAATTTAACTAATTATCTTTACATGTGCTACCTCCAAATAAGAAACAAGAACCATTAAAATTTATAATAAACAAGAAAAATATTCTAAAACATGTGGTGAGCATAAAAAAATAATTAAGGGACATAAAATAAAACAAAACATTAGTCCAGTGAAAATCATAAAAAACATTTTCTTAAGAACATACCTTTTTATGTTGAAAAAGGAATCATATTTTCAAAATGTTCATTATCTTATATTTTTGAAATATAATTATTTCTATAAAGAATCATTATTAAGAATATGAATGTCATTTAGGATACTTGGGAAATAATTTTTCCATATCACAGTTACAAATGGAATAACCAATATGGTCAACTTTCATCTCAGGAGTACCCAATTCATTGGAGGTTATAACGTAACCAACCATCCCTGGTTTATCACGGAACCACCCGTCATTGGTTAATAATATAACCAACCATCCTTGGTTTATCATAGAAACACCCATAATTTATTTATAAAATAACCAAACAGCATCATAAACAATTCCCAAGAACCATAACATAATCATAAAACATGAATGCTTTTATCATAAAAGCATTTCTTGAGGAAAATCACTTATTTTAAAAGAATATTTCACACATACAAAGAAAAAAAATTATTTTAAAATAACCATGTAATCTCATAGATAAATCTTTAAAAACATTAAGTTTTCATGAAACTTGGAAAATTTTATTATGCAGTATAATTTTAAAAAAAAATTCATTTTTGACTTTTGTAAATAGAAATATTAAAATAGGGTTTTTAAAATAAAATCCCTTACAAATATCATATCATTGAATTAAATTTTATCAAATTAATAAATTATCTTTATTAGATATAAATCCATATAAAATAAGTGTAAATATAACATAAGATAATAAAAATCCATTTCACACATAATCTTAGTATTCCATATTCAATGAAGTTGAAGTTTAACACAAAGAATGGAAATTAGGTTAAGAATTACCGAACGTTATGTATGAATTCATTATGAACATGCACTTAGTGTTATGGATAATAAAATTATATTCATTAATTACTTAATTAAGAATGGACTCTATATATATTTTATTTATTATAATTTTATTAAGTTCATTTATGGCCATATCGATGAGTTATAAAGATCAAAATCATAATTTTGGGAGCGTTTTTTTAATGGTTTCATAGTTGGTTAACTTGTGTATATTTATGGCTGTTCTATTAAAATTGAAATAGTAATATAGAAGTGAAATTATATGAATTTCATTCACCTCTATATATTTAAATTTTCTCATATGTACTTTTTATTTTTGATATGGTGATGATTCATTTGATAAAACGTTAATGATAATTGTTTAGTTTATTATGGTGGGTTTTCTGACCATCAAGAATTAGTTTCATTTTATTTAATATCATGTATATATATTAATTCCATAAAATGAAATAAGTTATAATATTCTTGTTTAAATATTATTTAACCATAATAATATTTTTATGACCATACTTAAAGGTGGTAATGAAAAATTAAAACTCATTATCCATGGAGACGGTTAATCACCATAATCTGGACAATGGTTTTGTTTAATTGAATAATTGGATATGAGAAAATGGATGGATAGAAGATATTACACTAAAAATATAACATTATAGTATATACATCATAATTTAGTTATTATGACTTTATGGGTGAATGAGGTGTATAGAAGGTATAATAAGAAAAGAAACTTAGAGAAGTGGTTTAAGAAAGTTACATCTCGAATATCACCTCCTTAAAGGATCCATTAATGAACTTGTAATTGGTCTTTTGGTGAGACCAGAACCTCTAGAATGTGTCTAGGGAAGTATAGAAGAGAATTTAGTAGAGGATGGTTGATCTATAATTCTAAAGGTGGTGAAATGAAGTGAAGGAAGGGATTCCCTTTTATAATGATGTGAGGGGAACTTTAAGAATTTTTTAAAATATTCAAATATAATAAGACTATTCTAGAGCCAAATAATTTCAAAAAGAACTTAAATTCAAAGGTAATGACATTTTAGACCATTTATTATCCTCTATATCCATATTTAATATTTTTTATAACTTTTACAATTTAATAAAATATAATATTCATGAAATATCATTATTGTCAAATTTAATAGTATTCATTACTTTGAATTTTGAAACATAAAAAAAAAACAGTTGAATTCAATTTTATTATTATATCCTATATATGTAATAGTGATACATATAATTCATGGATCTCTTTGAAAATTTGAAATTATATTTATTTTAATATTTTCAATATCCTTTATTGGATGTTTTCCATTAATTTAATAATTATAACATCATCATAGTGAAGGAATTTAATGTAATTACTTTTTCCCTAAAAGTTAAAAATAAATTTCCATGATGAAAATAAATATTTTATAATTCAAAATAATATTTATATTTTATCAGATCTTCTGGATTCCCATCTATTAAAAATGTTATAATTATTAAAAAAATAGTGTGATAAGTTTGAATTTTCTTAAAATAAAATACTACAAGGGACCTTATGTCAAACAAGTGGATAAAAGGGTTATAAATTCAACCAATGGATGATTTTGGTCATAAATTACTCATACATTAATTTTTTTTCAAGTTTTAGCATAATTTAATAATCCTTATCATATTGATTTTACCATTAATTACATGATTTACCCATAACCATTGTAATAAAAATCACTAAGTTTACTATTCATATTGTACAAAAATAAAATGGAAATATTTAATAAATCTAGAACATATGATTCTAAATATGGAATAAATATTTGAAAATTTTAAACACAAAAGTGGGAGAATTAAATTTAAAATTAAACTGAAAAAATGCAATGAAAACAAGTTTTTTAGAGAAGTGCCCTTTTAAAATATAAAATATTTTTATTCCAAATTCAAGTATAAAATAAATTTTAAAAATCAAAATTAGATTAAATTTAATCAAAATTAACTAATAAAAATTTAAATATAATCCAAATAATAATTTTACCCTGTAAATAAAATAAAGTTTTCAATAAAAACCTGCACTTTCACTATTCATTGAACAATAAAACATTTCAGGAAATTATCAAAATTTCAACGTAAGTAAAATTTGATATTCTAAATTAAAAAATTATGTTCATTTTATCAAATATATTTCTTAAAATTTCCAAAAATTAATTATATTATTTGTACATAAAAATAAATAAAAATCATTTTTCAAGAAAATATTTTTTTGATAAATAAAATGAATTTACTAAATATATAATAGAATGAATTTTCTAAAAATATTATAATTATTTCAAAATAATTAATTAATACATTATCAATGAGAATTTACATTACATATTTCATAATTTTGTTAATACTCTTAATATAATCATTTTAAGCGATTTTTTTGTATTTTTAATTTAAGCAATTATTTTGAAAAAATGGATTTCTCTTAGTTCTTTGGATTTTATTAAAAACGATATTTTCCATGAAAAGAAGTTATAAAATTATTGTCTTCTATTAAAATAATTTTTGTATGATATTGAAATGTTTTTGGGTTATGAATGTAAAAGGCATAACCTCTAAAACTGTTTTCTTAAAATTCGACAGTTGTATATCAAATGAGATAATGGGGAATGTAGAGTGAACATAAGAACTCAAATGTGACGCTATTATAGTGGGAATATTTCTAATCATACACATGAGTTTTATAATATTTACAATGTATCATTTTTTATCCATAAAAGAATTATTATTTTCAAATGATTTTTAATAAGAAATTAAAGTGATTTTTAAAGAGTCTCATTGAAATAGATTTTCAAAATGATAAGTATTTTTGAAAGTTTTTATAAAAGAATTTATATATAAAATAAATATATATTTGATATAAAATGTTTAATTTGTTTTAAAATAACTATTTATAAGATTATTTTTCACTAGTTTTGAAACCACTTTCTGGTAAATTATTATTCTCACCCCATGTTTTAATTTTTTTTCACAGATTTAGTATAATTTCAAAAGGTTATTGTTTTGTATAAGGAGGAATTTCATATGAAGATAATTAGTTAGTTTTTTTAAAACTATGATATATTGTATTGATTTTTATAATTCTCCAAACCTATACTAGAAAAGGTCCTTAGTTGTGTAAAACACTTTGTATTTTTCAGTTATCTTTTATTAAAAAAATACACAGTATGATTTTGTACCAAACCCAAAAGTGTGGGTTCAGGTTGTCAGATTTTATATTGGAGGAACATTCTAGATAATTTTGGAAATTAGGATGAATTAATTGGATAGATAATCCTCCTTAGTAAATTATTTATTTCTTAATTTTTTCGTATAGAGGGAAGAAGAACTAAAAAAAACTATTTTATCCCTTCCATATGAGTTGAAAAAAAAAATATTTCTAAAGTTATGATTAAATTATTTTGATCCCTTTTCCAACCTTCATCTTACCTGCAAACGTATTTACAAAATATTTGACACATATGATATACCCCAATTCTTTCAAGGATCAATTTTTGTCTAATATTCCATTGTGCACAACCAGCTCACTTCTTATGCATGCTAAGGAATGTATTATAAAGGTATTTTCAAAAAACAATTCCTTATACAATCAATTTGAATCATTAATAAACTTTATGGAAGATGTATAAGAGGCCAACCTCTATATACATTATTTGTGTCAAACTTAATGTTTTAGTTTATATGAAATATTTAAAGACTTAAATTTTTTAAGGATGATTCTATTAGACTATTATATAAGAATAAAGTTCACCCAAATATCTATAAAATATATACTCTTTATACATATATCTCAAAAAATTATTGATATTTATAAGAATTTAACCCAAATTTCTCGAGCTTCATATGGAAAAGAAATATAGAGGAACTTGAGACCATTATAAGAACAAGTTTTCTTGGAAGAACCCCTTCATTTAGAGAAAACTTCCAATATTATAAATTCTAGTAAAGGTAATAATTATTTGTAATAGTATAAATTTAGTGATTAGTAATAACCATAAAGTTATTTGTGCAGTAAAACTAAGTTTAAAGTTTGGAATAGAAAAATTGGTGTGCATTTACGAAAAAATTACGAGGACGCAATTTAGTTAGGGGGATAGAATGTAACATGGTTTTGATGTATTTTTTATATTAAATAAACTATTTCAATAAATGATAATTAAAAAATTTAAGAATAAGATAAAGAAAATTTTCTTAATAAGATACTAACTTCATTAAAAAATTAGGATTCTACAGCTTTCTCAGTAAGATTATTATATTCATTATTAATATAATTGGAGCACCTTCGATAAATGTTGTAATTCCAAAATTATAACCCAAATCTATTGGATTTTCAATAATTTAAAAAACACCAATAAAGAAGATAGATAAAGTACATAAAGTAAGATGAAAATAGATAACCATTTTTGAGAGTAAGAAAATAGAATTCAAGGAATTTTGTTTTTCTAAAAATGTATAAGGTATGTATTTATAAGAGGTTTTGTTTTTTACCATTGTAAAATAACCATTAAAATTTGATTTAAACATTATAAGTATAGTTTTTAAAGATAATATGAATAAATTTAAAATAATTATAAGTTTTAGGTAAATTGTAATTTAATTTTGGCATTCACCAAATATAATAATTTTAAGTGAAAATATTTACATGTATGAAACATATATTAATATTATTTTTTAATTAGGTTAGATAAATACTATTTTAATTTGGATGATAAATTCGTAAAAAGAAAATAAATGTATAATAATGAAAATTTAGTAGGTATTTTTTTTTTGTTTCTTTCTAAAACAATTTACCCAACCAAACCAGCCAAGTTCCTGGTCAACCACTACTTAGGTAGTCCTAGTGTACTTGAAAAAACCAATTTTTGAGTCAATAGGAATGGAGAGACATGTGAAAGCCTTCTGGATAGGTACATAGCTAGGGATAAGCATGAGAAGACCTGTGTGTAAGGCTCGCCAATGGCACAAGGGTTGGGCATAACACTAGCTGGGCCAAAACCTGTGAGTGGAATTTGTTGTGATTTCTTAAGGGAGATATCATCAATTTTCTTATTAATTGAAACCTGAACATTTCATGTTTTTATGTGGGACATGGAGTGTGAAACATAGGTCACCCATTTTAAAAGTATTGGTTATTTCATAGCTATTTGATCCATCTCAACTCACCCGTTTGATCTCATTTCACTATTCATATTCAACCCCAAGCCAAACCCTCAATGCTATCACTTTACCTCCCATATGCTTCCATCTTCAACCTCTATGAATACATGACCTATATCAGTATCGAGTCTTCTAAAATGACTTGAATAATTTATAAAATAAAACCAATCGATGATCAGATATCATTTTTCTTCTGGATTTGGCAGTAAATTAAATAATATATATATATATATATATTACATCTTCTTGAATAATTTTAAGATGTGTGATTTGGTGTAACTTAAGATATTTCTTAAACACTAATGAACACATTATTTTGTTCTGTTTCATTAAAATTTTAACTCCCTGTTGATATAGGTAAATATATAATATATATATAACTTCTCTATTATATACTGTATTGAAAGAACTATTTATTCTTCTATAATATTTATAAATATCAACCTTCCTTCAGGATATCCATGTAGTCTTACCTAAAAAACTATCCATGACCCTCTCTTTCTCTATTTTTAGTGCATTTGTGGTTTAGTAGAACACTGCCTCATTTCATTTTGAGGTAAGGGATTATGTTTTTTTTTTCAAAATAAATTATGATTTTATATAAGGGTTATATTTTCAAAATATAATTACATAAGGGTTATAATTTTCAAAATTTTTAGATATATTTTTTCAGAATAATATTTATATAATTGTTTTTGAATTTCAAACATTTATTTATTTATTTTGAAAAAATTACAATTTTATTTGTGATGTAAAATAACAAAAAAGAATTTTTTATTGACTAATTTAATTTTAAAGGGTATTTGATTTTATAAAAACCTTTATATGAATATTTATAATGAGAAAATTTATTATTTTTTGTTGTTGAAATAAATGGAAGTTGTCATTTTATGTGTGTTTTCTATTTATAGTAAGTTTTAAAAAAGAAAAGTTATCATTTTATATGTAAACTTTTCTTGTGCATCCATGAATTCCATTAATAATGTTATATATGAAAATCTTTTATAAATATTTTTTACATTTCATGTATTTTAATACAAGTATTTGTTTTAAATGATTATGTTTATGTCTTTTAAATTTAAGTAATTATTATGGATAATGGGTTTCTCCTAGTTCATTATATTTTCTTAAAAACATGATTTCTCGATGAAAAGAAGTTATAAAATTATTTTATTATATGAAAATAATTTATGTATGATTTTGAAATGTTTTTGGGTTACTAATGAGAAAATAAAGAACCTTTAAAAATGTTTTTTTAATTTAGTACTTTCATATTAGACGAGATAATGAGGAATGGGGAGTTAACCGATGACAGTAACTGGGATGCTTTCCAACAAGTGATATTACTCAGTGAACATATAAATTTTATGAGATCTCCCAAGTATAATTTTTTTCTATAAAATAATTATTATTTTCAAATGATTTTCAAGGAGAAATCTAAGTGACTTTATAAGAGTATTTATGCAATGAATTTTCAAAATGATAATTATTTTTGAAATCTTTTTTAATAGTATTATATATATAAAATAAATATATATTTAATATAAAATGTTTTAAAGAGTTTTAAAATAAGTATTTATAAAAGTAGTTTTTATTGGTTTTAAAACCCATTACTGGGTGAATTGTTTCCCACCCCATGTTTTAACATTTTTCTCAGAGGTTTAGTAAAATTTCCAAATGCGATTTTTTTGTATAAAGAGGTAGAAAATGTGAATAAAATTATTTAAATTTTGTACAACTATGTTAAATTGTATGGTTTTGTCTAATTATTCAAAAAATATATTTCAAAAGGTCCTATTTTTTATAAATAATTGTGTATTTTTATGTTATATTTTATAAAAATTTACACAATATGTTTTAATAATGAATCCAAAAGTGTGTGTTCTGGTCGTTACACTATGTGTATCCTAGACCGCCTATGTGTTTTTGTATGTAAAACCCGATCCAGGTTTTGGATCAATTTTGTTATTTAATAAATGTTCTTGGAAGCATGAAACTATCGAGAAGAGAGGATTAGGTTTCAACTTGAGACTAAACCCATTGTATTTATTTCCACTATGTGTTACCTTTTTTACATTGATTTTAAGAAAAAACTAGTTTTAGTTTTCAAAATTTAATTATAATATTTTTGATTGTTGGATTTAAATTTTATTTTATATATTATGTTTGATATGATTATAATTATTACAAAAGTTAAAGTATTTTTAAATTTTTTTAACTGGGTTATAATCAAATATTAGAGAAACGTTTTGAAAATATAAAATTATATATTTCAAATATTTTAGTTAATTGAGTAATTTTTTTAAACATTTGTCGATTTAACAATTTCATTAATTTTTTTTTGGTTTTAATGCTCACAAACAACCAAATTTATATTACTAATGAATTTTATTTTAAGTGAATTTAATGAAATTATCATATTTATTCTGGAATTATTCTCAAGTCATTGAAGTATTTGGGATGTGTTTTAATATATTCTGGAAACATTTTTCATACCCTACATTAGTAAGCATAATGTACCATTTGACAACCCTATTTTTAAAACATCACGTATGGATTATATACCATACTCTATTGGGAAAGTATGGTTTAGGAACACTTTGTTTATGAAGAACCCTATATTCGAGAAATCAAACACATAATACATCAAACCTACTTTTTTGATCAACCATACATTGTCAACCCAATATTTGGAGTATTTTCATCACATGAAGTAACCCTATATTTGACTATTCAATGATGGAGTTTTAAATATAAGATATTATCAGTGATTTATGAAATGTTCTTGGAAGTCATAAAGATCTATTCAAAGATCAATTATGACTGATTCAAAAGATCATTAGGATTATTTTAAAAGATCATATTCAATGGAGTAAATCGTTTCTATTCTTATGGGAAAGTTACAACCTCTCTTTAATGATATTGAATTCTATTATTCATGATTTATTGTGTGATATTTCTAGAGCTAATTTGACTTGGAGTTGTTCGGCTTATAGTATAAGTATCAAGATGCCCTTCATTGTAATATACAATAAGTTAAATTCGATTAAATATACATAGAAAATGAGATATAGAAAGCTGTGTGTTGTTGTAGTAAATGATATAATTTAGAGACATATATGTTTTGATCTATCATCTCACTATTGCTATCGCTAGTATTACATTTTATTGTAACATATTATCCTATTAGAATAAAAAACTATTTGTCAGAGATACACTTTAGAGATATAAATGTTTAAAAATATGTTTGGTATTTTCTCTATTTCTGTTTAATGAAATATTATGCATTGTTGAAGATATATTTTCTATTGTGCATTATTGATGATTTGAATACATCTATCAGTTGTTATTGCAAATGCGAAGTTGAAACTGCATCCTCAAAAAAATAAATCTCTATTGATTTGGTGGATTTTAACTGCTTAGACTCAGTCATGGTTAAGTGTCAATATCTTGTGCTAAGCTGTGGATTTATAGTTCCTTATAAAAGAACTAGAAGGATCTAAAGCCTTATTGTAAAGGTGTCAATTAACTGCACTCAGTTGTTGATTAAAGGTCTTAGGATAAGAGGACCTAGTGAAAATCACCAAGATCAAGTAGTTTAGGGTTGGTGGAGTGGACTAAGTGATCTTTGTTCCCTATAGATCACTATGTTCATTTCCTTTATTTATTTACATTTCTCACTCAACTTTAAGATAAAATGAAAGGATGACTAAAAAACAAGAGAGGTGTTTTGAATCTGTCAAAATCTATAAAACCACAATTCACCCCTCTATTGTATCCTTATCTTCATCATTATCACCCCGACCAAACAATTAGTATTAGAGGTAGGGATCTACTGGTATATTTTCTTCTTGATTTTTTTACTATCTAATATCAACTATTGATATCAAAGGAAGTGCTCAATTGCTATTTCTCATTCTAGAAATTATTGAATATTTTTGTCTCTATTCAATACTGAAAATTAATATCAAAGGTTAGAATCATTTAGAATATTTAATTTAATCTATATGATATCAAAAATTGGTATCATAAGTCTCTACTAAATATTTATTAGCTTTAACAAGCCTAAGTCAAATATTCATATGAAGACATTGTGAAATAGATGATTGTAGAGAAGGCATGTCGATGATTCATGCTCCATATTTTAATAATAATAATTATAGATGTTGGAAATACTATATGATTATATATTTAAAAAATATCAGAATAAGGGTTTATATGAAGGCTGTTAAACCTTATGATATTCCTAATGAAGGATTTAAAGATTGTAACAATAATCAATAAAGGTAATATGATCTCAATTCTAAGGATATAAATTCTATTGTGTGTGGTTTAGAAAAATATGAATTTAATAAAGTATATCAATCTTCTACTTCATATGATATGTGATAGACTATTTCTTTTTCCTATTAAAGAACTAATAATATCATACAATTAAGGTACGATACTGTGAAAATAATATTTGATACATTCATAATATTTGAAGATGAGAATACCATTCAAATGAATGAAAGACTGATAGAGATTTTAAATAATTTTTCTTCTTTGGTAAATATAATTTCAAAATTATAACAGGTGTTAAAAGTACTTAGATTACTAACATATACGTAGAATTTAATATTTATAGCTATACATAAATCTACACCGGTGAAAAATTTGACTACGAAGGAGTTGATTAAAACTCTAATGATGTTTGAAGCTGAGATGTAGGTTGAAGTTGAAAATCATATGAAACATGAAGAATATTCTCTCAAAACTACTATAAATGAATCATCTAATTCAAATCATCCATATTTTGATATAGATTTATTCAATATTTCTATGAAATTTGAATATATATATAGAAATAAAAATAAAGGAACTGAAGAGAATATATGTTGAGAATGTAAGGAAAAAAGTCAAACAAAGGATATGTGTCCTTTAATAAAAGATCAATGGAAAACCAATTATAAGAGAAAAGGAAAGAAATATGTGAAGGATACTTTGATTAATAATTATGGTTTGCATGATAAATCTTATATTGATTCTAAGTATGAGCATAAAAAATAAAATGTATGTCTTAGGGCCCATACTGATCTCAAGGTACAATCTTCTTATTATCAAAACTCTAGTTGTGATAAAATTTCTTATAATGGATTAAATAAATTATTCTTTATGCTTCAAGAAAAATATGAATCCTTAAATAAAGATCATAGAAAAATTGAAAAATCTTATGATATTGTTATATTATATAAAGAAAATTTTTCAAAACATATTATATATTTAAAATATGATTTTCTAAAATTTCTTGTTATTTGCGTGACATTAAAATTGAAGAATTATTGGGTGAAATTGATAATTTAAAACAATATTCTATTATACTGATAAAAGGATAAAAATATTTAAATAAAATCCTTGGAAAAAATAAAATACCAAAAGAAAAATCTAGAATAGGAAGAAATGGTGAAAGGCTAAAACTATATAAAAATTATTTTTTCCTCGTTTAAATAATAAGAACAACTCTACCCTTAAATGTTTTTATTTATGTATTAATGGAAATCATGAAAATGATTTCTATTTTACAAAACCTCAAACTTATACTTTAAAAAACGTTTTTTTAACAAAAGTATTGTTTATCTTGAATAGTATAATTCATACTCAAAATAAATAAGTTTGGTTACCTAAAAATTTAATTACTAACAATTCTGGACCCAAAAGCATGAGAGTACCAAAAATTAATTGAATATAATGTTTTATAAGAATAAACCACTAATATGAATCATTAAATCGTTTAGTGGTTTATTGATTGGTATATGTATATATATATATAAACAAGTGAAGTGAAAAACTCTGAAGTAGTTCGTTATCAAAAAATCCACAATACTAAAATCACTGATCTAAGAAGTATTTTATTTTTATTTTTATATACTATTAGTGCATTAACAATTTTATATAGGGGAGAAAAATATGTCTCAAAATTTTATGAATTCTCTTATTTGTTCTTTAAATCAAGTCTTATTTTTTGTTTATATACTTAATTTACTAAAATACATCACATATATCTAAACTTATTTTTAAGAAAATACAATATTTTTTATGAAATGTTTATATTTTCATATTTTAGAAATATATTTGAAATATTTATATTTCATGTTATTATTTTTTTGGGAAACTAGAATAATTTTAGTACATAATATGAAATAATTATTTAGTATTTTTTGGATAGTGAAAATGAAATTTTGTCTATAGTATGTCAGAACCTAACATTTCATCTTCTTCTTAAAATATTAAATATAAAACAGTCTTATTTGGAATATCTTGTTCAAAGTCTTCTGATAAATAGTTGCAGCATGATGAAGGAGACAAGTACTTCAACCTCATAAGAAAATATTTCTTATAAAAGAATGAAAGGTAATACTTATAGTTTGTTAAAAGAATAGTCAGTTTTGTATGTTGAAGATTCGATTGAAAACTCTTCTGAAATAAACAAGGAAGTTCAAAGTCATGATGAACAGGAAGTCTCTTCTTCTCATATATCTTATGAAAAAATTATGTTCAAAATCATCTCTCTTAATGGAGGAAAAATGAAACTGCAAGCTGATTTGGATGCATCTAAAATTTCATATGAATATTTATAGAAAGAATCTATATCGAATAGGGGTTTTGATTCATTACAAAATTAGTATCAGAATATGAAAGATATTTAAATCTTGAAAGAGTATTTTGAAGATTTCAAAGTATAAATGCTAATTCAAATAGAGTTTTTCAATATATAAGCTATTACCATGATAGATCTTGATAAATTGAAATAGTTTCCACTTGAACAGTGTTCGTCTTCTCCACATCAAAGAACAAAAGATGTTTAAATCATATTAGGAGAGCTGTCAAGAGTTTTAGTTTCTCTAAGTGAAAAAGTTAAGAGATTAAAAATTTTATATAAACCCTCATTTCCATTATAACCCTTCAATTTTATCTTCTATTTATTTAAAATCAATATTCTCTGTACATTTTTCAATATATATTGTTTAGTGAAAATGTGTGTTATTAATTAGTTGAAAATTTCTTTTTAGTATGTACTTAATATTTAATTATTTCATAAATAAGTTTATTACTAAAATTAATAGTTTAATTACTTGTGATTTTTTTTGTTTTTATTCAATTAATATTCTATATGTTATGATTCATTGGGAGTTTTGAGAAAATAATAATTTTATTCATTAAAATATTCTATTATGCTTCTAGCTTACTTGTCTATAAAATTTTAAAGCATGAATTTGAGGAATCTTTATTTCTAATACTCTATACTCTTATCTTTTTAATGTCAAAAAAGGGGATAATTTTATAGTTTTAATGGTATATGGTGATAATTTTATGGGAAACGTTTTTATTTTTAAAATATTAGAATTTTTGATCCTTATAACAGGGGAGAAATTTTCTTCAAAAGAAAACTTATATAAAGGGATAATAAGGGATAAGTTTCCTTTATAAAATAAATATTATCTTATATCAAATGGGTAATAAGTTTATTATTTATAAACTTTTATGTATATTATCATGGGTTTTGTGACCATCAGAAAAAAGGTATATTGTTGAGCTTGTGTTGATTCAACAATTTCATTATTTTCTTTTTGGGTTTGATGGTAAAAAACATCCATATTTATGTTACCAATTACTTTTATTTTAAGTGAATTTTTAGGAATTATCATATTAATTATTGAATTATTCTCAAGTCATTGTCTAGATAAGAATATTTTTTGAACTATTTGGGATGCGATTTAATGTATTCTGAAAAGATTGGTCATACCCTATGTTATTATGTGTAACTTATCATTCAATAACCCTACATTTGAAACAACATGTATGGATTATATACCCGATGCTATTGGGATAGTATGGTTCAGAAATGCTACATTTATGAAGAACCCTTTGTTTGAGGAATAAAATTTAAGGTACATGAGTCCTACTTTTTTGATCAACCTTACGTTGTTAACCCTATGTTTGGAGTTTTGTCATCACATAAAGGAAAGCTGTATTTGACTATTCAACGATGGATTTTTAAATATACGATATTATTTGTGAAATCTATAATGGTCTTAGTAGTCATAAATATGTGTTCAAATCTTGTTTATGACTGATTCAGAGACTCGTTATGACTATTTTAAAATCTCATATTCACAAAAGTAAATCATTTCTATTCTTACAAAAAGATATGACCTCTCATAAATGATTTTGAATTCAAATATTCATGATTTATTGTGTGATATTTTTGGCACTGATTTTACCTAGAGATGTTTGACCTATAGTATAAATATGAATATATTATTCATCGAAATATACTTAAAGTTCAATAAAATATAATATACATAGAAAAGAAGATATATAGAAAATAACTTTCTGTAAGAATAGATACACTTTGGATACATAAATGTTTAAAAATTTGTCTGGTGTTTTCTCTATGATTTTTTGAAGAAAACCTACATGATGTTAAAGATCTATTTGCTATTGTGCATTATTAAAGACCTGAATACTTCTGTTAGTTTTTATTATAATTGGGAAGTTTAATATGTATCCTCAAAAAAATCAATCTCTATTAATTCGGTGGATTTTCGACTTCTCAGACTCAGTCATGGTTAAGTGTCATCTCCTTGCACGGAGATGTGGATTTATGATTCATTATAAAAGAACCAGAAAGATCTAAAAGTATTATTGTAAGGTTTTTAACTTCCTGCACTCAGTTATTGATTAAAGGGCTTAGTACAAGAGGACGTAGTGAAAATCACCAAACCAATGGATTTGATCATTGGTGGAGTGAACTAAGGGATCATTGTTCCATGAACCACTGTACATCATTGTGTTTATTTTATTTATTTATTTATAATGCTCAATCAACTTTAAGTGAAAAGGAAATGATCGCTAAAAAACAAGAGAGGTGTTCTGAATCTGTCAAAATATTGAAAACCACAATTCACCCCCTCTTGTGTCTCTGTTTTAATCATTATCGTCCCAACCCAAAAAATTTATCTATTGGGTGTATTTGTATTTAATATTATTTTAAATAGAATTTTTTGGATACTCAATTCACCAACCACCTAAGTACTCCACTACTACCAATATTTAGTATCGTAGGAGTTTTTATTTATTTCTTATTTACCTTTATTCGTGATCAAGTTTTTACCCAAAATATATATTTTTTGTTTAATATAAATTTTATCTTTTTTGATAATAATAGACATGAGGGGATTTCTACTAACATACATCTATTTTATAATGGTATTAATTATTATCAATAGAAGATTAAAATGAAAATACATCTTGAGAGAATGGGATTTTACATCTAGGTAGTAATGTAATATAAATATGAGAAAACTAAAGCTCTTAGAGATGATTGGAGTGATTCCACTAAGGATACTTATGATTGTAAATGTAAATTTATGAATTTATTATACTGTGCTATGGGTAAATATGAATTCAATAGAATTTTTTCAAGTGCCACTACTAATGAAATTTGAGATACACGTACCATGTTTCTTGAAGGCACATCAATTGTAAAAGAAATGAGATTAAATACACATAATATTAAATATTATACCTTTAAAATAAATCCCGATGAATCAATTTTTTAAATGTATTTCCATTTCATTGAAATTATTAATATGATACATGTTATTGGAAAGAAAATAGAAGACCAAAATCAAGTGATGAGAATATTACAGGACTTACCTAATCGATATAAATGAAATAATATCTCCATTCAAGAGTCCTATGATTTAAGAAAACTTCTAGTGAAGGATATGATTGAAAAATTAATGGTGTATAGGGAAGAGTTGAAGGTTAATAAAGAGGTTGGTGAGCCAAAAAGAAAAATAGTTGCTGTGAGGATGGGTCAACTACTAATAGTGATGAGGAGATGCCCCATCTATCCAAAATATTTAATAAATTATATATGAAGAATCGGTCCTTCAATAAATCAAACTACAGAGGACGATATAAAAAATAGGAAGTTAGAAGAATGAAAATCAAGCATGAGAAGTAACCTTCTATGAGTTTAAGAGATAAGGGAATATTAAATTTTAATGTAAAACATTATAGTTAATAAAAGGTATTAGGGGGTAGGAAAAATACCGAATAGTGATATGAAGGAAACTTGGAGTGCCTTTGAGGATAGTTCAAGTTATTTAGATTCAAGAAAGGAAGACAATAATGAAAGGTATAATATGTGGTTTATGAAAAACACATCTAAGTTAACAAATTTTATTACTACCTCTTCTTATAATATTTTTTATATATCTAAAAATGAAAATAATAATGAAAATGATATGACTAATACATATCTAGTTGAATATTGAAATATACTAGAAGCGACCTTTAATGAGTTTAAAGATAAATATAAGAATTTAAAAAAACAACATGATTTATCTACATGTATTAAATATCATATAGATGTTGAAAAAGAAAATAATGAATATTTATTAAAGGATAATAATGAAATTAAAATTTTAAATGATAATATTAAAAAGTATCTTGTAATATTTTTAAATGGAAGATAAACCTTGACCAAAATTCTTGGTAAGCAGACTACACTAAAGTACACAACTAGTCTTGGGTACTAACCTAGTGTAAGGTTAATTTATCAATTTTTTTATTTATATCTCAATATATTCTAGTTATATAAAAAAATCATAATTTTAGGGACCTATTATGTTTATATTACTAAAGATATTAATTTTTTATGGTACAATTGTTAAACAGATTCAGATTCCAAAATCTCTTATTTCTAACTTCTCTAGACCCAAGAAAGTTTGGGTACCAAAACCATTAATTATTTATAAAGGTATTGGGGCATGAAATGGGATAATATGGGCCAAGGATTCCAAAATTTTCATCTTCAATCGATGTAACTAAATCGACTCAAGTGATACGTAGCCCTATATGGAAGTCGATGATCACATGTGAAAGATTTAAGGATAAAAATTTAATAAAAAATTACCTGAATCAAATTGAAGATGCATCAAAAAACCACTCATTACTAATGAAAATTTCTTTAATTAACCAAATTTGGATCCCAATATATTGTAAAATCAAGCATTGAATGTTTGTGGGAGTATAGATCGTTTAAATTTAGGTACCAGTGTGGAGATCTGATGATTCCTTTAATTTCCCGACTATCACCGCAGCAATGATCTTTTGATCCATGAAGAAGAACTTAGATCTGATACTGGGATCATCAACTTCTCTCTCTAGTAAGTGGGAGAGAGGATAAAGAGGCTCTCAAAATCATGAATTTAACAATTACTCACATGAGAACCTCCTCCCCATTATATAGTAAGGTTCAAAATACCTAGGAATTGATCCCCCATCCATAGATATTTATTTCCCACTAAATAAGACATAAAAGGAATCGTATGACTAATTTACTAAGTCATAAATATTATTTATATTTTTATCACTTACTTGTAAAATAATGAATACATTATGTGATAAAAAAGATCAATTTACTCGACTTGACGTTCCAAAAAATATTAAAAAAACCTTGAATACTAAATTAATATTCGTTTGTTCAATATTTTACAATGGATTCACTTAATATAATGTGAATAAATTTAATAAAAAAAATTAAATGCTAATTACTCTAAACTATTATAATATGGATTTATTTATTTCCCAATGATTGTATATTCTCGAACATCACTTAGACCCCAAGGTAAACCCCATTCCCTATACTTCTATTCATTAGAATATGAAAAACTTTCAAATAAACTATGTAACACCCGAAGAATTTATGATATTTTTTCCTTTTAAATAAATTCAATCTCTTTGATATCTTATGATACACACAACCCTGAGTCTAAATGAATCTTGAAATAGTATAACATTATAACCTTTCCATTAAATTGTTTGGTATGAATAAAAATAACTAAATTATTAAAATCATATGGTTTGCATATGAATAAAATAAATTCAATAGTTATATAATGATTATTAATAAAATAAGAATCATTTGAAAGAAAAAGTAATGTTTTCTAAAAAAATGTATTTTTCTAAAAAGATGTTTCATCACGTTTTCCCCACATAATTTAAAATTAAAATTTTCCAATTTTATAAAATTTATTTTATAAAATTAAATTCAGTTTTTAAAGCATCATTTCAAAATTATCTCAAAGTGAATTTTTTAAAGTTTTCGGAAAAGATTAATTTTTCCATGAATAGTGATTTTTTTTTGTTTTTATTGAAAATTTCCTTTTCATTTAAATAATTTAATGGTTCCATTTTGATTTTATTTTTTTAAAAGTAAAATTAATTATTCCTCACTGTATTGAATGTTTGAAGAACCTCACTCACCTTATCTTGATCATCTCACATTCATATAGAGAGGTGAATCAAGTTGTAGATGTCCTATCAAAGAAGGCAATCACGGAGGGGAACATGATTGGTCTTTCAGGGATCTTTATTACTATGTTCCAATGGTAAATACAGATATGGGTGGTGTGACAAACAACCATTTTTTAATAATCCCTTATAACACTTATCCTTATTTATACGTTTTAATAAATTTTCCTTTGGACCGGCTTCAACTGGTTCCTAATATTTTTGGTATGTCATTGAAATCAATTTCATATTGAATTTTGAAATTAAAACTTTCTATACTTATGGAAAAGTTTTATTTGGAGAGCTGAATTTTAGTCACATATATGGGATTAATTATAAATTAAATTCCTCAACTTCATTGAATTTAATTTAAAAAAATATATTTAATATTTTAATCAAAATTATTAATATTTTATAATAAGGTTAAAATATTTTTTGTTCATAATGAATATTAAAATAGTAAAAATTAATAACTGTGGTTAAGAATAAGATGACTTTACCAGGGTTTGAACTAAAATGAGAAAGGTTAAAATGACATATAAACTTGTCCAATTACTATTTTCTGTCCATATTTCAACATTATCTAACTCATGGTTTAATAATTATCCATTTTAGCCTTTTGAAATGTAAAAAATATAGGAATCACTTTTTCTTTTAAAAACTTCCTAGTGTGTCCTCTCCCCAACTTATAAAAGGTCACCCAATCTCCTCTTCTATTCACAGTCCCAAAGCCTTTTTTTGAACAAAACCAAAAACAATATCTTCCTTAAATACCTACCCAACTCCTAGATACCTTGGTTTGATCATAAATACAATATAGGAAGGTTTTAGGTATAAACCTAAAGACTTTTTCTGAAGAAGAGGTAAAGTTACTAACCATGAATTTTCATTTTACTTATTCTTCTAACTCGATCATATATTATCCAAATATGATAAAATAATATAAAATTATCACCTATATAATGGGATTTTATCATGTTAATGTTATAACTTATATCCATCTCCTTTTCCATCAAATTGGAAAGGAAACCATTAATAGTGTGTATGGTGGACTACTGCCTCACGAATTGATATAATCCATTTTCCATCACCACAAATATAGGATATCTAGAATGAAGGATTTAACATCTTTATTTGATATTTATGATATAAATATACTCTTGTAATTATAATATCACATATACATTCTTACCTTCCAATCCATTTGAAAACAATAATGTCGCTCGCGTGTACGTGTGGACTACAACCTTCATGTAACGATGTAATTTTTTTAATTTAATTTTGATATATATATTAATAAAGATATATTTAATTAATATAAATGAACTATTTGATATAATAATTTTTTTGGGAATGGTGAAATATTATTTACCTTTATTTCATTCCATATTTTGTAAAAACAAAAACAACATTCATACATATGTACGACCTACCATCTCCATTAGTGGTGTACCACATTTTACCATATTTAAATTTTATATACTATTATAAATACTTATATAATGATTATATATGATATTTATATCCTGGATATTATTTCTGATATTATGGAACCTTGATCAATGTAAAAGGACCAAAATTACCAAACCAAAACATAAATGAAATATGAAGCAATTATCATCCGAAATAGTGATTTTAATGAAGAATTGTTGTAAAAGGGTCATAAAAGTCTATAAGTAAATCATATATTGTATGATATATATGATTATGGTTCTATAATTTATGTATAATAAATCTATATTTATTATATAGGAGTTAAGGATATGTACAAACAAAATCGGACCTAAGGTAAGGTTTTCTCATCTCACTTTTACTTCCATGAGGCGTATGTCATATTCAACAGTTATTTATTTTATGTGGTGTATAAAATGACCCTTTTGAAAATTTATTTCATGAATAAATTTATATTCAAAGTATTTAAAGTTTAATTTTAAGTTATTTCTTTCATGGGGCTTATGATTCAGAAGTCACCAAATTGGTAAAGGTTTATGTTGCAATATCCCTATTTATCAAGATTATTCATGATTAAGTTTCTGATGATGAACTATTATGATATATATTTCAATATAATCATGAATTTTATTCCCAAATATTTTTTTTCTAAAGAATATTGTTCCCCTTATGTTCATCTTTTTAAGAACAAAAGAGACCAAAAGATTATTTTTAAAGAAAACCAACTTCATTTCTCTCTTTGATCGAAACCCCTTTTTCTTCCATATCCATGTTTTCTAAAAATGTTATCAAGAATATTTTAACATTATAAAAATTATTTATTAAAGAAATTTTAATCCATTTTTTAATTTTTACAAAATTGTTTGAAAAGAACCTTCTATCTATTTTACGAATGAGGCACTTTTTAACCTTTTTACAATAATGTTAAAGGATTTTTTAAAATTATATGGATTGCATATAATTATTTGCTATCATGAACACTAATTTATTTTAATACTCTATTACATGTTCACAAGAATGTTTTTAAAATTTTTTTTTCTTAATATTCAAGGAATTTTTTGTTTTTAAAAGTGATTTTCAAAATAAAAAGTAATTTTTCCTCAAGAATGTTTTTAATGTATTTTAATTGTATTTATATTCATTAATAAAAAACCTTATTCAACCAATGATCAATTGAGAATATATTATAATGATACCATCCTTATTATTTATCTGGATGATTTATGATCAATTTGACTGAGAATTTTCTATTTTTATACCATTTTCCGTATTACTCTGAATGGTTTATAATTATATTATTTGATTGGAGAAGGTATTAACATTTTATATGATATTTTTTAAATAATAATTTTTATATTGATTATGTTTCACCACTTTCATATGAGTAATTCATTATACATAATAAGTGTTGGGTAAGGCCCATTATAATACATTGATACATCAATAGGTTTCATGAGACAAACTAGTTTGGGTATTTGGCTAAGGCCTTACCATTTATATAAGATGTCTTATAAAATGGCCTTGATAGAATGGTTATGATGTTAGAAATTATTTATATTCTCATTATGATATTATTCATTGATGTTCAATTTGATTATTCAATTTTTTATAATATACATTGTTAAGCTTCAATATTGTGTGATTATTTAAATGACATTATTTGATCATTATTTATTACTTCCATATTATTCTCAAGTAATTAATTGAATGAAATTTGTTCCTGTTATTTACCTTTCCATTTTGATGATAACTTATTTATTCTTGATATATTCTGATGTTCCTATACCCTTAATGAGCATTAATTCTCACCCTTTTCTTATGTTTCCTTTCCAAAGGATGCTAAAAAGCATGTTATGATTGATATGAAGGGATATGATAAAGGAAATATTGGTGTTTATAAATAAATTTATTTGTTGTATTTTATATTTTCAGTTATAATATAATATTGAAGTGTGCATCTAGTTTTCTAAAACTACTAAACTATTTGGTCCTTCGGGTTGTGATTCATTGTATATAGTTACAATGTAATAAAGTAACCACTGACTCTAGGCTAGTAGGGTTAGGGGATTTATAGCTCATATTAAGGGTTGTTTAGTAGGAACCTTGAGAACTAGATTTAGGAAAACATATATTCAAGAACACAACCCTATGATAGAATTTGATGATAAGTATATAATAACATTATAAAGTTTTGGAGGGGAAGATATTATGTGCTTTTTTCTAGTAATAAATCCATGTCTAGATACTACAAGTGAACATGGTTCTGACACAATTATACTTAGGGTAATAACTTTGAAATGGGAGTATTGGGATTTGAATCAATCATCACCCGATTCATGATAACATAACTTAATATATATCTGGTTTGGAAATCTTAGGGGATATACTTAGTATAATTAACATTTTCTTTATAAACCACTATGAAGGATTTGAAAATATGATTTTAAAACTTTCCCAAAGAACCAAGTTTATGATTATGAGTTTTGCTATGCATAAAATTTTCAATTTAGGTTAAGTGTTTCACTATTTCTGAGATTATACATTATAATAAATATTATTATGATCAAATATAGTGTATTTAATTATTTATAAATAGAAACTAGAAGAAAGAATGGGAACCATATCAATGAACATAATACATATAGGTATTGCCCTCTCGGAAAAGATAATGAAGATAAAGTTGGATATAAATCTAGAACTGATCAAATTTTAACCATATTGGATCAGTTGAGTCAGGTTATGAGTAATAAACTTACCCTTATGGAGAAACCTACTGATCTACCATGAGGTGTAACAATTATAGACCTATTCATTCATCAGTAACCCCCATTATTAAAAGGCACTACAAATTTATTTGTAGATAAAAAATGGATAAGTTCCTTAGAGAAGATATTTCTCACTCGAGGAAGTAATGAAAGAGAGAAGGTTTTTATGGAAATTTATCATTTCTCATGAGATTCAGATCAATGGTAGTCATTGATTCAAAATACCAAGGATGAGGTTGAAATATCAAGCATGGAGTGGAATAATTTTGAGGTATTATTTTTGCTAAAATATTTTTCTCATGAGTAATGAGCATATATAAATAGAAAATTCTCAAGTATAAGAAAAAATGAATTTGAAAATATTTCTATGTATGAATCCAAATTTACAAGGTTAGCAAGGAATTTTCTAAACAATTTTCTTAATCCAAAGAGAAATTTTGACCATTTATTTTATGAGATTAATACAATCCTTTGAATAACACTAGTATCCAAAAATTTCTCATCATAAAAGGAAATAGTATCTTATGATATCAAGATAGTGAAATAATTATCCATGTATTATGGATTTGAAGTAAATAAAGATAATAAGAGGTCTTCTGAGAACACTGTAAAAGGGAAAAAAGAAATAAGGAAAAGCGTAATTTCAATATTGTAATAAATGTGGAAATAAACACTAAGGAATATGCTTGCTAAGAATGAGAGTTTTCTAAATTTTGTAGAGAAATAAAACCATGATCATGATTTCAAGGTCAAGAGAGAAGCATGAAATGTGAAATTATTCAACTATAAGGAGATAGGGAACTATGTGAATGATTTCCCTAGAGTCAAGGGAATCCCCCCAGAAAAGTTCAAGGGATCAAGGCTAATATTATACGATCACAACAACTGAGGTTTAAGTCCCAAAAAATGTGGTGGTAGGTTCACTAATAATATCATCAAATTTATCAAATTCTTTATTTGATTCAATATCTTTACACTCCTTCATATCTTCCAGGATTTCTAATAAAATTATATATTTTACTAAAACTTTAAGAAGGGATTTATCTGTCAAGACTCCTAGTTAAAGTGTCACCGAAACAAGGATGTGCCAGTCAGTTACTATTATGACACATAAATGTGACCTATTTACTGACTTCATTATTATTCATATGGTTGATTTTGATATAATTCTAGGAATGTAATGGATTTCAAAATATGGTGAAATAATTTATTGAAAAGATAAGGAAGTTACAATTCACGATCACCTGAGTCATGTCAAGATCCACCCCTAATAGTTATTTTGAATAATATTCTTGGGGAAGAAGATAAAAAACAATATATAGATGGAAAAATGTATTCTTAAATTTGATTATGTACCTATTGTGCCTGAATAAATTGATGTATTTACTAAGTAATTACCTTTAAATCGACCATATAATTAAGTTGAGTTTTCCATTGATTTATTTCCTCATGAAGGACCAATATCAATGAATCTCTACAGAATGGATACTTTAGAATTAATGTAGTTTAGGAAACAATAGGAGGAGTAATATTATAAGGGATTTATACTCCTTAGTGTTTCAACTTGGGGAGACCCATATATGTTTTCCAATAATAGAGATAGATATATGAGTCTATGCATTGATTATAGTAAAATTAATGCTATTATGATAAAGAACAAGTATCCCCTACCCCACATTGATAAATTATTCAATAAACTTCATGGAGATTAATATTTTTCAAAGATTGAACTTCATTATGGGTATAAAAAATTATGATTAAAGAAGGAAGATATTCTAAATACAACATTTCATATAAGGTATAAACATTATAATTTCATAGTAATTCCATTTGGTTTGACTAATACACCCTCTATATTCATGGATATAATGAATATATTATTCATGTAATATCTATATAATTTCATTATACTATCTATATTTTGGGACCAAGTTGGATGGAGAAAGAAGTAAGAAGAGTTTTCTGTTAAAGAGTGTTATCTATTGTTGTCAAATATGATAAATCAATTCACTTTGTGAAGGACTTGAAAATCAGAAGATGATTTTCTTATTTGTATTTCAAAAATATCATAAGTTAATAGAACTTATAATTCAATACTTATAAAGGAAAGGGGGAGTAAAGGTGCTTCCAGTCGTATACAGTTTCGATGGGAAGGAAAGTTGCTGGTGGAAGACAGGGAAGTTATAATACTTTCCATTGAAAAACTGACAATGCTAAAGTGTTTCGATCAAAGGATACATATCACAATAGTGGAGTTCATGATTAAATATTAATAATGTTTATAATATGAAGTTAAGAGAGAAATGAAAAAGGAATGAATGATCTAGAGGCGACACAAAAGAACATTTTAAGGTGTAGCCATTTTCCAGTGTTTTCCAAATTTTTGGGCCTAAAAATCCGGAGATGAAGAAATGTGTTGTTTGGAAAAGGATGTTGTTCTCTAGTTTGAAGATGGATTGGTATGTTGTTTTCAAGTGGAGTTTCATGATCCGAACATAAAAATCGGGCAATGGAGAGGCTTGCATGAAATATTGGTTTTTGCGCGCAAGATTTAAGGGAGTTTGGAATGTTGCATGCAAGGCAATATTCGAGGTCCAAAGTTCAAAAATTGGAAATGGGATGAAGTGAGTGAAATATTCAATAAGTGCACGAAATATGAGGTTGGTATGAAAGAGACTTACACGTCCAATACAATGTCAAATGGGGTTTTGCGCAACGCGTCAGGATCTTGCACGACACATTGGTGTTTTTGTGTGTAGGGGTCAATGAGGTCTATAAATAAGAGGTGACCTCCTCAAATTTATTAAGCTTGAAACTTAGAGAAATAATGAGCTTTTAGGGACAAAATAATTTTAAGTAAAGGGGTGTGTGTGAAAGAAATAGAGTTGCGTAGAAGAAGAGAGTTGCATGCAAGATTGAAGTTGCGCACAAGAGGTGTTTCATGACAAAATTCAAATCTTGCGCACGTGGCATAAAAGTTGTGTGCAAGACACCTCAAAGGGTGTGAAAAATATTTGGGTTCTTTGCATGTATTAAGTTGTGCGTAAGATAGTTCTTACTGGATTCTAGGTCGGAAAGTGAAGATTTTTACTTCAGATAATACACCTATTCAATTGTAAAGAAGCACTAAAATACTGTAATTCCCTATTTGTGCTAATAGGGTGCACGAACACTTGTGGTTTTTTTACAAGTGATACACGAGTGTAAGGGTATATCCTACTCATTGTATTCCACATCAAAGGATTGTTTTCTAGTGGATTTCATTGTACTAGATTATTTCTATACCATACCAAGGACATAACTACTCTTTTTGAGTAGTGAACCTTGTAAATATTGTGTTCCTATGGTTGTGTGTGTTCAGAAGAGAAGAAACTCCTTATCAGGAGGTGAAGGTTGTTTCAAAAAGAAGGAAACATAAAAAGGAAAATATATCACTGATTTAACCCCTCCCACTCTCAGTGATACTTAGATACTGACTGGGAACTTCAATTAGTTTCAGAGCGAGGTTACCTTCGTTTGTTCTTTGCTAAAGTTTTGAAGAGAAGTTGTGATGGAGAATCTGAATTGCGTGAACAATAAGGGTATTCCGATATTTTATGGAAATAATTATCATATCTGGAAGGATATAATGATTCAATATCTTATGTCTCTTAGGTATGAAGTTCTTGAAACTACAACTGATGGATTTCCTCCTATTGATGACAAGGTTCCTCTTACACCTGCCGATAAGAAGAATCTTGAGAATGATGGGAGAAATAAAAATGCATTACTCTCATCTCTTTCTAAGATTGAGTTTTAATAGTGAAAGGTGTGTCTACAGTTAAAGGAATATCGGATAAGTTTAAGAACATCTATGAAGGAAATACAAAAGTGAAGAAGGAAAAACTACAAATCTGGAGGCTGAAGTACAAAGACTTGAAAATGGGAGAATTTGAATCTATTGGGTACTTCTTTACCAGGGTAAATGACATTGTTAGTACAATCATATGTCGTGGTGAAGAGTTGGAATATTCTACAGTTGTTTAAATGATCTTGAGAATTCTGCCTAATAAGTTTTATGCTAATGTGTCTTCATTAGAAGACAGAGACCCTGAAACATTATCTCTTGATGATTTTCATATTACTCTCATTACTTATGAAATGAGATGGGAGAAGACTGTGAAGAGAAAAACAAAAGATGATAGAGAAATGTCATTCAAGGCTGAAAGGAGAGAGAATTCAAAGAAGACTTTTATTGAAGATGATGCTGGTGAATCCGATTTTGAAGATGAGGTATGTAAAAATTTTGATGAAATTTTTTCCTTGTTTTATAAGAATGTGAAAAGAGGTACAAGGAAATACAACGAGAAAATTCCCTTGAAATGTTTTGAATGTGGAGTTTTTGGCCACTCTGTGGATAATTTCCTTCAAAATGGGAAAGATGAAGATAGTGATGAAGAAGACAGAAGACCAAGAAGGTCATGGAAGAAACAAGGTGGAAAAGATAAATATTCTATTATAGGTAAGGATAAAAATATCTTCAAATCAAAAAGAAGAAGCTTTTTGTCAAAAAATGAAGTAGATGATGATAGCGATACAAAATATGAAAAATATGTTACTGAGAAAGCTAGAGAGAGTACCTTTTTTGAAATAGTGAATAATGATGATTATGAGAGAAGTAGTACTAAAGAATAAGAAACTCAACTTGAACAATATCTAAAAGAAGAGCTGATGGAATATTTCAGAAAGATCAGAAGACTTGAGAAGGAAAACATAAAATTGACAAATGAAAACTCTTCATCAAATGACCAAGAATTTTGTCTTTATAAAAATAAAAATATGAAAATGAGATTGATGATATGAAAAATTATATTGAGAGAGAAAATAATCGTAATGATCATCTGTAAGTAAAGTTGAAGGAAAAAGAAGATGAGTTGGAACTTGTCCAACATAAACTTTCTAAAGCTGAGAAAATGAACTGAAGGTTAAAAAACTCTGTTATAGAATATGGTGAATGTTTTGATAAGAATGAGCCTAATAAGGATAAAAAAAATATTCCTTCAAAGGTTGAAAAGAAATATGGAACAGTTATTGATAATAGAAATGTTGGAAAGGCTAAGTATGCGGTCAAAGTTAGCAACATTGAAAAAATAGAAGCATCTAAAAATCTTGAGTCCAGAAAGATTTCTACAAATTTTGGTTCTGGTAATATTGAACAGAAATATGAAATGAATAAGAAAGTTACAATTGAAAATAAGAAGGGTGATGGTCAAAAAAATTCTAGTAAAAAGATTGTTGAGAAGCATGTTCACAACTCTAATTAGTATGGAAGTTTCCAAGGAAAATATTAATTCTATGGATTCTGCTGGTATTGTGGTAGATTTTGACACATGGAAAATATGTGTTGGTTTTACCAACAATATTTCAAATATTCCATAAGTTTTTAAAGATAAGGATTGAGGGGGAGTCAATCCTTTCAAAAGAGAAATTTCCAAAGAAATTTCAGAAGATATCTGAGAAGATTGGTGTTAAAGTTGATAATAGGTTCCAACCATTGGAAACTATTTGTGAAAGATGTGATCAACCTAGACATCTTGCTAAGGGATTCCTTATTGTATTACCAGATAAATAGAAGCTTTTTAATAATCCTCAGAAGATAATGTTTTTAAAAGTTAAAAGGACAGGTCTAATAAGTCCAAAAAGAAATATTTCTTGGTTGTCTGGTTAGAACACATTGACTTGGCTAGGAAATTAGAGGAAGCATAACAAAAAGTGAAAGAAAAGGAAGAAAAAAAAAATCTCTTGTTGTCGAAATTGCTTTGAAAGCTACAAAAGGATAACATCCATGGATTCTTGATAGTTGGTGTTCCTCTCATATGAAAGGAGACTTAAAGCTGCTGAAGAATGTGAAAGACTTCAAATAAGGAACAATGACATTTGTAAATGATGAATCTTTGTGGATTAAAGGTGTGGGATCATCCATCACCGGGAAAGAAAAGATGAAATCCAGAAAAAAAAATTATATGTTGATGGGATAAAACATAATCTGTTGAGTGTTTCACAACTCTGTGATGAGGGAAATGAAGTTATCTTCATGAAATATGGGTTTATTTTGAAAATTAAAGAAAATGGAAAGGTGATTAGAAGAGGCCAACGTACAAAAGAGAACATGTTTCAAGTTGGAGAAGTAAAAAACTATTGTTACATGGGTATGATGGATGAAAATAAGCTATGGCATAAAAGGATGGGGAACATGTGTTAGAGAAACATGTGAAAATTATCAAAGAGAGACAGTGTTCGAGATATGCCTGATTTATAAAGAAAAATAGATTAGTGGTAGACTATTTGGGAGAAAGGAAATATTACAAACTCTGTGCATAAAAGAGTTGAAATTTATTCAAAACGAACCTTGGATCTTATTCATTCTGATATCTGTGGGCCCATGAGAAAGCAGTCAACAAATACAGATAGGTATTTCATCACTTTTATTGATGACTTTACTCGCATTACTTGTGTTATTTACATGAGACATAAGTCAAATGCTCTGAAGATGTTTAAGAGTTTCAGGAGGAAAGTAGAGAAGGAATGTGAGTATTTAGTGAAGAATTTGAGAATTGATAATGGTGGTGAGTATAAGAATGAGGATTTTGAAATTTATATTGAGAATCATGGAATTAGACATGTGTTTAGTTCACCATATATACCTCAACAAAATGGGGTTTCTGAAATAAATAATATAATTCTGGTGGAAATGGGGAGAACTATGTTACTTGAACATAGTCTTTCTCATTATTATTGGAGGAAAGCCATGAGCAATACTGTGTACATTCAGAACCGATGTTTCTAGAGGCCAAATTTAGATATGACTCCATATTAAATGTTCTATGGAAAAACTCCAAGTTTGAAACACTAAAGAGTTTTTGGGAGTCCATGCATTATAAATAAGAAAGGTGGAAACCTTGTAAAGTTTGTGAAAAGAGGGTATGATGGAATTTTTCTTGGATATTCTCTAGAAGCAAGAGGATATAGATGTATCAAAAAAGAAAATTCATAATTATTGACTCTTCAGATGTGAAAGTTTTTGAAAATGTTGAGAAAGAAAAATAGTCATACGCCGATGTGGAAGTTGAACAGGATAAAGAAGATTTTGTTAACAATTCTGATAATATTAAAGATTGTGTTAATCCTACGCAAGAGGAAGAATCAGACTCAACAATCTCAAGTAATGAGGATGAAATTCTAACAACTCATCCTAGGATAAGGAAACAAGTGGAGGTTCAGAACATTATTGGAGATCAAAATCATAGGGTTCAAATAAGAAGAACGATGAATGCTATTACACACACTTATCTCTATTCAAAAGTTGAACCAAATGATGTAAATAAAGAATTTTAGCATCCAAAATGGATTCAGGATATAAATGAATAGATTGATCAGATAGAGAAAAATGATAATTGGGAACTTGTACCCAATCCAGACAACAATAACATTATTAGTAAAAAGTGGGTTTTCTGAAACAAGCTAAATGAATAAGGAAAATTGATAAGAAACAAAGAAAGATTGGTTTGAAAAGGTTATTCACAAATTTAAGGCATTTATTTTAATGAAACATTTTCTCCAGTGGCAAGGTTAGAAACAATCAGAATCTTTCTTGCTATTACTGCACAACGAGGTTACAAAATCTTTCAAATGGATGTAAAATCCTCTTTCTTAAATAGTGATCCTAATGATGAAGTTTACATTGATCAACCTTGTGAATTTGTTATTAGGAAAGATGAAATTTATGTGTGCAAGTTAAAGAAGGATTTGTATGGGCTAAAATAGGCTCCAAGGGCATGGTATTATAAATTGGATACTTTCATGAGGAATATGAATTTCAAGAATGGTAGAGTTGAAAACAATCTTTATATCAAAGAATGTCTGGATTTTTCTATCATTGTAATTGTTTATGTTGATGAAATTATCTTTGCTGAAAATGATGAAAGATCATGTGAAAAATTTGTTGAGGAGATGAAGAAGTCATTTGAGATGTCCATGTTGGGAGAAATGAAATAATTTATTGGGTAGAAAATTTTAAAAAAGAGGAACCGCATTTTTATTTCTCTAGAAAAGTATGCTAAAAAACTTTTGAAGAAGTTTGGCATTGAAAATTTGAAACTAGTTTCCACACCGATTTTAGTGGGACCAAGTTGTCTAAAGATAGTGAAGGCAAGGAAGTTGATCAAAAAGTGTTTCAAAAGCTGATTGGAAATCTATTATATTTGACTGCATCAAGACCCGATATCGTATATGTTATTACCTTATGTATAAGATTTCAGAGAGCTCCTAAAGAATCAAATTTGATCACTGGAAAGATAATTCTTAGATATATAAAAGGCACAACAAATTTGGAATCAGGTATGATGGCTCAGAAAATATTGATCTATTTAGTTATTCAGATGCATATTGGGAAGGAAATTTGGATGATAGAAGATCCACATATGGTGGATTTTTTGTTCTGGGGAAAAGTTGTGTGAGTTGGAATACAAAGAAACAAAATTCAGTGACTCTTAGCATGGATGAAGCTGAGTATGTTTCTTCCACTCAAGCTACTACCCAACTCATGTGGATGAACACTCAGTTGGAATATCTACTTGTTGAAGTGAAGTTACCATTGCTCTTGGGATGTGATAATCAGAGTGCAATAAATCATACAAGAAATCCGGTACGACATTCTCATTCCAAACACATTGACATAAATTACCACTTCATTAAAGAGTAGGTAGAGAAGAATTAATTGAAAGTAGTGTACATTCCTACATCGGAACAAGTTGCTGACATATTAACAAAACCTTTACTGAAGGAACCATTTTCTAAATTGAGGTTGAACATGGGTGTCCAACCTCTTTCTTATCAAGGTTGAGGTACATGTTTCTATCCCCACTCTCATCTTACCTTTGGATAGTGTTGTCAAGGGGGGGAATTGTTTCATAAATCTATCATTATGGATGCGTGCATAAAGGGGGAGTTGTGGGTAAGCTATGAATCCAGCATGTATTTGTGTGATCTATTCTAACTTTTTGTTGGAGTGGTTGTAGGATTTTTTTATTCCAGGAAAGTTGAAGAAGTGAATAATTCTGAGGTATATTCTTAGTAGTTTTTATGAAGAATACTGAGGAGATATGGTAATAAAATTTCATAGTCACTGCTTTTGGACAACATGGTTTTGGCTATCCGTAATTCTTGTTTCCTACAATGAGTTAGCTCACGTAGGCTTAGAATTGTTGATAAGTAATCCATTGATTGAGGCTAAAAAGTTCAGTGATTTATGAATCTTGGTTGACAAAAAAATCCGAAGGGGGAGATTGTTGGGACCAAGTTGGATGGAGAAGGAAGTAAGAATAGTTTGCTATTACAGATTTATGTCTATTGTTGTCAAATATGATAAATCAATTCACTTTGTAAAGGACATGAAAATCAGATGATGTTTTTCTAATTTGTATTTCAAAAATATCATAAGTTAAGATAACTTATGAAGAAATACTTATGAAGGAAAGGGGGAGTAAAGGTGATGCCAGTCATATACAGTTTTGATTGGAAGGAAAGATGCTAGTGGAAGACAGGGAAGTTATAATACTTTACAAGGAAAAAACTAACGATTCTAAAGCCGTTCGATCAAAGGATACATACCAAAATAGTGGAGTTAATGATGAAAGATAAAGAATAATTATGGGATAAAGTGAAGAGAGCAATTAAAAAGGAATGAATGATTTGGAGGCGGCACAAAATAATGTTTTAAATCGGCATTGTTTTCCATTGTTTGCAAACTTTTTGGGCCTGGAAATCAGGAGATGAAGAAATTTGTTTTTGGAAAAGGATGTTGTGCGAATGTTTGAAGATGGATTGGTATGTTGCGTTCAAGTGGAGTAACATGATCCAAACATAAAAATCGGGCAAAGGAGAGGCTTGCATGGAATATTGGTTTTTGCGCGAAAGATTGAAGGGATTTTGGAATGTTGCGTGCAAGTGGAGTTATATGATCCAAACATAAAAATCAGGAAAAGGATAGGATTGCATGGAATATTGGTTTTTGAGTGAAATATTGAAGGGATTTTGGAATGTTGCATGCAAGGCATGATTCAAGGTCCAAACTTCGAAAAATGGAAAAGGCATGAAGTGCGCAAAAGATTAAAAAAGTTCACGAAAGATGAGGTTAGCGTGAAAGAGGATTACGCGCCAAATGAGATGTCAAATGGGGTTTTGTGCGACATGTCAAGATCATTCACAACAAATTGGGGTTTTTGTGCGCAGGGGTCGACGAGGTATATAAATAAGAGGTGACCTCCTCACATTTTTTAAGCTCGAAACTTAGATAAATCTTGAGCTCTGAAGCATGAAATAATTTTATTTAAATGGGAGTGCCTAAAAGAAATAGAGTTTCACAGGAGAAGAGAGTTTCACGCAAGATTAAAGTTGAGCACAAGAGGTGTTTCATGAAAAAATTCAAATCTTGAGCACATGGCATAAAAGTTTCACGCAAGAAACCTAAAAGGGTGTGTGGAAGATTTTGGTTCTTCACATGTATTTAGTTGTGCGTAATATAGTTCTTACCAGCTTCTGGGTAGGAAAGAGAATATTTGCACTTCAGAGAATACACCTATTCAACTGTAAAGAAGCACAGAAATATTGAAATTCCCTATTTTTGCTAAGAGGGTGCACACACACTTGTGTATTTTTTTCCAATTGCTACACTAGTGTAAGGGTATATCCTACTCATTGTATTCCACATCAAAGGATTGTTTTCTAGTGGATTGTGTGGTACTAGATTATTTATGTACCATACCAAGGACGTAGCTACTCTTGTTGAGTAGTGAACCTTGTAAATATTGTGTTCCTATGGTTGTGTGTGTTCAGCAGGGAGAAAACTCTTTAACATGAGGTGAAGGTTGTTTCAAAAAGAAGGAAACATAAAAAGAAAAATATATCACTGATTTACCCCCTCCCCCTCTTAGTGATACTTAGATCTTGAATAGGAACTTCACTATACTTGATATATTAGTGTACTTTAGTAGATATGTGGACCATGATAATTTCTTAAATACCATTCTTAAGACTCTTATAAGAAAAAATTTATATAAGAAATTTTGAAAGTGTGAATTATGGCTTCAAAATGCTTCCTTTCTTGGCCATATTCTCTCCAAGGATGAAATCTTAGTTGATCTTGATAAGAAAAAGGTAGTCCAAGAATGTCTTACACCAATGATCATAATCAAGATAAATAGTTTCATTAGTTTGGCAGGTTACTATTGGTATTTTTTTTATAATTTTTCATGATTATCTAACCCATTAAATAATATTACTCATAAATGGGTTAAGTTCATATCGATAAAAGAATGTGAATAATTTTTTGAAGAAATGAAGATCTGATTGGTGAATGCCTCAATTCTTAATCTACCATATAGAAATGATGGGTTTTTAATATATAATGATGCATTGAAGAAGGGAACTAGTTGTTTCATATTTCAATAAAGATAAATTTATTTCCTATGCATCAAGACCATTAAATATTCATGAATAAAACTATCCAACCCATGATCTTGAGTTGGAACCCATAATATTTGATATGAAGATATGAAGACATTATCTATATTGTGAAAAGTGTGAGATATAAACAGATCATAAGAGATTGAAATAAATATTTCATAGAAAGTTTTCAATATGATGAAAATGATATGTCTTGATCTACTCAAGGAATATGATTTCTCAATATACTACCACACAGGGAAGAAAAATAAGTTAGCAGGTGGATTGATCCAAAAAAGATCATGGAGTACTAGCCAAAATGAGGATCGAAGGGGATCCTATGTTCATGGATTTTGTAAATAATTATCTTGGAATAATTATGGATGGGGAAACTTTATTCATTTTTTAAATTATATGAAAAAAATATTTGTTTCAAAATATAAAAAATTCACATAATGGTGATAAATTTTTTCAAAATAAGATAAAATCCATAAATGAGGGATAATTAGTAGACTTCATATGTGAGGATGGAGTTCTAAAATTTGTAAAGATACAACATGTCCCATGTATACATAATCTAAAGAGAGAATTGTTAGATGATGCTCACAGATCTAATTTCTCTATACACCCTAGTAGCACAAAGATGCATAGTTATTTGAAGGAACATTTTTGGTGGGGTAATATAAAGTGGAAAATTACTAATTATGTGTAAAGATGTTTGGTTTTACAATAGGTGAAGGATGAAATAAAAAATCCTAGAGGATTCATGCAATCTATTCCTATTCTTATGTGGAAATGGTATGGCATTACCATGTACATTGTCATTGGATTATCAAACGCTCCTAGAAAGAATGATGCAATATGGGTTATTATCGACTGCCTCACCAAATCTGCACATTTTCTTAATAGAGAAGAATATTTACCTCTATATAAACTTAAACATATCAATATTAATTAATTTTTAAGACTTCATTGTGAACCACTTTTAATAGTGTCAAATCATGATCCACGCTTTACATCAAAATTCTGAAAAAAGTCTTCAGAAGGATCCTGATACTGAGCCTAGTTTGAGCACCACTTAGAACTCTCAAACTGAGGGATAATATGAAAGGAATATTAAAACATTTAATGACATGTTTATTTCATAATATTTTGAATTTAAAGGTACGTGAGATCAGTATTTACCTTTGATATATTTTTCATATAACAATAGATTCCATTCAAGTATTCCAATGGCGACATATGAGTCATTATATGCAAAGAGATGTCATACTCCAACTTGTTGGGATGAATTTGGTGAAAGTAAGATTTTAGGTTTAGAAATTTTAGAGTATACAATGTTAAAGTTAAATACAATTCCAATCCATATCAAAGTAGCAAAAATCAGGGGAAAGAGCTGTGCTGATAACTGAAGTAAATATTTGTAATTTAAATTATGAGATCATGTTTTTTGGAAATCATATCGATGGAAGGGTGTTAAAATGTTTAATAATAAAGGGAAACTAAGACTCTATCACATTAGACCTTTTTAAATCCTATAAATAATTAGATCTACATCCTAAAATTTGGCATTTCCACAGTCTCTCTAAAGTACATGATGTGTTCCATATATCTTTGTTAAGGAAGTACATTCTAGACCCAACACATTTTATCACCTCTAAATAAATAGAATTGGATAATGATATATCTTATTGTGAATATCCTATCTTGATTCTAGAAACTTGGAACAAGTTTTGGGGACTCAGAAAACTTTTATGGTAATGATACTTTAAAGAAATTATAAGATAGAAGAGGTGATGTGGGATCCCAAAGAGATTATGATGAAGAACTACCCCAATATCTTCATGAGGGGACATTTTGGAAATTTCAAGGATTATTTTTTTATACAAGGGAAGAATGTAAGACCCTGATACTTAACGATATTTTTACTTTTAAATAAATTCAATCTCTTTAATAGCTTCTGATACATGCAACCTAGAGTCTATAAGAACCGTAAAATATTATACAATTATAACTTATCCATTAAATTTGAAGGTATGAATAGAGCTAAGTAAATTATGAAAATTATGTTTTTTCACATTAATAAAATAAATTCAATGGTTTTCTATTGATTCCAAATAAAATAAGAATCATTTAAAAGAAAAATATTTTTTTTCTTAAAAAATGGGTTTTTCTAAAAAGCAGTTTCATCGCATTGTGCACACATTATTTAAAATTATTTTTTACCATTTTAAAAAATTTATTTTAAAAAATAAAATTAATTTTTAAATCAAAATTTAATAACTTTGTTAAAGTGAATTTTTGATAATTTTATAAAAATATTAATTTTTCGATGAATAGTGAAATATATTTTTTATTGAAAAAAATATTTTTATTTAATGCATTTAAAGGTTCCATTTTTTATTTAAAATTATTTTAAAAATATAATTAGTTAAATTATATTATAATAAATATATTTTAGTTCATTTTAATCAATTTCATATTGATTTTGATACATTAAATCTTTCTATACTTATGAAAACTCTTTCTTTTGAAAACATCTTTTTTGTTGCGTCTGTGAGATTGGTTTTAAATTATATTATACCAATTTTGTAAATTGAATTTGTAAAAGTGGATTCCATATTTTTTGTCATAATAATTAAAATTATATAATGAGTTCAACTTAATTTTTGGTGATAATGAATAGTAAAAACAACAAAAATTAATTAATGTGGTTAAGGTTGAAACAAGTTTACTGGGGGTTAGACTAAACATATAAGGGTTAAAATATCCTATAAACTTGTCCAATTCCAATTTTCTTGAAATATTTCAACCTTATATCATCTTTGGATATATAATGATCCATTTTGGAGCCTTTTTAATGTAAAAAATGTGGGTATCGCTTTTTCTTTTCAAAAATTCAAAGTGTGTCCTATCCCCCACTTATACAAGGGCACCCCTATCCTCTCTTATTCACACTCCAAAAAAATTTTGGTTAAAAAAAACCTACCCCAACCTCTTAAATACATCCTTAGACACATCCTATGGGGATTATTTTTATAAAAAATGCAATCCAAAAAGGATTTAGGTATAGACCTAAAAGTTTTTCGAAGAAGTGGTAATGTTTCAAACCATGTGTTTTCATTTTACTTATTATTATAACTCCATAAAATATTCTATATATATTATAATTTAATTAAAATAGTATATCATATATCTTTAACTTTTTTTATATTAATTTTATAACCTATATCCATCTCCCTTTCAATCAAATGGTAAATGAAACCATCAATCATGTATACAACAGACTACCGCCTCACGAACCGATGTAATTCATTTTCTATCATTTCCACTATCAGATGGATATAATGATGTATTTAACATATTTATATGATAATTATTAAATTAATACACTTTTTTAATTATAATATCACATATACATTATTACCTTCAAATTCTTTGGAAAATAATAACGTCGCTCGTGCATACGTGTGGACTACCGCCTCTATCTAGTGATGAGAAATGTTTTTCATTTTATTTTGATATGGATGGTAATAAAGATATATTTAATTAATATAGATGAAATATTTTATATAATAATGGTTTCTATAGGTGAAATATTATTTACCTTTCTTTCATTCCATATTTTTGAAAATTAGAAAAAACAGTCATGCATATATACGACCTACCCTCTCCATAAACTGTGTAACTTATTTTCATATATCTAAATTTTATAGAATATTATAAATAATTATGTAATGTTAATATATGATATTTATCATGGTTAAATATTATAGATAATTTAACCATGATCAAATTAAAATGACTAAAATTACTGGACCCAACATACATGAAAAGTGTAGCAATTATCATTTAAAATAGTGATTTTAACAAATAATTGTTAATAAAAGGGTAATAATAGATTTTAAGTAATTCATATAAGGTATGATATATATTATTATATTTCTATAATATATTTATAATAAATATATATTTATTATATAGGAGGTGAGAACACGTATGAAGGAAATTATACCTAAGGTAAGGGTTAATCATCTCACATTTACTTCCATGAGACATATACCATATCCACCACTTAGTTATTTTTTATGGTGTATATAATATTAATTTTGATATATTATATCATTAATCCATTTATCTTAATGTTATTTATTATTTCATTTTATTTTATTTCTTTCATGGTCTTTTCATTTAGAAGTACCAAAGTGGAAAAGGATTATGTTACAATCTCATTATTTATCAGGATTGTTCATGATCACATTTACAATGATTAAATATTATGATATATATTTTAAAAAAACTGATTAATTTTTTTATCCTTCAATTATTTATGGATACAACATGTTTTACTCTCATTTTACTTTCTTTATGAATAATATAGACAATTTTTTTAAAGAAAACAAACTTCATTTATCTCTTTGGCCAAAACCCCTTTTTCTTCCATATCCATGTATTCTAAAAATGTTTTCAATAATTTTTTAACTTTATGAAAATGATTTATTAAATATATTTTCACCCATTGTTGATTTTTTGAAAAAAGGGTTAAAAGGAATCTTCTAATCATTTTTTCGGATGAGGAACTTTTTAAACTTTTTACAACAGTATGAAAGGAATGTTTTTTAACCTATACGTAATGTACAAAATTATGTGCCATCATGAACACTCATTTTATTTAATATTTATTTAAAAATTTATAGGTATGTTTTAAAATAAAATATCTTTCTTAATATTATAGAAATTTTTAGTTTTTAATAGTTATATTCAAAGTGAAAAGTATATTTTACTCAAAAATGTTTTAATGTATTTTATGGTATATCTATTAATAAACTAAAAAAACAATATTTTAATTATCCTCCACTGTGAATATTCTATAACGATACCATAATTATTATTTCTCCAGATGATTTATGATTAGTTTGACTGGGGATGTACTATTTTGACACCATTCTCCATATTGCTCTGTATGGTTTATGATTGTGTTTATTAATTGGTGGAAAGTATTAACATTCAATATGATGGTTTTTAAATATTAATGTTTTTGTTGATTATGTTTCAACCCTTTAATATGAGAAATTAATTTTAATTTCTATTAGGGTCCAGCCTAGTGGAAAAGGTAACCCATGATCCTATATAAAAACCTAGGATAAAAGCATGGAGGAACCCAATATTTGGGGTGGTTGGAATTTTAGTCATGGAGGGGTGTTTGTGAGTGAATTTAATGGTGACCCATGATGGAGGGAGATGGGTACTTGATAAATATAGGGCTTAATGGTCCTTGAATGATGACGAAAGGTATGTGGAGATGGGAGTTCATGTGGTGATAGAGGATGGATCAGCTAGATTCCTCAGTGGTGAAGGGTGTTGTCAGTATAGGGTATTGATCAATGGCGATAGGCCTACAGTGGTGGGTTTTCATTTAGTAAAAAATTATAGATCAATAGATTTGTCTATGGTGGAATAAAAAAACACAGGTGTACTCTAGATGAGGTTCAGGGAAAGGAGAAATCATCAATAATGCTATCAGATTGAAAATAATGAGAGGTTATTACATTCACATTTAGTACTAGGCACTATGCAGTATTGCACAGGGAATTACTAATTGATCATCCTTGTAGGTTGGGTAATTTTGGAAACTTTAAAGTCAGCTATGGGCAGAGGATACTCTGTGTATTTTGGAATTCAGGTTCATGTACTAGTCCTAAGTGCCTCAAGACTATAAATCCTTGTATGGTTACCCATCAACCCAGTTAAAAAGGGGGAAAATTAATAAAAAATGAAGGCTGTCAGGATTTGGGAAACTTAGACATAGTAAGTGATAGACAAGGCCCACCATATCCCCTTGATGCATCATTAGGTCTCATGAGGCAAACTAGTTTGGGTATTTGGATGAGGACTTACCCATTTATGTAATATTTCATTGAACAAAGCCTTGATTGTACGGTTATGATCTAAAACATTATGCATTTCTTCATTATTAGATTATTCATTGATGTTCCATGCAATTATTTGATTAGCTATAATATCCATGGTTAAGTTTTAAGAATATGTGATTATTTATATATAATTATTTAATCATCCTTTATTCCTGCCATATTATGATCATTTAAAAGATTGAATGGGATGTGTTTCAGTTATTTACTTTTCCATGTTGATTATACCTTATTTATTATTGATAACTTCTACTATTCACATACACTTATTGAGTATTAGAGCTCACCCATTTCTTATGTTTCATTTTCCCAAGATTCTAGGATGTATATTATGATTGATATACAGGGATATAATAAAGGTAATTATGGTGTTCTCAAAGAAATTTTTATGTTTTATTTTATGTTTTCAATTATAATATTATATTTAAGTATTTAACTAGTTTTCCAAAACTATGAAACTATTCGGTCCTTCAGGATGTGATTCCTTGTATCTAGATATAATGTAATAAAGTTACCATCGAATATAGACTACTAGGTTTGGGTTCATTAGGTTCTTAATGTGTGACCCTATGGGCCCTTTCTCGATAGTAATTAATAATATTCAAAGACTATAATAAGAGTCTAGTAACCCGTCAATGCCACAAGAAGATTCATAAGAGTCACAGAAATGACAACCTTTCTTATGAACACATGTTGTGTAATATATTCTTTTTGTATTGTGATATTTATTATAAAATAATGTATACATGATGTCATTATAATTTCATTATTTATTATTCACTTCTTTACTATATGAACTTACCTTCTTATACCATGTCCATGGATTTAGTGAAGGTACTGCTATCTTGATCAACTAGGTCTAAGATATTAATTCCTTCCAGGAGAGACAAATTCTGTCTTGATTATTCAATCAATTCCATACTACCAATAAAGCACCCAATGAAAGCTACCTCATTAAGACAAAAATTCCATAGTTTTAATCTTTCATAAAAGTATGTGATTAAATATTATATAATGAAAATAATCTCAATACAGGAGACCATTACACATGTTTGTAGATAGGAAAAACTAATGACACCTGAAACATGTGGTGTTCCTTTTGGAAGGTCGGTCCTCATGATGTCATCTAATCGAGATCACAAAATGAAAATATCATGAGAATAAGTCTCAATGATTATGATTCCCCATCACCTTATAGTCATACATCATTTGTGTCCAATGATTATGATGTATCTAGACCATAAGACATATATTTATGATTAATATAATTGTATCTTAAAGTTCTCATTATAGCCTAAAAACTACTACAAAAATTTTATACAAAAAATAAGATATATACATTACCATTTAAATAGTGGATGTATAAATACCAACACTATTATAGTAAGAGTAAATCATGCATAACTTACTGTATACATGATACAATAATCTAAAAGTACTATTTAAGTTGGGTATATGGATCCAAATTCTGTAACACCCCAATTGCACTAGAGCCTTGATAGCTCTCACATGATAAGATCATGCTTCTACTGAGTTATGGATTTAGTTGTTGGGCCTAACATGTCTTCACTATTTGGAAACTCTACTATTTAATACTTCACCTATTTGAATAAGACTCCTAAATAGATGATATCCCTATTATAATCATTTTTTACACTGTTTAAACATGAAATATTTTCTAGTACCTATAGTATAATTGAAATAATTTATATTATGATAAAAATTTAATTCTGTGGTGTGTTACTAAGAACCAGAATGAATCATTTCATATTATACACTACTTATTCAACTACATTAGAAGCTTTAACACACTCAGTATTTTTAAATATAGACACCACTTTCTTAAATGAGATTCCATTTCTCATTACCTTATCCAGGCTATGATATTTGACATATTAATATCAATAAAGGATAATTTGTGTCCCCTTAAAATATTGAACCTTCTTCTCCAAGTACCAAGAACATATCTATTGTACTCTGACAAGTACAAATGTATAGTTCTTTCTACTTCTCATATAGTTCTCTTGGATATAACTCATATTTGGATACCATAATTTATATGTTGGAAATATCATATCTAGTATATAGTATGGAATATGTGATCGATCTATCACAAAAGTGTATGAAATTCTACTAACCACATTAATATCCTCCTATGTCTCATATATATTTTCTCATAGAGATTTATTCCACATGAAATTGGTAACAATTATCTCTCAAATTTTTCTAACAATTATTTTTTAATACCTTTTCAGTATATGTACTTTTGAATCAATCTAAGAAAACCCTTAGATCTATATCAGTAGATCTCATTTCCTATAACTTAGGTTTCTACTTGAAGTAAATTTATGGAGAGCTACTTTCATTCTGGAAATAACTAATTGTAATACCAATAGTTATTTTTCATATTTTATCAAACATATTTATCATAGATAATAATGGAGATCCCACTTGCCTCTTACACAAAATGGTGTAAATTAATTCTAAATGAATATTCTATGATATTGTTTCATACCTCAACCCCGAACTAGATTTCAGTAACTTTGAACCATTATTGGTATTCTGTGGTGTCACCAAATCTTTCTAGTTGCATCATATAGACACCTTACAAGATTTGTGGTCTTGAAGTATAGTGATCAATATAATTATCATAAAAAATAGTTATGAAAAGTAAATATCTAATATAATTAAAAATGATGGATTTGTATAACCAATGGAGACTTATTTTTACCGCTCTTGCGCCTCTCATTTATTGTATTTCTTGAATTACACCACAATATCAAGGTTTGAAGAATTCAAAATACTATACTCCTATACTCTGATACTCGGAATCCCTTATTTAATTTTAATTTATCATTTAAATATTATATTGTTTTCATTTACCACTTACTTGTTTTACTCATTATCCTAAAGGAATAATGTATCACAAGACATAGTGAATATAAAACCACCATAATGCTTTCATATTTCCTATGCAGTATGTGGCTTTGGAACATTCCTTTTTGAAAAACTCTTATAGAAATTGTTCCTATGCCAACCACTTGTACATCTCCAGCATTGAATAATTCAAAGTCAATATAACTCCAGTTATCTCAACTTGACATGTTCACCCTTTTATAGAAATATAATCTCCACTCGACTATCACTTTTCTATCTCAATTATTTCTTCAATATCATTTTGAAAACTTTAGGTTAATTACTTTATAAGAACATTGTTTTTTTATTAATACAAGTTTCTTTATATTTAGAAATAACTCTTTGCATCTAAACACATTTTCTTATGACATAATGAATTTATATCACACAATAGCTTATATTATATACATTGTTTATTACAGTTGGCATATAGTTAATCGAACACACTAATATTTGTGAATCATGTCTTTAAAACTAATGGATGTTTCTATAATTCATATGAATCTAAACATTGATACTCCTTTTAATTATATCAAAAATCTGATGTGTACAAGGAAATGTGCAATTAGGAATAACCAATCTTGTCTCTAGGTTCAAAAAATTAAAGGTAATGTTTCCTTCTACTTGGACTAATTAGGTAGCTAGCGGAAGTCAGGGTCAATCCCACGGGGATATAGAAAAACAATAAGTTAGTGTAAGTCCCGAGTCTCAAATGATTATCCAGAAAAAAATTTGAAGGGAATAAATGATGAATTTAAACTATTTTTGAAAATTTAAATTAAAAAAATAGGATCAAAAGAAAAAAAGGGAAAAAACATGTCGGGGTTACAACATGGTGTTGTTCTGATTGATTTGTTACTTTTGGCAGCCCAAATTGAATTACCCACTCTCACAACTAGTATAGCGTAAGTATGGGGTGAATCTATAGGTAGAGTTAAAGTGTTATGTCCCTTGAATCATGATTAATTAAATTAAGGGTTACTATGTTTAGAGTTGATATTGGAGTATTATGAAATTCGTTTTAGATGGTTAAATGATGAATTATTCAAATTTCTATAATGGTTTTCTTCAAACAAAAAAACAAAAAAACTATTTATAATAATTAATATAAGAAACACATCGGGGGATGTGAATGGATATAAAGATCTTCAAAAATAGGTTATCATATTATGTTTTGTTGTTCATAATGACTCACATCTGTGAGTTTCAAATGTAACATAACTCTCCCTTGGTCCGATGAGTTCTGATTAAGTTAGCAGAAATCGACTTCTTGGTCTGAGAATTGGTTTTTGAAAAATTTATAAAAACATACCCCTTTTGAGACAATGAGTGTAGTTAATGGTGATGGGATTACTAATTGTAATTGTCATGACCCGTCCTCGGGGCCCGTGCCGTGACTACCCCAAGCCCGCCTTCCATAGGCCAGGGGATTGCAACTAGCACCAAGGCGTAATTCCTGGTAAAAAGGGAAGGCATTGCCTTTGTAAAGTAAACAAACACCAAAGAGAAAGCAAGTAGAAGTAAATACTAAGTAAAAACTGGGTACAACAATAAGTGTGGAAAAGTAAGTGGCCCAGAATACAAACCCAAACTAAAAGTAAAGTACAACTGGAAAGGGAAAACAACAACTTAAGTGAGGCCGCAACATCGAGCTGTCCACTGGAAGTCCCACCTGGAGGGTGGGTACAGATATCCTCCACAACTCCTCTGGTCCAGCCGTCCGCTCCGAGTACGTCCCGCCCAGTGGTCCACCTCCAGGTACCGTCCTGCTCCGCAAGCCTCAACCACAATCAACGTTGTCCGTCGTCTGAAACCAACACAATGTAGTGCGGGCAGAACCTGTGCAGGGGTGAGTATAAGCTACTCAGTAGGGACCCCGAGACCCCTGAAGGCTCCCAGAATCCACAAAGGATAATCCACAAAGAAAAGATACAATCACGAAGTAACATCCAACACTACTTAGGTACATGCCCATACATATACCTAAGTCATCAATTCTCGTTCGGCTCCAACATCCGAGCCCAAGTGCAACCCAGTACACACAGAAAAACACAACCAAATCCGCACAGGAATGCATAACGTAATCCACATAGGATATCAAGTCAAACTTATCAAAGATAAGGATTGAAAATCAAGTCTCAGCTCACACATGTATACTTCTTCGTATGACGATAGAGATGATCAGACGTAGCCACTGATTCATATAAGCCATCAGACCCACAAAGGATAGATAGGTACTAACCCCCACAATGACCCACAAAGGATCTGACCCACATAAGATCGATATATAACTAACCCCCGCAATGACCCACACAGGATCAGACCAATACAGGATCTGTAGGCGCTGGCCCACACAGGACAGCTGAGCACTGACCCACATAGAATCTAACCCACACAAGATCGGTAGCACTGATCCACATAGGATTGCTGAGTGCTGTAGTTGTTGCCGTCGAATCCACGGAGAATTTCTTCACAGTCGTCATCATCGTCGCAGTCGCAGCCAGCTCTAGGGTTCCCGCACACAGCAAGCTCGTTCGAGAGGGTCTGCTCCACGAGCCGAGGGGCTGATAAATAAACTGACACGTAGTCTGAATTTGATGTATCCAAAAGTTCCGTATCGTCAATAGGAACTCAACGTCACAGACGGCGCATCAATCGGACGCCCAGTCTGAGAGTTATTGGCTTTTTCGTCCCAGGGCCCCGATTGGTTTTAAGGTCAAACCAACCTGACCACACTCCAACCGTGTCCAAACCTCAAGTGGATTAAGCCAAAAGGTCCGTCTCACTAAGAGTAATCCATTAAAGTCGATGGAACGTCAATCGGACGTCTGAAGCTCAAGTTATAAGCGTTTCCGCTCCGAGGGCCCGGTTGGTTTCGTTTACGAACCAACCCGGCCGAACACAAATTACTCCAAAACATTGAGTGTAATATACTGAAATGACCGTCTCGATCCAAGGATCGCTGCGCAACTGACGGTGTGACAATCGGAGGTCCGTAGCCCACGTTATGGGCAAAAGACCGAAAGGGGTCCGGAAGTGGGGGTTTCGGGCCCAGGCCGACCCGGCCCGAGACCCCCTGGGTCGGCCCGAACCGGGTCGACCCATCCCGGGTCCGGGTCCGGCCCGCTTGGGCGCGGCCCGGTGGCCGGGTGGCTCGACCGTTTCGGCCGAGCGGTTGCACAAAGGGGGGCTCTGCTCCCTGCTAACGGACGCGGCCGAGTGCCTCATCCCGTCTCCCTTGGTCCCGCGCGGTCGCGGGACCTGCGGCCTGCCGCCGCGGCTTCAGCCGCCGTATCCTAGCAGTCGGCCGATGCCAGCCGCCGTGCCGGAGAGGCGCGCTGGCGGTGCTTTCCGTGGACCACCGGACGAGCTCCAGTGGTCAGTTTTGCCTGCCGTCTTCGTCAACAACCCTCCCGAGACCGGTTCTTCACTGCGAAGACCACACAACACCCATGCGGCCTGCTTCATCATCACCCGCCGATCCGCACACCAAGAAAAAAGAGACGTTGGGTTCGGACTTGTTCGTTGGCCCGAACCCACCACGTTAGCGGTTTAAAAAGGCTTCTGAAAAATTTTAAACACATTCCGATGATATAAATAACATATATTTAATTGAACCAAAACCCCTACCTCAAGCTTCGTCGAGCGAGGGTTCGTCGCGGAAAATCACGTCGCGGAAGAAGGCATCGCGGAAGGTGATCTTCGCATCGCGGAGAAGGAACGTCACGAAACAAGCGTCGTGGAAGAAGCATCGTGGAAGAAGGGTCGTTGGCGTCGCGGTACATGGCGTCGCGTAGTCGATCTCCAAGGATTCGGCATTCTTCATCGGAGATCAGTGCATTCTTCACGTTCTTCGCGTTCTTCGACGAAGAAGATGAAGATCTTCAAGCCTCCCCTCTTTCTCTCAATCCCCTCTGAACACAACTAGCCTAATAAAATAAGAGTTGTCTTATTTTATTAACACAATACAACGTATGAATTTCAAAAAGAATTGAAACAAACAATTAAGTAAATTAATTGCAACGTTTAAACCGCCAAATTAATGAGGTGTTTATTATCCATAATAAACGCAAGGGTTGAACTCATTAAAAAGGGGGGTGCGGGTGCGTTACTTAATTAAAGGAGGGGGGTTGAAAGAAATGGTGGGGCTTGTGTGGGCCCCACCTCACAAATATCCTACCAAGTGGGTATGATCTTGTGTGTCCCACATCATCCACTTAAATTAAGTTAAGAAAAATAAAATAAAAATCGATTGCACCACTTTTATTGTACTCATTAACTTAACCCCAAAAATTAAAAACCACACCTGAGCAAACGCAACTCCGAAAGAGGTGTTTCTAAGCAATTACTGGCACTGCGGTTCCATCAGTGCCCTCAGAATTCGATTCCGAGCACCGGTTAAAAAGTTAGAAAAACCCTCTCGTTCGTTCACTGAACGTACCCGATCTAAACTTTGGAAAAAGATTTCGGGCACACCGGACCTCAAAATTAGGTGTCGTTAGAAACTGCGTTCTTGTAAAATTTCCAAAAGAATTTAGAAAAAAATTTCCTTGAATTTTTCGGGTATTTACATCACTCCCACCTCAGGGCTTTACGTCCCCGTAAAGATAAATCGAAACTAGGGAAAAAATGTGGGTACTGAGCACGCATCTAAGCCTCCCGCTCCCAAGTGCTCTCCTGGAGGTTCTTGTGCTTCCATCTGATGCACACTAGAGGAATCGACCGTCCACATAGGACCCGCTCCTGTCGATCCTCGATCTCCACCGGGACCTCTGCAAACGTCACCCCATCATCAATGTCCAGCTCCCCATGGTCAATGATATTCGTCGGGTCGTGCACGTATCTCCTCAGATGAGATACGTGGAAGACGTTGTGCACCCGGTGCAACTGAGGTGGTAGAGCCAGGTGATAAGCCACCTCGCCAATCCTGCCGAGGACCTGGAAGGGTCCGATGAAGCGCAGATATAACTTTCTGCCTCGGCCAAATCTTCGTAATCCACGTCGAGGTGAGACCCACAAGAAGACATGGTCGCCATCTTCGAACTCCAGTGGTCTCCGCCTCCTGTCAGCATAAGACTTCTTCCGGCTCTGAGCTATCCTCATCTGCTTCTGGATGACCTGGACCTTCTCTGTCGTGGCCTGGACCATCTCCAGTCCCACAAGTGCTGACTCTCCAGGGTCTGTCCAGCACAGTGGTGATCTGCAAGGTCGGCCGTACAACGCCTCGTATCGTGCCATCCCGATGGTGGAGTGGTAGCTGTTGTTGTACGTGAACTCCACCAAGGGTAAGTTGTCCTCCCAGCTATGACCAAAGTCGAGGACACATGCACAGAGCATGTCATCGAGAGTCTGAATGGTCATCTCTATCTGACCATCTTTCTGAGGGTGAAAGGCGGTGCTCAGACGTAGTTGCGTCCCGAACGCCTCCTGCAACCCCTTACAAAGCTGGGAAGTAAAGAGAGCATCTCGATCGGAGACGATAGATGATGGCACACCGTGAAGCCGTACAATCTCATGAACATAGAGGCATCCCAAGCTCTCTACTGAGCCCTACTCTCTGATGGGTAAGAAGTGAGCCGACTTGGTGAGTCGGTCGACAATCACCCAAATAGAGTCATGACCTCTGGAAGTGTGTGGAAGTCCAGTCATGAAGTCCATAGATATCCCGTCCCCCTTCCACTCTGGGACCTCTAAGGGATGTACCAAGCCTGCTGGTACCTGGTGCTCTACCTTCACATGCTGATAGGTGAGGCATCGAGAAATGAACTCTGCCACATCCTTCTTCATGCCCAGCCACCAATGCTGTCGTCTGAGGTTCTGGTACATCTTCGCCACTCTAGGATGTACCGCCAAATGGGAAGTGTGAAACTCTCTCAGCACCTCATTCTGTAAAGTAGTTGGTACCATGGTACGTCCCCTGAAAAGGACATCATTCTCTCCTCCCTCGGAGAATCCATCATGTGCCTGTCCTGAGGATATCTGCACATGCCGCGTCTCACAGTCGGCGTCCCCACGTTGTGCCTCTCTGACCCGCTGTATTAGTGGAGGAGTGACTGTGAGTGACTGAAGGAAATCTGCTCCATCCATATCCACGAAGGATATCTGCAAAGTGGTTAGCTACTCTGTCACCTCCCCAATTAGCTGAATGCCCGTCCTCCTGCTGAGAGAATCGGCTACCACGTTCCCCTTTCCAGGATTATAGACTATCTCAAAGTCATAGTCTTGGAGGAACTCAAGACATCTCCACTGTCTCAGGTTGAGGTCCTTCTGGGAGATGATGTACCTAAGACCATGATGGTCAGAAAAGACTGTAAAGTGCTCACCCATAAGATAGTGTCTCCACATCTTCAGAGAAAAGACCACTTTTGCTAACTCCGGGTCATGGGTAGCATTGTTCTTCTCATGTGGCCCCAACTGACATGATCCATAGGCGATCACTTCCCACTCATGCGTTAGGACACATTCGAGTCCAGGCCCTGATGCATCGCAGTAGACTAAATACCCTAATCCCTCCTCCGGTAGCCTCAAGATAGGCGCACTGGTCAATCTCTTTCTCAGCTCCTGGAAGCTCTGCTGACATCTTTCTGACCACACAAAGGGTTTACCCTTCTTCTTCAAAGTTGAGAGTGGCTCCAAAACTCTGGATAAGGCTCGCACAAATCTCCGATTGTATCCAGCTAGTCCCAAGAAACTCCGCACCTCCGTCACGCTCCTGGGAGGCTCCCAAGCTAGCACTGCCTCGATCTTCGCAGGATCCACCGCAACTCCTTCCTCAGAGATGACGTGTCCCAATAAGTGGACCTCGCGTATCCAGAACTAACACTTCGAGAGCTTACCATAAAGCTGGTGCTCTCAGTGTGTGTCCAGTACAACCCGCAAGTGGTAGGCGTTCTCCTCCTCACTCGTCGAGTATATCAAAATGTTGTCGATGAAGACCATGACAAATCGATCGAGGTATGAATGAAAGATCCTGTTCATTAGGCCCATGAACACTGCTGGAGCATTGGTTACACTGAATGGCATAACCAAGAACTCGTAGTGGCCATAACGACATCTGAAGGTCGTCTTCTGCACGTCCTCATCCCGAACTCTGAGCTGATGATAGCCTGATCTAAGGTCTATCTTTGAGAACCACCGTGCTCCCTTGAGCTGATCGAAGAGGTCATCAATCCTCGGTAGCAATACTTGTTCCTCACTGTCACCTGGTTCAGGCGACGATAATCGACACAAAGTCGCAAGCTCTCGTCTGCCTTCTTGGAGAACAATATCGGGGAAGCCCAGGGTGAAACACTGGGTCAGATGAATCCCTTGCCCTGCAATTCCTCCAACTGTATCCATAGCTCTCAAAGCTCAGTGGGTTCCATCCGATATGCTGGGGTTGATATAGGGGCTGTCCCGGGGTACATGTCAATATAAAATTCTACCTCTCTGCGAGGAGGTAGCCCTGGGATGTCATCAGGGAAAACGTCCGCATATTGATCCACCACTGCAAGAAAACCAGGACTCCACACGTCAACTTCTCCTAGGATGAGGCTAGACAACTAATGAGTGATGGGCTGTCCTCTCCTCTGCGTGAGTCCATCCTGTGCTGCGAAGGCTCCCTTCTCGCCGGTGAAGGTGAACCTGCTCCCGTCGGTGCGTACACATCACACCTTGCGCATAATACAGTCAATCTGAGCATGGACCGTAGATAACCAATCCATTTCCAAGATGACGTTGTAAGGCCTCGACGCCGCTACAAGAAGATCCCAGCTGAAGCTCTTGCCTCCTAGAGTAAGCTCACACTGCCGGCACCAGTGCGTAATCACTGAGTCTACTCCCATAGGAGTCTCTAGCCGTAAGGATTGAGCCAACGGATCTATCGGAATCTCCGAGCTCCGAACAAGGGCAGCGACTATGAAAGAATGACTCACTCTTGTGTCTATAAGAACTGTAACAAGGGTGGAATAGACACATATAGTACCTCGAATCATCTCTGGCGCACCGTGGTCGTAGGACTCCTCTTCCTGGAGCTGTGCCTATCTCTGCCCGCCAGCTCCCTGTGGTCGGGGTGGGCCTCTTGGTGGTGGTGGTGGTAGAGCCTCAAAGCATCGCCCACCAGCTGCTGCTCGGACAGATCCTCTGCCTCATCCGCCTGCTCCCTGCGGACCGCCACGGTCGACCCTCTGCCTCTGCCTGGGTGGTCCTTCAACCGTCTGCTGCTCCTCGGTACGGTGGGTCGGGCAATCACGAGCCATGTGGCCCTGCCCGCCGTATGCGTAGCACTGTCTGCCTCTCGAAAGACTGGCTCTGCACTGTGTGCCCCGCACCACTGAGCCAGTGTCCTGAGGTAGTCTGCCTGAGGGTCTGGTCTGCCTGGACCCATGAGTCATCCGTCGACTACCTGCTGCAGAAGACTCTGCTACGTGCCGCCCTGCAGTAGGTCTCGCTGCTGAAGTAGGCTCAGAAAGTAAGCTCTCGATGAGAAGAGCCCGCTCCAGTACTCCTGCCTATGTCGGAATGATGAGTGAGATCAGTGATGCCCTGATCTCATGCCCCAATCCCTGCTCAAAGGTCCGATCCCGGAAGAATGGGTCCCATACCATGCCTGTCATGTAGCACGAGAGATCGTTAAATCTCACCGAGTATTGGGCGACCGTCAAGATGCCCTGCCGCAGCTGTACAAGCTCCTGGATGCGCACCGTACAGAGGGTGGTTGGGATGAACTCCGAGCGGAAGAGGCTCTCAAAGTCCATCCAGAGGAGAGATGCCTCATTGTGCACCTGGAGCATCAAGATCCACCATCTGCCTGCTGCCGCGTGCAGGAGGCTCGCTGTGAGGATCACCATGAGGTCTGCTGGTCTCCTCACTAACCTGAAAACCCGTACAACTGCCTCCAGCCAATCCTTGGCTGCCTGAGGGTCCGTCTCCCCGCAGAACCTGGGTGGTCGCTGGCGCTGAAACTCGTGCAGTGCACTAAGGCGACGTGCATCGTCAGCGGCTAGGGCTGGTAGCATCAGTGGCTCAGCGGGTAGAGGTACCGCCGGTGCCTCTGCTGTCAAAGGGCCCTGTACCGAGGCCTTGTCGCTCGGTGGGATGTCGTCACGTACAACATTTGGAACCCTAGCTGGCTGTCGTCGTGGGGCCATCCTGAAAAGAAACAGGTGCGCCACGGTCAAATAATATACCTGGTGAGCTGACACAAAGTAATCACAAAGAAAACTTGAAACACACATGCAATCAATGTTTTCGTGCATTAAGTCAGAAATCAGAAGTCAGGGTCCTGGTATACGGATATGTCGGTCGCTGCACCAACACTGGACTCCCTGGACTGATAACCAAACTCAATACTATTAACACTATTTCTTCATATAGAAAAAGATCAGATTCCTGAGTTCTGCGGTAGAACTGAACTCCTATGATACCAATTTATCACGACCCATCCTCGGGGCCCGTGCCGTGACTACTCCAAGCCCGCCTTCCATAGGCCAGGGGCTGGCGATTAGCACCAAGGCATAATTCCTAGTAAAAAGGGAAGGCATTGCCTTTGTAAAGTAAACAAACACCACCGAGCAAGAAAGAAGAAGTAAACACTAAGTAAAAACTGGGTACAACAGTAAGTGCGGAAAAGTAAGTGGGACAGAATACAAACCCAAACTGAAAGTAAAGTACAAATGGAAAGGGAAAACAACAACTGATGTGAGGTCGCAGCGTCGAGCCATCCACTGGAAGTCCCACCTGAATGGTGGGTACAGATAGCCTCCACAGCTCCTCGGGTCCAGCCGTCCGCTCTGAGTACGTCCTGCCTAGTGGTCCACCTCCAGGTACCGTCCTGCTCCGCAAGCCTCAACCACGATCAGCGTTGTCCGTTGTCTGCAACAAACACAACGTAGTGCGGGAATATCCCGTGCAGGGGTGAGTATAAGCTACTTAGTAGGGACCCCGAGACCCCCAAAGGTCTCCCATAATCCACAAAGGATATTCCAAAAAGTAAAGATACAATCACGAAGTAACATCCAACACTACTTAGGTATATGACCATACATATACCTAAGTCATGAATTCTCATTCGTCTCCAATATCCGAGACTAAGTACAACCCAGTCCACACAGGGAAACCCAACCAAATCCAAACAAGAAAGCATAACGTAATCCACACAGGATATCAAGTCAAACTTATCGAAGATAAGGATTGAAAATCAAGACTCAGCTCACACAGGTATACTTCTTCGTATGACGATAGATATGATCAGACGTATCCACTGATTCATCTAAGTCATCGGACCCACAAAGGATCGATAGGTACTAACCCCCGCAATGACCCACAAAGGATCTGACCCACACAAGATCAATAGCTAACTAACCCCCGTAATGACCCACACAGGATCGGACCCACACAGGATCTGTAGGCGCTGGCCCACACAGGATCACTGAGCGCTGACCCACACAAGATCTGACCCACACAGGATCGGTAGCACTGATCCATGTAGGATCGCTGGGTGTTATAGTCGTCGTCGTCGAATCCATGGAGGATTTCTGCATAATCGTCATCATCGTCGCAGTCGCAGCCAACTCTAGGGTTCCCGCACACAGTAAGCTCGTTCGGGAGGGTCCGCTCCACGACCCAAGGGGCTGATACATCAACTGACACGTAGTATGAAGTTGATGTATCCAAAAGTTCCGTATCGTCAACAGGAACTCAACGTCACAGACGGCGCGTCAATCGGACGCCCGGTCTGAGAGTTATTGGCATTTTTGTCCAAGGGGCCCGGTTGGTTTTTAAGTCAAACCAACCCGACCGCACTCCAACTGCATCCAAACCTCAAGAGGAGTAAGCCAAAAGGTCTGTATCACTAATAGGAATCCATCAAAGTTGATGGAAAGTCAATCGGACATCCGGAGCTCAAGTTATAAGCGTTTCCGCTCCGAGGGCCCAGTTGGTTTCGTGTACGAACCAACCCAGCCGAACCCAAAGTACTCCAAAACCTTGAGTGTAATATACCGAAATTACTGTCTCGATTTAAGGATCACTATGCAACTGACGATGCGTCGATCGGAGGTCCGTAGCCCAAGTTATGGGAAAAAGACCGAAAGGGGTCCGGAAGTGGGGGTTTCGGGCCCGGGCCGACCCGGCCCGAGACCCCCTGGGTCGGCCCGAACCTGGGCGACCCGACCCGGGTCCGGGTCCGGCCCGCTTGGGCGTGGCCCGGCCCGGCTGGCGCGGCCCGGCCCGGCTGGCGCGGCCCGGCCCGGCTGGCGCGTCCCGGCCCGGCCTGGGTGCGGCCCGGTGGTCGGGTGGCTCGGCCATTTCGGCCGAGCGGTTGCGCAAAGGTGGGCACCGCCCCCTGCCAACGGACGCGGCCGAGCGCCAAGGCGGCCCTTCCCGATGGCGCACCGGGCGCCGCCGCCTCTTGGAAACCGGCCGGTGCCGGCTGCCGCCTCCGGCAATGCTTTCTGCAGACCACCAGACGAGCTCCGGTGGTCGGTTTTTCCTACCGTCTTTGCCAACGGCCCTCCCGGGACCGGTTCTTCACTAAGAAGACCACACAACGCCCGTGCGGCCTGCTTCATCATCACCCGTCGATCCACACACCAAGAACGAAGAGACGGTGGGTTCAGACTTGTTCGTTGGCCCGCACCCACCGCGTTAGCGGTTTAAAAAGGCTTCCGACAAATTTTAAACACATGCTGATGATATAAATCACATAGATTTAATTGAACAAAAACCCCTACCTCAAGCGTCGTCGAGCGAGGGTTCGTCACGGAAAAGCACATCACAAAAGAAGGTGTCGCAGAAGGGGATCGTCATGTCACGGAGAATTAATGTCACAGAAGAGGCATCACAGAAGAAGCATCATGGAAGAAGGTTCGTTGACGTCACAGTACACAACGTTGCGTTGTCGATCTCTGAGGATTCAGCGTTCTTCGTCGGAGATAGGTGCATTATTCACATTCTTCGCATTCTTTGACGAAGAAAATGATGATCTTCAAGCCTCCCCTCTTTCTCCCAATCCCATCTCAACACAACTAGCCTAATAAAATAAGAGTTGTCTTATTTTATTAACACAAGCCAATGTTTGAATTTCAAAAAGAATTGAAACAAACAATTAAGTGAATTAATTGCAACATTTAAACCACCAAATTAATGAGGCGTTTATTATCCAGAATAAACGCAAGGGTTGACATCATTAAAAGGGGGGTGCGGGTGCGTTACTTAATTTAAGGAGGGGGTTTGAAAAAGTTGAAAGAAACGGTGGGGATCGTGTGGGCCCCAACTCACAAATATCCTACCAAGTGGGTAGGATATTGTGGGTCCCACATCATCCACTTAAATTAAGTTAATCAAAATAAAATAAAAATCGGTTGCACCACTTTTATTTTATTCCTTAACTTAACCCCAAAAATTAAAAACCACACCCAGGCAAACGCAACTCCAGAAGAGGTGTTTTTAAGCAATTACCGGCGCTGCGATTCCATCGGTGCCCTCGAAATTCGATTCCGAGCACCAGTTAAAAAGTTATAAGAACCCACTCGTTTGTTCACTGAACATACCCAAGCTAAACTTCGGAAAAAGATTCTGGGCACACCGGGCCTCAGAATTAGGTGCCGTCAGAAACTACATTCTTGTAAAATTCCCAAGAAAATTAAGAAAACAATTCCTTAAATTTTTCAGGTCTCTACATCACTCCCACCTCAGGGATTTACGTCCTCGTAAAGATACATCGAAACTAGGGAAACAAATGTGGGTACTGAGCACGCATCTGAGCCTCCCGCTCCCAAGTGCTCTCCTGGAGGTTCCCGTGCTGCCATCTGATGCGCACTAGAGGAATCAACCATCCACGTAGGACCCGTTCCTTTCGATCCTCGATCTCCACCGGGACCTCCGCAAACGTCGCCCCATCATCAATGTCCATCTCCCCATGGTCAATGATATGCATCGGGTCATGAACGTTTCTCCTCAGTTGAGATACGTGGAAGACATCGTGCACCTGGTGCAACTGAGGTGGTTGAGCCAGACGATAATCCACCTCGACAATCCTACTGAGGACCTGGAAGGGTCCGATGAAGCGCAAAGATAACTTGCCGCCTCGTCCAAATATCCGTAATCCACGTCGAGGTGAGACCCGCAAGAAGACGTGGTCGCCATTTTCGAACTCCAGTGGTCTCCGCATCCTGTCAGCATAAGACTTCTGTCGGCTCTGAGATGTCCTCATCCGCTCGTGGATGACCTGGACCTTCTCTGTCGTGGCCTGGACCATCTCCGGTCCCACAAGTGCTGACTCCCCAGGTTTTGACCAGCACAGCGGTGATCTTCAAGGTCGGCCGTACAACGCCTCGTATAGTGCCATCCCGATGGTGGATTGGTAGCTGTTGTTGTACGCGAACTCCACCAAGGGTAAGTGGTCCTCCCAGCTGTGACCAATGTCGAGGACACATGAACTGAGCATGTTTTCGAGAGTTTGAATGGTCCTCTACGTTTGACCATATGTCTGAGGGTGAAAGGCAGTGCTCAGATGTATCTGCGTCCCGAACGCATCCTACAACCCCTCCCAAAGCCGAGAAGTAAAGCGAGCATCTCGATCGGAGACGATAAATGATGGCACACCGTGAAGCCGTACAATCTCCTGAACGTAGAGGCATCCCAAGCTCTCTACTGAGCCCTGCTCTCTGATGGGTAAGAAGTGAGCCGACTTGGTGAGTCGGTCGACAATCACCCAAATGGAGTCGTGACCTCTGGAAGTGCATGGAAGTCCAGTCACGAAGTCCATAGTTATCCCGTCCCACTTCCACTCTAGGACCTCTAAGGGATCTACCAAGCCTGCTGGTGCCTTGTGCTCTGCCTTCACCTACTGGCAGGTGAGACATCGAGAAACGAACTCTGCCACGGCCTTCTTCATGCCCGACCACCAGTGCTATCGTCTGAGGTCCTGGTACATCTTCTCCCCTCCAGGATGTACCGCCAAAGGGGAAGTGTGAAACTCTCTCAGCACCTCCTCCTTTAAAGAAGTTGGTACCATGGTACGTCCTCTGAAAAGGACATTGTGCTCTCCTCCCTTGGAGAATCCATCAGGTGCCCGTCCTGAGGATATTTACACATGCCGCGTCTCACAGTCGGCGTCCCCATGCTGTGCCTCTCTGACGCGCTGCAGTAGTGGAGGAGTTACTGTGAGTGACTTAAGAAAAGCTGCTCCATCCCTATCCATGAAGGATATTTTCAAAGCGGCTAGCTGCTCTGTCGCATCCTCAAGTAGCTGAATGCCCTTCCTCCTGCTAAGAGCATCAGCTACCACGTTCCCCTTTCAGCGAGTATAGACTATCTCAAAGTCATAGTCCTGGAGGAACTCGAGCCATCTCCACTATCTCAGGTTTAGGTCCTTCTATGAGAAGATGTATCTGAGACTCTGATGGTCAGAATAGACTATAAATCACTCGCCCATCAGATAGTGTCGCCACATCTTCAGAGCGAAGACCACTGCTGCTAACTCCAGGTCAGGGGTAGCGTAGTTCTGCTCATGTGGCCTCAACTGACGTGATCCATAGGCGATCAATGCCCACTCCTGCATCATGAAACATCCGAGTCCAGTCCCTGATGCATCACAGTAGACTACGTACCCTACTCCCTCCTCTGGTAGCCTCAAGATTGGCATGCTGGTCAATCTCTGTCTCAGCTCCTAGAAGCTCTGCTGACATCTGTCTGACCACACAAAGGGTTTCTCCTTCTTCATCAAAGCTGAGAGTTGCGCCGCAACTCTGGAGAAGTTTGGCACAAATCTCCGATATTATCCAGCTAGTCCCAAGAAACTCCGCACCTCCGTCACGCTCCTAGGTGGCTCCCAAGCTAGCACTGCCTCAATCTTCGCAGGATCCACCGCAACTCCCACCTCAGAGATGACGTGTCCCAAGAAGTGGACCTTGCGTATCCAGAACTGACACTTCGAGAGCTTACCATAAAGCCGGTGCTCTCAGAGTGTGTCTAGTACAACCCGCAAGTGGTAGGTGTGCTCATCCTCAGTCGTCGAGTATATCAAAATATCTTCGATGAAGACCACGACAAATAGATTGAGGTATAGATGAAAGATCCTGTTCATGAGGCCCATGAACAATTTTGGAGAATTGGTTACACCGAATGGGATAACCAAAAACTCGTAGTGGCCATACCGACATCTGAAGGCCGTCTTCTGCACGTCCTTGTCCCTAACTCTGAGCTGATGATAGCTTGATCTAAGGTCTATCTTCGAGAACCACCGTGCTTCCTTGAGCTGATCGAAGAGGTCATAAATCCTCGGTAGCGGATACTTGTTCCTCACTGTCACCTAGTTCTAGTGACGATAGTTGACACAAAGTCGCAAGCTCCCGTCCGCCTTCTTGGCGAACAATATCAGGGAAGCCCAGGGTGAAACACTGGGTCAGATGAATCCCTTGCCCTACAAGTCCTCCAACTGTACTCGTAGCTCTCGAAGCTCTTCGGGTGACATCTGATATGCTGGGGTGGATATCGGGGCTATCCCGGGGTATAGGTCAATATAAAAGTCTACCTCTCTGCGAGGAAGTAGCCCTGGGACGTCATCAGGGAAAACGTCCGCATACTGATCCACCACTGTAGGAAAACCAGGACTCCGCACGTCAACTGATCCTAGGATGAGGCTATCCAACTGATGAGTGATGGGCTGTCCTCTCCTCTGCATGAGTCCATCCTGTGCTGCGAAGGCTCCCTTCTTGCCGGTGAAGGTGAAACTGCTCCCGTCAGTGTGTACACATCGCACCTTGCGCCTAATACAGTCAATCTGAGCATGGACTGTAGATAACCAATCCATGCCCAAGATGATGTCGTAAGGCCTCGACACCACTACAATAAGATCCCAGCCGAAGCTCTCGCCTCCTAGAGTAAGGTCACACTGCCGACACTAGTGCGTAATCGTAGAGTCTTCTCCCGTAGGAGTCTCTATCCATAAGGATCGAGCCAACAACTTTGTTAGAATCTCCGAGCTCCGAACAAGGGCAGCGGCTATGAAAGAATGACTCAATACTGTGTCTATAAGAACTGCAGCAAGGGTGGAATAGACACAGATAGTACCTCGAATCATCTTTGGCGCGCCGTGGTCGTAGGCCTCCACTGCCTGGAGCTGTGCTTGTCTCTGCCCGCCAGCTCCCTGTGGTCGGGGTGGGCCTCCTGGTGGTGGTGGTGGTAGAGCCTCAAAGCGTCGCCCACCACCTACTGCTTAGCCAGCTCCTCTTCCTCGTCCGCCTACTCCCTGCGGACTGCCACGGTCGACCCTCTGCCTCTACCTCAGTGGTCCCTCAACCGTCTTCTACTCCTCAGTACGGCAGGTCAGGCAGTCACGAGCCATGTGGCTTAGCCCGCCGCATGCGTAGCACTATCTGCCTCTCTAAAGACTGGCTCCGCGTTGTGTGCCTCGCAGCACTGAGCTAGTGTCCTGAGGTCGTCTGCCTGAGGGTCTGGTCTGTCTGGACCCATGAGTCATCCGTCGACTGCTTGCTGCAGAAGACTCTGCTACGTGCCGCCCTGCGGTAGGTCTCTCTGCTAAAGTAGGCTCAGCAAGGAAGCTCTCGATGAGAAGGGTACGCTCCAGTACTACTGCCTGTGACGGAATGCTGAGGGAGATCAGCGATTCCCTGATCTAATTCCTCAATCCCTGCTCAAAGGTCCGGGCCCGGAATAATGGGTCCCGTACCATGTCTGTCGAGTAGCACGAGAGATCGATAAATCTCCCTGAGTACTGGGCGACCTTCAAGCTGCCTTGCCGTAGCTGTAGAAGCTCCTGGATGCGCACCGTACGAAGGGTGGCTGGGATGAACACCGAGCAGAAGAGGCTATCAAAGTCTGTCCAGAGGAGAGATGCATCATCGTGCACCTGGAGCATCAAGCTCTACCATCTGCTTGCTGCCGCGTGCAGGAGGATCGCTGCGAGGATCACCATGAGGTCTGCTGGTGACCTCACTTACCTAAAAACCCGTAAAACTACCTCCATCCAATCCTCGGCTGCCTGAGGGTCCGTCTCCCCACAAAACCTGGGAGGTCGCTGGTGCTGAAACTCATGCAGTGCACTAAGGCGACATGCATCGTCAGCGGTTGGGGATGGTATCATCGGTGGCTCAGTGGGTAGAGGTACTGCCGGTGCCTCTACTGTCAAAGGGCCCTGTATCGAGGCCTTGTCGCTCGGTTGGCTGTCATCACATACAACGCTCGGAACCCTATCTGGCTGCCATCGTGGGTCCATCCTGAAAAGAAAAAGGTGTTCCACGGTCAAACAATATACCTGGTGAGCTGACACAAAATAATCACAAAGAGAACTTGAAACACACATGCAATCAATTTTTTCATGCATTAAGTCGGAAATCAGAATTCATGGTCCTGGTGTATGGATACGTCGGCCTCCGCACCAACACTGGACTACCTGGACTGATAACCACACTCAATACTCTTAACACTATTGCTTCACATAGAAAAAGATCAGAGTCCTGAGTTCTGCTGTAGAACTGAACTCCTCTGATACCAATTTGTCACAACCTGTCCTTAGGGCTCGTGCCGTGACTACCCCAAGCCTGCCTTCCATAGGCCAGGGGATGGAGACTAACACCAAGGCGTAATTCCCGGTAAAAAGGGAAGGAATTGCCTTTGTAAAGTAAACAAACACCACAGAGCAAGCAAGAAGAAGTAAAAACTAAGTAAAAACTGGGTACAATAGTAAGTGCAGAAAAGTAAGTGGGCCAGAATACAAAGACAAACTGAAAGTAAAGTACAACTAGAAAGGGAAAACAACAATTGAAGTGAGGCCGAAACGTTGAGCCATCCACTGGAAGTCCCACCTAAAGGGTGGGTGCAGATAGCCTCCACAGCTCCTCGGGTCCAACCGTCCGCTCCGAGTACGTCCCGCCCAGTGGTCCACCTCCAGCTACCGTCTTGCTCTGCAAGCCTCAAACACAATCAGCGTTGTCCGTCGTCTGCAACCAACACAACGTAGTGCAGGCATAACCCGTGCAGGGGTGAGTATAAGCTACTCAGTAGGGAACCCGAGACCCCCGAAGGTCTCCCAGAATCCACAAAGGATAATACACAAAGGAAAAATACAATCACGAAGTAACATCCAACACTACTTAGGTATATTCCCATACATATACCTAAGTCATCAATTCTCGTTCGACTCCAACATCCGAGCCCAAGTACAACCCAGTCCACAAAGGAAAACAAAACCAAATCCACACAGGAATGCATAACATAATCCACATAGGATATCCAGTCAAATTTATCAAAGATAAGGATTGAAAATCAAGACTCAACTCACACAGGTATACTTCTTCATATGACGATAGAGATGTTCAGATGAAGCCACTGATTCATCTAAGCCATCGTACTCACAAAGGATCGATAGGAACTAACCCCCGCAATGATCCACAAAGGATATGACCCACACATGATCGATAGGTAACTAACCCCCGCAATGACCCACACAGGATCAGACCCACACAGGATCAGACCCACATAGGATCTATAGGCGCTGGCCCACACAGGACCACTGAGCGCTGACCCACACAGTATCAGACCCACACAGGATCGGTAGCACTGATCCATGTAGGATCGCTGAGTTCTGTAGTTGTCTCCGTCCAATCCACAGAGGATTTCTGCACAGTCGTCATCGTCGTCGTAGTCACAACCAGCTCTAGGGTTCCCGCACATAGCAAGATCATTCGGGAGGGTCCGCTCCACGAGCCGAGGGGATGATACATCAACTGACAGGCAGTCTGAAGTTGATGTATCCAAAATTTCCGTATCGTCAACAAGAACTCAACGTCACAGACGGCGCGTCAATCGGATGCCCGGTATGAGAGTTATTGGCTTTTTTGTCCCAGGGGCCCGGTTGGATTTTAAGTATAACCAACCCGACCGCACTCCAACTATGTCCAAACCTTGAGAAGAGTAAGCCAAAAGGTCTATCTCACTAAGAGGAATCCATCAAAGTCGATGGCACGTCAATCGGACGTCCGAAGCTCAAGTTATAAGCGTTTCCGCTCCGAGGGCACGATTGGTTTCGTGTAAGAACCAACCCAGATGAACCCAAAGTACTCCGAAACCTTGAGTTAAATATACCAAAATGATCGTCTCTATCCAAGTATTTCTATGCAACTGACGATGCGTTGATCGGAGGTCCGTAGCCCAAGTTATGGTCAAAAGACCGAAAGAGGTTCCGAAGTGGGGGTTTTGGGCCCGGGCCGACCTGGCCCAAGACCCCATGGGTCGGCCCGAACCGGGTCGACATAACCTGGGTCCGGCTGGCGTGGCTCGGCCCGGGTGTGGCCTCGCCCGACATGCTGGCATGGCCTAGTGGCCGGGAGGCTCGGCCGTTTCGGCCGAGTGGTTGCGCAAAGTGGGGCACCGCTCCCTCCCAACGGACGCGGCCGAGCGCCGCGTCCCGCCTCCCTTGGTCCCGCACGGATGCGAGACCTACGTCCTGCCGCCGCGGCTTCAGCCGCGCCGACCCTTCCTGGCAGGTGCCGACCACCGCCTCCGGCCACCGGTGCTGCCGTGCCGGCGAGGCGCGCCGGCGGTGCTTTCCGCGGACCACCGGACGAGCTCCGGTGGTCGGTTTTGCCTGCCATCTTCGCCAATGGCCCTTCCGGGACCTGTTCTTCACTACGAAGACCACAAAATGCCCATGCGGCCTGCTTCATCATCACTCGCCGATCCACACACCATGAATGAAGAGACGGTGGGTTCAGACTTGTTCGTTGGCCCGCACCCACCGCGTTAGCTGTTTAAAAAGGCTTCCGACAAATTTTGAACACATGCAGATGATATGAATCACATAGATTTAATTGAACAAAAACCCCTACATCAACCGTCGCCGAGCGAGGGTTCGTCGCGGAAATGCACGTCGCGAAAGAAGGCGTCGCGGAAGGGGATCGTCGCGTCGCAGAGAAGGAACGTCACAGAAGAAGCGTCGCAGAAGAAGCATCACGGAAGAAGGGTCGTTGGCATCGCGGTACACGGCGTCGCGTAGTCGATCTCTGAGGATTCAGCATTCTTCATTGGATATTGGTTCATTCTTCACGTTCTTCACGTTCTTCGCGTTCTTCGATGAAGAAGATGAAGATCTTCAAGCCTCCCCTCTTTCTCCCAATCCCCTCTCAACACAACTAGCCTAATAAAATAAGAGTTGTCTTATTTTATTAACACAATACAACATTTGAATTTAAAAAAGAATTGAAACAAACAATTAAGTGAATTAATTTCAACGTTTAAACCGCCAAATTAATGGGGTGTTTATTATCCAGAATAAACGCAAGGGTTGACCTCATTAAAAAGGGGGGTGCGGGTGCATTACTTAATTAAACGAGGGGGGTTGAAAAAGTTGAAATAAATGGTGGGGCTCGTGTGGGCCCCACCTCACAAATATCCTACCAAGTGGGTAGGATATTTTGGGTCCCACATCATCCACTTAAATTAAGGTAAGCAAAATAAAATAAAAATCGGTTGCACCACTTTTATTTTATTCCTTAACTTAACCCCAAAAATTAAAAACCACACCTGAGCAAATGAAACTCCGAAAGAGGTGTTTCTAAGCAATTACCGGTGCTGTGATTCTATCGGTGCCCTCAAAATTCGATTCCGAGCACCGGTTCAAAAGTTAGAGAAACCCGCTCGTTCGTTCACTGAACGTACCCGAGCTAAACTTCGGAAAAAGATTCTAGGCACACCGGGCCTCGGAATTAGGTGCCGTCAGAAACTGCGTTCTTATAAAATTCCCAAGAAAATTAAGAAAAAAATTTCCTTGATTTTTTCAGCTCTTTACTGTAATTCTCCCGGAGATCCCTATAATCTCTCTTCTCAATATGATATGGATTTTCCAACAAGAGGAATAAAGGAGACACATGAGAATTATGAGAGATATAAAATAACTAACTCTAAGAAAATAAGTGGATTTGATCACCAATGAATATTCATTACCCATATCCCAAACACATAAAATTAATTAGATACTCATTGGATAAATGACAAAAAAAAGCACTTAATACCTCTGGTGTAAATTATAGTAGAGAAGAAATGAAAAACACAAAACAATCGCAAGAGAAAAATCATGAAAAATACCTTGAATGAGTTTTAAGATCTCTTATCCTAAGATAGATCACCTCCTGAATGACTATCCCCATATAAAATAGTATAGGGAGAATTTATTGTCCATCACACAATGTAAAAGGGTGGTTAGGCGTCTAAATCTTGGGTCAAATGGTGGTTTGGAAGGATATATTGGATTTATGTGGCCTTTTGTTTACCTACAAAGGCTTTATGCATACAATTAGTTTAACTGTGCAACAAATGTGATTAAGGTTCTGTCTTGAATCTTTGAGGTGAATGATTTTTTGGGCTAGTCCACATGGTTTTCCAATCCATACGGAGACTGTGAAATTAGCCACTAACTCTTTACCAGCACACCCTGCACGGTTTTTTGTAGGATATGTATGGTTTAGTAAACCATGAGGAGACTGTGTGAGAGGTTTTGTCTTGAGGATACTAGCTCCACATGGTTATACTAATTGGGATTCATGGTTTGGATGAATTAGTAGTAACCATTCACCATGAAAAAAAGGGTCTGAAAGCCTTTGATTTCCACTAAAGTTTCTGCAAGATAGATGGTTTACTGCTTTCACTTTCAAAGTTACTTTCAAATTCAAAGAATAAATCTTATTTCATATGACTTCAAGTTGAGAATCTATAATAATGGTTTCATCAATTTTATGCATAAATATCTAATGCATTCCCTACTTAGAATGCCATTGGAATCTATTGGCCAACATATCTTCCAAAAGTTCAAACAGTTCTTTAGGAATTTTTCTCACTACCGTTCCTCCAGAGGCCACATCCACCAAAATTTTTGGATTCATTGTAAGACTCCCATAAGAGGTTTGAATATGAATCCATAGAGGGGGACCATAATGTGGAAAATTCCTCAACATATCCTAAATGAATTCCCATGATTCATATAAAGATTCTAAATCATGCTGTTGAAAATTATGAATCTCATTTCATAACATCACCGATTTGGAGGGAGGAAAGTATTTAATTAGGAATTCAAAAGATAATTCCTCCCCAGTGAGGATAGAATGATGGGGTCACCCTTTTACCCAATCCTTTTCTTTATCTCTTAATGATAAAGGAAACAAAAAAAGCTAAATTGAATCCTCCAACACTTCATGGTAATGGAATGTGTCACATATTTATAGAAAATTTAAGAGATGGTAATTTGGATCTTTTCTTGGTAAACCCCCAAATTGAACCATATTTTGAATGAGCTGAATAATGGCCCAATTAATATCGAAGTGTTGGGCCTGCACCGGTGGCCTTACAATACCCATATCTTCCCTGTGAATTTAAGGCTACCCATACTCTATAAGGGTATGACATGGAGGAATCTATTATTATAGAGGCTGTGGCATATACTACTTATAATATGAAAAGTAGGGCCATTGATTCTTAGAAATATACGACAAATATTCTTGTCGATGATACCGTTGCGGTTGTTGGACATACCCCAAAAAAAATTGAACTAATGGTTGTTAATGGTTCTAGGGAACATATTCTATAATGTTGGCCAGTAGATGCTAGTTTTGTTCACCATCAATAATAATCTATTGGTTCTGATTCTCATCAGGTGAAAAATGATGTCCAACTCCTTATATATAAGCCGGTTTTTCCTATTCCATAATCTCCATGGAGGAGTTCTAATTGTGTTCTCGCGTAAGTGCTCGACATTCCTTGGATATTGTTCTTTTGATTTTTGGGTCAAATGTAAGTGTTTACGCTGACTCAGCACTCTTGGAATGAGTAATCTGGCTGGTCATGTACCTTTTATTTTTTAAAACACCAAACAACACACCAAGTGTAAAAGGGAAAACAAAACATAAATAAAAATAGAAATGTTGTTAAGAATAGATTTTTTTGGAATTTATAATTTTTTTCACTCAAAAGAAACTAAAATTAACAAAACACCATTTAATTTATCCCCAGAAACAATGCCGTAATTTTGTGTCATTCTGGCTGATGCATTACTTTTGGTGGCCCAAATTAAATTACCCACTCTCACAACTAGTATAGCGTAAGTATGAGGTTGATCCACTGGGAGAGTTAAAGTGTCTTTTCACTTGAATCACAATGAATTAAATAAAGGTTTAATGAATTTAGAGTCATTATTTGAGTATTTTGGAAGTTGTTTTAGATGGTTAAATGATGAATTCTTTAAATTTCTATAATAGTCTGCTTAAAACAAAAAAAAAATTCAAAAATAATTTTGAAAATTAATTAAAGAAATGTATCGGGGATGTGAATGGTTATGAAGATCATCGAAAATAGATTAGATTATTATTTTTTGTTCTTCATAATAAATCAAACTTGTAAGTTTCATGTGTATTGAAAGTCCCTTGGTCTAGTAAATTCTGATTAAGTTAATGGAAATCAACTTATTGTTCCAAGAATTTATTTTTATAAACTTTATGAAAACAAACCCCTTTTGAGATGAAGAGTGCACCCAATGGTCATGAGATTACTCATCGTAATTTTCAGGGAGATACCTAGAATCTCCATTATTTATCTGATATATATTTTCCAACAATAGGAAGAAAGAAGACACATAATAATTATGATAGTTATAAACAATCTAACACTAACACAATAAGTGGATTTGATCACCAATGAATATTCATTACCCACAACCCCAGAACATAAAATGAATTATCTACACATTGAATAAATAAAGAAAACAATCTCTTTATAACTATAGAGTTCATTTTAGCTAAGAAGAAATGAAAATCGCTAAATAATCGCAAGATAAAAATCTTGAAAAATACCTATAATCAGTTTCCAACTATCTTCTCCCAATATGGATCACCTCTTGGATGACTCACCCCCAACGAGATAGTTAATGGAGCATTGATTGGCTATCCCCTAGTGTCAAAGGGTGGTTAGGGGTCCAAATATTGTGTTAAATGGTGGTTAGGAAGGGTAGATAGGATTTAGGAGGCCTTCTATTGACTTCTGCATAGTTTAGGTGAAGAATTAGTTTAAACATGCACTAATCGTGTTTAAGGTTCTATATTAATAGTTTGAGGTTCACAGTTTCCTCATTTGGTCTGCACAGTTTGAAAAAATCGTTCGAAGACCATATGATTAGCCGCTGCCTCCTTACCAGCACACCCCACACGGTTTCTAGGAGGATCCCACATGCTTTAGTAAACCATGCAAAGACTATGTGGGAGGTTCTATCTTGAGGCTCCTAGCTCCGCATAGTTATCTGGGTTGGGATTCATGGTTTGGGTGACTCGGTAGTAACCATGCACCATGAAAATGGGTCCAAAAGCCTCTAATTTGCATCATAATTGTCTGGTTAATGAAATATATTATTGTTACTTCCTTTGATGACTAATTTACACCTATCAAAACATGTTTAGGTTTCAAATTCATAACAATTTATCCAAAAAACCATTTTTAGAATGCATAAGAGAATGGAAATTCCTTATGTACAAAATTTCATCAAAACATGATTAAAGTTTATTACAATAATCATTCCTTAGATTGAAAATTATAAATGATAAATGTTTACCATGGAGATTCAATTAAATTATTGTTCCTTAGTCTGAAAAAAGTGATTACGTGATTAAAATATTAATCCCTCGGTCCTATGATTAATTAATTAAAACAAGGTAGAGTTATTTAACCCGAAAACAGTGACAAAAATCTCACCCAATGTTCATGGGTTTTCCCATTAAAAATCTTTTAGTTATCACCATTGGTGTTGTTTTTAGTTTGATATAAAACCAACCGTGATTATGGAATTTTTTTCTTTAAATTAATTGTAAATAAGAAATCATAAAAAAGAAGAAACACACCAAAATTTAAGCCCCAAAAAACCCATAATCTTATTACAAACCCAACAAAAGAAAAATACCCTCTTATGACCATGGTCAAAATGTTCGGATTGAGAAAAAACTCAAACCCTACCATGAATATGATAGGAAAGAAGAGGTAAAGTGGAATTACACTAATACATAATTGAAAACAAAAGTAAAACTGAAATTTTGGATTCAGGGGAGACTGAATGGAAAAACGACAACACCTACCCCTGAAATATCCAAACTCAAACAAGGAGGATTTACCCTCTATTTATAGAAAATTAAAATACATGGAATGTACCCAAAAGTACACTCTGTGTACTTGGGTAAACTAACTTTTTCTTATGTTATCCACCGGTATGTGATCTACTGTTCCACCCCTTTTATTTCGACACATCAGGAGTTGTTTTGTGGGGTACACGACATGTTGTGCTGCCTCAAATGGAATGTAGATTTCTTGTCAGCTACCAACCACTTCTGGAAGAGCATACATGATGTGTGAATAGTGAGTACATGATGTGTTGTCTCTAGATGACTACTTGGGTGTGTACTCGACTGGCCAAACTATATCTGGGAAAAGGTAAAAAATGTGTGTTTATAAATTTCATTCCATGTATAGATAAATTTTTATTCTCATCACCCCTGATTTGTGACTTTGACTAGAAAACACATGAAAATCATAATGAACACCAAAATAAATCATATCTTCAATAAAATATTGTGTATCTAGTGAAAATATTTTTTAAAACTCAATTAAAATTCATGAAAAGGTATATAAAAATCAGGCACGTCAAACATTCCCACACTTAGTCAATTGCTTACCCTCAAGAAAAATCTCCACATCTAATCAATATAATCCAAACTATAAAAATGGAAGCATTAAACTAATTATACTTTTAATTATTATAAATATATCATGGTATTTTAAAAAGAAAATTAAATATTTCAATTTCAAAGATATTCTAATCTTTCCGTAGTTATAATTCAATTTAATAATTTTATCCTATTTTTCTTTCATTTTTCAACTTTTCACAAATAAACATTCCACATGATGATTTAAATCCCCAAAAAATAAAAAAATAAATACTCAATATCATTTAATCGAAGTTATGCTCAATATTAAGTATATTCAATCTATCCATAGGCTTTAAATTATTCTCATTATCTACTTAGAATTCAAACCACAAAAATCATGAGGTATTTCAATGAAGTTCAAATGTTTCAGATGCCAAGGGTATGTAATGATGTGAAAAAAATATCAGAGACTTGAAAAAGGAGGTAGAATTCTAAGATAATAAATCATGATATTCAATAAAAAATCTCAATGAAAATATATCCCCATCAAGATCTTTCAAAAGGTCATGCATCATTATGATATTACCTTGTCAACATGGGGTTGTAAAACATCAATAAGTATATTGAATGAATTTGGTTCTCCTTTTTCATATTTTTTAATGACATCCACTAGGAATATAATGAATAATTGTTTTGGAACCATTCTACCAAAATAAAAATGAGGCACTCTCCCCCACACTTAATTTCATGATCACTCACCAAAATATTCCATGAATAGCCAAACTTCCTCCTTAAATCCCAAATGAATAATCATTCAATATTATAAAATAATTACTGTTGTAAGGATAAATAGGCTTGTAATGTGGATTCCTATCAAGGCATTTCATGGTTTCTATGGGTTTCACAGAGGTCATATGGAGTGTTGGTCTCAAAGTCAAAGGGGATGAAAATATCAATCAAATAGTGCAATCATTTTAATGTGATTCAAAATAATCATGTTTTGAAGAGAAAACCATTCAAATTCTAGTATTCCCCCAAAAATATCTCAAGAAAGAGGGTTGAATAAGGAATATGAAAAAGGTATTAGAATACCTCCCAGGAATTAGGATAATAATGGGTCAATCAGTTCATGACATGAATAAAAATGATAAATCTAATTAATACAACAGACCAAGAATTTGAATAAAAAATCAAACCATATCTGCAATCATTTTTAAAATATTTTAAAATTAATATAATCATGTAACTTTTAAAATTTCCATCCTTGTATTTATTATTTTTTATTATAATTAATGAAATTTTTTCCATATTTTAAAACATTTCATCTATTAATGACATCTCCTAGATTAATTAAAAGGAAAAAGACAAGTGTAGTCAAGAGACTCTCCCCAACACTTAATACTTCACATGGTCTCCAAGTGAAATAATAATAAAGAGAATATGATTTGGGACATATAGAATGAGTCTATGGCTAGGGGAATCAGTGAAGGAATTAATCTAAATAAATGTAAATAAATGAAACACCAAAATAATACTCCCCTTGTAGTGAGCTAAAAAATGGGGAAATAAGTTGAAAGAAAGATTCCCATGTCGCACCAGAGTACCTATGACTGTTGATGAAATGGGAAAATAAATATTCATTCATAAAATCTATTAAATCACAATTATATCAGAAAATAGATGTGTATAATAAATTAAATGCACATAAATAGTCACCATGTCACCTCAGAATAGGTACTATTTGAAATAGGGGGATTTGACAGTGTAGAGGCAGCTATAGTTGAAGTTGTAGGCACTAGATACTTGTTATGTGTGTTTGGATCAACATATACATCTATATCCACTATAGGATAAGTAGTTTCTGAGCCAATATTAGATAAGATCATAGAATCTGTGGCCAGAGCGGGAAACTAAAGTTGCACTACTGAAGGCTGAGGATCTGGAAGAGGAGTAGATGCTGGTGGGAGAGGAATGCCAAAATACTAACGAAGAAGGATCATCATGTCCTCCATCCACTTGAGGCATTAATCAAATTCATCCAGAAGACACTCTATAACATCCTATTAGTAGTCCAAAGTGGCTAGGCAGAGGGAGACAAAGAGATCAACTAAGGGAATGGGTGGAGTTGGGGAGGTGGATGGTCCTAAAGAATAGGGAATAATGGAGGAGGATGGAAGGAAGGAAGAAGTGGGAAGAGGTGGATAAGGAATGTCTACTATTGGAGGGGGTGGAACCTAATCAGTAGCACCACTAGGTGTAGGTGGGTCATCTCTCACCATTTCTAGAGTTGGGGTGTCGTGTATGAGCACAAAGTTGTCTCCCCACCAATAGACCATACTCAAGTGAATAATATTGATGAAGTCTATATGATGTAGAGAACCTAAGAAAATTTCAAGTAGATATGGATCAAACAACCCTAGATAGGGTTCCAAATGTATGGAATAGAAGCCGCCATTCATGTTTTCCTAATGGCTGATGATCATAGAATGTAAGTAGTAGGTATTTAAGTATTGGAGGTTAGGGTAACCTTCCAGAAAATACAAGTAAGGATCTCCATATCACGTCCAGACATGACACCCATTTCTTCATGGCATGGAAAGAGGATGGAAATAAAGCAATGGCGGATGAAATAGAGAGGTGGGTAAATGATGAGGGTGTTGTTCTATGATGTGGTAGCGTACCTGTGGTTAGGTCTAGAAATATACCACCATATAGAGATGATATTGGAGTGGTCAAGGTGGGTGATGGAAGCAATTGGTGGTGGGGTGCTTGGATGAGGGTAAAATCTGAACACTCGGCTAAAATCGGTCATGGTAAGAGAAAAATGGTGTTCTCCCAACCTAAATCTATCTGGACTCACTGTGTCACTAGGAATCACTCATTAGGTAGGCCCGTCAAACTCAAAAGTGGTAAATAACTCAAAAAATAAATATTTGAATGTAGTAGTTCTGATTAGAGTGTGTCAAGGAGATGCTTCTCCCCAAGGTGATCTTCTATCTCTTCCTAGATTCCCAGGTACTGAAGAATAATTATATTAAGGAATTAGTCACTCAATTGTATCGTGCACCATAAAAATATCCTCAACTGATCTGCCATAGGATGATGATCATATAAGAGGAGGCATGGATGCGTTTGAGGTCAGGCTACTACCAGAGTTGGCTGTGGTGGGGCATCAACCAAAGATTTAGAAGGTCTAAATGATTTGACAGTAGGGGGATTGACTGCTTCCATGGATGGTGTCGTGCTAGCAATGGGATTCGCTGCACTAGATCTCATGACAACTGAAGAAGGGGTCACCATATCTTCCATACTAGAAGTTGGCATTGAGGATGTGGGTCTTGGAAGAAGAGGAGGCAATATAAACAAAGCCAATGACCAAGACATTGGGAGATCTATCGAATGTGCTGCTGGTGCTCTGAGTTGGATCCAATGAGGTCTGGGTTGCTCACTGTCAGTAGCGGGTGCAGGCCCCTTACCATTGGCTCTGTATCCATCTTCCATGAACTGAAATAGAAATAATAGTGTATAAAAAAAGAAAATAAAATGGAAAGGAAAGATGAAAAGTGATAAAACCTAAAAAGAATAGTACACAACGTATATATCAAGAGTACTCAACATGCAGTGTGATTGTGTTGCCAACCTGTGTACTCTGGATACATATGTCGAGTATGCAGGTGTGTGGGAAAAAGTAAATACATGATGTGTGTGAGGTTCACATGTCGTGTGTGAATACATGGGAACCTAGCCACATATCTCTAGGGAATGACCTCTACCAAGAGATGGAAAGTAACATAGTACACGACATGTTGTGAGGGGACACACCCTTTTTGTTATAACATGGAATATAACCCATGTAGTATTCTTGAAATTGAAAAGACATCATATAGACAGTACACTGTGTGTTTTGAACATAAAAACCATGTGGTGATACATGGGTTTGTTCTCATGCTAGACAAAGGCACTGTACACAACGTGTCCCAAACATACATGCCATGCATTTTTAAAATGGAGAAAATAGTATGTGTGGCCATTTTAAATATTGTACACCATGTGAGTTCATCATTTTTACCATGCACTATGAGTTTTGGACGAAATCTATTACCAATCCCAAATACCCCTAAATACTTATAAAACACTGAAATAAGGATGTAGAAGTGCATACCTGGATCGAGTAGAGAAATGATGATGAAAAATCAGTCAGAATCATACTAGAATGAAATATTGAATATGTGGAAGGGTAGCAGTGTACTGTGGAGGGAAATGGGGGGAGGTTCACATGTCATGGGGTGTTCCCTGTTAGGGTTCTCCACCTTTATAGCCAACCCACATGGTGTTCATGGAATCATATTCTGTGTATGTTTTTTTAACAATTAAAAATATTTATTATATGATTATTATAATTAATTATATATTAATTATTATTTAAAAATTATAAGTAAATAAAAATAAAAGATAAATATTTATATACCAAAATAAACCTATACACATAGTGTACCATATAAATACATGCCATGTTTTCTAAAATTTGAAAAATATAACTACAACCTTTGGTCTGGTGCTCGGGGCGCGATTCGAACTGGTGACTAGGACAATCTAAACATGCACCCTCAACCCCTAGACCAAAGGTTGAAGTACTACAGGTTTTGTTATATTTTAATATTAAAAGTATATCTGTTGTACTATATGGTGAAAAGAAGAACACACAGTGTGTGATTTTAATTTTTGAATGATTGGGATGATGCGAGGAGATTAACATAATTTGAACCTTAGTCTTTTGAACCCTGGGTGATGACTCTTCCAATCAACCCACACCACCCTTGGTGATTTATTATTTTTGAAAAGACTTTAAATTATTAATTAAATAATGAAACACATGACATTTATCAAAATAAATGTCTTGTGGATTTATTTTAGTGAAAAGGATTTAACTGAACCAGCTAATAGGACTCAAACCCAGGTCTTTTGGATTAGCGGGCTACAAAATTGCCAGCCAATTCAACCCCACCATTGGTTTTATTTTATTTGTAAATGGTTTTATTTACTTTTTAAAACATTACACATTCCATTTCATTAAAATGAGAGATTAAAAAGTATGAAACTGGTCAAAATACAGGTGTAGAGAAATTTGAACTGGTGACAACTCATATATACTCCGATGACCTTTCTATTAACACAGACTTCATTCATATTTATAAACTTAATTAATATTTATTTATACTAAAGTTTTTACTGTTATATAAAATAAAAATAAAGGCACACTCCATGTATATAAGTACATACAGTGTGTAACAAGTTTTTATTCACATTTCAATTGTGTAATTGAGAAAAGGTAGTACACAGTGTGTGGAAGTGAAGTACACACAATGTGTTTATTAAAAATAGAAAATAAGGATAGAGAAGAGTGGTTGGGATTCCTCCCACCAAGAGCCTTTTTTTAGGTCTTTGTCTCAACCTGAGTTAAGGTACTTACCCATAATATGATGGTGGATGTGGTTTTTACTACACGAACCACCACTTATGTCCAACAGCCTCGTACCTCAACTAATTATCTTGATCTTTATGTGGTCTGGGTGGCGGAATGCAGTAGCCTTTATCCGTGGCCCAAAAAATACCAAAGGTGGAATTTTTCCTAGTTATGATCACATACGTCCTCCAAATTTTTAAATTCTTTCTTTAATATACTAAAAACTTGAAAATAATTACATGCATCCTTTGGAACAGGTAAGTGATCAACTGAGGGTTTTGAAAAAAATGGTGATCAAATTCGGTGCTAACATAATATGATGTGTTCCCATGTTCAAATTTTGAATTATAAAATTTAATTTTAGGAATTTTTAGCTAATTAAAAGTGGGGCCCACATCATGACATGTAGCCTCAATTGAAATAGGGTTAGAAAACCCAATCTCAAACTCAACCGGGTTATCCATATGAGTGATTATCTCTAAAAATTTCTTGCCCATCATACCAAGTCATCACAAACATTCAGTTTAGTCCAAATGGTGTGAGGTAAAGTCTTCCATCATTGATATTAGTCTTTCAATATTACCTAAAGATGGTTCTGAAAGATAATAAGAGACACATGGGGTAAACAATGTACCTGATTATTTATCGTATTGAAACCCATCATCCATGTATGGGTAATAATCTTATGGGTATGAGTACAGCATCGTTGGATCATTCAGATAAAACTCCTCTGAAGGTGGATTTTACAAGTTTCTAGTTGAATAAAAATCCATAAGAAATTAGGGTCAAGGTTCCCAAGAAAAGACTCTAGAAATTAAAAAAAAAGATTAAATGAACCTCAACTCACACTCTTACTACACCTTTTCATTTACCTGGTAACAATGCCATAATTTGACCACTACTGTTGCTAGGTACATCAAATTTAAAGTTATATTCCCATCTAATCTCACTAACTAGGTAGCTAGAAGAAGTCAGGGTCAATCCCATGGGGATATGGAAAATCAATAAATCAAGTAAAGTTGTTGAGTCTCAACTGATTATCCAGGAAAAAAAATTAAGGGAACAAATGATAAAGTGAAACTATTTTTGAAAATTTAAATAAAAAAATAGGAGAAGTGAAAGAACAAAATTGAAAACAAACATGTCGGGGTTTAAACATAATTAATGTTTTTTACAATAATCATTCCTTAACATTGAAATTATAAATTATAAATGTTTATCATGTAGATTCAATTAAATCATTGTTCCTTGTCCAGGAAAAAAGTGATTACATGATTATAATATTAATCAATTGGTCCAAAGATTTATTACTGAAAACATTCTAGAGTTCTTTACCCAAAAAACAGTGGTAACAAGTTCACCTAATGGTCATGTATTCTTCCATTTCAACTCCTTTAGTTATCTCCATTGGTTTTGTTCTTGGTCTAATAATACCCCAATAATGATGATGGAAATTAATTCATTAACAGAATTGTAAAGAAAAAATCATAAAAAAAATAAACACACTAGAATTTAAATCAGAACAAACCCATAATCTTATTATAACAAACTATAAGGTAACTACACTCTTATGACCATGTTCATAGTGTGCAAATTGAGAAAAAACTTAACCCCTATCATGGATACTAGATAAAAGAAGAGGGATAGTGGAATTACAATAAAAAAAATTGAAAAAAATAAAACTCAAATTTGTGATTTAGGGGAGACTAAATAGAATAATGAAAGAACCTCTCCCTAGAATATCTAACCTCTAACCATGAGGCCCACATCTATATTTATAGAAAATTAAACTACATAGCATGTACCCAAAAGTACACACCATGTAATTGGTTCAACTATCTTTTTCTTGCATTCTATGACGATAGGTGATCTAATGGGCCTCCCCTTTGATTTAAATAGGTTGGCGGTCATTTGTTGGGGTACATGACATGTTGCAATACCTCACATGGTGTTTAGAGCTTATTTTAACCCCCTAACTGCTTCTGGAAGGGCATACACGATGTGTAAATAGTGGGTACATGGTGTGTTGTCTCTAAATGGCTACATGGGAATGTACTCGGCTAGACGAACCATGTCTAGGAAAAGGTACATGATATGTGTTTATAAAGTAAGTTTTTTGTATACTTTAATTTTTATTCTAATCACTCCCAATTTGTGACTATGACTGCAAAACACCTGAAAATCCCCATGAAAAACTAAATAATGATTTTTTCCATAACATAATGTGTATTCGGTGAAAACATGTTTCAAAAATCAATTAAAATGCATGAAAATATATTCATAAATCAAGAAAATCAAGGACTTACCCCATGATTCATTTTGTTGATCAGTGTTTATATATAATACTCATCATCAATACTCTTTATCAATTTTATAACTTTGATGTGTATAAGGAAATGTGAATTTAGGAATTAATCCATGTTACATTTCAGGATCGATGAAATCTTGGTCATGATATTCTTTAAAACTTGGGAACAAAGCAATTAATATCTCATAACCATGAATATTTAATACTTCACTTTTAAATTCCTTAACAACCTTAGAGGAATCTCATGAATTATAATAATTTACCTCCAACTTAACCTTGGAATAGTTTAAGGTCTATAGCTATACTAATTCTGAAATATTTGTGGCATTATTTTATTTTTAAGGTTTTCTTATAAAGAGATAAATGTTTTGATAATACCAATGGTATTTAGATCAAATGTTTCTAAAACCATACTGGGTTTATCCTTAACAAATACTTATTTTTTCTAGACAAAGAATTATCTTTACATAACTGAGTATAACTATGTCTTACATTTTATTTTCATCAATTATTACCATTGTTTCAAGAATTACTGAATTATTAGTTGAGTATTAGACACTATAAAAAATATTCACTCCATAATGGAATAATGTCTCCTTATGTACAATGGACATGTGAGATAAATGTTTCGGTAATACTTAACAAAATCTCAACTAGAACCATTAATCATGACAATTGAAAGTTGTGTACATCTTACCATGGAATTAGAAATCACCCTTTCTCAACCACTTAGAGAATTCAAATCACTTATTATAATGTTTATTTTATTACTTGGTTACTATATTTCAATAAACATATGTTATAGGAATATTAAATCTAATACCCAATTAGTATAATATAAACCTCACACATAATGATGAATATAAATTAAGGGTAAGCCTCTGCTTGATTCTACTTCAATTCATTTCATTTTATCTTCCTTAGAATTATCTTGTGACTTTTGAAGAAAACAACTTCCTATATGAATATATACCTCAGTTCTTTGAAGGACATTGTGAAGGTGCCTTTAGCATCACACATTCTATTGACCTTTTCCCCTTTTCTTTAAACTTGTTAACTATAATAACTAAGTATCAATTCCTCTTTAAGTTCTGATAAATTTGGTGAACCTTATCTAATATGTAATGAAGTGTTTTATCCATTTAATATTCATTTTTTTAATCTTAAAGGAAACTAGAGTAAGTTTTTGATAAAAATATGATAATGATATGTATTGAAATATTAAAATAGAACTTTTAATTTACACATGTTTAGTTTAATCATCATTTCATTCATATCATGCTTCACTTTCTCCGTATAGAATATTCATAGATGAGATAAAAATGATATTACCATCAATGTATTGATGTTATTTACACAAAAAATTGTACATTGATGATTTTATTATGATTTAAACATCAAATGTGTCATACATGATTATCCTGTAACAATCATTCCCACCATTACTTCCTATGGTATCTTAATAGGTAGTTGGGACTCCTGCACATAGAATTTCCTATATTTTAGTACTCTGTTCAAGTTCTAGTAATAATCTTGAAAATTGATACTTGTTTGGAAATGTTGTTTTTCAAATAGTAATCATAGTGTATTTATGGTATTAATTTCCATTTTTCTACAAAATAATATTTAATCATATTAGTACATTATCTTGATTACCAAGTAGATTTTAATGATTAATTAAATTTATAAATGTATCCCACTATTTTATCAAAACCTATTAGCCTTCACTACTAGATTCAGAATACCTAGTCACTCAAGTATTCTAGTGGAAAGGATCCCTAGAACTGTAATAACTCGGTACTCCCTGAACTTTTGAGTGAAGTCCTAGCTTCTAAAATCATAAAATTTATTTAATCAATGGTTTTCCCCTAAATATGTAACAAGATATATATGGATACTTCTATTCTACCATATTTAGTTATATCAACCCATCTTTCTCATAAAAACACCATAGAATTAGGAGGAACCCTCAACTAGGACTGACGAGCACCTCATACACCCAATTTTGTTCATATTCAATCAAATAATGGTGTTATGATTTAATATTTCTTTTAGGGTTTTTTATTATATTATTTTTGAATGAATTATATCATTTTATATCTGATATTCATGTAATATGTGATTACACTCACAACCTAACTATGCAGTTAATAGAATTTTTTTGATCACGTGTATTTTTTTAATCTATGCATTAAGTGTTTATTTTTTATATGTTTTTGTATACATGTATATTGAAAAAATAATAAATAATGAATAAATTAAATAAGAAACATGACTAATCTTAAAAATTTGATATTGATTTATCCATTTACACTTAGTGGATCAACTGTGACCCTAGGGGTATAATACCCGAGTCATGTCTGACTCTTATCACAACTCACACCCCTATCCAATGTATTACTGTCTCATCTAGAATATATCCTTAACTTGGTGTGGTCTATTTATTATATTTTCCTCATCATAATACAAAAATACATGCACCCAAATTGTTGTAATAGTGGGTTTCCTAGACCCAACTATACATTAATTTTAATCACTATATCATGTATATAGTTAGATATACATGATGTATTCTTACAATTATAGTGTATAATTTTATACATACACTATTTAATGTACATAGATTAATTGTCATATCAAAAGGTTATTGTTGATACCGAGATATAATGAGAATCTCGAGATACCATTACATTAATCTCACTACTATAAATATGGGAATTAACAGTGCTAAAAACGGGCTTTAACAGCACTAAAAAAGCACTGTAAAGCTCGGCGCTGATAAAGGGGTACTTTATCAGCACTAAAAAAGCACTGATAAAGCAACCCTTTATCAGCTCTAAACAAGTGCTGATAAAGGTATACTTTATCAGTGCTAAAAGAGTGCTGATAAAACAACCCTTTATCAGCGCTAAACGAGCGCTGATAAATGAGTGTTTTATGAGTGCTCCTTTAGCACTGATAAACTCATATTTTATCAGCGCTTTTTTAGCACTGCTAAATTCCCTCTCTGCTGCTACCATAAATCTATAGCAGCACACCCGAACCCCTGTAAAAAAAATCAGCATCTCAATAAGCTAATTAAAGAAAGTATACCCATACAAAATCAACTCATAAATCATAAGCTAATTAGACCAAGTATACCTGTACAACAGGTATACCCGTACACCATTAACACATAATTCATAAGTTAATTAAGTACATAAAGAATTCAATTCAGAATTCAGGGGGTTTGGGGGCTGTTCAAGGGTTTGGGGTGGCTGTCCAAGGGGGGTAGGGGGGTGTCCGTGGGGCTTTCCAGGGGGTGGGCTGGTGTCCAAGGTGTCAGGGGGGGGGGTTTACAGGGGGTGGGGGGGGGGGGTGTCCAGGGGGTGGATTGGTGTCCAGGGGGGGGGGGTGGATTGGTGTCCAAGGATACAATACATACCTATTAGAGTGCACAATAAAAATAAAATGACCATCCAACGTAAAAAATAGAGTAAATAGAATAATTAAACTAAACATACTATAATTAAATGAAATTTCAGATACAACTCAAATGGTCATTCTATACACATCAATTGGCCATCCACTGAGTCAAAAACACATACATGAATGAATAAAATAAATAAAAGTAAAATAATACTAAAAAAATATGATCTTTACAATATAACCATTCTCTAAAAGCTTATAATCCTACTCTAGTTCAATCCTATGGCTCCACATGGGTGTGTTTTATCAATACATAAATCTTTATACTTTTCTCTATCCACTATGCATCATGTTCTCAACCTCAAAGAAGTTATAAGGTTTTTACACACACTAAGGTGCACATACTTGGGGGGGGGGATGAATCTCATTAATAAACCCCCAATATTAAACCTGCAATAGGCTATTGTAAGTGCATGATCAGGCAATATGCACAACCTAGATGAGAAATAACTGGAATAAAACTAATAAAAAAATCATCATTGATCCTCAAATCCATGACCATGATTAAACCAAAATTAATTTTCCAAGTGCTGAACTTTAACCAAGAATGTCACAAGGATCGTGTTGACATTATAAAAATATAGTTTGACCAAGTCCTACCCCATCTCCATCAAGACACATTGATCCTGAAGTATTAAAGCTTGTTCAACCATACCTACTTCATCTAATGTTAGGGTTTCTCTGAGTACATCATAGGAACCACACAAAACATATAATATACCATGGTCTCCCCACTATATACATAATTACAATTGACCTCCAATTTGTGAGTTTTATTTATACTCCATCATGGAAATCCAATTATGGGAGTTTTCTCATCCAAGGAATACCCTCAACAGTATCTCAGACCACCCATATGTGTTCTTCCAATTCCGAGGCATAAGACCTACAAGGATCTCATCCCTATACTATGGGAGTAACCTTATTTAGGGAATAATACTAAGAAGCATATATTTTTTACCATATGGGAGTATTATCATCCAAATAATAATCCCTAGAAGCATATCAACCCTCCAATATGGGTGTATTCTCATTTGAGGCATAATATATATAATCATATCAGCCCTCCCCTATGGGATTATTTTCATTTAGTGAATATTCCCGATAAGAATCTCTTCCCACTCCTATTGTTGTATTCTCATCTAGGGAATAATACCTATATACATCTCATCCCTCCCCTATGAGAGTATTCTCATTTAAGTAATAAGACCCATAAGCATATCCACCCTCCCATATGGGAGTATTTTCATCCAGATATAAGCCCATAAGTATCATAGACCCAAACACATGATCACCCTAGTATACCGGGCCAACCATGACTTGATATATATGAGTCCCCTGATAGATCACATGCCATGACCCACCATTTAAATACCCTTTATAAGATATCACATAAAGAATCACTCTAAAAAACATGACTCAAACACATATAAACCTATCCAAAAATCACTAATACTCCATGATAATTTCCATTAATTCATAGAAAATCATATCCATTACTATATAACAATACTATATATATATATATAAATTATTATGAGTGTTCATATGAAAAATCCACCCTGACAACATGGATAGACTCTCAAGAGTGTGACCCATGTGGTTACAACCCTAACAAGATCAACACATTGACTCTAGTACCTAATAAATACCCATAATTGAATTTACCCATTCCCATGGATGCATTATCACTAGGGAAAAAAAGTTATTATTGAACCTACTAGGGTCCCCTAAGTCATCATATAACAAGTCACCCCATTTGGGATCCTTGATCTTAATAATAATCCTTGGGCCAACGTCAATATCTTGGTGGTAAAACATCCCACAACCCAATCTCTAATATATCCTATCCTCACAAGCCAAATATGGATATTATCATAAGGGAGATGACCTCAAGTCCATTTCCTTCATAAGTTAGTCTAAGTTGAATTGAACACCCAACCAATCTACCTCCTCAAGTCATAACCTAGTCCCTTTTTCTTGGGGTTGTCCCAAGATAATCCATTAGAGGAACTTGGAAATCCCATTCCATTTACTCCAGCCATTTTCATGACCCTCTTCTAGTTCTAATACCAATTCTTACTCCTAGGATACCATCATATTCAATTAATAGAGGGAAAAGGCTCTATCATAAATTGATGCCCTTGAATCACCTCTTAAAAGTACTAAAAAATACTTTAACGATTACACCATCATGATCTACATAGATAAATACTAAATATGGACTCCAAATTTTCACAATTCTGAATATAGGGTGAAAAATCACCCGAAATCCTCAAATGTGTAATAAGGTAACAGTACAGGACATGTACCTTGAGTAAACGGTGTACACTCCAAAATATCCAGCCAATATATATACTTTAACATAAAATATGTACAATAAAATTCTATTCATGTACTATTACATGAACATGGAACAAAAATGGTGTATGACTATGTATTAATATATGGCCAGCACATATATGGTTCTTATAAAAGATCAAGTCAATCCGAATGCTTTTAGTCAGATTTCCGTAGGTCAGTTGTTGTTTTCACTTAAAATCGTGTCCATTTTAAACAAAAGAGAGACCCTTTGAGTTTTACCGTCCACACCGTGCCTCGTATTGAGGTGGGGATGACTTGTAAACCTCACCAAGGACCCTTGGATTGTTCTTATAAAAGATCAAGGAAATATGAATGCATTTGGTTGTATTTCCGTAGGTCAGTTGTTGTTTTCACTTAAAATCATGTCCATTTTAAACGAAAGAGAGACCCTTTGAGTTTTACCGGACACAAAGTGCCTCAGATTGAGGCGGGGATGACTCCTACATGTCACCAAGGACCCTTTTATTGTTCTTATAAAAGATTAAGGCAATCCGAATTCATTTAGTCAGATTTCCGTAGGTCAGTTGTTGTTTTCACTTAAAATCGTGTCCATTTTAAACAAAAGAGAGACCCTTTGAGTGGTAGAGGTAACACCGTGCCTCATATTAAGGCGCGATTGACTCTTACTCATCACCAAGGACCCTTGGATCATTTTTATAAATGATCAAGGCAATCCTAATGAGTTTGGTTAGATTTCCGTAGGTCAGTTGTTGTTTTAACTTAAAATCGTGTCCATTTTAAACAAAAGAGAGACCCTTTGAGTGATAGCGGTCACACTGTGCCTCGGATTGAGGCGGGGATGACTCTTACATGTCACCAAGGACCCTTGGATATTTCTTATAAAATATCAAGGCAATCCGAATGCGTTTGGCCAGATTTATGTAGGTCATTTGTTGTTTTCACTTAAAATCGTGTCAATTTTAAACAAAAGAGAGACCCTTTGAGTGTTACCGGCCACAAAGTGCCTCAGATTTAGGCGGGGATGAATCGTACATGTCTACAAGGACCCTTGCATCATTATTATAAAAGATCAAGGCAATCCAAATGCGTTTGGTTGGATTTTTGTAGGTTAGTTGTTGTTTTCACTTAAAATCGTGTCCATTTTAAACAAAAGAGAGACCCTTTGAGTGATAGCTGTCACACAGTGCCTCAGATTGAGGCGCAGTTGACTCGTACACATCACCAGGGACCCTTGGATCATTCTTATAATAGATCAAGGCAATCCGAATGCATTTGGTCGGAAATCTGTAGGTCAGTTGTTGTTTTAACTTAAAATCGTGTCCATTTTAAACAAAAGAGAGAGCCTTTGAGTGGTAGCGGTCACACAGTGCCTCATATTGAGGCGCGATTGACTCGTAAACATCACCAAGGACCCTTGTATTGTTTTTATAAGAGATCAAGGCAATCCAAATGCGTTTGGTCAGATTTCTGTAGGTTAGTTGTTGTTTTCACTTAAAATCGTGTCCATTTTAAACAAAAGAGAGACCCTTTGAGACTTATCGGCCACACCGTGCCTCGTATTGAGGAAGGGATGACTCGTACACATCACCAAGGACCCTTGGATCGTTATTATAAAAGATAAAGGCAATCTGAATGCGTTTGGTCAGATTTCCGTAGGTTAGTTGTTGTTTTCACTTAAAATCGTGTCCATTTTAAACAAAAGAGAGACCTTTTGAGTGTTACCGGCCACAAAGTGCCCCGGATTGAGGCGAGGATGACTCTTACACTTCACCAAGGACCCTTGTATCTTTATTATAAAAGAATAAGGTAATCCGAATGTGTTTGGTTGGATTTCCGTAGGTCAGTTGTTGTTTTCACTTAAAATCGTGTCCATTTTAAAGAAAAGAGAGACCCTTTGAGTGGTAGCGGTCACACCGTGCCTCAGATTGAGGCGCGATTGACTCTTACACGTCACCAAGGACCCTTGTATTGTTCTTATAAAAGATCAAGGCAATACAAATGCGTTTGGTCAGATTTCCATAGGTTAGTTGGTGTTTTAACTTAAAATCGTGTACATTTTAAACAAAAGAGAGACCATTTGAGTGATAGCGGTCACACTGTGCCTCGGATTGAGGCGGTGGTGACTCTTACATGTCACCAAGGACCCTTGGATCTTTCTTATAAAATATCAAGGTAATCCGAATGCGTTTGGCCGGATTTATGTAGGTCATTTGTTGTTTTCACTTAAAATCGTGTCCATTTTAAACAAAAGAGAGACCATTTGAGTGTTACCAGCCACAAAGTTCCTCTTATTTAGGAGAGGATGACTCTTACATGTTACCAAGGACCCTTGGATCATTATTATAAAAGATCAAGGCAATCCGAATTTTTTTGGTCGGATTTCTGTAGGTCAGTTGTTGTTTTCACTTAAAATCGTATCCATTTTAAACAAAAGAGAGACCCTTTGAGTGATAGAGGTCACAAAGTGCCTCGGATTGAGGCGCAATTGACTCCTACACGTCACCAAGGACCCTTTTATCTTTCTTATAAAATATCAAGGCAATCCGAATGCGTTTGGTTGGATTTTCGTAGGTCAGTTGTTGTTTTAACTTAAAATCGTGTCCATTTTAAACAAAAGAGAGACCCTTTGAGTGATAGCTGTCACACCATGCCTCGGATTGAGGTAGGGATGACTTTTACAAGTTACCAAGGACCCTTTTATAGTTATTATAAAAGATCAAGGCGATCCGAATGCATTTGGTTGGATTTCCGTAGGTCAGTTGTTGTTTTCACTTAAAATCGTGTCCATTTTAAGCAAAAGAGACACTTTGAGTGTTACCAGCCACACAGTGACTCAGATTGAGGAGGGGATGGCTCTTACACGTCACCAAGGACCCTTGGATCGTTCTTATAAATGATTAAGGAAATCCTAATGCATTTGGTTGGATTTCCATAGGTTAGTTGTTGTTTTCACTTAAAATCGTGTCCATTTTAAACAAAAGAGATACCCTTTGAGTGGTAGTGGTCACACCGTGCCTCGTATTGAGGCGTGTTTAACTCTTAAACATAACTAATGACTCTTGGATTGTTCTTATAAAATACCAGGGAAATCCGAATGCATTTGGTCAGATTTCCGTAGGTCAGTTTTTGTTTTCACTTAAAATCGTGTCCATTTTAAACAAAAGAGAGACCCTTTGAGCATTACTGAACACATAATGCCTCATATTGAGGTGGAGATTACTTTTACATGTCACCAAGGACCCTTGGATCATTCTTATAAAAGATCAAGGCAATTCGAATGCGTTTGGTTGGATTTCCGTAGGTCAGTTGTTGTCTTATCTTAAAATCGTGTCCATTTTAAACAAAAGAGAGACCCTTTGAGTGATAGCGGTCACACCGTGCCTTGGATTGAGGTGGAGATGACTCTTACATGTCACCAAGGACCCTTGGATCGTTCTTATAAAAGATCAAGGAAATATAAATGCGGTTGGTGGGATTTCCGTAGGTCAGTTGTTGTTTTCACTTAAAATTGTGTCCATTTTAAACAAAAGAGAGACCCTTTGAGTGTTACCGGCCACACAGTGCCTCAGATTGAGGCAGGGATGACTCGTACACGTCACTAAGGACCCTTGGATCATTCTTATAAATGATAAAGGCAATCCTAATGCGTTTGGTTGGATTTATGTAGGTTAGTTGTTGTTTTCACTTAAAATCATGTCCATTTAAAACAAAAGAGAGACCCTTGAGTGATAGCGGTCACACCGTGCCTTGGATTGAGGTACAATTGACTCTTACAAATCAACAAGGACCCTTGTATCGTTCTTATAAAATATCAAGGCAATCCGAATGCGTTTGGTCGGATTTCAATAGGTCAGTTTTTGTTTTCACTTAAAATCGTGTCCTTTTTAAACAAAAGAGAGACCCTTTGAGTGTTACCGGCCACACCGTGACTCGGATTGAGGCGAGAATGACTCTTACATGTCACCAAGGACTCTTGAATCATTATTATAAAATATCAAGGCAATATGAAAGTGTTTGGTCAGATTTCCGTAGGTCAGTTGTTGTTTTATCTTAAAATCGTGTTCATTTTAAACAAAAGAGAGACCCTTCAAGTGATAGCGGTAACACCGTGCCTTGGAATTAGGCGGGGATGACTCATACACATCACCAAGGACCCATGTATCATTCTTATAAAATATCAAGGCAATCCAAATGTGTTTGGCCAGATTTCCGTAGGTCAGTTGTTGTTTTCACTTAAAATCGTGTCCATTTTAAACAAAAGAGAGACCCTTTGAGTGTTAACGGCCACAAAATGCCTCAGATTGAGGCTTGGATTACTTGTACACGTCACCAAGAACCCTTTTGTCATTTTTATAAAAGATCAAGGCAATCCTAATGCGTTTGGTCAGATTTCTGTATGTCAGTTGTTGTTTTAACTTAAAATCGTGTCCATTTTAAACAAAAGAGTAACCCTTTGAGTGATAGCGGTCACACCGTGCCTTATATTGAGGCGGGGATGACTCTTACACGTCACCAAGGACCCTTGGATCATTCTTATAAAATATCAAGGCAATCCGAATGCATTTGGTTGGATTTTCGTAGGTCAGTTGTTGTTTTCACTGAAAATCGTGTCCATTTTAAACAAAAGAGAGACCCTTTGAGTGTTACCGGCCACACAGTGCCTCAGATTGAGGTAGGGATGACTCTTAGATGTCACCAAGGACCCTCGGATCGTACTTATAAAAGATAAAGTAAATGCTAATGCGTTTGGTCTAATTTTCATATGTAATTTGTTGTTTTCAATTAAAGTTGTGTCCATTTTAATCAAAAGAGAGACCCTTTGAGTGGTTCAACATTCTTGCATGTTGCTGGTGCATATCATCTGTTAAAATAGGAAAATGAATCATTAGAAAAAGGATGTTTTATTTAATAACAATTACAATTTTACTATGAACATTTACATACAACAATGTTTCATCTTTTGATCCCCTTAACCCCTCTAAAAATTGACCACCAATTGTACATGTCCCCAAGTCAGATCTTCATTGTATTTGTGTACAATCTGCCATCAGGTATGTGGCCCACTCATTTCTGAACACATCTATATCATCTTGTGATTATGAGGATTTTCATCAGTCAGATTAGTACTGCAAAATAAAAAAATTAAGAATTAATAAATAACTTAAACGAATTAGTAGTTGTTTTTGAAAATACCTCTTTAGGGCTGCTAGTTTGCTGATGAAAAATGATCTCTTTCATAAATTTACAAACATAATAACTGCAATCATTATCGTTTGTTTGTTTTGGACACTACAAAAAAATTGATCATTAGAAGGATAACTAACTTGTGTTGAGATGTGTTTGGATAGTGAAATTTTATTATATATACCCTGATATTTGTCCAGACGTAGTACTTGCTCGCCTCCCTATGCTTAGCCCCTGTCCTCATTCCTTTTTTTAGACGATAATGATACACCACCCTATCATAAAATAATCCTCAGTAAAAGATAATATAAATTATATTACTTGATGTTTAGACCTAAAACGTAAGATGTAGTGTCTTACAGATTCACAAACTCCATCATGTGTGGTCATTTTGATGGATATCTTTGCTTTGAATCAAGAAAATAAATCTTCGGAGTATCCAAGTTCACCTCAATTAGCAACCAATGTTGTCTAAAAACACAAAAATGAATAATTAATAAAAGAAGTGAAAATATAATTGATATTCTTTAATCGTAGAGTATTACCCCTACATGGTTGGTATTAGGAAAAGTCTGTCATCTTTAATCTTGCGTTCAAATGTTTTCAGCAAGCCATTCACTATTGAATCCCTTTTTGATGGCTTTATTTTTGTTAGGTGTGTTGATGTGATATGAGGACTAACCAGTCCAAATCTTGGCTCATGGGAAAAATCCTTCAACAGTTTTTCAAAAATGCGTCTGTCAACAATATAAAATGCATTTAGTCATAATTTTCACATTAGATCAGATTTTAGAAAATCAACTCATGTAAACATACCTCATATATACATTTACAACTATGATGCCTAGCCAACCGTTTTCAAGGATTTCATTTACATTTTCAGCAGCAACGAAATCTTGACTTTCCTCTCCGTATATATTCTCTTCGAAAACCACTATATAACTATTAGCATCTTTTAGCTTCGTATCCACATGAGTCTTCAATGCTAGTAAATGTGGATATAGAACATGTGGTGTTATTATGCTTTCCGTAGCTCCTTGAGATCGGTTGGTCGATCCTTTAGATGGTTTTGAGCCAACGTTTTTCACCCCCTTCCCTTTCCCTGTCTATAACAACAATCATTGGTTCATACCCTTTTTTCATTAATTGTTAAGGGTTTAGCTTGAAAAGAAAATGAAATAAATACCTCTTTGTCCACATGTACTCTTACAAGTTGTGATGACCATGCAATGAACTTCCCAATATCCTTTTTGACCATATGAATATCATCATCATCAAGTGGAATAGGTAGCTCTGCATTTGGCTCATGAGCTATAATAATCGTCACTTTCAAATGATCTTTTGGAAGTGGTCTATTATGAAGTGTGGCATCTGGGATATTGAACACTATATCCCTCTCTACAAGGTGATAAGTGGGTGTTGACAGATATAAATCACAATCATTATCACCCTGTAGAAGATCAGTACAGAAAAATTATCAGTGTTTGTCTGATTCATATTTCATGGGAATAATTATTAGAATATTGATTACCATAGCTAAGACAATTCTTTGAGGCGAATGGCTCGCCTAAAATCTGGTGGGGGGTGGGGCGGGATGTTCATGTGGCGGTTGTTCCTGAGTTGTGTCTTCCCTTTTCTTCCCACCCATAAATTTTTCTAGAAACTCCCCCTGCCATTGCAATCATTCTTCAAGGGTTTCTAATTTTTCGCTCATTTTTTCCAATTTTTCATCTGTATCATCCATTTTTTTCTTCTTCTCAAAATATACGTGGGGTGTCACCTCAAACCCTGCACCTTTGACATGACCATATTTTTATGGCTGCTTCAAATCCATCGATAATAGGTTCGTATTAGCTACAGGAGTAGATGATTCCTGTGACTGTCGGATATAGTAAAATAACTAATTATTTTTATGTAATATCAATTTTAAACAATTTTTTTATCTTCGTGTCATACTTACACATATTTCTCACACTTTTTGTGTGCTTTCATCTACTAACTTCCCTTATTTGTTCACACGTGCCTCCTTCCATAGCACATGACGTAGGATTGAAGTGCATTTGGTTTTAGACTCATCAATCTACATATAAAATAGAAAGATAATTATGATGTGGTTTATTGGAACCTAACAATATTACTGTAAATTTAAAATACGTACCATTTTCTTTTCTAATGAAGCGTACCCCATCCTTGCTTTACGATAGAGGTATGTTGGTTTTGATGCATGTTCCTTATTTTCAGTACAGAGTTACTGTTTCATAAATGAAATATTAATAATCAAATTGATGAATACAGGTATCCTCAAACAACGTATTATCACCCATAATGTAACTGAAACATCTCATCCCCATGACGGAAAATAAATTCATCCCATGCTTCTTGGGATATCAGGTGAGCGTAGACAATGGGTGGGTGTGGGTTTATTTTACCTTTAGAATCTTTCAGGTGGAATCTTGTTAAAACAGTGTGAAAACCTCGATGAATCTTTCTTGAAAGCCTTAGCACATAATCCTTGTGTGAATATTCTACTATAAATGTACTATTCGAGATATTGAGAAGAGTAATACATTGTTTCATTATTTTATTTGCTAGTAAATTAATAAAATAAATTGATAATGTTACCGTAATTTCTTCCCAGATCACAGCCTTCAGCCTGGACACAACACGGTGCCATGAATCTATGTCAATCAGCACGCGTTGCCGAGTGAAAAATCAAATGTATCTACTAAACATAGCCTTGTTGGGATTCACAGGTTGGCCTCGTGCATTTCATCTGACTTCAAATTTGATTCCTTTGCTTTTCGCCTTAAGAATTTTGGCTAACACCGTCAAACTACGATGCACCTGTGTTTTCTGCGACGCCGGTCCTTCATTCCCGACCATTTCATCGATATCAAAATCATATATATTTTCATCTAGAATGGTATCAATGGCATGTGCTGATGGTTGTTGGACCAAAACACTAAGAGAAGTAGGAGCCGTAGCAGCAGGAGCAGCAGTAGGAGTAGCAGGAGCAGCAGGAGCAGCAGGAACCGCAGTAGGAGGAGCAACTTGAGCAACATGAGCCGCAGCAGGAGCGACAATAGCAACAGTATCTGTAGGAGCAGCAGGAGCAACAGCAGGAGCAATAGCAGCAGCAACATGAGCTGCAGGAGCAGCAGCAGCCGCAATAGCAGCTGCTTGAGAGACTTGTTCAGCCTCATGGTTAGGAGAACCAGAATGTGCAGAAGTCATTATCTACAAAAGTGGTTGAATAGTTAATTCAGATTACATAAATTCAGTAATGATAAGATAATAACATGAGACAACAAGATCTATATTACAAACAAAATATAACCTATTTACTGAACTTTATTTCTTTTTTTCAAAGGTTTAAGGGATTTGACACCTCTATCCACTATCCAAATCCCTTCATTGTGGTATCCTCTAACATACAAAAAATCATCTTTATTGGGACCGCTCCGAAATGATTGCGATGTACCACTAAAAGGATCACCCTCAACTGAATTTTCATCGGAACATTCAGTAGTTTTTGACGATAACAGAACAATCGACCACTTTCGGTTTGCGGGATCTAGAACATAAAAAACTTGTACCGCTTGTAATGCCATTATAAACTGTTCGCCTTTGTACCCTTCTTTACTAAAATCAACTTTCACAAATCCCCATTCATCTATTTTAACACCACTATTGTTATCAATCCATTTGCATCAAAAAATCCGCAATTGGAATGTTGTATAATCCAACTCCCATATTAGTTTGATAATGCCAAAGTATGACATATTTTCATAAATTGGATTTCTGTCCTTACTACCAGAAACATGCATCGCTTCAAACACTAGTGTAACTCCACTATTTTGCATGGTACTATCTTCATCATGTTCATCTGTATAGAATTTATAACCATTAATTACATAACCACTGTAAGATAATACATACACACTTGGCCCAGCGGCTATCCATCAAAGTCATTCTGAAATTGAATTCGGATTTTCATCCAACTTCTTAAAAATATGGTCTTCAAACCATCCTATAAACTGGTGATTATGTGTTTCTAATAACCATTTTCAGCCCTCGATGGATTCAACTGCCTAAGAATTTCTTTGTGAGTTTCAATATATGGAGGAACCTCCCAACTGTTATGCAAAACATAAAGATGAGTCTTCTCCCGATCTGTAATACTGATTGTCACAACTTCTCTTCCAGAAATTTCCTCACCCTCAATGCATCCAGTGTGATGAGATTTCGGGAGACCAATGCTTTCCACATCAGATAGGTATTCAGTACAAAATTCAATGACTTCCTCAACAATATATCGCTCCACTATACAACCCTCTGGCCGACTTCTATTTTTGACATAACCATTCAAAATCTTCATATACGTTTCAACATGATACATCCATATATAGTGCACAGGAACACAAAGTCGAATCTCTCTCACCAAGTGAATCATCAAATGAACCATCATATCAAAGAATTTTGGCGGAAAGAACATTTCTAATTCACATAATATGATGACAATTTCTTTTTCCATAGTTGGGAATTTCCCCGGGTTTAAAAATTTGCTACATATATCTTTGAAAAAGAAAGAAAGTTTGGTTAACGTATGATGAAAATTATTGGTCAAAATTCAATGTAAAGCTATAGGAATTAGATCTTGCATCAAAACATGGGAATCGTGTGATTTCAAACCTTTTAAATTCAAATCATTCATTGACATAATGTTCTTTATATTTGATGAGTACACCTCTGGAACCTTTACATCATTGAAGAAGTTGAAAAACTGATATCTCTCCGCCTTAGAAAGAGTATAAGCAGTTGGAGGAAGAAACATTTGATTTTCACCCTTCACGGGAGCCAACTCTTCTCGTATTCACATGTCAACCATGTCCAACCTTTCCTTAATTCCATATTTTGTTTTTCCAGGGTCATTTAGCAATGTTCCGATAACACTGTCACATACATTTTTTCCACATGCATCACATCAACAAAATGTCTGACGTACAAACAATTCCAGTATGGTAATTCAAAAAAAAACTGATCTCTTTTTCCAACACATTTTTTAAGGTTTTTCGAAAATGGTTTACCAAAAATAGTGTTCAGATATTTTACTTTCTCAAATAGCTGATCACCTATTAGTGGAGACGGTGTTGCGTGTTTTTCTGAACTTCCATTGAATGATGTCGTCCAAGATCGGTACTTATGCCAATGAGGTAAAAATCAACGATGTCCTAGAAACACAGATTTCGATGAATGTTTCAACCTAATTGACTCTGTATCTTCTTTTCACATGGGACACCCTTGAGTTCCTTTAATTCTATACCCTAAAAAATTTCAATAAGTAAGGAAATAATTTATTTTCCAATACAACATCGCTCTTAACGTGAAGTATTCACTTTTATAAGAATCATACAACATTACACCTGAGTCCCACAATAACTTCAAATCCTCGATCAAAGGATCCAGATAAACATAAATATCATTACCTGGTTGTTTGGGTCCTGATATAAGCATAGATAACATGATGAATTTCTTCTTCATGCATAACGAGGGCAGAAACCTATAATTTACCAACATAACAGGCCATGTACTATGAGTGCTGGTTTGAAAATCGAAAGGATTCACTCCATCTGTAGATAACGCAAGACCAAGGTTTCTCAGATCTTTTCCAAATTCAGGATACTCATGATCAATTATCTTACATTGAGGAGAGTCGGCTGGATGACGTAATAACCCATCTTTATTTCTTTTATCTGCATGCCACGACAATTGTCTTGCAGTTTCTTCACTTCCATATAGATGCCTAAACCTTGGAATGATTGGAAAGTATGATACAAATTTTGTAGTATTGGATTTATCTTTCTTGTATCGAGAAGCACCACACTTTGGGCATTCTGTAAGTGATTTGTTCTCCTTACGAAACAATATACAATCTTTCAGGAAGGCATGTATTCTTTCAGAAATCATTCCCATCGAGCGTAGCATTCGTCTAGCTTCATATGTCCAGCTTGGGAGCTCATTATCTTCCTGGAGCATGTCATTCAAGAGAGAAAGTAGTTCTGTAAAACTGACATCACTCCATCCATTTCCTGCTTTCAATTTATTCAACTTCAGTACAACTGACAATGTTGTATACTTAGTGAAAGTAGCATAAAATGACGTCTTTGCACAACTCTTTAACTTCTCAAACAATTTTGGGCAATCACAGAGTTTATCTTGAATTGTCTTTTTCATTTCCTCAATACGATCTTCATCATCATTGATATCTGTAATCACATCCTCCATATAATCTTCTTCATTATCCATATTTTTATTCATATATGATGATCTATAAAATGCAGTTTTATCCCAGCCAGTAGCTAAATTCTCTTTTTCTCCGTGTTTATTCCAAAATTTATAACTCCGATCTATTCTGTGAAATATAAAATGTTCTTCAAACTCCTCTGGAGTAAGTAGTCTATAATAACAACAACGTAAACACTGACAAAGGATTTGAGAAGGATCCTTTGCATGATCCTTTGAAAACTTGATGAACTATTTCACTCCATTCTCGTACTCTATTGTTAAACGATTAGAATCCATCCAATATTTATTCATATTCATCCTATTTGAATCTCAAATATTAGTATTTATGGTTCAAGTACACAAAACAAGACTTCCAAATACAGTAGAAGAGAACCACTTCCTTATAAGAAGATCAAGTAGTCTAACCTATAATCAATATTCATAAAAAAGAATATTAGATTCACTAAAAAGATGATGATCTATCACTCTATAAGGAAAATATAAGAGGATATAGAGGATTTCCAATCGATGAGAGATCACCTTATCAGAGAGAAACCAAACGCATCCATTGGAGCTTCTATATGAGAATAAGGGAGTTTCGAGGAGTTAAAATGACTCTGGTAATCCTTAAAGAATCAAGATTTCAACTGAGAGTTGTGTAGGAGAAAAATGAATATAAAATGGGGCTCATGGAATTTAAGACTATAAAAAAATATACCACGTTGGAACCTCCCATGGACACGGTACAGAAAAGATTTAGACAACCATACTATGGTGTAGACTTCTTGTAATGAACTAGGCCAGTTTTCCATCCCACTTGACACCTGACCCAACTCGTGGGAAGGTCCAAAGGAAATTACCAATCCCCATGGGTTGTAACTAGTGCCTAGGCATTGAGTAACACCTTTGAGAATGGTTTTTTCATGTAAAAAACCATAAATATTACATAATAATCAAACACCATATCATAACCAAATTTCAGAATATAATAGATCAAAAGATAACACTGCAATAGGGGATAAGCATTTAACAATTTCAACAAAAACCAAAATAAAAAATAAAAAAGGTAAGGGAACCAACAATACAACCAAGTCTCCATGAAACATGATGGTCAACATCCCCATTCCACAACTAATGATAGTCACCAAAAAAGGAACTACTAGCACATATATGCACCATCACCAACAAGGGAACCTAGCCTTTAACTGGGTAAAACAAAAGAAGGTCTACATAAACCTGAGGGTGTATATAAGTTGTGAGCCAACATACCTAGTAGGACACAACACAAATAGATTCCATGTAATGACATTATGATAAACATTAACATGTTATTTTTTAAGAAAAAGGAAGATACAATTTAAATAAAACATTCTTTGAAATAAAAGATATAGTAAATGTGACAAGATAATGGTAAGAATAGTATGAGCACTATAGAAAATCTCTAAGGTATTAGGGTTACTAGGGTCCTAGGATCCTCGTACTCTTGGTGATCACATCTCTTAGACATGAAGGTCCTATTTGAGCCTCCAATCCCTAGTACATGAATGTTAAGTTAGTGGTATTATGTATATCCTTATGAAGAAGACCAATCATCGGCCTGGCTAATTCACCTAATATACTAGACCTAGTCTACCCACCTAGATAACTAGGATTCCATTGTTCTCAATTCCACCCCCTATATAAAATTATATCTATTTTATACAATCACACTTCCAATAATAGAAGCACACATGATAAACAACCATTTACAATAGTCAAGTCATTATCAAACCCTTAAGCACAACAAAAAAATTGGAAAACATGTTTCCCACAACCCAAAAAATTTATAAAACCATTTTAGAACCAAATATCATCATACTAAACACCTAAAAAAATTTCAAATAATGGAACAACCTACCCATTTCTTGATATCTTCACAAAATCGGAATGAAACCACCAACTGAACTAAGGAAAGTCCCTAAAGATGAAATTAAACACCATAACCATAAATATTTAACCCAAATAAATGATTCAACCAAAAACAATAAGAATATTAATTTTTTTTGGAAAGCATGCCTTAAAGGGAGGTCCAGGCGGCGGAGGTTCAAAAATCCTAAGAGGAAGTTGCGAGCGGTGGTGGTCGGACAATGCGAATTGAGGGCGGAGGAGGTCCGACAACAAGAAGCCGAGCATTGCGGGTGGAAGAGGTCCCACAAACCGAATGGGCGTTGCAGGTGGTGGAGGAACGACAAACCAAATGGGCATTGCGGGTGGCAGGGGACCGGAAAAGTGAAGCGAGGGCGGCAGAGGTCCGACAACAAGAACTCAGCAGGCGGCAGAGGGGAGTCGCAAGGTTCCAGTACCGCGAGAGCTTCAGGTCGCGATAAAACGAGGGCACTGTGTGAATGACTTTATAAAAAAATGGACTAAGGTTTTATCAGTGCTAAAAAATCCCTGAAAAAGGCTACCTTTATCAGCGCAAACATTTTAGCGCTGATAAAGGTTGCCTTTATCAGCGCGTTTTTAGCACTGATAATGGTACTCTTTATCACCTCTAAAAAAGCGCTGATAAATAATTTCTGTATCAGCGCTAAAATTTTAGCGCTGATACATGGCCTCTTTATCAGTGCTAAAACTGTAGTGCTGATACATGGCTTCTTTATCAGCGATTTTCTAGCGCTGATAAAGATTCCCTCTATCAGCGCTAGAAAAGCACTGATAAAGAACACCTGTATTAGTGCTAAAAGTTTAGCGCTGATACAGGGTAACCTTTATCAGCGGTTTTTCTTAGCGCTGATATAAGGGGGAGCTTCCCTTGCCCATTTTTGTAGTAGTGTATTAAACAAATGTCCTATGGTCTAGATACATCATAATGACTAGACACAGCTGATGTCCAGCTATCAGGTGTTGGGGGATCATAAGAATTGAGGCTTCTTCTCATGAAGTTCGCACTTGGTGATATCTATTAATGAGATACTAAAGAAAGACCTTCCAATAAGAACACCACATGTTTGGGTGTCATTGGTTGTTCTTATCCATGAACATGTGTATTAGTCTCCCAACATGATATCATTACTAATTTGTTTCATTTGATTGCGTACTTTAATACAATGAAAAAACCATGATAAATAAATCATGGAGAGGTAGCTTATGTTGGGTACATCATTGGTGGTATGACATTGGTTGAATGATCAAGATATGATTTATCACTTTCAAGTTAATGAAGTAATATATCTTGGACCTGGTTGATCAGGATGGTGGTACCTTTATAAATCCTTGGACAAGGTAGTCAAAAGGTAAATCCATCTGGTTAAATCAATAAATAATAAAGCAAGAAGGGGACAATGTCACAAGTGTGTGTTCTACTTTATGAGATATTCAAGTGTTTTCCAAGTCATCGATCATTGAAGAATAAATAAATTCATTATTATTCAAGTATATAATAATTGATTGGAATTTATTTATTTAAAGCATTTAAAATTTAAGTAAATATGAGGAATAATATTAATCAAAAGAATATTATTTTAGGTTCGTTTAATATTAAGTGGGAATTATGAGTCGAGTTAATGACTTGTGTTTATCATGTGATTTATTTTATATATACTAAAGGTATGTTATGATATAATAAATAATATTATGATGTAGTTTAGTTTTTCATAATTATTTATTTAGTGGATGTTTCAATAAACAGGGGTCGGGGAACCTTACTAGGTATTTTGAGTATCCACTATAAATTGAGGAGAGAGGCTATGAAACAATGACTATTCATGGTGAATTCATCGTAGCCACTCTCATATTTGGATTTCTTGAGAGAGGATATCCTGCTCTAGGAGATTGGATTGAGTTCTCTCTCACACATCGCAAGCATGATGATGTGGTGATCATCAGGGAATCAAAGGGTTTATTGGATCTTTGTATTTGAACCCCTAATTTGACGATTGATGATACAATGTATTTTTGAAGCATGTGTGGATGATCTAGATAGATCTTTCTTTGGATCCTTAAAGAAATTATTTCTAGTGATAAGAAGATTTCTAGCGCTGCTTCAGAGCGAAAAGGTAAGTTTTGGATTAACATTTTTGTTCTCTGTTTAATTTACACGAGATCCTAAGACCATATCAGGGCTCAAATCATTTAAGACAATAAGTCCCATCGCTCTGACGATGATTTTTTTTAAATCCTTGATCCAATGGCTTTTGTTGATACCCCAATAACTTTAATTAGTATTAGAGTGATCACATTAATCATTTGAGAAAATAAAAAATTAAGTTGCATTAAAATTAAGTAGAGGGTAATAAATCAATCACAACGCTGATGACGGTGAGTCAATTCAATGCCAGACGTTAGGGCTATCTAATTTTTTAAATACGGATTTATTTCATTACTGTGGGAATTAATTATGATGCTTTTAAATATATATTTTTTACCCTAAACCATTGGTGGGGGTGATTCTGATCACCATTTTACACTTTCGGTGGTAAGACGGTGGCCCAAATAGTAATTTATTGCTAGCCATTTATTCCATCGGACTATGAAATGTTTAATATTACAATTACAACATTATATATTATAGAAATAATAATCATAAGGGGCAGGCGGTGCTGTTTTCCAAAATAGAAAAAAAGGAAAGTAAAAGCTTGATTTGTTTTAAAAAGAAAATCAAAATTGGGTATGTGTGTGAAAATTTACACACAAGACACAAAAAAACCTTTAAAAATTGAAGGAGGTGGCCCCTCCATGTTGGGATACCTATGTTCCTCCTCTCCCAGTTGGATCGAAACCCCTTCATCCCCTCCATTATCCACCACTATCCGGAACGATGGGTGCTACTACCCCCCTCACCGAAACACCGCAACAACTCATCATTGCCCGCATACACCCATCATGACCCGCTCCCACTTCCTAGATTTGGAAGGCCTCCCTTATGATGCCACCATATATCAATGCTGAATTAGTGTGTTTAGGACGCCTTGTCACTGGACCATCACCGATTCGACCTTCCTCGACAGCGCCTTCTCTAGCCTCTGTAGTCCCTTGTCCCGACCAGTGTGTAATCGAGCACTATCGACATAGTGAGGTACTCCTCTAATGGGTTATGTCATACTCGAATCATCCCAAAAGTGGCCCAGGAAGGTCTTCCTAACTCAAAATGGGTTTGGGCTGACCCACATGGCCCAGAATATCTCTACATGGGCTTTGCACGACTAGGAATGAGCTTGTGTGTGTTTATCCGGACTCGCATGAGCCCTGCACCGAGTTTTGGGGTCCTGCGATAATTAAAATTAATATAATTAATTAATTTAATTTCATAATTAAATTAAATTGTTTAAAATATTAATTTTTTTGTTTTAATATAAATTTTAATACCTAGGATACACTTAATTTAATTTTGGTATGAAATTAAATTAATTTATGAAAAAATGTGAATTAAAAAAATTATTTTAATTTTAAATTCATTTAATTTATTTAATACCCCTCATACATTAATTTATTGAAATTTAATTTTTATCACATATTTATTTTACCCTTGACTAGTCTTGAGCATTGATCTATATGTGTATGTCTGCATTTATTTAATTATTTTTTAACTTCGAGTAATGTTTTTAAATAAATAATTAATTTTTATGGTTTGCACATCATCATTTTTCGGTCAATATGTATAAAAGCATGTGCATCCATATTTATCTGAGGTATATTTCACTTCTACTCCCCCTTGACTTCATGCAAGTATAATTGTATGTTTAACGGAGACATTGTACTGTGTGTACCTCGCCAAGATGAGGTGGTACACCAAGACAAGGATAGTGTAAGATGAAAACAACAACAAATCCGGGAAAAATCTAGATGAGATTGGACATACTGGATAATGAAGAGTTGCATCAATATTCAACCTATGAATCAGATATGTTTCCCCTTGGTCATGGTTGGTACAATGAGTTTAAATGGATCAACCAGTTTTAGATTCTCAAGACCAATTAGGTAGTTTAATTCCAGTATAAATTTATTTATTATTACATACATTTTATAACATTGGAAAAACACATAAAGTAATAAATAATAAAATTCATAAAGAAGCTATGAATGTTTTTCTATTAATGTTTAGTTGTTAGTGTGAAAAAATAAATAGACAGTATTAATTGAAATTGATTAAATTCATCAAGATAAAAATACCAAAAACCTTAAAAGAAATATTAAGTTGTTAACCACTTTCCATCATTTGAATTTGAATAAAACCAGGAGTTCGGGGTGCACGTCAGCCAATATTGTGGGTTCCCATTACTACCAAGGAATTATTATGAGATTGATGGGTTGATTTAAATAAAGTCATATTAAAAAATATCCAAATCTATATTGTTGTAATTTTATAAGCATGTTTTAATAAAATAAATTTTATGATTTTTGAAGCTGGGAATTCACTAAACAGATCAAGAAGTCGTTAGTTAAGGCAGTTGGCCAATCAAAAGCCTACCTTGAACCCTCTGAGTTGTGGTATAGAAAAATATTTTGGTCTATGAAGGGAGGATCAATGATACTTGCCACTATAATACTCAAGATACAAAGTATTATGTTTCTAGTAAAGAGGGTTCCTAGAATATGATAAAATTGTGGGAGACATTTAATGATTTAATTAATTAATCAATAATATCTAATTTGGTAATCAAGATAAAATTACAATATTCTAGAATTTGTTTTATAGAAAAATTGAAATTAATACCATAATATACACTATGATAATATTGGACAAAGTAAATTTCAAAACTAGCATGAATTGCGAAGTGAATTAGAGGAACTTACACACATTACTACAATATCAAAAATCCCATGTGTTGGTGTCCCATTACCTATTAATCGACCTCAGGAAGAGATGGTGTAAAAATGATTATAGGAGACTCATGTAAGTTGCATAAGATAGTTATGTCATAATGCTATCATCAACATCCGGTATTAGTTACAGTTAAACACCAGAACATGGATGATATCATAAATAGTTTCACCTCCAAGAAGTTTGTGGGGAGAAAGTTAAAGAATATATGAATTTGATTATTACACTGGATATGTGTAAATATGAATGGTGGACCACGATCCTTCCAGATATCCCACTCTTAAATCTTTTTCAACTGATAAATCAAGTTTGTTTATGGTTATAAAATAAACAGGATGGAGTAAACATTTCATTAAATTTTGGGTATAATTCGAAAAGCAATAATAATATTTAAGATAGATTAATCTTTAATTCTAGTGGTGAATAAACTGAAATACAAGGAAAAAAGTTCAAAGGAAAGAGGGACACCAAAGGCACATTAACAATTTTCTTAAAATAACTAGGTATTAAATAGGTGGATACTTTCTTCACATATCATGCAATACATTTGTGGAAGTTTAATCACAATGAAATGAATTAAAGAAACAAGTTATCTCTTATTCTTATGGTATATTCATCACTATAAAATGTAATTTACCAGTCATAATTCTTGGGTATTAAATATAATATCCCATTCACATATGTGTATTGAAATATAGTAAAAAAGTAAGTAATAGAAACATTAAAAGAAGTAATATGTATTCTCTAATCAGCTGATAAAGGATGGTTTCCAAGTCAGTAGTATGAAACACATAACTTCTAATTGCTAAGGTTATAATTTAAGTCAAAATATTATTGATTATAACTAAAAACTTTATCTAAAATTTCCATTAGACACTAGAATACATTATTCTAGTTTCGAGAAAATATTTTTTTGTGGTGTCTCATAATCAAAAAATAGTTTAGTGATACTTGTATAATAGGCAATACATGATGAATATAAGATATAAGACTTATTTAAATAGTTGTGGAAATAAAATTATTTTTCAAGTAAAACTAAAAGTGTATTTCAAGGATATACCCATATTTGTATTTAGACTCCATAGAGCTAAATGCCTTAGGTATTATCGACGTATATACTTATTTAGTTTTAAAAAATGATTCATTTAGAAATAAAGTTATGCCAAAAACTTCAGGAATTAGTTCATAAATAGATCATGAACTATTCCAAGGGTAAGATAGTGGTAAATATAATTTATAAGATTCCTTTAAGTATTTAAGTAATGGTAAAGTGAAGTATAAAATATTTATGGTAAGAAGATATAAGATTCTTTGGTCCAGCATGCTGAAGAATATCTTGACTGAGCATTTATCGATCAATATAATGTAGTGGGGAGTAATTACTAAACTCACATTACCTTATCCACATAAAAACAATGATTTTACTAAGGAGGATATATTAAGGGTATTACAGGTTAACATTGATCAACAAAATGAAGTATGGAGAAATTCCTAAATGCACATTTTAAACATCAGAGTAATGATGTAAGTAGTGTCAATGTTACAACTGGCAGACACTTACATTATGTTTCAATATGTTCTTTGAAAATAATATTGATATCCCATAACGATATTCCAATTATCATGAAAAATGGATATCATATAAGACATAATATGATGGAAATCCATTATGTCATAAGACATGTGTTTAGATACAAAGAGATTATTAGGATATAAACATACTTGAATCTATCTAAACACATTGTGAATCTAAGTAATTCTCCTAACAGTTGCTTAGGATATTACATAAATCCATTTAATGGAAAATGTTGTAGTCGAATGATAGACTAAATTTATATAAAATGGTGAACATATCTATTAGAGATAGTGGGACAAAGATTGACCTGGGTTGAATCAATGCTAATTATAAACAAATAGTTAGCATAGGAACAAGTTCTATAAGAGATTACAGAATAAAAATGTTCCAAAGACACATACTGCATAGGAAGGTTGAATTCATAGTAATGGTTTTATATTCACCATGACCGGTGATAAATTATTCATTGTGAATAATAATTTCTACAAGTATACATTATATAAAAATTATATAAGATTGAAAATATCAATTAAAATTTAATAATGGATTCAATATATCGAAGTGAAAAGGGGATTATTATTTTGATTACTATGGTGAGTATTCAAGTGAGATGATACATGGATGGAATAAGCATGGTACTAATAAGGCCCTATTGGTTATACCAAGTCATTTTGCCTACATCCATTAGAATTTTACTTGTCATAGATAATTTTTAAGATCATTTAACTGGAAATTTTATGTTAAGATAAACTTTCATGGAAGGAGTCTATATGATACAAACAGAAAGGGATGATGACATCATTGAATTCCAATAGGGTTTTAATTTATTAAAATCTAGTTTAAGATTGAAGCAATCAATAAGACAATAGAAAATTCATTTTTAATGAATCTTTTCCATGTGTCTAATATAAGTTAGTGGGATCACATTGTTTTCCAAGTAAAATATGTTTGTCAACATATAGAAAATAGATTTTGGTCTTATAATTATTTAAGACCAGGTTAAAATTAATTCACTAGAAATTGAATTAAAATAGCAACCTAAGTTACAGGGAATATCATCTACCAAGGTATATCCAATGATTTCTTGGTCTTAGTCAATCATATATATAGTTTCATGGTATTGAAAAATACCATTTGGAAAAATTAAACAAATAATTTTTACTAATGTCACATGGCATATATCCCTTTAAGTAGAAATGTATGGGAATATAATGAGATTAATGTTGTGAGTTTAGTTTCATATTATTTAGTGATGGATTAATCTTGTATTCCATTATATGTACAAGATATTATATTTACAAGATAAAATTTATAGTAGGAAAACATTAGTTATATTTAGAAGAACTGCAAGCAAATCAGTCAGAACTATCTGATTATACTTGGGTAAGTACAAAAGATATGTACCAGGTAAGTGGATAAGAAAGAATACTAGTTTTTAGGGGACACAAACAAGTCTTGTTTGGATTAATTGATCTAGCATCATATTTGGATAATGTGTTGAGCGAGACAATATAATAAAATCCAGTGGTATCCATACCTATAAATATCGAGTACATTTCAGCTTCTAAGGTAGATACGAAGTAATTATTAAAGGAAATGATTTTTTAGTTCTTTTAATCAAACCTAATATCAAATATTTTTTCATTATGTTGATTATTTTACTGGTACTATCTAAGATGTAAATTTTTGACAGTGGAAAAAAGGATATACTCGGGGATACCATCTCTCGATAAGTTTTACTCAAGGATATGAGGTTGTATATAGTATAATAAACACTCTAAATAAATGTGGAATACCAATAATCTAAAGCTGTTACTTATAAAAAAACATGTTTTTCATCATGTGAGAGACAACAATGATCATTAGCAAGTTAGATCTAGTGCAGGTGGAAGTGTCGTAATAGTGGGTTCCCTAGAACCAAATATGTAGTACTTTTGACTAAAATATCTTGTATACTATTAGATATACATGATATATTATTACCATTATATTGTACACCTTTCTACATACACTATTTAATAAAAATGTACATAGAAAAATTATAATATCAAAAGGCAATAGAAGATTCCAGGCTATAATGAGAACCTTGAGATACTATGAAATCAATCTCAAAAAATGGTCCTATGTTCTAGATAAATCTTTCTTAGTAGACATAGTTTATGTTTTAATATCAGATGATGGGGACTTATAAGTATTAATACTTATTCTCATGAAGTTCTAACTTGGTGATCTATAGTAGTGAGATCATGAGGAAAAACCTTACAATAGGAACACTACATGTTTTGGGTTTCATTGGTTGTTCCTATCTACAGACATGTGTATTAGTCTCCTGACTTGATATCATTACTAATGTGTTCCATTTTATCATGTACATTGATGTAATAAAAAATTCATGATAATTAAATTATGGTGAGGTAGCTTTTATTGGGTGCGTCATTGATGGTATGACATTGGTTGAATGAGCAAAATAGGATTTGTCATTTCCAAGTTAAGGAAGAAATATATCTCGAGCCTGGTTAATCAGGATGGTTGTTCCTTTATAAGTCCTTGGCCAAGGTAGTCAAAAGATAAATCCATCTAGTTAGATAAAAAATAATAAATTAAGAAAAGTGTGATGACACAAGTGTGCATTCCACTTTATGAGATATTTAAATACAAAGAGATTATAGTACACAGTACATGTTTAGAGGGTGGTTATTATAGCTTTGAATATCCTTATCTTTTTAAGGGCCTTGATGGGTTTCTAGAATCCACTCTTGGTTTGTGAATATTATTCATTAATATCGAGCTAAGGGCCAAGATGGTCACACATAATTAAATATTCAAAAATATTCTCTATTCTTTTGAAATGGTATATTGTGGTGGGATCCACCATGGGGTTCGAGTGTTGTCCAAGTCACCGATCACCAAATAATAAATAAAGGCATAATTATTCAAGTAAAGAATAATTGGGTTGAATTTATTTATTAAAAGTATTTTCAAGTTAAGTAAATATGAGGAATAATATTAAATAAAAAAATATTATTTTAATATTCTAGGTTTGTTTAATATTAAGTGGGAATTACCAGTCAAGTTAACGAATTAGGTTTATCGCATAATATATTTTATATACATTACTGGTATGTGATAAAATAATAAATAATATTATGACACAATTTAGTTCGTCATAATTATTTATTTAATGGATGTTTAATTAAATGGGATTCGGGGAATCTTACTGGGTATTTTGATCATCCACTATAAATTGAGGAGAGTGGATTTAGAACAAGGACTATTCATGGTTAATTCGTCAGAGCTTTTGTCTCCTTTACCGATTTCTAGAGAGAGGAACTGTAAGACCCTGACCTTAATCATTATATAATCTTGAGTTTTAGTCAAGAATTTAATTTATTTTACCTTGAGGATATTTTCAGGTTTAGAGTTTTAGAGAATTAGGCTGTAAGTATTACATAACATCTCAAATATTACAATGTAGAAAATTCTACATGCTATCTATATTTTTCATAATCTAAAACATTTTAAAATAAAACATGAATTCTTTTTCTTGATAAATTTCTTCATAACATTAATCTTCTATTCATCCTTTATCTTTACCATTCTTATACCCTGTGGAAAACATTTCAAAAACTTTGGATGAGTATAAAAAGATCAATAAGGGATATAAATAAGGAATGAAACCATTAGTCCATAAATATTTTACAGTCCTGAAAACGTTTTCACAAAATCATACTCTTCACCCATAAAACATAAGTTCCTTAACATACCTCATGAAATAATAATATTCATAAAAAACATCATATAAATAATTAATAATAATGGTAAATTGTGGCATCCATATCATACTTACATTGTATCTTTCACAACTACAATGGGAGTGGCCTTTATGGTTACATTAGGAATACCCATCACAATATATACCATAAATATCTTAGGATAAACCTTATTGTTTAACTCCGTATCATTACAAAATAAATTGGAGTGATATCACATACTCACCTGCCATTTCTTTATCATGTAAACAATCATATAAATAATAAATTCCCAAGAACCATAACAAAATCATAGCATATTAATAAGAATAAATGAAAAATAACATTTCCACATTGCAATAAAAAGATGTCATTTTAAGATACCGAAATAATAAATCCCTTATCAAAACCATTTTCAATATCAAAATACATGAAAATTTAATATGGTATTTATTTTCCTTTTAAAAACATTAATTCATATAAATGAATCCAAATATCAAATAATGATCACAGTGGCAGAGAAGTCATTGTCGCCACATACGTTAAAAAACATTCCTTTTGTTGTTTAGTAAAATGCTTCATAGAAAAAGATTCATTTAAGAAACCATTTATTGAAATTAACATTAAAAGGGTTTTATTATAAATATTATAAAATAATGCAGTGTATATTATCAAAATATGCCTCAATGAAAAGAGATTGAGACGGAGTCCCTTACCTCAAGTCCGAATCATCTCATATGTTACTTATCTTACTGAATAATAAAATTAGGTAATGTATACTTACTTTATAAACTTTTTCATGTTCATTATTTCTTTTATATCACTTATTACCAAGTTATAACAATTACATAATGATTTAAGTTCATGTCAGACATTTTTTCGATATCTGATACTTGAGTCGAAAATGTACTTGGTATGATGTTTATAGTCCATGTGGTCATAAGTACTTCATCTCTAGAATAATATTCATGAAATTATTATCAATTTTATACATAAATTATACCTTTAAATGAATCCCTGATGTGTGGTTATGAAATAATTAACAACATTATAATCATGGAGACGGTAAGCTATACGTACACATGAGTCACGTTTCCCATTTTTCGTTGATCAATATGGAAAAAAGTTAAGTATTATTTTATATTCATATAATAATCATAACCTCATTAATATCATATTAATAATTTATATATAATTATATATATATATATCATAAAAGTGATATAATGAATAAGAATGAGTCACATCACTTCGTGGAGGCGATAGTTCACACGCACACACGGACGATGTTATCATTTTTATGCACATGGAAAGTAAGAACATAATTGATAAGTTATTATATTATAATAATTAATATGTCATTAATATCACATATTAATTTTAATTCCATTATTATAACCATTCATGAGATATGGTTATAAAAAATGAATTAGATCGGTTCGTGGAGGTAATAGTTCACACGTACACATGAACAATTAATTCCTTTCCCATTTAATGGAAGTGGAGATGTATTTAAGAGATTATATTACCATGATAGTATATCAGTATATTAAGGATAATGGAGTTATTGTATCAACTATGAAGAAGAATATTTTAAGGAAGTGGAAGAATAAGTAAAATAGAAATACATAAAGGAAATGATACCTCTTATTCAGTTCATCACCTTTGAAGAACACCTTAACACCTTTAAGAAGGGTGTTAAGCCTAAAATAAGGCCTCAAGAATGTGGGGAGGGATTATTGGAAGGTGTTTTGGTAGATCTTGTCCAAACCAAAAGGTTTTGGAAGTGTAATTAATAGATAGGAATGAGTTCCTTTTATAGGAAAGGGGAGGGGCACCCTTGGAATTATTTAAAATTTTAAATTAATATAAATTCAATTTTGATTCCAAATGGGTCCATGTTGATTTATTTAAAATCTAATATAAATTTGGTTCATAATATAATCATACAAATATAATTATACAAGTTTTGAATAATTTTTAGTACTTACCGTTTTGTTTTTACCTTTTTAACTATTACTATTTTATCAAGTAATTTACACTTTGAGAGTTAAAATAATTACCAAATCATGCCAAATGACCAATTAATGAGTCACTAATGAAATTTTTAGAGTAATATAATCTTTTTGTTGATGTTTTTAATTTTATAAATTTTATATCATTTAATTAGATATTTTATAATTTAAGTTATAAAGTATGTCAATTTTAACACTATTCATTAGATGACTTTTTAAAAAAATCAAAGGAACTTGATTCTTTAAAAACCAAAATATATTATATAAATAATAAAATTCCAAAAGAATCCAAGAAATTCTTAGATGACATAAAATATTTAAAATCGTTTTTATTTTAATATTATTAATATCATTTGTTTGATTTTTTTCTTTAATAAATCAATTACTGCATCATCATGGTGTCACTATTTAATTAATTTATTTATTTCTTAAAAATTATAAATAAATTTCCATGATATAGGTTAAATTTTTAGATTTATAAGGACTTTAAATTTTTCAAGATATCACTTATATAACCCCATTGTAAAAAAATTTAGTAAGGAGAGACATATTTATGTCATATTTCTCTTTACTTTAAATTAAAAGTTATAAATGTCATAATCACACCCAAGTGACTTCCAAAGGTCTCCATATTGGCCCATTATTTTTATTGGTCAACAATAACCCATGAAATAATATTTGGACAAGTTTTATGGTAGTTTTATATTATTATAATATTATTTTTACCCTTAATTATTCCATTTATCTTTAACCGTGGTAAATAAAATACTAAAGTTATTATTCACCAAAAATTATTTTGATACTATTAAAAAAAAATTCATACTTCTTACAACCATTTAATTCCATTTTTAAAAATTCAATTCATAGAAGTGGTTAAACTAATTTTATGTTAATCCCGTTGAAGGATAGAGAACACAAGTTTTTTTGAAGTAAAAACGTTCAAAAGTTCACAAAGTTTTTATATCCAATTTCAATATGAAATTTATTAGAGTGAACTAAATTAGATTAAATTATAAAAAATTTATTTAATTATGCTTTAAAACTAATTAAATTGATAACCTAACTATATAAATAAAGTAGATGTAAAAGCAGTTTTGAATTAAAATGGAGCATTTTTCACTATTCATTAAAAATGAATATTATCAAAAAATTACCCAAAATTCAACCAAAGTAAGTTTTGATGTCATAATTATAAATAATAAGTTTAATTTTTCATATAAAATTTCTATAACTATCATAATTTATAATTAAAAAGGGTTATCCACCAATAGGCAGTAAAATTACCTTTTAATTTTTTTTAGGATTTTTATGCTTTAAATTAGATTCATTCTTAATTTAAGAATCTAAAATTTATTGGAAGAAAGTAAAAACATTTGAAAAATACATTTCAACATAATATAGTTAGTTATATTCATTCCCACAAATATAATGGGTAGGTGACAACTACCATTTAAAATAATAATATTAACAATGTATTATTTTTCGATAGAACTCAGTCTTGTGTGTAACATAAGATTTCGGAGAAACCCATTATTGTGTTTGGGTACACTATCAGAAATATAATCCCATTTAATGTAAAATTAATATCTAATTCATAAATATTAATAGATATGAAAATGTATTATTCTATAATAACTTGGGTTGTTACATCCTTACCCCCTTTTTGAAATTGCATCCATGAAATTTTATTCACTTATAAAATAAGTGGAGGTATTTATCCCTCCTATAATTTTTATATTCCCATGTTTCCTCTTCAACTATATGGTTTTCCATAAAACCTTAACCTGATGAGTCATCTTATTCCTCAACACTTGCTTTATATGGTCAAGAATCTGGACTGGCTATTCCTCATAAGAATGATTATCTTCCAACTGAACTACTTCTGGTATCAAAATATGAGATGAATCTAGAATATTATTTCTTAACATTGAAAAATGAAAAACATTGTGTTCCTGGGATAAAATCAAAGGTTAATACACTATATGGGAAACTGATCAACCTTTCTCCAGGATTTTATAGGTTCTAATCAACCGTGGACTGAGCTTCCCCTTCTTACCAAAACACATCACACATTTCAATAGAGAAACATTGAGAAAGACATGATCCCCTAATTCAAATGAAATATCCATACTCCAGTTATCCGCATAACATTTCTGCCTCCTCTGAGCTATCCCCATGTTCCTTTAAATCAACTGAACTTTTTCTACCATCTCTTCTACCAACTCTGGCCCCATTAGCTTCCTTTATTTCATATCATCCCAAAAATCTTGAGTTTGACACCTCTTTCCATATAATGACTCAAATGGTTCCATCTGTATATTGGAATGAAAAATACTATTATAAAAAAATTCAAAAAAAGAAATATGTTGATCCCAACTTCCCTGGTAATCCATTGAACAAGCACACAACATATCCTCCAAGGCCTGAATTTTTTATTATGACTGTCCAAATAATTGTGGATAAAAAGCTATACCGAAATTTAATTCAGTTCCCAATGAATTTTCAAGGCCTTTCCAAATGTTAGAAGTTAATTTGGGATCATGATCAGATACAAAGGATTGAGAAAATCCATGTAACCTGACAATATCTTTAGGATACAACTGAGAAAGTTGATCTAGAGACAGTGTGTCTCGAATAGGGAGAAAATGAGTAGATTTAGTCAATTGATCAATAATAACCCAAATCATACTGTTACCGTGATAAGTCTTTGGTAATACCACTATAAAATCCAAGGATATATTTTTCCTTTTCCACTATGGTACTATAAAGGGATGAATAATCCCCTTTCGAAACTGTCACTCTGATTTAACCTATAGAAAAGTCAAACATTTTATAGTAAAATCAACAATATCTCTTTCTATTCCATTCCACCAGTAATACCCCCAAAGGTCTCTGTACATGTTAGTACTTCTAGGATGAACTGAAAAATAGATAACTATGAGATTCACATAACAACTCTTTCTTCAACTGTAAATCACAAGGCACACATAATCTCTCCCCCAATATCAAGAAAAAATCTTTATCAATGTTAAATTTAGGCAACATACCCTTTTGAAACAATTCTACCTTTTTATACAATTCACTGTCTTCCTTATGTGCTTGCTTAATTCTATATGATAGAGATTATGACACAGAAACCTAAAAAAAGAGTAATTTCCTACACCAATAACATCCAAGACAAAGTTCATCAAATAATTAACCAAAGGATCATGTTCTAAATGTAACGTAGTTAATGTAAAATTACTTTTCTGAATCAAAGCATCAACCAAATTATTTTATTTTTTAGGATAGTAATGAATAATTCAATCATAATCCTTGATTAGTTCTAACAATCTTCTCTATGTAATTTTGAATAATATCTGAGTTAATATATACTTCAAAACTTTTTGGTCAGTATATATTTCACATTTTACTCCATAAAAATGATTCCTCCAAAATTTTAAGGAAAAAAATAGTAGCTAATTCAAAATCATGTGAAGGGTAATTTAACTCATGAGGTTTCAACTGATGTGAAGCATAAGAAATTACCTGATCATTATGTATTTATAAACAACCAAGTCCTTTCAAAGAAGCAACACTTTTGATAATAAGTTCCCCATTTCTGGAAGGCAGGGCCATAACTTGACCATTCACCAATATTATGTTCAATTCATGAAAAGAATCATCACATTCTTTTATCCAGTTGAACTTACCACCTTTTTGAGTTAACTTAGTTAGTGGGATGGATAACTATGAATTTTTTTAAAAAACCTAAGGTAATAGCCTACTAAACCTAGAAAACTATGAATCTTAGTTATATTTGTGGGTATTTTCTATTATTCAACAACTTTTGTTTTAGTAGGATCAACTGTAATTCCATATTTTGAAACAATGTGACCAAGGAAATAAATTTGTCACAACAAAAATTCACCCTTGGTGAATTTCCCATACAATTTATTTTCTTTTGACATTTGAAAAATAACCCTTAAATGACTTTCATGCTCCTCTTTACTTTTAGAATATACAAAAATATTATTAATAAACACAAGTAAAAACATATCCAAGAACTCAAAGAATATTCTATTCATAATATCCATGAATAAAATGGGTGCATTAGTTAACACAAACACCATAAATTAAAATTCCTAATGTCCATATCTAGTAAAAAACATAGTATTTAGAATTTAGGATTCCTTTACTTTCAATCGATGGTACCCTGACCTCAATTGAACCTTCAAAAAACATTGTGCTCCCTATACCTGATAAAAAAATCATCGATATGAGGAAATGGATACTTGTGATGGTGGTTCAGATGATAGTGATGATGAACTGAGTGGCTGATGGGTGTGATCTATGACTGGTTTCTAGTGGCGGTGATAGTTGCAGGTCTGGATCATCTCAGGTTCTAAGGTTATGGATTTAGGTTACTGGTTTTTGATCCATCAGATCATTTTGTAGGATGATGCGTGATGCGGGCACACATGGGTGGCGTCGGATGGGTGGTTCCCAATGTGTTCCCTTTGTTTTGGGGTAGGTTCAGCATTGGGTTGATTACTTGATCGGCCTATTTTTCCTTCATTTGGAGTGGGTGTGGTCTAGGAATAGACTCCTAAACAACCTGATTATGCTTTGATTTGTTTTGTTTGGGTTGTATGACTCTCACTAAACCAAAAAGTGATTTTTGTATGAAAAATAAAAAAAAGGTTTTGAGATTTTATTCAAGGATCTATAATCAATGAAAATTATCATTGAACCATCTTTCTTTTTAACAAACAAGATAGGATCACTGTAATACCTGAGACTTTTATGTTATATAAATCATAAAAGGAATCTTTTTCTACACACAACACTTACTTGGTTTGCTTTACACGAAATCGTGACCTTCCTCGATAGCTTGCGTCGTACGCAATATCGAGTTTCACTAAACAATGATATGCTAATAAAATATTATTAAAACTAGCTGTTATGAATAGTAATAACCACTTTTTGAAATTTTATAAATTTTATTTTTCAAAATGGACTTCATTTTTGGATTCGGAATTTCGAAATTATCCTAGGGTGAAATTTTGGTATTTTTCTGAAAACTATCAATTTTTGATGAATAGTGAAACCACTAAGTGGTAGTTAGAAAACTGAATTTTTCATAAAACTTAATTTTACCACTTCTGTGAGTGGAATTTCAAAACTCCGAGAGACACGGTTAATGTCAGTAAGTAAAATTTGGTTCAATGAGATGAAAATAATTTTCGGTGAATAGTAACTTTTTACTTTTATTTACCACGGTTAAAAGTAAATAGGGTAATTAAGGGTAAAAATGATATTATTATTACCCTAACACATGTCCTAATTCTATTGGATAAGAGTAATTCGACCAAAAACAAAATTAGGAATAAAATATGACCATTTAGTCCCACTTGGATTAGATTAGGACATTTATTATTAATTTATTTAAAGAACGGTTAAAATAGTTAAAATCAAAGTTTAATAAGTAAATAATTTTTAATATAGGGTTATATTTAAGATAAATTCGACTATAAATATAAATTAAAAATCTAAAAAGATTTCCTACATAATGGTAGTTTATTTGTAAATTTTAGACATTAAATAAGTTAATTTATTTATGACACAAAGATGATGCAGTAATTATCTAATTAATGAAATATTGACATAATTGATGTTATAAATACCCAAATAAATGTAATTTGAGACTTTTTATGAATTCCACTAATTTAATTGGTTAATATGACATGTTATTATGGATTTAATTAACTTTTTTATAACTAATCATTCTGTTAGTATTTTCAAAAAAATCAATTACTAAATAGTGTCAAAATTGACATAAAATAGTTTTTAAAACAAATAATATTTTATTAATTGTTATTTTATTCCTAAAAATATAAGGTTCGGCCAAATGACTTAGATAAGGTTATATATATTAATAATAAACAACTTGGGGTTCTTTTGGATTGTTATAATAGGTTTATTAACCTTATAGTGTAAGAACACAAGAAGACACGGTAAAAGTAAAATTATTTAACTTAATGTTAAATCTAAATGATAAGGTCAAAATAGGAACCTAAACTTGTCTATATTATTTTCGATGAGATTATTTCGACCCATAACCACCTTAGTTTAGAAATAAATCAATTTGGAGCTATTTAAAACCGAATTTTTCTTTATAATAAAATAATATTTTTAGTTATTCCAAAGGTGCCCCTCTTCTCCCTTATAAAAGGGCACCTCCTCCCTCTCTTCCTTACACCACTTTGAGCCTTAAAGCTCAGCCAACCCCTGACAATTTCCCCTCTCCACTTACCTATAGACTTCCTAGAGGTCCTGGTCTTCTTCAAAGACCAATTTTAGTGCCCTAAAATGAGGTCTCAAAGAAGCAATTCAAAGAAGAGGAGGTTCAGATACGTACAAAGCATATCAGACCTAAGGTAAGGGAAATATCACAATCTCATTTTTATCCAAGATTTTTTATACTTTGGAATTTACTGGGGTGTAATTTATCATCCACATCCATGTTTCCTCAATATGTAATATTATTTCCATTCACCTACAATTGTTTAAATCCTATTTTACCCTTCAGTGAGTTTTTAGTAAAAGATATGATAGGAATCTTTTGTCGTTTTTCGTACGAGGTAATTTTTTGACTTTTCCAACAAAAGTATGAGAAGAATGCTTTTTTAACTTATACGGCATGAATTTATTTTTAAAACATTATTTCTAAGAATCTTCCTTTACAAGTTTTCAAGTTTATTTTTAATCAACTTCTTTTAGTTTAAAATTGTATGTCATGTTAAGAAAGGAAAAATGTTTTTGAAGTAGAAAGGATATTTTCCTCAAGAATGGAGTTCAAGTGTTTTATCAAAATTATTTTCCATCTAAGATAATATAGGGTTCTGTTTCTATGCTTATTATTACATTTATTTGACTATGTTGTGATGGAATTATTTTTATGAATTCCTTTATCTTATATGAATTGTTTTATTATGTCATGGTGTTTAAGAATCCCATTTTTATTACATGGGTTATGCAATGATGTATGATTTATGATTTTGTGGCACACATAAGAATGGTATCATTATGAGATGGGTGGGACCTATATCTCTCTCCAATGCATTGGGTAAATATTTTATATCTCATGAGATAGACATGGCTGGAACGGCAGGTTAAACCGGTTCAGTGAAACAGGACTGAAACGAGGAGTGAACTCGGTTCAGAAATGGACTTTGTCCACTAAGATAGTCTTGGAAATGAGTCTTGACTAACAAGAAATGATTATCAATGATTATGTGTGTATTCCACAAAGTTTCATGTTTTAAGTTATGATTATTGGGATTACATTTCACTACTATGATTTATCCCATGTTATGAAATTATGATCTCTTTTGCAGGTTAAGATTTCCAAAAGTTATGTGCTTATGTATATGATGTGATTGATATTTCTTTTGTTTACCCTTACTGAGAATTTGAGCTCACCCTTTTTTATGTTTTATTTCCCCAGTCCAGGAAGAATATTATTAAGTAGAATATGCCAAAAATGGACTCTAGATAAGATGAAATAAATGGGAGGCAAAGTAGATGCTTTATGAACCAGTTGTTTATGCTTTCCAGTTTCTAAAGACACTATACCTATACGGTCCTTTCATGGTTTTTTTATATGTTGTAATAAGTGTGCTTCAATTTTGAAGTAATAACAATGTATGTAAATTATGGGTCGTTATAGTTGGTATCAGAGGAAAGGTATAGTCAACCTTTGGAAACTAGGATGTGAAAGCCTTAGTAAGAACCCTAAGGATAATTCTAAGCATAGAACACAATCTTAGTGTTTTAGAAATGACCATGAATAACCTAGGATAAGACCTTATATGTGAAATTTTATTCTTTATTATGTGGTTTTCCTATTATAATTAGTGTTGCTCACACTATTATTCTTGGTTTTAGTCAATGGCTGGAACCTGAAGGAACAGTGTTAATGCGGAATGCAACAGGAAATGCAATGATTGTCCCCCGGAGCAACCAAACGTTATGAGAGCTGGAACGAAAAATCTTGTAGCCATGCTCACACAACTTTCTCAAGATATGAATCATGCAGGACTTCCAAACGAGAAAAGGAAGGAGCAACATTCTGTTGAATTTTTCATGAGGCAGATTCCACCTTCTTTCAGCGGGTCTACTGATCCATTAGTTGCTGAACAATGGATTAGTACTACTGAAAAGATATTTTCAGTTCTTCAATGTTCTGAACATGATTAAGTTATCCTAGTAGTGTATCGTTTGGAAGGAGATTCTGATCAATGGTGGAATCTTATTAAGAATACAAGGAAAAGGGATGAAATTGAGTCCATGGAATGGGACGAGTTCAAGAAATTATTTTTCAATAAGTACTTCCCTCATATTCTCCGAACAAAGATGGAGAAAGAGTTTCTTGAACTAAAGCAAAATGATGATGAATCTGTTGGTACTTATGAAGAAAATTTTACAAGACTTTCAAGGTACGCTTCTGGTATAATTATCCAACCTGAGAGTAAGATCGATCGATTCTTTAGTGGATTAAAACCAAATCTTTGAAGGGCGTTAGCCATAAGGGACTTCAATAGCTACGAGGAAATCGTTCGATGTGATCTCAAAGTCGAGATAGAGATTGGAGTAACCCATCAGTCATATGGGTTTGATAAGAAGAGGAAAATTGAATTCAAAGGAAAATCTAAAGAGCACACTAAAAAGAAGATGAGATTTCCCTTATGCTCAAAGTGTGGAAAGAAACATGGAGGGAGTTGTCTTAAAGGGACAAGTAAATGTTTCAAATGTGGAAAGGAAGGTCATCGGGAATTTGAATGCCGCAATGATGGGAAGAAGATGTCTAAGGATGAAAACAAAGGAAGGGATACACAGAATGACCCTACTACACTTCAATGTTTCAAGTGCAAGGAGATGGGGAATTATGACAATCAATGCCCAAATCCAAGGGTTGATGATGATGGTCGACATCAACAAACACTTAAGGCTAAAGACAAAGGAAAGTCACATGAAATTTCTATCAGCGATGTGGAGTACGATAATGATGTGGTGAAAGGTACACTTACCATCCTCTCTAAAGTAGAAAATGTTTTATTTGATTCTGGATCCACCCACTCCTTTATTTATGAAGAATTTTCTAAGGATATCACCATATTACCTCAACAGTTAGATGTTGAGTTAGCTGTGAAAACCCCTAATGGCATAACAGTCGCATCAAAAGTTTATAATTCTTCTCCGATTGAAGTTTGTGGGAAAGTGCTTCCTGAAAATCTTGTGATCCTTCCTATAGTGTAATTTGATGTGATTCTTGGCATGTATTAGATTTCTCTACATGGAGCTCATATCAATTTCCCAAGAAGGGAAGTCACATTTCATATTCCAGATCAATCTATGATCGTCTATCGATGCAAGGATGAACATAACCTTCCAGTGGAAATTTTTTCCATTTTATGGGTATTGATTCCACTAAATGAAGGTTATTTATCTCAAATGGTTGGTGAGAAACTCACGATTAAGAATATGCCCATTGTACGAGAGTTTTATGATGTTTTTCCGGAGGAATTACCGGGTCTTCCACCGAATCGTGAAGTTGAGTTTTCAATAGAACTCGTACCGGATGCTTTGCCTATTTCAAAGACACCTTATAGAATGGCCCCGATTGAGTTACAGGAATTGAAGAAGCAACTCCAAGAGAATCTTGATAAGGGGTTCATATGCCCTAGTGCGTCACCTTGGGGAGCAACTGTTCTATTTGTTAAGAAGAAAGATGGATCAATGAGACTCTGCATTGATTATCGAGAACTTAACAAGATCACTATCAAGAACAAATATCCACTCCCACGCATTGATGACCTATTTGACCAACTACGCGGAGCTCAATAATTTTCCAAGATTGATCTTCGTTCAGGGTATCATCAATTAAGGGTCAAAAGGGAGGATATACCAAAGATGGCTTTCCGTACATGGTATGGACACTATGAATTTATAGTGATGCCATTTGGTCTTACTAATGCCCCTGCTATCTTCATGGATATAATGAATAGAGTCTTTAGAGACTATCTTGATCAGTTTGTGGTAGTCTTTATAGAATATATTCTTGTCTATTCAAAGAGCAAGGAAGAACATGAAGATCACTTGAGAATTATATTGAAGACCCTGAGAAAGGAGAAGCTTTATGCCAAATTTACCAAGTGTGAATTTTGGCTTAAAAAAGTTTCATTTTTGGGTCACATAATCTCAAAAGAGTGGATATCTGTGGATCTAGGAAAAACAGAGGTTATCGAAAGATGGTCTAGACCAACAACAGTAACTGAGATCCAAAGTTTTCTTGGTTTGTATGGATATTATCGACGTTTTGTGAAAGATTTTTCACGATTATCTAATCCACTCACCAAGTTGACTGGGAAAGGAGTTAAGTTTTTTTGGACGGAGGAATGTGAAGAGAATTTCAAGGAGTTGAAAAGAAGGTTATCCAGTGCACCTGTGCTCACACTGCCTTGTAGTGGAGAAAGGTTTGTGATCTACAGTGATGCATCCAAGAAGGGATTGAGGTGTTTTCTTATGAAAAATGATATGGTGATAGCTTATGCCTCACGACAGCTGAAAATACATGAGCAAAATTACCCAACTCATGATTTGGAGTTAGCTGCAGTAATCTTTGCATTAAAGATTTGGAGGCATTACCTTTATGGTAAAAGGTGTTATATTTATACTTATCATAAAAGTTTAAAGTATATTTTCACACAAAAGGAGATGAATATGCGCCAAAGAAGATGGTTAGAGCTGATTAAGGATTACGACTGCTCAATTTATTACCACCCTGGGAAAGCAAACAAGGTGGCAGATGCATTAAGTGGACAAGACCATGCTAGTTTATCCATGATGAGGATCACAAAAGATCCAATATTTATGGAATTACAAAGGATGGATCTGGGAATTATAATGAAAGGGGAAAAATCGTATCTTTCTCAAATGAATGTTCAACCATATATACATGTGAAGATTAAAGAGGCATAGAAAGAAGATGTCGAGTTACAAAAGAAGTGAGAAATGTTCCTAAATTCAACCTTGATTGTGATGGGATAATAAAGTTCAGGAATCGGGTTTGTGTTCCTCCAATACCCGAATTAAAGAAGGAGCTGCTGGATGAGGCTCATAGTTCTTCATTCTCTATTCATCCTGGAAGCACGAAGATGTATAGGGACCTGAAAGAGTACTTCTGGTGGGATGGCATGAAAAGAGATGTTGCTGAATATGTCTCTCGATGCTTGGTTTGTCAACAAGTTAAAGCTGAGAGACAGAAGTCTAAGGGGATGTTACAACCATTACCCATACCCGAATGAAAATGGGTAAACATCACTATAGACTTTGTCATAGGACTTCCTAAAACATCCGAAGTCAATAATGCTATCTGGGTCATAGTTGATCATCTTACAAAGTCTACACACTTCATTGCTATTAGAGAGGATTTCTCTCTGGATCAGCTTCCCAGGATATATGTAAAGGAAGTGGTAAGATTGCATGGAGCACCACTTTCTATTATATCTGATCGGGATCCGAAATTTTCCTCAAAGTTCTAGCGAAGTCTTCAGCATACTCTGGATACAGAGTTGAGTTTCAACACTACTTATCATCCTCAGACAGACAGTCAGTCTGAGAGAACAATTCAAACACTAGAAGATATGTTGAGAGCATGCTCTATGGATTTCAAAGGTGGTTGGGATCAACACCTACCTTTGGTGGAATTTTCTTATAATAATATCTTTCACTCCAGTATTCAGATGGCTCCTTATGAATCTATCTATGGAAAGAAATACAGGACTCTAACTTGCTGGGATGAAGTTGGGGAAAGAAAGCTATTAGGACCCGATCTTGTTGATGAAATGGCAGAAAAGGTCAGATCTATTCAACAACACATAAGAGCATCTCAGAGTCAATATAAAAGTTATGCCGACAACCGAAGAAAAGACCTAGAGTTTGAAGTGGGTGATAAAGTGTTCTTACGAATATCTCCCTGGAAGAGGGTCATGAGATTTGGAAAGAAGGGGAAGTTGAGCCCTAGATATATCGGTCCTTTTGAAATACTGGATCGTGTTGGGAAGGTAGCTTACCGATTGGCACTTCCACTGAATCTCTCTCAAGTTCACGATGTGTTCCATGTATCTCTCCTGAGAAAGTACATACCTGATCCTTCACATGTACTCAACTCAGAAGTTGTACCGCTGGAGCATGATCTTTCTTATGAAGAATAGCCGATAGAGATTCTCGATTGTAGTGAAAAAGTCCTATGAAACACGACCACTCGATTGGTGAAAGTTTTATGGAGGAACCAACAATTAGAAGAAGCTACATGGGAGCTTGAGGATATGATGAGGGATAGGTATCCTCATCTGTTTGTTACAAAGTGACGAATTTTGAGGGCGAAATTCATTTTAAGGGGGGTAGAATGTAACACCCAAGACCTTTATGTTATATAAATCATCAAAGGAATCTTTTTCTACACACAACACTTTCTTGGATTTCTTTACACAAAATCACGACCTTCCTCGATAGCTTACGTTGTACGTAGTACCGAGTTTCACTAAACAATGATATGCTAATAAAATATTATTAAAACTAGCCGTTATGAATAGTAATAACCAATTTTTGAAATTTTATAAATTTTATTTTTAAAAATGGACTTCATTTTTGGATTCGAAATATTGAAATTATCCTAGGGGGAAATTTTGGTATTTTTCTGAAAACATTAAATTTTTGATGAATAGTGAAACCACTAAGTGGTAGTTAAAAAACTGAATTTTTCATAAAACTTAATTTTACCGCTTCTTTGAGTGGAATTTCAAAAATCCGAGAGACACGGTTGATGTCAGTAAGTAAAATGTGGTTCAATGAGATGAAAATAATTTTTTGTGAATAGTAACTTTTTACTTTTATTTTCCACGGTTAAAAGTAAATAGGGTAATTAAGGGTAAAAATGATATTATTATTACCCTAACACATGTCCTAATTATATTGGATACGTGTAATTCGACCAAAAACAAACTTAGGAATAAACTATGACCATGTAGGCTCACTTGGATTAGATTAGGACATTTATTATTAATTTATTTAAAGAAGGGTTAAAATAGTTAAAATCAATGTTTAATAAGTAAATAATTTTTAATATAAGGTTATATATAAGATAAATTCGACTATAAATATTCATTAGAAAGATAAAAAGATTTCCTACATAATGGTAGTTTATTTGTAATTTTTAGACATTAAATAATTTAATTTATTTATGACACAAAGATGATGCAGTAATTATCTTATTAATGAAATATTTATATAATTGATGTTATAAATACCCAAATAAATATAATTTGAGACTTTATATTAATTAAACTAATTTTATAGGTTAATATGACATGTTATTATTGATTTAATTAACTTTTTTAGAACTAATCATTCTGTTATAATTTTCACAAAAATCAATTACTAAATAGTGTCAAAATTGACATAAAATAGTTTTTAAAACAAATATTATATTATTAATTGTTATTTTTTTCCTAAAAATCTAAGGTTCGGCCAAATGACTTAGATAAGGTTATATATATTAGTAATAAACAACTTGGGGTTTGTTTGGATTATTATAGTATGTTTATTAACCTTATAGTGTAAGAACACAAGAAGACATGGTAAAAGTAAAATTATTTAACTTAATGTTAAATCTAAATGATAAGGTCAAAATAGGAACCTAAACTTGTCTAAATTCTATTGTATGGGAGGATTTCGACCCATCCCCACCTTATCTTCGAAATAAATCAATTTGGAGCTATTTAAAACCGAATTTGGCTTTATAATAAAATAATATTTTTAGTTATAACAAAGGTGCCCCTCTCCTCCCTTATAAAAGGGAACCTCCTCCCTCTCTTCCTTACACCACTTTGAGCCTTCAAGCTCAGCCAGCCCCTGCCAATTTCTCCTCTCCACTTCCATAGAGACATCCTAGAGGTCTTGGTCTTCTTCAAAGACCAAATTTATTTCCCTGAAAGGAGGTCTCAAAGAAGCACTTCAAAGAAGAGGAGGTTCGGATACGTACAAAGCATATCAGACCTAAGGTAAGGGAAATATCACAATCTCATTTTTATCCAAGATTATTTATACTTTGGCATTTACTGGAGTATATTTTATCATCCACATCCATGTTTCCTCAATATGTAATATTATTTCCATTCACCTACAATTGTTTAAATCCTATTTTACCCTTCAGTGAGTTTTTAGTAAAAGATATGAAAGGAATCTTTGGTCGTTTTTCATACGAGGTACTTTTTTGAATTTTCCGACAAAAGTACGAGAAGAATTTTTTTTAACTTATACGACATGAATGTATTTTTAAAACATTATTTCCAAGAAGCTTCCTTTACATGTTTTCAAGTTTATTTTTAATCAACTTCTTTTAGTTTAAAATTGTATGACATGTTAAGAAAGGAAAAATGTTTTTGAAGTAGAAAGGATATTTTCCTAAAGAATGGAGTTCAAGTGTTTTATCAAAATTATTTTCCATCTAAGATAATATATGTTTCTGTTTCTATACTTATTATTACATTTATTTGATTATGTTGTGATGGAATTATTTTTATGAATTCCTTTATCTTATATGAATTGTTTTATGATGTCATGATGTTTAAGAATCCCATTTTTATTACATGGGTTATGCAATGATGTATGATTTATGAATTTGTGGCACACATAAGAATGGTATCATTATGAGATGGGTGAGACCTATATATCCCTCCAATGCATTGGGTAAAGATTTTATATCTCTTGAGATATACATGGCTGGAATGGCAGGTTAAACCGGTTCAGTGAAACAGGACTGAAACGAGGAGTGAACTCAGTTCAGAAATGGACTTTGTCCACTAAGATAGTCTTGGCAATGAGTCTTGACTAAAACTAAATGATTCTCAATGATTATGTGTGTATGCCACAAAGTTTCATGTTTTAAGTTATGATTATTGGGATTACATTTCACTACTATGATTTATCCCATGTTATGAAATTATGATCTCTTTTGCAGGTTAAGATTTCCAAAAGTTATGTGCTTATGTATATGATGTGATTGATATTTATTTTGTTTACCCTTACTGAGCATTTGATCTCACCCTTTTGTATGTTTTATTTCCCCAGGTCAAGAAGAAGGTTATTAAGTAGAATATTCCAAAAAGGGACTCTAGATATGATGAAATAAATGGGAGGCAAAGTAGATGCTTTATGAACCAGTTGTTTATGCTTTCCAGTTTCTAAAGACACTATACCTATACGGTCCTTTCATGGTTTTTTATATGTTGTAATAAGTGTGCTTCAATTTTGAAGTAATAACAATGTATGTAAATTATGGGTCGTTATAATCACCCCATGGAGATTTACTAGGTTGAATGAAACCTTTATCTAATTACTCCTCCAATTGCATCTTCAACTCTAAAAGTTCAATTTGAGTCATTAAAAAAGGGTTTTTTAATTTAGATTAGCATCAAGTACTAACTTAATAGTAAATTCAACTTATCGATTAAGTGTAATACTACGAAACTAATCAGAAAAAACATCAAGATACTCATTTACCACTTGTACATAATTCATATAAACGGTTCCTTTGTTTTCAATAATATGTTCAAGGTGAAATTTATATCCATATTTTAATAATTTCTTAGCTTCTTGATATGTTATCATTGGTAAGGGCTAATTATTGTATACAAACAAAAAGTATTTCTAAAAAGTAACCTCTTTAGCTCTACAGTCAATCACAATAAGGTAAACAGAAATCCAATCCATACCCATAATAATATCAAACTCTACTAGAGGCAAAACAAAAAGGTTTGCAGGTAAATTATTTCCAAAAATAAGTACAAGAAGAATCTTATAATTTATTTTTGCCCAAAAATTCCCCCAAGTGTTTTTACCATAAGTTCTATATTCATTCCTTAAGTTAGAACTTCTAATTTACTAGAAAATTTCTCAGAAATGAAAGAATGCATAGACCATGAATCAAAAAACTCATTGGAATAATCTTAATAATAAAATTTAATTGATACCACTTCATTTGATAGACCTACATTTGCTGAAGTAGTTGCAAAGTATTTCACCACACCTTTCTGTTTATAGTTTGGATGCTTCCCATCATTCAAATTCTTCATCAAACACTTTATTTTCGTCATGAACAATATCATTGCACATAAATTTTTTTACTGAATATAAATCAGATTTTTTTTACCACTACCATGATATTTTTCTATGCAGTTACGAGCCTTATGTCCCATTTTACAATATTAAAAGCACTTACCAGAATTCATAAGGAATTTTCAAGTGTGTGTTTACCACAATTTTCACAAACTGTAAACATAATTTTCTTACCATAAGATTTTTTTGAAGAATTATAACATTTTTCTTGCCACATCATCCTTTTATTCAGCTGTTTGTCAAAGAACACATGATCATCGACAAACTACATTTCCAGCTTCTCCACACATCGAATAAGTTCTTCATAAATTTTGAACTCATGAAAATCAACTCCCTTTGATACTTAGATTTAATCGTGAGTAAAAATTATTTATTTTACTATCAAGATCCTGGATGAAATTTGGGGTGTACCTTTCCAGTAGAGTGAATTTTTCTTCCTATCCAGCCACTAAATCCTTATATTTCCTCAAGTACAAGAATTTGTTTTCCATCCTAAGTCAAACTGCCCAAGGAAAATATTTCTTAAGAAATATATTTTTGAATTCATCCCACTTAAGAGCATCAATATCCTCACTGTTCCTAAAATTCTTAACCATCGACCACCACCGATCAACTTAACCTTAAAAACGGTAAACAAAAAGAGTAACCTTTTGATTATCTGAACACCCCATGAAATTGAAAATCCTTTCTAAGGATTTAATCCACCCTTTAGCTAGCATGGGGTCATATGAGCCTCCAAATGATGGGGGATGTTGCCTAATGAAATTCTACACTACCGATATGTTTTTATATGGTTGATCTAGATAATATTGTGTAAAGATACCACTTCCATTTATATCCTGAGTTCACTATGCCATCACTGCAACAAACTATTCAGTTCTAATTTCGACCATCTTAGGTTGCTGATTTGGAAGGTTGTTTTCCTCTGGATATTTTACTAGCACAACTTCCCTATTTCCTCTATGGAAAACCATTTTGAACAAATATATTTGGGATGAAGAAACTTGGTAATATTTAAATGATATATTATATAAATTTGAACATAATTTAAAAATCATCTATGTATATTCTATTAACAATATCCTAACCCCTAAAGTTATTTAAATCAAACTCAAATACCAACTATAAGACCATCACCTTAATTATTACATAATCTTGAGTTTTAGTAAAGAATTTAATTTATTTCACATTAAGGATATTTTCAGGTTTATATTTTTAGAGAATTATTCCATAACTATTACATAACATCTCAAATATTACAAAGTATTCACGTATACACACTATCCATTTTTTCATAATATAAAACATTTTAAAATAAAACATGAATTCTTTTTACTGAAAAAATTATTCATAACATTAATCTTATCTTATTAATTTATATTAACCATACTTATACCCTATGGAAAACATTAAAAAAACTTGGTATGAGCACAAAAATATCAGTAAGGGATATAAATAAGGAATAAAATCATTAGTACATGAATATTTTATACTCCTGAAAATGTTTTCACAAAATCATACTTTTCACCCATAAAACATAAGTTATGTTAACATACCCCATGTGTTATTTATCTCCCTAAATAATAAAATTAGTTTAATTTATACTTACTTGATAACCTTTTTTATTTTCATTATTCCTTTTATATCACTTATTACCATGTTATAAAAATTACATAATGATTTAAGTTCACGTCAAACATTTTATCGATATCCGGTACTTGAGTTGAAAATAAACTTGGTACGATGTCAATAGTCCATGTGGTCTTAAGTATTTAAGCTAAATAATAATATTAATGAAATTATAATAATATTTAAACATAAATTATACCGTTAAATCAAACCGTTAAGTGTGGTTATGAAAAATTAAGAACGTTTTAATCATGAAGACGGTAACCCATACGTACACATGAGTAACGTTTTCCATTTTCATTGATCATTATGGAAATAAGTTAAGTATTATTTTATTTTTATAGAATGATAATAACATAATTAATATCATATTAATAATTTAGATATACTAATATATATTATACAAGTGATATAATGAATAAAAATGAGTCATATCACTTCATAGTGGTGATAGTTCACACATACACACGAACGTCGTTATCATTTTTATGCGCATGGAAAATAATAAATTAATTGATATATTATTATACTATAATGATTAATAGGACATGAATATCACATATTTACATTTATTACATTATTATAACCATTCATGAGATACGGTAGTGAAAAAATAACTAGATCAATTCCTGGAGGTGATAGTTCACACGTACACAAAAACGATTAATTCCTTTCCCATTTAATGGAAGTGAAGATAGATTTAAGTGATAATGTTATCATGATAAAAAATTAGTATATTGAGTATACTGGAGTTATTATTTCATCTATGAAGAGTAATATTTTAAGGAAGTGTAAGAATAAATAAAATAGAAATACTTATAGAAAATGATACCTCTTATTCAGTTGATCACCTCTGAAGAACATCTTGACTACTATAAGAAGGGTGTTATGTCTAAAATAAGGCTTCAAGAATGTGGGGATGAATTATAGGAAGAGTTTTTGTCAAATATTATCTGAAAAAAATGTTTTGGAAGTGTGAGTAATAGATAGGAATGAGTGCCTTTTTATAAGAGAGGGGAAGGACACCCATGGAATTATTATAAATATTAAATTAATATAAATTAAATTATGATTTCCAATGGGTAAAAGTTGATTTAGTTAGAATATAGGATGATTAGGGGTCTCAATATAATCATCCATTGATAATTAGACAAGTTTTGAATAATTTTTAATCCATATCATTTTGTTTTAACCTTTTTAACTCTTACCTTTTTATCAAGTAATTTACACTTTGAGAGTTAAAAAATTATCAAATCATGAAAAAAAAAATTAATGAGTAATTAATGAAATATTCATAGTTATATAAACTTTATAGTTTAATATTGGATTTTTAAAATATTTAAATCATTTAATTAGATATTTTATAATTTAAGTTATTAATTTTTTCAATTTTGACACTATTCATTACATGACTTTCAAAAAAATAATAACAACTTGAGTACTTAAAAAAAACTTTATTAACTTAATACTAACATGTCATAAACATACATAAAATGATTTTATGTCATCAGATATTTAATATTATATTTATTTTAGTATTATGAATATCATTTATTTTATTCTTTCTTTAATAAATCAACTAGTGTATCATCATTGTGCCATTATTTAATTTAATTATATATTTCCTAAAAATTATAAATAAATTACCATGATATAGGTAATAATTTTATCTTTATTTTTAAAATTCATAGTTGAATATATCACTTATATAACCCCATATTAAAATTGTTTTAGTAAGGAGATACATATTTATGACATATTTTCCTTTACTTTAAATTAAAAGTTATAAATGTCATAATCACACCCAAGTGGATTCCAAAGGTCAAAATTTCAGGCCAAGAGTTTTCTTGGTCGAAAAGGACCTATTAAATATGATTATGTAAGTATTAGGGTAGTTTTATATTATTATAATATTATATTTACCCTTAATTACCCTATTTATCTTTAACTGTGGTAAATAAAATACTAAAGTTATTATTCACCAAAAATTATTTTGATCCTATTGGACCATGTTTTTAATATTAATTAAAACAAATTATATCTATTTTTAAAAATTAAATTCATATAAGTGGTTAAATTAATTTACAGTGAATCCCGTTGACGGATCAAGAAAATGAGTGTTTTTGAAGAAAAATCATTTAAAAGTTCACAAAGTTTTTATATCCAATTTCTATGTGAAATTGATTCCAATTACCCATGTTGAATTAAATTATAAAAAATTATTTAATTTTACTTCAAAACCAATTAAAATTATAACCTAACTATGTAAATAAATTAGATGAAAAAGCTGTTTTGAATTAAAATAGAGTATTTTTCGCTATTCATTAAAAATGAATATTATCATAAAAATACCAAAAATTCAATCAGAGAAAATTTTTATGTCCCGATTCTAAATAATAAGTTTAATTTGTAATATAAAATTTCTAAAACTATCAAAATATAGATATATAGAGGGTTCTCTATCAATAGGCGGTAAAACTTTCTTTTAAATATTTTAGAGCCTTTTATACTTAAAATTAGATTTATTCTTATTTTAAGGATCTAAAATTTATTTTAAGAAAGTAAAAACTTTTAATAAACATGTTTCAACATAATATAGTTAGTTATATTCATTCCTGCAAATAAAATGGTTAGAGGATAACTACCATTTAAAATAATAAAATTAATAATGTATTATTTTTCGGTATAACTCAGTCTTTTGTGCAACATATGATTTCAGATAAATCCATTGTTTCATGTTGTGTACGCTATTAGAAATAGAGTCCCTTTTAAAGTAAAATTAATATCTAATTTATAAATATTAATAGATATGGAAATGTTTTATTCTATAATTACCTGGGATGTTATATGAACTCTGGATCCAGAAGATCAGATCGAGTTCTCCCTCATGCATCGTAAGAAAGACAATGTAGTGATCACCTGAGCATTGAAAGCATCATCAAATCTCCATTATATCACCAATAATTTTATAATAAACACTCTAGTATATTTTTTAAGTTCATGTGGATGATCTAGAGGGTTCCTAATTTGGATCCTTCAAGTAGAAATCTCTGGTGACAATTAGATGTTGAGCATGGGTTTAGATAAACAAGGTATGTTTTTGGTTTATGTTTTTGTTCTATGTTTAATATAAGAAAGGTCCTTGGACCATACTGGGGTTCATATCATTGAAGACAACATGTTCTATCAGTATGATGATGAAAGGTTTTTAAAATTCCCAACCCACTGGCTTTTGCTGCTACCCTGGTACCTTCACAAATGAGGGGGTCCCAAGAATGCATAATAGATAAGAAATAAGACTCTCTTGGATATGAAAAATACTATACATATTAATCAAGGATAGTAAATGTGAATACCTTAAAAAAATAAATTAATTTTTACATACCACATGAAATTTAAATAATTAATTAATTAAAAAAATTCTAGATATACATTAGCCAATCCATACTCAAGACCATATGATGCACAAATTAAATGAGAAATAAAATAAAATTTGTGATAAATTTATATCGATTATGTTAAATGAATTAGTATAATTCATTTTAATTTTTAATTTAAATTAAAATGTCCCACAAACTCAAATTAAATCTATTTTACTCCTAAAAAAATTAAATTATTTTGAAACTTTAAATTATTTTTTGAAAATATAAAATTTTTCCTGAGCCCTGGGTTACCCAAAAAATCCCAAAAAGGGGGTCCAAGCCAAATCTAGTGTAAGATCCCATATTTTTTCAAGTATTAATCTCTTTAGATTCTTGGTTAACACTTTCTAATTTTGTTTGTATTTCATTTACACAGGGTTTGTTGACCCTAGTTTCAGGATGGGTTAAGTCTTTCAGGGGTACAACAAGAATAAGAGGTGAGGTCTAGCTACATAACAGATATACATCGTGAACCCAATTCATGATGTTAATTGTTTTTCAAACACCCTATGAATTTAATTCATGGCCTAAATTAATTCACACCCTTGAAAATTTAAACACAATGTTGTAACTTTTCACCATGTGTAGAATTGTCCTGAAAATATTTTTTTCCACTTGTAGACATGTCACAAAATTCATTTTCACCACATTTAGTCATGTCATGAAATTATTTTTCACCACAAGTTGAAATATAACAAAATTACTTTCTATAATGTTAAGACATTTTATGAAAATAATTTTCACCATGTGTAGACATGTCATGAAAATACTTTTCCCCAAATGTAGATATGTCATGAAAATATTTTTCACCACGTGTAAACATGTCATGAAATTACTTTTCAGCACATGTAGACATGTCATGAAAACATATTTCACGAAGTTTAATATTTAAATTTTTAATGTCATTGATGAGATTTTTGGAAAAAATGGGAAATAAAAAGGGCTCGATATTTACATGATGTGAACTAAATTCACATTGTGTAAAAGTGATGCCCAACCCATTATAAACCTCTACAAGAATCTTGTTTTTATAACTCCATTTATCTCTCTCTACTAAAGAGCCTCCATGGACCCCCTCCTCTCCACTGTAAATTATATGTGCACTTTCTTTTTGACCGAAGACCCTCTGTGAACATCTATTTTTAACAGGAGATCCTTTGTGCACCTCCCTCTTCACTGCAATCGTTATGTGGATGAATTATGGGACTTTTCTTTGATCTTGAAGTGAGTTCACATCATATCGTTGATCTAAAAACTCAGATTTTTAGGGTATGCCTTTTGGTTCTTTTTTCGACTCTCAATCCATTTTTAACAGATTATCTGGTTCTTGTTGAAAGGAAGGAAGAAGCCAATTGATACCATACATGTGGTGTTTTTTCACCACCTTATCCACTTTCAAGGTGGGTAGTCTAAATCATATCCTTTTTTGTATGATTTAAAAATTTACAATGTATGTGATACGTGTGATCATGCCGAAAAGTCATGTGTGTGACCAAAAAAATTAGACAAGCCCCATTAAATGATAATTATTTTTTTAAACTTCAATTTGACAAAATTGGGTCCTTTGGCAGGGAGACTGAGACCTGTGGCCACCTAATAGGTGTACTTCCTTGGACCTTACTTTGGCTTAGTCTGTTTGACATTTGAGCCCTATAATGTATTGGATAAATTGATTGATTACTAGCTTAGTATTTTGAAATGGAATAATAATAGATTTGGGTGATTGCTTATGGTAGAATCACCTCACCTAAATTGGATTAATTGATATATGAAATTCATTATGGTTCAATGATTAATTAAATGGGTTGATATAATGATTTTGATAATTAGGAACCTCGATTAATGAAATGAATTTTGATAGACATATGATAATTTAATAAATTTATATTCATATCTTTTGATGAAACATTGGGTATGTTTGATATTAGCCTTGTTATTTTGCTTGATTATCTATTTTTCTTATGTGATATCGATGAAATTGATACCCGAGGGTTTGATTCTGATTGAAATGTTGAGTTTGTCTGGATATGACTCATGATTGATTCTGATTCCTATGGGCATGGTGCATGTCTTGTGTACCACCCGAGGGATAGAAACACTAGTAAGTGATGACCAAGGGTAGATTATATGATTATGAGAGATGTATGAGGACCAAATGAATAGTTACATTATGCCCAGGGGAGATTATGGATATCATGCAGACCGAGGCCATTTATTTATGATGTTTCATGAGTGATTCATCCTCAATAGTAGAATCTACCACTAATTCAGGTGATCTATACTGATGCAGGAGGATCTACCATCAGATAGATATACCCTCTAGGGAATCAAAGTAGGATTTCTTAGCATATGGTGTTATCCCATAACATTAGGGTCATCTAGTTTATTTCATTTATAGTATTACTGTATTGAATTAATACCTTGTTATTTTCTATATTGTATACACTATATATCTCAAATTGGATTTGATTATACATAATGGTGTCAGCCTACTGAGTTTTACAAATACTTTATTCAGGCCACCATTTGGTACCTGAGAATATTTAAAGGATGGATGTTCATACAAGGTAAAGGGACCTTGGTGTTGATTGAATGATTTCTAGATGGGTTGGTGTTTGGAGACCCGACCGACTTTTGGTTTAGGACTAGGGTTTTGGAGTTTTTATTTGAGTCTTATTATTATTTTATTTTTATGAATTTTAGCATATCATTTATATACATTCATCCCATCATCCCATTATTCTTTTTTTATTTGAATTTATTCATTTTGGATATTTCTTAGTTTTGGTTGTATGATTATTTATTCATATTGTTTATATTATTTCTGCTACTATGTTATTATTTATGATTTTATTTAAAATCTTTAATAGAGGTTATAGTCTCCCCACTATATTCGTAGATCCTCGTTGCTAGTTAGAAGCCTCTGGTGTGTGGGGAGGCTCTCTTAAGGTCATCCAGCCAACCGACTCAGTCAATTGAGGGAGCACTAGGTTGGGGATATTAAATATTTGTAACAGATCTCTATTTTTTATTTTCTATTGATTTACTATTTGTAAAAGGTATAAAGGATACTAGAATTTTTCCAGACATGGAAATGATCTTGTGATTGGGAGTAACTAACCCATGTATGGGTGGAAATCTGATTTCCCAGGGATGGGATTAATGTTCGTGATGTTTTCTTGTTATGACTTGATGTTATTTCACCTTCAAATTTATAATCATTGTAGTATGGAACAAGATGATTATATATATATCATGATAAGAACATAGGGATATATGTTGATATTCATCATTTATGATAGGGACATACTTATTGCATGTTCTATATTTACCTATATGAACAGTGAAATGAGATATCTATTGTACCTGATAAAAAAAGGTATAAATGAATTGTAATTTTATTCCAATTCAATTATTAATCTATGTAGTCCATGAGATAGTGGTTATCTATTGGTTTCACCTTTTGTGGATGTCCATGTTGTTGTCTATTGTTCTAGGGAGTGTATTTGTATTCAAGTGAAAATGACTCGTTTTTATATTGAAATAGAGTGTTAGGAGAGTGAAAATTTTCTTGCTATTAATGAAACTAAACTAGATCTTCATGTAGCTCTAGAGGATCCGATGGATGTTCATATTTACAACAGATTCCCGAGGGTCATGTGATCCATGGAGAGGGAGACTTTTCACACCATACCTTCGATATATGAGTTGATGAGAGAGTTTCTGTTGCACCATATTCCTATGTTCACTGGGGAAGGAGGCCCCCATGAAGTCATGTTTTGGATTGATTTAGTCCATACAATATCCAAGCACCTTGATACACTCACATATAGAATGGTGAAGCTTGTGGCATACATGATTTATGGACCTACTAAGCATTGGGGGTACATTCTAGAGCAATACAGTTATAAGGAGGAGTCATATTTAAAGGTATTAAAGGTGAATTTCTTAAGAAAATTCTATTCTAAGACACTTTTGTATGAGAAGTCTTTTGAGTTCATTCACTTGATGCAGGAGGGAATTTAACTTCTAGACTATGATGGATGTTTCGTCGACCTGCAGCGCTTTTCTCCATCCTTAGCATCTTATGAGATTGTCAGGGGAGGAAGTTTTAGGGTGGGATTCACTATGAGACCAACTCACAGGTTAATGTCTTCCATTTGATCAACCTTGTAGATGTAATGAATTAAGATCTCATCATAGAAGAGAATTTGAGGGATGCCCTTAGTATTGGATGAAAATTTTCATCAGGGTGATCCGACAACTCTTTTTCTAGTGGAACGAAGTGATGCTATGATAGTTACCACCAGGGTAGTGGTGGGTTAATCACTCATGGGAGTGGACATAAAATTCATGACCATATATCAGTGCAGTTCCATCAGTTTGGAAGGATGGACCACAAGTTCTTGCAGTGTCCTCACCCAATAATAGAGTTCCGTGTCTATATTTTTTTGGGTAATATTTAGTATTTTTGTGGGAAAATTCCATAACAATATAGTGCTAGAGGATATGGATAGAAACCTGAGTCTAGAAGGGTCTCAAATACCCCTTAGTAGGCTGGTATCTAGAGTTTTATAAGTCATTCAAGATGAGGCAGGGGATGTGGTACCCCAATGGAAGAGAATAAATACAACTTAGAGGGAATAATACAAGCAAGTTAGACTAGATCCTAGGGTAGAGGGGAGATATTTCATCATGATATAAAGTCTTTTATGATCATTTTGGATGTACTAACTTCTACATTTATAGGTACCATTCTTATTTCTTCTATATTATATTGTATTTTATTTGATACCGGATCATCTCATTCCTTTCTATCTACATGTTTTTCAAACGGTCTGGGTTTTTTGTGAAGATCATATATAGGGTCATGACCATAAAAAACATTAGATTATGGTCATAGGGTATCTAGTGCTGTAAGGATTGTTCTCTTGAAATTGGTGGTTATCAGTTACTTTAAAAAAATATGTTATAATTGATAGGATTTGATTTGATTCTTAGTATGTATTGGATATTTCTATACCAGGCTCATATAAAGTATTATAGGAGGATAATTACCTTTATATCTCAAGGAGGCATGTATAGTCTCTAGGGTGAGTGGGATCTTCAGGATGGTCATGCATGACAAATTTAGTGCACTTTGAATTTTCTCATGAATCATATAACAAGCCTTGTTATAGATGATAGAGGGATGAAGTAGGGTAATTTAAATCCAATGGAAGGTTATTTTAAAAACTTGTTTCCAAAATAGTTATTTAGATCAGAACTTGGGAGGAAGATTGGGTACATGATTGAGTTGATGTCAGGAGCTAATCCAGCTCTTTTCTCATCTTATACAATGGCACCGACAAAGATTTGTGATCTAAAAGTTCATTTGGAAGATCTGGAATTCAAGGTTTTCATACAACCTAGTATATCTCCTTGGTATTATCCTATTATTTTCAAAAATATATATAATGGGAATTTCCACTTATGTATTTATAATATAGTATTGAACCAGATGGCAGTCAAGAATGGTATCCCCTTACATGCATTGATGATCTCTTTGATCAGCTGAGTTGTGCCATGATTTTTTCCAAGACTGACTTGAGGTCAGTGTACCATCAGTTGAGGGTGAGACCATCAAACATAATTTGGACAACTTTCAGGAGTAGTTATGGATTATATGAGTTTGTAGTGATGTTTTTTGTTCTAAATATTGCACCAACATTATTCAAAGCCATGATGAATCACATCTATCAACCTTTCCTGGATCAGTTTTTGGTATATTTCATCAATAAAATCTTAGTGCACTCCAATTTTGTAGATTAACATACCCAACATCTGGACATTATCTTGAGTAAACTGATAGAGCATAAAATTTACGCCAATTTATCCAAATTTAGATTTTGGATTTGTAGAGTGAACTTCATGGGTCATGTTATCTCAGAGGATAGAGTTTTAGTGGACCTAGAGAAGTTTTAACCCATGGTATCTTGGGAGAAACACAAAACTTTATTTGAGATTTGGAGTTTTATTGCTTTAGATGGTTATTATCAATGCTTCACCCATGAATTATCCCATCAGGAAGAACTGATGTATGTTCTGACCAAGAAAGGGGTGGAGTTTGTTTCTCCAGATGCTTGTGAGAGAGATTTTCAAGATATGAAGAGCTGTATGATCTCAACACTAATCTTCACATTGCCTAAGTCCAATAACAAGTATACAATTTATGATTTATCTAGAGTTTGAATCGATTTATTTCTTATATTAGAGTACCATGTGGTTACTTATGGCTCTATACTATTGAGATATCATGAGAGGAATTATCCAACTCATGATCTGGAGTTATCTGTGATGGTACATTCCCTGAGATGTTGGAGACACTATCATTTGGAAGAGAGGTTTGTGGTGTACATGGACCACAAGAACCTCAAGTATATATTTTCTCAGTGGCACTTGAACCATTTATAGATGAGGTAGGTAGATTATTTTAAATATTTTATCTTTTAGCGAGATTATACACCTGGAAAGAGAAATTTAATTTCTTATGACTTGATTCAGAAGACACAAATAAAGGTAGCGTAGGAATCTTATGAAGAGTGGTGGATAATGCCCATATTTGTAGATATTCATATTAATGTTTAGGAGTCCCAAGGATGAGTAGTAAAAACATTGAAATATGTTATACCTTCTCTTATTGAACATATTAGGATCATGAAATTATCCAATCACACGGGATTATATTTGAGAAAACACTTATATGGTGGGGATCCACCAGAAGGATGGTCTCTGGGTGGTAGTGATGATATCGATTTTCATGGATTAGGGTGGGTTACTCTATGTTTGTGTGAGGAACTGATGCAATATTTTGATGCTTATATATGGGCGGTACATCCTTGATTGAAAAATATTTATCATGATCTTTGTAGATAGTACTGGTGGCCAGGTATGAAGAAGGATATTATAAGCATCGTGGTGAGATGTTTCAATTTTTAGAAGGTGAAGGCTGAGCATAAGAGGCCAGCTAGAATGTTTCAGCCTCTTCCAATTCTAGAGTGGAATTTGGATTATGTCACTATGGATTTTTTGATAAGATTACCCAGGAAACATATTAAGAATTATGTTGTATGGATGATTGTAGATCGACTGATGAAGGTATCCCACTTTTTGTCTATCAAGGATACCTTCAACGTTGATCATCTAGGTAGGCTTTACATGCATGAGATAGTTAATTTGCATGATGTTCTAAGGAGTATTGTTTTTTATTGAGATCATTTTTTTTCTTCCATGTTTTGGAAAGGACCTTGGAAAGATTTAGGATTTTAGATTCTTATGTGTACAACCTACCATTCTAGACTGATGGCCATTTTGAGTGTACTATTTAGATTCAGGAGGGTATGTTATGAGAACTTGTTTTGTATTTTGGTGGTTCTTGGGAGAAACATTTGGTGCTCATGGAGTTACCCTATAATTACATATTAAAGTAATTGATCCATATGGTTCCTTTTGAGGATTGTAATGGAAGAACATGTCGTTCACCACTTTGTTGGTTGGAGGTATGAGAGGAAACACTTGTTGGACCTAGTCTCATGTATGAGACATATGAGAAGGATCAATTGATTATAAATCTATTGGTTAATTCATAGATTCAACATAATTATTATTCTGACCATCAGATATAACCTATGGAGTTTGAGGTTAGTCATAGTGTTTTTATTCAGGTGTCACTTAGAATGAGGAAATGCTATATTAGAAAAAAAGGAAGCTAGCACCCAAGTTTTTTGGGCCTTTCAAGAGAGTGGAAAGGGTCAGTTCAGTGGCATACCATTTGGCCCTTCCATAGTGCTATAATTCCATGCATGATGTATTTCACGTGTTGAAACTTCATATATATTATTCTAAAATTTTTTACATGATAGGTGTTGATAATTTTGTGTTGGATGTTAATTATTCCTTTGAGGAGTATCTGACCTATATTGTGGACAATAGTGGGAAGAACCTGTAGGGTAAGAATGTGCCTCTAGTACGAGCACTGTGGCAGCATGTGAATATTCTAGAGGATACCTGGGACAAAAATTTGGTTTGAAAACATAGTGTCCAAACTTCTTCAATAACACCCCATAGTGATTCATGGAGAATCTTGGGGATGAGTTTTTATATGGCAGGGAAGTTGTAATATCTCATATTTTTTCAAGTACAACTCTTTAAATTTTTAGTTAACTCATTTTTGATCTGGTTTTTCGTTCGTCTAAACTAGGTTTGTTAAGCCTAGGTTTGGGATGGGTTAAGTGTTGTAGGGGTGCAAAAGGAATAAGAGGTGAGTTCTGATTGCATATCAAATACACATCATGAACCCAATTCATGATGTGATTTTTTTGGGAAGACCCTAAGAATTTAAATTGATAACCTAAATTTATTCACACCATTGAAGACATGTAAACTCTTTTCCCCACATGTAGACATGTCATGAAAATATTTTTCACCATATGCAGACAAGTCATGAAATTACTTGTCACCACATGTAGACATGTCATAAAAATATTTTCCAATATGGGTAGAAATTTCATAAAAATACTTTCACTATGTATAGAAATTTTATGAAAATATTTCTCACCATGTGTAGAAATGTAATGAAATTACTTTTCACCATGTGTAGAAATTTCAAAAAATATTTTTCACCATCTGTACACATGTAATGAAAGTACTTTTCACAATGTGTAGAGATTTCATGAAAACATATTACATAATTTCTAATTTTTATTTAATGTTTTTAATGGTAGTGATGGGATTCTAGGAAAAAAAATGGGAAATAAAAAGGGATCGATACTTATATGATGTGAATTGAATTCACATCATTTAAAAGTAATGACCAACCCATTGTAAAACTATATAGCATTGAATTTATCTAATACCTCCACTCTCTGCCCACTACAGAGCCTCTTTAGACCCCCTCCTCTGTACTGTATATGATCTATGAACCTCTTTCTTGGATTGAGGGACCTCTCTGCACGTCCATTTTTGATAGAAGACCCTCCGTGCACCTCTTTCTTAGGTGAAACCCTTCCGTGGATGATTTATGGGATCCCACTTTGATCCAGAAGCCAATGCATGTAGGATATTGCATCTCTAGACCTAGATTTTTAAGGTTTGTATTCTAGTTCTTCTTTCGATCCTCGATCCATTTATAATGGTTTATCTAGTTCTTTTTGAAAGGAAGGGAGAATCTGATTTCTACTACAGATGCAGGGTTTTTTCACCCCTTCATCGCTTTAAAGGTGGGTTGGCTAAATCATATCAATTTGTTTCTAATTTAAATATCTATAGTGTATTATATATATTTGATCATGTCAGAAAGATGCATTTGTGACCAAATAAATTAGATGATCCCCATTAAATGATAATTATTTTCTTTTAAAATTTTCATTGGATTATATTGGGTTCTTGGTCATAGTGATTAAGACCTACAACCACCCGATAATCGTGTCATCCTTGGACCTTATTCTGACATAGTCTTTTTGGTATTTAATCCCTATAATAAATAATATAAATTCATGGATTAATGTCATAGTCTTTTTAATTGGAATAAAAATGGATTTTGGTGATTGCTTGCTGTAGAATCACTAGAGATAAATTGGTCTAATTGATATGTGAAAGACCTTAGGTCTAGATGATAAATTAAATGGGTTTATATAATTATGATGATAATTAAGAACCCTGATTAATGAAATGGATTTGGTTAGAGAGATGATAATTTGATAAATCTATCTTCTCGTATTTTGATAATACATCTACTATGTTTGATAGTGGCTTTGTGATTTTAATTTCTTATCTTTTGAGCATATAAGATATTAATGCAATTGAAACACAAGGGCTTAATGATGATTAAAATCTTGAGTTTTTCTGGATACAACCCGTGATTGATGTAGATACCTGAGAGAATGATATAAATTTTTTGTACCGCCCGAGGGCTAGGCGTATATGTACATGTTTCTCAATGAAAGAGAATATGATTATATGAGATGTATTATGACTAGATTCACAATCAAGTGATGTCTAAGGGTGAGATTATTGATATCATACATGATGATTCCATTTCTGTATAATGTATAATGAATGATTCATCCTCGATAGTATATTCTACCACTGATTCTTGTGATCCATCCCGATGTAGGAGGATATAACCTAAGAAAGAGATACCCAACATGACACCAAATTAGGTTTGGATGGACTAGAGTGTTAGAGCATAACATGAGGTTCAGTAGGTTTATTTCATTTTCAGTATTAATTTATTAAATTAATACCCTATTATTTGTATATTGCTTTCACTATCATATTTGATTTGATTAGACACGGTGGTGTAAAACTATTTAGTTTTACTCAAACACTATTCATGAAACCATTTTTTACCTAGGAAGATTATATGGATGCAGGTTTGGAAAAAGGAAAATGACATTGTAGCTAATTTAATTCTTGTTGGATGGGTTGGAGTTTGGAGACAGGACAAACTTGGGATTTCAGAATTTGGTTTTGGAGATTTTATTTGAGTATTATTCTTATTATTTTTTATGAATTTTAGCATGTCATTTAGAAACATTCAACATGTAATTTCATTAATCTTTTATTATTTGGATTTATTTATTTTATAATTTTATCAGTTTTGGTTTTCTGATTATTTATCCACATTACTTCTATTATTTACACTACTCTATTATTATTTCCTATTTTATTACAACTATTTATGAGAGTATATAGTCTCTCCACTATATTTTTATACCCTTACTTCTAGTTAGAAACCTCTAGTGTATGGGGAGGTTCTCTTGAGATCATGTAGCCAACCGACTCAGTCACTTAAGGGAGCACCAGGCTAGGGATGTTAAAACTAGACTTGAAAATGGGTCTGGTGGGTCGGGCATGGCCCAACCCACCCCGAACCAGGTTAGACTACAACTCCCTAATATTTCATGATATATATATATATATTTAATAAATATAATTTTCACAATATCTATCATTACACACAACATAAAGTTTATCTTACGTTATATGCAACATTGAGTTTTAAGGAAAAAAAATATTGTTAATATTGTTATTTAAAAAAGATATTTATTACCCATCTGTTAAAAATAGCAATATGAATATTAATATAAACATTTTAAATATTAATCATAATGGTTTTATATAAAGAAAACATATGGATCTAAAAATATTTAATTTTCGGTAAAGTTTTTATATGTTTCGAAAATAATATTTTCCAAACAAAAAATATTTCTTTTTGCGAACAATAATAAATTTAATTTTTTGATAATTTTAGAAAATTAATCTGATAAAATAAAATTCATTTTTTAAATCATCATTTCAAAATTATCAGATGGTTATTTTTTGATAATTTTCTTAAAATTTTAATTTCTCGATGAATATTGAAAAATAATCATTTTTATTGAAATATGATTTTTTTTAGAAGATTTATAAGGTGTATTTTTGTCCTAAAATTAGTTCAATTATATATCATTTAATCTAATTTAGTCTATTTTATCCATTTTCATAATGATGTTTTATTTAAAAACTTTTTAAACTTTTAAACATTTTATCTTTGAAAACCATCTTCCCCACCACGTTTGCGGGATTAATTTTAAATTAAAAGTTTCAAATTATGTTATTGGAATTTGGAAAAATAGATTCCATATTTTTAATTATAATAATTTATATTATCTAATAATCTCAAATTAATTTTTTTACCATAATGAAAATTAAAAATAGTAAAAATTATTTATCATGGTTAAGGTAAAAACAGGTTTACTAAAATTTAACCAAAAATTATAAAATACCTATTTTATTGATTTATTTTGACCTTATCATGTCTAATTATTGATAATGGTTCATTTTAGTGCCTTTTTTCATGTGAAAAAAATGTGGTTACACCTTTTTCATTCAAAAAATTACAAGTGTTCCACTCACCTCACTTATAAAAGTCCTCCCCCTATCCTCTCCTCTTTACACTTCAAAAACCAATTGGTTCATCCAATAAATACAAAAATAACTTCCCTAATTACCTCATATCATTATATAAGCCTTAATTTTGTCATAAGTACATCCTCATAAGCCTTTTTGTGTAAACTAAAAGAAGTTGTCTGAAGATGTGGTAAGGCCCCTAACCAAGTGTTTTATATTATTTATTCCTCCATCTACATAAATTATTATTAGAAAAAGATGATATACCATCATTAGTATATTATATATAATAATATGTTATTATTTTAGTTTAATAACCTAACTTCATCTCTTCTTCCATCAAATGGAATACAAAATCATCATTCGTGTGTATGTCAGACTATTGCCTCACGAACCAAGGTTATTCATTTTCAACAAACATCTCAAATGAAAGGATATAATGGTGTATTTATTATTTATATATGATATTTATGTTATTATTATTATTTTTGAATCATTATATCACATATTCCTTCTTAATTTGCATTCTGTGGGAATACGATAATGTCATTTATGTGTACAGAGGAGTATTGCCTCATTAAGCGATATGATTCGTTCTTAACATATGATTTACATGGAAGGTAATGGGGATAGTTTCAAATACAAATATTTGATATATATGACATAAAAATGACTATGTGATGGTAATATATTATTTTTCTTTATTTATTTTAATTTTTTAATAAAATGGAAACAACGTTCATGCGTATGTACAACCAATCATCTCCATGAACGTTGTATTTCATTTTTTATCTCTAAATTTTATGGATTACTATAAATACATATATAATGAATATATATAATATTTATATCATTTTTAACATTATGGATATTATTTAACCACGATCAAATTATGAGGAATGAAAATAAAAAATAAAAACATACTCGAAAAACAAAGTAGTTATTCCTTGAAATGTGATTTTAACAAGGAATTATTGATAAAAGAGTAATAAGTCATAAGTAAATCATATATGGTATGATTAATATGATTAAATTTATTAAATATATTTATAATAAATTTATATTTATTATACATGATATTATAATATATACGAAGGATGCCGGGACCTAATGCAAGGAATTCTCATCTCACTTTTTACTTATGGTAGACAAATGCCATATTGACCACCGACTTCTTTTATGTAGTGTATATACTTTTCCTGAATGTATTTTATGATTATTTACCTAAAAATTATTTGGATTTATATATCCATTGTATTATCTCTCTATCATGGGGTTTACGGTTCAATTTTTTTGAAAGTGGTAAGATATTTCTTTCCAATTTTCCTTCCTTGAGACACATGTTATGTTATGCACCTATCTTATTTTATAAAGTGTATATAAAACCAATTTTTATTTTAATATCATGAAATTATTTATTCTCATGATATTTTATGTTTCATTTAATTTTAATCATTCATGGTTCAAATAATTCAAAGTTACCATAACAGTAAATATTTTATGCTACAATCTCATCATTTATCAGGTCTGTTCATGATTATACTTACAATGATAAAATCCAATGATATATATAAATAAAATAATTTTTTTATAATATGGTTATTTATTGATAATAAATTTTCTCCCTTCATATTAATATCATTATATACTTAATAGGTCAAAATATTGTTTTTAATAAAAATTGTCTTTATTTCTCTATTCGGTCAAAAACACATTTTTCTTCAAAAACCAAGTTTTTTAAAAAAATTTTCAAAACTTTATTTCATATTATTAAAATTATTTATTAAATAAACTTTTACCCATGTTTTACTTTTTAAATAACGTTTTGAATGCAATCTTCTTTACAGTTTCAAAACAATTCCCATTTTTATTTTACTAAAAATGTGAAAGGATTATTTGTTTTAATATATTTGGAATAAACATAATTTCCCACTATCATGAACATTATTTATTTTTAAGGTTCATTTATATGTTATCAAGGTTATTGTAAAATAAATGGATTTTGAAATTTTTTTTATGTTTAAAAAGTATTTTTCAAACTGGAGAAAATATTTTCTTTAAAAAATGTATTAAATTATTTTTAATGATTTCTTTATAAGTTTTACAGGTTATTTCCAGTAGAAAGGATTTTAAAGATGTTTTATGTATTAAAATTATTTTTTAATGTGAAAATGATATTTTACTCATGAAATATTTTAAATGATTTTTAATGGTTAATTTATAAGTTTCAATTTTTATTTTCAATGAAAAGGATTTCCAAAATGGCTTATAACTTTTAGTTTATAATGTTATTTTCAAAGAAAATTCATTTCTCTCAAGAAATGTTCCAAGTGTCTTTTCAAATTCATTTTCCATATAAGATGACATCATTTGATGTTAATTTTTCTTTACCAAGGATATTATCCAAGGATACCATTCTTATTATTTATCTGAATGATTTATTTTTATGATGACAAGAAGTTTATGAAACCCATTTCTTTTCCAAGGGTTATAATATGATAAAGTGATTTTGAAACCTTATTTTTTTCATGGGTTATGATATAATGAAATAATGAAATAATGAAATGATTATGAAACCTATCTATTTTCTACAGGTTATGATATGATGAAATGAATATGAAACCCATTTAATTAAATGGGTTATGATATGATGAATGTTTTATGATCTTTTGGAACACATACATATGATTTTCATTATGTGAAAGGTGGGAAATATATCTCCCTTTAATGCATTGAGTAAAGAATAATATATCACTAGATATACAAGATTGGAATTTGGAGTGAAACTAATTCATCAATGGATTTTCTCCTTTATGATGGTCTTGGTAGTGTATATTGAGTACTCTGATGGTTTGGAGAGTGAACCCATTCTACTATGATAGACCTGGAAGTGGGAATTAACTATTGTGGAAAATGTTATTCTATCATGGATCATGTTCTTTGATTTCCTTATGATTCATATATTATGAAATATCAATATTTATTCCATAACTCAAGATTATAATCTTCGTTATGAAGGGTATGGTTTTCAAATGTTACATGTATCATCCTGACCTGACTAACCACTAAACTAGTAGCCATACTAGTCACCACATATCTTCAAGCACTTCTCCCTATACGCTAGTGGATACCAACTAGAAGCGAGGGTCTAAGGAGGTGATAGTGGGGAAACTATACCCTCATGTCAGAGCAACATAATGGTATATCAAATAATAAATAACAGACAATAAGAGAATCAATAATAAATTAAATAATGAGCATTGGAAGAATAATATATACTAAATAGTAAATGGCTAATGCCAATATACAACAATGCATGCATGACTAGATGATGATACATAAATTGAAACAGTATACATAAAATAGGTAAAAATAAATAGTGAAACACATGAATAATAAAAAGGAAAAAAAATTCACCAATGGAAAACTCCACAAGCATCCTGAGCTCTAGCTCAGTCCCATGCTCCAAACTCCTACGTACAAGCATAATAGTACAAGCAATAGTCCCTGGTCTGATGAACACAAGATCTTATCGGGTACACCAGTGCAATGGCACCTCAAGAAAGGTGTGAGATAAAATCCAAGTATACCACCACCAATGATGTCTAAAACTAAATCCAATCTATTAATATAAGATAAAGAAGTGCATGTAATAAGCATAACAATAATGACGAATAAATAAATACCAGCCTGCTTAGGTTCCTAAAGGAAACCTGACAGCTCTACCTACTTCGGATCATGGAAGGAATGAGTGTCTTATTAGTAACTGTATATATATTAATAATATATATATATATACACTAATATATATATATTTATATGTTTGTGTGTGTGTTTTATATTTCATCCACCAATATGCACTAAGTAAGTAGCCATATACCTAGAATACTAGGTGCTGGATGGATCAGGGAAAAACAAAAGCATCCAAAACTAGTCTAAATGATCCTATAAGCTCAAGAAAAAGGGTGCATTCCATACACCTCATAATGAGTAGGATAATTCATTATCATCACTCAAGATGGTCAGTGTTCCATCATGCCAACACTCAAAACAAGGGAAGGGGTGCATCATGCCCACCGTCCAAATAGTTTCAATGGCGTGAGATGTCATTCTCAATACCCGATGTAAGGGAGCATAGACCACCATTCCCAATAAAACCCTTACCATCATTCCATAGCTTATATCAAAGGCATAATCATTTTCATAATAATATCCATGAGGCATTACCTATCATGAATTTTATTAGTCAAGCACAATATAACAATGGGCACTTCAATTCATATTTACATATAACATAACAAGAGGCATAGACTTTCCACCCATTTCAGTTATCCAATTAATTCATTTAGATAAGGAAAAAAATCATGTTCTATTAATTCAATTTAATACTATCCATTTCATTAATCAAATCATTTCATAAGAAATTTATAACGAAGGCATGAAAAACCACTTAGAAGATTGGTTGTATTTGATAACTTTGATAATATCAAAAGAGGTCATGTACTAAGAATTCCACATATATATCAACAAAATAAAGGCATAATAAAAACACCAATTCCTTAATCCAAGAAATTATAAACCACTAATCACCACATTTTAGTTTAGAATACATCACCCCACATCCAATGGGTTTTATTATAAAATATGGATTTGTTTAATAAATAAGTCATTTAGAAAAACCATGATTCTCATTAATGGAATGAATTAATTTATCAAAGAGATAAATTTTAGAAATATACCATACATAGAAAAATAAATTCATGGATTAAAATGGAACATAGGTGGTTATATCATCTAATTAACTACTATATACACAGACAATTATGAATATAAGTAAATCCAAGCACTTAGGGGGTACTTTGGTTCAATTAGTCATTTACCTATAGGGTCAAATCCATAAAAAATCTAAGATGAATGCTTAGAAGATATTCTAAGAATTTAATTAATTATTTTAAATTTATAAATTCAAGCCATCACACCCAAGGGGTGTCTATGTTTGAGGTTATAATTTTATAATTACTAAACAATGATCAACGAGAGTATATCAAGGTGAGTATACCAATTTAAGTTGAAGAAATAAATTTTATGGCATCTAACGACAAATTTAAGTGTGTGGAAAACAAAAATATTTATAAATCAACGAAAAGAAAGAACTATAGAACACATACCTCATTCGTAAGATGCTATACACATCCAATATCAAGGATTGATTCGGTAAATTTTGGAAGAAATTGAAGAAAAAAAGATATTACATGAAAATAGGGTGAATGAGCTCGCACTAAAATTGTTCAACATATCATAAGAGAAATTGAAATAGAAAGAAAGAGGAAATAAGAGATTACCGATGCATATCCAACTTGACTGGTGAGGCTCGAATCAGAGAATGGACGAGGTAGATATCACTAAGCCTAGATTGGGTAAGGAGAATCTCTATAAGAGAAGAGGAGAAGCCTCACATAGCTGGAGGAGAAGAAAGAAAGAAGAAAAAATGTTTTAACATTCCTTAAGGGAAAAGGGTAATTTCACCCAAAAAATGGGTCTGATGGATTTTTCATCTGGTTGGATAAGCTGTTCACTAACCATGTGTATCCCACTACTTAATAACCCTACCTCACATAGTTATCCAACATGGTTTTACTTAACTGGGCACCAACCATGTTCCAAATAGTGCACACACACTTCTTAAATGGAACTAAGCATGTAGGATAGGTGCTTGGTTTGGTAAACCGTGCGCCTCATGAAGATCACTTCTTCTCACTTGTATAACTTTCAGGGTTTTCACTGGTGGGCCACATAGTTTTAGAAAAACTATGCACCCTTACCAGTCAACCCAAAATTGAGGTTTTGGGCCTTGATGCCCTCGAAACTCAACGAACCACCTAAGAAACCTCCCAAGCATCCAACCAAAACTAAAAACAACACATTTAAGTATTCAAAAACTCAGATTTACATTCCAAGGATCGATTTAAAGAATGGACCTCCCACCAAATTCCAAAATTCTAAATTCCCTTGGAATTCTACCATTTCCCAAAACATAGGTTGTTACAACCTCCCCATATTAGAACTTCTTTTCCCCAAGAAGCCTTGTGGGAGAAACTAAAACATCAACCAACCTACTTGGGTTATGATGATTCATTCAAATGTCCACGTTGCATTAAAAAAATGAATAATTCAACTCCAAGAAGTACTTAAGAATATCCCACTTAATCCATCAAAACTCGATCCAATACACATTTTTCAATTGAAGCACTGAAACATCACTTACCTGACCCCTTTAGCTAGAGAAACAATCATGTCATAGTCTGTTTAAACATATGTATGATGGTGCTCCTCACCATAGGTTTTTAACATTTAAAAGGGGGAGGGGGCAATTCTGAGCCATAGTACCTCCACTTTCATAATTGCCTAGAAAGCACATCCTAAGCATTCTAGGGACACTCATAGTGTGATTTTTAATAGTTCAAATGGTCAATTAACTACTGACCTCATTTAGTCAGTTTAAGACAACTTTCAATGAAAAGACTCATCCAATACATACCACACTCATCTACACCTGACAACGTGCCAAAATAGTTTTTCACAAACTGCATTTCTTAAGGAAAATGAAAAAAAGTCAAGCCACTTTGAACAAATTATCTATAAAAGGACTAGCTTAGACAACTGTCATTTTATAGACTAAACTACAATTCCTTATTCCATGGAATATCTTATTAACAATGAGAACATTCAATGAATCACACATATATCTTCCAGTGATGTTCCCTGATCAAAACATCACCTAACCATTTAATCTATCATGCCTCAACACAAACATGGGTTTAACCTAAATTTTGTCCACTAGAATCATAACCCTTTAAACATAATCTTTGATCCTAAAAAAAGTCTGAGATAACCTATAATTCATTAAAATGGAGTCCAAGGAACTAACACAAGGTATTTAATACTCAATTTTTACATGTGAGACATCAGTACAAGGTTAATAAATCTATATCAGATCATTGATTGAGCCCATAGTATCATTCTCCTAGCGGGTAAGTCAAAGGAAAATGTATGGTGTCTAATAGTTCATCCATGGTGTTCCTACTTGAGAACCTAGGTATCACTTAAGACTTAAAATGTCTTGATAAAAACCATGCATCCAATGCACAAATCTAATAAATATTTTTTATTGAAACATAATGACATTTAAATCTTTTAGATCCCCATATAACCAATGCACTCTTAGTGCATCAAGGATAAAGTCATGAAATGTGACATGATCATAACTAATCTAGAGTAAAATAAGGGGATATAAATTATTTTTAAAGGATTTGAGACACTCTTTCTACTTCAATATGAAGTGATTGGTATGGTTCCAGACCAATCATACACTAACGACTAGAAAGAAGAATAGTTGATCCACTAATGGTTGATTTCTTTGAAGAATCTAGGGTTTACCTTCTGAAACATCATCATTAACTGATTATATTAATTTAACACTAAATTTCATACTTTATTAATGGTGTTTCTCAAGGGTTTCATACATATCCATACAAATCATTTTCATGATACCGAGCAAGCATAGACATGTGACAAGACTCACAAGCCTCATGAATTTTGAAAACCACAGTAATCATTTTCAGATGGTATTTCTCAGTTGTTTCCCCTCTACCTAGAAGGACACATTTACAAGAACTGACATGATTCTCCCCACCTTAGGAGTGTCCTAGCCATCAAAAGGAGATATATACTAGCCACTCATAATCTGACTAGATTAGATTCACCTTAAATGCATGAATAACACTTCTCCGAGTCATGATCACAAACCTTATAGCTTGTGGAATGAAAGACAAAACCAAACTGAATAACATGTCAAAATTGCTAATCCACTTGGAACACCATCAAGAGCATAGATATAAAATTTATTACTTTCACTTTTATTTCACTCCACTACGAATATGACCCAATAACGTACTATAAAACTCAAGGATCAATGATCCCACCAAACTCAAAAAGTTTATTATATCTTTTAGAAACTCAATAGTTACCATATATATAAATGCAGACCACCCTATGGTTTTAGAAGAAAGAAAAAAAACCCTCGATACTATCTATAGGCCATCTTCCCTATATGACCAAGTGTTAGGCAGTTTATACAAGATATTTATCATAGTGTCGTATTTACCCATATGACCATTAACCTGGATGATGACATACCAATCCATCCATCATTGATGGATAATAAGGGCCACATGACCTACTAAGTGTCCAAACATGCCCTAGGCATGTCTAATCGGATGAAACTAATAATTACTCAATGCTATCACCAATAACAATAGTCAATGGCATCCCGATCTCCTATTAAAACAAGGGTCTCATTTAGAAGCTAAGAGTACCACTAGGGAAAATGACACCTGAACAGAACCATATGTTATAAAACTCATAGAATATAGAAATGTATTTAAGCTCTAAAGGTGCTACCAACCTCGGATGATACCCTTAAAAAATAATAAATGTCGACCCTATCACTAGTTCATGCCAAAAATATTTTACTAGGACCTAATCCTATCATTTAAGACCTTGATAAAAAGTAAAATCCTATGGAAAATTCTTAGGTTTCCATTCTAAGGAAATTGAATGAGAATTTTAAACTACCCTTACATGAGGGTTCAAACTAAGGATACCACCAAAGGATCCCTTTTTAAGTCATTATATTGATTCACATGCAATATTTAAAAATTTAAAATGATTTAAAAAAACATCAAGTATCAATTATAAAAAAACACACTTGGTAACTAATTTAACCAATGAATGAAGTTAAAACAAGAAAGTCTTATCAAACTCCCCATTTAAACAGTAACCATGTAATAAAATCCATTCATAATTAATAAATTTACCATATTAATTTATTTTAATAGATAAGGTGACCTATGAGGGTCCTTTTAAGACAACCTGGGTTAATCATAATGCAACTCAATAGTAGTTTCTTAATTATCAATGTTTTAAAACACCCGTAGTGGGTTATCTCGTAAGAAACATGCCCCAACTGACCTACTTGGGTCCACTTTTGTATTATGGAAGTTAATCATATGAATCATCATTCATATATGTATATTCAAAATCCCGTATTGAGGAAAACACCAATATTTAAAAATTTGAAAATTACCCTTAATGGGTTTTATTTGATAAGCTTTAATACCACAACCGACCTACTAGGGCCGAGTCATGTAAGAGGTCCCAAAGAAACTAATTAATTTTAGATAAAAATTAAAAATCTTTTACATTTATAACCATTTCAAAATATATCATGTTCATATGATGGTTCAACTATATGGGTTTCCATCCTCCAATCTATAAAGTACCCATACACATTATAGACCACTGTCTAAATCCCAGTTAATTGAAATCAATTCACTTTAACATTTTAACTTTAGTGGATTTTACATTTTAAAAATGGTCTCTAGATATATATATAATCTCAAAATATGGTTCAAGTACATAGGTTAAATTTTCCAATTATAATTCTCCCATACACATTACTGCTGAAGACTGTATCCCATTCAATAACAACCAATTATATATATCAAAATCATAACTTGGAATGTTATCACAAGCAGTAAACATAGAGGAAAATTATAAATAATTAGGAAACATGGAATACAATTATCTAATATTGGTAGTAGATTGACATTCTAAATAAATCACCCAAGGATTTTGTATAAAAATTAATTCTAAAAAAAATACCTAAATAGGTAAAAAACTAATAATTTCACTAAAATGCCTAACATAGTATATAATAACCTGGTTAATAAAAACACAAGGAAAATCAATATATCTCAAACAGTAATCAAATAGAATCAACATGGCATGGAATATGCATGCTATGAGAATCTCTATGTGATAATAATGACACATGTAATTCTACCTCCTTAACATATCAGGCTAAGGGAAAATACGGTAAATCCCATAAATCAATAAGAAGCATAAATTACACCAATAAGTCAAAGTGAAATCGTAATAAACTATAACAAAAAATGACATGAACAGTAATACCATCTCTAGCCACTTGGTCTTTTCCCTGTGGGTGGGGTGATCACTCCTAGACATGGCTATTTACCAAGCGATGACACATTCCTAGTCTCATGTCTACCAACCCAAAATAGTAAGACAAAGGAAAAAAGAAATATGTGATAACACTTTGTAATATTCAGACCTGACTAACCATTAACTGGTAGATGGACCAGTCACCACATGGCTTCAAGATAACCTCCCCATATGCCATAGGCTGTCGAATAGAAGTAAGGGTCTATGGAGGTGATAGTGGGGACACTATACCCCCATGACTAGAGTAGTATAACAGTATATTAGATAATAAATAATACATAATAGCAGGAGCAATAATAAATGAAATAAAATGAAACATAATAATAAAATAAACTGAATAAGAGATGGCCAATGCCAAAATACAACAATTCATGCATGTCCAGATAATGATATATAAACTAAAATAGTATACATAAAACAAGTAACACCAAATAGTATAGTAAATGAATAAGAAAAAGGAACAAATTCCCAAAGGTAAAACTACATGTGGATCCAGAGATCTAGCTCATTCTTATGCTCCTAACTCCCAGGTACAAGCATAAGAACAAAAGTAGTAGTGTCTGGTCCTACGAACATGAGTTCTAATCAAGTACCCCAGTGCAATGGTAGCCTGATTAGGGTGTGATATAAAATACCATTAGGCCACCAACAATGGAGTCTACAACTAAATCTAGTATGTGAATATATGGAAAAGAATTGTAAGTAATAAGTATAACAATAATGTTGAATAAATAAATACCAGCCTTCTCATGTTCCTAAAGGACACCTGGAGGATCTGCCTACTTCAGCTCATGGCATGAATGAGTTTCTTATCAGTAACTATATATATATATAAAATAATATATATTGTAATATATATAATATATATATTAATATATATATATATATAATATAGTAATATATATATATACATTTTATATTTCATCCACCTATATGCGCTAAGTACGAATAGATGTAAGTACCCATATACCTAGAATAATAGGTGCTGGACGGACCAGGTTATAATTCAAGCATCCATAACCAGTCTAAAACATCCTATAAAAGAAAAAGGGTACATTACCTACACCTCATAATGAGTATGGGACATCATTCCTGTCACTCGGCATGGTGAGTGTGTCGTCATGCCAATACTCAAAACAACTAATGGGGTGTGTCATTCCCATTATCCAAATAGTGTCAATGGTGTGAGACATCATGAAGAACACCCAATGTAAGGGAGAATGAATATTCATGCCCAAATGAACCCTTACTATAGTTCCGCAACCTATATAAAAGGTGTAATCATATTTATAATAATATCCATGAGGAATTACCTCTCATGCATTATATTATTAAATCCCAATATAACCATGGGCACTTCAATTAATATTTAGATAAAACATAACAATATTCCTAGAATTTCCACCCATTTCAGTTATCCATTTAATTCATTTAGATAATTCAAGCCATAATGTGAAATTGTTTCAATTTAATACAATCCATTTCATTAATCAAATCATGGCATGGTAATTTACAATCAAGGAATACCAAATCTACTTAGAAGGTGGTTGGTCTTTGATCATTATAAGGCGATAAAGTATATTTAATAATATCAAAATAGGTCATATACTAGGCACGCCAAATATCTAGAAATATAATGAAGGCATAATAAAAAAACAAATTCCATAAGATAATAAATTATAAACTACTAATCCCCATTTTTTATTTTAGAAGAAATCAAATCTCTTCTGAGGGGTTTTATTATAAAACATTGAATTTTTTAACCAAAAATTCATTTAATACAACCATGAATAAAATTAAATACATTAATCAATTTATTAAAGAGATTTATTTTATAAATCTTCCATACATATCAAAAAAATTCAAGGAACAAAATGGAACTTAGGAGGTGCTATTATCCCTTAGGCAACCACCTACATGGGAAATTCCAAATATAAATCAATCCATAAAATTAGGGGGTGGTTTGGATCAATTGGTAATTTACCTATAAGGTAAAATCCATAAAAAGTCTAAGCCAAACACTTAGAAGAATTAATTAATTTAAATGAGGAAATTCAAGTCGGCACACCCAAGGGCTATCTATGATTGAGGTTGGCATCATCTAACTACTAAACAGTGATCAATGGGAATATATCATGCCATGTATAGCAATTTAAGAAAAATAAATAAATTTTAGGGCACCATACAATAATGGCCGGTGCAAGGCACTACAGAAATATTTAGAAATCAATAGAATCTTGGGGAAATATCTATAGATAACTTACCACATGCATAGGATTCTATAATTAAAATTAAGGCTTGATTTAGTCTGGTTTGGAAGAATTTGAAGAAACAAATATATTCCCTAAAAATAGGGAGAATGATCTCACATTAAAATAGCATAATAGTGTGGACAAAAAACTGAAATAAGAAGCAATTATAAATGAGAGATTACCGATGCAGATCCCACATGACTAATGATGTTTGAATTATAGTCCAAATGAGGGATAAATCACCAATCCCAGCATAGAGAAGGAGGTTCTACATGAGATAAGCGGAGGATCCTCACATGGATGGAGAAGAAGGAATAAATAATAAAACTAGTTGTAATATTTATTAATGGAAGAAGGTTAATTTCACCCTAAAAATTTGGTCACATGGTTTGGCCTCATGGTTGGCCAAACCATGCACCAACTGCTCATATCCCACTAATTTGGAACACTACCTCTTATGATTGTCCCACACAGTTCTCACAAACCGTGCTGTAACTATGTTCCAAACAGTGAACACACACTGCCTAAATGACACTAAGTGTGTGGACTAGGCGCATGGTTTGGGAAACCATGCACAACCAAAGAAGATCACTTCTTCTCACCTTAAAAAGCCGCATGGTTTACACTGGTGGGAAACATGGTTTTCTACAAGTATTTTTCCCTTACCCCTCTACCCAAACTTGAGGTTTCGGGCCCCGAAACCACTGATACTTAACAAACCACTCAAGACACCTCTCAGACTCCCAACCACAACTAAAAAAACACATTTGTGGTTTCCTAAACTCAGATTTACATTATGAATATTGGTTCAAAGAATATACCATCCAACAATGCCAAAATTCCATATTCCCTTGTAATTATACCTCATCTCAAAATACAGGTTGTTACATTATGATCATATTCTCATACCCTTATGTTTATATCATGCTTATGTATCACTTATTTACCCTTACTGAGCATCTTATCTCACCCTTTCTTATGTTTCCTTTACCAATATTATGAAGAAATGTATTATGTATGATTTGTCTAGAAAGGGTGATAGTTATGAATAACATAGTGTGATATTATATAGTTCACATATGAACCAATTATTTATGTTTCCATGCTTTCAAAGGCACTATACCTTCATATCATTTGGTGTGAATTTGTATAATGTAATTAATGTATATCTAAAAAGGTATAATATCTATGTATGAAATTACTAGGGTTCTATAGTTGGTATCAAAGGATAGCTTTAATTAAAATTTTGAAACTTGGATGAGAATACTTCCATGATATCTCTAAGGATAAGTCTAAGGATGAGTCAAAGTATAGGAAAATGTCTTGGAATTTTGGTAAATAATAGAGTGATTGGTTTCAAAGTAATTACATCTCTATATGGATACTACAAGTGGATGTGGCATTGGCATAAAGGTACTTAGGAGTAATAACTTTGAAAATATTGCATTGATATGGAATTTATCATCACATGATGTATGATAACAAGACTTACTATACACCTATCTTGACACTCTTGAGGGATATACTTTTTAATTCACAAACTCTTTACAAACCATCACGAAGGATTAAATAATAACCATTAATATCCTTGGTTAATCGTAAGGAGTCATAGATGTAAAAGAAAGTGTCATGATATAGATATCCTATATGTGATTTTTCATGATTATGTTGTTTCCCACTATGAATATTATTTCTCACACTATGTTTTTTGGTTTTAGTCAATGGAAGAAACTAGATGGAACTCAGTTAATGATGAATGTGAAAAAAAATGTGTTGATGAGAAACCAAATGGAGTGATTATTGGAGTGAAAGATAATGTAATTATTCCTAATAAGTTATCAAGAAATATGATTAATAACTTGCACCACAACGAAATATTTGACTCAAAAAATAAGAAAAGGATAGTGTCTTGTTAGAGCTTCGATGGTGGAGACTATAGATGAAATACAATTTAGTTTTCTATATGTTGATAATGTTGGAATGAGTACCCCAAGTAATTTCTCAAAGGAACAAGAATATTTTTTTAGTGTCTAAAATAAGGAAACAAAGAAAGTAATTTATGAGGAAAATGAAAATTTTAGTTAATACAATGTATGAGAATAATTGTCTCATTAAGGTATCATTGATGGTTGAATGTTTTAAATATAGAAAGTATGGGAATTAAGAAAATTGATGTCCTTAGATGAAATTTATAAAGGTGGTATGAGTTATTATTATACCACTAATGATGAAGAGACTAAAAATGACATATAAATGGTATGAGTTCTTATAACAATATTTTTTATGTTGAATGTAAGAAGCATGATTAAATTGAGGTTGATGAATCTTAATACATGAATCATATTTCATATTTTAGGAAATAAGTATTAATGAATAATATAATGAATCCTAGTTAATGTTTTAATAATTAATTAGAATGTTTTAAGTGTTTATGTATTTTAATTCAAGATTGATTCATTATATAAGTATTGTTCGGTAGATGTTTTCATTATGTATTTTAAAGAATATATTGATCTGTACTGATGACTTAGAAAAGTTATTTATTATAACAATGATATACTATGTAACATACATTATTAAGGGAATATAACCCTTAATATATTTAGGTGGTGTCAATAGGAATCCATAATGTGAAGTCATAGGGCTGGTCCATGAATCAATTCCTACTAGAGTACAAAATTGGATGGCTGAAAAAATGGAACCAGATAAATAGGGATGTTTAGAGATCATTTTTCACTCTAAAAAATTCTTGAAGATGTATTATGGATCAATTATATGAAGGGGAGGTTAATAGATTTTATGAGTGAAGGATTCGAGCTGATACCAATGAGGAAAAATGGGTTTGGATAAATAACGAAGACTGAATTTTGGATTAAAAATTTAATGAATAGAAGATCAACTTGAAGGAATATATATAGACATGGGACAAGATGGAAAAACACTTTGAAGATATTATAAATGATGATACATATATTCAGGTAGGTTCACTTCATTTGGAGTTATATATTGTAACTAATTCCAATAATTTTAGTATTGTCTTGAATAGTTTTTTGAGTTCTTTTTGTGTGTAACGCTCTTCTGTTTTGACTCATATGGTCTCCCACTTTTTCTAAAAAAGTGATTTTGAAATAAAAATTTATATTTGAGTGTATAAATGACCTCAAAACTAAAATATGGTTTGTTTTAATTTTTTTATGTATTCTTTGATTTATATTAAAATTTTATTTGATATATGAAATACATCCAATAATCTGTGATTTTCTTCAATTAATGAGGAAGAATTCATGTTTTCCTTGAAGTTTTATGGAAATTATTATTATTTCCAAGCTCCAGAAGAATAAATGACCAAGTTATTCACATATTTTACTTTTTTAAATTAATAACTACATAATAATATTTTGAGGATTAATGTTAAGTTGATTTTGGGAAATTTATGTACATTAATTATAAATTTGGAATTTTGGAAGATTCATAAGGATAAAGATTTAGGGAATGGTTTAATTTGAACTTTGATAAGGGTTTAGAGATTAATGTATTACTTCACTATATAAATATTTATGCATATTAGATAACTTGTGATAATCATTTTTTATTATGATAACTAGAGATAGAACAAATAACTTCTCATTATATAATGGATCTTGTGATCCGTTAATGCTTCCAGCATAACAAATTCATCTTCATTTATTAGAGTAAGAGATGAAGTATAAATTGATCAAATCAAAAATAAAGGATGATAATGTACTTATAAAATGTAAATAAATATAGTAAGTATATATTCTCATGAAAATTCCACAACATTGGGAAAAAAATATTGAAATAAAATGTGGTCCTGTTTCCATATTTTCGGATGATATGAATGGACTTTTTAACACTTATTGATTTTATGGTTTTGTGGTTGTTTAATTTCAAATGACCATTCAATTTATTATGATAAATGGTCTTTATTATTATCCATCATTATTTATATATTACTCTTCTATGTCAAAATATTCCCTTACCACATATTTTATACTATTTGTAAACCTAGCATGAGTTATTCCAGATAACCTTCACACATCCATGTTATCTTTTATATAGAAATATTTTTTATCTATTTTTATGACGTGGGATTCCCACAAAATTATTTTCAAATATTAAACCCTTGATAATAGATAAAAATCTTAAAATGATAGGACACAATTTCTTTAGGCAGGGGAGGTCATGTAGAATATAACACCCTGATATTTTTCAATTTTTTTGAATAAAATTAATTTCATGGACAAATTGTGTTACATGAAACATTGAGTATATATTGAACTACAAAAAAAATGAGTTTTAACAAAACAATAAAATTTATTAATACTATTATTTAAACAAGAACAATATTACATAGTTGGTAAAGACTTTATATGTTTTGGAAATACTATTTTCTCAAAAAAATATTCCTTTTTATGAATAATAATAACATAAATATTTAAGCTATTAGAAAATTAATTTTAAAAAATAAATTTAATTTTTAAAATCATCTTGTAAAAGTTATCTTAGGGATAAGTTTTGATAATTTCATGAAAATATTAATTTTTTGACGAATAGTGAAACATATTGGATTTTATTGAAAATTTCCTCTTCATTTAAAGGTTTTATAAGATTAATTTCTAGTTTAAAATTAATTTTAAAGTAAAAGTAGTTCAATTATATATATTTTAATCCAATTTAGGTAATTTTAATCATTTTAATTTTTAATTTTGATATAAAAACTTTTAACACTTTTTAACATTTTCTCTTTTATAACCTACTTTCTCATCTTGTATGCATGATTTATTTTAAATTATAAATTTCCAATTATCTGAATATAATTTTTAAAAATATATTTTATATTTGGAATCATCATATTTTATATTATCTAATAAGTTCAACTTTATTTTTGACCAAAATTAATTGTAAAAATAGTAAAAATTATTTACCATATTTAAGGTAAAAATAAAATTATTAGAGTGTTAAACTAAAAATATATGCGTAAAAATGACCAAAAACTAGTAAAAAACAAATTTTATGGCCATATTTAGATCTTATCATGTCTAAGTCTCATGAATGGTCCATTTTGGATCCTTTTGGCTTGTAAAAAAATGTGGTTACACCTTTTTCATTCCAAAAATTACAAGTGTGCCACTCACCACACTTATAAAAGGCCACCCACTATCCTCTCCTCATTAAACTTTAGAAACCCATTATATCAGATAATAAATAACAAAATAACATCATTAATTCACTCCTATAATTATATAATCTTATTTTTTTCATAAATCCATCCTATCAAGACTTTTGGTGAAAACCAAAACACGTTTTCCAAAGAAGAGGTAACACCACTCACTGAGAATTTTATTTTATTTCTTCCTCCACCCAAAAAAGTTATTATTAAAAAATGATGATATGATTACCATAGTATATTAAACATATTTTTATTTTATTATGTTAATGACATACCTAAATCCTCCTCCTCTTCTATAAAATGGGATACAAAATCCTCCTTCGTGTGTACAATGGATTACTCCTTACAAACTGATGTTATTAATTTTCCATAACCACCTCTAACAGATAGATATAATAATTATTTTATTATTTATATATGATTTTTTGATATTATTTTTCTTTTGTAATCATTATATCACATATTCCTTCTTAATTTCCATTATATGGGAATATGATAACGTCGTTCCGATGTACGATGGACTACCGCTTCACCAAGCGATGTGATTCATTCTTCACATACAATTTACATGGAAGGTAATAAGAAAAATTTCAAATAAAAATATGTGATATATATGAAATAAAAATTAATTTTTAAGGTAATATATAATTTACATTTATTTCCTTAATTTTGTTGAGAAAATGGAAATAACATTCTTGCGTACGTACGATCTACCATCTCCATGAATGATGTATTTCATTTTCTATCTCTAAATTTTATTGATTATTATAAAAAGATATATAATTAATATATATAAAGTTTATATAATTTTTTAACATTATGGTGATTATGGAACCATGATCATTTTAGTAGAACTAAAATTTAAAATAAAAACATACTCGAAAAACAAAGCAGTTATTTCCCAAAATATGATTTTAACAAGGAATTATTGATAAACGAGTAATAAACGGTCATAATTAAATGATGTATGGTTTTATAAATATCATTATGGATCTTTAATATATTTATAATAAACTTATATTTATTATTCATAAGGTTTTAATGTATACAAAGGAATTCAGGACCTAAGGTAAGGGATTCTTGTATATATCACTTTTTTACTTCTTTAAGACACATTCCATATTCAACAACTATTTATTTTATATGGTGTATTAACCTTAAATGAATATATTCTATGATTATTCACCTAAAAATTATTTATATTTACATATTTTTTAGGTTCTTTCTTTAATGGTGTTTACAGTTCAAAAGTTTCAAAAGTTACAATGGATTTTGTCTCAATTTTCTTTCCACGAGACATATATTATGTTATGAATCTAAATTCTTTTATAAAATTTAAATGCATAAAATTTGACATTTAATATCATGAATATATTTATTATCATGATATTTTATGTTTCATTTAATTTTATTCCTTAATGGGGCTTATAATTCAAGTCTACTAAATTGGTAAAGATTTTATGTTACAATCTAATTGTTTATTGAGATTATTCTTGATTATTTTTACAAATGATGAAATATTATGATATATATCTCAATAAACTCATGAATTGTATTCTCCTCTGTTTATTTCATGCAGACACTTTTTCCCCATTATTGTCCTATCATTATATACACAAGAGGTCAAATTAATGTTTTTATGAAAAATGATCATTTTCCCTCTTCGATCAAAAACCCCTTTTCTTCCAAAACCATGTTTTCTAAAAATAATTTCAATTTTTTTAATATTATTTAAATGATTTATTAGAGACATTTTTACCCTTGTTTTACTTTTAAAAAAACTTTTTTAGCATAATCATCATGTCATTTTCCAAAAAATTCTCATTTAGTTTTATGTAAAATGTGAGAGGAATCTTTGTTTTAATGTGTATGGAATAAAAATAATTTCTCACCGTCATAACCATTATTCTAGTAAAATATTTCATTATATTATATCAGTTTAATTATCAAATAAATGGATTTTTAAAATTTTTATGTTTTAAAAAGCGTTTTTTTAAAATGGAAATGATATTTTCCTCAATATATGTTTCAAATTATTTTTAAACATTTCATTATAAGATTTCATGGTTATTTTAAATGAAAAAAATAATTTTTTTTATTTTAAAACGTGTTTTCAATGTGGAAAGTATATTTTCATTAGAAAATGTTTTAAATTTTTTTAAATCTTCCTTTATAAGTTTCAATGATTATTTTTAAATAAAATGATTTCCATTTTTTTATGATTTTTTAGTTTTAAAATTTTATTTCCCAAGAAAAGTTATTTTCCTCAAGTAATATTGCATGTGTATTTTCCAAATCATTTTTCATATAAGATGACATCCTTTGATGTTATGTTTTTTACTAGGGATTTTATTCAAGGATAACATTCTTATTATTTCCCTAAATTTGTTAGGTTTATGATGATAAGAAGTTAATAAAACTTGTTTCTTTTATATAGGTTATACAATGATAAAATACTTATGAAACCCAATTCTTTTTCCATGGGTTATAAAATGATTAAATGATGGAAATATTCTAAAACCTGTCTCTTTTTCCTAGGTTATCATATGATGAAATTTTTATGAAGCCCATTTCATTTCATAGGTTATGATGTAATAAATGTTTTATTGTCTTGTGGAAGACATATGTATGATTCTCATTATGTGATGGGTGGGACCTACATATCCCTATAATTAATTGGCTAAATATTGATATATCATGACATACACATGATTGGAATGGGGAGTGAAATAAGTTTAGTAAGGGAGTTTTTCAGCTATGATGGTTTGGGGAGTGAACCCATTATTCTATGATAGCCTTGTTAGTGAGATGTGACTACTATGGAAGTTATTTTCTATTCTTATGTGTATGAAAAAATTCCATGTCTTATGAAAATGTTATTCTATTATGAGTTATGTTGTTTTATTTCCTTATGATTCATGTCTTATGAACTGCCAATATTTATGACATGACTCAATATTATAATCTTTGATTATTTTATGGTTCTCTTACCCCTATTTTCATGTTATTATTAAATATCTTCATTTTTTACAATTACTGATAATTTTAGCTTACACATTCTTATTTTTTCTTTACTAGGGTTGCGAAGAAATGTATTATGTATGATTTATCAAAAAAGGGTGATATTTATGAAAAACATAGTGGGAGAAGATGTTGTTCACATATGAACTATTTTTTATGTTTACATGTTTTCGAAGGTACTATACCTTTATGATCCCAAACAATGTGTTTGTATAATTTAATGAATGTTCATCTAGAAAGATGTGAAATCAATGTATGAAAAGACTAGGTTACTCAACAAGCCGACCTGGATTATTCATGGGTCGGTCGACAGGTGGTACGAGTAGTGGGAGCCCATGGCTGGAAGGACAACGAGATGTAAGTAATTTGATAGGGAGATCATGGCTTGGGTCTAGACATCAATGTGAGTTTGATCATGGGAAGATGAAAGGGAGGGGTTTAACATGATGAAAGAGGGATCCTTAAAACCAGGACTAGGCGTCGGGAGGCTATGGGTAATGCTGGTCATTCCATATTGAGGAACATAACCTAGCCAACCACATCCACTTCCATTCCATGCACTATGATCTCCCCCTATAGGGATTCCCCACCACACCATGTTCCCTCCACTGGCTATGACCTCTCACCGTCTAGCATCTCTATCTGATGCACTGACCCCCACTGACGGCACCCCCTTCATTGGTTTACTTCCACACCAAACCTCCGATGTGACTCCCTTCTCTGTAAGACCTCCCACTAGAGAAATCTCCCCTGACATGCCTCCTACTAGCTTTGCCTCCCTAACCACCACAGACCTCCATCTCCCATGGCTAACCTCCCTCCATGCACCATTGCATCGCTCAATATGGAATTTTTTCATGATAATTCAATCAATGCTATAACACTAATGATATACCCAATGCTAGTTTCCTCAATATGAAATAAATTCCATATTTTCTGTCCAACATAAAATTATGTTGTAAAATAGTAGACATATATAATAATATTTGGTTAGGAGATAACTACATGTGTTTACATATTGGAAATAACAATGACTCCTGAAACATGTGGTGTTCCTATTAGCGGTCCAATCCTTATGATCTTATATACTAAAGATCACAAAGTGAAAAAATCCTGAGAATAAGTCTCAATGCTTATGAGCCCCCATCTCCTGATATTCAGATATCATTTGTGTCTAGTCAGTATGATATATCTATAACATAAGATATATTTTTAATTTAATATCATCATATCTCTAAGTTCTCATTATAGCCTAGTAGCTACTATAAGATTTTTATATAATAATTACTCTATGGAAATTACCATGTAAATAAGAGATGCATAAATATTATCACTATTATAGAAAGTTTATATCATTCATATCTCATTGCATACATGATATAATAATCGAAAATTACTATTTAAGTTGGGTCTAGGGTACCCACTTTTACAATAGTTTAATCTTGTTGTAGGAAACATGCTTGAAAAGTTCCAATAAGAATTTATGGTATCTAGATAGTGGATGTTCTAGACAAATGACTGTTGGATACTCACACTTTTATTATCCTTATAAAGGTGGATGGAGGATATGTCATATTTTATGTCATTTTCAAAGAAAAAATAATTGTACTTGGTCAAATCAACAATTCAAATTCCTTTTTAATTTCTACATTATTATTATTTTATGGTTTAAAGCATAATTTTACTAGCATCTCAGAATTATGTGATGATGATTATCTTGTCAGTTTTGAGAATACTTCTTGGAGAATATATAATTCTAATAATGATTTAGTTTTTACTACTTTATGAAATGAAAATGTTTATATAGTTGATCTAGATTCAACATTTTCTCAAAAAACATATTGGTTAGGTGTATTTCATAAATAATCTTGGATTTGGTATAGGATACATGACACTAAAACCATTAATATCTTAGAGAGGAAACTAGGAAAATTTTAGTTAAGCATACTCATAAACTATATTTCCCAAAATACAATGTATGTAACCCTTGTCTTAAAGGGAAACAAATAAGATTTATTTTAAACTAAAGAAATAATTTTTAACTTCTTAAACTCCATAATTTGTTCACATGGTTTTTTTGGACCTTCTTCTTGATGATTTTTTTAGATTTACTGGGGTGTTATTTTCTATCTCACAGAAGTGAAGTTTGTTCCCATTTTGAAAAATATGTAAAATCTATAAAAACCCATTGTGGTCATACTATTAAGATCTTAAAAAGTTATCATGGCCATGAGTTTGAAAAAGAAGACTTTGAGACTTTATGATCATAAAATGGATATAATAACAATATCTATGCTCTTAGGAATCCCTATTAGAATATATTAGTTGAATGAATACATCGGACTCTTCAAGATATTTCCTAGAAAATTCTAAATGAATACAACTTACATGTCTATTTTTGGATAGAATCTATCAATACAACCCACCATATCATTGACATGGTTCTTATTAGACCACTTTTAATGAATACCTCATATGATTTATGGAATGGAATAAAACTAAAGCTTAATTATTTGAGATTTTTTGGTTGAAACGTCTTTATTATCAACATAAAATAAAGTTTAAATAAATTTGCTGCAACAAGTGATGAATGAAATTTTCTTAGTTATTAAACCTCCAATAAATTATATAGGGTGATTAATAAAACAACTAGAATTGTGGAAGGATATCTATATGTAGAGTATGATGAAACATATCCACATGAGATTAAAATGTATTTAGAAATCCATGAGAATGATTTTTGTAACTTTGATATCAATTCCTTAACCAATCACAGGGATCACCATATAAAACATGCTATAGATAAATCACTCACCACTGAGGAAGTGTTAGAACTAGACCCCAAAGAATAAAATCATATAATAAGTAATTATATCCCTAGAGGTATTATAATCCATAGAGACCATCCTTTTGATGTCGTTTTTATAGATCTAGATAAAATTACAAAAATTAGATATTCTCTTATAAAATAGGTTGAACGCCATTCCTAATTTTCATATATTGAACCTAAAAATATAACTAAAGCTGTTGAAGATGAATTTTGTGTAATGGATATGCAGGAATATTTAAATGAGTATGAAGGAAAAAAAATCTATGAACTACTGGAAAGAACTAAAATCTATATAATAACTTGCACTAAATGGGTGATTAGAAACAACAATGATGTCTCTTGAACCATAGTAAGAAATAAATCCAGAATTGTTGCAAAATTATATAGCCAAGGAAAAGGTATTGACTATGAGGAAACCTTTTCCCCACTATCTATAATAGAGGTTATTATAATAATTGTTACGTATGCAACACATTTGAATTTCTAACTATGTCAAATGGATGTAAAGAGTTATTTTCATATTTTTTGTATTTTTGAGGATGTTATTGTTTAAAAACACCTAAGATTATAAAATCCTCATCTTACAAATCATATTTTCAAACTAATGAAATCTTTTTATGGTTTAAAACAACCTTATAGAGCTTGGTTTGACAGGTTCAGATCTTTCTTATTTATAAATATTTTTCAAAAGGGGTATGTGATCTAATATTATTTATGAAAAGGACTTACAATGATGTTTTGGTTGTCCAAATATAAGTTGATGATATTTTTTGGATCATCCAAAAAATCATTTTGTATAGAATTTTAAAAAATGATGAAAATTGAATTTAAAACAAGTTTAATGGGTGATTAAAAATTCATACGTGGTTTTTTTGTATTTCAGAATAAGGAAGGAATCATTTTAAATCAAAGAAAATACAAATACACCAAGAGTACCACCTGTAAACTAGAGCTTGATGAAACTAGGAAACCGATTGAACAAAACATTTATAGAGTTATGATAGGGAGTTTACTTTACTAAATAGTTATCAAGCTTGATATTATGTTTAATGAGTGTACGTGTGCTCATTTTTAAGAAAATACCATGGAATATCATTTGAATACTATCAAATGAATTTTTAAATATCAAAATAACTCAAGTAATTTGGATTGTTTTACTCTAGAGTTTAAACATTTTAATTAGTTAGTTACTTAGATATAGATTTTAATAGTTATAATTTAGACAAAAAATAACTTATCAAACATATCACTTTTTGGGAAAGTCTCTAGTATCATGGTATAGTAAAAATAATAATTATTTTAAATTATCCAGCACTGAAGTTCAATACATAGAAGCAGGAAGATTTTTTTCATAGATTCTTTGGATAAAACACATGTTACTAAGATATGGATATGATTTTAGAAATTCCCCTATAAAATATGAAAATAAAATTTCTATTAACACCTCTAAGATTCATGTGTCTCATTCTAGGAAAAATATCATTAATATAATTTGAGAGACCATTCTAAAAAATGTGATACAACTCTTGAGTTTATTGGAAATTAACATTAGATTGCTGGAATTTTTACAAAACCTTTGAATATTGAGGGAATAAGCTATATCAGACATCGGATTGGAATGATAAATTCCTCTAAAGTTTTTTATTTCCTTAAAATTTTTATTTATGGTATAAATTAAGTCACAAGTCACATGCTACTGGTGAGTACTAGCGCTATCATGCTACTATTGGTTGGTACCACTTGATTTATACTATTTAATAATACCATTAGGTACTCCCATTGTATTCTATTATCTGCGTGAAACCATTTTGTGCTACTGTTGTCCCACTACCGCTGGTCTAAAACCATTGGTTTACTGTCATTCAATGATACCAGTGGTTTTTACTGTCAGATGATACCGTTGAATGACACCACTACCATATACACACTTTATTTACTATTATTTCTAAATTTTTTTATTTAGTTTTTTTATTTTATTTAAATCAATAACTTTTTATATTTAAAATTAGTTTGACACCCCAAACAATGAAAATATTTAATAACATTTTGAATTAAATCTCTATAATACATTCCCCCTCACACCTCTTCTTCCATTTATCTCGAACCCCAAGCATTGAAATTCATCCTTCAATATTCACATTTGTTCTATAATAGAGAGAATGAAGCATGTTTCTGGTTCTTCTAATGATTCAACACCTTGAATGAAATCAAAAGAAAAACCAAGTCAACTTATAAATATGTGAAATCACCTTCTTCTATCATGAATATTAGTTGTAGAGAAGGAAATATATGCTACTTGGTTTACTTCAAGTAAGAAGCTACATTATAATGTTGTTCCAGGTAAATGATGGGCTGCATGGTTCTCATAAAATATAAAACCATTTTATCTGATATTGGTTCATGATTTTTAAATGTATATTTATTTTGTGTTTAGGGATAACAAATAGTACATTAGAACATTGATAGATGGGAAGAAAATCATGTTCTCTTAAAATAATTGGGCTATGTGGTTAGTATTTCCTCACAATATAATATATGAGAACTATCAATATTCTTATCCCATTAACCATAAACATTTTATTTTTGAATATTCTTTTCATGAGCTTATAAAGGATGTTACCATAAGAAGGATAGCTATAGTATAACTTTATTGGGAATCTGGACTTTATTTCAAATTTATCAAACATATGATATGTCTTAGGAAGGGCGATTAAGTGTGATTTGGTACCAAGATCACTTCTTTTTTAAATATCATTAAAAGAGGGGATAACATTAACATGGTCACCTTATGGTACATATGATGGAGTTACGTAAGAATTATTTTGGGTCCAAATTTCTTATTTATCCCAAGATGATTTTGGATATATTTGAATAAAAAGATCGTATCCCTGAGGGAGACCAAATTTCAACTCATTGTGGTTGTTTCTATATCAGTCAAAACACTTATCGATAAATGAAAGATAATTAGAACCCCTCTGTAAAAAAGTGGGTAGTGGAAAATGAGAAAATTTATGAGAATTTAATCCTACTGAAGAACCCATCCAAATCTAGTGATTTGTTTGATCCTAGATTAGATCTAGATGATTTGTTTGTATTTTATTATAATGAAGAAGTATCAGAGGCTGGTGAAAAAGTTCAGACATAAAACCTGTTCTATAGGAGGTATAGTGGGATATATGCTAGTGTTGGAAGTGTATATTGTGCCTTGGGCCATGAAGAGATAGGTCCTTATCTAGATAAGTGAGCCTAATGTTCTGATACAGGGTTATGACTACCTGAATCATCCTATCAAGGTTCCCATCACACCTTCAGTAGATGAAATAATGATTTTAACTCTATAAAAATTAGAATAAACCAAACTGAATCTCAAGGGTAAAGAAGTTTCAGCTGCATAATGCCTCACCATATCAATACCTGTATACTCAACATACCAAACCATGTTTGGGGGATCAGATCCTTGGTTGATGGAACTATGCGTACAAACCTTTTTAAGGTGACTCAGATGATGGAAAAAGGAGAATAAATCCATCCAATAATCTAAACATACATCCTTTTTGATATGGTATTAATGTTCAATATCAATCCAAAAAACTAAACCAAAGGTTTTGATACATCTATTTAAACACATATTTAAGGAGAAATCAGATGGAAAAGAGATCAAGATCTATTTTCAAAGCACACAAATCTTATGACCATGTTTTCAAGAATTGAGAGAATTGAAGGGTTTTAAAATGGTAATGTAAGGCCTTGAGAACAAACCAAGATTGGTGCTATCAGAGGATCTCATTTCAATTGGAAGTTTAAATTCCAACGAAAAATAAATAATCAAACACTATTGAGGGATCATTGGCTACTGCTCTAGGAAGAGATATGATAATCCTTAGTTTTAGAGTGAATGAAAATATGGCTTGGGTCAATGATCCCTACTACAGAATGATGTGGGAAGTTCCAAAAATCTGAGATGAATAGATCGAAGGCATCAGAAAATGGTAGATTTTAACCAAATAGAGACACTAGTGAGATCCTATAAAGGTCTAATTCCTATGTGAATTACCATACATAAATCAGAAGCTTGGATAAGCTCTAATAAAAATATATAACCCTAGGTTAGATGTCTTTGATAGGTAAGGGGGAAGATTAAACAGATTTGTAAGAGGAGAAAAATAAAGAGGGTGATCCAAGCCTGAGTGACCCCTCTCCCTCATGAGAGGGGGAGGGACGAAGGAGGCACCCATGGCCATCAAGCTATATAAGGCCTAAATGATATGAAAAATACAAGTCCCCAAACCTTTAGTAGTACTATGATAAATAATAACTTGGGTGGAAAGGTATCATATACTACCAAGGGTAAAGATTTGAATAAAATCCAAAAATAATAATTCTTCATTATATCTTGCTTGATCAAAAAAATAATAACTAAACAAACACTTATAAAATATTTCTTTCTTTATTTTATTTTTATTGAAATTTGATTTCTTCCTTATTTTATTTGTTTATTCCTTGAGAATAATCTCCCTTATTTTATTGAAAAGTAATCTTATACTCTCTTCACATTTCTTTTATAACTTGCATCCCATGGATAACTGTGGAATTGGTTGAGTGTATCCTGGACTGCATGTGTGATCTGTATATAAAACTCGATCTAGGTTGTGGATTAAGTTTATTATTTAATAAATTTTTTTGGTAGTGGATGACTGTCTAGTGGAGATGATTTGGTTTTATCTTGAGACATAACCACTTATATTTATTTCTTCTATGTGTCTCTTTGTTTTGTTTACTTATTTTAATAACAAACTAGTTTTATTTTTGAAATATTATTTAGTTAAACAACCCTTTGATAATTTTCTTTAATAAAATTTTTCTAATATTTTTTTGATTTTATTAGAATTATTTCAAAAGATAAATTGTTTTTTAAAATTCTTTTAACAAAGTTGTGATCAAACCTTTGAGATTTTTTTGAAAATATCAAATTATATATTTCTTTAATTTTTTTAACTAAGAAATTTTTTAAATTTAGGGAATTTTTTTCAATATTTTTTAAATATAAATATTTATTGAATACTCAATTAACCCCCTATTGAGTACTCCACTCCCACCAAAAAAATTTGATAGCAATTAAATTCATTTACTTGTCTAAATATTAGAATTTTAAATTCAAATTATATGAGGTAAAATGATGCTACTATGGAAGATTAAATTATATAGGGATATTTCAAGGACTTATGTATTGTAAGAAAAAAATAACAGTGATTAAAAAAATATAAAACTTTATACCATTAAAGTAGAAGAAAAAAGGAAAAATATAAAGAATAATAAGAAGAAACACGCAATGGAGGTGTGATCCTATCAAAGTATCTTTTGTTATTAATAAAAGATTATATATATTTATTAGTGTGGGGGAACTTTACCTAGTTAGGAGATATCTTGTGTATCATGAATATAGGGATATTTCCTACATATTATAATATATAATTATGATATTAGTGTAATGTGTGATATTGGGTGATTAACAGATCATACTAAGGATTTGATACTCATTTTTAGTAGTAAACATTAAAAAATATTCCATGCCAACATTGTGCATGATGTTTTGTGTGTGAAATAGATTTAGTTATTCAATTTAATAATTGATTAAGTTTGTTTATAAAATAAACTTAAAAAGTAATTAAATTCACTTATTCATCACCTCCTAGTGAATACTCACTAATATTGCAGGTAGTTTTCATGTTGTATTAGAGCATTACTATTTTCTTCAAAATAATATACTATTTAGATTTTTAAGAGAAAGGGTTCCTCTATGTTTTAAGTCTTGGATACTAAATATATTCTATGAATATTGATAATATTAATTTAGTGAAAAATAATGGGATTCAAAATTTTAATTATAAAAATTTTAATTTTTGGAAATATTAAATTATATTGTATTTACTATCAATAAGTTTTGATATATTGGAGGGTTTTACTGATGGTTTTATTCCCTGTGCTGAAGGTATTACTATGATAGTAGTTGATCAAAATAATATGGAGAATTATGGACATTCATTATTGTTTATTTAGTTATCTATTTCATAAAAATAGATTCATAAGGTGAAAGGAGTGAAGATAACTAAGGGAATTTTGGATAAATGAGGAAAAATTTTGGAAGGAAATTTGAAAGTAAAGAAAGAAAAGCTACAAGTTTGACAGATGATATATAAATACCTCAATATGAATGATTATGAAAGAATATAAAGATTCATAACTTATGTTATTGAAATTATGATCTCCATCATATGTTTTGGTGATATTTCAGTGCATACTTTAGTTGATGAGAATATTTTATGTGTTTTTCTAAACTAGTTTGATGAAAATGTATCGACATATAAAGATCATGATATATGTACACTACCATTTGGTAATTTGTATAGTATTATAATAACATTTGATACATAGAAAAAAAGTTCAATAAAAAAATATCAAGGATGAAAATGAAATTTCATTTTAAGTATTGAAACAAGGAAATAGTAAAAAACATATTTAGTTTTTGAAGAAGAAGATCCTGATAAAGAAGAAGATATTGAAGAAATGTTTAAAAATATATTATCACTAATTTATAAAAGTATAATAAGTGTTAAAGGAATGTTTCGGGGAAATCTACCACAAAAGTGTTTAATGTATAGAGATATAGGGAATTTTGTATTTAACAGTTTGAAGTTAAAATGAGATAAAGTTTTTTAATATGGTGATGAAAATTCAAGGAGTTTATCAAGGAGGAAATCACTAATATTTGAAAAGTAAACTTTTTTATTTAAAGGTAAATGGTAAGAAATTTTCTAAATTCAAAAATTTAAATTCATTATCAAATTTTAAGGATGATGAACATAGTGAAGATGTTTGGGAAGCTAAAACTTCCAATGATGCTGACAAAAAGCTACTGCTTTGTAATGTAAATGAGGAAGTGTTCACTAGTAATGAATGTACAGATGTAGGAAGTGAGGAATAAATATAAATGGAGTTTTTTAAGAATTGATAACTCAAGTAATTTATTTTAAATATTTCAAAATTTTATAAAAGATAAATAATTTAAATAAATATAATTAACCTTCAAAAATCAATGATTAGATTCATGTTGATAATGATTCAAGAATGATGAAAGATATTGATGAATTGAAAAAGTCTCTTTCTAAAGAGAATAATTTAAAACATTAAATGCAATAGAGAGTGAAGGAGACTAAGAAATTTATTGATTTTCTAACTAATTTTGATCAATTATGATAATGAATTGGATAAGTATAAATCAAATATAAAAGTTTTTTATTAGGAAGTTGGAGAAATCTCAAAGAAGAAGTATGTTGAAAGAGTTAATGTTTTAAATAATGATAAGAATAAAATGAAATAAAAAGAATCACATTAAAAGTTTTAAAAGTTATTCAAACTATTTTAAAAAGTATAATTTCATTTAAATAGTGAAGAAGATCATGTTTGTTGAAAAAATATGATTCTCAAAAATATGAAAATTTTAATAACACTAAATTGAAATTAAAAACTAATACAATTAGTGAAGTGATAAAGGATTAAAATAAATATAGAGTGAAGATAAAGGTTGTGGGAGTCTACAAAAATGTTGGTTTGAAAAAAAGATCCAATATTTATGGTAGAAAAATTAAAATAATAGCAGGTGTCAAATTATAATAGCCCAAGACCCGCACTCTGAGATCTTGTGCTGAAATCCTTAACTTTACATTTCCAATTATGATACTGATAATTGTAACCCAAGTTTTTACTTTATAAAATTACAATATCAAAAGGAAAATTAGGACCACCTACATTATGGGGGACCTTTTAGTATTAGAGATTTTGAGAATGAGGAAAAACTCTTACATAAACAACTCATATCAAAGAGGACTCATAAGTCATCAAAAGTAAATTTATCCCATTTAACCCAGATTTTATTATTTTATAATAGGTCATTAAAATCATAAATTTTAAATAATTTATTTAAATAAATCTTTCAATATCATTACATAAAATCTTGGGAAAAAGAAACATAAGAAGGGTGATCTCAAATGCTCAGTAAGGGTGAACATAAGCATTGACCATTAATTGTTATCAATTAGTGTAAGAGTTCATAAGGGTATGATAACATAATCAAAGTGAATAAGATAATAATAAAGAAACTCATATACATCAATAACTCAATCATGAAATATGAAAACATGGTAGAGCCAATAGTCGATAGAAATAATAATCACGATCTTTGTGATATCAATCTTGTCATGAGAAACATTATAAACTCATTACAAGAAATTGAACCTCTTTTTGGTAACTTGGAGCATCACATTCATAAAACCCTTTAAAAACCATTTAAAAAACACTTCAATTGGAAAAAATATATGAATTAATTCCAACATTATGCTTACCCAATGCATTGGAGATCTATAATGGGCTCACCTAATACTACTATCTAGGCCACCCCATGTTAAGTTATAATAGGATTTATCAGTGCTATCTAGGAAAACCCATGTTAAGATATAAAGGGATTTCCTAGTGCTATCTAGGTGCACCTATCTTTTATAATTTCCAAGAACCAAATACATATATAATTCTTCAAAACTCATTAAAACAACCTTTATTCATTTTAGAATATGATTAACCTATGGAAGGGAAACAAGTTCCACAATAATCTCTTCAAATCATAATCAACTTGTGGAAAATAAATGGGTTTCAAAACAATATATTTTCGAAATAATCAATCCATGGAAAAGAAATGGATTTCAAAACAATCTCTTTAGGACATAATCAACCTATTGAAAATAAAAAGGATCAACAACAATCTCTTTAGGACATAATCAACTCGTGGAAAAGAAAGGGGTTTCACAACAATCTCTTTAGGACATAATCAACTTGTGTAAAAGAAACAGGTTTCAGAATAATCTATTTAGGTCATAATAAACCTATGTAAAATAAACAGGTTAAATAAAAAACTCTTTGAAACATTAATAACCCATGTAATGTAAGTGGGTTCCATAACAATCTCTTTGAAACTTGAATAACCCATGGAAAGGAAATGAGTTCCATAAAAATATATTTGAAACACTAATAATCCATCCAAATAATAAATGAGTATGGTATCAATAAAAAATATCCCCATTTAAGGATATAATACATAAAGTATTTTTGATTTTTATGAATGGAAATAATCCTAAAATATCATTTAAAACATATATGAGGGAAATACTGTTTAAACTTTACAAAGCACACCATAGCACTTTGAGCCATTTGAATTATAATCCCCATGAAAGAATAACATTAAAATAAACTTATAATATTATTATAATAATTATATTCATGATATATCATGTCAAATTATAAGTATATACACCTCATAAAATATTATAGGAGTATAACACAACAAATGTCTCAAAAAAGGAAAATTATGACAAAAGACCATTACCACTTTGGTAACATTGAAACCATAAACACCATGAAAGAGAGGTCATAAAAAGTATCATTAAAACCCCCTAAATTTAATTATAATAATCATAAAATACATCCATGGTCATCATTACACCATATAAATGAAACTAGGTTCTTAATAATACAATATGCCTCGATGAAATGAAATTGAGATGAAATCCCTTACAACTGTGGTAAAATATAAATTGGAAACCCCAAAATTAATTATAATTAAATGAAACATTTAATTACTATAAATATAAAAAAATTCATGATATAATATATCAAAATGGTAGTAGATACACCAATCAAAAAAAATAAGTAGTGATTATGATGTATAGCTCATGATAGTAAAAGTGAGACAATAATCTCTTACTACTTGAGTAACTTTTGAATCATGAGATACATGAAAGAAAAAAAATAAATTAAAATTTTTAATATCATGAATTAAATTAAATTCATGATATAAAAATTAATAGGGAATTATTTACACCATATAAAATAAACTAATTTCCTAGCAATAAATATGTCTCAATGGAATGTAAATTGAGACAAAACCCATTACATTGAGTCTGATTTGTCATGGTTGTTATCTATATTATATAATAATAAACTTAGGTTAATTATAAAATTTGTTCATAACCTTTTACAAGTTTATTGTTAATTTAATTTTACTTATAAACAATTTATATAAAATTACTTAATCCATAATATGTTAGTCAGATTTTTTGACCATATTTGACTTATATCTCAAAAATGACTTCGATTGGTCGACTATGGTTAATTAGGTCACCATATAAACATCTCAATAAAACTAATAATGAAATAATTATAATATTTATATAGAAATTATACTTTTCCAACAAATCATGAATAATGGTTACGAAAAATGAACCAACATTACAATTCTGGATATGGTAGGTCATATGTATGGATGAGTAACAATATCATTTTTCTATGATTATTATGGAAATAAGTTAAGTAACACTTATATTTCAAGAATGATAATTATATCATAAATAAAATATCATTTAATCACATGTACCTACATATAATTATTATGATATAAAATTAATAACATCACATTTAATTAAACACATCTTTAATGCATTCCATGTAATGTGTGAAAGTATCACATCACTTTTAGGAGGCAATAGTCAATACGTCCAAAATGATGTTATCGTATTTAAACACAATAGAAAGCATGGAGGTATGTATTATATAAAAATTATTGAAGTATTAATACAACATTGATATAATATATATCATATAAAAACATGGTGTATACAATTATTCCCATCAATTATAGGTGGTAAAAAATCATTTCATGAGGAGGTAGTTCGTTGTAGACAAACGATAAATTCATTACCCATTTTATGGAAGTGTTTATAGGTGTAGGTATAACCATTAAGATAAAACAATATTAGTATATTTTGGATACTTATGTTATTATATAATCATATAATAAATATAATTTAATGGTTTGAGAAAGAAATAACACGAAAGTAATCATTGAATAATGTTACATCTTTTTCGAGTAACTCTATTTGGTTTTCACTAAAGGACTTCCTTGGATTTATTTCTGAAAAAAGTGATGATTATAGGTTGAGGGTGTGGATTTTGGGTGATTATTAGATCATATATTTTATGAGAAAAAGTGTCTTTATATATGTGATTAAGGAGAAGAGTGAATTCCTTTTGATAGTGGAGGAGAAGTGTCATTCTTGTAAATACCAAAAGGTAAAAACTACTGGGAGGTCTACCTTACCTCATGCGTAACGACCCAATGTTTTTAAATGGAAATTAATTTCTTAAAAATGTGTCATATAATCACATTAAATCATAACACAATGAACTAATAAGTACTATGTGAGATTTAAACATAAGTTTGTTACTTATGTGTTTTGAATTTCAAAAATCTGACACACACGGTTGCGATTAGTAAGTTATTTGAAGTCTAATATGACCAACATAATTTTCTTTGTGAATAGTAACATAAACTTATGAATATTAATTTTATAATTATGAATAGTGACATACCTTAATGAATTGTAACCTTACCTATGATATTATATAAATAAGATTCAAGTGGAAGTACAATATACCTATATATGAGAATAAGAAAATAAATGCTTTAAAATCTGTATTTCTCAAGTAAATTATGTTTTTAATTAAATATTAAATTAGTCATATGTATAAAATTATTTTTTAAAAATGGATTTCATTTTTGGATTCTACATGTCGAAAAATGGTTTATGTGAAATTTTGGGATTTTTCTGAAATACTTGAATTTTTTGAAAATAGTAAAATACTTTAATTTACCATATAAATACATTATAATTTAAATCCACTATTACTGACTTCATAAGTTATGTAAGAACCAAAATATAGAACTAAAATTTACTTATGAATATTCTTGGTTGTGGAATCACTACTATTTCTTGTCTTGTGAAGAAATAATAAATTAATGATTATAATATTATGAAAACCCTCCTCCCCTCCACTATAAATACCACCCATCCTTACCTCTTCTATTAACTCCTCTCAATCCTTGTTCCATGAAAATATTCTGCCCAAATATCTCTTCATGATCCTTCCCCACGTCCAACTACCCCTTGTCTCTTAAAAATACAAAATCTTCTCCCCTTAAGAGGCACTCAAAAAAGTTAAACTCAAGAGGTAAATTCATCTTTCCAATTATTTTATTTCTTTTATGTTTTTTTATTTTCTTGTTTCTTTCCTCACGTCCCTTCACCCAAATGGTATGATAACTCTAGTAACATACATGTACTAGAATTATATTATGTTATTGGTATAATGCATCATGTTCTCTCTTTTCCCCATCTTTTATTTAAAAGAAATGAAAACAATGTTTGAGATGCGTTAGTTTAGCACAATTCAGGACAACGAGTTATCAATTTCCATTACCATATTCAATTATGGTCATGAAACCATTTTCATGGTTGAAATAGACCATAATATATGTCTTATGACCCATCTATTATTCTATAATCCCTTTGTACAAGTGATTTGGGGTTATAAAACAAAATATGTTCTTTGTGGTAAAAAAACCACTAATTAACCCAAAAGGATGTCACTAAAGTTTTATAAAATTATTCAAATTCAATTAAAGTAACCAAATTAATTTCTGAAAAATGTATCCTTATGTATATTAAATAAGAAAATATAACTTGAATTCTGGAAAATGACCTTCATCATGCTTGTTTATCCGAGCATGAACCGATCATTAAAGCCTAGCAAACAAACAGACCCAAACAATAAAATTGAACCTCATAACCAATCAAAATGGTTATAAATGAACTTAAAAAAGGTTATAATGAATATTTTAAATATATAATATGTTATTTAATTATTAATTAAGGAACCGAATTTTATTTTTTAGGTCATTAATTTCATGAAAATATCACCATCAGACTTAAGGTAAGGGATCCTCTCCATTTCACTTTTATTCAAGATTGTTCTCTATGTTATGCACCTTTTTGTGTAATTAATAGTGATGGGGTATGATTAATAACCTCAAAAATAATTTCCTCATTCTGTATAAAATATGATAAATACATTTCTCTCTCATGAATCCCCTTTAAGTACACCTGATACCATACCAATAATCCGTCAATAATTCTACCTGAACATCCATTATTCCTTCGGGTTTTTCTATATTTCTCTTTACCCAAATGAAGTTGTATTTTATTTTTATATAAAACTTATACATTCTTTTTATATACTCTAAAATCTTGTTTCAATATCCATCGCTCATTCTCTTTTAGGGATATGCATGATTTTAAGTGAACCCCTACTTAATACTTTCCAATAAGCAAACTCGTTTTAAGGGAACTTCCCAAATTTTTACCCAATTTCAAGTGTACTATACCCTATGTTTAATCTACAATTTTCTTTATAAAGTATTCCTTTTTATTATGAAAACATTTTTGGTTCACTTCTATTTTTATATAAAATATTTTTCCCTTTTCTATTTTAAAATATCTATAGTATTTTCCCTAAAACCGCACAAAAAATATTTTATTGCTAAAATGTATCAACTACATTTATTATATATTGTCACTTTTGTATTACATAACATACCATGATATATGACTATTTTACCTAATGAACGTCCATGTATGTTCTAATTTATTTCCATCATGGACACTTTCATGATACTCCCATTGGTTATGCTTTATGTCATGATTATGGCACCTCATTCTTTCCATGGGTAACCCTTATGTTTATGTAATATTGATTATGTATGATTCTTTATTTGGTGACCATGTTCAGAAAATGTAATATTGGTGCACCAAGATATCTCTCCAATGCATTGGTTAAAGTTAAGTCTCATGAGATTCTATGTGCAATGATCTTGGCGGTTAGCCTTAGCTTGTGTTGCTATGTGTAATAGTCTCGGCAGTTAGACTTGTCTTGTGATACTCTGGGAAACATGATTGATAGTTAGCTTTGAATCATACTAAAGTCATGTTTTATGTTTCTTACAAATTTCTATGATTCCATGTTTAAATGTTTCAGTGTTTATATGTTATTATTTCATATGTTACATGCCTTTTTATATCATAATGTCATGCCATCTATCTCATGTGCTAATGATTTGTTCTTATGGTTATTCCCTTACTGGGATTTCAGCTCATCCCTTTGTTCATGTTATCCCCATGTTACCCTATGCAGATATAAGGTCTCAAAGGAAGTTAAAATCTCTTTATGGAGATTAAATAAAGAAGTTTTTTTAGTCCCATGTTTGTGAATTATATACCTAGTCTTACAAGACACTTGAGTTAATGATCCTTGGCTTGTACTTTGGTGTTTAATTATGATTAATTTCTTGTAATGTTTTATGTAAATGTATAGGGTCTCTATAGTTGGTTTCAAAGGATGGTGTAGTTATTTTTGTGGATTAGTAATAGAGCACCTTAGTAAGAAACCTAAGGATGAGATGAATTATAAAGAAAACAACCCTATTTTTTGGTAAGTATAGAGTAAGTGGTTTATTAAGAAAATACATACCTATATGGATACAAAATGGTAGAGGTAGCTCTGGAATAGATGTACCTAGGGGTGAAAACTTTGACAGGAAGTTTCTAGCTTGACCTGAGGTATCCTGGTACCCAGCAACGGGCCTTGTTGCACTCTTTGTTTGACACTATCAGTGGATATGATTTGGTAAATTCATGAGATTAGTAAAAACAATTGTTAAGGTAATAAAAAAAATCCCATAAGAATATAAGTTAAGAAATATATTGAGGAAAACCTTGATTTAAACCTAAGGAATCACAAGTTAGGATATACTTATCCTCTAAAGGTTGATCATTTTTATGTTCAAAATGTTTTCTCTTTATGTTCAATAACTATGTATTCAAGACCTCTAATTGTATGTTTTTTCTTCGTTAATGGCGGGAAATAAAAGAACACATTTCCACAACCAATGTGATAGGCAATGTATATATTTCTATAATGATATGCCTAATATAACATTAATGGGTGCTCAAAACATCATTAATATACTTTCTCAGCTGTCTCAAGCTACGAATAATAACTGGAATCATGTGGAATTCCCTCCTCATCTAAGGAAAGAACAATTTGTCTCTGAATCCTATATGGGGCAATGGCCTCCCATGTTTAGCAGATCTTATGTTCCCCTCCTCATGGAATAGTGGATTAACTCCATTGAAAAGATATTCTCCTTCCTTCAGTTCTTGGAAAAAAGAAAGTTTTACTGGAGGTCTATTGTTTTGATGGGGAAGCTGATAAGTGGTGGAAACTGATCAAGAATACAATGTCCCAAGAGGAAATTTATTCCATGGATTAGGAGGAATTCAAGAGGATGTTTTTCAATAAATATTTTCCGCAAACCCTCCACCTAAAATGGAAAGAGAGTTCCTTAGACTCAAGTAGAAAGAAGATGAGTCCATCATGGTGTATGGAGAAAACTTTAAAAAGATTTCAAGGTACACATTTGGATTTCTCATGAACAACAAAAGAAAGGTGAATTGCTACTTTAGGTGGCTAAAGCTGAGTATACAGAAGGTGTTGCCGATCCGAGACTTTGACAATTTTGAGGAGATTGTCCGTTGTTCCATCAAGGTTGAAATAGAGATTGGAGACTCCCAGTGGTCTCGTGGGACTTGTGATAAGAAGCAGAAAATGGAGAACAACATGGGTGGTTTAACAAACAAATCCCATGATAGAAAGAAGCCTGAATATCCCACTTGTCAAAGTTGTGGGAAGAAGCATCCTTGGTACTATCTAAAGGAAACCATGAATTGCTTAAAATGTGGAAAGATGTGACATTTGTCCTAGAAATGTCAAAGGGATATGAATAATCCTTCTAATGTAAAAGATGAAAGGAAGGTTTAGATCAACTCTCAGCCTATGGTATTGTGTTACAACTTCAAGGAGTAAGGGAATTATATGAAAAATTTCCCTAATACCAGGGTTGTCAGAGGCAATCAACAATAACCTGCAAGGAAACTAGGAAGGTATTATGCTATAACTACTACTGAGGTGGAGCTATAAAATGATTTTGTGACATGTGATCTAGTTATTCATTCAAGAATAGTGAATATATTGTTTGATTATGGTTCTACACATTCTTTCATATCTTGAAATTTTTAGTATAACTATTCAAACACCACCTCAAAATTTGGTGGAAAATATATCTATGAGATCAACAAATGGGAAAATTGTTTCATCCATGGTTTATAACTTCTCCCCACTTAAATTTTCTAGACTAAAACTCCTAAAAAATCTCATCATACTTATTTTAGTGGAGTTTGACAGTATCTTGGGCATGGATTGGCCATCTTTATACAAATCCAACATCAATTGTCGGGAAATGGAGATCACTCTTCACATCATGAAGCATCCTATGATTATTTACAAGTTTAAGGAGGAAGATGAATATCCTTTAGAATCATCATCTCATGTGTGGATATTTATTCCTTATGGGCAAGCATATCTAGCCAAAATGATTGAGACAAAGGAGAGAATCATGCTAGAAAACATGCCCATCATGGGGGATCACACTAATGTATTACCTAAAGAGTTTCATGTTCTTCCCCCTAACTGAGAGGCTGAGTTCTCAATGGAACTTATTCCTGGATCTCTTCCTATATCAAATACACCATACAGAATGTACACCATAGAGCCCGAACCACTGAAGAAGCATTTAAAGGAGAATCTGGAGAAGGGTTTTTTACTCCCGAGTGCTTCACCTTGGGGTGCACCAATCTTATTCATCAAGAAGAAGGATGAATCAATGATCCAATACATTGATTATCGTGATCTCAATAAAGTCATGATAAATAACAAGTATCCCCTTCCACAGATAGATGACTTGTTTGATCCGATTTGTGGGTCCAGTTATTTATCTAAGGTGTACCTTCAGTCAGGATATCACCAATTAACGGTGAGGAAGGTAGATATTCCTAGGACTGCCTTTTTAATGAGGTATGAACACTATGATTTCATAGTGATTCCCTTAGGACTCACTAATACTCCAATAATTTTCATGGATTTAATGAATAGAGTCTTTAGAGAACCTCGAAAAATTTTTGGTTGTCTTTATTGACGATATTCTAATATACTTCAATAGAAAGGAGGAACATGAGGAGCATTTGAATAATATGTTAAAGACTTTTTGAAGGGAGAATTTGTATGAAAAGTATAGTAATTGTGGGTTTTGAATGTAGGAAGTATCATTCTTGGGGTATGTTATCACCATCAAAGGGATATCTGTGGACCCTTCCAAGACAAAGGAAATTGAAGAGTGGCCTAGGAAAACCTCTGTAATGAAGATCTGTAGATTTTTGGGTCTAGATGGATATTATTGACGATTTGTGAAGAAATTTTCACTATTGTCAAACACAATGACCAAGCAGACACATAAAGGAGTAAAGTTTGTCTAAACTCAAGAATGTGAAGATTGGTTTAAGGAGTTGAAAAAGAGGCTAACAATTGTGCATGTACTCACACTCCCAATACGTGGAGAACTATTTGTGGTGTACAGTGATGCTTCAAAGAAAGGCCTAGGATGTGTGTTATTGAAAAATGATAAAGTGATAGCCTATGCCTCAAGGTAGCTGAAAATACATGAGCAAAAATATCCCACACATGATCTAGAGTTGGTGGCTGTGATCTTTGCATTGAAAATCTAGAGGCATTATCTCTATGGGGAGATGTGTGAGATATATACTGACCACAAGAGTCTCAAATATATATTCTCACAAATATGAACCAACAAAGATTAATAGAGCTCATCAAGGATTATGAATACTCAATCCACTACCATCCCATTAAACCAAACAAGGTGGAAAATTCTCTATGTATGAAGGATCATGTATCTTTATCAATGATGATCATTGAAAAGGATCTGATATTCTTATAGTTTCTTTGAATATACATGGGAATAATTAAGGGAGGAACATTATCAATACTTTTTCAAATTATTTCTAAACCATCCCTCTTGGAGAAAATAAAGGATACTCAAAGAAAAGATGTGGAACTTTAGAAAAGGGTGGAAGATATCAGAAATGAGAAATACTAAGAGTTCAAGATTGAAGTGGAAGGACTTCTATGGTTTGGATCACGATTATGTGTAAAATATGATCCAGAGATAAGGAAGGAGATTTTTAATTATGCACATAGCTTAACCTTCATTATCCACCCAGGGGGCACAAAGATGTATCAAGATCTCTATGAAAAAATTTGGTGGGATAATATGAAAATGGAGATTGCTGAATATATATCAAAGTGCATGGTATTTCAGCAAGTGAAGGATGATAGGAAAAAGTATAAGGGGGTGATTCAACCACTACCCATACCAACATGGATGTGGTAAAACATTACCATGGACTTTGTCACTAGACATCCAAGGAAATCCAAAGGAAAAAAAATGTTATATGGGTTATTGTGGATCGTCTTACAAATATAGATCACTTAATCGTAATTTGAGAGGACTTCTCATTAGATCAACATGAAATAATATATATCAAAGAGGTTGTAAGGATGTATAGAGTACCACTATCTATAGTATCCGATCAATATCGGAGGTTCACCTCGAAATTCCTGAAAAGTCTCCAACATTATATAAACACTGAACTGAACTTTACTACGGCCTATCATCCTCAATCTGATGGCCAATCTGAGTGATATATTCAAACACTAGAAGATATGTTGATAGAATGTTATATGGACTTCAAAGGAGGATGAAACCAACTTCTTACAATGTTAGAATTATACTACAAAAACAACTTCCACTCGATCATCCAAATGGCACCATATGAATCCTTTTATGTGAAAAGGGGTAGAACACCAGTGTGTTGGGATGAAGTCAGTGAACATAAGATGCTAGGACCTGAAATTGTCGAAGAAATGGTGGAGACGGTGAGAACCATTCAACAACATATCAAGGCATCCCAATGTCTACATTAGAGTTATGCAGATAACTACCTATGATACCTTGAGTTCAAAGTTGGATACATGGTATTTCTACACATATCTCCGTGTAAGAAGTTCATGAGGTTTGGAATGAAAGGGAAGTTAAGTCCTAGGTACCTCGGCCCCTTTGAGAATCTTGATCGTTTCGAGGATGTGGTCTATCGACTATAACTTTCACCTATCATGGACAAAGTACATGATTTATTTCATGTATCCCTCTTAAGGAAGTACATACCAAACCCTTTACATGTTCTATCTTAAATGGTGGTATAGTTGGATGATGATCTTTCTCAGGAGGGGCATCCAATGAAGATATTGGATCATAAAGATAAAGTTATATGTAACAAGACTACTCACCTAGTAATGTTACTATTGAGGAACCACAAGTACTAAGAGGAAACATGGGAACTAGAGGAGGAAATGAATAAAAATTACCTGCACCTGTGTGTGGCTTAGAATGTAAAATGAAAATTTAAGGCTTAAATTTCATAAGGGGGAATAATATAACAACCCAATGTTTTTAAATGGAAATTAATTTCTTATAAATATTGCATACAACCACATGATATCACAACACAATGAACTACTAAGTAGTATGTGACATTTAAACATAAGTTTGTTACTTCTTTGTTTTGAATTTCGAAAATCAGACATGCATGGTTGTGATCAGTAAGTTATTTGGAGACCAATATGACCAACTTAATTTTTGGTGAATAGTAACAAACCCTTATAAATAGTAATTTTACCCTTATGAATAGTTACATTACCTAATGAATAGTAACCTTACATATGATAGTATTTAAATAATATTCAAGTGTAAGTACGATATACCTATATCTGGGAATAAGAAAATAAATGTTTTAAAATCCGTATTTTTCAAGTAAATTATGATTTTAATTAAATATTATATTAATCATATTTAGAAAATTATTTTTTGAAAAATGTATTTCATTTTTTTATTATACACATCAAAAAATGGTTTGGGTGAATTTTTGGGATTTTTCTGAAATACTTGATTTTTTGGTGAATAGAAAAAATACTTTAATTTACCATATAAATATATTATAATTTAAATCCACTATTCCTGTCATCATAATTGATGTAAGAAAAAAATTATATAAATCACATTCACTTATGAATATTCTTGGTCTTGTAATCATATTTATTTCTTATCTTGTGATGAAATAATAAATTAATGATTATGATATTATGGAAACCCCCATCCACTCCACTAAACACACCACCCATCCTTACCTCTTCTGTTCAGTCCTCTCAAGCCTTTCCGAGCAAATATTATATCCAAATCTCACCTAAATATCCTTACCCATATCCAAAAACCCCAATATCTTCAAAATACCAAATCCTCTCCCCTTAAGAGTCTCTCAAAGGAGGTAAACTCCTCAGGTAAATTTATCTTTCCAATTATTTTATTTCTTTTATGTTATTTTCTTTTTTTGTTTATTTCCTCACCTCCCTTAACAAAACTAGTATGATAAATATAGTAACATAAATTTACTTGAATTATATTATTCTAATGGGATAAATCATTATGTTCTCTCCTTTCCCCATATTTTATTTAAAATAAATGAAAACACCATTTGAGATGTGTTAATTTAAATCAATCAAGAAGAACGAGTTATCAATTTCCATTAACGTCTTCAATTATGGTCTTGAAACCATTTTCATGGTTTAAACAGACCATTATATATGTTTTATACCTCATATATGGTTCTAGAATCCTTTTTACACATGGTTTTGGTTTATAAAACAAAATGTTTTCTTTGTGGTCAAAAAACCACCAATTAACCCAAAAGGATGTCACTAAAGTTTTATAAAATGATTCAACTTCACTTAAAGTAACTAAATAACTTTCTCAACCATGTAAACTTCTGGATTTTCAATAATAAAATATAACTTCAATTCTGTACAACCACCTTCATCATACATGTTTATCCGAACATGATCTGATCATTAAAACCAAGCAAGCAAACATACCCGAACAATAAAATTGATCCTCATAACCAATCAAAATGGTTATAAATGAACTTAAAAAGGTTATAATAAATATTTTACATATATAATAAGTTATTTAATTATTAATTAATGAACCTAATTTTATTTTTCAGGTCATTAAGTTCAATAAAGGATCACCATTAGACTTAAGGTAAGGGATCCTCTCTATTTACACTTTATTCAAGACTGTCCTCTATGTTATGCCCCTTTTGTGTAATTCCTAGTGATGGGGTATGATAAAATACCTCCCCCATAATTTAATCATTATATATAAAATATTATAAATCCATTTATCTCTCATTAATCTCTTTTAAATACACCTAATACTATGCTGGTATCCCGTATGGAATTCTACCAGAACCACCTTTATTCTTTTGGGTTTCTCTATCTTTATTTTTACCAAAATGAAGATGTATGTTATTTTTATGCTCAAATTTTACATGATATTTATATTCTTTAAAATCAGGTTCCAATATCCATCCCTCATTCTCTTTTGGGGATATATATGATTTCAAGTGAATCCCTCATCAATATATCCCAATAAGTAAACTCGTTTTAAGGGAACTTCCCAAAAATTTACCCAATTTTATGTGCACTCTGTAACACCCCGAGATTTTATGAAAAATATTCTTTTAATTTCATTAATGTCTTGTGTTGTATGCTACACCAATATTACCTTGTGCTATACGCAACACCGTATTAGCTTGTAGTATACGCAACACTATTCTTGGATCGTGTTACACACAATTTTGATAATAGTTATTCTACGTAACATTGAGTATATATATATATATATATATATTCAATGTATAAATGAAATATGGTTGAATTCTGTTATACGAAACAACGAAGGATTCTTGCATAACACGTAACCCTGACTTGGCTTGCATTACACGTAATCGTGACCTTCCTCAATAGCGTGTGTTGTACGCAATACCAGGTGTTACTAAACAACGATATATTATTATAATATTATTATGAACTAGCCGTTATGAATAGTATTAACTAAATTTTGAATTTTATAACATTATTATTCATCTTACACATTTTCTAGAACATGTTATAAGAACAAAATAAATTTTTCGGGTAAAATAAGTATTTTTCAAAAAACACAGTTTTGCCGCCTTTTGATGGCGCACCCACTTTAAATCTAGTTTTTGAAATGTTTATAAGTTAAATTTAAAAAAATAAAATTATTCTTTGGAATCAAGAAATAAAAATTTACTTTGGGTAAATTTTTCATTTTATTCTGATGACTTTCATAATTTAATGAATAGTAAAAACACGCTATATTTTAATTAAAAACAACTTTTTTCATCGTAATATCTTATGTGGTTAAATTATAATATTGAATTATTTTAAAGTATAAATAGAATATATTTTTACCATTTAATATAATTTATGTCATTAGCATTGATTTTACCTTAAATTCGTAGGTTAAATTAATTCAATCTTTTGCAATGTTTTAAAGAAAAACCCGTTTTCTTTCGACAACATGATTAATTTTAATTTAATTTCTTCAACTTTTGTGTATTGAATTTGGAAAAATGAATTCCATATTTGGAATAAATGGGTCCAAATTATGTTATTAAGCTACTTTTTATTTTTGGGCATTGTGAATAGTAACTACGGTAAATTTTATTTACTATAGTTAAAGGTAAATCGGTTAATTAAGGGGAAATATATGATTATAAAATTACCCTAAAACTTGGAAAAATCGTATTGGATGACTAAAATTTGATCCATATCACCTAAGGGTCGGAATAGATTCATTCAATGGAATTTGTTCCATGAAAATAATTTAATTATTATTAAAACCAAAGAAAGTGACAACATGTCACTCTCTTAAATACTATAAGTATAATGATTTTAAGTTAGTGATAAACTTCATGAAACTTTGAAAATTAATAGTTTAAAGAAAGGTAACAAAATTATATACATCATGAGAATTTATTTAGAATTTTTTGGGATTAAATAATTATCATTAATTGTGACACAATAGTGATGCAGAAATTATTTATCTAGTGAAAAATCAAGAATTCAGTTTTTATTAAACTAATAGTGACCATAAAAGGCGCAAAACCCTAACCAAAACTTATTGGTCATGTAAAGTTAAACTATAAACATACAATGGTAGAATATTTGACCATTTGGAGTCTTATACAAGAAATAATGACACTTATATTATTTTATTTTAAAAGATCCCAAAGTTGTCACCTTCATAATTTAATAAATATAACAATTTAACTATTGTGATTTTAAGATGATAAATTCGAGTAAAAGTATTATTGTGAAATTTAATAGATTTATCTTAATCATAGGATTTTATTTTTATTTTTATTCAACATATAATAATATTAAATAATTATACAAAAAATATTGTAGTAATTATTTTATTAAGAGATTAACCAAATAAATGGTTTTACAAATAATAAAATAAATATTATATGAACTATTTAATGTTCTCCACTAATTTTCTAGATACATATGACCTTTTATAAATCTATTAAAGCTTTTATTTCGAACATATCGTTTGTATATATTTTATTTAAATTCAAATAAATGAATAGTGTCAAAATTGACACTATTGTTATTTTATAAAAGTAACATATTATAAAATTGTTTAAAAATCACAAATATATTTAAAAATTATAAATTTAAATTTATATGGTCTATAATGTTATAACGTAAACAATTATGGAAAATTCACAACAAATAAGTAATTATTTGTTATAAATTAAAATTTAGAATTTTATTACCACAAATAAACCTAAATAGATTAAATAAGGATAAATCAAAATGATAAGGTTTAAAATAAGATCCAAACATATCTAAATTTGATTGGTTGATGAGATTAAAACCCTATCTCATCTAATATTCGAATATGAGTCATTTTTTGAGGTTTTTAAGTGGTTTTAGATTTATTATAAATTAATATTTTTAAGAATTCCAAAGGTTCCCCTCTCCTCCCTTATAAAAGGGCACCTCCTCCCTCTCTTTCACACACCACTTTGAGCCTTCAAGCTCGGGCAACCCCTGCCCAATTCTCTTCTCCACTTCCCTAGAAACATCCTAGAGGTCCTGGTCTTTTTCAAAGACCAATTTTAGTTCCCTAAGAGGAGGTCTCAAAGAGGCACTTCAAAGAAGAGGAGGTTCAGATACGTACGAAGCATATTGGACCTAATGTTAGGGATAATTTTGCAAATCTCATTTTTATCCGAGATTGAATATTTGTAAGTATTTACTGGGGTTATTTCTACCATACATTTCCATGTTTTATAAAAGTGTTTTCATGTATGTTTAAAGTCCTTTTTACCCATTTTTGACTTTTACTACATGGTATGTAAGGAATATTTCTTTTGTTTACATTACGAGGTACATTTTGACTTTTTTCGGAAAAAGTATGAAAAGAATGTTTTTTTAACTCATACGGCACAAACAAATTTTTACGGTTTTATAAAGAATTATTTTCATGAAGTTTCCTCCAAAAGATTTCATGACTATTTTCAACAAAATATCTTTCTTTTAAAATTGCATGACATTTTGTGAAAAGAAATTGATTTTGAAGAAGAAAGGATATTTTCCTCAAGAATTCATTTCAAGTGTTTTATCAAAACTATTTTCCATCTAAGATGAAATTATTTCATATGGGTATGTTTCAAGTATAATGTCTCTATGATTTACATTGTTTCAATTTTCTTATAATGAAATATCCATTTGTTTAATATGGATTATGTGATGATGGGATGATGTTTATGAAACCCATTTTATTCATTGGGTTATGATGAATGTTTTAAGTTTATTTTGTGGCACAAGTAAGAAGGATTTCACTATGAGATGGGTGGGACCTATAGCTCCCTCCAATGCATTGGGTAAAGATTTATATCTCATGAGATAGACATGGCTGGAACGACAGGTTAAACCGGTTCAGTAAAACAGGACTGAAACGAGGAGTGAACTCGATTCAAAAAGGGACTTTGTCCACTAAGATGGTCTTGGCAGAAATGCCTTGACTACTATAGAAATCATTACATGTACGGACCCAAAGATTCATTAATGGAAAATCTCTCTTGATCCAGTTAAATGTCTCCTTATGAAAAATGTTTTTATAAGATGTCAACTTCATTGGTTTTATGTTAAGATTTGTGACCGTTACTTTTATAGCTGTTGAACAGTGATCACATGAGTAGTATAAATATATGGCTTTAACGAACCCAATTTTACTCAGACAAAGGAAGCGATAGACTCATCCAGTAGAATTGCCCTGTACGAAGCCCATTTATCAGAGCTAAGAAAAGAGGTGGCGTCTTTGGGCTTCGCCCTTGACCAAGCCCAAGATGAGCTTCATTATGTCAAGCTCAAACGGGACCGTCTACGGGAAAAGTGGAAGTTGATAGAGATTACCACTCGAGCGATGTTATCCGAGCCGCCCCAAGAGTCTGTCACCATCGCACACCTTACCCTTAGGTCTTATGTGGCTATTTTAAGGGGTTATGTAACAAATAAGTAGTACCATGTTCATGTACATTATTTTTGTATATAATAATGAATATAGTTTCTAGTCATTTTTGATACATTGTAAATAGTTTTTAAGGTACAAATGGTGTTTTTAGTTATTATTTAATTAAGAATTGTGTTTTATTAAATTAAAGGATTTTTTTGAATTAAATAATATTTTAATAAAATATTATTATTAATAGTAAATTAATTTTTTATTAAATATAAATTATCTTATGATTTTATGAATGCAATTAAAATTTTTTATTAAGGTTTGAAAGCCATTTCTGTCAAAACCCGTGAATTTTTTATAAATGTTGGTTTTTATTTTAAAAGTGAAAATTCACATATTTAGAAAATTATTTAGATAAAATAAATATTATTTTTGGAATCAGGACGTCGAAATTATCCAACGGTGAAGTTTTCATAATTTTTTGAGACAGTCAAATTTTTGGCTAAAAATTAAATACCATTTAAATATATAATGTGTTTTATGACATCATAATGACCCAATGGTGATGAAATAAAATACCATAATCCTTATGTTCGGCCAATATATGATTTATCATTAAAATAATGTGATTTTGGGTTTGTTTGACTTACTTTTCAAAGCATTAATGGAGCCCTCAAGACTTATTCAACACTTTGCCTTTTTAAATTAATTTCCATGAGAGTGTGACTCACCTCCACATAAGCAACCCTAATTTTTTAATAAGTTCGGACCTTGGCCTTTTAAAATATTTTTTTCCTCTTTCCTTTTCCAGAAACCATGGGCAAATACCATGGGATGGTTTGTGGTTTGGATTATTTTAATATAAGGGGTCCCAAACCTAAATAATAAAGAATTCTCTCACCTTTCCTATATAAACCCACCCAAGCTCCCATTTACTCCTCACTCAAAGCCCTTGGAATTCGTCCAACCTCTGACCTAATCTCTCTATAATCCTCTCAAGGTTCCCCAATATCCCAAGAAGCCTCTCACAAGCCTCTCTCTAGCCTTTGGAAGCACACTTCCAAGTAAGGGTTTTTTCTTCCTTTCTCATTTTTATCAATTTTCTTTAAGTTGTATTGCCATTTTAATTTAAATTATGAATGTTGGGGTATGGTTTCACAACTTCCAGATACTGCCCTCTTATTTTTTGAATGATGGTATAACCCTTTCTCTCTCATTAAATTCCTCCCATGTACACCCGTTACTATGCCGAAATTCCGAAAGGAACTTCTCTCTCTTCTTTTACATTCAAGAAATACTTTTGTATCATGAATCTAAATTCGATTTAAATTGTTGGGACATGTATATATATGAACACCTTACTATCCATTACATGTAAATATGATGAGGAACCCCTTTCTCTCTCATCAACGTTTTTTATGAATTCTTATGTCACGTCGTTACGCTGCCGAAATCGCACCGATTTTCTAAGCCAATGTCATTGTGTAGTGAATACCATGCCCATTTCTCCATCAAGGGTATTCATCTTTATGAACATGTACTTATTGATTGTAAAGTTCATGTATGAATTCCACATTCCTTTATCGTGGAATAAATGATTATGTTTTATGAATCCATGTTTTATGATCCATGTGGCACACTTATGCATGAAATGAAATGTTTAAGAAGGGTGCTCCCTGATAGCGCTCCAATGCATTGGGTAAAGTATAGTATCATGATACGTCAAGTGCAATGAGTGTTGAATCATGATAATTCAAGTGCAACGAGGGTTTAATCGTGCTTCAAGTGCAATGAGGGTTTACTCATGCTCCATGTTCAATGAGCCTTGGCTCATGCTAATTCAATGTTAAGTGTTGTTGCCACATTTCCATGTTATGATTATCATGCTTTATCATGCCTTTATGTTCATGTTTCTCTTATGCTCTATTGATATGCCTATTTCCTAACATGTATTGTACTCCTCATGTTATTCCATGTGTACTCCCTTACTGGGCTTTATAGCTCACCCTTTTCTTATGCATGTCCTCAGGTTATCCCATGCAATGCTAAGTACGAAGGAATGTAGTGGTCATGTAAAGGAAGTTTTCAATAAAGATGCTGTATTTTCATGTTTTATGTTTTTATGTAATGATCCTAAGCCCCAAAGACACTAAACCTCTCGATCTTCTTTGTTGTATCAACTGAAGTTTTATGTAATAAAGCATGTTTAAGTTGTAATAAAAAGCAGGGTTGTCATAGTTGGTATCAAAGGAGGAACCTAGACTTAAGTGCGGTGCACTACCTGGGTTGAGATGTAGGGCCCACAAATGAGGGCCTTGTGCCCTAAAAGGGGGGTGATTATAACACCCCTAAATGATAAAGGGTTAAATGACTAAATGATATGACTCATGTCAACAAGGTGCACCTTCCTTTTCCAGAGCCTACCTGGTTAGAACTCCACAGTTAAGCGTGCTTGGCCTAGATTAGTGATCAGGATGTGTAACCTCTTGGAAAGTTTCTCAGGGTGTGTGTGAGTGAGGAAAAAACACACTGGAAAGGACATGTGTTGGCCTGTGGGGACAGTCATTAGTCAGATAACCCGTTCGGGCACGTGGGTGGACCCTGGGGTGGGCCCCACGTGTCTGCGGGGCAACTAGTGGTACCTGGTGGGCCAGGACCCGACGACCATGTTAAGGCGGGGTGGTTGTGCTGTCACCGGGACCAGGTTGTCACATTTGGTATCAAAGGGAGGTTTAGTTATTTTTGGGATTAGGAAACCCTAGTAAAGCCTTAGATACAAGACTAAGTATAATAAAAACATCCCTAAGTTTTGGTAAATACTAAGTAAGTGGTTTATCAAACAAATACATCCCTGTCTGGATACGAGCAGGTAGAGGCAGCTCTGGCACAGATGTATCCTAGGTGTAAAACCTGAAAACACCGCTTTGAGATAGACTCGAACGGGAACTGGTGCACGACAACGGGCCTTGCTGCACTCTTGGTTACGACACTCCCGGGGGATATGCTTTGATAAATTCACAAGCTTAGTATGAACCCTTATTAAGGGAAAAATTCCCCTAAGAATATATGTTAGTAGGTAGATCATGAAAAGCCTGGATTGAATCCTATAGACTCATGAGTTAAAGAGATTAAAGTTTATTTATACGTCATCAAGTTTTGTATTTGGATTACCCTTTATGTGTTACCCCTAACTTTTTTTTATTCCAGCCAATGGCCGGTAATAAGAGGACTCGGGCTAACAACCGTTGTGAAGATCAGTGTGATGATTGTACTAATGAGATTCCCAATCCAATGGGAGTGGGAATCGCGAACTTTGTCACACTTCTCTCTCATCTAACTCAAGTTTTGAATAGAAACATGGGTCAAGAGGAACGTTCAACCCCCCCTAAGAAAGAACAAGTCGCTATTGAGAGCTTTATGAGACAAAGGCCTCCTACTTTTAGTGGATCATCTGATCCCACGATCGCTGAGCAATTGATCAACTCGATTGAAAAGATATTCTCTATCCTTCAATGTTCTGAACAAGAGAAGGTTCTCCTGGCGGCCTATCGTATGGATGGTGAAGCTGATCAGTGGTGGACGTTGATCAAAAATACAAATATTGAGGAGGAGATCGAGGCTTTGGAATGGAAGGAATTCTGGAAAATGTTCTTCGATAAATATTTTCCGCGCACCCTCCGTCTTAATATGGAATGGGACTTCCTTCCCTAAAATAGAAAGATGAGAAATCTGTGGGAGTGTATGAAGAAAACTTCACAAGGATTTCACAATACGCTTCCGGCTTTGTCGTTACCCACGAATGCAAGGTTGACCGCTTCTTTGGTGGGCTGAAGCCTAGCTTGCGGAAAGCATTAGCGATCCGTGACTTCGAGAGCTATGAGGAAATTGTCCAATGTGCCCTCAAGGTTGAAATGGAGATCGGAGAATCACAGGGGTATCATGGGGACAAGAAGCATAAGGTGGACTTCAATACTGGTGGGCCGATGGATAAATCCAATGGCGCTAAGAAGTTATAGCACCCCACTTGCCAAAAGTGCGGAAAGAAGCACCCTGGAAATTGCCTTAGTGGGACGAGAAAATGCTTTAGGTGTGGAAGAGAAGGGCACCTAGATATTAACTATCGGCAAGAAGGACCCGCGGCTGCGACGGAGGAGAGGAACGCTCCGTTTGAACCTCAACGCGTTGTTCAATGCTATAAATGCAAAGAACCAGGTCATTTTTCAAATCAGTGCCCTAATCCAAGTGTTATCGGAGGCAACCAACAACCTCCAAGACAGCAAGGAAGAGCTTTTGCCATTGCTTCTGCCGAAGTGAACCCCGACAATGAAGTGGTGACAGGTATTCTAGTTATTCATTCAAGAATAGCGAACGTACTTTTTGATTCAGGTTCTACGCATTCTTTTATATCTCGAAAGTTTAGTAGAACAATCCCAGCACCACCACAAATCCTGGAAGTAAAGATGTCGGTGAGTACGGCAAATGGGGCAATCATTGCATCCCATGAATATAAGTCCTCCCCTGTTATAATCTGTTGATTGAATTTCCTAGAAAAACTCTTCATACTCCCTTTGGTGGAATTTGATGCAATTCTTGGCATGGATTGACTTTCCTTATATAGAGCCAACATAAATTGTCGGGAGAGGGAAATCACACTCCATATGGAGAATCAACCCTCGATTCTTTACAAGTTTCCGGAGGAAGATGAATCTCCTTTAGCTCCATCATCTCAAGCATGGATATTACTGCCTTATGATCACGCATATCTGGCTCCGATGATTGATTCCAAGGAAGAAACCACCTTTGAAGAAATGCCTATTGTGAGGGAATTCGCTGAAGTGTTTCCCGAGGAACTTCCTGGTCTTCCTCCAAGAAGAGATGTTGAGTTCTCAATTGAACTTATACCTGGGGTGCTTCCAATATCCAAGACTACATATAGAATGGATGTTTTTGAGCTTGAAGAGCTGAAGAAACAACTACAGGAGAATCTGGATAAAGGGTTTATACGCCCTAGTGCTTCACCATGGGGTGCACCAGTCCTCTTCGTCAAGAAGAAGGATGGGTCAATGCGGCTTTGCATCGATTATCTTGAACTTAACAAAATCACGATAAAGAAAAAGTATCCTCTCCCAAGAATCGATGACTTGTTTGATCAGCTGTGTGGAGCACAATACTTCTCCAAGGTGGACTTGCGGTCGGGATATTATCAAGTAAGGGTGAAGAAAGAAGATTTCCCCAAGACTGCTTTTCGTACAAGGTACGGGCACTATGAATTCATAGTAATGCCTTTCAGACTCACCAATACTCCAGAAATATTCATGGACTTGATGAATAGAGTCTTTAGAGATAACCTAGACAAATTTGTGGTAGTCTTTATAGATGATATTCTAATATACTCCAAAACCAAGGAGGACCATGAGGAGCATTTAAGAACTGTACTGGAGACTTTGCGCAAGGAGAAGCTCTATGCAAAGTACAACAAGTGTGAGTTTTGGTTGAAGGAAGTCTCATTCTTGGGCCATATCATCAAAAGCAATGTGATATCTGTGGACCCCTCCAAAATAGATGCAATTGAGGGATGGCCGAGGCCAACATCGGTAACTGATATCCCTAGCTTCTTGAGGTTAGCTGGATATTATCGACGATTTGTGAGAAATTTCTCATGATTGTCCAACCCTCTTACCAAGCTAAATCTAAAGGGAGTAAAGTTTGCTTGGAGTGATGAATGTGAAGAAAGCTTCAAGGAGTTGAAAAGGAGGCTTATCACTGAACCCGTTCTCACTTTACCCACAAGTGGGGAGCTCTTTGTGGTATTCAGTGATGCTTCGAAGAAGGGATTAGGATGTGTGATGATGAAGAATGATAAAGTGATATCCTATGCCTCAAGGCAGTTGAAAATCCATGAGTGAAATTATCCAACGCATTATCTGGAGTAGGCGGCAGTGATCTTTTCCTTGAAAATCTGGCGACATTATCTCTATGGAGAGAAATGTGAGATATATACTGACCAAAAGAGTCTTATATATATATTCACACAGAAAGATCTTAATATGCGCCAGAGAAGATGGATAGAGCTCATCAAGGATTATGACTATTCAATACATTACCACCCTGGGAAAGCGAACAAGGTGGCAGATGCCCTAAGTAGAAAGGATCCAGCTATTCTATCAATGATGAGAATTGAGAAGGATCCAATCTTCTTAGACTTGATGAAGATGGATGTGGGAATCATAAAGAAGGGAACATCATCAATAATTTCACAAATGATTGCTCAACCATCTCTTTTGGAAAGGTTAAAGGATGCTCAAAAGGATGATGCAGGAATTCAAGAAAGAGTGGAAGCTATCAAAAAGGAAAAATCCTCAGAGTTTATTGTTAATGAAGAAGGAATTGTGCGGTTTGGGAAAAGACTATGTGTTCCATCATGTCCGGAGCTGAAGAAGGAACTTTTGGATGATGCACATAGTTCAAATTTCTCTATTCACCCAGGGAGCAAAAAGATGTATCGAGATCTCTGAGAAAACTTTTGGTGGGATAATATGAAGAAGGAGATCGCTGAATATACGTCAAAGTGCCTGGTGTGTCATCAAGTGAAGGCAGAGAGGCAGAAGTCTAAGGGGATGATGCAACCATTGACCATACCAGAATGGAAATGGGAGAACATCACCATGGACTTTGTCACCGGACTTCCAAGGACATCCAAAGGCAACAATGCAATCTGGGTTGTTGTGGATCGTCTTACAATGACTGTACACTTCATTGCTATTCGAGAGGATTTCTCTTTGGATCAACTGGCATAGATATATATCAGGGAAGTGGTACGGTTGCATGGAGTACCACTATCTATTGTTTCTGACCGAGATCCAAGATTCAACTCTATGTTTTGGAAGAGTGTTCAACATGCTCTGAATATTGAACTGAACTTCTATACGACCTATCATCCTCAAACTGATGGCCAATCTGACTAGACTATCCAAACACTTGAGGATATGTTGAGAGCGTGCTCAATAGACTTTAAAGGAGGATGGGATCAACATCTTCCTCTGGTTGAGTTCTCTTATAATAATAGTTTCCACTCGAGCATCCAAATGGCACCATATGAAGCCCTGTATGGGAAAAGGTGTAGAACACCGGCATGTTGGGATGAGGTCGGTGAACGTAAGCTGTTTGGACCAGAAATGGTCGAAGAAATGGTGGAGAAGGTGAAAACCATTCAGCAGCATATCAATGCAGCCCAAAGTCGACAGAAGAGTTATGCAGATAATCGTCGATGAGACCTTGAGTTTAAAGTTGGAGACATGGTGTTTTTACGCATATCTCCGTGGAAGAAGGTCATGAGGTTTGGAAATAAAGGGAAGTTAATTCCAAGGTACATCGGCCTATTCGAGATTCTTGATCGTGTTGGGGTTGTGGCCTATCGACTAGCACTTCCACCTACTATGGCCAAGGTGCATGATGTATTTCATGTATCCCTCTTAAGGAAGTACATACCGGACCCTTCAGACGTACTCTCTTCCGAGGTGGTACAATTAGAAGATGATCTTTTTTATGAGGAGCAACCAGTGAAGATCTTAGATCGTAGAGAAAAAGTTCTACAAAATAAGAAAATTCCCCTCGTCAAGGTTTTGTGGAGAAACCACAAGTTTGAAGAAGAAACTTGGGAGTCAGAGGATATGATGAATCTGAGTTACCCACATTTGTTTTAGTGTGGGAAAAAGAAAATTTCGAGGGCGAAATTTCTTAAGGGGGGAATATTGTAACGACCCAAAGATTCATTAATGGAAAATCCCTCTTGATCCAGTTAAATGTCTCCTTATGAAAAATGTTTTTATAAGATGTCAAATTATTTGGTTTTATGTTAAGATTTGTGACCGTTACTTTTATAGGCATTGAACAGTGATCACATGAGTAGTATAAATATATGGCTTTAACAAACCCAATTTTACTCAGACAAAGGAAGCGATGGCCTCATCCAGTAGAATTGCCCCATACGAAGCCCATTTGTCGGAGCTTGGAAAAGAGGTGGCGTCTTTGGGCGTCACCCTTGACCAAGCCCAAGATGTGCTTCATTATGTCAAGCTCGAATGGGATCGTCTACGGGAAAAGTGGAAGTTGATAGAGATTACCACTCGAGCGATGTTATCCGAGCCGCCCCAAGAGTCTGTCACCATCGCACACCATACCCTTAGGTCTTATGTGGATATTTTAAGGGGTTATGTAACAAATAGGTAGTACCATGTTCATGTACATTATTTTTGTATATGATAATGAATATAATTTCTAGTCATTTTTTATACATTGTAAATAGTTTTTAAGGTACAAATGGTGTTTTTAGTTATTATTTAATTAAGAATTATGTTTTATTAAATTACAGGATATTTTTGAATTAAATAATATTTTAATAAAATATTATTATTAATAGTAAATTAATTTTTTATTAAATATAAATGATCTTATGATTTTATGAATGCAATTAAAATTTTTTATTAAGGTTTGAAAGCCATTTCTGTCAAAACCCGTGAATTTTTTATAAATGTCGGTTTTTATTTTAAAAGTGAAAATTCACATATTTAGAAAATTATTTAGATAAAATAAATATTATTTTTGGAATCAGGATATCAAAATTATCCAACGGTGAATTTTTCATAATTTTCTGAGATAGTCAAATTTTTGGGTAAAAATTAAATACCATTTAAATATATAATGTGTTTTATAACATCATAATGACCCAATGGTGATGCAATAAAATACCATAATCATTATGTTCGGCCAATATATGTTTTATCATTAAAATAATGTGATTTTGGGTTTGTTTGACTTACTTTTCAAAGCATTAATGGAGCCCTCAAGACTTATTCAACACTTTGCCTTTTTAAATTAATTTCCATGGGAGTGTGACTCACCTCCACATAAGCAACACTAATTTTTTAATAAGTTCGGACCTTGGACTTGTAAAATATTTTTTCCTCTTTCCTTTTCCAGAAACCATGGGAAAATACCATGGGATGATTTGTGGTTTGGATTATTTTAATATAAGGGGTCCCAAACCTAAATAATAAAGAATTCTCTCACCTTTCCTATATAAACCCACCAAATCTCCCATTTCCTCCTCACTCAAAGCCCTTTTAGTTCGTCCAAACTCTGCCCTACTCTCTCTATAATCCTCTCAAGGTGCCCCAAGCTCCCAAGAAGCCTCTCACAAGCCTCTCTCTAGCCTTTGGAAGCACACTTCCAAGTAAGGGTTTTTTCTTCCTTTCTCATTTTTGTCAATTTTCATTAAGTTGTATTGCGCTTTTAGTTTAAATTATGAATGTTGGGGTATGGTTTCACACCTCCCCCATACTGCCCTCTTATTTTTTGAATTATGGGAGAACCCTTTCCTTCTCATTAAATGCCTCCCATGTACACACGTTACTATGCCGAAATCCTGAAAGGAACTTCTCTCTCTTCTTTTACATTCAAGAAATACTTTTGTATCATGAATCTTAATTACATTTCAATTGTTTGGACATGTATATATATGACCAACTTACTGTCCATTACATGTAAATATGATGAGTAACCCCTTTCTCTCTCATCAACTTTTTTTATGAATTCTTAGGTCACGTCGTTACGCTGCCGAAATCGCACCGATTTTCTAAGCCAATGTCATTGTGTAGTAAATACCATGCCCATTTCTCCATCAAGGGTATTCACCTTTATGCACATGTACTTATTGATTGTAAAGTTCATGTATGAATTCCACATTCCTTTATCGTGGAATAAATGATTATGTTTTATGAATCCATGTTTTATGATCCATGTGGCACACTTATGCATGAAATGAAATGTTTAAGAAGGGTGCGCCCTGATAGCGCTTCAATGCATTGGGTAATGTATAGTATCATGATACATCAAGTGCAATGAGTGTTGACTCATCCTAATTCATGTGCAATGAGGGTTTACTCATGTTTCAAGTGCAATGAGGTTTTACTCATGCTTCATGTGCAATGAGCCTTGGCTCATGCTAATTCAATGTTAAGTGTTGTTGCCACATTTCCATGTTATGATTATCATGATTTATCATGCCTTTATGTTCATGTTTCTCTTATGCTCTATTGATATGCCTATTGCCTAACATGTATTTTACTCCTTATGTTATTCCATGTGTACTCCCTTACTGGGCTTTATAGCTCACCCTTTTCTTATGCATGTCCTCAGGTTATCCCATGCAATGCTAAGTACGAAGGAATGTAGTGGTCATGTAAAGGATGTTTACAATAAAGATGTTGTATTTTCATGTTTTTTGTTTTTATGTAATGATCCTAAGACCCAAAGACACTAAACCTCTCGATCTTCTTTGTTGTATCAAGCGAAGTTTTATGTAATAAAGCATGTTTAATTTGTAATAAAAAGTAGGGTTGTCATATTACATGTGCTTAATGGATGCCACAATTACATGTTTTATTCCCATGCTATTTTGTCATTCCTAATGTTTCTTTATGATCTATGCCTTACGTAATTCCATGTTTTATGTAATTTCTCAAGCCATTAATGGTTAAACATTATGTTCATGTTTTTAAGTTCAAATTTATATGGTATGTTTTATTTTATCCATGCTTACCCTTACTGAGCATTTGATCTCACCCTTTTTATTTTTTCTTTTCCCCAGGATATAAAGAAATGTTTTAGGTAAGAAAAAAAGGGAAAGATATTTATGGGAGATGTTGAAGATCTTTTACCACGATTAGAAGATTACGTTTCATGTTTCCAAAGACACTAAACTATTACGGTCCTTGTGTGTCTTTTTTTGTCATGTATTAAGTATTCCGCTAAAGTAATGTAATGTGCATGTACATCAAGCTTCGGGTCTCTACACACTCTATCATCTGTTTTTAGCCACCATTGGCTTTATAAAATCATCCTTTTTATCATAAAAACATTCTTGGTTTATTTTTGTTTTTATATAAAATATTGATCCCTTTTCTATTTTATAATATCTATGGTATTTTCCTTAAAACCGCACAAAATAAGTTTTAATGCTAAAATTTATCATATACTTTTCTTAAATGTTTTCCTTTTTGTTTGACATCACTTAACATGATATATTACTATTTTACTTTATGAACGTCCATGTATATTCTAATTTTTTTCCTTCATGGACACTTTCATGATACACCCATTGGTTATTCTTTATGTCATGATTGTGATAAGAAATTCTTTCCATGGGTAACCCTTATGTTTATGTAAGATTTATTATATATGATTCTTTATGTGGATAACATATTCATAAAATTTAAGATGAATGCGCCCAGGTAGAACTCTAATGCATTGGGTAAAGTTAAGTCTCATGAGATTCTATGTCCAACAGTCTTTGCGGTTAGCCTTGGCTTGTGATACTTTGTGAAACAGTATCAGGGTTAGCCATGGATTGTGCTACTATGGGAAACGAGATTGACACTTAGCCTTGACCGTAACATCCCAGGTAAATAAATATTATGACATTTTTATATTTATTAATATTTATGAATTAAATATTAATTTTACTTTAAACACCACTACAAAAATGGGAAAGGGAAGCGCCACCTTTTATCAGTGATAAGAAAAAAGTGCTGATAAAGTTAATTGTTTATCAACACTAATTAAAGTGCTAATAAAGGTTCCATTTTAGATATATTTTATAGTGATGAAAAATAATTCCATTTATCCGCACTTTTCTAGTGCTTATAAAGAAACCCTTTATTAGGACTAAAATTTTAGCGCTGATAAATGGTTCCTTTATCAGCTCTAGAAAAGCATTGATAAAGTGACCCTTTACCAGTGCTAAAATTTTAGAACTAATAAAGGTGCCTTTATTAATACTTTTCTAGCACTGATAAAACCATAGTCCCATTCTATAAAATGGGGTGCACAGTGCCATCTATTTATGACGCCCTAAGGCACTCTTAGGACTGTAACCCTTCGACAGCTCCCCTCCCCCACAATCTTCTATTTGTCAGACCTCCGCTGCCGCTAGCCCTACTCCACCGCTCTTCTCTTTGCTGGACCTTCACCGCCGCTAGCCCTACTCCACCGCTAGCCCTATTCAACTGTGAAGCCTACTCCTCTTCCTGCCCCTCGAACCCCTTCGGCGGATCCTCCTCCCCACAAACCCTATTTCTCCTCCTCCCCACTAGACCCTACTCACCTCGAACCCTACATCAAGTGTTTGGGATTCCTTTCGACGAGGTTTGATTCATGGCTTCCCATATTTGATCTTTGGTGATTATTTCATAGGAATATAATATTTTGTAATGGATTATGAATTGGTTTTGTATTTTATAATTATTGGGGTATATATGATTCTTTCATTTGGAAGAGTATCCCTTGGTGTTGGTAAGTTATCTAATTTTTTGTATTAAATTTACTAATTTTGATGCTTATACATATTGAAACATTATCATGGTAAAGTTCACGAGATGTAGAAAGAGACATTAGATAGACTGTTTTCAAATTTCAATAGTAGGAGATGTTGATGTTTATTGTCTAGTTTTTGGGTACTAAGGTTATTAATTGGATAAAAGCAGTTGATGAGGGTTTTAAAATAGAAAATATTCTAGCTCATTTATGGGTTTCCTTAGTAGCGGGATTACTTTTAAGGATGGTTTTAGAATGATGGAATAAAAATCATGTTTAGTCAAAAGTGGTTTTAGTAAGAGTTTTATTCAAAATATATAGAAGTATGAGTGTATATAGAATATCATGGAATTAAATCAAGTTTGATATAGTGTTCTTCCATTTGGATTCACATATGTGCATTGATGGTCTAGTTTTTAGAACACTTGGTTGATGAATAAATGAAATATTGTAATTTTGAGTCATATTTGAGGTTAGATATTCTAAGAAACCTTGCGAGTTTATATTGTAGGTTTTGGTTGTAGATGAGGGATTGTCATGAAGTTATCAAGAGTGGTTTTATTTGAGTTTCTTAGAAGTCTAAAGTTCGTGCCTTGATTTGTGGTCCTAATGAAATGAGGAATAAGGGAGTGATGGTATTTTCTAGATGTAGGGTGGGGATTATGCCCTAGGGTTGAGTATCTCAAGGTGTACCATAACTGTATAGTTGATCTATATCAACGGTGATGCAATGGGGAATCAGTAGTATGAGTTCCCCATGATTCATGGTGTCTCTTGGTTTCAATATGGTGTAGTTTTATTTAGCCGGATGGTCATGTTTTAGTTGGTAAAATTTTGGGATCTGGTGGGTTTGGTTTGAGAGTCTAGACATGATTATGTCCTGAGTTATTGACCACATCCCTTTATTAACCAATAACCTCTTTCAATTGATACTAAAAGATTTAGTTGAATTATTTTCAATGGAATTATTTATCTCTCTTTGCCATCAAATTTCAGGGAAAATATGAATTTTATTGAGTTGGTTAGTGTGTTTGTCCAAATTTAATGAGTCATAAGAAAAAAGGAATCATATTTCAATTGTAACTAAATAGATGAGAATTTTTATAATCTAAAGGTCATGATTTTGAGAAATAATTTATTTATGGTAGGTATTAATATTATGGAAGGTATTAATAGTTAGTGAGAGGAGGTTTGAGAGGAGGTTTGAGTTTTGGGTAGGGATGGTCGATGTGGTCCTTCTCCATCATGTGTGAGTTTTTTAACTCTAAGGGATTGTTGTTTATCCCTTTGTATGGGAATGTGCTTTTTTATAGAATGGATGTAAGACATATCTGTGGGTTTTAGTTACAAGTTTGGGGAAGGTGAGGGGGAGTTATTGAATATTCTTTATATTTTCATGATAGAATTTATTTTCACTAACCACAATTTTCTATTTCTTATGTTAATTTGGGTAAAAAAACCTATGCAATTCCATAGTAATTTTGGATAAACCTAGGTTATTTGTCTCCCCTACAAACCCCTTTATTTTTGGAAATGTATCTACTATATTAGTTTTCTCATCAAAATTTTATCATTTTTTTCATTTTATTTGAGCTTGGTAACTTGTTTTGGGATGTTTAATGTGATTATTTTATTATGAATGAGGTGGCTGGTAGGGGTGGTTAAAAGAATGTTTAATATTTTGCTGCAATAGTGGTGGGTTCTAGAACTATTAGTAAGGGGGGATAGAAAGTTTGTTGATTATGATGCGGGGTCTATCCTGGTTCTATTGATTTCCAAATTTTTATTGGAAATGGTTATTATCTATTAATCTATATTTTTAAAAGTGGTTCTCTTCTACTATATTTTTAAGTCTTGTTTTGTGTATTTGAATCATAAATAATAATATTTGAGATTCAAATAGGATGAAGATGAATAAATATTGGATGGATGCTAATCATTTGACAATAGAGTATGAGAATGGAGTGAAATATTTCATCATGTTTTCAAAGGATCATGAAAAGGATCCTTCTCAAATCCTTTTTCTATGTTTATGTTGTTTTTATTCTAGACTAATTACTCCAGAGGAGTTGGAAGAACATTTGATAAGTCATCGAATATATCAGAGTTATAAATGTTGGAATAAACATAGAGAAAAAGAGAATGTAGATAATGGATGGGAGAAAACTGCCTTTTATAGATCATTAATGATTACAAATATGGATAATGAAGAAGACCGTATGGAGGATGTGATTATAGATGTCAATGATGATAATGATCATATTGAGGAAATGACAAGGACAGTTGAAGATAAAATTCATGATTTCCCTAAATTGTTTTAAAAGTTAAAGAGTTGTGCAAAGATGCCATTGTATGTTGGTTGCACTAAATATATAGCATTGTCAACTATACTGAAGTTGTATAAATTGAAAGATAGCAACATATGGAGTGATGTCAGTTTTATAGAACTACTTGCTCTCTTGAATAACATGCTTTCAAAAGATAATGAGCTCCCAAGACAGACATAAAAAGCTAAACGAATGCTACACTCGATGGGTATGATTTCTAAAAGAATACGTACATGCCCGAAAGATTGTATATTGTTTCTCAAGGAAAACAAATCACTTACAGAATTCCCAAAGTGTGGTGCTTCCTAATACAAGAAAGATGAATCCATTCCTATGAAAGTTGTATGGTACTTTCCAATCATTCCAAGGTTTAGGCATCTATATGGAAGTGAATAAACTGAAAGACAATTATCGTGAAATGTAGAGAAAAGAAATAAATATGGGAAATTACATAACTCGACTGACTCTCCTCAGTGAAAAGAAAATTGATAATGAGTATCCAGAATTTTGAAATGTGTCGAGAAACCTTTTTATTGAGTTATCTATAGATGGAGTGAATCCTTTTGGTTTTCAAACCAGCAATCACAGTTTATGTCCTGTTATGTTGGTAAATTATAGATTCCCACCCTGGTTATGCATGATACGAAAATTAATCATGTTATCTATTCTTATATTAGGACCAAAACAAATAGGTTACAATATTGATGTTTATTTAGCTTCAACGATCAAGGATTTGAAGTTATTGTGGGATTCAAGTTTTACGTTGTATAATGCTTATAAAAGTGAATACTTCACTTTGAGAGCGATGTTGTATGGAACGATAAATGATTTACCTGCTTATAGAAATATATAAGGCTATAACATTAAAGGAACTCAAGGGTGTCCCATGTGCGATGAAGATATGAAATCAATTAGGTTGAAACATTCATCAAAATCTATGTTTCTAGGACATTATAGATTTCTACCTTGTCAGAATAAGTACCGATCTTGGACGACGTCATTCAGTGGAAGTTCTGAACAATGCACAACACCGTCTCCACTAACAAGTGATTAGTTTTTTGAGAAAGTAAAATATGTGAACACTATTTTTGGTATTCCATTTTCAAAAAACCTTAGGAAAATCGGTTGGAAAAAGAGATCGAAATTTTGAATTACCATACTGGAATTGTCTGTACATCAGACATTTTCTTAATGTGATGCATGTGAAAAAAATGTATCTGACAGTGTTATCAAAACGTTGATAAATGACCCTAAAAACAAAGGATGGAATTAAGGCAAGGTTGGACATGGTTGACATGGGAATACGAGAAGAGTTGGCTCCCGTGAAGGGTGAAAATTGAACGTTTCTTCCTCTAGCTGCTTACACTCTTTCCAAGGAAGAGATATATCATTTTTTCAACTTATTCAATTATGTAAAGGATCTATAGGGGTATTTATCACATATCAAGAACACTGTGTCAATGAATGATTTGAAGTTGAAAGGTTTGAAATCAAATGAATTCCATGTTTTGATGCAATATTTAATTCCAATAGATTTATGTTGCATTTTCCACAAGAATGTTAGTCATACATTAACCAAACTTTGTTTCTATTTCAAAGCTATATGCAGCAAACTTTTAGAACCGGCAGAATTTCTAGCTATGGAAAGAGAAATTGTAATTATATTATACAAATTAGAAATGTTATTCCCACCATCATTTTTTATATTATGGTTTATTTGATGGTTCAATTGTTGAGAGGGATTCGACTTTTTTGTCCTGTGCACTATAGATGGATGTACCCTATTGAACGATATATGAAGATTTTGTAAGGGTGTTTCAAAAATGGAAGTCGGCCAGAGGTTTGTATTGTGGAGTGATATAATGTTGAGGAAGACATTGAATTCTATACTGAATACTTATCTGATGTGGAAAGCATTGGTCTCCCAAAATCTCATCACATTGGACACATTGAGGGTTAGGGAATTTCTAGAAGAGATGTTGTGACAATCAATATTATAGATCAAGAGCAGGACCACCTTTTTGTTTTTCATAACAGTTGGGAGGTTGCTCTATATATTTAAACCCGCAAATAAATTCTTAGGCAGTTGAATCCATCAAGGGAAGAAAAATGGATATCAAATACACATAATCACCAGTTTATAGGATGGTTTTGGGACTATATTTTTAAGGAGTTAACTGAAAATCCAAATTCAATTTTAGAATGACTTCGATGGATAGCCGTCAGACTAAGTGTGTATGTATTATCTTACAATGGTTATGTAATTAATGGTTATACAATATATACAAATGAACATGATGAAGATAGTACCATGGAAAATAGTGGAGTTACACTTGTGGCTAAAGCGATGCCTGTTTTTGGTAGTAAGGACAAAAATCCAATTTATGTGAATATGTCATAATTTGGCATTATCAAACAAATATGGGAGTTGAATTATACGACATTCCAATTGACAATTTTTCAATTCAAATGGGTTGATAACAACAGTGGTGTTAAAATAGATGAATTTATATTTTTGAAAGTTTATTTTAGTAAAGAAGGGTACAAAGATGAACAATTTATAATGGAATCACAAGAAGTACAAGTATTTTATGTTCTAGATCCCGCAAACATAAAGTGGTCGATTGTTATATTATCATCCAAAACTACTAAAGGGTCTTATGAAAATTTAGTTGAGGATGATAGTTTTAGTGGTACGTCGCAATCATTTCGCAACAGTCCAAATATAGATGGCATTTTGTATATTAGAGGAGACCACAATGAAGGGATTTGGATAATCGATAGAGGTGTAAAATACCTTCAACCTTTGAAAAAAAGAAAGAGTGCTCAATAAATAGGTTATATTTTGTTTGTAATATAGATCTTGTTATCTCATGTTATTATCTTATCATTACCGAATTTATGTAATCTAAACTAACTGTTCAACCACTTTTACAGATAATGACTTCTTCACATTCTGGTGCTCCTAACCTCGAGGCTGAACAAGTATCTAAAGCTGCTACTACCGCTGCTGCTGCTCATAGTGTAGAGCAACAAAAAGTTTCTGAACCAATTTCTGCTCCTAGTGTTGAGGTCCAACAACCATCAACACATGTCACTGCTACCATTTCAGATGAACATATAAATGATATTGATATAGATGAAATGGTCGTGGAATAAGGACCGATGTCACAGAAAACACAGGTGTGTCATAGTTTGACGTTGTTAGCCAAAGTTCTTAATGCGAAAAGAAAAGGCATAAAATTTTATGTTGGATGAAATGCACGAGGCCAACATGTGAATCCCAACAATGATATGTTTAGTAGTTATATTGGAATTTTCACTCGACAACGCATGCCGATTGACATTGATTTATGGCACCACGTTGTTCCCGAGTTGAAGGCTGTGATCTGGGAAGAAATTAGTGTAACATCACTATATTATTTCTTTAATTTACTAGAAAATAAATTAATAAAACAGTGTCTTACTCTTCTCAATCTCTTGTATAGTACATTTATAGTAGGAGATTTAGACAAGAATTATTAACTAGGCTTGCAAAAAGGATTCATCGTGTTTTTGGTACTATTTAACAAAATTTCACCTAAAAGATTCCAAAGGTAAAATAAACATGCACCCACCCCTTGTCTACGCTAACTTGATATCCTAAAAAGCATGGGATGCATTTATTTGCTATCATGGGGATGATAAGTTTCATGTACATTGTGGCTGATAATATGTTGTTTGAGGATATGTGTATTCATCACTTTGATTGTCAATATTTCATTTATAAAACCACAACTCAATATTGAAAATAAGGAACGTGCATAAAAACCAACATACTACTATTGTAAAGCAAGGATGGGGTATGCCTCACTAGAAAATAAAATGGTACATATTTTAAATTTACAATAATTTTGTTAGGTGACAAGAAACAAAATCATAATTATCTTTCTATATTTATATGTAGATTAATGAGTATAAATCCAAAGACACTTCCATCCCATGTCATGTGCTATGTAAGGAGGCACGTGTGAATAAGGAAGGGAAGATAGTAGATGAAAACACACAAAAAGTGTGGGAAATATGTGTAAGTGTGACATGATAAATTTTTTTTATTTTAAATTGATATTATGTAATAATAAGTACTTATTTTACTATAACCAACCATCACAAGAATCAGATACTCCTATAGCGGATGCAGACCTATTATCACAAGCTCTGAAGCGGCCAGAACAATACGGTCGTGTCAGAGGTGCAGAGTTTGGGGTGACACCCTGAGTTTATTTTTATAAAAAAACAAATGTATGATAGAAATGAAGAAATGAAACAAATGAGCGAAATACTAGAAACTCTCCAAGAACGATTTCAATAGTAGGGAGAGTTTTCAACAAATTTTATGGGTGGGAAGCAAGGAGAAGACACAACTCAGGAACAACCAGCACATGAAGATCCCGCCCCACCCCCACCAGCTTTGAGATGACCCATTTCCCTCAAAGAGATGTCTTAGCCATGGTAATAAATATTCTAATAATTGTTCCCATGAAATGTGAATTATAAAAACACTGATACTTTTCCTGTACTGATCTTCTACAGGGTGATAATGAATGCGATTTATATTTTTCAACACCAACCTATCACCTTGTAGTGAGGGCTACGGTGTTCAATAACCTAGAGGACAAGCTGCATGATAGAACACTTCCAAAATATCATCTGAAAGTGATTATTACTTTATCTCAGGAGCCAAATGCATAGCTACCTATTTCACTTGATGACGAAGATATTCATATGAACGAAAAGGCTATTGGGAAATTCATTGCATGGCCATCATAACTTGTAAGAGTACATGTGGACAAAGAGTTATTTATTTTAATTTTCTTTCAAGCTAAACCTTTAAAAATAAAAGAAAAATGGTTTTAACCAATGAATGTTTTTATAGACAGACAAAGGGAAGTGGGTGACAAGAAATGTCGGCTCAAAAGAATCTAAAGGATAAACCAACTGATCCCAAAGAGCTACTACATGCATAATAACACCACCTATTCTCTGTCCACATTTACTAGCATTGAAGAATCATGTGGATACGAAATTAAAAAGTGGTAGTATTTTGTAGTGGTTTTTGAAAAGAATATATACAGAGAGGAAATTTAACATTTTGTTGTTACTGAATATGTAAATGAGATACTTGAATACAGTTGGCTAGGCATCACAGTTGTAAATTTATATATGAGGTTTGTTTTCATGAATTTATTTTATAAAAGCTGATATAAGGTGATAATTATGACTAAATGAATTTTATATTATTGGCAGGAGTATATATGAAAACAATTGAAGGGATTTTCCCATGAGCCAGAATTCGAAATCATTAGTCCTCATACCACATCAACACAACTAATGAAATTAGAGCCATCAAAAATGGATGAAATAGTGAAAGGATTGCTGGAAACATTTGAAAGCAACATTACGGATGACATACTCTTCCTAATACCAACCATGCAGGTGTAAAACTATATGATTAAAGCATATCAATTATATTTTCACTTCTTTTATTACTCATTTATTTTTGTGTTTTTAGGAAACATTGGCTGCTAATTTTGGTGAACTTGGATAATCCAAAGATTTATTTTCTAGATACAATGTAAGGATATCCAACAAACCAACCACACATGATGGAGTTTGTGAATCTGTAAGACACTATATCCTACGTTTTAGGTCCAAACATCAAGTAAAATAATTTATATTGTCTTTTACTGAGGATTATATTATTATAGGGCGATGTATTAATATCTTCTAAAAAAGGAATAAGGAAAAGGGATAAGTATAAGGAGACAAGAAATTACTATGTCTGGAAAAATATCAGGGTATATATAATAAAATTTCACTATCCAAACACATATCAAATCAAGTTACTTATTCTACTAATGATCACAGTTTCTGTAGTATCCAAAACAAAAAAATGATAATTATTGTGGTTATTATGTCTGTAAATTTATGAGAGAGATCATTTTTCATCAACAAACTAGCATCCCTAAAGTGGTATTTTAAAAAACAGCTGCTATTACATTTAAATTATTTATTATTTATGTATTTATATATTTTTAAGTACTACTATAACTATCAAAAATCCTCATATTCACTAGAAGATATATATTTGTTCAAAAATGAGTGGGCCACATACCTGATGGAAGATTGTACACAAATATCATGAAGATCTGACTTGGGGACATGTACAATTGGAGGCTATTTTTGAGAGGGGTTAAGGAGATAAAAAGATAAAACATTGTTGTATGTAAATGTTCATAGGAAAATTGTAATTGTTATTAAATAAAACATCCTTTATAAAATGAGTCATTTTTCAATTTTAACAGATGAAATGCACCAAAAACATGCAAGAATGATGAACCACTTCTCTTTGGGCTTTGGATAATAAAAACCAGTAAAATCTCCAAAATACCTTAATATCTGACCAAATTCATCCAGATTGTGTTGATACTTTAGTAGAACTATACATGGGTCATTTTTGATGTGTACGGGTCAACGCCACCACAATATGAGTCCTGGTGTGGCCGGTATCACTCAAAGTGTCTCTCTTTTGTTTAAAATGGACATAATTTTAAGTGAAAACAACAACTGACTTATGGAAAACCAACCAAAAACATTAGGATTGTGTTTATACATTAGGATAATGATCCATGGGTAATTTGTGATGTGTATGAGTCAACCCCGACTCAATATGAGACACAGTTTGGCTGGTATCACACAAGGTGTCTCTCTTTTGTTTAAAATGGACATAATTTTAAGTGAAAACAACTACTGACGTATGGAAAGCCGACCAAAATAATTTTTATTGTGTTGATACTTTGGTATAATGATACATGGATCATTTGTGATGTGTAAGATTCAGACCCACCTCAATCTTAGGAATGGTGTGGATGGTATCCCTCAAAGTGTCTATCTTTTGTTTAAAATGGAAAGAATTTTAAGTGAAAACAACAACTGACATACGGAAAACTGACCAAACACATTTAGATTATGTTGATACTTTATGATAATTATAAATGGGTCATTTGTGATGTGTAAGAGTCATCCCTGCCTGAATTAGAGGTATGTTGTGTCCAGTATCACTCAAAGTGTCTCTCTTTTGCTTAAAATGGACAACATTTTAAGTGAAAACTACAACTAATGTACGAAAAACAAACCAATTGCATTCATAGTGTGTTGATACTTTAGGATAATGATACATGGGTAATTTGTGATGTGTAAGAGTAAAAAAAACCTCAATAAGAGGCACGGTGTGGCCAGTATCACTTAAAGTGTCTCTATTTTGTTTAAAATGGACAGAATTTTAAGTGAAAACAACAACTGACATACAGAAAACCAACAAAAGCATTAGGATTATGTTGATACTTTAGTAGAATGATACATCGGTCATTTGTGACGTGTAGGAGTCAAACCCAACTCAAACCGAGGCACAGTGTGGCTGGTATCACTCAAAGTGTCTCTCTTTTGTTTAAAATGGACAAAATTTTAAGTGAAAACAACAAATGACGTATGGAAAACTGACCAAATGAATTTTTATTGTGTTTAAAATTTAGGATAAAGATCCATGGTTCATTTGGGACATTTATAAGTCATCCAATCCTCAATCCGAGTCACGATGTGTCCATTATCCCTCAAAGTGTATATCTTTTGTTTAAAATCGACAGAATTTTAAGTGAAAACAACAACTGACATACAGAAAACTGACCAAATGCATTCAGATTGTGTTTATCATTTAGTAGAATGATTCATGAGTAATTTTTGAAATGTATGAGTCAACCATTCCTCAATCCAAGGCATGGTGTGGACAGTATCACTCGAAGTGTCTCTCTTTTGTTTAAAATGGACAGAATTTTAAGTGAAAACAACAACTGACATACGAAAAAACAATCAAATGCATTCATATTTGGATGATAATTTAGGAGAATGATACATGGGTCATTTTTGACAAATAAAATTCAACCTCACCTCAATACGAGGCACGGTGTGTCCAGTATCACTCAAAGTGTCTCTCTTTTGTTTAAAATGGACATAATTTTAAGTGAAAACAACAATTAAAGTACAGAAAACCTACCAAACACATTTGGATTTGTTTTTATACTTTAGGATAATGATCCATGGGTCATTTTTAATGTGTAAGAGTCCACTTAGCCTCAATATGAGGCATGGTGTGGCCATTATCACTCAGAGTGTCTCTCTTTTGTTTAAAATGGAGAAACGTTTTAGTGAAAACAACAACTAACGTACGTAAAACTGACCAAAAACATTAGGATTGCATTGATAATTTTGTATAACGATCCATGGGTCAGTTTTGGCATGTACGAGTCAACTAGCCTCAATCCGAGGCCCGGTGTGGCTAGTATCACTCAAAGGGTCTCTCTTTTGTTTAAAATGGACAAAATTTTCAGTGAAAACGACAACTAACATATATAAAATTGACCAAATGCATTTGGATTGTGTCGATACTTTAGGAGAATGATACATGAGTCATTTTTGACATGTACGAGTCAATACCACCTCAATAAAAGGCACGGTGTGTCCATTATGTCTCAAAGTGTCTCTCTTTTCTTTAAAATAGACAGAATTTTAAGTGAAAACAACAACTGACGCATGTAAATCCCCCTTCCTACCATACACACCAAAAGCATTCATTTTTTCGTAAATAAACACATAATATTGAAATAAAAACTATTCCAATTCAATTTTAAAAATACCAATGATCTTAAAATCCTTGAAATTCATTCCATTAAATTCCCCACCCACTGGACACCACCCCACCCCCTGGACACCACCCCACCCCCCTGGACACCCCCATGGACGACACCCCCCCATTGTATAGCCCCCCACCCCTGGACACCCCCAACCCCCTAGACAGCCCCCACCTCTCCTTGACACCACACCACCACCTGGGCACCCCCACCCCCTTGACACCCCACCCGCATGGAAAGCCACCCCACCCCCTTGGACAACCCCCTACCCCCTGAACCGCCCCCACTCCTGGAAACCACCCCACCCCATAGACATCCTACCCCCTAGACACCCTCACCCCCTAGAAATCCCCCCCAACCCCCTAGACACCACCCCACACCCTGGACACCACCCTCTGAACACCCCCATGGACAGCCCCCCACCACCCTAGACATCCCCCACCCCCTAGACACCCCAAACCACTAGACAGCCCCACCCCTCCTAGACACCACCCCACCACCTGGACACCCCCACCCTTATGGACAACCACCCCTCCCCCTAGAAACCACCCCACCCCCTTGTAAAACCCCTGACCTCCTGGACCGCTCCACCCCCTTGACACCACCCCACCCCTAGACACCCCCAAACACCCCCAGACACCCCCACCCCTAGACACCACCCCACCACCTGGACACCACCATGGAAAGACCCCTACCCCCACCACCCTGGATATCCCCCCACCCCTGGAGACCCCCATCCTCCTAGACACCACCACCCTTGGATACCCCTACCCCCCTTGGACAGCCCCCCGAACCCCTAAACAGCCCCCAACCCTTTGAATTATGAATTGAATTCTTTATGTATTTAGTTAACTTATTAATTATGTGTTAATGGTGTATGAGTATACTTGTTTTATTGGTATACTTGTCGTATGTATATACTTAATGTAATTACCTAATGAATTATTTGTTAATTTTGTATCGGTATACTTGTTGTATGTGTATATTTAATGTAATTACATTATGAATTATGTGTTAATTTTGTATGGGTATACTTGTTGAAATGATGATTTTTTACAGGTCTTGTTTGGGTGGGGTACTGTATAAATTTATGTCATAGCAAGCATGGCATTTATCAGTGCTAAAAAAGCACTGAAAAATGATCCCTTTATCAGTGCATTTTTAGCACTGATAAAGGCTACCTTTATCAGCACTGAGCTTTACAGTACTTTTTTAGTGTTGTTAAACCCTTTTTTGAGCACTGATAAAGATTGTTTTTGTAGTAGTTAAAGAGGATGCTATGTTAGATGGAGTAACTGATATTCAAAAATACGTTTCTTTTAATCTTACGTTAAACACAATGTTGAGTTACACTGAAATATAACAATATAATATTATTTTTTTAATTGGTAGTTAACACATAGCCATTTTATTGGTGGGAATGAACAAACATAACTACAATATGACTATACATGTTTGTTAAATGTATTTACCTTTATCCAATAAAATTTAGAGGCTTAAAATGTGAATGAATCCAATTTAAAGCATAAATACTCTAATATTCTTTAAAAGGTCGATTTACCGCCTTTTGATGGAGAACCATTTTTAAATATATTTTTTGTCAGTTTTATATGTTCTATTTTACAAATTAAACTTCTTCTTTAGAATAGGGACATAAAAATTTAGTTTGGGTAAATTTTTTGTATTTTTATGATAAACTTCATTTTTTAATGAATAGTTAAAAATACTGCATTTTAATTCAAAACTGCCTTTTAATATAATTTATTTATATGGTTATATTATCTTATTTAATTGGTTTTAAATTGTAATTAGATTATATTTTTAACATTTAATCCAATTTTTGTCATTGGAAGTAATTTTACTTTGAAATTAGACATAAACAAATGTCAATCTTTTGAAAGTTATTATTTCTTAAAAACATGCTTTCTGGTTTTGACAACTAGAATTAATTTTAAATTAATTAATTAAACTTAAATGTTTTGAATTTGAAATAATAGACATAATTTTTGGTTTCAGAATATAAAATTTATCTTAGGGTAATTTTTTTTTTATTTTTCTAAAAACCTTCAAATTTTGATGAATACTTAAAAACACTGCTTAGTAGTTAAAAACTGACTTTTTCATTGAAATGAAATTTTACCACTTCTATGAATTAAATTAATTAAATATAAATTAATGATTGTCATCAGTAAGTAAAATTTGGTTCAATGAGATGAAAATAATTTTTGGTGAATAGTAATTTTTGATTTTTATTTACCGTAGTTAAATGTAAATTGCGTAATTCAATGTAAAAAAAATATTATAATAATATAAAATTACCTTAACACTTGTCCTAACCTTATTTTATGAGTCATGGACGTCCAATAAAATTTTTGGGTAAAATTTTTGGCCTTTGGAAGCCACTTGGGTAAGATAATTACATTAATAACTTTTTATTTAAAGTAAAAATAAAAATATCATAAACATGTATTATTTTTATAAAACAATTTTAATATAGGGTTATATAATTGATATATTTGACTATAAATATTCATTAGAAATATTAATGTATTTAATACATCATGGTATTTTATTTATAATTTTTATACTTCAAATAAAAAATTTATTTATGACACAATTATGATGTAATGATTACCTCATTAATTAATGTTTTAAATAAATGAGATTATAAATGTTAAAATAAATTTATTTTGAAACTTTTTATGTCATACAAGAATTTTAGGGATGCGTATGACATGTTATATTTGAATTAATGTAGGGTTTTTGAAATAATCAAGTTGTTGTAGATTTTTTAAAAGTCTTTATATGAATAGTATTTAACTTGACATAAATGACTTTTTAAATCAATCAATATTTTATTAAATGATATAATAATCCTAAAAATCTAAGATTCAGAAAAATAACTTATATAAGGTTTATAATGTATTTAATGAACCAATTTTGGTTCTATTGTCATTTTATGGTAACTATTTTAACCATATAGTAAGAATACATAAGAGAACATGGTAAAAGATAAATAAGTTAACAAAGGGTTAGATAAAAAAGATAAGGATTAAAAACTATCCAAAACCTATCCAATTATTATTTGAGAATTTTATGTAGACTTATATGTATTTTATATTCTAATTAAATTTGTTTTGGACATTTTGAAACTAAAAATAGGTTTATAATAAAATAATATTTTTAAACTTTCCTAAAGAGCCCCTCCTCCCCCTTATAAAAGGCCATCACCTATAACCCATTACTCACACCTCTCAAGCCTCTTGGCTCATCCAAACTCTGACATAATAAGCTCTCAGGATCCCTATCGTCCACCTATAAGACATAACTTAGGCATAAGGCACTTCAATAAATCATTTTGGTTCAAACCAAAGGGAGTTACCCGATTTAAAGGTAACATCTTCCCTCAAGTTCTGTTCTTTAATTTTATTTCTTCACTCCATATGCTCTTTTTATTATTTGTTTACATAACAACACCAGTATCTTCAATATAATAGGTTTTTATGATAATTATTCTAACTAAACTTACACACACCTCCATCTAATGGGTATAAAACATAATTTTTCTGTGGACTGCGAACTACTGCCTCACGAAATGATGATTGTTCAATATTCTACTACCACCTCTTATGGTAGAAATTATGATAGAATTATAATCATATTTGATATTTATGATATTTATTTTATCTGTATGATTCTTTAATTTTTTTATAACATAAATGTATTCTTATCATGTTGTATATATCTGAAAATTTCATTTGAGGAAGTGCGGACTACCGCCCCCTGAAAGTGATATGACTCGTTTATACCATACATGGAATGTATGAAGGATGATGTTAATGAAATTAAGTAATGAAAATAAATAATTATATTATACTGGAATAATAATATACCTATGTATCATTTGGTTTTCATTCCTTTTAAAATGAAAAAATGAAATGGAAGTAGCGTTCATGAGTACGTACGACTTACCGTCTCCATGAACAGTGCATTTCATTTTAATATATCCATATGATATGGACTATTCTAAATACATATATACTGGATATATATGATATATATTATGTATAAATCATGAATATAATTCTGTAGATAATGGAATTTTGACCCCATGGACAATTTATAATTATAACATGTTCATTTTTGACTCAAGTTCTGAACATCTACAAAATGTCCAATATAAACTCTAATAATTAACTAATTGTTATAGAAAGGTAATAAGTAATATAAAATTAATAATAAACTTGAAAAAGGTTCTTAATAAAGTATAAATTAACTTAATTTTATTATTTAATAAATTAAATAATGAACGGGTCATGTCGAACACGAGGTAAGAGACTTCATCTCAATCTCCTTTCATTGAGACATATTTTTATAATATACACCTCCTTATTTTATACAGTATAAAATAAACCCCTTTGACTTTTAATATCATTCAAAGGGAATATTTTTTATGCGAATCATTTTACTAAATGAAAAAAGGAATGTTTTTTTAACTCTTGTAGTGAAAATGAACTCTCTACCGCCGTAATCTTTATTTGGATTCCTCTATAAGACTTAATATTTTTAAAAGGAAAAGAAACACCTTATTCCATTTTTGCATGTTTTGGTATTGAAAATGGTTTTTGAAATAAATTTATTTTTTCGATATCTTGATTTGATTTCTTGTGATTGAAAATGAAATGTTATTAGTGAAATGAAATATTTTTTGTGTTATGATTTTATGGTTCTTGGACATTTGACAGGTGGTTACGTGATAAACCAAATGATGGGTAGTGACGTGATGAACTAGGAAGGGTGGTTACATTATAACCTCCAAAGAATTGGGTGTGGAAGTTTTCCATATGGCTATTCCATTTAGTGATATGTGTGGAAGTCGACCGTATGGATATTCCATTTAAGTATGTTTATGTCCCAAGTTACCCTTATATGATATGTGTTTTTTCTAGGGGTTTTATGGTAATATTTTTGTTACAAATGGGTAATCAATGAGATTTTATTCAGTGAAGAGTATTTACTACTTCATAAAGGTAAAAAGTACTACTTATGATAATGTATTCATGGTTTACTTATAGTTTTGAAAAACTAACAGTTTTCCTACCTTGTGTATCCCTTACTGTGCTTTTTATTCTCATCAAAAGTTTTTTTGAATTATTTTTTCATAGGACTTAAATATGAATAGGGTAAAGGATGGGATCATGGAAAATTCATTCTATCTAAAATAAGGAACTATACATGACTCTTTTTTTTCGAGAGTTTTTATTTTATGAAAAAATCTGATACTGATTAGAAGTGTCTACATGTAATATTTAAAATTGTTATGTATATGTTATGACATAATTATCTAAATATCTAAACATGAAAATATCTTTAATGTAAATTGTTAACTTAATTCAAGATTTTGTAATGTTTAAGGTTCAGGTCGTTATATTGACTCATACTAAATTCATGTTTTATGTTTCTACCACATTTTTATGATTCCATGTTTAAATTTTTCCTTGTTTATATATTATTATTGCATATGTTACATTCCTTTTTATATCATCATGTCATGCCTTCTATCCTATGTGCTAATTCTTTATTCTTATAGTTATTCTCTTATTGGGATTTTAGATCATCCCTTTGTTCATGTTATCACTAGGGTAGCCTTTTCATATATAAGGTCTCAAAAGAAGTTAAGAGCTCTTTATGGATATTAAATAATGAAGTGTGTTTTGAGTCCCATGTTTATGATTTATGTACATATTCTTCCAAGACATTAGAATTAACGATCATTGTCTTGTACTCTGATGTATAATTATGCTTAAATTCATGAAATGTTTCATGTAAAAGGATTGGGTCACTATATCATGTGCTTCAAAAATAGAAAAATAATGGATTAAATAAGAATTATGGCCTTTTAAAACCTCAAACTCAAAAAAATAAGTTCATTTTTACAATTTTGTTACCTAGTCTTTAAGTTTCCTTAAATTTTTCATTCTGGTGTTTTATTTAGGTAAATAGTTATATAACCTATGTAATTCATCCATTAAGAAAAAAATTAATTTATATTTATTATAAATAATATAACCACTGAATTATAAATATTTTATCTAATTTACAAAATAAAAATCCCATGTGTATTGGAAATCAATTATAAAACAAGCAAAGTAATATAAAAAAACACTACTTTAACCCGATATGTGCTCATAATGTTTTCAATATTTATGGGTCTACATGTTAATTATAAATGACTAATTGGTACACGATTGGACCATATTTTATATTTTTTAAAATATATAAATAAATTTTTAGAATAAATATTTTTTAGTAATTTTGATTCTTTTAATAAAATATATTTTATTGTAAAGTAACATTAATGTAAATTTTGACATTATTTATTTAATTTTAATTTAAAAATATAAAAATATTATTGTAATTATAATATATTAATTAGACATATATATAACATTATATATTTATCTAAAAAAATAATGGAACATAATATCTCATCATATTTAATTTATTTTTAATGTTTTCAACATCATTTATTTTATTCAATTATAAAGTAAATAACCCATGCATTAGCATTTTTGGAGAATTTAATATAAGTATATCATCTTTGAAAATTAAATTGAAATTATCATGATAAATAAAACTCATTTAAATTTCAAAATAACATTTATAACTGAAAATATATAGCTTCTTCCATACTCCAAATCTTTATAAATCTTAAAGCTAAGGAAGGTTCATTTTATATCCTTTTCCATACTGAATATATTATGTAGGTCAACTTCATTGAAAAGTATCCCAATAACATAAATTTAGAACCAAGAGGGGATATGGTGGAAATATTGGCAGAAAAGTTCTTTTGGAAATATTTCCAGGTCATTTTGGGCCTTAACTTTAATGTTTAGTCTCTTGTTAATCTTAATTTTACCTTAATCACTATAATTAATTTTAATTACATTCACTAATATTTTTTCTCAATGAATAATTTTATGTTATTAGAATATAAATATTATACTTATTACAAAATTTTATGTAAATTTCTCTAAATTTAGTCCACATAAGTGGAAAAATAAAATTTAAAGCTAGTCCCATAGACGTGTTGAGAAAATGGATTTTTTAAAGTGAGAATGTTCAAAAGTTCATTATGTATTTATATCTAAATTAAATATAAAATTATTAAAAGTAAATAAATTGGATTAATAGATATATAATTGATCTATTACGACTTTGAAATAAAATTAATATATTATTTATTATTAATAATTATTTATACGAAAGGATAGTTTTTTACTAAAATGTAGTATTTTTCACTATTTATCAAAAAACTAAAACATCCCAAAAAATACCAAAAATTAACCCAAAATAAATTTTTATATTCCTACTTCAATGAAAAAATTTTATATTGTCCTATAAAAATAATTAATTCTCCAAAAACTATATTTAATATAGGCTAACCAAAAGTCAATAAAATTACCTTAAAAAAATATACAACTTTTAGACATAAAGTTGGATTTATTCTTATTTTAATCCTATAAAATTTATTGTATGAAAGTAAAAAAATAAATTATAGATATTTTTAAACATAATATATTTATTCACATCCACAGTCTATAATATAACGTCTAGGTGATAACTTCCATATTAAATAATAATATCGAAAATATATTATTGTTCGGTATGAATCGACCTTACATGTAATTTTTTTTTCAAAGGGACTCAATGTTTCATGCAACACCAATAAAATTTGTGTTTCGTTTGATGAAAGTTAAACTATATATTATATATAACACAATATATTAAATAATTTAAATTAAATATAAATAATATATTTCAAAAAATCTCGGGATGTTACATCTAACCCCCTTAAAATGATTTATTCCCAAAACATCCATCTTGGTTATAAAAGGGTTAAATTTTTTAGAATTATTTTATTAAAACCCACATCATAAAAAGGGAAAATAAAAAATCCTCTCAAAAATGAAAAGGGGGAAACCTAAAGGTCACTAGATGTTCCACATAACTAGAATTCCACAAAGGTAGAAAATTTGTGTGAAATTAAAATATTGATTTGTAAGGAAAAACTAATTCTCATGGACTAATATAGAGTGATAGAGAACATGTCCAAAAGATATTCAATGGAGAAAAAACCATACGCCAAACAAGTGCAGAAAATGTCATTGATGTCATCAGAAAAATGGTAATAAGATAAAATTTTGTTTGAAGATCCTTTTTTCTAAAGATTAAGTATTTATTTCACCTTATATAATGAAAACATAAAGAAATATACTTACTTGAAAAGTTAATTTCATCTTTTAACACAGTCTCATCTTTTTCTCCAGACGATGAGAATTCAAGATGAATGTTTCACACCTGAAGTACTAAAATGAAAATTTTAAGACCACATAACCATTAATGGGATAGAAAAGATATTCCACATGTATTATACATTATCCAAAACCAAAATGGTTAAGACATGACAAGATAATTACCAAAATGAATAAACATCCATATGATAAAATAATATTAAAAATTCCATAGTAATACCCAAAGACTAAATCATTCCATAACCATATATCTAAAATAACCTCAATAACCTCAAAATTTAAAAATGTATTAAACTCAAGGGTTATCTCATACCTTCCATATTTCAAGACCAAAATATGGATATCTTATTTTGAAGAAAAATTAGCGACTTTGTCACTTAGCCACTTTTCAATCATCAGGATATCTATTCGATAATACTTATTTTCCCATAGTTACCTCAATATCCAAGATCATATAAACCCTAAAGGTTATAAATACATAAAAAATTATTTGTTAAAAAATTAAATTAATACCTCATATTAAACCAATGTTTTAAATATACTTCAACCCAAAAAAATGTCTCCAAAAATGACATTGATAACCTCAAAATATTTACTACTTAAAAAATTAAAATGGGGTGTCTTAAGACTTTGAAATTGTGATCAACCTTAAGCTTATAGTCCTATTATGGTATGGATAAATCTTAAGATAACCTCATATAAAAACATCTTAATATAAAAATTATCTAAACTGACCATCATTACCAATTATAACATACCAAGACCTGATCTCTCAGATCATGTGTTGAAATCCATAACATTACATTCCTGGCTATGATGCTGATAATTGTCAACCAAGTTTGTTTATCATAATATCACAACATAAAAAAGAAAACCTGGATCAGTTACATTATAGGGAACCTTTTAGGTTTATAGTTTTCGATAATTAATACAATCTCATACAAAAACAATTTATATCAACTTGGACTCATAATTTATCAAAAGTAAATTTCTCCCAATTAACCCATATTTTTGTATTTCACAATTATTCAGAAACATCATCCATATGAAATATTTTATAGACATAAGTCATTCAAAATGATTCCTTAAAACCTATGGAAAAGGAAACATAATAAGGATGAGAAAAAATTCCCAGTAAGGTTTAACATAAGCATTATCCATTAAATATCCTCAATGAGAATAAGAATGAATAAGGGTACGATGAAATAATCAATGTTCATGGAAGAGTCATAAAAAAAATCATATACATAAATACCTGAATTATAGAATATGAAAACATGGTGGATTCAAAATTCAATAGAAATAATAATCACGAGCCTTGTGATATCAATATCGATTGTGAGAAATATTATGAACTCATAACAAGAAATTAAAACTCTTTTTTTGTAACTTAGAGAATCACTTTCATTTAACCCTTTGAAAAACCATTAAAAGCCTTTTTAATTGGAATAAACTTATAGTCATCTTCAAAAATTATCTTTACCCAATGAATTTAAGATCTATAATTGGCTCACCCAACACTGTCTGAGCCACCCCATGTTAAGCTGTAATGGGATTTACCTGCACTATCTGCTAAAAACCATGCTAATATGTAACTAGATTTCCTAGTGCTATCTAGGTGAAACCATCATTTAAAATGACCAAGAATGGAATACATATTGAACTCATGAAATTGAAAAGGATGATGAGAGCGGGAACCTCTTCCTTTCAACACAATGATAGATAATTTTCTTCTTTCTAATATCTTACTCAGCCATGGACTCGTTCAACCTAGAATGGGAGAGATCCTTCACACCTCCTCAGAAGGAATGTGAGGTGGGCTCTATCTTCACTTTCACCCAAAAAATACATTTCATTTGTGGAGGCTCTTTCTAGACCTTCCACATCTAAATCCAAAAAATAGACTATTCTCAAGAATTTGGGTGATGGATCCATTACATTGGAGGAAAATCCAAATGCCCTTAAGAAAAAATGGAGCTTTGTATGTTTTTGATTCTAGGTTGAGATTCACACGAGAAATGCATGAAACCCTAGTTCTACGCAGATCTAAAAATAGAATATCACATTGCTGGGGTTTTTTCGAGATGAAGGCTCATCCCAATTGGAAAGGTCTATTTCCATGTTATTCTAGAAAAGAAAGATGATATTGATGCGGTTTGGCGATTTGGAAATATCAATCTCAAGCTAGGATTATTTCGGATATCAGAATAGGATACCAATTTCAACCATTTTAAGCAACGATATTCCATGGCGTAGGTGTGGAAAAGGATTCACAGGCTTCAAAGGGTGCTAAAAATATTGGTGAAACTAGCTCGCACTTCCATGGCTTGGAGGGAAGTTTCATGAGGAAAAAAGAGCAGCATGATCCGAAATTGGAGAAACACTATCCTGGATATAGTGAAAGGTGGAAAAATCAGAAAAACTAGGAATGTGACCTATTCATGGGAAGACCTAGGTGATGAAGAGGAGATGTTGTTTGGAAATGTGGGGAACTATGACAATTCATCTATTAATATTATGAAGTTCACTCTTTCAGAGGAAAAGGCATATCAAATCATGGATTTCTCATCATATGTATTTTCAATTTCTTTTGAAATGTAAGATGAAGAGTATCTACTTGGCTTTATTTCATCTGACTTTAATGCTCATTTGGTGATACCTCAACCTACTTTAGAGTAGATAACCCTAGAAATTGGGAAGTAACTTGGTGAACATGCTTAGACTCGAGAATAAATTCCAATCGAAGAGATTACTATCCAAAATTATGGAATTAAAGAGGATTGGGCCTACAATCAAATGAAACATGAGAAGGGGACAATTCCAACAACTAAGAAGGAAATAATCTCAGTAATTGGTTAGGAACCATGGGAACATGTACATTATATATCATAAACATAATTAGAAGACATTACTACCAGAATTATGAACAAAATGTTGACAGGAATTGTGCTTAGATGCAATTTGGGTGTGCTAATTTTTTTTAGAATCCACTGTCATTGTATAATAATAGAAAATTATAAGAAATCTAAAATTCAATTGGATAGAAAAGGAAAGGGGGACTTAATAGAAAACCATAATCATAATGAGGGTTCTTTTTTGGAACTATTAGGGAATATACAACCCTAACACAAAATGTTCCATTAGGATCCTTACAAGTAGTAAAAACATGAAATAATATGTATCTTTGATCTAAAGATCAATTCATTAAATCATGGAACTCTTTTTAGTAGTATATGATACTCTATTTTAGGAACCAATCGAGCAGTGTCCAATCCGGATAGGATATGGTTCCTAATTCATAATAGCGTTGACAACCCAGTTATTGTCTATGAAGAAAACCATATTATCACCTTCAAATTCTTGGAATCCTCTTAGATAATGTTATGCTAAATTTTTTATTCTCACAACAACTATAATGAAAGTAGGCTCTTTTGTTTTTAGATAAAGTATATGTCAAGTATAATTATGGATCCATGGACCATAGTAGCGGAATTCAACTCCATTATCCACGCGGATGATAAGATTGGACCTGTGATAAATGATACCTATATCAAAGATTTGAGAGACTATATTGAATTGAAAATCCTATCTCAAATCAGCCTTATTGGTAAAAAAATTCACATAGTACATGAGGCATCTTAGTGTAATTAGGGATTGAAAAACTGAAAGGGATTTTGTCAATGAGGCCTCACTTAGTGTTTGAAAATCAAATTCAGGTGTTACTCTAGACAATCACATCTCTGACCATCATCCCATCCTAGTTATCCTTCTTAACAATGAGAGGAATCAACCAATTCCTTTCAAATTAAACAATTCATGGTCTTCTCTTCTATATTGTTCTATGATTGTTCAGGAAACTTGGGTCTCAGTGGATTGAAATTTCAATCCACTAGTCTTTATCTCTTAACTCAAATTTCTCAAAATAAAGATAAAAGAATAGAGAAAGGAAACTTTTGGCTCAATGGATGTTGAAATTGATGGTATGGATTGATTTTTACATGAAATTAATGAGTAAATTACTAAAGGAAACTTTTCTGGAGACATGAAAGAAGAAGCTAAAATATTATTTAAGCTTAAGAACCTCATCAAACTCAAGGACAAAATCAATAAAGACATAATCAAAACTAGATGGATCTATGATGAGGATAGAAACACCAAGTTATTTAATTCCCTACAAAGGATCCTAAGGGAAAATATGACTCTTTCATTAATCAAGGGTGTAGATATAATTCTGGAGGAAATACTAGAGATTTATAATCATATAGAAATTTTTTTGTGAATATCTTAAATGTCCCCACAAACAGTGAAATACTAAGGGAAAATATCATTCCAAACTTGCTAATTGATGAGAAAAATCATTTACTCACCTCTATACAAATAGACTATAAAATTAAAAAGGTTGTATTTGGACTCAAAAAATAAATATATCTAGTTCCATATTGGATGACCAAGAAATTATTACAAACCTTTTGGGACATCATACAGAATAAGGTATGCCATATTGCCAAAATGTTTTTCAAGGGTGGGTCTTTTACTCAAGTATTAAATACTAAGTTTATTTCCATCATCCCTAAATTATATAATTCTAGGGAGATAACTCAATTCCAGCCAGTTTCTCTCATAAATACTTTTCACATTGTGATTGTAGAAATCTTTTCTAGAAGGCTTTCTTGGATCTCATAGAAAATCATATCCTAGAACCAATTTGGGTTTATGAAAGGAAGGAATATTACAGACTATTTTATCACTTCCTTAGAGTGTATCAACCTTCTCAAGAAATACACATGAGTAAGAAACAGATCTCTAAAACTTGACAATAAAAAATCCTTTGACATAATGGACTGGGGCTTCATAGGTAGGTAGTTACACGACTTTGGATTCAATATGAAATTCATTCACTGGATCAAGGTTCGGCTTGAATCGACCCACATCTCTATTCTTATAAATGGGTTCACATAAGGATACTTCACATATAAGGCTCCAGCCTTAAACATTACTTAATCTTGAGATATTTCAAAAATACACCTTGAGGATCTTTTCAGGTTTAGAGTTTTAGAGAATCAGATCATAAAACATGCATTACATCCCACATTTAAACAAAGTGGTTACAATAAAAGATAGTATTCATTTTTTCCCATCAACGGAAAAATATTTAAAATAAAACATGGATTCTCTCTTGAAACTTTCTTGACACTATCATCATATCATGTACCCTTCCCTTGACCCGTGAAAAACATTTCAAAAACTTGGGATGCGCATAAAAAGCTCAGTAAGGTATATAAAAATATGGAAAGGAAACATGAGTACATGTATACATAAGAATCAATGAAATCATAATATACTCATAAAACATAAGCAATTTAACATACCTCATCAAATCATGAATAAATCATAGAAATCATATGACATAAAGGTAACTTGAGGCATTCATAACATTCTTACGTAGGGAGTAACCCTCTTGGTTACGTTTGGAATACCCAGTACAATATGTTCCCTAAATCTCTTCGGAGAAACCTTAACGTTTAGCTCCTTCGCGTTACCCAATGCATTGGAGAGCTATATCGGGCTCACCTGCCCTTATTTTATCACGGAACCACCCGTCTTCATAATAATTCCCAAGAACCATAACATAATCGTATCACATAAAACATGCATAAAGGAAACATAACATTTCCACTTTTTAATCTTAAGATATAAATACAACACATTGATATAAAAACATTATGAAAACCATTTTCAATACCAAAATAAAATAAAAGTAAAACATGGTATTTATTTTTTATCAAAAAAAAGGTATGGCTTGTAGAGGAAGCTGAAACTCAAATAATGGTCACGACGGCTGAGAAGTCATTGTCGCCGCATACGTATGACAAAAACATTCCCTTTTGTCATTTAGTAAAACTATTCGTATAAAAAATATTCCTTTTGGATAAACGTAATAGTCAAAGGGGTTTATACATCGTATAAAAGAAGGCTGTGTATAAAACAAAATATGCCTCAATGAAAGGAGATTGAGACGAAGTCCCATACCTCGGGTCCGACTTGACTCGATTGTTCTTTAACCTCCTGAATAAAAAACTTGAGTTAATTTCTACTATCTTAAGAACCTTTTTTAAGTTCATTATTCCTTTTATATCACTTATTACCATGTTATGAACATTATGTAATCATTTAAGTTAATAACGGTTGTTTTTTCGATATTTGGTACTTGAGTCAAAAGTGAACTTCTTATATTTACAAGTTGTTCACGTAGTCAAATATCCATTATCTCAAAAATTATATTCATGATTTAGATTCCATATATATCATCTATATCTAGTATATACATTCATTTATAATATTACATAATCATTTAGAGGTAAGAAATGAAATGCACCGTTCATGGAGACGGTAAGCCGTACATACGCATGAACACTACTTTAATTTCTATCTCATACTTTAATGGAAAGAAATAATAATTATATAAAGGTATATTATAATTCCAGTATAATATCATATATAATATCATTAAATCTATCCTTTATACTCAACACATATGGTATTAACGAATCAAATCACTTTGTGGGGGAGGTAGTTAGCACTTCCTAAAATGAAGATATCGCGTTTACCCATAATGGAAACCATAAAGGTATACCATAAATGAAAAATACAGAAGCATAAGTAAAACATAAACATATTATATATCATATATAAATATAGTGACATATTAATGGCCACCATGAAAGGGGTTAAAAGAATATTGAACAATCATCGTTTCGTGAGGCCGAAAATCACCATCCACAGAAACAGTATGTTCTATAACCATTAGACGAAGGTGTGTGTAGGTTTAGATCTAATACTTCTTATAAAAACACCCTAGTATATTTAAGATACTGGTTTTGTTACAAATAAAAGTAATAAAAATAGTTTAGGGGGTTAGAGAAGCAAAATAAAACAAAAAAACACAAGTGAAGACACTACCTTAAAAACGGGTAACTCTTTTTGATTTGAGCTCAAAGGGTTACTTAGGAAGACTTCTGCCCAAAGTGAGGCTTCTAGGAGTAAGAGATGGATTTTTAGAGACAAAATGGGCAGGTTTTGGCTGAGTAAAAGGCTTTAGAGGTGTGGGTAAGGTGGTAGAGGTGGGGGCCTTTTATAAGATGAGAGGAGGGGCACTCTTGGGAAGTTATAAAAGGTTACTTTTTTATAAAATGATTTTCAGATTTAAAAGGTCCCAAAATTATATATTTCAAGGATAAGGTTATAAGAGTTTTAAATAAACCCATCCAATATGTTTTTGACATGTGTAGGTCTTATATTTTACATTATCTTTTCATTTTATTTAAATCGTTAAATAATGATGTAATTGCTGCATCATCATGGTGTCATTAATTATTTAATTTATTTAATGTCTAAAAATTATAAAACAAATATCATGATTTAGGAAATATTTTTATATTTCTAATGAATATTTATAGTAAAAAATATGACTTGTATAACACCATTTAAAAATTGGTTTAGTAAAACAACTCATGTTTCTGACATTTTAATTTTAACATTAAATAAAAAGTTATTAATGTTAATTTCCCACCAAAGTGGATCCATGGGGTCCCCAATTTGACCCATGGATTTTCTTGGTCGGAAATGACACATAAAATAAGGGTAGGACATGTTTCAAGATCATTTAATATTATTAAAACATTATTTTTACCTTAAATTACACTAATTACCTCTAATCGTGATTAAAAACTTAAAAGTTACTATTCACCAAAAAATTATTTTAATCCCATTGAACCAAATTTTACTTCTTAATGACAACCATGTATGTCGGATTTTTGAAATTCAAAACACAGAGGTGATATAATTTCATTTAAATGGAAAATCAGTTTTTATAAGTACCAGTTAGTGGTTTCACTATTCATCAAAAATTGATGTTTTTCAGAAAAATACCAAAACTTCACCCTAAGCTATATTTGATATTCCGGATTCAAAAATGATGTATATTTTAAAAAATTCAAAAACATATAAGTTAAATTAATTAATTTAATAATTAATTCCCGCTGTCAGAGAAAATAGCATGTTTTTATGAAACAATAAGTATCAAAAGATTGACATTAGTTTAAGTCCAATTTCAAAGTGAAATTCATTACAACGACCACTATTGGATTAAATGGTAAAAATATATTCTAATTTTAACACTAAAAAAAATTCAAAGGATAATCTAATCATATAAATAAATTATATTAAAAAGAGGTTTTGAATTAAAATACATCATTTTTCACTATTCATTAAAAAAATGAACTTTATCGGAAAAATACCAAAAATTTACCCAAAGTAAATTTCAATGTCCCAATCATAAAGAATAAGTTTATTTCGACAAATAGAGCTTATAAAATTGTAAAAAGTTTGATTTAAAAATGGGGTTCCATCAAAAGGCAGTAAAACAATATTTTAAAAATATTAGTGTATTCCATGCTTAAGATTGGATTTATTCTCATTTAAGCCTCTAAAACACTATCTAATTCATTAATAGACATAGATAAAAATATCTATTATTCATTACTTACTTGGGATGTTACATCCTTCCCCCTTTAGAAAATTACATCCCCGCAATTTATTTACTTATCAAATAAGTGGGGGTATTTATTCCTCATAGCATTTTCAGATTCCCATGTTACCTCTTCACTCATGTGGTTTTTCCAAAAAACCTTTACTTGATTAATCACCTTATTCCACAACACATGCTCCCTGTGGTCAAGAATCTGGACCGATTGTTCCTCATAAGATAGATTCTCTTCCAGCTGAAATACCTCTGGGCTCAAAACATGAGATGGATCTGGCATGTACTTCCTTAACATTGAAACATGAAAAACATTGTGTACCTGAGATAAACTCAGAGGTAAAGCCACTCGGTATGAAACTGATCCAACTCTCCCCAGAATTTCATATGGTCCAATGAACCTTGGACTCAGCTTTCTTTTCTTACCAAATCGCATCACACTTTTCCCCGGTGAAACTTTGAGAAAAACATGATCACCTACCTCGAAAGATAAATCCTTCCTCCGGTTATCTACATAACTCTTCTTCCTGCTCTGAGCTGTTCTCATGTGTTTTTGAATCAACTGAACTTTTTTTGCCATATCTTCTACCAATTCTAGTCCCACCAGCTTCCTTTCAACCACTTCATCCCAGAAAGCCAGAGTTCGACAGCGCTTCACATATAACGCCTCAAATGGTACCATCTGTATACTGGAATGAAAAATGTTATTATATGAAAATTCAACCAAATAAAGATGATGGTCCCAACTTCCCTGATAATCCATCGAACAAGAACGTAGAATATCCTCAAAATTCTGAATTGTTCATTCCGACTGCCCATCTGATTGAGGATGAAAAGCTGTACTAAAATTTAATTCAGTACCCAATGACTTTTGAAGGCCTTTCCAAAATTTAGAAGTAAACCTAAGATCATGATCAGATACAATGGAGAGGGGAAATCCATGCAACCTGACTATCTCTTTAAGGTAAAATCAAGAAAGTTGATCTAGAGAGAAAGTATCTTGAATAGGAAGGAAATGAAAAGATTTAGTTAAGCGATCAACAATAACCCAGATTGCATTATTACCTCGAGATGTACTCGGTAATCCCACAACAAAGTCCATGGATATATTTTCCCATTTCCACTCTGGCATTGGTAAAGGCTAAAGCATCCCTTTCAGTAACTGCCGCTCTGCTTTAAACTGTTGACAATTCAAACACTTCTCATTAAAATCAGCAATATCCCTTTTCATTCCGTCCCACCAGTAATACTCCCAAAGATCTCTATACATCTTAGTACTGCTAGGATGAACAAAAAACGGAGAACTATGAGCTTCACATAACAAATATCTCTTCAATTTTGAATCACATGGCACACACAATCTCTTCCCAAATCTCAAAACAAAATCACTATTAATATTGAATTCAGGCAACTTACCCTTCTGAACCAGCACTACCTTTTTCTGCAACTCACTGTCTTGCTTATGGGATTGCTTGATTCTGTCTGATAGAGAAGATTTCACTGATACCTGAAACAAAATAGAAGAACATCCTGCAACAAAAACGTCTATGCAAAAGTTCATCAAATCCTTAACCAAAGGTTCACGTTCTAAACGCAACATTGTTAATGAAGCATTACTTTTTCGACTCAAAGCATCAGCCACTTTATTTGCTTTTCCCAGATGGTAATGAATTGTACAATCATAATCCTTGATTAATTAATTCCATCTCCTATGTCTCATGTTCAATTATTTCTGAGTGAATATATACTTTAAAATTTTGTGATCGGTATATATTTCACACTTTACTCTATACAAATGATTCCTCCAAAATTTTAAAGCAAAAACTACAGCAGCTAATTCCAAATCATGTATAGGGTAATTTACCTCATGAGTTTTAACTGTCGTGAAGCATAAGCAATTACCTAATCATTCTGCATTAGGACACAACCAAGTCCTTTCAATGAAGCATCACTGTAGATAACAAACTCACCATTCCTGGAAGGAAGTTCCAAAACTGGAGCATTCACCAATCTTCTTTTCAACTCCTGGAAACAATCATCACATTATTTTGTCCAGATAAACTTAACACCTTTCCGAGTTATCTTAGTCATTGGACTAGATAACCGTGAAAAATTTTCAACAAACCTTCGGTAGTAACCTGCCAAACCAAGAAAACTACAGATCTAGGTTACATTTGTGGGTCTTGGCCATTCTTTAACAACTTTTGTTTTAGCAGGATCAACAGTTATGCCATTTTTTGAAACAATGTGACCAAGGAAAGAAAATTGTTGTAATCAAAACTCACAATTGCTGAATTTTCCATACATTTTATTTTCTTTTAAGTTTTGAAAGATAACCCTTAAATTAATTTCATGATCCTCTTTACTTTTAGAAAACACCAAAATATCATCAACAAACACAACCACCATTTATCACCTGATTCAACTGAGCCATCAGTGCAGTAAAATGCTCAATTCTAATTCTGACCATCTCTGGTTGCTGATTCAAAAGGTCATTATACTTTGTATTCCTTCCTAGAAAAAATGATCTATTTCCTCTATGGAAAACCATTCTGAACACAGAAATATCTTAGGTGAAGCAACATGGTAATCTTTAAATGCTATATCATTTCAATTTGACCATAAAAAAATATTTTTGGATAATCATTTAATAGAATTGTAACCCCTAAAGTTATCTAAACCAACCTTTGATTCCAACTATAAGGCCCCAGCCTTAAACATTACTTAATCTTGAGATATTTCAAGAATACACCTTGAGGATCTTTTCAGGTTTAGAGTTTTAGAGAATTAGATCATAAAACATGCATTACATCCCACATTTAAACAAAGTGGTTACAATAAAAGATAGTATTCATTTTTTCCCATCAACAAAAACATATTTAAAATAAAACATGGATTATTTCTTGACACTTTCTTAACACTATCATCATATCATGTACCCTTCCCTTGACCTTTGAAAAACATTTCAAAAACTTTGGATGATCATAAAAAGATCAGTAAGGGATATAAAAATAGGGAAAGGAAACATGAGTACATATATACATAAGAATCAATGAAATCATACTCTACTCATAAAACATAAGAACATTAACATACCTCATCAAATCATGAATAAATCATAGAAATCATACGACATAAAGGTAACTTGAGGCATTCATAATATTCTTACGTAGGGAGTAACCCTCTTGGTTACGTTTGGAATACCCATCACAGTATATTCCCTAAATATATTTGGAGAAACCTTAACGTTTAACTCCTTCGCGTTACCAAATGCATTGGAGAGCTATATCGGGCTCACCCTCCCTTAGTGTATCACGGAACCACCCATCTTCATAATAATTCCCAAGAACCATATCATAATCGTATCACATAAAACATGAATAAAGGAAACATAACATTTTTACTTTTCAACCACAAGATATCAATACAACACATTGATATAAAAAATTATGAAAACCATTTTCAATGCAAAAATAAATGAAAAGTAAAACATGGTATTTATTTTTCATTTAAAAAAACGCATGGCTTGTAGAGGAAGCCGAAACTCAAATAATGGTCACAGAGGCGGAGAAGTCATTGTCGCCACATACGTACGATAAAAACATCCCCTTTTGTCATTTAGTAAAATGCTTCATATAAAAAAGATTCCTTTTTGATAAAATTAAAAGTCAAAGGGGTTTATACACCGTATAAAAGAAGTTTGTGTATAAAACAAAATATGCCTCAATGAAAGGAGATTGAGACGAAGTCCCATACCTCTGGTCCAACTTGACTCGATCGTTCTTTAGCCTCCTGAATAATAAACTTGAGTTAATTTTTACTTTCTTAAGAAACTTTTTTAAGTTCATTATTCCTTTTATATCACTTATTACCATTTTATGAACATTATTTAATCATTTAAGTTAATAACGGTCGTTTTGTCGATATTTGGTTCGTGACTCAAAAGTGAACTTCTTATATTTACAAGTTGTTCACGTAGTCAAATATCCATTAACTCAAGAATTATATTTATGATTTAGATGCCATATATATCATATATATCCAGTATATACATGCATTTATAATATTACATAATCATTTAGAGGTAATAAATGAAATGCACCATTCATGGAGACGGTAAGCCGTATGTACGCATGAACGATACTTTCATTTCTATCTCATACTTTAATGGAAATAAATAATAATTATATAATGGTATATTTTAATTCCAGTATAATATGATATATAATATCATTAAATATTTCCTTTATACGTACCACATATGGTATTAACGAATCAAATCACTTTGAGGGGGCGGTAGTCCACACTTCCTAAAATGAAGATATCTTGTTTACACATAATGGAAACCATAAAGGTATGCCATAAATGAAAAATAAAAAAGATTAAGTAAAACATAAACATATTATATATCATATATAAATATAGTTTCATCTTAATGGCCACCATGAAAGGTGTTAAAAGAATATTGAACAATCATCGTTTTGTGAGGCAGAAAATCGCCAACCACAGAAACAATATGTTATTTAACCATTAGACGAAGGTGTGTGTAGGTGTAGCTCTAATAATTCTTATAAAAACACCCTAGTATATTTAATATACTGGTTTTGTTACAAAAAAAGTAATAAAAATAGTTTATGGGGTTGGATAAGAAAAATAAAACAAAAAAATACAAGTGAAGACACTACCTTAAAAACGGGTAACTCCTTCTGATTTGAGCTCAAAGGAATCCTTGGGAAGACTTATGCCCAAAGTGAGACTTCTAGGAGTAATATAGGGATGTGGAGAGACAAAATTGGCCGGGTTTGGCCGAGCCAAAGGCTTGAGATGTGTGGGTAAGGTGGTAGAGGTGGGGGCCTTTTATAAGAGGAGAGGAGGGGCACTCTTGGGAAGTTATAAAAGGTTACTTTATTATAAAATTATTTTCGGGTTTAAAAGGTCCCAAAATTATATATTTAGAGGTTAAGGTGATAATAGTTCTAAATACAACCATTCAATAGGTTTTTGACATGTGTAGGTCTTATATTTTACATTATCTTTTCATTTTATTTAAATCGTTAAATAATGAGGTAATCACTGCATCGTCATGGTGTCATAAATAATTTACTTTATTTAATGTCTAAAAATTACAAAAAAATATCATGATGTAGGAAATGTTTTTATCTTTCTAATGAATATTTATAGTAAAAAATATGTCTTGTATAACCCCATTTAAAAATTGTTTTAGTAAAATAACTCATGTTTGGGACATTTTAATTTTAACATTAAATAAAAAGTTATTAATGTTATTTTCGCAGAAAAGTGGCTCCATGGGGTCCCCAAGTTGACCCATGGATTTTCTTGGTGATACATGACACATACAATAAGGGTAGTAAATATTTAAAGATCATTTCATATTATTAAAACATTATTTTTACCTTAAATTACACTAACTACCTCTAATCGCGATTAAAAACTTAAAAGTTACTATTCACCAAAAAATTATTTTAATCCCATTGAACCATATTTTAATTCTTAATGAAAACCATGTATGTTTGATTTTTTAAATTCAAAACACAAATTTGGTAAAATTTCATTTAAACGGAAAATCAGTTTTTATAAGTACCACTTAGTGGTTTTACTATTCATCAAAAATTGAAGTTTTTCAGAAAAATACCAAAACTTCACCCTAAGATATATTTGATATTACGGATTCAAAAATTATTTCTATTTTAAAAAATTCAAAACATATAAGTTACATTAATTAATTTAATAATTAATTCCTGCTTTCAGAGCAAATAGCGTGTTTTTATAAAACAATAAGTATCAAAAGATTGACACTAGTTTAAGTCCAATTTCAAAGTGAAATTAATTCCAATGACCAATATTGGATTAAATGGTAAAAATATATTCTAATTTTAACTTTCAAACCAATTCAAAAGATAATCTAATCATATAAATAAATTATATTAAAAAGATGTTTTGAATTAAAATACAACATTTTTCACTATTCATTAAAAAATGAACTTTATCGGAAAAATACCAAAAATTTACCCAAAGTAAATTTCAATGTCCCAATAATAAAGAATAAGTTTATTTAGAAAAATAGAGATTATAAAATTGTCAAAATCTTTATTTAAAAATGGTTTTGCATCAAAAGGCAGTAAAAAAATCTTTTAAAAATATAAGTGTATTCCATGCTTAAGATTGGATTTATTCTCATTTTAAGCCTCTAAAACACTATCTAATTTATTAATAGACATAGATAAAATATCTATTATTCATTACTTACTTGGGATGTTACATCACATGATATTGGTGGTGAGATAAGGGGATCACCTTTCAGCCATTATCTTTGCTATTGTAGAGGACTATCTACTCGGGCTTCTCTTTGATATGGTGAACACAGGTGAATTGATGACCACTAGAGAATATATAGGTATCTATGCTCCCTATAATTTATTTTCTGCTAATTACATTGTCATTTTTACCCAATGAGATAGAAGTAATATCACAAATCTCAAAAATTCTCTACAATATTATGAAAATTTCTCAGGCCAAGAAATTAACTTGAGTAAATCATTTATATACATTGGTAAAACATTTCTTCCCAAAGGAAGATTAATCTCACAAATTAAATATGAATAAATGAGGGATCATTAACTATTGTTTACCTTTGTTTCCAAATGTTTTGAGGAATATCCTAGGCATCAAAAAATTCAAATAAAGTGGATTAAATTATAAGAACACTTGCATCTTGGAAAGGTAAGTAAATCTCAATGGCATGGCACATTTGCCTCATTAAGAATGTTGTGATGTAAAAGCTTGTATACTCATTTATTGTGTATCGTTGTCCTATCTCTTTAATCAAAAAGATTAAAACTATGAAGAAAAATCTCATCTAGAGTGGAAGTATTCAAGAGTGGAGGATCATCACTACCTCATTGAAAAAGTAATACATGCCATAAAAACTAGGAGGCCTTGGCTTCTAGAAATAAGAATTATTCAACCAATCCTAATAGGATAAATTAATGTAGATACTAATTAACAAAAAAGCTTCTACCTTGGAGTTTCTAAGAAATAGAATTATGGAATGATTATTAGCAGGAAAAAGGTGCTATCTTGAATCCTCTATTTGACATGGTCTTAAAACCATTTTTCAGAAAATTATCACACACTCTCAATTGGTAGTTAATATGAACACTTCATTATGATTTTGGTATGATAACTAAACATGATTCCTACTCATTTATTTAGTCAAAACCAAGGATTATGATAATACTCACAATATCCTGATTAAAGAACAACTAGAAAATATGGACATAATTTCAGATGACATTGCCTCTATAGTTTTCAAATAAGACTTCATTAATCCAGAGTATTTCCTCATATGGGAGGGGCCTCCAAATGGACTCCTTGACTCAAAAATATTCTATACGCATCTACTACATGGATAACATCAGTGGAATGGTGACTTAAATAAAAAATCGATGCCATCCTTCAGGTTCACCTTGCTATGGAGGATTTCACTCAACAAACTTCCAGTGGATGCTAATCTAAAGAGAGTTGGGAGTTCCCCATGTTCAAAATGTTTATTATTACACCAACACAAAGAGGACTTGGATCACTTATTATTGATCTTTAAAACTTCTTCTTCACTGTGGAAGGTTGTCCTCATTATATCTGAGATTCATTTCCCACAAACAGATTTTTTTGTACATTATTAAATTCCATTAATGTTGTTCATCTATTAAAGAATCTCACTCCACTCTTTAGGGTGGAATGTACCAAGTTGATCCACTTTTTATGGAGAGGCAAGAGAAAATCCATCCACATCCTGTCTTGTTTCAATGCTGGACATGCCATTGAGAATATACTTGTTACAGTCCAGAATACTAAAAACATACACATAGAAAAGTGCATCAACTATATATGATAATTTTTGGATCTTAAAGAGACTTAACATTATAGGTAACTTCCCTACCCCTCACAAAACCCTTGATGTTTTTTGTACACACCACTTCTTTGGATGGATGATGTGCAGCATACACGATGCTTTTAGGGGTAACCTAGGACCATCAGGATATGGATCCATATTTAGAGACCAAAATGGGGATGTTATGGAGTTCATTCATGGTCCTTGTGGCCATATCATTGCACTGGAAGTAGAAAATATGGGTCCAAAAAAATAAATATATCTTTCTTATCAATGATACTAATGTTACATCTGGTATGAATGTGACTCCACTACTCTTGTGCAATCCATAACAGAGGGTCAAATTCACTTATCATAGTGGCTGACAGCACAATGGGATAACTATCTTGATCGAATACCTTCTATGGGATACTTCATCATTGATTTATTTTGGAATAATACTATACGTTTGATGATATTTCAAATAAATTGGTCACTATAGAAAGATTCATCTACTCGAGAACATTTCCTGGTGACATGGTTCCTCTATTCCTTCTGGAAAAAATGTAAAATACCTTCATTTCGTCTCCTGTAACCTTGATTTGATTTTATCTAAGATACTTAGAGATTATTTATCTAAATAAACATATCGAACTCATCAAAACTCAATGAAATAACCTTTATTCTTTTCAAAATATGATTAACCTAGTGAAAGGAAATATGTTCCACAATAATCTATTTGAAACATAATCAACATGTTGAAAATAAACAGGGTTCACGACAATATCTTTAGGAAATAATTAATAAGTGTCAAATAAATGTGTCTCAAAATTGTCTCTTTAGGATATAATCAACTCATAGAAAGGATACTAGTTTCACAACAATCTCTTTAGGATATAATAAAACTGTATAAAACAAACATTTTTCACAAAAATCTCTTTAAGACATAGTAAAACCATTGAAAAGAAACTGGTTTCAAAATAATCTCTTTAGGAAATAATCAACCCAAGTAAAATAAATGTGTTCAATAACAAAATATTTTAAACTTTAATAACCCATGGAAAGGAAATGGGTTCCATAATAATCTATTTGAAATATGAATAACATATGGAAATGAAATTAGTTCTATAATAATGAATTTGAAATAATAATATTCCATACCATAAATGAATGAGGATGGTATCAATAAAAAATATTTTCAGTGGAGGATTTATAATAACACAATATTCGAAATTGATGAATGTAAATGAAATTAAAATATCATTAAAACATTCTTGAGGAAAATATTCTTTAAACATTCCAAAGCGACCCATACCACTTTGAAAAATTTGAATTATAATCCCCATAAAGGAATAAAATTAAAATAAACATAGAATATCTGGAGAATAAAGAGATTATAATATATCATGTCAAAAGATAAGTATATACACCTCATAAAATATTACAGGTGTATAACATTACAAATATCTCAAACTCGGAAAATTGCGACAAAATACCATTATCACTTTGGTAACTTCAAAAACATAAAACCCATGAAAGAGATACCATAAAAATGATATTAAAAACCCTCATAAATATTAGGATAATAATCATAAAATAGATTCATGGTTACCATATACACAATATAAAATGAACTAGGTTCTTAACAATAAACTATGCCTCAATGAAATGAAATTGAGATGAAATCCCTTACAACTGTGGTAACAACTAAATTGGACACCCAAAAAGTAATAATCATAAAATGAAAATTTTAAATTCCATTAATATAATATAATTCATGATATAATATATGAAAATTTAATTAGATACATCACACAAAGAAAATAATTGATGATTATGATGTATGCCTCATGAAAGTTAAAGTGAGACAAAAATCCCTTACTACTTGAGCAACTTTTTAATCATGATATGCATGAAAAAATAATATCAATTGAAACTTTTAATATCATTAAATAATTTAAATTCATGGTATGAAAATTTATAGGTATTTAGATACACCATATAAAATAATCTAGGTTTATAATAACAAATATGTATCAATGGAATGAAAATTGATGCAAAACCCCTTACCTTGTGTCTGATTTGTCATGCTTATTCTATATATTACAGAATAATTAAATTATGATTATTATATAATTTATTAAAAAAATTTAAATTTTTATTATTACTTTAATTTCACTCATAAACAATTTATATAAAATTACTTTAAGTAATATGTTTTGATCATATTCAGTTTGTGTCTCAAAATTGAATTTGATAGGTTGACTGTGGTCAATGAGTTCATTATATAAAAATATCCATAATAATAACCATGAAATAACTATTATATTTATATATAAATTATAATTATAAAACAAATAATGAGTTATGTTCATGAAAAATTAACCAATGTTACAATCATGGAGACGATAGGTCGTACATACTCATGAGTGACATTATCATTTTTCTATGATCATTATGGATAGAAGGTAAGTAAAATTTATATTTTTTGATGGATAATTATATCATGAATACCATATTATTTAATAATATATACTTATATATAAAATTATTATGATGTAAAAGGAATCACATCATGTTGAGAAGGCCGTAGTCCACATATCCATGAAGGACGTTATAACTTTTTTAGTGTGTGAAATTGTAATAAAGGAAATAATATATTATATATCCAGAGAGGTATTATATATAATTAATATCATATATATGCTATTAATTACACATATTTTTAATTAAAAATATTCTTAATACATTCCATGTAATTTTTGAACGTATCACATCACTTTTAGGAGACACCGGTCCACACGTCCACAAACAATGTTATCATATTTACAAAAAATAGAATTAATAATGGTATATATTATGTAAAAATTATAGAAGTTTTAAGACAACATAAATGTCATATATATCATATAAAAATAGGGTTTTAATCATAATTCACAACCATGTGAGGTGATAAAGGAAAAAACGAATGAAATCATTTTGTGAAGTGGTAGTTTGTCGTACACGAATGGAAAATTTGTTACCAATTTGATTGAAGTGTGTGTAGGTGTAGGTTGAATCCTTAACATAAAAAATATAAGTATATTTAGGATAATTATTTTATTATATAATAATTAAATAAAAATAATTTAATTTTTAAATATATAAACAACACAAAATTAATTGTTGAGAAATGTTACCTCTTTTTCGGGTAACTATTTTTGGATTTCACCAATGGACTTACTTGTATTCATTTCTTAAAAAAGTGGGCATTCTAGGTTGAGTGGTTTAATTTATGGATATTATTTGGGCATATTTTGTATGATCAATTGTTTCTTGATATGTTTGAGGAAGTGAAAGAGTGAATGCCTTTTTATAATAGAGGAGAAGTTTTATTCTTATAATTACCAAAAGGTAAACACAATTTTGAGGTCTCCCTTACTTCATGGGATTCAAAAAATAGACACATAATGGATTAGATTTAAATTATGGTCTATAAAAACCTCCACCATACAAAAAAAATTCATTTTTATAATTTGTTTCCTCAGTCTTTAAGTCTCCTAATATTTTTCAATTTGGTTTTTTTATTTAGGTAACTTGTTTTTTAAATAATATAATTAATCTATTAAGACTAAATTAATTTTATATTTATTAAAAAATATAGACCCATGTAATTAAAAATATATTTTCTAATTTAAAAAATAAAAATCTCATGTTTGGTTGAAATTATTTTTAAAACAAGCACATGTAACGCACAAAAACACTACTTTAACCCAAAATGTGCCAACAATGTTTTTACTATCTATGAGTCCACATGTTAATTATAAATATTCAATTGGTCCATTATTGAACCATATTTTATATATATTAACATTTTAAAATCAATAGTAAGAATATATAATTTTTAGTAATTTTAATACTTTTAATAAAATATCATTTATTATTAAACATCATTAATGATGATTTTGAAATTATTTATTTAATTTTAAATTAAAAAATATAAAAAAAATTATTGGAATAAAAATATTATAAGTTAAAATCTTCAAAAACTGATATATTCATCCAAAAAATCAATGGAACATATTATTTCATTAAATTTATATTAATTTTAATGATTTTAGAACCATTAATTTTATTTAATTATTAACTAAATAATCCACATGTTAGAGTTTGTAAGAATTTAATTTAATTATATCATATATAAAAATTAAATTTAAATTACCATGAAAACTAAAAATAATTTAAATTTAAAAATAATTTTCATAATTGAAGCTATGTAGCTTCATCCATATTCTAAATCTTTATAAATGTTAAAGGTAAGGATAATTCATTTTTTTCTTTTTCATTAACTTATTATATAGTTTAATTTCATAGAATAGTATCCCAAAAACTTAAAATTATAACATAGAGGGGATATTATTAAACTATTGGCAACCAATTTATTTTGGATTAATTTCTAGGTCATTTAAGTCCTTAAGTTTAAGGTTTAGTCCCTTTTTATGCTAAATTTTATGTTAATCACTGTAATTAACTTTAATCACATTCACAAATATTTTTAGTCAAAAAATAATTTTATATTATTACAAAATAAATATTATACTGAATAAATCATTTTATGAATTTTATTAGAAATTAAATTCACATAAGTGAAAAAAATAAATACAATGTTAATCCTGCGGATGTGGCCAGAAAATAAGAACTTTAAAGTGAGAATGTTAAAAATTTAATTTCGTCATTATATCTAAAATAAATAAAAAAATGATTCCAATGAACTAAATTGTATTAATATAAATATAATTTATCTATTTTGACTTAAAAAAATTAAAATATAATTTAAAATTAATAATTATTTAAGTGGAAAGGAAATTTTTTAACTAAAATGCATTATTTTTCTCTATTAATAAAAAATTAAACTTATCATAAAAATAAAAAAAATCCCCCAAAGTAAATTTTTATATTAATATTTCAATAATAATTTTTTTATTTTCATATAAAAATTTAAAGTGTCAAAATTTTTATTTAAAATAGTTTCTCCATTAAAAGGTGGTAAAACTACCCTTAAAATCATATAAAACTTTTATGCTTAAAATTTGATTTATTATTATTTTAATCCCATAAAATTTATTAGACTAATGTCAAATAATTTTACAAACATATGTAAAAATAATATATTTAGTCATATTAATGCCCTCCAATATAATGTCCAAGTGATAACTTCCATATTAAATAATAATATCAACAATATATTATTGTTTAGTAAGACTCAACCTTTCATGTAATAAAAGTTATTTAAGAAACTCAATGTTTCATGAAATAAAAAATAAACTTGGTGTTTCATAAGATATAAGTTAAACTATGTATTAGGTGTAACCCAACATATTAAATAATTTAAATTAAATTAAAAGAATATATTTCATAAAATATCGGGATGTTACAAAATTTTTGAACAATAAACTATGTCCAGAGGAAGGTATGAATTTTATAGATACTATTGGCACAATGAAAAAATTGGGAACTTATAAAGGGTATGTTGGTTTAGTTAATGATATTTATATAACATTAGAATATCTTATAGGTAATATTTTTTGGGGTGTTTTTCCACTCAATGATGAAAAGTTTAGAAGTAACTTGATAATTTTGTATTCATTGTTGAAAATAAGTTTTAATCATTGAAAGAGATTTATAGAAGATATGAACAACTGGGTCACTCTACTAAATAATGCCTCTCCCTTATAACTACCTAATTAATTATGAATAATAATAGACAAAAGACTCAGTAAAAGAAAGAAAAATGAAAAGAAAAAGGATTTTTTATTGAAGTTATACATAAATCATCAAAAAGAGAATATCCATGGATTTTGGATACTGTATGTTGTTCACCCATGATTATTTTAAATCACTTAAAGGATATTTAAAATTTAAAAGAAGGATTAGTTAACTCTCGATGTTATGTTTCACCTAAAATCAAAGTGTTAGATCAATGGTGATTGGAATGGATAAGATAATGTCCTAGAACACTTTATATGTTGATTAGATGAAACATAATTTATTAAGTTTACTTAGATATATGATAAAGGTAATGAAATAATTTTTTTGAATTATGGGTTATTGCTGAAGATGTTGAAATATAGTTTTGTATGAGACAGAGGGAAATGAACACGATTTTGATTATTTCAGATTATTGATGATTAAAATTATTTTTTTCTATGCATAAAAAACTAAAATCAATTATGGAATTTAAGGCTTGGTAATCTTATCCCAAATAACATGAGAAATATTACCCATAGACATAATTTTTATTATGTGCCTATGCTAAAGAGGGAAATAAACTTTATGTGATCTACATGTCTAATGGGGAATATTATTAATTATCTACATAAGAAATCCGAGATTCAAATATATCATTTGTTGGAGTTTATTCATTTTGATATTTATGGGAATATGTGGAATAAATATATAAATAGAGATAAGAATTTGATTTCTTTTATAAAATAATTTAGTTTTTTTCTTACATTATGTTCTTGAAGCTTATGTAATATACTTTGAAAATTTTCAAGTGTTTTATTATATGTGTGTAAAAGGAGTGTGGTTTCTCCTTGAAGAAGATATGTATAGAAAATGGTGATGAATATATTAGTGGACGATTTTAAGTGTATATTGAGAAGCGTGGTATTCACCATGAAGTTAGTATACTATATTAACCATAAAAATGGTGTTTCTGAATGGAAGAATAGATGTTTGGTGGCTATGGATCGCACCTTGTTGATTGAGAATGATACTTCTCGATATTATTGGAGACAATCTTTTGGTAAAATAGTTTATATTCAAAATCATTTTTGCACAAATTAATTTTGATATTTCACCATATAATATTTTTTATAATAATTTCCCATGTTTGAAACACTTAAAGGGTGTTTGGAAGTTGTTGTATTATCAATGTTAAAGGTGGGAATCTTAGGATGTTTGAGTAGAGAGGAGATAATGGTATCTTCCAAGGTTATCCTCCAAATAGTAGTTAATACCACTATTATCATAAAGAGATAGAAATGATTATACATATTATTGACGTGAAAGTGTTGGAATTATCAAATAATGAAATCACAAATCAAGAAGCATGTTTTTTAAGTGATGATGACTAAGCATTTTTTGTTAGGAAACAGGGTCGAGTTTTTGAAAATTATGGGAATTCAAAATAATTGTATCTTAGAAAAGATGATTCATCAAATAAATGTTTTTAAAATAAACCTTTTACATACCATATAATTCTAAGAAAGAAAGTTGATGACCAAAATATCATTGAATAATAAGGACAATTGGTTCAAACTAGAGGAGATTCGAAAATAACAACACATACCTCATTGTTTCCAAAAGTTGAACCAAGATATGTGAAAGAGAATTTGAACCATCAATATAACTATGAGTTATATCAAATTACACTAAAGTAATCTCATTTTATTTCTATAAAGATAATTATAAGGTATATTAATGGAATAATGAACTATAAACTAAAATATAACAGTAGAAGAAATCTTGATTAATTTGGATATACTGATACAAATATGGATGAAAATATAGGTGGGAAAATATCATCATCTAGTGGAGTTTTCCTTTTTTGGTGAAAGGTGTGTATGTTAGATAAAAAAAGAACAAATTTCAATGACAATGTGTACTATTGAACCAGAATATGTGTCTACAATACAAGATAGAACCTAATTGATGTGGATGGAGAATAAATTGTAAGATGTCAAATAATAAGTAAAGATGAAAGTAGTTATGGGCTGTGATAATCAAATTTCTATGAATTTATCAAGAAATACAGTTCATATTTCATAATTAAATAACATTGACATAAAATATCACTTCATTAATGAGTTTTTTGAAAATATTTTATTGAAGTTGTAATTTGTTCCAACAAAGTAGAGAATAACATATGTACTCACAAAACCACTACAAAATTATAAATTACATATATTGAGGTAGATGATGGGAGTTCAACCTAATTACACCCAAGGATAAGTTATGGTTTTTATATATCCTCTCATACTTATTTATTGGATATTATTATCAAAGTGAGGGTAGGACAACATAAATATCTCTTTATGTTTTTTATTAAAATTTGTATAAATATGGATAATATTAATTTAATAGTGAACCCAAATATATATGTTAAACCACATGAGTGAGAGATCTATAAATTAGGGGGAGAATTAATTTTTGGGTGATTTTTTAAAAGGAATTAATTGTGAATTAAAAATGTGTGTGTGTTGTGGGTGGGTGCGTGGATTTGTGATTCAGGAACTATTATAACATGATTTTGGGTAAGTTTTTTGGAATTTGTTATAAATTGGTTCAATGAATATTTTTTGAAGTGGAATATGTTTTGGAGTTAATTATTAGTTGGTATTAAGTTGTATAAAATGTTCGTATCAATTTATTTTGGGGGATGTGAGATAAGTGAATATAAGTCTTCATTATGGAAGAGATAATATTATTGTTCAATGTTCATGTTTCCTATACCAATCCCGCTCAAGTAGGTATAAAATTATAGAACAATGATTCATTTTTATATGTGATAAGTTTTAAAGTGAATTATTTTAGTTGGTTGAAAAAAAAATCAATTGTATATTGAGACTATGAGATATTTTAAGGAATCATTGATCCCATGATGAATTAGGTGAGATAAATAAATGACTGTGTAATTGGGGTGATTACTAAAATCCAAAGGGATTCTTTTGAAATATGAATTTGAATAAAAAATGGTAAAAATTAAGTGTATACATTCATGTGTTGGATTTTTTTATTAATGCATAAATAAAATTCAATCTCACATAAATTAATTTCTATTATATGAGGTGAAGGATGTTTGTATGTTTATAATAATATAATATGAAAATTATTGATCTACTCTTTTAGGGAATAAATATCCTAAACGGAATTAATCATTTTTTCAAAAAACAAGAGTTGATCCTTACATAATTATTACTATTACTCTGTGGTCAAGAGAAGTATATGAAGTCTCATGTCATGAAACATATATTCACACCATGATGTAAGGAATGGGATATTGGGAAATTTATTTAAATAACAACTAATACACAAGGATATTTTATTTAATAAATGATGTTTATTTTTGAAAACTAGAGTAGGGAGTCCCACACATTGATGAATGGTGTCATGTCATGACTTATATTCCTAGAGTAAAAAAGAAGCGTCAGGTTATTCTATGAAGGCGTTTTTCATTCCATGATGCATGTATATAATTCTTAATATTTCTACTATTTTATGTGAATAAATATATCAAACTATAATTCATAGTGTCACATAATAACATGAACACATGAATAATTTTTAAATATTATTGTCATCGTGTGATAAAGATTTTCATGACATGAATAGAAATATGTTTTTAGAATAAGTTAAGTGAACATCATATGTCACCCCATAATTCATTATTTCATACTGTAAATTATTCCAGTGTTCATATAGATAAATCCTATAACTAAGATGTTCAAGAATAAGTCGATAGCTATTAAATATAATCTCTTATATGAATATTTGAACTTTAACTTTAAAGAGGGAAATTAAAACTATTATGAAAGATTAAATTATATAGGGATCTTGCATGAATGATATGTTTTAAGAAGGAAATGTGATTCAAAAGAATAAGATAATACTTTCTACGATGAACTTAGAATAATATGAGTAGGAAGGGGAAGAAAATAAAGAATCACTATAAAAACAAGATATAATTACAATCATTTCAAATATTTTCTTGTTGTTAAAATCAAATTGAATATTTCTATTAGTGTGAGATCACTTTACACAATTTTGAGGATTTTTTTTTAAAATGAGTATATGGATATTCCATGGTTTTTGTAATTGAAAATGATGATAACAATGGAATTCATGGTATCCTATGATTAATGTACTAGGATAAGTAATAAGTACTTTTTTGAATATACAAAATTGTAAAATCTGATGTAGCTACTCCGTGTGTATCCTGGTGAGTGTGTAAAAAGTTATGTTATCCACTATAGTAGGTGAAAATGGTTGTTTCTAAAATATACTTAAAAAGGAATTGAATTCATCAATTTAACCCCCTCTTAATTAATTCTCACCTATCCTGTGGGTCCTTTTCATAGTTTATAATATGTGAGTTCAATATTATGTCTTCTTTATTATTCAAAAGGAAATAAATAAAAATTTATCTATTCAATAGTTTATTTAATAGATTAATATAAAAATTTATTTAGTTGTATAATTTAAAAATAATATTTTACACATGTTTAGTGAATATAATATTTATTGTTTATTGAATTAATCAAAATTTTTATTAAACATTTGTTATTCCAGTTTTGATAATTTATAATGAGGATTGATGAGGTGAGCTAATGGAACAATGAAGATTATTTATTAATCCATGAGTTTGAAAAAATCCTTGAAAATATAATAATAATTATAATAATATTTTTCATGAGTTTAACATAAGATAATAATTAGATAAAGGGAACTTGTGTAATTAATAATTATATAACCCAAATCCTAAATTATTGATTATATAATTTTTGAAATTAATTTTTTTTGGGAAAAAATATTATCTCTAGATAATTATCTGAATATTGATAGAAAATAATCCTCATCCATCTCAAGAATAATAAGGAACAATAGATATTATTTTGTTGCGATAAATGTTGAATGAAACATGGTTCTTGATTCCACTATAAAGGAACCCATGATACAAGGAGTGATATTTAGACATTCATGAATAACAAGTGGATACAACTAGAAAAATTCTAGTTCAGATTATACACACCAATGATGACATGAAAATAGTTGAAACAAAGTTTATTAAAAAGTAAATTTATCAGTATATATGTTATTCTAGTTATAAAATAATTATGAACTTAATATAAAATATCTTCTATATAAATATTATAGCGTTCCATTAATTAATTTATTTATATATTATCCAAAAAAAAGATGGAAAAAATTATTGAGAATTACCTTAGCCACCTCCAGTACACCACATAAACATAACTTCATTGTTAACAAATTCCATACTTTAAACATTTTAAATTTATCTATTTTTTGTCATCATGTTGATAATTCTTATCTAAAATATATTAATTCTTGGCCCATTATGTATCAATTTTTAAAACAAACTCTTGTATTTATTTGAATTTTAAATTTCTAGATCAATATATCCAAATGATTAGGATGATTTCTCCTTTTTATATTAATAAAAAGTTTAAATGGATGATAGAATTATTTAGTGTTGAATGCATAAATCATATGGAAAATAAAATTGGAAACTCAACTATTAAAGTATTCATGGAAAACAAAATAAAAGCACAATGTAGATTAAATTTTATTGTGGATAGAGTAAATTTTGGAGAACTTTTCATTCACATAATTTTCATGCTAATTTAGTTTTTAGAGGTGATATTGTCTGCAAAAATTAATGATGAAATTCAAGGATATATTTCATGTCCCAATTGGACAACCTTCCAATTCTTGCATAAATTCTTCATGGGTAATCCAATTAGATTGAAATATTATGAAATTTTATAATTAATCTATAATAACATCATATATTTGAATAAGAATCCCAAAATCACCCACATTTAAGGTCATTCAGGTGCACTAAAATGGAGATATAAAAGTTTTCATGAAATCATGTAAATGATGGAAATTCAATTCTCCAACAACTTTTCAATACCATTTGACCTAATATAATTAATTAGAAAAGTTCCACAAACATTGTGTCCACCCAAGGCCCTAAAAATATCTATTTAAGGTATATTTTAATAATTAAATGAGTCTCTTGTTTCTTGTTCTTCTTATAATGATCTATTGGGTTGTTTTATTTTAAACTTGTTCTTCATTTATATGTTTTCCAAAACTAAAATAATTTTCTAATTAAATGTTTTCAATATTATTAATTATTTTTATTTTACTCCTCATATCCATTATAACATTTGTTATAATTTTTGAAACTCTTCACACAATGGGGTATTGGTCATTATTCGATTTTTTTTCTTTTCTTCAATCATACTTCTATAAGTTATCTTTCATCATCCATTGATAGATTTTTATAAATGGATGGTTAAACCTATTATGGGTTGATTTTAGGGAGATTTATTGGATGGATTGAATGTTATTAAATGCATTTAAATCCTCTAATTAGTTATTTAATTTTATATTTCATTTGATGATTTATTTTATTATTTTCTGAAGTTAAATATAAAAATAAATATTTTGAGTGATAATATGATCCAATTTATTAGAGTAATCTTGAAATTGATTATTTAATTCTTTAGGTTAGTAGCCTTATAATTTTATATTTATTAAAATTTTTAATGATGAGGTAAGTTATTATCTCATAGAATAGATAATCCTTGAATTATTTAATCTGAAATTAAAAGAAACCCATCAAATCTATACCTAGAAACAAATTAGTATTGACCCATCATGATTAGTTTCTTTAACTTGAGTCTTTATATGTTTCACTTTTGAAATAAACTTATCCTAATAGTTGAGAACTTTATTGTTAAATATCTCAACATATGTGGGTCTATAGATCACTTATCAGGTCTCTATAAATTTCATGACCAGAGATGTTCAATAAGAAACCTCATGAACCCACAAGGTAAATTTGGGTGAACTAAATTTTAGAACTATTTCTAGGTGTCCAAGTAAGTAATCTTAGATATTGAAACCCAAATATTCTTACATGAAAACTACATAATTTTTAGGATACATTACAGTATATTAATACATTACATGATTGAATGGTTTAATATCATCAGAAAATTAGGTTTATACATCACTTATACATAATAAATCATAAAAACGTATTTAAATTTTCCATCATAGACCTCAGAAATATCACATGTTTTCTATAGTAAATGTATTCACTGGAATATATTCCTCAAATAAAGGGGTGAGTTAAAATCCTTGTAGTGGAGGAATAACATAGAAGGAATATAAATCAATAGTTCATGGGTGAGAATAATCATAATAATTATATCATTAACATTGGATCATCATCATAAGAATTATAGGATAATTTGAAAAAGTCATGTAATTTTTCATATGAATAATAATGAAACACCATAACATAATTGTCAAATATCTTACATAGTTTTCAACAAAGCTAACATCATGTTCACACATAACATATGTGTATAAATCATAACATCATAATTATGAACAAAGATAACATCATGTTCATGAATAATAAAATCAATGTCATGAGATATATCACATTGACCAATGCATTAGAGAGATAAATAATTTTAGTCCCACCTATCAGATTATAAAATGCTCATAATCATGCATTCCACATCAAAAGTGAACATCTAACCATGGAAGTTATGAAATGAACCCATAAAATTAAAAAGGTTTCATAAATATTTAATAAATAATAATTTCATTAATAACCATGGGGTTCCAAAATTAATATTGGAAATCATATTTTGGAATAAAACATCATCCTAATTGAGTGGAGAAGAAATAACTCAAGAGGAGTCAATGCATTGTTTTGGAAATAAAAGTTTCATAAAAAAATAATTATTAGTCACTTAGAAAACATTATGACAGTGTACAAACATGTACATACTAGGAAATAAAAGGTAAAGAGTAGTGAAAATAAATTTTAATGAAATTAGAGGAATATCAATATTGAAAATAATTAAAAAGAGGAGATAACCCAAAAAGAAAGAGTTGGGTTTGAAAATACCCTTACGTTAAATCCTATTTTGTTTAATAAATTTTCTTCCTACTATATAATAAACATATACTTATAGAAATATTGATTTAGAATTAAATTTTTATCATTTTTTCACTCTCGATCATCTATAATAATTGTATTATATTTCTTAATTCCCATTATTAAAGGTGTGATGTTTTGATATTATATTTTTCATAAAATATTCCATCATGCTTCGAAATAATGATGTTTATTTATTTATACATATAAAATATTAATATCAAATCTAAATATTATAAATAAATTTATTTACTCATTTATGTATTATAAATAATTTATTATAATAATTTTTAATGATTATGATAAGTATAGAGTTAGAAACTTTCTCATGGGAAGTTAAGCAACCATTGACGAGACATTATCAAAAGAGGAGGAAAGAGAAGTATGAAATATAAATACAAAAAAAATATAATAACTAAAATAGGATAATATAACTAATAAAAATTTAACACACTACTTAAACAATTTCAAAAGGTTTGGGTTTTAAAGGAATGTATAAAACGATGAAGAAAGGGGGAAAATTAGAGAAAAAGTTGATAGAAACATACACACTTCTTGGTGTTGCTTATTTTATATGATACTAAAATCCTTGAATTATTTGATTTTAGTGGCTATAAAACATTCTAAAATATTATATAAATTTTAATAATGGAAATTTGAGAAGATATTTAGCTTTTCTAGATGGAAGTGATGTGGTTTTCTAAGGGGAGAGGATATTTATACTTAAGGGGAGGGGTGCTTTTCTGATAAAGTATTCAATAAAATTTAATTTCATAAGTAAAAATTATAATAGTGAAATTTTTGATATTATAAATTATATTTTATTAAAAATAAATGTTTTTAATACTTTCAAACCCTTTATAAATGTAAATCATTTTTTTATTAAAAGGTAAGTGGGAAAAATGATTTTTAATGGAATAATTTATACATTAGACATTAGAAGATAATTCTTTGTTTGAAAATTGAATTGAATGAATAATTTAACTTATTAAATATTTTTTTGGTCAATCCTAAAATTATTAAATTTATTAGGCCATTATTACCTGTTGAATGATGCAATTAGAACCGATCAATTATGTAAAAAATATATTTTTAATATTTACTAAGAAATTAAAGTATTTCAAAAAATTACAAAAATATAACACTTATAAATTATTGAAATGAAGATTCTAGAAAATTAATTAATTTTTATATGATAATTTTATATCATAGGTAATTTTAATTTTAATGATAAATATTATTATTTTTATGAAAGTCATTAAAATTCAATTCATTTAAAAACTTTCTTATAATTTATTTTAGTTTTTAATCATGGTATTTATTTTATGGAATTAAATATTTATATTTTCTTAAGTTAATCATGATAAATATTATTTTTATTTAATTTTATTATTTTGAGCTCAAATTTCTATTCCAACAATCAGGTTACTATTCTTAACAAATATGCAACTAATCCTAATTGGAAGGTTACCATTTCAACGATCTTGTTACGATTCAAATAATCATATTACTTTCTATAAATACTTATTAATTTAGTCATTCAAAATTAATATCAATTAATCCCGAGGCTCTATATTTTACTTAGCTAAAATGTTGTTTGGTTTATTAATGTTTTGTATTTTTTTACAATTTTTTTCACCACTATGATGATTCTAGAAGATCAAAATGATCCAAATTTTCTTATTCTTATTATTTTATATTTTTTTCTTTACCCACTGTGATTTTCCAAATTATCATGTATAGTATTATTCTATAAAAATAATTTTTTTCATTTAATTACATAAATCATTATGTGTTTTATGTGTTTAAATTATATTATATACCATATTATGAAAGGAATTATTTATCCAGAAGTAATATTCAATATATATAAAAGTTGGGGATGTTAAATTAGACAATATAATTTTTTTCAAATCATTTATTAGTTATCAAATAAATCTCTCTTATCATGTTCCCTTTCTATTAGTGTATTCCCTCTTACATCTTGGACCATTCAATCAGATTAGTTAGCATAGATAATCCTAGGGGTGGGGAGTCAAGTGAACCCCGAGATTGTCTACCTTTAGATCTAAAATCCACTTATTATCTAGACTCTAAACATGAGTTCAATCATCTGGAGGGTATTATACATAACCTCATATTAAATCCAATATTGAATCAAATGTAAGATCTAAATGACACAACCATTAATATGGGAATGTAGTAGATCAAACTATTAATGAATACCTCACAACAATATGGAACAAATTCCTCTAATTATTCATAAATTATATCGAAGGATAATATAACTATGTCATTAAATATTATTTCACAAAACAAATTCCCACATATCCTTTGATATAGTTAGAAATTCCTTACCTTGATATCAATGTGATTATAGAAATTGTTGATACCATGTTCCCCCCTCATCAAATCGAGTCATCCAAGATGAAACTCTTACATTTTTCACAACAATAATGACAAAATAATTGGGTAAACAATTAGAGTCCAACATTCATCCATTTATGGGACTAATTACAAAGATTGTTTTATAAAAAAAATTTCCCCTTCACAATAAAATGACACCTAAAAAGAGTATTCCAAACTTGTTGAAAAAGATAGAGAGTCTTTTTATGGTACTTGAGAATGGTTTGAAGATACCCTAAAAGAGAAACCTTACTATGATTTTTCAATATAATTAAATATTCAAATATGTTATGAAAGGTTAAGGTCTATAAATAAACAATTAATAAAAATTATGTGCGATAAGGCCATAAAAATACCCTTTAATGATGATTAAGAGTACATGGAAGGTCTTTATGGACAAAACCAAATATATGTAACATCACCCTTTATGAGAATCCTCAAAAATCTAGTTGGATACACACTATTAGGTATGATTAAAGACTCATGGATAAAATTAAAAAACATATATTGGAATGTAGAGTAGATAAACATTAAGCATGGAGTTCAATATATTCATGTTATATATATATATATTGAAAAAATGACCATATAACTCATAAATTTAAATTTATTTCTCCAATTAAAGAGGAGATTAGAAGACATACACTTGTGGAGATCAATTAACTAAATTTTGAAAAGTCACATTACCGAAAGAAATTCATTCCATGGTATAATGACTATGCCAACTTTCATTAGATGGATAAATAATAACCCAATCATCCTAAAGGTCTAAATACCCACCCTCCACAAAAGATTACAACCTATAACCTGTTATAATCCCAATATTCCCAATTAAGCTTCACGAAGTAAATTTCTAATAGACTAGAAATCCTCTCAGGATAAACCAACTAGTTCAATAACTATCCAATCAGTTCCTCTCCCATTACATTATCAATTATGCTAGAAAATAAAAAAACAATGATGTCTTATACCCAAAAGATGAATTAAAAATAACTTAAACTTTTAAGGAACCCATTCCCACTTTGGTTTCTCCTTCCCTAGAATTAAGGAGAAAATATAGTGTAATATAACCTTATTTAGAACAAAATTATGTTATGATTATTTTATGGAGTGAAAAATTCATTGGGAAACCTAAACGAAACAATAAGAAACAATTTTAGGATTCTAACTATAATGTTTTTACTAATGAATGACCCTTACAATCTGAGAAATTTAAGGAACATAATGTGTAACCACTACCTCCAAAAATAATAAATAAAGTTGATTCATTCCCTCAATGAATGAGGGGAAAATAAAAATATGATATGTATAATTATCGTAAAATTTACATTTATAAATATTACATACTAATAGACTAATATTCAACAGATTGTGCAAAAAACAAAACCGAGGACCATATAAGTTTTTTGTATTTGGAGACAAGATACAAAATATTCATATTTAATGAAATTTATTCAACATTTCCCATAAAGATCACCCAATTTAATATTATTCATAGCCATAACCTATATAAAAGCGTTCTCCATAACTAGGGAAATGAAACATAATAAAGGGTGGTATCAAATTCTCAAAAAGGTTAAATATAGGAGATATCAATTTATGATCATATGAAATCCTAATATAATCACAAAAAATGATATCTTGACCATAAATTAAAAAGTTCAAACCCAATCTAACAACGATCATAAACATGAGTTTCAACATTAAGCATTAACATTTCAAAATACATTAATTATAAGAATGTGAATTCCTCATAACTCAATCATGGACCATAAATTCATGTCATAAATGTGTGTTTCATCATAATAAGTATATTAACAATTACATATATAAATTCTAACTACTAAGACCATAAGATCTAGAATCAATACTTGTTTCCTATAACATATCAAGCACATATACTCACTTCCAATAACAGATCAAGCCCATCAATATTTTTCACATAACTTATCAAGAACATTGACTTGTTTACCATAACTAATCAAGAACATAGACTTTTTCTCCCTAATGAATAAAAAACATCAACTTATTTACCATGCCTCATCAAGAATATAAAATTTTTTCCATTAACCATATTATCTTATATAAAACTTTACCCAATTTTTGAAGGGAGATATAGGTCCCACCCATCACGTAATGAAAACCATACATATAAAAAGTTTTATAGTTTGATATTGTTCTTGAAAATCAAAGGTTTGACATTTAAAAATTCCTTTTTGGAATCCAACAACTTAAAAAGGGTTAATAATACTTAGTCTCAAAAAGAGAGAAAGGTAAGTGAAAAGGCCATCTCGGATTACACACTCTAGGTTTCCAAATAGAATATAATTAGTAGAAAGTGAATATATAAACATAGAAGAAAAGTAATGTCTATAGATCATTGATTATAAGAAAATGAATTATATTTAGAATGTTAACAATTAGAAAACTTTAGTCCATATATGTGGAAAAGACCATAAAATAATCTGAATTGAAGGGTATATGATAACATTTTTATCTTAAGAACATTTTCCTAGAGTTTTGGAATTCCTTTACTACTTACACTAGGAACATAATGAAATATAATTACTTTAATACTATAATTTCATCCTTTAATAAATTTCCACCATAATCACTTTTTTTCTCCATATAATGAATATTCAAGATGAATATTTCATCCCTCAAGCACTAAGATCAACTCAAAATGGATAAAATAATCCAAAAAGGATAAAAATATACTCCTAATGTCTTTATGTAACACCCCAAGCTTCCACGGTACGTTTCACTTCGAATAATGCAATAGCGTGTGTTGTACGCAACCTCGAGCTCTAACACACACCACAACGAATTAAACTAGCCGTTGTGAATAGTAATACCTACTTTTTGAAATTTTATAAATTTTATTTATCAAAATGGACTTCATTTTTGGATTCGGAATATCGAAATTAGCCTATGTTGAATTTTTGGTATTTTTCTGAGAACTTCTATTTTTTATGAATAGTGAAAAATACTTAAAAACAACTTTTTTTAATAAAAATAATTTATAGTGATAAATTATACTATTTAGTGGTTTTAAAGTATAATTAGAATATATTTTTACCATTTTATTTAATGGTGGTCATTATAATTAATTTAACATTGAAATTTGACATAAACAATTGCCAATCTTTTGTTATAAATTGTTTCTTAAAAACACGCTATTTGTTGTGAAAGCGGGAATTAATTATAAAATTAATTAATGCAACTTATATGTTTGGAATTTTGTAAAATAAAAATCATTTTTGAATTCGGAATATCAATTTTATCTTAGGGTGAAATTTTGGCATTGTTCTGAAAAACTTCAATTTTTGATGAATAGTGAAACCACTAAGTGGTAGTTAAATAACTGATTTTTCGTTTAAATGAAATATTATCACTTCTGTGATTTGATTTTAAAAAATCCGACATACATGGTTGTCATTAAGAAGTAAAATGTGGTTCAATGAGATCAAAATAATTTTTTGGTGAATAGTAACTTTTAAGTTCTTAATCGCGAGTAGAGGTAATTAGTGTAGTTTAAGGTAAAAATAATGTTTTAATAATATGAGATGAGATTTACACTTGTCCTACTACTATTGGATGAGTCATGGACGACCAATACAACCCATGGGTCAACTTGGGGACCCCATGGAGCCACTTTAGTTGGAAAATGACATTAATATATATTTATTTAATGTTAAAATTAAATTGATACAAACATGAGTTGTTTTACTAAAAAAATTATTAAGTGGTGTTACACAAGTCCATATTTTGATTATAAATATTCATTAGAAATCTAAAAAGATTTGCTACATGATAGTATTTTTTTTATAATTTTTAGACATTAAATAAATTAAATTAATTATGACATCATGATGATGGAGCGATGACCTCATTATTTAACGATTTAAATAAAATGGTAAGATAATGTAAAATCCAAAGCGTATACTTGTCAAAAACCTATTTTATGAGTATATTTAGAACCCTTATCATAGTATCCTAGAATTATATAAGTTTGGGACCTCTAAAATCCGAAACTCATTTTATAATAAAGTGACTTTTCTTTACTTTCCAAGAGTGCCCCTCCTCTCCACTTATAAAAGGCCCCCACCTCTCCCACCTCATTTACACTTTCAAGACATTTGGTTCGGCCAAACTCTGACCAAATACTCTCCAAACTTCCCCCTATTACTCCTATAAGCCTCACTTTGGGCATAACTCTTCCCAAGGAAGCCTTTGGCTCAAATCAAAAAGAGTTACCCGATTTTGAGGTAATGTCTTCTCTAATGTTGTTTTGTTTTATTTTTATTCTCCAACCCCCTAAACTCTTTTTATTCATTTCTTTTGTAACAACACCAGTATCCCCAATATACTATTATGTTGTTATAAGAAGGATTCGAGCCACACTTACACACACCTACATCTAATGGTTAAAGAACATACGGTTTCTGTGGATGGCAAATTTCTGCCTCACGAAACGATGATTGTTCAACACTCATATAACACCTTCAAAGGTGGTCATTAAGATGTAACTATTTTTATATATGATATATAATATGTTTATGTTTTACTTATGCTTCTGTATTTCTCATTTATGGCATACTTTATGATTTCCATTATGGGTAAAACGCGATAATTTCATTTTAGGAAGTGCGGACTACCGCCCCCTCAAAGTGATTTGAATCGTTAATGCCATATGTGGGATGTATAAAGGATGGATTAAATGGTATTATACACTATATTATACTGTAATTATATTATAAATTTATATCATTATGATTCCGTTCCATTAAATACGAAATAGAAATGAAAGTAGCGTTCATGCATACGTACGGCTTACCGTCTCCATGAACGGTGCATTTCATTTCTTACCTCTAAATGTTCTGTGACATTATGAATGAATGTATATACTGGATATATATCATATATAAGATATCTACATCATTAATATAATTCTAGATATAATGGATATTTCACCACATGAACAACTTGTAATTATAGGAAGTTTATTTTTGACTCAAGTACCAAAGATCGACAAAATGACCGTTATTAACTTAAATAATTACATAATGTTCATAACATGGTAATAAGGGATATAAAAGGAATAATGAACATGAAAAAAGGTTCTTAAGTAAATAGAAATTAACTCTAGTTTATTATTCAGGAGGTCAAAGAACGGTCGAGTCAGGACAAGACGCAAGGTAAGGGAATTTCTTAACCCAATTTTCATTCTTTGGGTTAATCTCCTACTTTCAAATTATGTCATGATATTATTATGTACTATATTGTATTTGTACATTATTTATGTGTACTTATAGTGAATACACATTATAGATGTACTTTATTTTAAAAAATGATCTTTTTAAGGACTTCGTCTCAATCCCCTTTCATTGAGGAATATTTGGATTTATACAAAACTTTCTTTTATACGGTGTATAAACCCCTTTGACTTTTACGTTTATTCAAAAGGAATCTTCTTTATACGAAGAGTTTTACTAAACGACAAAAAGGGAATGTTTTTCTTTCCGTACTTATGCGGCGACATCGAATTCTCCGCCACCGTGACCATTATTTGAGTTTCGGCTTCCTCTACAAGCCATCATTTTTTTTAATGAAAAATAAATACAAAGTTTTAACTTTATTTTATTTTATTGAAAATGGTTTTGAAAGCGTTTTTATTATATCAATGTGTTGTATTTATATCTTGTGATTGAAATGTGGAAATGTTATGTTTCCTTTATGGATGTTTTATGTGATACGATTATGTTATGGTTTATGATATGCTTAAACCTATTCATATGAGGAATGAATTGGACTTAATAAGTGACGGGTGGAGCCCGCTATAGCTCCTCGATGCATCGGTAGGTCTCATGAGACAACTAGACGTGGAATTGGCCGAGGCCCTTTCCCAATTTGATTTATGGTTTTGGACGAGGCCTTAATCATTTTAGACGTCTTGGCCGACGCCTTGACAAAATGTTTCAGAATGTCTGGCATTATACATTCCCTCATTATGAAAGTGGTTATTGATATTGCATGTGATTATTCGACCAGTAGAATATCCATGTGAATAAGTGAATGGAATTATCTCATTTTACTTTTTCCATATTATGTTGATGTTCAAGTTTAAAAGGCTTTTGTTGTAGTTATACATTGCCTTAAATTTTTATGTTTATTTATGAAAGATTCCGCCATATTGTTAACCTTACTGAGCATCTGAGCTCACCCCTTTCAATGTTTTAATATTTTCCAGGATGTGAAGAAGTATTTTATGAATGACCTGCATGGATAGTCCGAAGAGGATAGAAGTGTGGACTATGGAGACTATTTTATTATAGTTTTTCATCTTTATGATGTAATGTAACATTTATGAATGTATCTAGTGTTTCCAAGGCTACTAAACTAACCGGTCTTTCGAGACTTGATATTTTGTGATCATGCCAATGTTACGAAGTAATGCACCGACTCCGGGTAGCTGGGGTCGGGGCGTTACAGTTGGTATTAGAGGCAGTTTAGTACTAACCTTGGAAGCTAGATTTAGATAAACTCTGATTAGAGCACATAGCCCGAAGATAGACTTTGAGGATTAGTATAGAAGAACTTCCTAGAATTTTGTTATTGTAGAGATTTTGTGAGTTTTCCGAGCAATACATCCCTGTCTGGATACGAGCAGGTAGAGGCGGCTCTGGCACAGATGTACCTAGGGGTCAAACCTGAAAACACCACTTTGAGCTAGACTCGAATGGGAACTGGTGCACGACAACGGGCCTTGCTGCACTCTTGGTTACGACACTCCCGGGGGATATGCTTAGGATAATTCTCATTTTCCTTACAAACCACTATGAACGGTTATGAGTATATACATCCTCAAATAAAACCTTTTTATGATTATGGATTATATCCATAAATAGTTCAATTTATGTTAAGTATTTTACAAGTATGGAATTATGTATTTTGATTCATAAACTAACCTAGTTTATGCCCTTGTATAGAAATGGCGCCCAGTAGAAGGAATGTGAACTCCAGCAGTACGTATGCTCCAAAGAGTAAGAAGGATCGTATCTTTCACGGTATTAAGCCAACATTTCGAAGGGAAATAGTCTCCCATGTGTTCTCAACATATGAAGAAATAGTATCATGTGTTAATAAGATAAGTAAAGAATTCTCTGAGTCCTATGGCTTTGAAGCGAAGCAAGAGACGAAAGGGATGGAAGAGAGAATGATGGATAAAGGGATGAGGGGAAAGAAGAATTTTCCAATATGTGGTAATTGTGGGAAGAAACATCATGGAACTTGCCTAAAGGGAATGGGAGTTTGTTATAAGTGTAGAGAAAAAGGACACAAAGTGCATGACTGCAAGGGTAAGAAAATGGTTTCAAATGTACAATGCTTCTTCTGCAAGGATTGGGGACACTACGCAAACCAATGTCCAAATCATCAGAGTATGCCCCAAATGATGCTATTGGATAATAATCAAGTTATGATACTACCACAGATGAGGAGTAATGATTAGAGTTCTTATGTTGTTATTAAATAATTTTGTAATTTGAGTGTTGTATCAATGATGTACTGGTTATAATAATTATGGAGTATATAAGGATTGTACTGTAGTACTTTTTGATTTCACTAAGGTTTTAATATGATGAAGGTAATTATATTTTTAGTATGTGACAATAAGAGAAACTTTACTTTGTTTGGGGAATCTGATAAATTGATTTTGGAATTAAGATACCTTTTAGAGAAAGTCTGGATAGAGGTATTTTGGATAACTATAAATGTTGGGATGGATTAAGTTGAACTTTGAATAGTATTTCTTAAGGTTAAAACATTTCTGAAGATTATTTTTGGAATACTATAATGCTATATTTTTTAGAAAAAGGAAAACCTGCAGGGTGGGGCATAACCCGTCGCGTCGGACAAAGATGCAGGAATCGAACCCACAACCATAGTGTGGCAAGCCTTTATTACCTACCACTAGCCTACAGGAAGTCCTTGGTTATTACAAAATAGTTTTACTAATCTAAATGGTATGTGTTAATATTTGGAACCTTATACAATTAGGATAAATAGAATATTTTTGAGTTGTATTACCTTTTAGAGTGAAAGGTGGGTTTGTGGTAAAAATTTATTAAATAATGAAAGTATACATAAAAAGTATGTATATTCCCTTAAGTTCTTAGTAAATCTCCTAAATAAATTCCTCAACATTATAAAAGGTAACTTAAAACAAAAATGTTGTCGGTTAACCTTCCAACTCGGGATTCAATGACCGTTTAACCAATCACAAGTTTGTGATTTTCTTGTAGTGAAACTTTCTCCTAATCCTGTTTTCTATAACTCTCCATCAGACCTTGATGGTTTGTTTCTCCTCCATATCCATATTTTCATATAATCCTAGAATGGGCTATATCGGGTGACCTTTGTACTTATCTTGCTTTCTTTTAATGTTATATATTTATTAACCTTATTTCTGATGTGGGTTTTCCTCAAAGGTATTTTCTCTTTTCAACCTTTTATTTTCAAAGAAAAATTTCAAATTGCGAGGATGCAATTTATTTAAGGAGGGGAGAATGTAACACCCCAAGCTTCCACGGTACGTTTCACTTCGAATAATGCAATAGCGTGTGTTGTACGCAACCTCGAGCTCTAACACACACCACAACGAATTAAACTAGCCGTTGTGAATAGTACTACCTACTTTTTGAAATTTTATAAATTTTATTTATCAAAATGGACTTCATTTTTGGATTCGGAATATCTAAATTAGCCTATGTTGAATTTTTGGTATTTTTCTGAGAACATCTATTTTTTATGAATAGTGAAAAATACTTAAAAACAACTTTTTTAATAAAAATAATTTATAGTGATAAATTATACTATTTAGTGGTTTTAAAGTATAATTAGAATATATTTTTACCATTTTATCCAATGGTGGTCATTAGAATTAATTTAACATTGAAATTGGACATAAACAATTGCCAATCTTTTGATATAAATTGTTTCTTGAAAACACGCTATTTGTTGTGACAGCGGGAATTAATTATAAAATTAATTAATGCAACTTATATGTTTGTAATTTTGTAAAATAAACATCATTTTTGAATTCGGAATATCAATTATAGCTTAGGGTGAAATTTTGGCATTGTTTTGAAAAACTTCAATTTTTGATGAATAGTGAAACCACTAAGTGGTAGTTAAATAACTGATTTTTCGTTTAAATGAAATATTACCACTTATGTGATTTGATTTTCAAAAATCCGACATACATGGTTGTCATTAAGAAGTAAAATGTGGTTCAATGAGATCAAAATAATTTTTTGGTGAATAGTAACTTTTAAGTTCTTAATCGCGATTAGAGGTAATTAGTGTAGTTTAAGGTAAAAATAATGTTTTAATAATATGAGATGAGCTTTACACTTGTCCTACTCCTATTGGATGAGTCATGGCCGACCAAGAAAACCCATGGGTCAACTTGGGGACCCCATGGAGCCACTTTAGTTGGAAAATGACATTAATATACATTTATTTAATGTTAAAATTAAATTGATACAAACATGAGTTGTTTTACTAAAACAATTATTAAGTGGGGTTACACAAGTCCATATTTTGATTATAAATATTAATTAGAAAGATAAAACGATTTCCTACATCATAGTAATTTTTTTTTATAATTTTTAGACATTAAATAAATTAAATTAATTATGACATCATGATGATGCAGCGATGACCTCATTATTTAACGATTTAAATAAAATGGTAAGATAATGTAAAATCCAAAGCGTACACTTGTCAAAAACATATTGGATGAGTATATTTCGAACCCTTATCATCTTATACTCGAATTATATAAGTGTGGGACCTCTAAAATCCGAAACGCATTTTATAATAAAGTGACTTTTCTTTACTTTCCAAGAGTGCCGCTCCTCTCCACTTATAAAAGGCCCCCACCTCTCCCACCTCATTTACACTTTCAAGCCATTTGGCTCGGCCAACATCTGACCAAATACTCTCCCAACTTCCCCCTCTTACTCCTAGAAGCCTTACGTTGGGCAGAACTCTTCCCAAGGAAGCCTTTGGCTCAAATCAAAAAGAGTTACCCGATTTTGAGGTAATGTCTTCTCTAATGTTGTTTTGTTTTATTTTTCTTCTCCAACCCCCTAAACTCTTTTTATTCATTTCTTTTGTAACAACACCAGTATCCTCAATATACTAGTATGTTTTTATAAGAAGGATTCGAGCTACACTTACACACACCTACATCTAATGGTTAAAGAACATACGGTTTCTGTGGATGGCGAATTTCTGCCTCACGAAACGATGATTGTTCAACACTCATATAACACCTTCAAAGGTGGCCATTAAGATGTAAATATTTTTATATATGATATATAATATGTTTATGTTTTACTTATGCTTATGTATTTCTCATTTATGGCATACTTTATGATTTCCATTATGGGTAAAACGCGATAATTTCATTTTAGGAAGTGCGGACTACCGCCCCCTCAAAGTGATTTGAATCGTTAATGCCATATGTGGGATGTATAAAGGATGGATTAAATGGTATTATACACTACATTATACTGTAATTATATTATAAATTTATATCATTATGATTCTGTTCCATTAAATACGAAATAGAAATGAAAGTAGCGTTCATGCGTACGTACGACTTACCGTCTCCATGAACGGTGCATTTCATTTCTTACCTCTAAATGTTACGTGACATTATGAATGAATGTATATACTGGATATATATCATATATAAGATATCTACATCATGAATATAATTCTAGATATAATAAATATTTCACCACATGAACAACTTGTAATTATAGGAAGTTTATTTTTGACTCAAGTACCAAAGATCGACAAAATGACCGTTATTAACTTAAATAATTACATAATATTCATAACATGGTAATAAGGGATATAAAAGGAATAATGAACATGAAAAAAGGTTCTTAAGTAAATAGAAATTAACTATAGTTTATTATTCAGGAGATCAAAGAACGGTCGAGTCACGACAAGACGCAAGGTAAGGGAATTTCTTAACCCAATTTTCATTCTTTGGGTTAATCTCCTACTTTCAAATTATGTCATGATATTATTATGTACTATATTGTATTTGTACATTATTTATGTGTAATTATAGTGAATACACATTATAGATGTACTTTATTTAAAAAAATGATCTTTTTAAGGACTTCGTCTTAATCCCCTTTCATTGAGGCACATTTGGTTTTATATAAAACTTTCTTTTATATGGTGTATAAACCCCTTTGACTTTTACGTTTATTCAAAAGGAATCTTTTTTATACGAAGAGTTTTACTAAACGACAAAAAGGGAATGTTTTTCTTTCCATACTTATGCGGCGACATCGAATTCTCCGCCGTCGTGACCATTATTTGAGTTTCAGCTTCCTCTACAAGCCATCATTTTTTAATGAAAAATAAATACAAAGTTTTAACTTTCTTTTATTTTATTGAAAATGGTTTTGAAAGCGTTTTTATTATATCAATGTGTTGTATTTATATCTTGTGATTGAAATGTGGAAATGTTATGTTTCCTTTATGCATGTTTTATGTGATACGATTATGTTATGGTTTATGATATGCTTAAACCTATTCATATGAGGAATGCATTGGACTTAATAAGTGACGGGTGGAGCCCGCTATAGCTCCTCGATGCATCGGTAGGTCTCATGAGACAACTAGACGTGGAATTGGCCGAGGCCCTTTCCCAATTTGATTTATGGTTTTGGCCAAGGCCTTAATCATTTTAGACGTCTTGGCCGAGGCCTTGACAAAATGTTTCAGAATGTCTGGCATTATACATTCCCTCATTATGAAAGTGGTTATTGATATTGCATGTGATTATTCGACCAGTAGAATATCCATGTGAATAAGTGAATGGCATTATATCATTTTACTTTTTCCATATTATGTTGATGTTCAAGTTTAAAAGGATTTTGTTTTAGTTATACATTACCTTAAATTTTTATGTTTATTTATGAAAGCTTCCTCCATATTGTTAACCTTACTGAGCAGCTGAGCTCACCCCTTTCAATGTTTTAATATTTTGCAGGATGTGAAGAAGTATTTTATGAATGAACTGCAGGGATAGTCCGAAGAGGATAGAAGTGTGGACTATGGAGACTATTTTATTATAGTTTTTCATCTTTATGATGTAATGTAACATTTATGAATGTATCTAGTGTTTCCAAGGCTACTAAACTAACCGGTCTTTCGAGACTTGATCTTTTGTGATCATGCCAATGTTACAAAGTAATGCACCGACTCCGGGTAGATGGGGTCGGGGCATTACACTTTAGATATTGACCCAAACCAAAATGGCTAGCTTATGTTTTCTAATATGGATAAATACATTAATTTGTAAAACATCAACACTAATTCCCAAGGCTTAGCCTAATCCAATCCATAAGTAATCAATCATGAAACTCCTCCAAAATATGTATGATGAAATTCAAGACCTGAAAATATTGATAGTAATTCACTAATATTCCAAAATCAACTTAAAATTAATCCCCAAAATTATCACTTAATGTTACATACATAATATGTGAACACCTTGGTCATATATTCTATACAAACATGGTAATAACCTAAATCACCATAAATTCTTAATGAAAAAATGCATGATTAAAAAAAATTAACATTAACATTTTTCGTAAAAAACCCAAGACTGTCGAATATATTACATAAATAAAAAATTAAATAAACTTTATCAAATATGACTTAAATCACTTTTTCATTAAATCACTAACCAAATTCAAGCTTACCAATACTATCCCATCAGTTTTAACCGTCTATCTATCCCAACTAAAACTTATTAACTCCACATTGGACACATATTAAGGGTTATTTTCCATCAATCGTGTTTTTTAAAAAAATATCATCTTGAAACTAAATCAATTTTATGAGATTTTGGTACTATTCGATATATAATTTTAATTATTTAATGAATAAAAACTAAAGAACAAGCCATAGATGTTTCATGATTCTTATAATACAGAATATTATTCATAAAACACTTCTCAAATCCAAATACCTCAGTATTTCAATCAATCAAATTCCTTCTTAATCCTTTAACTAAGATTCATCATCTTATTCTTTAACACTACTTTCATTTCATATTTCATTCATATCCTATTGATCATAAATGAAAATACCATTACTTCTATGAAATTTCTGATCCTTTTCTTTAGATTTCCACCTAGGACATTGATTTAAATAATACACAAAACTTCTATATCTGAAACATTGAAATGTCGTTGATACCTTATTAAAACGAGTATTCCAATCAATTGTGTTAACCAAACCATTGAATTTTCCCCATCAATTACTTTCTCTATGTCATTTTACACACCCAAAATATATTCCTATTTATTTGAGGCATTCTCTTTCATGATTCTTCCCACATTCTTCACATGATGAAACTTTAACTTACTTTCCTATATGGTCATTATAAAACTCCTATTTACAATTTCAATGTATTTTATTAAACTAAACTAAGTTGATATTATAGATCATATTATGGGATTTATTATTGTGAATAATAACATGGTTTTCCGTAGAGTTCTTGTTTAATTTAGTTTCTAAAAAGGGAAATCATTCCATTGTCCATCACATTCACCATCAGCAAGAATATTTTTGGTTCCAGCCATTATATAAAACCAAAAAAATAGTTTGAGTAACCATAATCATAGTGGGAAAATATATAATCATTTATAGTATATCTAAATCATGACACATTATTTTCAATCAATGAATCCTTAGGTTTATCCTAGGTTATAAAAGATTACCATATATTGAAATCCTTCTTAATTTTATTGAAAATATGGATTAAAGTATAGAATATCCCTAAGGAGTGTCAAACTAGGTGTGAAACAAGACTCGTTTTTATATACCAGGTGATGATTGAGTCTAACTTAATATTCCATTTTTGGGGTTACTTTTCCTAGGTTCAACTGTTCCAGAGCCACATCCACTTATAGTATCCTTATATGAATGTTATTTCATAGAAAATCACATTATATATTCCTTAAAAAAACATTATGTTGTTATCCTATATATTGAATTATCCTCATTCTTTTTAGAAAATTTTACTAACTACCCAAGGTTAACTAAACATTTATATGATACCAACTATAAAAGCCTAGGATTTTCATAGATAAATATTACATCTTAATAGTTAAATATTCAATATATTGTACAAAATATTCCTAAGGGTTTTATAGGATTATTTTATTTGGTGACTAGATACAAAATATTATTATTTCATGAAATATCTTAAAAATATCCCATAAATGTATCCCTATTTAGTACTCTTCATAGACATGCCCTATATAAAACCTTCATTTATATCTTGGGGAAAAGAAATATAAGAAAGGGTAACCTCAGATGCTCAGTAAGAGTAAACATGAAAGATTTAAATTGATGATCATGTGAAATCATAAGAAAAGAATAATGGAATTATATACTAACCATAAATCACAAAGTTCATATCTAATCTGATAAAGATAATAAATTTGACTTATTTCATAAAACATTAACATTTTAAAATACATGAATCATAAGAATAATAATTTAACTTAACTAAATAATGAATGATAAATTCATGTAATAAATTTGTATGGCATAATCATAATTATAGAAACCATTTCATATGTTAAGTTTAACCACCAAGACCATAAAATTAGAAATCAACACATATTTCCCATAATATATCAAGGACATTGACTTGTTTCTCATAACGTATCAACCAGATCAACTTTTTTCCCATAACAGATCAAGAACACTGACTTGTTTCTCAAAATGGATCAAGTACATCAAATTTTTTCTTTTAACCATATCATGAGATATAATAATTTACCCAATTAATTATAGGTAGATATAGGTCTCACCTATCACATAATGAAAACTATATTTATGTGTTCCACCAGATCATAAAACATTCATAATGTTAGAACCCATGAAAAGAAATAGGGTTCATAAAAATTTCATATTTTCATCATAAACATAAAAAATCTTGAGAAATAATAAGTATGGTATCATAAATAATATCACAATTAAATTATAAGTAACATAAAAGAATGATATCATATATGGAAAATTATTTTGAATGTTCACATGAAATAATTATTGAGGAAAATAACTTTTCTATTTTAAGATAATATTTATTTTTTAAAAAAGATATATACTTACAAATTGAAAAATTTTATTTTAAAATAAACATGGAAAATTGTAAAATAATATCCAAAACATCAAAGTGTCATGATGATGGTAAAACCCACTTAGTACATATAGGATAAAAACACCCCTTCCATATTTTTGGTAGAAAAGTCAAAAAGAACCTCATTAGAAAATGATTCCTTTAAACAGTTTTATAAAAAATCAAACATGGGTAAAAATGATTTTAATAAACTATAGGAGAATAGTAAAAAAACCATTTTTAAAACATTTTCATAAAACACAGGCATGAAATATTAATACTCCCAAGTGGATACTTAAATATAAACAATCTTTAATAATGTTGATATTACGAAATAAACCCTTACCAAATTAGGTATCTTTTGAATCATAATCCCCAAAAAAAATTCAAATGGAAATTTAAATTCCATGAAGAAAAATATATTCATGGTATAATATATCAAAGTGGAAGTATATAAACCACAAAAAATAAGTAAGCGGTGAATATAACATATGTCTTACAAAAGTAAAAGTGAGATAAAAAACCCTTTACCTCAAGTCTCACCATTCCTCGTTCATGATAAATCCTCCTAATCAATAAATATTGATTTATTATACATTAAATAAATAACCATATCCATTATTTCATGCCATGTATGATTTATTTATAACATATTATCATCCATTTGTTAATAATTTGTTTTCAGAATCACTGTTATGGGTGATAATGATTTCACTTTCCAAGCATGTTTCAGCTTGACAGTCTTGGTCCTTTTAATTCGATCAGGGTAATATTATTTATATAATTTTAATAATGGTATAAAAATAATATATATATATATATATTCATTATATGAATATTTATAATCATTTATAAAAATTAAATATCAAAAAATGAATTACACCGTTTATGGAGACGGTAGGCTATACGTATGCGTGAACTTTTTTCCATTTTCCAAATGATGAAATGAAATAAAGGTAAAGAATAATTAATCTTTATAGTATTATAATTATATCCTATATATTATATATATTCATAAATTTCTTCCTTATTACCATCCAATAAAAATATAAGTGAAAAAGGAATTTCATCGCATTGTGGAGGTGGTAGCCCACACATACACATGAACAACATTACCATTTTCCAAAGGATTGGATGGTAAGAAGGTAGAAATGATACTCTAATTAAATAAGTATAGTTAGGTCATAAATATAATATATAAAAATTAAAAACAACATAATTCCAATCCAGGAAATATGGTGATTAAAAATTAATTGTATCGTTACATAGAGATAATATGTCGTACATACGCACGAGTGATACTTTCACTTATTATTTGATGGGAAAGATGATTTATAATAATGATTTAATAATCATAATAACATTTCATCATATTGATCATATAGAATTTATTATCTTATGATAAATATCATAGATTCATAGGAGGTAAATATAGTAGAAAAAGAAAGTTATCTGTTAGAACGATTACCTATTTTTCATAAGTAATCTTTTAGATCTCCTATTAAGAGCTCTAGAGTTTGTATTTTGGAAGCCCAACACATCTAAAATGTGAATAAAGAATTAAAGAAGATAATTTGGTAGAGGATGGTTAATATGAATGACTCATTATTGTGTAATAAGCAGATGGAGTATGTGTCCTTTTATAATTGAGTATAGGGACACGTTTAGAATTTATCAAAAGATTAAAATATAATAGGACTGTTCTAGAAAACAATAATTCTAAATTACATATAATTTCCTATAAGATGAAAATTTTGACCATATCATCAAACCACGATCCATTTTCATTCATCCAAGAACTATCTTCTAATGCTTCATCTCAAATCCCTAGGGTAATGTGGCTAACCCATGGGATTTTCAATAAGCAATATTAAATAGATAAGATCAGGTTTTTGGTCCATATAATAAATAATAAATAAAATAAATTATTTATCTATTTATTTATCTATACATGATTACACATAACCCAAATTCAAAATTTCCATAAAGATTATGTTGTGAAAAGTTTAAAACCAATGTTTCAGATCTTATAAGGGTCTAAGATTTCCCACCAGAGACTCCATTTTAGTGATATTATATTATTTTAGAAAACCTTACCATTAATGATATAATATATTTTATGTTTTAATTATACCAATAGGAAGCTTCCATGTGAAAAGGAATATCACACTAACTAGGCACCTCACCTCAAAAATATTCTTTAAAATAGTCAATTTTTTCATAAAGGAAAAAACAATGTCATTTAATTCTCCCCAACATAGGAATTTTTGTCTCAAAAATAAAAAACCTAATAAAAAGGATAATGGTAATGAGAACGCATCCAATTCCCACACTCCAAGGTTCCTTCTTGAAGATTCCCATGTCACCTCTAGACACACCCAAAGGGAATTGATCTCCCTTGTATGATCTTCTCTGGATGACCCTTAATCTCTCTGAGGTAATATACAAATGTAGATCCATCCATGATGTTTACGTTCCCTCAGTCAGAATCATGTGATGAGACATGAATTTCCTCCTCAGCCGTGACATGAAGAAGACATCATGTAACTAGTCTGACTATGGTAGTAGGGTTCAGCAGTACACTACCTCACCAACCCTACATAATATCTAGTAAGGGACACTGAACCTCAAAGATAACTTGTCACCATGATCAAATATCTATAATCCATATTGATGTGTAAAATTTAAGAATACATGGACTCCCTTTTTGAACTCCAAATGCTTTTTTTCATCGGTACACATAAGTCTTCTGATGAATGTATAAAGTTCTCATCCACTGATAGATGATTTTTAAATTTTCTATTGTCTCCCACACCAACTCTAGGCCCATTGGTGAAGACTCCCCTAGATCATTCCAAAATAGCGGTAACCAAGATGGTCTCCCATACAAGGCCTCGAACGATGCCACACTGATGTAAGAGTGGTAACTATTTTTATATGAAAACTCAACCAAGGGATGGTTATCAACCCAAATATGACCAATGTAAAACATTCCAGACCAAATAATGTCCTCTAGAACCTAAATGGTTCTCTAAAAACTAACATTAGTTTGGGGTTAAACAACATGCCCAACCAAAACTGAGTCCCAAAGTCCTTTTATAATCCTCTCCATAATCAAAACATGAAGAAATGATCTTGGTATGAAATGATCATTTAGGGAAATCTGTGAAGATGAAATATCTACTTCATGTAATGGAATCCAAATATCTCTACTGGACTCCACTCCCAGATGGATAAGATGTTGGATGATTTGATGATTTGGTCTGTGATCAACCAGATAACATCATATCCTATAGATGATTATGGAATCCCCATCACAAAGTGCGCGCACACACACACACACACACACACACACACACACACACACACACACACACACACACACACACATATATCATACCACTTCCAATTTTCACCTCAAGGGGATGAGACAAACCTGTTGGAACCTTTTTCTTATCCTTAACCATCTGATATGTGAGGTATTGAGAGGTAAAATCACCTATACACTTTTTCATATCTATCTACCAGAACTAACATCAAAGGTCCTAGTACATATGTCCCACTCATGCATATACTGCTAAAGGGGATGTACAAAACTATTTATTCACCTCCTCCCATAATATTGTTTTAATCATCATCCATCCCGAGAGAAAGATAATGTTTTCTAGACCATCATAAAACCCATCAGGATCATGTTCGATGGATATTGGAACACAGAAGGTCCCATAGTCAGTATCTCCAAGATGATCCTCCCTAACATGATGAAAAAGAGATGGGGTAACAACCATATACTCTAGATATGATTCACCATCCTCAACCAATAAGGAAAACTATTGCAAGTATGACTTCTCTAACTCCTCACTCAACAACTATGAAAAAGATAACTCAATGAGAGAATATTCCACCACATTTCCCTTCCTAGGAGTATAGACTATCTCAAAGTCATAATATTGGAGGAGATCTACCCAATGCCTCTATGTCATTGCAAGATATTTTTGTAAAAAGATATACTTGATGCTATTGTGGTCATAATAAATGATGAATCACTCACCCAAATGGTAGTGTCACAACATCTTTAGGAAGAAGACCAATGATGATAAATCTAGATCATGGATACAATAGTTCTTCTCACGAGGTGTCAGATACCAGGATGCATATAAAATTAAAATATAATTATGCATTAGAAAACAACCAATCCATATTCCAAAGGCATCACAAAACACCAGGTACTCAACCCCCTCCTCTGGAATTCACAATATGGGTTCACTCACCATCCTCTTCTAAAAATCCAAAAAAGACTACAAGAACCTCTTAGTCTACAAGAAATTATTACCCTTTTGGGTAAAATAAGCCAAGGTTTCCATAATCCTAGAGAAATTGGGTATGAATATCTGATAATAACTAGGCAACCATAGGAAGCTACACACATCAGAAATGATCTTGGGTGGATCCCATGCTAAGAATATCTCAATCCTCATTAGATCCACTATTACTCCCTCTTCTGATATGAAAAGTCTCCAGAAGTGGAAAAATTTAATCCATAACTAACACCCAATATCTTTATATAAACCTAGTGTTCTTGGAGTATATAGAGGACCATACTCTAGTGTCTCTCATGCTCCTCCTCAAACACTAAGTACACTAGGATTTCGTCGATGAATACTATAAAAAACTAGTCCAATAAAGGATAAAAGATTCAGTTTAGGAGTCCCATGAAAAATTATGGGGTGTTCATAATTTCCAAATGCATCACTAATTACTCATAGTGATCGTAACATCATCAATGTCCTATATTCAGTATATCATCATCCCAAACTCGAAGCTAGTGACATCATGATCTAAGGTCAATCTTTGATAACCACTTCACATATTTCAACATGATGAATGGGTTATCAATTATTGATAATGTATACTTATTCTTGATATCCAATTGATTCAAGAGATGATAATATACACATAACATCAAGATACTATTCACATCTTTGGTAAACAACATCAGGGCTACTAAGGGGGAAACACATGGTCTGAAAGTTCCTTCATCTAAAAATCCTCTAAATGAAATTTTATCTCACGAAGCTCTTTAGGAGCCACATGATATGATGGTAAAAATATTGGGGAAGTACTTGGGTGAAATTATACCTCTTGTTGGAGAGGTAAACCTGAAACATACTCAATAAAGGCAATATCATACACCTCCACAACTTTAGAAAACTAAAATTCCATAGCATCTACTGCTACAAGGGTAGTGCTACCCCAATGATGATTAATCAGTTTTATACTCATGTGTATGGGGCCATCTTCACCTACCTTATTTTCATCTCCACCAATTGAGGAAAACCGCATATCGTCTATGTGGAAACACCTCATCTTATGGATGAAATAGTAAATCTATACATAAAATATGGATATCCAATCCATACCTAAAATAATTTTATAATGCCTAATAATGGCCACCAAAATATCCCAATAGAAACTCTACCCTAATGATTCAAGTTACATTATTTTCAAAAGTGTGTGATCACTGAATCCCCTCCGTTAGGAGTGTCCAAGCACAAGGGTTAAGCCAAAGCCTCTAATTGAATCACTAGATCTTTTACAAGAAATGTGTAAAGGAAGGAATGGATCACCCTTATGTCTATAAATATTATATACAACATAGAAAAGATTAATATCATGCCTTTAATATTACATGGATCCTATGGGTCATGTAATATCATGTTACCTTATCTCGTAACTTCCATATATCTTTTGGTATTCCTATTTATTTGGATCTGTTTTGTCATTCTAGTTTTACTCATTCTATCCTTCAAGTGTAATGTCCTATTTCCATGATGTATTTGGGTTTCCACCCCCTTAATCCTTTAAAAGAGTGTTTTATCATATAATAAAAAAATGGAAGGCCTTCAGGCCATTGGAGGTATAAATGCATCAAGGTATTTTTAGGGTTCACCTTGATTTAAGATAACACCAAATATGGTTTGGATTTTTGTGTATAATATAGTTTTCTATAGCCTATAGTACATTTTCATGCCATGAAAGGATTACACGGTGTGAAAAATTTGCAAGGAAGATGTTTTGAATTGGTTCAAGGCATGTAAATTTTACATGCCTTGAATATATTTCAAGTCATTAAATGGTTAAATTGGGATTTATGATCTAAGGTGTTTGGTTTTTAGTGTCATTTATAAATTGAAAAATTCATGTAATGAAATTATTTTATGTCATGAATGTCATAGGGTTCGGGAATTTTAGGGTGTTGAATGGGTGATTGACCATTCGTTAGACCGAAAGATTTTCTTTTTATACCTAGGAGATATCCTAGGTTATTTTTGGGATCTATGATCTATCTAGTTTGTTTCATTCAATGACTGAACTCTGTTTTATTTTTGGTACATCTCTCTAGGTGAGTAATCCATTCGCTTCTTCATTGTTGTTGATCGTAGTGGAACCATTTTCCTACAATTATATATATTTTTATCAATGATTATAATCTTCTCAATAATTTATTGATCTATTGTGTGATATTCCTCTGGAGGTTGACCTTGTGTTATTTATGGTGCAATGTGCGATTTTATTTGAGGGCATCCATTATTGTCTTTGTATTCTTTTAGGTTGGTGGATCCCATTTCGGGTGTGTGTGACATGAGTTTTTAGTAGGTTGTTTTGTACGTATCATATATTGGATGAATTTTATTGATATGGTTTTATAAATTATTTTATAAATGAATTGGAATGATTTATTTGTGTGTTTGTGGAAATTTTTTTGTGAAAATATTGGTTTCCCCTTATTTGGGTAAAAGATAAAGTATATTCAATGAATTGTGAAATGGATCTGTAAAATATTTTTCATTTAATGGTTTATATGTAATGGTTTGGAAAATGTAGAACATGAGAAGGCTTGTGTACTTAGGTGGAAGGGTTATTAATAGGCCTCATTCATTGATACTGTCATGGGGTTTACTCAGGGGGTATTCCATTGATCCATAGGACCATTATTTGAGGGACTAGTTAGAAACTATAGGGAGGTTTACTTTTTGGGGTGTTCATTTTCTCTATAGATTTTATGTATATGTCCATGGGCTTAATGGGTGTGATTGTCTATGTATGGGTATAAGTTTCCATGATATCCTCGCATGTTGGGATCCCTGACATGATGTTAACTCTGATTTGGATTATAGTATATTTTCATGAACTACCATGGGTTTGATATGATATGTGACACATGCTTTGATTTTATTTTACAACTTTGATATATATGAAATGATCTGAAACTATCTTACCTTCTTTATTTGAAACTGTGGAAAAAATGGGAAATATTTTACTACGATTTTGATATAAAAACTTTTTACCTGGTTATCATGCCTTGTTTTATATAATGTTCATAATGTTCAAATATTTTTACAGATATATGATATGGAACTCCCAGGTGAGATCCTATTGAACCTATGTAGCTAACTCCATGTGCACCCCATCAATGATGCATATACCTTGTTATGAATTTCGATATAGGGAATCCCAAGGTTCCATGGCGAGTTGGTGATGTTTTATATCAACTGTGTTTAGGCATCTGGTGGTGAGATAATGGGTGGTTTCTCATTATATCAGATGAAGTCTATATTTTTTAGTTATCCTATTCTATTGGAATTGTATCTTGGAGGTATTTTAACTAATATTGAGTTTCATCACTTCCACAGTAAAGTTTTTGATATGAAATATATTTATTATTCTACTCTTCCACTATTTTTTTGAGTCATATATATGGCATGTTGTCTATTTTAGGTTGGGAGAAATTTTTCCCCCTGGTTATTTTTGATGCTCAGGTGCTAGTCGCCAATATATAGGGATTGGGAATTCCCTTCAGGTATGTGATGACTTGGTTTAGGTACCTATTTGAGAGGGTGTCTTCACCTGGTTCATCATATGTCATAAATCTAAAAAACATACAACTTCCCTCAACCCTAACCAATAGTTCCTTAATCCTCACATGGACCGAATGGGGGTGATAATGGTAATAGACTAAACTATCAGCCTCCTCTTACTTCCCCCCAGCTCCTCTTCCAAGTATTCCACCACATATATTCCCTACTCTAGTTGCTTCCTCTTCTTATGTAGTCCATCGATTGTATCCCTATTAGCCACACAACATGTCAAAAAATCCCATGTGAGATTTACCCACCCATAACGGAAGAAACATAGCCAATCACTAAACTAAATAGAAATTTACTGTGATCCCTAAATTATAGACCCCCATTCCTAACACTATATTTGGAATCACCTCGAGCACCTGGAACCCAGAGTCTGATTTCATCTTCTAGCTAATAAAGTATTTTTTACAGAGTACCCAATACCAGCACCAACTATTGGTGATTACTCCACTAAAAATGTCCCCACCACTAAATACCATTCAAGCACTCTAGAATAAGTAGGAATTAAAAGAGACATCAAACTAGTCTTGATATATCTATGGAGGAAACTTTCATAAGAATGTATCTCAAACCATATCCATGGAGTATCTCAAGAGGTTAGTAAACCTCAATGAATAATATACCACAATCATGCCATCCCTATGATGCTATGTAATCTTCTGGATGCGCATTAATCACAACATAGCTACATAGATCTGATCTCCAAAGAGATAATCAATCAATTTATATAAGATTGATATCTCATCATGTTTCTAAGTCACCGAACTCTACCACCACCCTATGGTTCCATGAAGAAGACTCGTCTCTAGGACCACAAACTGATCTGGAGGGGTCCTGATAAAATGAAAAACTAACAAAACTTCCTACAACCAGTCCCTACATACCTAGTGGACTAGATCATCATGAAATTATAGTTGAAACTATCTATGAAACTCATTAAGTGTGATCATCCTACACAAATTCTTACATAATACTACTAGAACAACTTATAGCTTGACAAGTGGAGGAAATATTCGTAAACCACATGTAAGTACCACCTCCTATATAGGACCTTATACCAATGCCTCATCACTAGGAGGATCATTCTCATGATCTTATCATATGATCCTAGCTAAATATCATTGTGGGGGTATCCTAAAATAGACAAGACATACCACAGTCAAAAATTATATCTTGTGAGCTAACTCATGAAGGAAATGGAAACCAAAACCCATTTCTATATGATGCTTGTGCCTATATTTTCCATAAAACCAGTGCGTACATGTATCATGTCAACAAAAAGGTTATTAGAGTTCTGGTAAATGGAAAAATCATCCACCACACCAACATTGAGTTACCTGACCTAAGAGCCCAACTTGAAACACTTTAACTCTATTTCCATATTTCCCAAACCAAACCTCATAGATAGACAACATCTAAACATTAATCATAAAAACAACCTCTATTTAATACCACTCTATCAAAACCTGACCCACCAGGGCCTACCTAGATAGAGGTAATCCAAATATGACACCCCAATCTAGCCTCTAATAGGCCCGGGGCTAGTTACCAACACTGAGTACGCACATAACACACATGGGAGGCTAGAGCCTAAAGTATCTATAGACACCCACAAACATCTCTAAATACCCAAACACTGAATTAAGGTTAAATAATAATGATACCATGATGAATAATAATATGTATATCCCACATTAGAGTATGACACACTCACTTGAAATCCAAAAAGGACAAATAAAATACCACCAAATTTGTAAAAGGATTCTAACCTATTAAGAAAGAGTGGACTGCAATCAAATGAAAATACTAGTATGAACCATATATTTCCTAGCTCAACTATGATCATATTTCACCTTATTCACCTAGAAATCCATCAAAAGGCCTATCATATGCAGAAGACACAATATGTGTGGGTAGATCCCATGCATGGGTGAGTATATACATAACCAGTAGGAAACCCAAAATCAAAAAACATAAAGAAACAAGGGTGTAGTGACCTCATCATAGCAAAGGTATGTCAATAAGAATATGAGACATAAAAATAATAACCTAGATACAATCAAGATAGAATCCAATTCTCATGGTAAAGTCTCAGCCATACTGACAACCATAAACTCCAAAGTCTCAGCCATACTGACAGTATAGGATCAAATTGAGGATTTAAGGTAGTGATCATCAGAGAGAACTCACTCCATGAGTCATATAATCATTTATCAAACTCATATGATATGTCATGATCATCAATCTTGGATATGAAGAAGGTATACATTGGATCTATGAAGATTTTTATACCCATATAGGGGATATCACTCTGGGCCTATGGGATATTCCAAACTGTAACTGGGATAACCCACTAGGATGGGGATATCATGCCCTAATAGTTAGTAATGAGATTCTAGACCCAACATAGGGAAAAAGAAAATACTGAGGATCACACACTGGAATAAATAGAGGGATTCTTAAAATCTCTTAAATACTATTACTATTGTGGGGATTACATCATATTCTCAGGATTAGATGCCTTACTATACCCACATAGGTATAGAATAAGGGGATTCAACTAAGAGATATAGGAATAAATCAAAGATAATGAGGGACTCAATGTACCGTGAGAAATGTAAACGGTGTGTACTGTGAGTATAGAAAATGTATTGGATACCCTAGGTATTATTCAATAAATTAACATGTGATCATGTACTATGGAATATGCCTATTTACTCTAGCTATGCTCATTTACCTAACTGTTTCTAATACTCTAGCTATTTCCATGGCCATATGCCAAGCTATGCCCGTGCACTATGGGAATGCACATGTGCATGGCCTTGTCTGTTACTATGTACCCCTGGGGAACATAGAGAGGTGATAACACTCGATCCCATGGAATATAGTAGTTCCCACATAGTGTGTGATGTTTTATTTTTCTAAAATCCTATCCATCAAAGTAAGGGTCTCACATGGTGTGTAATTTTTAGACTACATGTCATGTTTTTAGGTTTTTAGAGAAGGCATTGTTCTCCATATGGTTTCACTCAAACTTCCTCATCTACAATTATAGCCATGAATCACATGCATGAAAAAAAATCTATGTTGAGTAAATATCAATCGTCACCAGTGGAAAAATTTGAGTCACTAATCCGCTTGAAATTTTTTTCTAATAGAACCGTGTTTCAAAAATTACATTCCTGCCAAGAATTATCTCCCAATCCAATACCAAATACTCTATCATCTTTATTCATTTATATCATGCCTTGTATCTTGAATATTAACCCACAGTAATGATCCATTTCACCAAATAATTATTGTACAATGATCGTCTTCTAGGTATTTTTTGAACCTTTAGAGAGAGGATACACTGAAAATGAAAATTTAAAGAACGATGAGATAAATTCACAAAACATAAACATGTAGAACATACCTCATCCATTGTTTAGGTTGACCTCATTTTATTTCAGTAATATTGAAAAATGAAAAAAAACAACCAGGTATGTCCATTTCTAATTCTAGGAAGATAAAATAATACCTTTAAATCAATGATTGAACCATGAATTAAAATTTTATAATGATTAATTCACATTAGACAATGGATAAATAATATAGGGATTAAATCCAACAAAAAAATCACACTATCTTGAGTTTGGGTTAATCTATGACGAATAATGGTTTTAATCGTATTTTTGTTTGCAAGTTCAATGAACTCCTTTGGAACCCTGATCACCAACCCTTGATCTATTGTCATTTGTCAGGAAATATCCTCTAATGGTTCCTCTCAAATCCATAATGTTTTAAAGCTAAACCTAGGGATTTTCCAAAAGTAGGATTGAATAGACAAGATTAGATTTTTTCATTATTTAATAAATAATAAATTAATTAATATATTTATCAATTTATTTATCCTCCCACGATTACACATAATCCCAAAGCTTAATATTCTCAGAGATTGTGTCATTTCGAGGTTAAATTCTACATTCTGGGTTTAATTATGGTATCATATTTTCCATCAAAGTATCTATTTTGAGATATTCCATTATTTTAGAGAAATTATGTACAAATGATGTAATATATTTAATATTTTATTATATTAATACCAAGCCTCCCTAGGGACCAAAGTCTTATGCTGACTCAGTTCCTAGCCTCAAAAATATTCTTAAAAATATTAAAATATCTTATAAAGAAAACATAGAGTCATTATAAATCACCCAGATATGATTTATATCCATAAATAAAATAAATTTTATATATTTGAAATTCATAGGGTTATCATTAGTAATAATGGAACCCATTTTATAAACCTTCCTTCTCAACAAAAATTTCCATGTATGAGATCTCTCAAGAAGTGTCCACAACCAACCAAACTCAAACCAATGGTCAGGTTGAGATATAAAATGGATAGGTAACACGAATTCTTGAAAAAATATTAAACCCTCTATGAAAGATTAGTCCACAAAGGTTTCAGATTACCTTAAGAAATATCTAATTTCATATAGTACTATCTCAAACATGTCACCAAATCAATTTTTTTTGAAAATCATATCATTTTATATTTTAAATTGAGAATAAATCATTTTTTCCACCAAAAAAAGAAATTTTACATTTCATTAAGTGGAAAACAAGTAAATTGTACCTTAACGAACTTATGGAACTTACAATAGAGGTTTATGACAGTTAAAGGATTAAAAATTTCAAAGTTTAAGCTTATAAATCTTGAAATAGTAATAACAAACACTTTGAATTATAAAAATTTATTCTCTTTTACAATTGAAAACTTAATTTCAACCCAGGGAAGTTGAGGCCAAGGTGGTAAAATCCCTATATTATAAATCATGTCTACATTCATGGGACCATTAAGAATCAAGATCCCACTAGTTGGAATATCATTACAGTTAATATTGATAGGGTAAAAAATCATAGAATCATACTATAAACATATAATTAGAGATATGTTTTATGAGATAAGTTATAAAGGAGAAAATATTTGATAAGTTAGGGGTTCTATATCGGGAAACAAATTTAAACAATATTACTTATAAGAATAAATCCAACTTATTTTTAGTTATTTTCATTTGTTGTTTTGTTTTTTAGTTTTAGTTAATGGAAACCATTATGTTTTCCATGTTTCTATAATATTATTTTCTCATAAGATTCTAGAGCTTCCAAAGTTGTAGTAGTTTCTATTAAACCATATAATTTTCTATGTTCAAACCCATTATTCAATCATATATAAGAATTATGCATGTTTCAAGGAGCCCAAATGACCAATTACTCATTTATATATATTTATCTTTAAACTATGTGTCCTTATTCCATAAATTCATTAAAAATTTTATTCTATATATTTTTTAAATCACTTGATTCCTCTTTATTATGTGTTTTCTTTCAACATTAAGGGTAGTTTCATTCTATATTGGGGGATAAAATTTAATATTTTTTTATGAATTTTCTTTGCAGACAATTGGAAGTTTAATTTATTTATCATTTAGTTCGATAATATATTTTTGAATAATAAAAAAATATTAGATAAATTTTAATTGCTTGATTATGATGATTAAGAAAGTTTAAGTTCAAAAGTTTAAAATATATAAGTATGGTTGTTTGATGTTATTATTTTTATTTTAAATTTCCACCCATTTAATCAAAAATAAAAATTGCACATCATTTCTATGGTGTGAGTTTTACATTCTTAGGGACCATTAATTTATTTATTGTTCTTTTTATTTTTAATTTTTTTGAGTATCAAAGATAAGTTGAAAAAATGAATAAAATAATAAAATAATCACAAATATGGATGTATTGACCTAATGTTTGGTGGATAACACTTTGGGATAGTGACACCACAGTTTTCTTTCATAATTTTATGCTTTTTATTTCTATTTTAGATCATTTTATTAAGTAAGTGTGCGCCATCCAACACTTTGGGAAAAATATGTTGAGTGGATCCTTTCAATTCCTCTATATTTATTTTTTTATTGCTACTCAATACATCATTTTATTTTATATTTTTTATTTAATATCAATCACAATTTAAATCATTCACTACTTTTAGAATAAAATAATGATGATGTTCACTATTATTATATATATATCTCTATTATCTACTTATATTTGTAATTCAGTACTAATAATCACAATATCTCAAGATTATTATATGTTATTATCTTTTGTTATTTGTTCTGATTACTTATTTATTCACATTTTTTTATTATTATAGAAGATTATTTCTATTTTACTCAAATTTAATATTATAGAAATATTACTTATATAGGCTCTTTTTAATTGAGAAAAAAAATTTAAAAATTGAAACTATATTGAAATTTTGATATTTTAGATTTCAATAAGTTACATAATATGGAATATATATATTTGGATAAATAAATTATAAGTATACTATTATAAATGAATAAATAATTATTAATTTTGAATAAAAAAACCTTACACATTATAGTGGAATCGAGATTTTACTCTTATGTATTGCATGGTGTTTATGACACTTTCACCAGGGAATGTCTGCCTCACATGTTATTATTAAATGATGTCACATTGTACCACAAATTCCCACTTTCCAAAGTCAGGTGACATTCATAACTTTATCAATAATGTTTTCTCCTTGGTCAAAATTAGATAATGGGATGTCGGTTCCTCCTTTCATGGATTCCTCATTGGAACTTATCACCCTGTCCAAGTCTCCCTAAAATTTTAAGAAGAGTTTGTGAAAATCAATCCCAATGCCATCTATTTTTGGAAACCAATTAATTATGCTACTTCTATATAGAAATTTCAAGGGGTCTTGAGAGGGAAGTAACATTCGATCAGTGGAGTAGTAATTTTGGGAATTTTTTCCATGTCTCGACACTGGAATATTGGTCATATGTATTCTTCCTCATAGGAGGGATTTTCAAGGGATAAAAACCTACGACATCCCATATCGATCTCAGGGTATCTTATGTCATAGGAATTTATTTCTAGGTTTTCCTAAGGCATCTCATATTTAACATAAGGTAAGATGTGATTTTAACATCTAAAAAATATGGGATGAGGTTGATCTGGACACCCCATGTAGATGAATCAGAGAGCTAGATCCATGGGAGGGAATACATGGATGGTTTAACATAAGGATGGGTTAGAACGCCTATAAAGAAGGACCCTGGATGGTGTGACTCATAAAGAGAATCTATCACACTATGATGGATGATCTATGCATCTATTGAGGTAGCTCAGAGAGGGTTCACACTAATGAGGGGGGGGGGGGGGGACCACGTTTTACCATTGGTTGGGATTGAACCTCAAGAAGGAATCCTACACACCCTGTTTATAATACAAGTATAAAAAACAACATAGTTTGTTGGGGATGGAATGGGGATTATGAACTAAGACTGCCCAAGTATTTCTAGGAGAAGTGATGGTGTGGATGGGGCTTATGTATAGGAATGACCCATATGGATGCATGATTTTACCATGATGTGGAAGCCCAAGTAAAAATTTAATGTATATGGATGAAGTTTTGAGACGGAATGGACGGAGTGGACATATTGTTATGGGTGTTGGTCTTGAACCTCATAGAGGTTTCTTATGTATCCCAATTGGTTGGTAATCAAAGTCCACATAGTTATGATGGGGGAATCAAGACTTTCACCTAAGTAAGTGGCCCATAATATGGAGGTGGATTGATTTCAAGATCTTACTAGAACGTGATGACCTAGGAAATATTAGTGTGGATGATGGATGATGGAGGATAGATTAGAACACCCCATGGAGGTGGATTTGGGAGATGTGTCCCATTATGGGTAGGTTTCACATCATGAGTGTATATTCCAAAGAAGGAGAACCTAAGTTTACCATTGGTCAAGATTGAACCTAAAGGAAGAATAATACACACCCTTCCTAGGAGGATGGGATCAAATCCCACGTAGTTTGAGATGGGGTTGAGAAACTTAAAGAGGCATCCCAGATGGAAGTGGGGCATGTGATTGGGGATTACACACTGAAGCATCCCATTGGACATGTTGGGGATTATGTATGAGAGTATCCCATATAGATAGAGACTGGTGTTACTCTTTCAGGGATTCCTATTGGGATAAAGTAGGGTTTCGCAGTCACTACTATCCTCTAAGACTACATGAGTCATGATCGGTGTGAGAAAAAAGAGGGAACAATAGACGATATAGTCACATAACAAAATATTAATAAATGAGAGATAGTGTGGGGATTATACGTAGAAGATATGCAAGGAAGATGAAGTTATTTGTTACAAGTTAATAATTCCATACAAGGAAGAGTTTGTTACATGCCTTTCATACATAAGTAATCCTATCAAAGGAGGTTTCATGGATTACATGAAGAATAAATGAGGCACCCATGGAAACAAACCCCAAAGGGAGATGGATAAAGATATGAATATGTGGGAAGTAGTAGGCCCTTGATGAGCATTACCTATCTGTTCCTATGCATAACATTTCATTCTATGTCACTCATACAAAGTGACATCCTAGGCTTTCCATTAATGGAGAGATCACACATTAATGTCATATTTAAAGGATGTTGATGGTGCTCTGAAGTTTAATTTCATATAGCTAGGACATTGGGGACTCACTACGCACAACTTGGTCTTACATAATTGTTGCATCTCAACACTTGTAGAAGGAAATGCATTAGAAATTTCAGGTTATAATAGTGAAGAGGAGTTGTTGATAGTGGGGTTCATGTTACCCTGAATTTACTAAAAAGTAAAATCCATTAGCATACCTATATTAAAATGCAAGGTGTAGGGAACCCCAGTAATGGACACCACACACGAGACTAAGAAATCACTACACACAGGACTGGAGGGTTGTATAGAGGATGTGTATGCAAGACATGGGAGTCATGAAAAAGAGTGGTTTATACATGGTGCATTAGAGTAAAGTCAATACAAGGAGTCTTAAAGAGAGGGTGAAATCAATATTAGAGGGCTGTATGCTAGAGGATTGGTTCAGTGAAATATTAGGTAGCGCTCTAGACTGGGGTTGTGTGCAAGAGGATACCTTTTCCTACACCCAAATTAGGAAAACATAAATTGGGTGAAGGTCAATCCCTTATGACCCCACAAGATGGGGACCTATAGGGGACCCATCATGAAATATCCTATAACATGAAGGTTACATGGTATTTCATGATGTCATGTAAGATTCTTACGTGTGGAAGAGAAATGGTTCATCTTCTGATAGGTCACCCTAAATAGGGGGTGGGGGATGAGTTCCCTTGTATTTATAGGAAAAAATATCTTGAGAGAGCAAGTACGATTTTCAGTGTGGAAGAGAAATTCCATGAATATGAACATTGGATAGCATGGAAAGGCCCGTTTGATGTCACATTGAGTGAGAAACGGCCTTGCACGCAAGATCATATCATTCACACAAAAACCAATTCTTATGCACACCATCCTTTTCCAATTAGATTACCCCTAGTTTATGATGAGTAACATACATCTCATTATCCATGCACAAGCGTTGAGCAATGATTCTGATATTATGAACACACTATAGATCTTGTATGAACTTAACTTAGGATTCTCCACATTATTTCCAAAATTGAATTATGATTTCAGTTTACCCAAAGATGACCTTGGGGTCCTATGTGAAATTTGGATCCAACAGATTCCCACCTCAGAATCTGATCTGAAAGGGGACCAAAAGGCCGGGTTCTAAGGGAAACACCGAAGAAAGGTAAAATTTTTCAGGGTGCTTGAAAAACTCACACCTTGGTGTAGAAGACTCATTTCATTCCCATAGAACACCCGATAGAGGCCTATAAATACACGAGGTTGGTGGGGGTGATGAGAGGTGAGAAAAAGTGGCATGAGGCCATGACCGTTAGGGGGTTTTTCATGGATATGAAATATGGTAGACAATCTAAACTGTGTAGGGCATGAATTTTGTAATGAACATATAAGAGAGTGGGACTTATAGCTTTGTGTTAAATTAGTTTAATGTCATATTTTAATGACCAAGGATACCTTGTGTTGTTCGAACACGTCAGTGCACGCCCTACCAGAACTACTAAGACCAGTGAGTAATGTTTCATGTGGGAAATATGTCATGTTACAAGGGTCTATCTGACATGTGGTAGTGCACACTGGGGGTGACACTATGGATAAAATCCCACCACGATACAAGGATGTAAAAATGAGGTATGTTGATAATTATAAGTCTTGGATGAAAGGGGGACTAGTAAGAAAGGATCCACTATGGACCATGTTTGAAACATAGAGATCATAATGATACCAAATGATAACTAGGTTAAAAAAATGTAAAATTGAATGTTGATGAAGTTTCAAACATATGATTCATCATTTTCTATCGAATGTCCATTAGGGTGTTGGACCAGAAGCGAGGTGTGCCAAAGAGGCATGATGAAATCACCATTAAGGGGTCCATATGGATATGAAATATGGTGTAAAACACACACTAATGAATCAAAGTGTGGAATGAACATATCAGAGAGTTAGATTCAGATCTGAGTGTGAATATAGTTTAAGGTCATATTACATGGACCGTGGAAAACAGTTTTTAGTCATGTTTCTTGGAATAATGGAAAATTTCAAGTCTTAGGGTATGCAAACAACATGTAGGAGTTAAAACCCAATATGAATGAAGAAACAGAGGCTTACACATTTCATAAACACCCTAATATGAATGACATAATGTTTAAGGTCATAATTCTTGAACCGTAACTGATGCCAAAGGGACCAAAAAGGTTAATGAACCTATGGTTGGGCCTGAAGACAAAATGTTTGGGTGTCTCTATGTATCCTATAAGGATGGTAATCAAGACATACATAGTTCTTAAAACATATCATGGTGGGATACTGAAACTGGTGGGGTAAATCCTCTTTAGTGAGGTAGCAGAAGCATCACATAATTATCATGGGGAATCTAGAACATATTTAGGTTTGGATTGTAGTTTAATGGAATGAGTTGAGGATTCTAACTCTTAGTTTATGGATATAGAGTTTGCACCAAAATAGAGGAACTCCAAGAGGAATATTCATAATGTGGTGGCATAATAATCCCAACATGAATGAGGACTAAGGAAGACCAAACACACCACATGTTCATTTATGAGGAAGCTCGCATATAGTTTAAAGTTGTGTTACTTGGACTATGATAAGGAAATAGGGGATGGATATATGATACCCTTATAGCTCAGCCCAAAGAAAAAGTGTCTAGGAATCACTATGTATACGACAAGGATGAGAATTATTCCATGTGTGGTTCAGGAGTTACGTGTAATTTAACGTCACTCGGTAAGGATGAGGATGAACTGATGTGAAATGGGAAGAATGTTGATGATAGACCTAGGATTGAATATTCGGGTATCACTACATATCCCATGAAAATGGGAATCAAGACACATGTAGTTATTGATAGGAAATATTCTTATGTAGGTCTGGACCGTACATATAGATGGATGGAAATATATTTTTTATTGTTGTTGTTTTTTTTCATTTTTTTGAGTGGTTAGACCAGGATGGAAAACCAAGGCATCACTACATATCTTGTGTGGATCAGAATTATAATATATGTAGTTCTTGACTTTTTTCATGGTAGATGGATAGTGCCAGGGGTGATTTCCTCGAAAAATATAGGACCACAATGTTGTTCCATTTTTTGTTGTCTGGCCCAGATGATGATTTCGCAGTTTAAGGTAATGTGATAGGACTGGTCCATGCATATTAATGTTGTGTGGTAAGAATGATAGTTGGAATTTTTGGGAGAGGTATTCTAGGGGAGATGTGTGTGGAAAAATAACCCGATTTGAATTAGGAAAAAGATTCCCACACCACAAAACACACTCCAAGGAGAAGCTCCAGCTAAGGGAACGATAGGAAAAAATTACGGCTGGACCCAAAGAAAAAATGTCTATAGATTTCTACATATCCAGTAAGGATGGGAATCAAACCACATGTAGTTCTAAAACACAATAGTGTAGAAGAACAATGCCTGAAGTGATTTAATCTCATACTAGAACATCATAGTTGTGCTATGCATTTTAGAGTCATACAAATTGAACAATATGGTTCTTAATTTTGGGTTATAGAATTCAGAATCTTGGGAATTCTTCTCAAGCAGATATATGTAGTATGGTGAGGTAACAAACCTGGAATGAATGAGGGACAAGGAGGTATATCGCCACACCACACATTCCTAAGGAGTCTTTAATATAGTTTAGAGTTGTGGTTCTTGGACTATAGGGGCTGGAAATAGTTTGAGGTCATCATGCTTAGACCTACTATAATCAATTTAAGGTCATGTCACCTAGAAAATAATCTCTTAGATTAGGGTCATAGATTGTGGACCATGAGACAAATGGGTTCAAATGAATATGTGTAGTGTAGTGGTGTAGGAAACCAGATGTGAATAGGGACCTAGGAGGCCTCAAAATCACACAAAACAATCCAAACTGGATCTTTTATATCGTTTAAAGTTATAATTATTGGAATTAGGTGCCTAGTTTAATGTTATGTTCTTGGGACATAAAATGTTATGTAGTTTATCATCATGAAACATTGATGATGGTGAAAGGAGCATTCTCAAGGGTTGTATATGGAACAAAAATTATAACATGACATGAATGAAGACTAGGGAGGCCCCATACCACACCATGAACTCTCAAGAGAAACTCATGAAAAGAGGTTGAAAGGTTGAAATTACAACTGGACACAAAGATGAAATGTTTGGGAAATTATATGTATCCCAAAAGGATGGGAATCAAGCCATGCATAGTTCTTGATCACAGTAGGGTAGATGAACAATTACGAAAGCAATTTCAATTCATATGATGACATCATGATGGTCCGATAAAGTTTATTTTCATATAGATTAGATTGTATGGGAGGGTTTATATGAAATAACGGATGTATATAGTGTAGAAGGAAAAACCCAATGTGAATGAGGGCCAAGAAGGCTTATTATGTATGAAACATATTTCAAGGAAAACTCGAAAAAAGATTAAATTCATAAGGCATGGATTGATTGCCAAGTTTAACATTGTGTGCCTGTGAAAAATGAGTAATTTCCTTTTAAGGTCATGCATAAAGTACCATCAGTGATGTGTACATTAACATCATGCATCTAGGATGTTGATGATATGTAGTTTAACATCATATAGCTCAGACCTCAGACCATCAGTCAAATGTAGCATGGTGAGGTGAAAAACTGAAACGGGTGAGGACCAATAAAGTCCATGGAAACACCGCGTATTTTTGTGGGGGTTGTGTAGCTCCATCACATGGGTAAAAACCTTCCCCAGACTCCCAATCCCACAAAAGTTATGCTTGGTGTGGGAAACAGGGAGCAATGTCAGACTTTCCCTATCACATGGAAGTATTCAACAAGGGTAATGAAATTCCAGATGGGAAAGTCCCAATGATACTGACCTTCCTAATCAACATGTGTAGATGCACAAAGGGGAAACACCAATGGTTTCAGGGTTCCACAAAGACATAAGAATTTGTAATAATAGGTAAATAAAAGATTCTGAGATCCAGATAATGAAGTGGCGACAGATGGGTAGGGACAAATGTTGACCAAATTCAAAACACAAGATCAACATCTACACCTATCATGGATGGGGCATGAAAATGTATAATCTAGTATTGAATATGTTCAAAACACATAATCCTCCATTTCTTCCAGATATACAATAGGGAATTGTCCAAGTATGGGGGTGATCCAAATCTGGCATCAACCCATCATCATTTGGGGGTCTGATTGGATATAAAGGGTGATGGGGATCCAAATTGAGAAAGACCCAAATTATATTAATGGATCAGGGAGGTGCCCATGTGGAACCTGACATTTTAGGTTTTACACCCCAGTATATAATATCATGTCTTTGGTATGATGTAGATGGACTCAGGTTAAAGGACTATGCTACTAAAAATAGTTTAAATTCATATTTCTTAGACCAAGGGCTCTTAATTTAAGGTTTTAGAGTTTTTACCATAAATGTTGTGCAGTGTAACATCATGCATCCATGACATTGACGGTACTATCTAGTTTAATGTCTTGAAACTAGGATGTAGAATTCAGTGAAGTTTAACATCATGCAGTAAGGATGATGAATCAAACAGTTTAACATCATGTGATTAGGACTTGTGGTGGATGTTGTTTAAGGTCACATATCTTTGACCACAATTTCTATCGTTTTAGGTCTCAATTATTTGACCATAATTCCATATAGTTTAACATCATGTGACCAAGAAATTTTCCGATAGTTTTATGTCATGCGACCAAGACGATGGTTGTTGTGCAGTTTAACATCATGCAACTAAAATTTTGGTGGTGCAATGTAGTTAACATCCTAAAACTAGGATGTCTAGTTCCATGCATTTTAATGTTATGAGGTAATGAAGCTGCATCATATAGTTTAACATCGTGGGATTAGTACTAGCAGTGTATTTGTTTTAAGGACACATAACTTTGACCAAGATTGTTGCAGTTTTTGATCTCATATATTTGACCAAAATGATGTATAGTTTAACATCATGTGACCAAGATGTTTTCTTATAGTTTAATATTATTCGATGAAGATGGTGGTTATTGGGCAGTTTAACATCATGAAAATCAGGCGTTTTTAGTGTTATGCAGTTCAATGTCCTGCATCTAGGACATGTAATTATGTGCAGTTTAACATCATGTGGTAAAGATGTTTCATCATATAGTTTTATTTTGTTTGATTTGGACTGTCTATGCCTATTGTTTAAGGTCACAAAACTTTGATCACATTTTCTATGGTTTTAGGTCTCATAGATTTGACCAGAATGTAGTAAAGTTTAACATAATTTGACCTAGATGTTGTCCTACTATTTAACATCATGAAACCAATATGATTGTTGTTGTGCAGTTTAACATCATGGAACTAGGATTTTAGTGATGCTATTAAGTTTAACACAATACAGCTGAGATGTGTAATTTCATGTAGTTTAATGTTATGTGGTAAGGGTGTTACATCGTATAGTGTAACATTTTGTGATTAGGAATATCAGTTGTCACATAGTTTACCATCATACAACTAGGATGTTGACAGTTCTATATAGTTCAATGTCAGGTAGCTTGGATGTTGTACCCCATTCGTGCGATGTATTGTTTCGGAAACCTGGTATTGGTTGGAAGAGTGATGCACTCCCCATCTACGGTTACTAAAGAGTATGTTCCATTGGGATAAACCTTGTGAATGATGTATGGTCCTTCCCACATAGGATCCAACTTTGGTGGATTTCTGCTAGGTATCATTAGCGTCTGGAGAACCAAAAATTTATCATCTTAGAGGAAGGATCAGAAAGGAACATTCTTGTTGAATGGTATATATATATATATTATTCTTTTCCTCTATATAGATTATTTAAATCCCAAAGCCTATTCTCATCATGGGCTTCCAACTGAGCAAGGAGGAATTTGGCTATCTTGACTGATGTATGATGATCATAGAAAACTGTTCATAGAAAAGGTAGTTGAATCTAAATGTGTAAGACTAACTCTGTTACGTACACCATAGAATATGGGATCACCTAGGTGGAATTATGAGCTTTTGGAATCTTTTCTGACCAAACACTCTTGTTATGACCCACCATCTTCTGAAAAATGGGGGAGAGGGTTTTGTTGAATGCATCGATTTATCCATTAATCAAAATTTTGTAGCAATAAGTGTTGTTAGACCGTATAATGTACTTGGAATATAAATTCTTGAGCTTGAATGCTTGAAACTTGGTTCCATAATCTATAATAATGTTGTGAGGGACCTTGAATCAATTAATGATTTGTGAGATAATGAATTCAACAACCGATCAGTATTTGAATTCCTTGAGGGAAATTTCTTCTTTCCACTTAGAAATGAAATATTTTGTGGTCGAAATGAACCTATACATGTGATATTTTTCTTTGGGATATGGTCCCATGATATTGAGTACCCAGACTGAAAAGGGGAAAGAGTACTTGGTAGTATAGAGGGACTCTGGCGGTCAATGAAAGAAGTTATTATGAATCTAACACTCATGTAACCTTTTGGTGTACTCGATACAGTCATGGACTATGGTGGTATAGAAATAAACCAACCTTCAAATATGATGGGAGAGTTTCAACCCTACCTAATGATCTTCACTGGAACTGGTATGGAATTCCTACATAAATTGGGGAATCTGGTCTTCTTGAATGAAATGAAGGATAATTCCATCAAACCCACATTTTTAGAGATTCTACTAAAGGATGGGACCATTATCAAGGGTGAACTCTGTATCACACTGATAGATTCACTCATGTTAATCTCTTTCAGATGGAAGAGTGACATGTTTGAGATAATAATCCATGAGATTCATCCAATTAGTGGTTTCTTAAACTATAGGGGGATCCATAGGCCTCGAAGTGGTGGAACCAACAGGCTGGTGATTTACCAGCTGGTATTCATCATTATCTAAACTAGCATGGGAGATGGATCTTCAATGCGCCACATGGATGAATAAGTCATTCTGGTCATGCTCTTCAAGGTAGTCAAGTAGACTAGCCAATGCATCATATTGACTATTCTGTGACTAGGTCACATGAGTTACCTATGGTCGATAACTGAACTAGGACATAAATTGGAGAGTGTTCTCCAACATGGGTACAAGCTCTAGCTTCCTAATGACATAGTCACCATTGATCAACTTGATTACTATCTTAGAATATCCATTGATTTGAAAGTAGGGAACATCAATCTCGCGGGATAGCTTGATACCCATGATGAGAGGTCGATAATCTATCTCATTGATGGTGCACCCTTATGATAACAAAAAAAATATGGAAGGAAAACCTATGTGGGTGTGAGGAAGAGAATCCCCAAGACTAATCTGTTGAGCCAGATATCATTGAACCCCCTACTAGTTGGGCATGGGGAGTAACCATAAAAATTAATTTTCCAACATGGCATAGCTTGGTCCACTGAGAGGATGACCTCATATAAAAATTCAAGATCCATAGATTTCTCTATGGGGTCTATATGGGAAGCCATAAAGTCTACTAAATCTCAACCTTTGACAAATTTTGTGGAATTAATCTGATGTTGAACTAATGAATAATCACTACCCATTGTGCTAGATGTGATTTCAATACAGTGTGGTTCTTTATATACTTCAGTGGATCCACGCATGATAAAAATTGTATATTGTGATGCTGTAGATAGTGCCGTAACTTCTGCATTATGAAAAACAATGCAAGGAAGGTCTTCAAGATAAGAGAGTATATGTATTTGTGGTCTAGGAGCATGTGATTGTGATAGTATAAACTTTTCTCTATTCCTTTTTTGTTCTTATAGTTGATAAAGGCACCGAGGTAATGTTATTGGGAGTTCACATAGAGGACCAATGGATTCCCGAAGATGGGTGGCATCAGAACTAGAGGTTGAATCAGTTATTTATTGATGTACCGAAACATGGTCTAGAACTCTTCATTTCATTGTTCGATGATTAATTTCTTTATAAGCTTATAGATGGGATTAAACTTGCCATCCAGATTCAGGATGAATAGGAATTTGTATGCTAAGTGGTCTTGGAAGCCTCAGATCTCCTTTAATTTTCTCAGAGGGGGAATATGGCTGATGGAATTGATATTCTATGGGTTAATATTGATGCCTTTGTATTTGAAAATGAACCTAAGAAACTTCCCGGAGGTAACCCCAAATGCACACTTCAAGGGGTAAATCTTTAGATGGCGGGAGTGGAGGAAGATAATCATTTTATCAAGATCTCTGATATGGTACTTACACTAGTGGAATTTGACCACAAAAGCTTCCACATAGCATTCCACTAATGTCCCAAGGATTGGTTTGAATATGCGGTGCATGGATCACTAATAAGTAGACCCTACATTATTTAGACTGAAGGGATTTACCTTATAGTAGAAGGTTCCTTACGGTGCTCTGAAGGTGGTTGACTCTATATCTTCACTGGAAATCCAATTAAAATTTTACCAGAAAACCCAACCATGAAGGGGATATCTATGAAATCGAAAATGGAATAGATCAATATCTCTATCATAGGAGGGGGAAAGAATCCATCAGGAAATAACAATTGAGATCCCATAAGTCAATGTAGACTCTGATATGTCTGTTCTTTTTTATGAAGGGAATGATGTTGGAGAGATACTTTTGATACTAAACTTCCTTGATGATGTTTTCTATGAGGATACTATGAACTCAGTCTCAACCTTGGAACTATGAGATGGGTGCATTTTTCTGGGAAGTTTCTTGAAAATGTGTTATCTTACAGGGAGACCAAGGTGGTAAATGGTGACCTGAGGGTCTAGTCCTATCATCTCATCATAGATATGAAAAACACATCACAATGTTGATTTAGGAAATCTAGATACTGCTACTATTCATCTACAATCATGGTTTCACTGATTAGTATTAGCCTTGGATCGTCCTCAACACCAAGATTCACCTAAACCAACTCATCAACAGTGGTGAAGACTCCCTCTTCAAATTTAGTAGGAGAATCATCCAAAGCCTCTTCATCATCTAAGGTAGGGAAATTGGTGGGAGGATACAGTTCATTCAAACCAACTGATTATGGATGAATATTGGTTCTTGTTTGGGATGATGTGGAGTCCTTAATAGGGAACTCTTTCCCTGCTGAAATCATAGTGGTGGAAGCTATCAACCCAATTCCACCAGGCCTCTGATCAAGGGGCCCACACATGATGAGGCCAAAGAATTTGTGATGTGTTGGTATGTGTCGGATCAACAAGGCTCGATGGAACATATATGTTTGGCATATATTTGTATCCATGGCGTGAACATCCTGAAATTTTACAAGGGTAAGGGGTTTTGGAATTTCTTGAGCCTGTCTTGTGTAGGAGAATGAGGTAATATTCTGATGTTCCTTGGACTAGTGAACACATCATCCCCTCCTATTGGAAATGAAAAAGTAGTGTCCTAGGTCAGGTGTTGTGGCCTCCAACTAGTGAATATATAGGATGTAGGTGTCATCCAAGTCCATCCATGTGCCAGCTTCAATGAATTTGTGCTCCACCTCATTGGTATAAACCTGTTTCATTAATATTTTAGTTTTCCATATATAGGTATTGAGATTTACAATAAGAGAAGGGAGATGCATCACCTTGGAGAATTATCACATGACCATTGATTAAATACTTTAGGAATTGGTGATACAAGGAGGAAATCACTACCTGTAGATGGATCGAGGGGCTACTCATCAACATGTTGTAAGTGGTATCCTACAATACAACCATGAATTCAGTGCTTACAATAAGTCCACCAAACTGGGTATTCAATTGGATTATACAACATAGAGTATACTCAGTCCTATCATAACCATGGATCTTTAGGCCAGAGGGACTTAGATATCCCTTAGTAAGTCCAAACTTGAGAAGGATCCAAGTTGGTATAAGATTGATACCAGAACCTGTGTCATCTATACAACGATTGACTCCATACCATTTAAATGAGAAGTTATGTACTATAGAAAAATATGTACCTTTATGGGAGAGGATTAATCTTCTATCAATAATGAGATGATATCTTGGAATTTTTATCGTTCAAATTCCTCAGCATAGAAGGCCTTTACAGGCGCTACCTTTTCTTCAAATTAGAGAGGCCTCCTCAAAGATTCCATGAGGGATTTTCACAAGTATTCAGATAGAAAGAGGGCATCGCGGATTGAGATATTTGAAGGAATTATTTCAGGGTGCTTCAGTACATTGTACTTTTGTTCTAGGTGCACATTTCTATATGAAGGAGGTTTCTCTTTGGTTGGAGGTATGAGAGGAATTTTTGGTCAAACCGACGGATTTCGACTAGTGCTATAAATGTCATGATGCTTATTAGTTGAAGCACATAAGTTCACTAACAACTATCTTCTATATGGATGAGGCCTTACCATATCTAGATGCAACTGTTTATGATGCGGTCATGGTTGTTCTTCCTGGTTGTGCATAATGATCGACAGGGGGCAGCAAATATGAAATGAAGGGTTGAGAGGATTGTGCCTGATGAGCTCTGCGCTGAACCTAATACTTGGTCTCAGTATCATACATGGATTTTATTGAAGAACTATCTTGGGCATACCAACGAGTATCATATCCTCTAATCCTTTAATTATGGATTCAGTCAGAGACATTCGAAGGACTCACTTGATACACTTAGTCATCAGAGATCATGTATGGATCCACTAGCTCAATGATATTCATAGAGGCATACTCTTTCTCATCATTCAAGGAATTTTAAAATATTGGGAGGACTTTGGGAGCTATTACCATATCTGGAGTCATGAAATCAATGAGATTATAGGATGGTATTGGCACTAGTAGAGGATTTTTCTTTCCCTTAAGCCATCGACGCCCACTATTTTGAGAGGCGGGAGACTGCAATGTAGACGTAGAAGTAGTGTTTGCTAGAGAAGGTGAAATAATGGTAGGATATCCCAAAAGATCCAAATGGTAATAAATTACACCATGTGAATTATTGAATACTCTACAGGACCACAAATAATCATACTTTTGAGTCTCACGACTAGAGACCCGCTTCCATTCACCTTCACTGTCGTTTTTATACTTTGCAGAGATGCATGCCACCTGCATCAGGGAAAGGACCAATCTTGCCACATTGTTATATACATAGTACTAGAGTAAATCCTTGAACACATATCATTTCTTTATGGTATGACAAATGATCATGTGAAATGGGAAGTTGTTAGGGTGATCAATGAGATAATCTTCTTAAGGCTTCCTACATTCTGGAAGCTTTAGAATTTCTTGCTCCAGGGCACTTTAGATATAACCAAGAACTTGGTCATCATTGTATGAGTAAGTGGGGTATCTCATGTACAAGAATAGAGAACTATAATCCTGGACTTAACAAGGGGATAGAGCCTGATGGGGACTTGGAGACTGTTTCTCCCACCTAGGCGGTGGTGGTTCATTACAGTGTGGTGCTTTCTGATTATGCACTGGGTGTTTCTAAGACTAAGGTTTGTCCTGAGGCTGTTTCCCTCAGCAAGGTTGCAGATGAGGTTCTGACAGAAATAACTCTAGTGGCTTGGGATCCTTTATCTATGAGACAACATCAGTCTTTTCCTTGGTGTCTCTTCTTTCAAGGGTCGAAGGAGGAAATGTACATGCCTACTTGGAATGTTGTAAGGATTATTCTAGGCACTGGGCCTTTTCAGAGAAATACTGAAAACCACCTAAGATGTTCTGAGTGATGAGGGAGGGGAATTACTTAGACTTAACATTCACCATACCCATTGTCATCAGCTGTTCTTGAATCAGAGTCATTTCAAGCGAATATGTGAGGCCCTTCCCCTAGAGACAAAGTCTGCATTACACTCATCTATTCATTTCATTCACTTAAAGACATAAAAAATACTAGTCTTAAGAGTAGTTGATCTAAATTGGTAGAGAAACTATCTATGAATACCTTCCTAACCAATAATGGAACAAATGGGTAGCTAACCATACCAAATGAATACTGGCCATTCCAATGTATGTACCAAACATCAGAGCTTGGCAGTCTATTGCTTCTCTAGTGTTCCCAACATGAGTATGCACCTTGAGATGATGTGGGATTCATAATGTGGTGGGTCGCCCATCCCATTGAAGGATATGAAAGTAGGATTCCTCAAACCCAAGGTTTCATGCATGTCATCCACCCATACTGGTTATGGATTTCAATCAGTTGGTATTTCCACCTATCATGTCTCAAGGACTTTGAGTATAGTAGTGAGAGAAACTATTAGATCATATTGGAGGGGGTTCCTTTCTTGATGAGGATTCCTTACCACCAATGTGTTGATAGTTTCCTCAATATAAAATGTTGGATCAGTGGCTTCGGAAGTGGTTGGTGGAGCTATTGGTAGAGAATCTTGTAGAACTGCTAGTGGATCAGCTGGATCCGGATCCCGAGGAGGTTATCATGATGCTCAGGCATATTTGGATACCTGAACCTCTCTCACTTTCTAGAGAATATATTGTATAACCTATCAGGATGTACAAAAGTTTCATGATCGATGGGAGGAAAATCACTGAGGAGGAAATTTGGATACCCCTTTTTTCTTAGTGGAGAAGGGACGAGATTCTGTCGAGTATCACCGTAGTCTATGAACCACTCTACAAGGAACTGATCAATGAGATCATCAATGAGCCTCTTTTTTTCAACAATATACTGGATCAAGGTGGATATGGCGTTATCAACCCTTGTATCTTGTGAAACATCATATAGGACAGGTGGTTTTTATGAAACTATATGACATTTACCCTTTTTGATGTTCTTACTAATGGGAAATGATGCATAGGGGTACCCAAGGCCATGTTTCTGCCTTTATAAGCGAGTGTGGACACTTGACGTGTCCACCAAATTATATTTTGTCTCAAGGAGTGGTTTATCTTAATCTAATCCCACACCAGTGTCCCCATCCTAGTTTATCTTGGGGACAAACATGTTCACTTCGACGGTGCTCAGAGGAATATCCTCGATGATGCCTAGAAAATCAGGCTATCGTAGGATAATATTGAAGTAGAGGGTGGTGTAATGCCCCCATCCCCAAATATACACTTGCAGGTTTTCCTCTTCAATGATTCATAAGAGCACTTTAAATCTCTTAATGCATCTACATTAAAGGGTCTCTTGGTAACTGGGGGATACAGGATGATGCTCCACTAGACGTGATAGAAACTCAACCATATTACATTACTGGTTGATGTCATTGAAATGATCCCAAATCGTAGGGTGGAACAAATTATAGTCACAGAGGTGAAAATGCATTGCCTGCATGGTTTGTAAAAAACAATAAATATCATCCTGAGTGAGGGCCTTCGGAATGTTGAAGTCTGGCATTGCAATCATCCAGAAAATATCGAACAACTGATCTATGGCTATAGTGTCTCACATGCTTCTCTTCTCAAAGTAGTTCCAGACTCTTAGCTTCCCTAGACTTTGATCAATACTTGTTAAGATACATACAATGGAATATATGTGGATTTTTGCAGCGGGGGACTGGCCGGTGGATAAGTTTCAGCATGAAATAACTAGTCAATTTATGCTGGATCGTCTATCGATGGAGCTCTTGACCACATCATCACATCCCTATAGGATGGGGTACTGACCACTGTTTCATGTATAAGGTCATCAGAAGTCATATGTGGATCTGTCGGGTGATCGTGATCTATCATATCCTAGAAATAATCTATGTGATATCATGTAGAGGTAGATAATGAAACTATTGATGACCAATACAAATGTGCTTTGAGACCCTTTAAGGGTTCCAAATCTTTTTCCAAGTGTATATATTTGGGGATTTGGTGCATTTGACCTTCTATGATGATGATTCTCACATGATGGGATTCTGACCGAGACTTTGACATAGATGAATGGGGCGAAGGATCCATTATTGAATTGAATCCAGCTTCAGTATCTTATAAGCGAATGGAATTGACAATCATTTGGCACTTCCTAGAGTTATTCCTTCAGCGGTGACTGTTCTCCCTTATTCCCCGATAAAGTGTTTCAGGCTAGGTAAATTCTTCGTCGTAAGGAGGACCTCCACGCTGTGGTTTGATTGTGTGAGGAGGACCTCCTCTTTGATTTTTTGAGATATGGGGATGACCTTTATATCTGTTATTGTTGGAGTAGGTAGGTCCTCTTCTCTGTCTATGGGTGGCGTTAATAGTACCTTAACGTGGATGGATGTTGACGTTACAGGGAGGACCTCTTCATGAGTCATCGAGAACATGGGGAATACCTCTATGTTGGTTTTTTGTGGAGTGGGTAGGACTTAAACTTTATTTAGATGAGGTGTGAGGAGAACCTGAACATATGTTAGATAAGACATAGGGATGACCTCCGTGTTTGGGAAAATGAGTACGGGGAGGAACTTTGTATTGGTTTCTGGATGTGCGGGGAGGACCACCATGTTGGTGAGTGTTGGAGAGGGGAGGTACTCCACTTGATATGATGAAAAAATGGGGAGGACCTCCATGTTGGCTTTCGATGACATAGGGAGAACCTCTATGTTAGTTGAATGTGATATCATGAGGAGGAACATTGTACTGATCATCGATGAAACAATGACAACCTCCACTTTGATCCTTTCCAAAGTGGGTAGAACCTCTAATAAATCCAGTGGTGACATGGGGAGGACCTCCATGTTAACAGTTGAGGGAGTGGGTAGTACCTCGATTCTATTTGGCTGTAGTATGAGGAGGACCTCCCTACTAGACAATGATGAAGTGAGGAAGGCCTTCACTTTTTTTAGTGATATTGTGGGGAGTACCTCTACTTATTCTAGGAGTGGAATGGGGAAGACCTTTATGTTGAAGATTTAGGGAATGGGGAGGACCTCTGTATCTAGAACCATCTGCACCTGGAGTACCTTCGTGGTGGAATTGGATGAGATGGGGAATACGCCTTCTTTTGTTGATGCAGGGAACACGGTGAGGGCCTCCATGTTGGGTGCAAGAGAAGGTAGGACCTCCAATATGGATGGATATGGTATATGGAGGGCCTTTGTACTGGATCTCATCACCATGGTTTTGTCCAAAATGGGTGTTGGTGGTTCTAGTGATCAAAAGAGTCAACCTAGCCTGCCTGTGAAGAATATGAGGTCTCGATTCTGATTTGGCGCATATGGTTCCCTACTCTACAATGAAGGGATATGGTGAAACTCACCGATGGTAGAGTGGGTTACATGATCCATGGAAGATTATTCCCCACGATAGGAATATTTTTTGAGCTTAGGCCAAATGTTGGCGTTGGGTCATCTAGACCGATTGGATGTCAGAGTGGGGAGTTGTGGCTCCCTCTGTGACCCTTAAGGGTGGTGATGTTGATGAGGCATAAAAGACTACAGGTCCTGGTGGGTGATGTCCCTTGTGGGAATGAACCCCTCCTACTCGTACCAGCATACAAGGGTGTCCATCACACTTTGTTGGATGATTTCATAGGGTGATACGGTGGTGTGGGCCCTCGATAGCTATAGTTGTTGTGGAAGTCATCACGTAGGAGTCATGCATGGTTGTCATATTGTTTTTTCCCCTGCCCCTATTCCTACAGGTGGGGATGACTAATTTATTATAGCTCATGTACTGAAATGAAATAATATTCATACATTAGTATGGATATCATGAAATCAATGCCCATTTCCCTGACGTTGCCCAATCTTCCATGGATGGAGAGAGAGATCCACACTGATGATATCGTAGACTAGAATATCCAATAATTAATAGCCCCAATCTCTAGTGAGTTCCACACTAAGCCCACAATTATCTTGGAGGGACCTTGCTCCAAATATCTGGATCTAGTGACATGATCATATATGGATATCTCAAATGGTACTAATCCCCATGTTGAGGAGAATAATTCACATCGGGTTCACTATTTTTGTTGGTGGCGTGAAATCTTCAACATCTGAGTACAATCCTTGATCTGATGACCTACATGGCCAATCCCCATGGTTTAAGGAGAAAAGTTTCACATCAGGTTCACAATTTCTGTTTTTTATGATTTCACCAGGGTGAATCCACATCACATGTTATTTTTCGCTGATGTCGCATTGTGCCCCACATTCCCGATTTCCTAAGGTAAGAGACATTCATCACTTTCTTAGTGATGTTTTCTCATTGGTTGAAATGGGATGATGGGATGTTAGTTACTCCTTCCATGGATTCCTCCTTGGAACTTTTCTTCTATTCTGGGTCTCACTCAAAGATTAAGATATGTTCACGAAACTCATTCTTATTATATCTGTTTGTGGACTCCTATTAATTACAATGCCTATATCTAGACATTCAATGAGGTCTTGATTGGGAATCAACCTTCGATCAGGGGAGTTTTCATCTTGGGAATCACCGGAATGTCTAGATACTGGAAAATTGGTCACCAATATTCTTCCTCATAGGAGGGATTTTCAAGGGTGCATAACCCAAGGAACCCAACATCAATCGTGGGGTATCTTATTCCAGAGGAAGCTCTTCCAAGGTTTTCCTCAGGCATCCCATGTTTAACATGAGGTAAGTAGTGAGTTTAATATCTTATGGAGACAAGATGAGATTGATTAGGAAACCACATAGAGATGGATCCGAGAGGTGGATCCCTATGAGCGAATACCTGGAAGGTTTACCAGAGGGATGGGTCATAACACATGTGGAGATGGAACCTTGATGGTGGGCCTCATAAAGAGAAGGTGTCACACCATGAAGGCTGATATGTACATCACTGGAGGTGGAATAGAGAGGTTAAACCCCAATGAGTGTGGAACCAAGGTTTACCATTGGTTGGTATTGAACCTCAAAGAGGCATCCTACAAACCCAATTTAGATGACAAGGATCAAAACCCACATAGTTCTTTGGGATGGAATGGGGTTTACACATAGAGACTACCCAGGTGCTGGTAGGAGTAGAGATGACGTGGATGAGGATTATGTATAGTAAAGACCCATATGGATGACATGATTTTACTAGGATGTGGTGGGTTATGTTAAATTAGGATGGATATGGATGAAGGGTTGAGATAGAATGGATGGATTAGACAGATTGTTACGGTTGTTGGGCTTGAACCTTAGAGAGGTTTCCTATATACCCCAATTGATTGGGAAACAAAGTATACATAGTTTTGATGGGGGAATTGGGACATACACCTAAGGATGTGTCCCATAGGAAGGAGGTGGATGAATTTCAAGTTCTTACTGGGATGTGAAAACCCAGGAAAAAGCATGGTGGGTGATAGATGATGAAGTATGGATCAGAACACCCCATGGAGGCAGATATGAGGGATGTGTCCCATAATGGGAAGGCGCCACATCATGAGGGTAAATCCATGGGAGGGAGAACCTGAGTTTACCATTGGCTGGGATTGATCCTCAAGGAGGAATAAAAGGTACCCTTCCCAGGAGGCAGGGATCAAATACCACATAGTTTGAGATTGGGATTAGACACCTAAGGAGGCGAACCAGATGGAAGTGGGGTATGTGATTGGGGATTACCCACTAAAGATGACCATCAAACATGATAGGGATTACACATGAGAGCATAACATATGTATGGAGACTAGGGATTTCTCCATAATGGATTCACATTGGTATGGAGAAGGGTGTCAGAATCACTACTGACCTCTAAGACCAGGTGAGCCATGCTCAGTGTGAGAAACAAGAGGAACCATTAGAACATATAGTCGCATCACGAAAGTTTCAACAGGGAGAGATGGTGCATGGATTATGTGTAGAAGCTACCCAAGTAACATAAAATTATGTATGATGAGGATTTAAATCCATATGAATAAGATTTTATTCCATGTCAGTCATACATGTGGTATCCTATCAAAGAAGGTGCCAAGGCTTATGAGGAGACTTCATGAGGTGCACGTGGTGAAAAATTCCAATGGAAGAGGGATGAATATCTGAATATGCGGGAAGTAGTAGGCTCTTGAGGACCATCCCCTATATGTTTATATATAGAGGGTATAATTCTGTGTCACTCACACATGGAGAAATCCTCGCCTTTCCATGAATTAATAGATCATAGTTTAATGTCATGTGTCGAGGATGTTGGATGGTGCTATGCAGTTTAACGTCATGGATCTAGGACATGGGGGACTCACTCCTCACCCATTGAGATTAAATAATAGACATATCTCCACAAATTGTGAAGTTTAGGAAACATAAATTTTTTGTGATAATGGTATGGAGGATTTTTTCATAGTGGGGTCCATGATAGAATCGATATACTGAAAAGTGAAATCCATTAGTGTGCCTATGATGAAAATAAATACATAGGGAACCACAACAAGGGACACCACATGAGGGACCAATAAATCACTATGCATAATCCTGGTGGGTTTTATAGAGGAGGTATGTGAAAGACATGGTAGTAATACACAAATTTTTTTCATACACGATTCTTTAGTTTATAGTAAGTCCATAAAGTATTAAAGATATGGTTAATAAAATAATTGAGGGATGGCCTAAAAGGTTTAATTGAGATCAACATATTTTGGTGCTCTGGACTAGGGTTGCATGCTAGAGGCTACTTTCTTGCACACCTGAAATAGGTGAAAAGAAATTCGGTGAGGATCTAGCCCTTATTGGACCACATGAAGGGGGACCCATATGGGACCTATCACGCAAGATCCTTTACCTTGAAGTTTCCATGGTCTTTCGTGATGACATAAAATATTATTACAAGAAGATGAGTGATTGTTCGACTACCAGATGATCACCCTAAAGAGGTGGGGGGGGGGGGTTCCCTTGTATTTATAGGAAAAAATATTTGGCAGGAGATCGTAACATTTTCATCATGGAGGTGGATTTCCGCACGGATGAGCTTCAGCGAGTGTGGAAAGGGATATTTGATGTCACAATGAGTTTGAAACGACCTTGTGTGTGGGACCTGTTCATACATGAAACAACCAATTATTTCTCTTACCATCCTTTCCCAATTATATTAGCCTATATAGAAGAGGAGAAATATATGTCACATTGGGAAGACAAGGGACTTGCATGCGGATTCCGATCTTTCTTGCACACCTTGGATCTTGTGCGCACCAGATGTAGGATTCTATGTATGATTTCCTAAATCAAACGATGCATCTGATTTTCCCAAATATGACCTTAGAGGTCTTATATGGAATTCAGATCCAAAAAATGGATTTCAGAATTAACTATTATGTTTTGGGATTTTGAAATATCTATAGCGTTGAACCTTATAGAAAACTCTTATGGATCAAAATTATTTCTCTTACATAGTTTATGGATATTTTAAAAGTTAATATATTTTGTAAGTTACAAATTTTCCATAAAAACTTGAGTTAAAATTTCATATCATAAAGAGTGTCTAGTTTTACTATCTTTGTGTATTATAATCATAACATGAACAAAAAACCGTGTAGTTTCCTGATTCTTGTTGAGTTGGATATCTATGAAAATCATCTATATATAATTAAAATATAAAGAATAATAAATTGAACATTTAAATGTTTACAATTTTGTCTAAACTGATTTTAATATTTATGTTATAATTATACATATTTCATATTATATTTTCTAGTATGTTGAATGATATATTAAGATAAAAATACCATATTGTGGATTTATTTTGTAGTGCTCAAATTATTGTTGGATCACTAAGAGGGACAAGGGGTGAATCAATGATCTCTTTTTCATTTTAGAAATTGTTTCCTTTTCAATGAACCCTCTTTGGATGGTTAAATCATCTATAAAATATTCTTGAGCCACTTAACCTTACCTCGATTAATACTATAAATAAAAATGCACAAACACAAGGTTTTATAAGGTTCAATAAAAAAACCTACCCCTTTTCATATTAATTATTATCCACAACACAAATTATATTATATAATATTATTATCAATTAAAATGGCCAATACAGAGTCACACAATATCTAATCCTAAATCTAAATAGAATGTTATTTATATTACATCCCACAGTGTTACCAGAATCTGCACTGGCCTCCTCCAAAATCCAAAAGAGTGACTTATGCTCATGACTCACACAAGATTCATCTCCTTCTCCTTTCTTCAACTAAGAGTCTTTCTACATTCATAAATTATTGATCAAAAATAGTTTTATCTATTGATCATCCTCCATGACCTTGCTGGATTACACTTTCATGTGTACACTTCTAGAACTTTTACAGTTTTTTGGTCCTACTCAAATTCCTCTAATCACCTCTATCTGGTCAGTTACCTGAATGAAACTATGCTCATGAAATTATTCATTCTATATAATGAAGTATCATCATTAATTAATTTGTGAAAGGTATTTAAAAAACTTTTTTAACAATATTTATATGTAAGAATGATATTGAACAGTCTCAACAAACTATCAACTCAGATATAAACTCTTCTAATGTTCTGTAAAACTTTAGTCTTGAATTTTCTGCACACTATTAATTTAAAGCATATCACATGTGTATTTCTCAATCTTCATGCATGGAATACTCACATTTTATTCCTTGTCACATTCAAATTATCCTTTATTATTTTACGTGAAATTTTCAACTTAATTATTATGTATTGATTATCCATTCACATAAATCATGAATGTATGCACTATCCACTCATCAAGATCACTGTTCTGTTATTGTGACCTTGTAAATATCATACAATTTTCCTTTATCCTCATTCATGTGACCTCATAAGGTTCATTCAATCTTATCCCTTTAAGAACACTACCTTTTAATATATGATTAAAAACACCACAATAAAGTTTCAATGGGTCCTTTACATGAATAAGGCACCGTCTCTCATGGAAAAAAGTGTGTTTATGAGTTCCTTCATGTGAAATTGGTTTTTTATCCAGAAGTTTCTTCAAAATTATTAATATAAGGAATTGATAATTCAAGAGTTACTTTAACATGACACATTTTGTTTCCATGAGTTCCTTCATGATAAAGGAGGAATGTATGTTAGATCACTATTGTGTGATAAGGTTTTTTTCAGGGTTTCTCCTCCCTCCCTTTGTGCAACTAGAGTAGTTCATCAAATACGCATTCACATGTTTGGATCATGAAAGGATGTTTTACCTTCATGGGAAGAGATTAAACAAATGATTAGTTTTAGATACAAGATATATATATATTTCCATATCTAAATGTTTCAACCACTAAAACTATCAGTTGAGCCTATGTTTATATAGTAATTGTTGCTCTAATTTTTCGATCATGTCGAGGAATTATTCAGACACCCAAAGATCTCAGGATATTATAAACTCTGAGGCTTTAGACTTCTTATACAGTGTTGGAATGATATCATGATTGATGTATTGCATCATATGATCACTTTATTGATTATTAAATGCCTTATAATTCATCTTCTTAATACTTAAAAATAATTAATATAGTAATTCCCAAAAAAGAATAAAGCTTCTCATTATTGATGATACATTTTTATTTACCAGATTCCTTTAGGATTGTACACATTTCATCATGGTAATTCTCATATCCTTAATTTATTTTCTCCATACAATCATGTTATCCATATATAATTATGTGATGATTGTCATTTTTTCATGGGGAAAACTCATGTGACATCACCGGTTATTGTGATTACTACTCCTTTATGAGAAAACATCGCTTGTCCATGGCTGAATCCTTCTTAAAATCATGGAATGTGAAAAAAAACAATTTAATTGAATAATTTATTGATAATAAGTGACATAATTTCCTAAATTTTGTTTAAATATGTTTAGTTATAAATTATTTTGGATTATAACATTCATTTGTAGATTTGATGAAAACTCAACCTTTTCCCTTTAAAATTAAATATGGCATTTCAAATATAAATATTTTTATGTGTATTAATTAAACCCAAAATTTAGTAAATCTGTTCCTGATTTAATGGTATTCAACTTTCATTCATGACATATGATATAAATTTTTCATGTTATTGGAGTAAATGGGAAATGATGTCAAAGCTGGGATGGATTCTCTAGATTGGCCACAACTTCAATATTTGGGCTATAACCTCTTCATATGTTCTAATATTGAGCCCAAATTTGTAGATAATCTTGGGGACCAAATTTAAAACAAATTATCCATATATAATTATAGATTTTTCATGTGTTTTTGTGGTTAAAAATGTGTTCTAATTTGTATTAAATTATTTGGCCTATTTTCACTATTGACACTTGAAAAAAATTACAACCTAGACTCCTCTACACTCTATAAATTAGCATTTTTCTCATTTGAAGTTTGTTTTGAAGTTTCTTGGTGGATTGGGAGAAGAGGAGAAGTGGTTCCTTGTGATTTCAATTCACTTTTGGGGGAGGGAAACTATGAAGCTAGGATATCTTCCAAAATGCTCTTCTCTTCCTCTTCTTTGTTCTTATATTGTTATTATTTCAATAAGCTATTAATTTGTCTTCCATATATTAAATTATTTTAAATTTTATTCTTATTATATTTAATTATTTTTTCTGTAACAAAATATTATAAATGCTATCAGATTATATCCTTTGTATGACCATTGCACATATAAAACGTCTCTACAATGACTACACTGCCCATAGAAGAGTATATATATTTAGTAATCGATATATCTATTACATTATTTATTAATCTATTTTGAATAAATTAGATAATTTAATTCGCATAATATGATCCATTAATCGAGTTTTTAGATTATAATAAACTAATCATGTAATTGACCATTTAACACAAAAACACGTGAGGTCGAGATTTGTGTAAATTGTGAGAGAACAATCTTAATCGGTAAAACAAGTCCACATGGGATAAATTTGAAAAGCAAAAATATACTACTTAGACTTAATTTATTAACATTTATAGTATGTATATGATCCCTAATTCACCACTAAACATAATCTAGCTTTGGAACAAAAATAAAATCAGGGTGCTATGATTGCATGTTACGAAGCTAGCATAGGGTTTAATTTATTTCATCATTGTGGTTAAGGTAAATTATCCTAGGGTTTGGGGATTAAAAAATTATGAGATAATAATTAATTGGATTTTTATTTGAATTATAATGATTAATAAATATATTAAGAGGTATATTTAGACCGATTATTCCTTTTAAAAAAATATTTTATAAAAAACATCTTCTCGTTTTGTTTTATCAATCTCATTTTTTTAAAAAAAATAAAAAAATACATTCTTCTTCCACCATAATTATTCTTATTATTTTACAAACATAAAACCCCCATACCATTATGTTATTTCTTATATTTTATTTTATTCTCAAAATATATTTAATATGCTATTAAATTTACTTCCTCATTTGAGAGACAATTGTGGTCAGCCACTCTACTGTACCTAAGAAGTAAAATATTACACATCATCTGAAAGCACCCATGAAATATACTTTCAAATTGGAACCATTGTGGGAGAATCAAGTAATTTTTCCACAAATTAGTGGTTTTTTTATTTCTATTTTATTCTTTTTTATCTTCTTTCTTTCTTCTTCCCCATTTCTCAATTTTTATTTTTTTTATTTTTCTTTACTTAGACCATCATATCAATCTTATCATATTTTTATTGTGATAAAATTTTCATCATTTAGTTTTTTATAACTTATGATATGTTCCCATAATGAGGATATATTTGAACTAGAACATGAGATTGAACACAAACTTGGGGCTTTAATCAGATAATCTTGGACTATGAGAAATGTAGACATTCAACTAGTTCGAGAATTCCTTCATTTTGGGAACATTGAAATTAGAAGAAATTATAATTCAAACATAAAACCAGAACCAATGGATGAAAATGATAATAATAATTAACTTAATATAATCATTTAATAATTGCATTCACCTAATATCAACTATAAACCCAAATTTTATTGCATATCCAAACCTTGAATCAGACTTTGAATTAAAATCTAGACTGATACACATGCTTCCAAAATTTCATGTGATCTATGGTGAGGATCCAATTTGTATTTTGAAAAAATATTAATGTGGTTTTAGCAATCATAAAACCAAGAAATGTATCTTAATATCAAATAAAAACAAGATCATTACCATTCTAACTCAATGCAAATGAAAAATATTGGATATATTATTTAAAAATAGAAGATGTAACTTATTGGAATGATTTGAGATGTCTTTTCTTATAGATATTTTTTTCTATAATCAAGGTCTACTAATATTGAAAATGAGATCTCATGAATCAATAAAGCCCAAAGGGAGTCAATTTATGAGTAATATAATAGATTTAAGAAGTTGAGTAGAAGCTACCCACATCACCAAATTAGTGAGAAAATAATCATACATCAATTATATAAAGTACTCACACCTACAGATGGGAACATGGTGGATTCCTTATCTAGAGGTGCATTTGTTCAAAAAACACCAGCAAGTGCACTTGTGTTGATTAAAAGGATGACACAAAACTCCCAACAATTTTACGATCAAGGTACACCACATGTTATAGGAGTACATTAGGTATGTCCTTCTCTTGAAAATAATTTTATTTATATTAAGTTGGAAGAATATAGTGAGAAAAATTAATTTGGCTCAAAAGGCATCCCAACCCACACCTAAGAGGCATTGTGGAATTTTCACTAAAAAAGACCACACAATTGACTATTTCCCCCAATTATAGGAGGCATTGGACTGCGCAACCATACTCTCTGGGAGAATATATCAACAGTAACAACAGCTATATCCCCATAATAAGTATTATTCCTTTTTATGTAATATATAACCAAGAATGGAAAGATCAACTGGGCATAAAGTATGGATCCATAAAACAAACAGAACCCCCTTTTCAATTAAATTTACTACAGTATACACCATACCAACAGATGTTCCAATAACCCCAAAGGAGAGTTAAAGCCTAATAATAAAAAATCTGGTTCAAAAGATAGAAAAATCCTCTCATTCGTTCACTGAATGTACCCGAGCTAAACTTTGGAAATTGATTCTGGGCACACCGGGCCTCGGAATCATGTTCCGTTAGAAGCCACAGACTCATAAAATTCCAAAGGAATTAAGAAAAAAATTTCCTTGAAATTTCCAGGTCTTTACATTACCCTCACATTAAGGCTTTACGTCCCCATAAAGCTACATCATAATCTAGGGAAACAAAATATGGTACTGAGCACGCATTTGAGCCTCCCGCTCCCATGCGCTCTCCTGGAGGTTCCTGTGCTGCCAACAAATACACATAAGAGGATTCGATCATCCATGTAGGACCTGCTCTTGTCGATCCTAAATCTCCACCATGACCTTCGAAAACATATCCCCATCATCGACGTCCAGCTCCCCATGATAAATGATGTATGTCAGGTTGTGCACGTATCTCCTCAGCTAATATACGTGGAAGACATCGTGCACCCGGTGCAAATGAGGTGGAAAGTACAGGTGGTAAGCCACCTCGCCTACTCTACTAAGGACCTATAAAGGTCCAAATAATCGTGGAGTTAGCTTTCCTCCGTGGCCAAAACTCCATAGACCTCATCGAGGTGATACCTATAAGAAGACGTGGTCGCCACCCTCGAACTCCAGTGGTCTCCGTCTCCTATCAGCATAGAATCCTTCCTACTCTATGTAGTCTTCATCCACTCCTGGATGATATGCACCTTCCCCAATAGCCTCAAGATGGGTGTACTGGTTAACCTATGCCTCAGCTCCTATAAAGCTCTACTGGAATCTCTCTGACCACACGAAGAGTTTCCCCTTCTTCGTCAATGCTACAAGCGGTGCATCAACTCTGGAGAAGTCTGACACAAATCTTGGTCTGGTTGACACAAGAGTGATCGACTACACCCACATATGCATGATTCCATCCTGTGCTTCCTGGGGTTTCCTTTTCACTGACCAAGGAAAAACCCATCCCAATGCCGTAGGTAAACCACAACCTTTTTTCCTAATACAGTCAATCTGTGTATGAACTGTGGTTGCCCAGTCCATACCCAAACTACCTTTGTAAGGCCTCGACACTGCCACCAAGAGGTTCCAACCGAAACTCTCACCTCAAGGGTCATATCACACCATCGACGTAAGCGTCATTATCGAGTCTCCTCACAATGGTATCTCCATACGTGAGGGACAAGTCAACGACTTAATCAGAAACTCTAGGTCTAGGAAAAGATTCGTGGAAGGAAGGAATGATTCGTATCAATGTATATTGTTACGGAAGCTATTAGTAGTCATAGACGGTACCTCAAATCATTCCTAGAGCCCTTGGGTCACACTCCTTGACTGAATGCAGCTACTCTCTACCCCTACCCTCCTGCTCCCTGAGTCTGGTAGGGACTACAAAGGCGGGTGGTTGTAACATGTCAAAATGTACCTCACCACATGCTACCCTCCTAGCTCTACTTCCACGTCTACTGCTTTGAAGATTCATCTGTTTTGAACACTTCCTCTTCTTAAAACATTTTACACGCCGATGTCTCCGAGACTGGCGCCAGTTTCCTGCTTTTCCAATGCTATATTTTACTAGGTGTATCCACACAGCCAAAGAATTCTCAACCAAAAATGTTCTCTCTAGAACCCTAACATAAGTAAGAATTCATAGAGGAAAGGTGATGGCTCAGATGTCCTTAAACACACCTCACTCGGATGTCCGAGCCCTGGTGCACTGATCGTATAATAGTCATCAAGCACTAGGAACGATCGTTATGCCTAGATGATTAATCAGCATCCGACATGTCGTCCTTCCGAAGCTGTATAATATCTAGAATAATCTCAGCCACCTCCTTAAGCCAGTCCTTAGCCGCCTATGAGTTGGGCTCACCTCGGACCCTAAGGGGTATCTGATGCTGAAACACGCGTAAGGCACTGAACCTACAAGTGTCATATACCGGTACTTCCAGTTGTAACTACTGACCAACAGGTAGGGATATAGCTGGAACACTATCAGAAGGTACTATCTCAGGCATCGGTCCACGTACTGAACTACCATCACTATTCCACCCATCCTCTTGGTCACTCACTGGGAATCACTAGTAGCTAAGATCACCATCTGATCTACCAGTGTCTAAACTTGGTGTAGAAATCTAGAAATTTCCTCCAGCCAGTGCACTACTGTCTGGAAATCTACCTTACCTCGTAACCTCAGAGGCCTCTTCTGCTAGAACTCGTGCAATGCGCTCTGTCAGCATGCACCATCCACTAGTACAGCTGGTGGCATCTGCTTCCCAACGAGTGTTGGTGCTGCTAGTACACCACCCGAATGTTCCAACATTGCAAGAGGGATCTGCACCAGACCTCGTTTCTTGGTGGGCCATCATTGGGTACTCTCTCAGAAATCTAACTGACTGTCTTCATGGAGGTATCCAAAACAGATGCCACACGATCAAACGATTTAAACCTGGTGAGCTGACATGGTTTGAGCAGACTTAAATAAAACTTTTGTAAACACAGACACAATCATTGTTTTTGTGAACTGAGTTGGAAATCAGAAGTCAAGGTCCTGGTGTATGGATACGTTGGTCACCGCACCAACACTGGACTCCCTGAATTGAAGAACACACTCGGTACCCTTAAAACTATTTCTTCACTGAAAATAATGAACAGAGTCTTGAGTTCTGTGGTAGAACCGACTCCTCCGATACCAATTTGTCATGAACCGTCCTCGGGGCCCATGCCATGACTACCCCAATCCTGCCTTCCATAGGCCAGGGGCTGGCGACTAGCACTAATGGCGTAAATCCTGATAAAAAGGGAATTCATTGCCTTTATAAAACTCAACCACACACAACAGAGTACAAGCGGAATCAAACACTAAGTAAAGCAAAATATCGAGTGTTCTAGAAGTACAAAGGTGGTCAGAAATAGAAGCCCAATAGTAAAGTACAAGGATGAGAAAAAACAACAGGAAGGTGTCCAGCTGCTTCTGGATCGTCCTCTGGAGTTCCTACCTAAAGGGTATGTTTAGATACCACCACAACTTTCCACGTCCGTCTTTCAGCTCCGAGTATCATCTCATTGTGAAATCCACCTCCGGGTACCATTTCATCGTGAAGTCCACATCCGGGTATGTCCAGATCTACAAGCCTCCACCATGATTAGTGTGGTCCGTCATCTGCATCCAACACAATGAGGTGCGGGCATAGCCCGTGCAGGGGTGAGTATAACGATACTCAATAGGGACCCCGACACCCTCAAGGTCTCACTAAATACAACAAGGATAAACCAGAAAAAAAGATTCACTAAATCCAACAAGGATAAAACACAAAGAAAGATCTCAACAAATAACCTTTACGTAGATATATGCCCATTCATATACCTAAGTTACCAAGTAACCAATCTCAACCATGAGGTAATCACTATGGTCATTGACTCAGCTCAAACCAGGATTTTCATTATCGAAACCACAACTACTGGAAAACTCCTCCTCTGCTGAGTACAGTGGCCCAATCATGAATCTGAGGCACTACTCACTAACCTTAGATAGCTGAGGTACTCCTCTTGTCGAGTACTGCGGGTCTGCTACCAAATACTAGGCACTCCGTCTGTTGATGGTCTGCCGCCAAATACCTGGCGCTCTCCCTAACAGCCTACAAAGGTACTCCTCCTGTCGAGTATCACGAGTCTGCTGCCAACTACCAAGCACTCTGTCCATCGTGGGTCTTCCTCCAAATAACGGGCGCTCCGTCCACTGGGATAACCGAATCACTACGAGTCGAGTCGGTCAAGCAGTCGTCAGGTCTACAGCTACTCGGTCTCCGCACTCCATACGCTCGTCTATGGGAGGGTCCTCTCAATGAGCTAATAGTTGTTACTTATATGTGTAATGATGTTTCACATAGAATTATCAAAAAGGACCGCCTCTTCATAGGGGTCTCAACTCAACATATGGCGCGTCAATCGGACGACCGTTCTGTGAGTTATTTGTTTTTCCGTTCTAGGGGACCAATTGGTTTATAAGCTAAACCAACCTGACCGTACTCCATCCGCATCCAAACCTCAAGTGTAGTAGTCCAAAAGAACCGTCTCATCAAGATAAATCCAACATAGTCGACTGCATGTCAGTCAGATGTCCGGTCCTTATGTTATAAGCATTTCCACTCCGAGGGCCCGATTGGTTTTGAGTTCGAACCAACCTGTCCGTACCCAAAAATCGCCAAATTCTTGAGTGTAATATACCAAATCAACAGTCTCTATCCAAAGAATCCTATGCATCTGATGGCGTGTCGATTAGAGGTCCGTAGCACATGATATGTCTATTTAACCGAAAATGGTCTGAAAATAGGGGGGTCTGGGCCCGGTCTGACCTGGCCCAAGACCCCCTGGGTCGGCCCGAACCGGGTCGACCCGAAAATGGTCTAGGTCCGGCCCGGTAGGGCTCGGCCCGAGTCGGCTGGTGTGGCCCGGCCCAGCCGGCGTGGCCCGGTTCGCATGGCCAGCCCCGGCCCGGGAGGGGGAGGCTGGCTCGGCTAGTCAGTCAAGCATGTTGCGCCGAGCGGGGGCGCGGCCCCTGCTGATTGATACAGGCGGCACCCACTGGTGCTACCCCACATCCCAGATCCCGCGTGGCTGTGGGGTCTGTCGCACCACCACTGCGGCTGTTTCTGCAGTGGGTTTGCTCCGACGGTGCGCTGCTGCCGCCAACACGCCGACGCCGCTGTGCCGGAGTGGCGCGCCGGTAGCGGCTTCTACGGACCATCAGATGCGCTCCGGTGGTCCGATTTGCCTGCTGCTTGTGCCTATGGATCTTCTGGGACCCGTTGTTCACTTTGACGGCTTCCAAACACCATTGCGGTCCCGTTTCATCATCACCCGTCAATCCGCACATAGAAAAACAATCTACGCAGGGTCGTCGGGTCGTGATTGTTCAGCCCGCGCCCTCCGTGTTAGTCGATAACAATAGGTCGGAAAACAATGATGATCCACAACAAATGAGGTAAAATTTTAATAAATTAAAATTGAACTTAATTCCCAACAATTCCCCCACAAAAAATTATTCCCAACCCACAAATAAAATCATTCGCGGATCAACTTGATAATGAGTTGATCCACGTTCTTTGTTTTAGAAGGGAAGAATCATGGAAATATAAACATACTCAAATTAGACCCCTACCTCGAAAAATAGAGTTAAACGATGGTGATTCGTAGAAGATAGGTGTCATTCCTTCAACGTCGGGATGAAAGGAGCCGAGGGTGGCATCAACATTCTTCGTTCTTCGTTATTCATTGGAGGAAGATGAAAACTCTCCAAGTGTTGGGTGCTGTGATTCGCTGCTAGCGTTCCGCCGCTTGAAGAAGCCATCCAGAACATCTTCCCTTAGCCTTCATTATATTGGAGTGGGAGTGTTCATCGTTGGAACAAAAGTCATAAATGGAGGATTTATGGTAGAGGGATTCACCCAATTAATCCACTGCGGTGGCGCATTAAAATGGGGAGGATGTAAAAATGGGGTTTATTGACCCGGGTGGTCCCCACAGACGAATATCCTCCAAAGGGAATAAATTTCATGGAAGGCCCCACCATTAATTAACCACAAAAAGGAATAGGGGTGGTTAATTCTTGGGTGGTCCCCTCATTAAAAAGGTAGGTTTAATCCTCCTCAATTAAGAGGAGGATTTAAACCTAGAGGCTCTCCCTAAAAAATGAGAGGGAGTCAAGGAGTTATGATTCCCCTCCCATTAATGGGAGGCGTCGTGTGGTTTCCACCATAATCAACCTCACATGGGAGGTTGGATCTCGGTGGTACCCACCACCATCTCCCATGTGGAACTTCTAACGACTTTATTCTCATGACACGTGATTAACAAAATAAAATAACTTGTTCACTTATTTTATTTAATTAATCCATGTAAAACCCCAAATACTAACTTTCATACCTGATCATCTGTCGTCGAGGTGAAAGACTTCTTAGGCGAAAAACAGCGCTACGAGTTCAACGGTGCCCTCATATTTCAATTCCGAGCACCGGTTCAAAATATAGAAAAACACGCTCGTTCGTTCACTGAATGTACCCGAGCTAAACTTCAAAAATTGATTCCGGGCACACTAGGCCTCAGAATTAAGTGCCGTCAGAATCCACAGAGTCGTAAAATTCTAAAGAAACTATGAAAAAATTTCCATTGATATTTCTGGGTCTTTACAATTATATTTTTAAATAATTAGGTCATAATTCACAGATACCATTACAAATTCAAACAAAGGGAACATTACTAAATAATTGCATCTTTTTTTAAAATTAAAGTTATTAAAATTAAACAGGGATTATTTTTTGTGAAAAATATTCATAACATCATTTTATACTTCTGACTTCCTATTAACCATCCGTACACCCTATGGAAAATATTTTAAAAATTTAATGAGCTCAAAAAGATCAATATGAGACATAATAGTGTTAAAGAAACTTTCAGAATATGAATTCTTTAAACCCATTAAAACATTTTCACAAAGTTATATTTTTCACCCATAAAACAAAATCTATTTAGCTTCATCATGAAATAATATTATTCCTATAAAACATCATGGTAAACATTAATCCTAAAGGTTCTTATGGATTCATTTCCACAACTATATTAAATTTACTATAGCTTTCACGGTCACATTGGAAGTGGCCTTCATGGTTATCATTGGAATACCAACAACAGTATATTCCCTGAATCTATTATGTGAAACCATACTGATTAACTCTATCTCATTATACAATGCCTCATAGATTATATCATAGGCTCACCTTCCCCTATTTTAACATGAAACCACTTATAGTCAAAAATAATTCTGAAGAACCATAACATAATCATACCACATAAAATAAGAATATAAGGAAGAAATTTATACTTTGAAATCATATTTCATTTTTATAAAGTTGTAAACTCATTAATGAAAAATCTTTCTTTTTAAAAATAATATTGAAAACATGTTAAGTAAGAATAAAAATAATAAAGTGACATAAAATAACGAAAATAAATTCATGATATAAAAGTTAATAAAAAATTATCTTCAACTTTTGTGAAAAGAGTTGGAAAATGCTCTAAAAAATAAGAGGTTTTAAAAGGAAATCCGATACCATTAGTCCGAATAATCATGTAAAATCATTATACTCATAAGTAATTAAATTTGGTTAATTATTTAATTTATTTATAACCTTTTAAAATTTTATTTTTCCTTTTATTTTAATTATCATCATGTTATAACAAGTACATATTTTTTTATGTTCACATCAGGCATTTTGTAAATATCCGGTACATGAGTCCAAAATGAATATAAAATGGAGTCTACAGTAAAAATGGTCATAATTCCATCATATGCCAAATAATATTAATGATATAATAATAACTTTTTATAAAGAAATTATTCTTTTAAATAAAACCATTTATGAAGGTTATGAAAATTGAACAACTTTATTTTCATAGAGACGTAGGTCATACGTATGCACGTGTAACGTTTCAATTTTTTAATGATATATATGGAAAGAATGTATTTATTATTTTTTCTCTATATAATTATCATAAAATCATCAATATCATATTAATAATTTTAACATTATTATATATTTCATTAATGTGATGTAGAGAAAAAAACTGAATCACATCGCTTTGTGGAGTTGATAGTTCAAGCGAATGCATAAATGATTTTATAATTTGTATTTACATGAAAATGAAAAAAATAGAAAATAAATTATTATTTAATATAATAAATATTTCTTGAATATCATATATAAACATAAATTCCATAATCATAACTACTTTATAGAGATAGTGGGTGGTGGTCCGCAATACACACATATGAATAATACATTTATCAGTTGATGGAATTTGAGATTAATTTATGTGGTAATATTAACATTGTGATATCTTAGTATATTGAGTATACAATATTTATAATTTCATCATGGTTGAATAATATTTAATGAAGTGGGAGATGAAACAAAACAAAATTAATTAATTAAAAAACGATAAATTTCAAAAAGATATACTACTTTGATTAACACAATAACACTTCAAAGGCGAGTGTTATGCCTAAAATACAAGCTCTAGACTGTGTTTATAAATTCTAGGAATGGATTTTGGTAGAGATCAGCTGATTAATATAGTTTTTGATGTGTGAAGAAAATATATGAATGAGATCTATTTTATAAGAGAGGGGAGGGACACTCTTAAAATTATTAAAAATATTATGTTAATATATTTTAATATGCTATTTTAAATTGGTAAAAAGAGGTCTATTTTAATGATAGTAAAATAATGGGTCAATATATATTAATCCAATAAGAAGTATACTAGTTGGGATTATTGTTTTTAATTGTTATCTATTTGTTTTAACACTTTAAACTATTACCATGATATAATTTAGTTTACAATTTGTGGGTTAATATAATTACCATAAAATGCTTTATATCCAATAAATGAGTCATTTATGAAACTTTTAGACATAAGTATATTAGATGGAAGAAATTAAGATTTTTATAAATTTTATTTTATATAAAAAAATATTATTCATTTTAAAATATCAATAATGATAATTTTCAGACTATTCATTATAAAAATTTATGAAAATATCATAACATCATGATAAATGTAACACCCCAAGATTCCACAGTACGCTGCTTTTTAACTAATACAGTAGCATGTGTTGTACACAACTTCGAGTTCTAACACACACCACAACCAAAAAAACTAGTTGTTACGAATAGTAATACCCACTTTTTAAAATTTTATAAATTTTATCTTTCAAAATTGACATCTTTTTGGGATTTGTAATGTCGAAATTAGCTTAGGATGTATTTTTGGTATTTTTCTGAAAACATTCAATTTTTTATGAATAGTGAACAACATTGAGTTATAGTTTAAAACCAAATTTTTATTTAAATATTATTTATTTTATTTAAATTTATTTTAGGTCAAAATAGATACATAATACCTATATATGTTCAATGTAATTCATTGGAATCTGTTTATAATAATTTTTGATATATAATAATTTTTTTGAACTTTCACCGTCTTTTACCCATCTCCTAGGAGAATTTGCAAATTCACAAAAACCATAATTTTTCCTCTTTTTTGTGTGGAATTTCAAAAATACAAGAGAAACAATTAATATCAAGGAGTATAATGTTGTTCAATAAGATAGAAATAATTTATGGTGAATAGAAACTTTCTACTTTTATTTACCACAGTTAAAAGTAAATACGGTAATTAAGGGTAAAAATTATATTATTATTACCCTTACATGTGTTCTAATTCTATTGGATAAGTATAATTCGACAAAAAAAACCTAAGAATAAAATATGAGCCTCTTTGGTCCACATGGACTATATTAGGACATTTATTATTATTTAATTCGAAGAAGAGTTAAAAGAGAAAAAATCAAAGTTAAATGACTAAAACATTTTTAATATAGGGTTATATATAAGATAAATTCGATTAAAAATATTCATTAAAAATATAAAATTATTTCCTACATAATTATATTTTAATTATAATTTTTAGACATTTAATAATTAAATTTATTTAAGACACAATAATGATGCATTATTTTCCTTATTAATGAATGAATCAAATAATTCATATTATAAGTGTTAAAATAAATATAATTTGGAAGTTTAGAAGAATTAAAAAACTTTTATTGGTTAATATAAAATGTAATTATTACTTAAATGAACTTGGGATGAATTTATAATGTTTTTATGACTTAAATAAAATCAATTATTAAATAGTATCAAAATTGACATAAAGAGTTTTTAAAACAAATATTATATTATTAATTGATATTCTATTCCTAAAAACCTATGGATCGTCCAAATGACTTAGATAAGGTTATATATATTAATTATTAACCTCTTGGGGTTATCTTGGCTTGTTATAGAAAGTTTATTAACCATATAATATAAAAATACAAAGCGACATGGTAAATGTCAAACTATTTAACTAAGAGTTAAATATAAATGTTAAGGTTAATATAGTGACCTGAACCTGTCTAAAATCTATGGGTTGAATGTTTTTAAACCCATACCCACATTATCATAGAAATAAGTCACTTTGGAGCGATTATAAACCGAATTTGAATTTATTAGAAAATAATATTTTAAGTTTTTCCTAAGGAGCCCCTCACCGCTCTAATAAAAGGGAACTCCCCCTTCTCTCATATTCATACCTTCAAAGCCTTTTGGTTTGGACAACCCCTGCCCATATATCCTCTAAAGATTCTTAACTTCATCCTAGAGGCATTACTTTAGTCATAAATCAAATTTAAGGATCCATTTTCATCAAATCAAAAGGAAAAACCCAAAGAAGAGGTAAAAATCTCACCACCACTTTCAAGTTTCTTTCTTCTTCCACTTCTTCTTTATTTTTTATTTACATTATAAAATAATAAATCAAGTATATTCTATATACTGTGATGTTATAATATATATGGTACAACCATATTCAGTATTCTATCCATCCTTTGAATGACATATCACCATACATGCGTACGTACGACTTACCGTCTCCACATCGTGGTGTAATTGTTATTCAAAACATTATTATTTTGATTGGTATGATAATGATGTTTAATTGAATTAAATAATAAATATTACATTATAATTATTCTTTATATATGATATACAATCCAATTATATGTTATTTTAATATCAAGAGAATGATATTCTCTCTTGTGCGTACATACGGACTACCGTCTCCACGAACGCGATGAGATTCATTCCCCATCGTATCCATTCAAGTATAATTATCATTTGATGATTAAAAATACTGTTTAATGACTTGATATAATTATGTATATGAATAATATACAACCTACCCTTAACAAATATGGCTTATGTAACAAATCATAACAAAGAAAATGAGTAAGTTAACACCCAAAATGACGATAATACTAATATATTATTACAAAGCAATTCTAAAAGATAATATATGATATCATATTAATGTATATAATTATTTTATAATTTAATAACAATTATTTCACCATTATATAGGAGGTTATCCTACTCTCGGCCTATTAAAAGTACAAGGTAAGGGTATATGTCACAATCTCCTCATTTTCTGAGGTTGTTTATACATAATTATCTACTGGGACCTCTTTATCATCCAAATCCATGTTTCATAAAAATGTATTTCAAAGCATTATTACTATTTTATAGATTATGGGTTAAATTCATTTATACCATTGTTGACTTTTTATAAGATGTTTATAAAAGAATATTTCTGTCGTTTCCAAACAAGGTCCATTTAAACCTTTTCGACAAAATAAAGGTAAGAATTTCTATTTTTAACATATATGATGGGTGCAGCTATTTTCCGCCATTATTAAGTTGTCGAATATTCCCTTACAAACTTATAAGAATATTTTCAAAGTAAATTTTTTCTTTCATAATTTTGTGACTTTTAAATGATTTCAAAAAAAATAAATATTTCTCTCAAATAGTTTTGATTTCATCTATGTCTACATACTTTGATGGATTTTAAGTTTATTTGATTTATTATGATACAAAACATCCATATTGTATTGAAGGTTTTGTGATATGTTTGACTGTGGATGTTTTATTTTTATAACATTCATGGTTTATGGAGAATGTATTGACATTTCAAATGATATTTTTAATATAAATGTTTATATTATGTTTAAACCTGTTCATATGAGGAATGTATTGGACTTAGTAAGTAGCGGGTGGAGCCTGCTATAGATTTTTGATGCATTGGTAGGTCTAATGAGACAAACTAGTTTTGTTGGCACAAGGCCTTGAAAAAATCTTATTTATAGTCTTGGCAGAAGGCCTTGACTGTGTGGTTATGATAGTCTGGAATTATGCATTCCATCATTATGAAAGTTGTTATTGATATTTCATGTGATTATTCGACTAGTAGAATATCCATGTGAGTAAGTAAATGGAATTATTTCAATTTATTTCTTCAATATTATGTTGAAGATAATTTTTAAAAGGCTTTTGTTTTAGTTATACATTGCCTTAAATGTTTATGCATATTTTTGAATGTTTCCTATATATGGTTATCCTTACTGGGAATCTGAGCTCACCTCTTTTAATGTTTTATTTTCCCCAGGATGTGAAGAAGTATTTTATGAATGACATGTAGGGATTGTATGAGGGGATATGACTGTGGTCTATGGAGACAATATGTTGTTGTAGTTTTTCACTTTATTATTAAATGTAAACTTTATGAATGTATCTAGTGATTACAAGGCTACTAAACTAATTTGCCTTTCAAGACATATTCTTTTGTGATCATGAAAATGTTATGTAATAATGCACCAACTCTGGGTAACTACGGTTAGGGAATTACAGTTGGTATCAGAGGAAGTTTAGTAAAAACCTTGGAAACTAGATATTGATAAACTCAGATTAGAGCACATAGACCTAAGATGGACTTTGAGGATTAGCATAGAAGAACATCCTAGAATTTTGGTATTGTATAGATTTTTTGAGTTTTCCGAGCAATACAGCCCTGTCTAGATGCGAGTAGGTAGAGGTGGCTCTGGCACAGATGTTCCTAGGGGTAAAACCAGAAAACACCGCTTTGAGCTAGACTCGAACGGGAACTGGTGAACAACAACGAGCCTTGTTGTACTCTCGGTTACGACACTCCTGAAGGATATGCTTAGGATAATTCTCATTTTCTTTATAAAATATTATAATGGATTTATGAGTATATAATTTCTCAAAGAAAACAATTTTATGATTATGGATTATATCCATAAGCTGTTCAATTTATGTTAAGTGTTTTACAAGTTTGGAATTTTGTATTTTTATTCATAAACTGATCTAGTTTATGCCATTGTTTTAAAATGGTTCCTAGTGGAAGGAATAGAAACCGTAACAATTCATGCACTCTATATATGGATTTTCCTCATGCTCAAGAAAATTATAGTGGAGCTAGTGATACAACTGGTACTGATCAGATTATCACCATACTTGGAAAACACACTCAGGTTATGAATAATAACCTTACTCGTATAGAGCACCCTAATCCATAGCATAGAGGATCAATGTTAGATCTCTTCATGAGGAAAAAAACAATCAATGGGAGTAAAAATCCATTAATATATAAAAAATTGATAAATTCCTTAGAGAAAATATTACATGCCTTGGGGAGTAGTGAAATGGATAAAGTTATCATGGCAGTTTACCGCCTCACTGGAGATGCTGACCAATGGTTGTCATTGATTCAAAACACAAAGGAGGATGATGAAGTATCAAATATGGAATGGAGGGAGTTCAAAGTGATTTTATTAGAAAAATACATTCCTCAAGACCATCGATAAGAAATGGAATGACAATTTCTGAGTTTGAGACAAAAGAAGGATGAGAATATCACAAAGTATGAGGCTAACCATATAAGGTTAGTGAGGAATGATGAAGATTATATACGTAACCCAAAGAGTAAGATTGATTGTTACTTTGATAGGTTAAAACCATTTCTCAGTTGAGAGTTAGTCTCAAAATCCTTCTCATCGTACGATGTTATTGTCTCATGTGGTATCAAGACAAAAAAGAAATTCTCTAAGTCATATGAATTTAAAGAAAAGTAAGAGAAGAAGAGATCTGCTGATCACTATGGGAATGGAAATAAGGGGAAGAAGGGAAAAGATTAATATCTATCCTATAGTAAATGTTGAAAGAAACACCCTGGTACTTTCTTAAACGGAATGGGAGTCTGTTACAAGTGTGGTGAAAAAGGCCACCAAGATCGTGATTGCAAGGGGAAGAAATAAGCTACTGATGTTAAATTCTACAATTGCAGGGATATGGGACATTATGAAAATGAATGTCTTAATAGTCAGGGGAACATACCTCAGAAATAGCCAAGGGATCAAGACCAAGTTTATGCTATCACTACTGCTAAGATAGAAGCTCAAAAAGACATGGTGGGAGGTAATTTAATGGTTTCTCAAGTTTAGAAAGTGCATAATTTGATTCTGGATCATCACATTTTTTCATATCTTTATAGTTTGAAAAGAAAATTTGATATTTCCAAATTTATTCAACATGGGAGTTGTCAGTCACAACTCCCAAGGGAAATATCATTGCAACAATGTTTTGGAATTAGTCCCCATTAGATCACATAAATGTTCTTTATCTGATGATCTCATCATCATACCCATGATTGAATTTGATTTAATCCTTGGTATGGATTGGATTTCGGACCATGATGCAAGATTTATTTCAAGAATAAGGTGGTTATGATTTTTTATGATGATGATAAGGAACACATTATCTTTAGAGTATAATATTCACAACCTTATTCTTATCTAGATCCACCCCCAATAGCTCAACTAAATTCAATTATCGGGGAGGAAGAGAATGAAATAACTGTGGGTGAGGAAAGTGATGGTCAAATAAAGGATGTACCTATTGTGAAAGAATATGTAGATGTGTTTCCGGAATATTTACCTGGACATCCTCCAGAATGTGAAATCATGTTTTCCATTGATATAATTCTATGTTCAAGGCCTATATCGAAGACCCCTTATAGAATGGACACATTGAAATTAGTTGAACTAAAGACACAACTAGAGAAATTGAGTAATAAGGGATTTATTCGCCCAAGTGTTTCTCCATGGGGGGGGGGTATTCTTTTTGTTAAAAATAAAGATGAATCTATGAGGTTGTGCATTGACTATATGGAGATCAATGCTATAACAATAAAGAACAAGTATCCCCTACCTCGCATTGATGATTTATTTGACCAAAAGCATTGAGATAATTAATTTTCAATGATTATGCTTCGATCCGGATACCATCAATTTTGTGTGATGAAGGAAGACATTATGAAGACAACATTTCGAACCAGGTACGGGCATTATGAGTTTACAGTAATGCCTTTTGGATTGACCAATTCACCCTCTGTCTTCATGGATCTAATGAAAATGAGTTTTCAAGGAACATCTAGATGATTTTGTGGTGGTATTTATTGATGATATATTGGTATACTCCAAAAGCTATGAAGATCATGAAAATCACTTGAGAATTATCTTGGAGAATCTTAGAAGACATGAATTATATAGGGAAGTTTAGAAAGTGTGAATTCTGGCTTCATGAGATCTCTTTTCTTGGCCATATTGTCTCTAAGGATAGAATCTATGTTGATCCTTCTAAGACAAGAGCAATCCAAGAATGGTCAGCACCATCGAGTATAACCGAGGTACACAGTTTTATTAGTTTAGCAGGTTATTATCTATGTTTCGTCCAAAATTTTGCTTGATTGGCTAACCCATTAACAAAGCTCAAACATAAAGGGGTTAAATTTATTTGGAAAAAAGAGTGTGAAGAATATTTTGATGAATTGAAGAAAATATTATTCAATGATCTTATATTTAATCTACCATTTGGGAATGATGGGATCGTTATTTATAGTGATACATCAAAGAAAGGACTTGGTTGTGTCCTTATGCAGAATGATAGAGTTATTGCCTCTGCATCACGATAGCTGAAAATTAATGACCAAAAATATCCTACTCAGGATCTTGAGTTTTCTTCTATAATCTTTTCTTTGAAGATATGGAGACATTATCTCTATTGTTAAAAATGTGAGATATATACCGATCACAAGAGTTTGAAGAATATTTTCTCACAGAATGAACTCAACATGAGGTAAAGAAGATGGCTTGAATTACTCAAGGATTATGATTCCACGATACACTACCACCTGGGGATGGAAAATAAGGTGGCAGATGCTTTGAGCAGAAAGGATCATGGAGTTATGAACAAGATGAGAGTTGAAAAGGTTCTTATATACTTGGATCTATTAAAGATGGATATGGGAATCACCATGGAAGGTGAAACCTCAATACTTTTTTAGATGGTTGCCAAAAAAAATTTACTAGAAAGGATAAATAGTTCTCAGACCAATGATGAAGATTTTAAAAATAAGATTAAAGCTGTGAAAGATGGGAGATTGAGTGAATTTGTGTATAAAAATGGAATTTTGAAATTTGGGAATAGAATTTGTGTTCCCAATATACCTGATCTAAAAATGGAATTGTTAGATGATGCTCATAGTTCCAATTTCTCTATAAACCCTAGGATCAACAAAATTTATAGAGATTTTAAGGAACATTTTCAGTGGGACAACATAAAGATGGAGATTTCTGATTTTTTGTCACGATGTATGGTTTGTCAACTAGTGAAAGATGGAAGGAAAAAACTTGGAGGAGTCATGCAACCTCTTCCCATAACTGAGTGGAAATGGGATAATATCACGATGGAATTTTTCATGGGGTTACCAAAGACTCCAAGAAGGAACAATGCAATATGGGTCATTTTTGGTCGTCTTACCGAGTCAGAACATTTTCATACTATAAGAGAAGATCTACCACTTGAACGTCTAGAAACACTATATATTAATTAAGTTGTGATACTTTATCGAGTAACCATATCGATTGTTTCTGATTGTGATCCACATTTTACAAAAAGATTCTGGAAAAGTCTTCAGAAAGACCTGGATACTGAACATCATTTGAGCACTGCCTACCCCCCCAAACTGATGGAAAATCAGAATAAAGTATTCAAACCTTATAAAACATGTTGAGATCATGCTCAGTTGAATTTCAGGGTATGTGGAATCAATATTTACCCTTGGTGGAATTTTCCTATAATAATATCTTCCATTAAAGTATTCAGATGGAACCATATGCAGCGTTATACAGAAAGAGATGTTGCACACCATCCTGTTGGAATGATGTTGGTTAAAAAAAACTTGTAGGCCCAGAACTGGTGGAGGAAACGATGGAAAAGGTAAAGGTAATCCAAAACAACATCAAAGAAGCTCAAAGTAGGCAGAAGATTTATACCGATAAGTGAAGGAAGGATTTGGAATTTCAGATAGGAGATCATGTTTTATTGATGGTATCTCCATGGAAGGGAGTTATACATTCTGTTATGAAAGGTAAATGGAGTTCCATGTACATCAAACCTTTCAAAATTCGAGAATAAATTGGGGATGTAGCTTACCGTTTGGCAATGCCGCCAAATCTCTCCCAAGTTCACGATGTGTTTCACATATCACTGTTGAGATGATACATGCCTAACCCAACATATGTACTCATCTATGAGGAAGTAGAACTGGAACCCAATATATCTTATTGTGAAGATCCCGTCATGATTCTTGATACTAGATAACAAGTGTTGATAAACCGGACAACTCGTCTGGTAAATGTTTTATGGAGAAACAATAATATGGAAGAGGAAACGAGGGAACCTGAGGAACTTATGATGAAGAACCACCCAAGTCTTTTCATGGAAAAGTATTCTAGAAATTTTGAGGACGAAATTATTTGAAGGAGGGGAGAATTTAACACCCCAAGCTTCCATATTACACTTCTCTTTAAATAATAAAGTAGCGTGTGTTGTACGCAACTTCGAGTTCTAACACACACCACAACCAATCAAACTAGCCGTTATGAATAATAATACCCACTTTTTTATTTTTTTTTAAATTTTATCTTTCAAAATGGACATCATTTTTTGATTCGGAATATTGAAATAATCTTAGGGTGATTTTTTGGTATTTTTCTGAAAACATTCAATTTTGGATGAATAGTGAAATACACTTAGTTATTGCTTAAAACTGAATTTTTATTTAAATAATTATTTATTTTATGTAAATTTATTTTAGTTTAAAATAGATACATAATACCTATATATTTTCAATGTAATTCATTGCAGTTAGTTTATAATAATTTTAGATATATAAAAATTTTATTGAACATTCACCGTCCTTTACCCATCTCCTATGAAAATTTTCAAATACACATAAAACTTAATTTTACCTATTCTGTGAGTGGAATTTAGAAATTCGAGACACATGGTTAATATCAAGGAGTAAAATGTGGTTCAATAGGATAAAAATAATTTTTGTGAATAGTAACTTTTTACTTTTATTTACCACGGTTAAAAGTAAATAGGTAATTAAGTGTAAAAATGATATTATTATTATCCTAACACATATTCTAATTATATTTTCTAATTATAGTTCAACAAAAAAAAATTAGGAATAATATATGAACCTATTTGGTCCACTTGGATTAGATTTGGACATTTATTATTATTTAATTCAAAGAAGAGTTAAAAGAGAAAAAAATCAAAGTTAAATAACTATAAAAATTTTAATATAGGGTTATACATAAGATAAATTCGATTATAAATATTAATTAGAAATCTAAAAATATTTACTACATAATTATATTTTATTTATAATTTTTAGACATTGAAAATTAAAATATTTTATGACACAATAATGATGAAATATTTTCCTTATTGATGAAAGAATATAATAATTGGTATTATAAATGTTAAAATAAATATAATTTTAATGTTTTGATGACATCCAAAAATTTTATTGGTTAATATGACGTTTTATTAATCCTTAAATATTTTTTTTGAATAAATAATTTTTTAAAGACTTTAGAAAAATCAATTATTAAATACTGTTAGAATTGACATAAAAGAGTTTTTAAAACAAATATTATATTATTAATTTATATTATATTCCTAAAAATATAAGGTTCGTCCAAATGACTTATATAATGTTATATATATTAATATTAAACAACTTGGGGTTCTCTTGTCTGGTTAGAGTATGTTTATTAAACATATAATTTAAAAATACAAAGAGAAATGGAAAATGTCAAACTATTTAACTAAGAGTTAAATATAAATGATAAGGTTAATATAGTGACACAAACCTGTCTAAAATCTATTTCTTGAAAGGATTTAGACCCATCACCACCTTATCCTCGAAATAAGTCACTTTGGAGCCATTATAAATCAAATATGAATTATTTATAAAATAACATTTTATGTTTTTCCAAACGTGCCACTCACCCCTCTTGTAAAAGGGACCTCCCCCTTCTCTCAAATTAAAACCTTCAAAGCCTTTTAGATCAGCCAAAACCTACCCAAATATCCTATAAACTTCCCTAAATCCGTCTTAGAGGCATTAGTTTAGTCAGAAAGGCAAATTAAGGATCCTTTTTGATCAAATCAAAAGGAAGAACCCGAAGAAGAGGTAAAAATATCACCACCTCTTTCAAGTTTCTTTCTTCTTCCACTTCTTATTTCTTTGTTATTTCCATTATAAATTATTAACTCAAGTATCTTATATATAATGTGATGTTATTATAAATATGGTACAGCCATATTCAGTATTCTATCCATCCTTTGAATGACATGTCACCATACATGCGTACGTACGGCTTACCGTCTCCACGTCGTCAGGTAATTGTTATTCAAAACATTATTATTTGGATGGGTGTGATAATGATGTGTAATTGAATTAAGTAATAAATATTACATTATAACCATTATTTATATATTATATAACATCTGATTGTATATTATTTTAATATCAAAATAATGATATTGTCTGATGTCCGTACGTACGGACTACCGTCTCCACGAACACAATGAGATTTATTCACCATCGTATCCATTAAAGTATAATTATCATTTGATGATTAAAAATATTGTTTAAAGAATTGATATCATTCTGGATATGAAAAATATACAACCTATCCATTACAAAAACAACTTATGTAACACAAAATAAAAAATAAAATGAGTAAGTTAATATCCTAAACGACAATAATACGAAGATATTATTAACAAAGAAATGCTAAAAGATCATATATATTGTCATATTAATGTATATAATTCATATATAATTTAGTAAAAATTATTTCACCATTATAAAGGAGTTTAACCGACCCTCGAACAAGGATAATTACAAGGTATGGATTTATTTCACAATATCTTCATTATCTGAGGTTGTTTATACGTAATTATCTATTGGGACATCTTTATCATCCACATCCTTATTACTTAAAAATGTATTTAAAATCATTATTAGTATTTTATAGACTATGGGTTGAAGTCATTTATACCCTTGTTGACTTTTTATAAGATGTTTATAAAGGAATCTTTCCGTCATTTTCCAATCAAGGTCCTTTTTGACCTTTTCGACAAAATTAAGGTAAGAATGTCTTTTTTTAAATTATACAGCGGGTGCAGCTATTTTCTACCATTATAAAATTGTCGAAGCTTCCCTTACAATATTATAAGAATAATTTCAAATTAAATGTTTTCTTTCATATTTAGGTGACTTTTAAATGATTTCAAAAAATGAAATATTTCTCTCAAATAGTTTTGATTTCATCTATGCCATCATCCATTGATGGATTCTAAGTTTATTTGAAGTTGATTTATTATGATACAAAATTCCATATTGTATTGAAGGTTTTGTGATATGTTTGACTGTGGATGTGTTATTTTTATACCGTTCATGGTTTATGGAGAATTTATTTACATTTTTTATGTTAGTTTTAATATTAATGTGTATGTTATGTTTAAACCTGTTAATATGAGGAACGCATTGGACTTAGTAAGTGACGGGTGGAGCCCGCTATATCTCCTCGATGCATCAGTAGGTCTCATGAGACAAACCAGTGTCTTGGAACAAGGCCTTGAAAAAATATTATTTGTAGTCTTGGCATAAGGCCTTGACTATGTGGTTATGATAGTCTCGCATTATGGATTCCATCATTATGAAAGTTGTTATTGATATTTCATGTGATTATTTGACTATTAGAATATCCATGTGAATAAGTAAATGGCATTATTTCAATTTATTTATGCCATATTATGCTGAAGTTTATGTTTGAAAGGCTTTTGTTTTAGTTATACATTTCCTTAAATGTTTAGGCATATTTATGAATGTTTTCGCTATTTTGTTATCCTTACTAGGAATCTGAGCTCACCGCTTTCTTTGTTTTATTTTTACTAGGATGTGAAGAAGTTTTTTATGAATGACCTGTAGGGATAGTATGAGGGGATATGAGTGTGGTATATGGAGAAAAGATGTTGTTGTAGTTTTTCACATTTTGATGCAATGTAATCTTTATAAATGTATCTAGTGATTCCAAGGCTACTAAACTGATCAGTCTTTAGAGACTTGATCTTTTGTGATCATGAAAATGTTATGTAATAATGCACCAACTCTGGGTAACTGGGGTTGGGGCATTACAATAAATTTTCAAAAATAATTCTAAAACATCACTAAAATTTTAAATTCATAAAAAAATCATGTATGACATTAATCATCTCAAATAATATTTATTTAGTATTTTTTATATCATTTATTTGATATTTCCTTTAATTATATAATTTTATCATCATCATTGTATAAGAATTTAATTTAATTATTTATTTATTAAAATTAAAAATAAATTATAATGATACGAATAAAAATATGAGATTATAAAATACTATCTATTGTAGAATATATCCACTTTATAACACCTTATTAAGAATATTTCACTTGTAAAAAATAAATGCATGAAAAAATTTACATTACTGTTGAATATAATATTATAAATTTCATATTCTCATACATGTGGATTAAAAAGGTCATGAAATCAGCCCATTGATAATTTTTTTCAAAACAAAACCCATCTAAGGAAATTAGGACCAGTTTTAGTGAAATTTTATAATATTTGCCATATTATTTTTCCCTTAATTATAAGATTCACCTATAACCACGTTAATATAAAAATTACTAAAGTTACTATCGATAAAGTCCAAGAAAGCACAGTTTTAAATAATTTGGACCTTGTGATTCCAAAATTAAAATACATTTCCCAAATTCTAAACACATAATTGGATGAAATAAATGAAAAAAACATCCCATTTACATAAAGATAAAAGTAGTTTTTAGAGTAAAAACATTAAAACGTTCATAATGTTTTTTTATCCAATTTCATTATGAAATTGATTAAAATAATATATATAGAATTAAATGATAAAAACCAAATCTAATTATAATTTAAAATAATTTAAAAATATAATTTAAGAATTTAAATAAATTTTATGAAAAGAATGTTTTAAAATAAAATGATGTATTTTTCACTGTTCATTGAAAATTTAAAATTAAGAGAAAAGTAATAGAAATTTATCTAAAGTAATTTTTATATTATTATTTTAAAGAAGATATTTATTTTTTTCAAATGTAATTCATAAAATTAGAAGAAACTAGATTTAAAAATATTGTTCCATCAAATGTCGGAAAAAATTCCCTTTCAAAAAATACTTTTTTTATGAGTAAAATTTAATTTATCCCTTCATCTTGTATAGAAAACACATAAAATGAATTTTTAAACATTTAATTAAATAATATATATATATATATAATATTAATATAATCAGACAATTCTGAATTTTTTTAATATTTATAAAACATACTTGTGCATATTATATAGTTTTTCAAAAAAACATTTCCTTTTATATTAATTTTTTTTATATTCATTGATAATTAATTGGTCAACCAAGAATTAATTAAATATAAATTTAAACTGATTTTTTTCTAATTCAATTAAACATATTCACACCCTCCATTATAACTATTGTGTGATACCTTCCATAATAATAATATATTATTGTTTGTTTAATCTTGATGTAGTGTATTATGGATGCTATAGAATATAGTATCTATATTAATTGTTATCAAATTCATAATTTTTAAAAAATACTTAAATTAACTATGTTTTCACATTATTCACCCATTTTTGAAATTATATCCTTATAATTTTATTCACTTATTAGATAATTGTGGATATCTTTCCCTCATAGCATTTTCAGATTCCAACGTTTCCTATTCAACGATATGGATTTTCAATAAAACCTTGTCCAAATGAATAACCTTATTCTTCAACACCAGCTATCATCTTTCAATAACATGAACTGGTTGTTCCTTATAAAAAATATTTTACTCTAACAAAAAAACATCAGAATCAAATAATGATATCGATCTAGGATATACTTTCCTAACATTGAAACATGAACAAATTGTAGACATGGGATAAACTCATATAAAAAGACACTCAGTGGGACATTGAATCATAATTATCTAATATTTCATAGTGTCTAATAAATTTTGGACTGAGCTGTCCTTTCCTACCAAAATTCATCAAACATTTTCAAGGAGAAATATTGAGAAATATATGATCAACAACCACAAAAGAGAGGTCCCTACTCTGGTTATCTATATAATATATATTCATACATTGAGATATTCTCTTGTGTTATTGAATCAACTAAAATTTACCTTCTAATTGCTATACCAACTATCATATCTTGATCTCTCATTTACCCACATCATGAAAAATTGTTGGAGTTCAACATCACATTCCATACAATGCCTCAAATTGTTCCATTTTTTTAATGGAATGCAAATATTTATTATAGGAAAAGAAACCAATAAATGATTTTGATATGATCATCCATATAAATAAATTGAACATGCATGTAGCATATCCAATGATGTTTGAATTTATTTGTTCTAAATTCACTTATGACTGAGGATTAAAATCTATACTTTGATTTAATTGAGTAATCAATGATATATGAAGGCATTTCCGAAAGTTATAAAGTAACATAGGATCATGACCATATACAATGGATAGAATAACTCCATGTAAAATGATTATCTTTATATGATACATATGGTAATTTTGATCAAGGGATATAGTTCAACAAGTAGGAATAAAATAAGAAGATTTAGTCTATATATCAACAATAACCCAAATATAATTGTTAAATGGGGAAGTCTTAGGTAATTACACTACGAAATCAATAAAAATATTATCCCAAATTCCACTATTTAATTGGAAATGGATGAAGAATCCTTTTCAAAAACTCTATTTCTGCATTATTCTACCAGAAAATAGAACACTTCATTGTAAAATCCCAAATTTATCTTTTAATTCCATCCCAACCAAAATACTCTTCATGGTTTCTGTATATCTTAATACTAATAGGGTTAAATAAAAATATATAACTATGAGAATCATATAACAACCTATTAATCAATATAAGATCACAAGGCCCACAAAATATCTTCCAAAATCTAAAAACATAGTCTTTAACAATGTTCCATTCAAACAACATACCCTTTAGAACCATTTCTACTTTTTTTTCAGATCACGGTCTTCCTTTTTTCCTTGCTTAATTATGACTAATAGAGATGATTTCACTATCACCAAAAACAAAATAGAAGAATTTATTAATCCAAAAACATCGAAGAAAAAAATCATCAATTCATTAACAAAATGATCATGTTAGAAACATATCATTGTTAATGTAGAATTACATTTCTAAATCAATGCATCTTTCACTTTGTATTCTTTTCTCGGATGGTAAAGAATCCTGAGATCATAATAATTTACTAGTTCTATCCATCTTTTCTATCTCATGTTCAATTGTATCAGAGTGAATATATAATTAAATGACTAAATTTTAGTATATTTTTCACATTTTAGTTTATAAAAATGATGCCTATGATTTTTTAATGAAAAATCAGTAGCAGATAATTCAAAATCATGTGTATGGTAATTTAACTCATGAGGTTTCAACTGATGTGAATCATAAGCATATTACTGATCATTATACATTATGACACAACCAATTTTCATTAACCTATATTATTTTGAATTCTTGAACACAATCCTAGCATTCATTTGCCTAGATGATCATAACTTTTTTTTTGGAGTTAACTTATATTTTATAATTGATAATGATGTAATGTTTTTAACAGACCCTCAGTAATATTCTTCCAAACCATGAAAACTAAAAATATTTATTATATTTTATGGGTCTTATTCATTTTTCCAAAATTATCCTTTTATTCGGATCAATAGTTTTGAAATATTTAGAAAAATGTGAACAGGAAATGAAATTTCTCACAAAAAAAATTCTCACTAGCTAAACTTCCCATGAAATTTATTTTCTTTTTAGGGTTTTAAAAAAACTCTTAATTTACATTCATGTTCCTATTTAATTTTACAGTATACAAAAATTTCATCAATAAAAACAACCAAAAAAATATACAATTACTCGGGAAATATTCTATTCATAATATCCATGAAAACAATAGGTGCATTAGTTAATCCTAAAAGAATAACTAGATATTAATAATTCACATATCTAAATTAAAACACAGTCTTCAAAGTTAATTCTTCGTTTATATTCAACCAATGAAACCCCAACCTCAGATCAAAAATATAAAAATACTTTGATCTGTGGATCATATCAAACAAATGATTGATATTAAGGATATAATTCTTATTCATGAAAATGATTTTATTCAATGATTTATAATCAATAAAAAGTCTCATTGAATGGTTTTACTATTTAATAGAGAAGACATGATCTCCCTACGGTGAAGTGCTAGGTCAGATGAAACCTTTACGTAATACCTAGTGAAATTTATTTTTCAACTCTAAAAGTTTTATTAGATCAATTTGAAATGGGGGTTGTGAAATTGTCTTAGAATCAGAAACTATGTAATAAATAAATTAAAATTTATTATAAGTTATAATACCAGGTAACCTTACATGTAAAAAATTCAGATACTCATTTACCACCAGCACATCATTAATTTAAATAGTTACTTTATTTTCAACAACATGTGAAAGATACCATTAATTTCCATATTTTAATAGTTTCGTGAATTCATTAAATGTTATCAATTATATGGGTTTATTTTGGTATAAAGACTAAAAAACATTCTAAATAACAACTTCCTTAGCTCTGTAATTTATGTTATCATGGTAAACAGAATGCCCATCAATTCTCTGAATAACATCAAACTCTACCAGAGTCAAAAAACAATGTTTTCAGGTAAATCCATTCCATATACAATGATAAAAGGATTTTAATAATTTATTTTTGCCTTAAACTTTTCTCTATGTGTTGTCACCATACATTCTAGCTTCATTTTATGATTTGTAATTCACTATTTAACAGAAAAGTTCTCATAAGTGAAAGACTGGGTTGATACTGAATCAAACAACATATTTGAAAAATCTAAATAATTTTTTACCTAATACGACTTCATTTAATGGAACAACATATTATGAGTAATTGAAAATGATTTTAAAAAACCATTCTACATATATTTTGGATTCTTTCCATCATTCATGTTCCTCTTCAGACACTCATTTTCATAATGAACCGTAATATTGAATAAAAAATATTTTACTCAAAGTATATCATATTTTTTATTACCACTACCATGATATTATTAATTTCAATTGTATTATTTCAGCCCCATATTTTCAAATTATATTCACTTAATATAACTCAAAAAAAATTTTCCAATGTGTTTTTTTCACTATTATCAAAAATAATTTACTTAAATTTCATTACATTATACTTCTTTGAAAAAATTATTCTATTTTTCCTGCTATCTCAAACTTTTTTTCTACAAGATTTCATTGAACACGTGATCTTAGAAAAAATAAATTTCTACCGTCTCTTCATATTGAACATATTTTACTGTAACTTTTTAATTCAGGAGAATCCAATTCAATTCTATATTTTGGCTTTAATCCTAAGTAAAAATTATTGATTTTAATATCGATATCCAAAATGAAATTTATAGAATACCTTTCTAATAGAGTGAATGTTTTTTATATAAAGTCATGGAGTCTTATTCCTACCCCAAATCAATGAATGTTTTTTCATCATATGTAGAACTTCTTTAGGATAAATTTCTCATCAAAAATGATTTTTAATTCATACCACTCCAAAGAAAAATCATGTTGATGGAATGATAGAACATGGTCAAAAAGAGAAAATGTTCAAATGTACCAAAAGTTTTTATATCCAATATTACTGAGAAATTGAATATAATAAGATAAATTGTATTAAATAATAAAATAACTAAATAAATATACATTTAAACTATTTATTAATATAATTTAACACTAGAAAACAATTTAATAAAAATACTATTTTAAAATTAAATGCAGTATATTTCATTATTCATTAAAAAATAAAACATATCTAAAAATTTAAAATAATTCCTCCAAATTATTGTGGAGTATTTCTATTTCATATATGATTTTAATTTTTTCAAATAATATTTCTAAAATTTGGAAAAAAACATTAAAAAAAGTGTACCTTCAAATGGTGGAAAAAATACATTTTGATGTATACTTATTTTATGCCTAAAATTGGATGTGTTCATATATCTTTTCTAGAAAACACATAAGAGAAAATTTTAATTATTAAATTTAATTTATTATTAATAAATTACTTTAATATAATCCAACATGAGTGAATTATTATTTTAATAGTATAAAACAATATTTTTCACATTTAAATAATTTTATTAAAAAACAATTTTGTTTATATTAAATAGGGTTCTATATTAAATTATAATTTATTAATAAATGAAGAGTCCATTATATATACAGGTTTAAACCATAGTTACGTAATTATTTTTTAATCCTAATCATAATAATCATTCTAACATCTACGTGATAATATCCCCGTTAAATAATAATATTTTTTTGTTTAATCAAGATGTTGAATATTATGTATGATATCTAACATAGTATATTTTTAATTATTATATAATTAATAAAATGTGAAAAATAATATTATTACATGGGTTTTAAAATGAATATTAACTTTTTATTACACATCTTTATTCTTCATTTCCCCCCCAATAAACTCACTCATTATATATACTATTGGTGGCTCTAGAAAATAACCCAATGAAGTGCCCCACTAATGATATCGAATTAATAATATTTATGATGAATCATAATATCCTTCTCTTTTTAATAAACTTTTTATTTATAATTTTAAATATAATCCATAAAAATGGCGATATTAAAATCCAAATAGGTATAATAATAATGCGAGTAAATTTGGTATATTTATGTTTCAAAATGGGAACTAACTAACACAAACTTATTACCATGTGATATCCACTGGAAGCCCTGAATTATAACTATTTTTATAATTTTATAGGGAAATATATTGTTTTAATGGATAAATTAATGTACCCAAATGAATGTGATGATCTAGAATAATAATAAATTATTGGATAAATTTTTGTGTAGGATTATCATACCTTCCACCACATCAATAAGAAATTGATCCCAATGTGATGTGATCATATAAAAATATATTATCTACGATGTTATTTTATATGGTATGTTTCTTTGAACATTGGGAAAATCATTTTCATATAGTCCCATATACATAAATTTGATGCATTAAATTTTGGTAATATCCTTCTTTCATATGAAATCAAAATCCTGGAGGCCTTTACCTATAAACATGTTATATAATCACAGTATATGTGAGTATGTTTTATAAAGATTTATTTTTAATTAATTTTAATATGGAAAGTAAACCATTAAATTTCTCCCACTTCCCATAATTAATTTTTTAGAGTTTTCAAAACCCATGTTGTTATATTTATTTTCATTCGACTGATTAGAAAAGTTAAATTAATTATTTATATTAATAGAACAAGTTACTACATTCTTATATGATGATAATATATGGGAAAATATTTCCCATGGAATGATTTTATTAAGGCCATCAATTAATTTGGGAACCTTTCTCTTTGGATTATTTCTTTAGTGTGCATATTGCATTCGTAAGCGAGAAATAATATATTTATATATAGTAAAATATTAATAATTTTTTTCATAGATTTGATAATTAACTCTCTTTATCCACTCATTATTCCCATGGTAATTACTTTTTAAAAAAATATACTTAAATTCATTCATATTCATGTTCACTATGTAATCTTCATCTTTATTGTTTTTAAACTATGAAAACAATTTATCTACATCATTTTAAAGGTGAAAATTTTCATAACAACCTTCCCCTTTCATTAAATACAATTGATTTAAATATATTCTTAATGGATTTTATCATTTATTTATAAATGAATAGATGTTTTTTCCATTGATTGATAGTGACAATTAATGCATAAATTATAAAGCATTTTTAATCCACGGTGTGTATTAGAAGATTCCTCAATACTAGAAACGATATAGAAAATTTCATGTGTTATTTCCACAAATATAGTTATAAAATTTTCTTCCCCATAAGAATATAATGATTGAACATCATTTTGTTTCTTAGGATAACACACCAACATTGATTACCTTCATTTATAAAGTTTTCATTCCAACCAGTATGTTGTTTTTATAAAAAATGTGATAATCATATTAAATTATGAATAATAATTTCTAATTTTAAAAATAGTGAAACACGTAGTATAAATTGAAATTTTATGTATGAAAATTCTCAAAATAATAATCATCGTTTCATTTGGGATATTCCCAAAGTCATTCATTAGGTTACATTACCTAGTATATGTTTTCAGAAATATATATCCCAAGGATTCTACAAATCTTCCACTAATGTGAACTATAATGAACATGGACCTAGTATCCCTAAGTAGGTGGTAACATTATTTCATTGGATATATATATATATAAGAAATAAAATCCCATATTAATGAATAGTATATTATTCATGTAAATATAAGATATATAGATGAATATTTCTTTAAATTTGAAATAACAAAACAACATAGTATTTTATTTGAGTAGACTATTATACCCATAATCATAATCCTGTAAAAACATTATAATCCTCTTCCTTGAATATTAGGCGAAAATAGACATAATAAATGGGATAAATATAATTCTCAAAAGGATATCTATACAGATTATGTTTACATGAATAAATATGGGATGAAAATATGAAAATATAAATACATGAAAACACATAATATTAAATTAATAAAAAAATCTTGATGAATAATACATATGGAATTAATAACAATAAAATAATTATATATAAAAAGTCACATGATCTTGAATGATATTAATGGATATCTTAAAAAGTCAAATAATCAAATGGTTATTAGTTAACTAATATCATAATGAAGAAATGAATAACTCCAAAAACCATAAACATATCATCAATACCTTTTGGAAATACATATGATATAAATTGATAAGGCCTCATCCAATACCAAAACTAGTTTCATCCAAAAGACCTACCAATGCATCGTGGGTATATATCAGGCCCCACCTGAAATATTCTATGTCAAATTAATTCCTTATTTATAAGGGGTGAAACACAATCCAAAAAATTCATATTGAAACTATCATATGAAAATTTAAAAATTACCCCAATTTAAAAACATAATGATAAACCATCAAAAGTAATATGGGGAATGGTAATAAAATGGTATATCTCAAATTAAAACATCGTAAACCATCTTTTAAAATATGGAAGATGGTATCCTATGGAAATATAAATTTTGTTGAATAATATTTAACAAAGTATGTTGATAGAGATGAAAATACCATTTTGTATGAAGTCGCCTATTATTTTAAAGAATCACATATATAAAGAAAAACAAGTTCTTCAAAACAATTTTTTTTGATCAGGTTAATTAATATCAAATAGAAGGATTTGTCTTATTAGAATTAAATCTAGTAATTCAATATATGTCAAAAACTATATTTAGTTTCACATTTTTTAAAAAGTATAAAACTTATCATATTCAAAAAATGTATAGATGATTCCATTAAATCTATGTTGAGAAAATTAAAACATGGATAAAAATAAATGTTAAGGATCATCATATAATAGTAAAAATATGTATGAAAATATTTTTATAAAACATAAATATGGAAAAGAAAATATTCCTCAGAGGAGACTTAAATAGAAAAATTACAAATAATGATAAGACTATGATGTAAACCCTTTTAAACTAGTTTAATTTGTTTCATAAATGATCAAAATTAGATTACATAAATTATAAATATATTATAGATATATTATAGAGACATAATAATATATATCACACAAGTTTTGAATAACCTATACACTTTTCTCTCATGTTTCTTTGTTAATTCACACTTGATAATTACTATTTTGAGTAAAAAACTGATTATTCATTATTTTATGTTTTAGTTTTATAGTTTCAGAAATTAAAAACTAAACATGGATCTATCATCTCAATAATATTTATAATTATATTAATTTAATATTTTCCCATTATATACATATTTATAGTAATAAGAAAAATTTAGAGAAATAAAATTATTAACACCATTCATGAAGCTAGTAGGTTGTACATATGAAGGAAAAATATTTTCACATTTTTGTGGTTGGGATATAAGAAAGTTAAATTAATGTTAACCATGACAGTATATTATTTATATCATACTAATAAAAAATATTCATCAATTAAATAATCATTTCCATCAATGTAAAATGGAATTAATAAATTAATCAAATTATTTCATATATTTGTAATAAAAAACATATGCATGATTAATGTTAACGCATCCAAATAGTTTTAAAACTAATAAAGTGAATATTATGTTATAGTCAGAGAAGTATAAATATTACATATATATCACATATAATAATTATTCCCATTTTAATCCCCATTCATAATATATGTAAATGAAAAATGAATTGTATGGCTATTTGGAGACAATATGGAATACGAATGCATGATTTATTCATTAAATTCCAATTTTATTGGGAAGATTATGGATGGTAGTGGTTTAATAATAATGATATAATTTTATTATATTTAGGGTAATTATTTTTCCATTTTATTATAAATATAATAGATTTATATGACATATAATATGAAGAAAAAAACAATGAAAATGCCCCTTTAAGATTATTACCTCTTATTTAAAAGAACTCATTTAGATATCCTCTAAATGACCGTAGAATTGATCTTTTTTAGAGACAAATACTCTATCATGTGCGTATTGATGTTGAGGAGAGATATGGGAAAGTATTGGCTATTTTCTATGGAACATAGTTATGTTAATAAGTGTGGGAGGAGGTTACATTTTATAATTATTGTGAGGGTAAATTTTAGTATTTCATAAAATAATAAAATAAATTATAACTATTACTGAGCCAAATTATTCAAAAATGTTAGTAAATTGGAAATAAATTTTATTTTTTTGAAATAAAAATTTCAAATGTAATTTAGAAATTTATTTTTATCATTTTAGTCTTTATCATTTTGATAAACCCACTGATTACTTATTTATCACCCCAAAAGTTGTAACCGTGTTTTAATACAAACAATTATTAACAAGTTAACTATAAATGGAATAGTTAATCGTAAATATAAATTTTATGACTTTTTAATGATATTTACTTCACATGGCTAAAGATACTTTTTTAATTTTTTTTAAATATTTTAACAAAATATTAATTTGATAAATTATCATTAATGTGAATTTTGATTATATTTAGTAATTAGACCAAAAATATATCACATGAATGTTGAAATTAAAATATAATATGTTAAAAAATATATAATTTGTTTTACATATCAATAAAATCTATGGGTCACATCAAATCATTAAAATATGTCACATTTCATATTTTTTATTATATTTGTTTTATTTTTTGTTAATTAAATATATAAATAATTTGTGTTTCTAAAGAATTTATGTTAATTATATAATTCCAAAAAATTAGAAAGAAATTTGTATAATGATAATAATATCATTGAACACAATAAGTATATTTATTTCTATTTATATATTTCATTTTCCCCTTATGTGAATACATAAGAAATATTAAAAACAAATAGAGTGAATTGTTTGTACAATTCATTGAATTAAATAAAATATGAATAATTTTCCAACACATGTGTACATTAAACAACATTATATATATCACATGGTTTTAAGTGTAATGTTAAATTCACATAATAAGAATTATAATGAATAATTATATCCTTATTAATTATATTTATCACAGATGACCCAGATTCACTCTTTAATGAGGTGATAAAAATTACCATAGTTACTATTCAAAATTCCAAAAAATAAAAGGGACCTATTTAATAAATAATAAACTAATTATTCAAAATATATTATCCATTTACTAAAATTAAATACCTATACATATCAGAATATAATTTTAAAATAGTTTGAGAAATATTAGAAAAACCAATTTGTGACTGCAAATGAATTTTAATTGGAGACCCAATAAATTAAGGGGGGGGGGGGTTCAAAAGTGGTACAATCCAAGGTAATCCAAAATAAAAAAATTAAAATATTTTGGTAGAGATGTTATACTATGATAAATACTTATACTGTTTTTGATATTCCCTTTAAATGCCATGAAATTGTGGGAGAAGTTTCCCTCCATCTAGATGAGAATAATTTCCAAGCCATGATGGATCAAGGGGATGAATCTCCTGATGATGTAAGTTAAATACCACAGGGTGGGGAATTTTTTTATCAAGAAGTTAATAAGAATAAAAAAGTCCAATTTGACTATAGAAATGGCGATGTTGTGATCATGGCATAAAAAACGACCGTTCAGAAGAGCTATTGATTCTTCTTCAATTGGGTTTCCCATTATGCATTGAATCCCAAAATGATGGCTCCCATACCATCCTACTACTGCTCGACTACTCTCATAATACCATGAATGAAAGATCCATCCATTTTGAGCATAAAACGAAGTCTATGGGGTTCAATTTAACACACCTCCCTTCCACTACATTGTGGATTCTAGTAGTCCATGACACCACATGCTTCCCTCTATAAAGGAGAACGACAAGTTCCTCTATAAAGGAAGGAATAAAATCCTTTAAGAACAAATCAGACATGTGGGTTCCTTTTTTGAATTTGTTTCTCATATACCTAATGACCTAGAAACCCAAATAATAAGACATATCGTGGTGCTTCATATCATGAGACTGATTATACGTTCCCTGTAACTACAAGGAGAAGAAGTATGCTCCCACAATATCTTTTCATCGACACAACCATCTATTGTGTATCCCAGTCCTACACATATCTTTACAAGTCTATTTCTTAGAATATGTACCACATGGACATGGAGGTTGATTTGGCGCAACACATGCAATGAGAGGCGATATGAATTCCGATTTTTTGAATGTTATCTTCTATCAAGACGGACCTATTAAAGATCATCCAAACTAAAAAGTTAAGCTTCGTTGAAATATCCTCGCACCAAATATTACCCAAAAACATATCATTACCTACCTAATGTGGATATACATGATTAAATAATGATTAAATAATGAACTAGATGATGAATCTGAGATTACACATTTGTCTTGGTCATCAGAAAGAATAATGTTCAAATGTAGGTCATCTAATCAAAGACTAATAAATAAAAATAAAGATTCAATGTGGCAAAGAATGGGTAATCAAATAAACTGTGATAACATTACCATGTAGAAAGTAATGATTATATATCTACATTGGTGAATCAAAAAATAGAATTGATTTTGTAATCATGGGATATACAATTTCTTATCATATGCTTCCTTTCAACTAAAAAATCAAGTAGATAACATCCTAATGAACTATATTGAATAATCATGAGTGATATTAAATTTTATAATTTTTTGAATTTACCTCTATTGGGTGAATTTTGACATATAGGTGGATCCTAAAATCCTTGAGTATATATTCATAAAAAAGGTTCATAATATGTCCCAAAGCAGGAGGTCAGATATAGTCATGGAATATTATTGTACAATTGATCTATATCCTGGGAAGGTACACAAAATGGATCACTCTCTATGTTGAAAGGATCTTAAAACCCTATCCATAATGAGGATTATGAGGTTTATAATAATATTCAAAATAAATAGGATGGAAATTTGATAAATGAAAGTATCACCAGCCTCTATTCTTCGGATAACTACTAAATGAACCATTCTGGATTGAATCATAGGGGCCTATAAATATGACAAGGTTCTATAAAAGAAGTTAGAGGATATTATGGAGTATAAATTTGAGGAAGATGGAGTTTTACTATTTGGAACCCAGATAAATATACCATAAAAACTATATATAATAAGGGAATTTCTGGATGCTTTTCATATCTCACACTTCTCTATTTATCTGGGAATTAGTAATATGTATAAACAATTAAAGAAAAACACATTCTAAGAAAACATGAAGAAGGTGATTTGGGATTATTTATCATGATCTATTTAATTCAAAAAAGAAAAGGATGAATGAAATAAGTGTTAGGGTATGATAAGACATTGAAAAATACACGAGGGTAATTTGGTGAAAAACCCATATCTTTTATGATAAGAATCCTAAGGACACTTAAAGTAAATAATACAATCTTAGTGGAAGTCAACCAAATTATAAAATAATAATATTTAATTTCTATAAAATAAGATTTCCCCCTTTAAAAACGCTATATGAAATAAATAATGTAAATTGTAATAATTCATGGAGTTCCAATATATATTGTATCTAATAGATATAAGAGCCTTACCTTGTGATTTTGGAGAATACATTAGAAATAATAGGATTCATAACATATAATTATCATTTATTGTAACCCTCGTAATAATTAAAACTCTAAAGGATCATTCAAATATATTAATATATTTTGGGATCATGTAAAATTTTCTTCGATGGATATTAGGATTAACACCTCCCATAGTAGAATTTTCAAATAAAAACATTTTCTAATATTGAAATCAAGTTGTCCTTATAATTATATACATATATAGAGGTTTTTACTCTTTCATAATGAGATGATGATGGGATGTAGAAGAATATGGGACATTATCTTATCTAACAGATAATAAAGAAGGTTCAATCTATTCAGTGTCATATGAAATCTGCGTGATGTTGAAAGAAATGATATACCGATGTTCATCAAAAAGACCTTGAGATTATGCTCAAATATAATGTGGTCCTATATCACCAGTGAATAATGTCGTCATGGTTGGGATGAACGGAATTCAAAGTCCATGTTTGATCAGCACCATTAAGTTCTTTAATCTCAACAAAGAATTATCCTATCGACTCTCACACCCACATAACCTATATCAAGGACAATATATGTTCCATGTATCTATTTGGATAAATAACACACAAATACCATATAATTTTTGTAATATAAATTTGGTACCATTGGAGTAAGATAGTTTATATGTGTAGATTTCAATAAAGATCATTGGTAGTAGAAACAGAGTTCTACGAAATAGGATAACAACCCTGATAAAAATGTTGTAATGGAATAATAAGGTCGAGGAAGAGACATAATAATAAAAATAGGAAATAAAAAAATCCCTATTACAGTATATTTTTCAACAAATATTAGAATACAATATTTTCTTTTTAAGGGAATTATGAAATGATATAAACTTTTCTAAATTAAATTACATCATTATTGTATTAATAAATGAATTATTATATAATGAAGTAATAACAAACCCATGAAAAACTATGATTACATTTGAATGTTATATCATATTGGATTTATTATGTAATTATTCATCATCACCATTGATAATATATATGTTGAGAAGTGACCATATAACTAGTAAATAAATATGGTTATGTTTATTTCCAAGTGACACAGATAGGAGTAGGGATGGCCTCAACTAGCAGGATCATTCCCTATAAATCCAATTTATCAATGAATCTATAGAATATATATAAACTAATTCTATCCATTTACTAAGAAAAATGTGTTATTTGACAACTAAATCAAGAATGAAACAATTTATGGGAGAATTTCATGCGCATTGTGATCACATCCCAAACCATGTTTATTGAAAGAACCAATGAAACTCTCACATATGCACAAAATACCTATAAAAAATTAACTGCGGTCATAAAGGGATATTTGAGCAGACACTAACAATATGAAATTTGTTATTTTTATTTAAAAAAATAATTATTAAATTTATTCATTACTTAGAATACATTATTATGGTGAATAACGAGTTTTAAAAGCAATGCAATTTGATAGGATGAAATTCATCAATTTTTTTTTGAAATGTATTGTTTCAATCGAGGCAATATTTTATTGAATTAATGAATTTTATAAATAAATAATTTTTTAACAAAAATTTACTAAAAATATTTTCTATAAAATATATATGATATTTTAATTTTACAAATTGAAAAATAATTTATAAGGGTTAGAAAACAATTATTGTGAATAAATATGTATTTCTCAATAAATCTGTATTTTTAACATAAATGTTCAAATTCCCATGAAAGGATAATTATAAGGATAAAGAAATTTTTATTTTTGAAATCAACACATCAAAATTACCCTTTCAGGATTTTTCAAAAAATTTCATATATGATCGGATTATTCAATCATAATTAAATATGGTGTAAATATACTGTTCATATTATGTAATCATAACTACAAAAAAATTATATACTATATCCTATAAATGGAACAAAACTCCAAATATAAATTTCCACGTTAAAATACTTTTTTATTTATGTTATTGTATTAATTTAAAAAAATATTATATTTTAAGAAACCAATATTATGTTGAAAGGTCTTAGAATAAATTATTCATAATCATTACTCACATCCACAACATGAACGATATTATTTTAATGATTTACGTTCCAAAAATTGTAAAATAACCAAAACTAATCCACCATAGAAGAACCCATTGGAAAAAACAATGGTCTGAGTTTCCATTTTGATTACATTATCTTATAGAGACAAAACCCTATGTTCGGAAATTAGTAATGATATCTCTTATATTTATATGTATGATACAACCCATCTATTTCACTTCAATCAAAACCCATTGAGAATGACATAATTATAACTGTATCTCTATGTATCCCTTATATGGATTCCCCAGTAACTTAATAAGATCCTACCCTACTTTTGTAGAAACTATTTCTAGGTATAGGATATTCTCCTTTCATATTTTCCAAGAAACTCATTTATGTTATGGGTTTTTTATTCCATTTTTTCATGCTAGGATATATTCTCACACATCCCAATTACTGATGTTATGATTTAAAGGTGATGAGTGTCACCTTTCTATCTCATTAATGTCCATATAGAACCTTTATATATCCTTGTAATATAGAAAAACTTATCTTAGGATTATGAAGACAAAAAATTTATAGGGAATAGCCATACCAATTTCACCTCATGGAGACGTCCCTATATTTCATTTAATCACTACATTGATGTATATAAGGAAAACCTCTTAATAATGGGACTAAATGTTATAAAATATTTCCTTTTTTTGAATGATCTATGTGGAACAAAATCATAATTACATATTATAATGGGTGTATCTAGATAGTTATCCAATGCATTTCATAATTTTTTTAGTGTCATTAGACATCATATATGGGATTAAGGAGTAAAAGTAATCTTTTATGGTACTTTTTAACAATGTGATGTTGATTTATTAGTTATCCCTTACTTATTTTTATGAAATGTTTTATGTTTTAGACACATTACCATGTTTTCTTTATGATACCGTAATATAACATGCCTTATTTTTTCAAGACAATGATAATCTCCAATATAATGTTATGATGATATGTATATTTGATCACATGTATTTGTATACCTTATTATATGATTTTTTATTCCCATAATGATATTTATATATGACCCACTTTTTATGTACATCCCCTGGTTATCCATAGTATTTTGAAAATATCCAGGAAAAATAAGGCAATTCTTTAGAGTTTCAAAACAATGTTACTGTATCCATGATTCATTTTTATTTTCTTTTTAAATAATATCATAATTAGAAAAATCCTTAATTATCTAGTATTAATTTTTATGTTTTCCATTATGTATTAAATCATGAAATAATGTTTATTAATGATATGGGATGTCATAAACAATACCACACTTTAGCATTGGTTATAATTTTGTGATAATATTGACATTTAATTAATTATATTTATTTGAACCATCCATAAATAAAATAAAATAATATTGTAATGAAATTCAATAATTTATTATTTCACTACATTACATTAAATCATCTTTAAGCCCATTTGTGTCATGATTTATTTAAGAAACACTAGTTAACTAAAATAATACTTAATAAATACATAATTAAACCTCTCTATACATTATTAATTTCCATACACTATTAGAATAATTTGACCTACATAATTAGATATCCGAGAACTATCACTGTTCCAAAATATCATTTACCATTTTTATTAAAAAGAATAAGACCCCATGAAATCCATGTCCCAAGGAAATATTAATTCCTTCTCCACCATTGTAAATGAATCTAAAAACAACATTATATAAGACCACAAAAGGGTTGTATAAATTCAACATTAAATCTGTTAGAGAACACATAAAATTTTATAGACAGAAGGTAGCTTGGGGGGATTGGATATCACGTAAGAATGTTATCTACTTGGATAGATATATTAAGACTGAAAATATAAATAGGTGGTATTCAGAAAATTTCTTCATTGTTATTTACTTAATAATATCAACTACTTGAATTTGTGTAGACAAATAATCGAACTTCAAATTTGTTTTTCTGTCATATCCTATAGAAAATGATACTAAATTTCAATGTTCTTTAATATTGAATGATAAATAATATTTTTCATTAATTTTTATATAACCCAATTTGTTTCACATTATAGAAATTAATGATTCCATATCAAAACCAATGTTTTCATTAAATTTTCACATACATTTTGTCTTTTTATATGATTTATAATCTACTATATATTATCCCTCCAACATTATAACCAATATAAAATAACAATTTATTATTTTCAAAGATATAAAATAATTGTATTTGTTAAAAGAACCTTGAGATGTAGAATTTTTTAAATTCGCTGAATTTATCTAATCTATATTTAACACACTTATTTTTTTTATTTCTATTTATTATTATATAATATCAATTTAGGTTATATTTGTGTTTGTTTGTGAATATTAAAGGTATTTTTTGGATATTTTTCGATGGTTTTAAGAGGTTAATGTTTTTAGAATTATTAAGGGAAACTATTAAATATTCTATAGGTAATTGTTTGAAAAATGGAAATATTTTCTGTGTAATCTCATGGTTCAAAAAATGTCTAGAAAAACCATGTATAATCTAAGTGAGATTTTATGTTTTATGATAGAAGTGATCTGATAGTTTGTATATTGTTTTTCAAACAATTCTGCGTAGTTCTAAAATAAGAATAATGAAATCCAATTTTTTAAAGAAATCATACTCCCATTGAAACCACCACTATTTACCATCTAAAATAGACTCCCAATATTTTTGATTCCCTTATAGGTTTTAAATGATCTATTTATTCATAGTGGTTGATTTATCTTAATGAGAGGGTGTTTTATCTTGGAAATTGAATGTTAGAGCGTCATTTTTCTGTTCAATCTTTCATCCTTCTCATTACTCTAATGTGGATCCATAAATATTGTATAAATTAACCAAATCCATTATTTAATTTTTTTGATAAATAATCAATGGGCTTTTTTATGGATTAGATTATGAATCCCATATTATTGATACCATTGGAGAATTATTCTTGTTAATGGCATCCATTTTATTTCACTTCCCTTTTATTTCCATTTTCTCCTATAACATAATATGGAATTTTTTTTAATATAAATTTCATATTTATTCAAATTGAAATACATTTAAAAATTTACCTTCAAAAACACATTCTTCATGGTTGAAATTAAAATTTTTATTTTTTTGACAAAACTAATGTGTTTGATTATTACATTAAATGAATTAATTATTCAAAATAAATGTTTAACATTATGGAATGTGGAATTAATTTAGTGATTATGTGGTTATATTCATATGGAAGGGGCCATAGTGTTAAAAAAATTTCGAGGTGAAAATAATATGCCACATTGGATTAGAATGACATGTAATAGACCAATATTATAATATATAGTAATTACCAATTTTTATATAGTTATTCATTAAATTAAATAAACACATTCATTATAATCATAATGGTATAATGACTTTGGAAAATTAGACACGTTAAAATGGGTGCATATGTTAGATACATAATCACCCACTATGTTTTTCATAACTAGAACCCCTCTTGACATATAATATTTAAATACATTCATCAAAACATTTGGGATGTCCTCTTAAGAATTTATATAATAATTTACTCAATAATAATCAAATAGGATATATTAACGTATCATGTGAATATGGGTATTATTACATGAGAATAAAATTTAAAAACATTACCAAATATATTATTTATCATAAGCATGAGTCCTTTCAAAAATTATTTTATTTCATAAATTAGGATTCAAAATTTAATCAAGGAACATGAACCATGATAACACAACATTGGTATAAGACATATATTAATTTTCTAGAAATGTCGGAGGCCCAAAAACTTTGATTAAAATCAATTAAAAGAAAGTGGTCGAAGAGGGAAAATGGAAAAACACGACAAATCCCAAAACCAATTTTTTTTTTAACTTTTTCAACTGTCTCTCGCTTATCCCATTTTGTTATTCTAAATTTTAATTCATCTATGCTCTTAAATGAACTCATCCCTAACCTCTAATTCTCTCTCTGCTTGAACTCCCACTACTTGAGAGAGATTGAAGCCTTTCACAAAGTGTCTCCGTATCAGTGCTTTCAGAGTCCAAACAATCCTCTTTTATTTCTTTTCATTGGTCAGGAGAGTCACTTTTTGTTGCTAGTATCATCATTCCTTATACCTCTATTGCATTAGACCAATACCAAGTATCATGGTGATTTTTCTCATTAGGAGGGATAAAAAGTTAGTCTATATCACTCGTATCATGGATATTCTTATTACAGGAAGAATCATTATTACCTGCAATGGATAGCCCAACCACCACTGGGGTAACAACAAGAGACTTGGTCTTCTATTAGGAGACAAGATAAAATAATTCATCATCCATTACCATCCTTGAATTAGTATAACAATATTTATATATTACTGGAGCTTTAGAATCTAAAAAATTCATACCTTTCTGATTACCTGAGGCGACCATCCTTTTCTGTGAGAGTTGATGATCAAAATCAAGTGGGACTTCTTCTTCTTGAAATTTATATGCAGATTAGTCATCATATTTAGGATTAAAACAAGAATTCTGTGAAAACAAACATTTTTCTTTGTTATAAGAATCAACATTTCTCATCTTGTGAGATATCAATCATTTCCCAATCTGTTATATGGAGATATAGGTCACATCAGTCAAATAATGAAAATAATATATATGTGTTAAAAAATATTATAGTATAATTATCATAACATAAACAATTAAATGTAATGGGTTTCAAAAACATTTCATCATAATATATCTTATCGAATAAACTGGTTTCATAATCAATTAGCAATTTCATTATATAATAACATGTCAAAAAAGATCTGTGATTCTTGTGAGTTTTATCATTCTATAACCCATGGAAGATAGACATGGTTCAGAAACATCATTTCATCATTATTTTAAACAAATTATAGAAGGATTAAATATGGTATAATTTAATCATATCATTATTAAATACTTGGTAATGTGAAATTATTTCATCCTAGATGGAAAATGATTTTGAAAGAAATATCTCTTTGACCATTGCATGAAGAAAATATCATTTTTTTGAAAATTCCATTTTTTAAATTACAAATTCAAAAAAGATTTTAGAACTCCATTTATTTTGAAATAAAGTTGAAATTTCTTATAGTGATATTCAAATAAAATATTTAATATTACATTAATAATTAACATTCTTATTCACCATAAAACAAGTTTCCATTCCCATTTTCGATAAAATCTTATTGAGACTTATCCTTGAAAAGGACATAAAAATTATTTAAAAAACAATAAATAAAAACATGGTTAAAATTTAAGTTAATAAATAATATGGATAATTTAACAAAATAGTTTGAAAACAATTTTGGAAATATTTATTTTTTATGTAGATGGGGTTTTGAGTGATGTGAGAAATAAAGATGGGTTTTCTTAAAAATTATATTTGAGCTCTTGAGTTAATAAAGATAATAATTTTAATTGAAAATATATTCTAATTAACTAAATAGAGTATAATAAATGTAATTTTTTTCTTGATATATGGATCATAATATTTTATCATTAGAATGATTATCATAAACTACGTGGTTAAATGATGAGATTATATCGTACAACCCATACCAATTTAGTAACATGAAATTATAATAACCAAGAAAGACTAACATGATATGAAATGTAAAATTTTGAGAGAATAAAAAAATTCATGATATTACATGTCAATAGGAAATTATATTCAAATCATTACAAAATATGCTCATAACAGAACATATGCCTTAAAGATGGAAAATTTAGATGAAAATCCCTTACTACTTCGGTATATTTTGAGTTATAAACTCATTTAAAGTGATATAAGACCATTTATATGTAAATAAACATTAAATTAAGTATAATAATCATGAAATAAATTCATTTACAGCATAGAAAATAAATAAATAAAATAGTATGTAAATATTGCTTGTGTCTCATAGAAGAAAAAAGAGGGACACAAATCTCTTACCTAATCTCTGAATACCATCATAAAAATTTGAAATTCATTAATAATAAATATATATTTATTTTAAATATATTAATGAAATATTATTATATATATATATATATTAAAATATATGACTTATTTATGAAATTTGCTTTTCTTTTTTTTAACAGTTCATTATTAATGTCTGATTTCGAGTAATAACTGCATTGTTTTTCTTGTATATCTCATTTTTTTATTCTTGATCCTCTTAAATTTATCATTGTTAAATCATATTCAGAATATTATGAATAATATATTTGTAATATATATTAAAAATATATGTGTTATTATTAATACAGAAATGTTATAGATAGAAAATAAAAAATATACTTGTTGATAATGGAATGTCTTACGTATTTATAAAAGTTGTTTCCACACTCATGAATGATTTAAAGGAAAACTTTAAATAATATTAATTTCATATATTTAATATATTTTGATTGAATCTAAAATTTTTACCTTCTATGTAATACATAAATGAATAACATCACTTTGGGAGGCATCGTATGCGATAAATAGTGTAAAATTAGAATTTTCTAACAGAACAGAATGTTAGATGTTATATGTGATATAATAATTTAGGAAGAATTATAATATAATATATTTAATAAATAAAAAATAAATATATAAATATATAAATTTATGTGGAGTGTAGATGGGAAAAGAATAACATCAGTTCAGTAGGTGGTATTCTTCCGTAAAAAGGATTGGTGATTTCATATCACTTTTGATGGATGCAGATATGGATTAAGGTTAATAAATTGAAAAAATAAAATCACATAATATTTGACATATCAGTTCTCTTATATCTATATAATATAATATTATTTAATTGTGTTTGAATAAGAAATAAAATGTTAATGCTCATTGAAGAATGTTACCCCCTCATTAAACATATTTCTTAGGCTTTCACAAAAATACATACTCATGTGGATTTAATATGAAAAATTATTATAGGATTATATGATTAAATTAAAGTGTGTATTTTTTAAATGGGATGGATGATCCAAAGGGGTTTTGAAGAGTGAATTGAATATGACAAGGGATAAAATTCTAAAAATGGGGGTGAGTATACACTTGGAATTTTTGAAAAGAATAATATTTACCCGCATTTATCATATTATTTAAAGCTAAAAATTTATCTTTATTAGAAAATAGATTTATATGGTCTAAATGTTTCCATAAAATGGGAGTTGGATATGTCTCGGGTCTTTTATAATTCTTATATTTTTAGTTCATCATAATAATAAAATCACTACAATAACCATGTTAAATGATTTATTCTATTTACACTGTCGATTATTGTGAAAGATTATTTTGATATTATTATTTAATATAAATTAATATAATTTAAAATATGAAATAAATTTTATAAAATTATTCTCATCGTATAGGCATAATTTGATTTGAATTTAAAACCATAGATTTAATGAGAAAATGAGGTTTCAATGAGAAAATGTTCACAAGAGGAAAATGTTTTATATCATACTGTTATTTTAAATAGATTAAATTACCCTAAATTGTATTATTAAAAATATAATTGTTCTAATTTTGAATTTAAAAACATTTTAAACCAAAAAGTGACATATTATATTCTTTAAATGAAAAACATTTTCTCAATAAATGAAGTAATTTTTATTAAAACATTGAATAATCAATACTTTTAAAAAAATCCCACAAAGTTACACTAAGATAATTTTGAAATAGTGATTTCAAGAATAACTTCTATTTTATGATGTTAGTTTTAGAAAGGGCTCAAAAATTATATTTTTATTATTCCAAAAATGAATTTAAAATATGAATTTGAGAAATATTATTTTTGAAACATTAAGACCATACTACAAATTATTTATTTATTTATAAAAATGTGTTGAGTATATAAAACCAATAACATATATTTAAAAAATGTTTATTACTTTTCATTAATCCATGTTTAATGGTTGTGTAATACTTTTCATGTATAAGTAATAATATTAACAATTTTTCATATTTCGTTAAACCATTGTGTTTCTTGTAAACTAATCTCTCAGAGAAAACTATTTTCAATAAAAAAATAATTCATAAATACAATTCATGTTTAATTAAACCTCTAATTAATTTCACCCTCTAAATTCATCAACATGATAAAAATAAAGGACGACACATCTTTGCTATCATTTCCTCATGTTCTCACATTACCTCATCAAACTGATTGTTTCACCATAAATCATTGACTGGTGAGTGGACATGTTTTGGGGAGAATTATCTAGTTGATCCAAAGTACCCAATGATTATTCCTCAAAATAATTAAATTTATCTAGCTATATTACATATATGTTTCTTAAATGTGAAGTATTAGGTATGAACTTTCATAGGGGAGATACATGGAACCTGTCATGAAATTATGATTAGTTTTTTAGAGGCTCCAAGTGATATGTTATGCCCCAATACGGTCAATAATATCAAAGGGTGTAACATCAAAGGGCATATTTTCACTTTATTACCAAATAAAATATCCTTATTCCTTTTATATATTATTAGAAACACCACATAACAAACTTCAAACTCAAAATCATGCAGGTTATTGTCAATATAAAATTTCTTTTGACCTTGTGGTCCCTTATTGTTCTATTAAATGACTATAACATTATATAAAAATTATTCATCTATATTAGGTCCCTATAACTTTATTTCATAATTAAAATTCCAACACATTGGATAACTACACTTCAAATATTAATGATTTCATAAGGATCCATCTGAATGATCGTGTGACATCTGGTTTTTTATGAAATATATTCTGGAAGAAGTTAGAGTTATCAAATACTATTAAATTCCATAGAACATGATCTAAACAAATCCAATATTTTTTAAAATATTATCATAGAGTAACCATAAATATGATGATTTTGCAGAGTGGTGAAATTTAAGTCCTACCTAGCACTGAGATACCAAAACTATGATATATCTCATCATTCCATCACATAATAAAATCTCTTTCCAATCTCTATACATATTTTTTCAACCAATATGAATAGTTATTGAACAATATTTAAGTTCATCTAATGACTAACTTTTCAAATCAAATATGGACAAAAGAAAATAATGTTTCAAGAACATAATCATCACACCATGATTGTGGTAAACTCATTAACATTTTTAACTAACGTTATTTTATATAAATCATCTGATAATGCATCATAAACCATCACTAATATATATAGTCATACATTCAATTGAGCCAGAAAATATTTCTCCCCTTCTATCAAAATTTCCAGATTCATCCTATATTAATATAAAAATATTATATCTTTTGTGATCCCCATAATAAATTATCTATCATTATCCTTTTAACTCAATGCATCAATAACATTGTTCACGTTCCCTTGGTGGTAATGTATTGATAAATAATAATAATTAATCATCTATTTTGTTATTGTATGGATTATATCCAAATCAATAAATTTGAATATATATTTTATTTTTTTATTTTTATATATATCACAAAATTTCCATAATGATATTTAAAGTATTTATTTTATTAATGAATTATCTTATCTAACTCCAAAACACGACTTGGTGAATATTTATCATGAATTGTAAATTTTTTATTAATAATATATTACCAGGTCATTAGGCATAATAATTCATCACTACCCCTTTCTTGGATACATTAATATTTATTAATAACCCCTTTCTACTATAGGGTAATTTTTGAAGAGGTGTTTAGACACTTATTCTCTCCAGTTCTTTGAAAATTTTCCTCACATTAATCTATCAAGAGAAACATGGTTCAATTCTGAGCTACAATGGTGAGTCGATTGGTTATTCAAAGGTACTTCTCAACAATCAAGTGGTTATATAAAAACATTGATGAAAAATATGGAATTAATTTATCATGGTTCATTTGGAACATCATTCAATGGATTTTTAATTTTAGGGATCTACACATATTACTTCCCATGAGATTATATGACCCAAAAAATTAAAAAAATTTACAAAAAAAGAGTATTTCATAATTTTGAACAAAGTTTCTCCTTCTATTGGGACAATAGGTAAATTCCTATGTGATATTCATAATATTATTGTCTTATATAATATATAAGAATATATTCTATAGTCTTCCACAAATTGATCAAGGAAAATTGAATCAATATATATTCATAGATTCTATTACATCCATGGAATTGTTTCTCTAAAATATCGTCCTTATTCCCCTAAAAATTTTGATATAAATAATTATTTTCAACAATAGAAAAGTATTGAGATTTATAGGGTTGGTAAAATTGGTAATTAATATTGGAATATGATAATTTATCTTGATTGAAATCATCTTCGTCGCCTGATAATTATTATGGAATCTCATCAATCCATCAATGTTTTTAACAAAAAATATTTACCCCAAAGTTATACACATGGATGGATGACTATATTTTCAAGGTTATCATGGAGTTTCATTTTCAATTCCATCAAACCAATCATGTAATTTCAAAAGGGATTTTTCAAAATAAGCATGGCATTATGTGTGAATTGTATTGTACACTAACACTCTCATTTTGGGGGAAGGAGAAATAAATCTTCTCAAAATCCATAAAAAACATCCAACACAATAGGCCTATCAACAATGTTGAGTTTCATCCCAATATTCGATGATAAATAACACTTCTAAATTGGAATCAAAAAACACAAAATGTATGTGATATACATTATAATTTGATACATATCATCACACTAATAAACAATCGTAGGTTGGATTGGAATAAAAAATTTGACAACTCATCCCTGAAAATTGAAGTGGGATTTATATAGATAAATCCAATCAATTCAAAATATAACATAAAAAAGGAATAATGAAAATATATACAGGAATCATAGTCATACAATCTAAAATCATATTGGTATCACATATTTAATATAAAATCATGCTACTATTAGGGGTTTTCACTTATAATTATATATATAACCATATGGGTTAAATCCTAATACCCTTAATATTATTTTTTCAAAAATAAAAAAAGGGTAGATGTAATTTCAAATAAGATATTACCAGTTCTAGATTGGATGGTATGTGAAAATTCAACCATGTAGTTATTACACCCCTCATTATAAATAGTGATATTATTAGATTATATAATTTCACTTTAAATAAAATTTTGGTAAAATAAATAGTAATTATTACCATAAAATTTGGGAAAATGTTTTTTTAGTTCCTATACTCCTTATATTTGAAGCAATAGTGTGTGGGTGGTTCTCTATATAAATCACAATCTCAAGTTATATAATTATATAAAATATTCCCATCACTTTTTAATTAAATTTTCTTATGACCTAAAGTTCCAAACCTAAAACATTTACTATTTTAATTTTTAAAAACAAATCCTTGTTTCCACCCATACTTCGAGCATGAAGGAATGAAAAAATTCCTTTCTCTAGGTATTATAGAGTACCGTTTTTACTACATCTTAATTTTTATGTTAAAACCAGGACATTGATGGTTTAATCTAACCACTATTTACACATTGAGATGATTTAAAGAAATTTATTCATACCTACTGATGTCACTTATGTATAAAACCCATACGTGACATGTTTTTATTCCACTGGAGAATTGATAAAAATTAAAATCTAGTTCGATTATGATTCTAATAGTGTACCTCACATGTCTTGATAATTGTCCCCTTAAGTACTGAATCTTTTATCATCATTCTTATTTATCACACAAAATTACATCTCTGTTATTTTATTAATAATACATGGGAAGTAATTATTAAAAAATATTCTATTAAACTAATCTCAATCTATATAGTTAATTTTATCATAATCCCTCATTTTTAAAATTGTAGTACACCATCAATATGTTTCTCTTTAAAGACGCTAGTATCCAAAATTAATTTTTCGGTTTATTATAATAGAGATAATAAATATTATTTTATTGATACAAATAATTTTTTCAATTACTAGTGGATCATAAGAACCATATAAAGATGGTGGAAGTTTCCTCCTAAAGAACATAAGAGAATGTTGTTCCATAATTTCATCATTTGGAAGTTCATCATGAATCATAACAATGAAATACTATAGGATAATAACATCTATATTTTTCATTCCAAATACCACAACTTATGGATTATTAGTAGTAAAATAATTTTATTATAACTCAAAATCAGTATTAACATGGTTCCCTTAAGATGAAACCGCTGAATAAAAACAAAATGTATTGTTGTATGAATAATTAATAAAATTGGGGGACCACATAATCATGAAAAATCACTTAATAAATGTATAAATCATTTACCATTTTAGATAAATTTCATGATATGATTAAACTTGTGTTTTCATGTTTAATATTCAAATCTTTATTTATTTTTCAAAAAGAGTTTGTGAATCCTTAAATCGTATCCCCCAAGAGTGGAAAACAAGTTGTGCAGAAATGCATGTTTTTGTAACCTAGGTGATGATCTATTGTATATCAACATCGCTCTTTCAAAGTTTATTACACCTAGGAATATATGTTCTATATACACATCTACATGTATCATCTATTGGGTATTTATAGTTTTTTAAACCACTCACTCAATATTGTATAAATATTAAAGAAAATTTTCTTATACATTGAATCATCCTTCAAAGTTTCATTATAAATATCCTTACTAATCACAGTAAAATTTTCACATCCTAGTTTTCAAAGGGTAACTAAACCAATCATGTGATAACAACAATAATGAACCAAACACCCCATTCAAATATATTACATCAGACTAGATTGATATTCAATATGTTAAAAAACCAAATGCCAAATGATTTTAAAGGAATAGTGTCTTTTGAACATTGAAAAATAATAAATTTATCCACATGTAAGATACATTATCTCCTATAATGTTTTTAATAACTAGAATCCTTCATTGAAATATCATTGATAACATGTGGAATCATATACTGTGGAATTGAAACATAATATTAGGTGTGCTCAAATGCTCAGTAAAGATCAAAAAAGGAGATACCAACACAACAAGAACATAAGGGTATGAGAGAATGATAATAAAATTTCAGTAACACACCATACATATCATATATCAAAATCATTGGTAATGGAATAAATCATGGATTTTCATAAGAAAATAATTATAATTGTATAATTGAACATGAACAATGATAAGATAGAATTGGTATAAGAAATAGTCTTTTTAATACACATAGGAATTGAAAAACATTCAATTTATAGTTCTGGGATTTTTGAAAATAATATAATATTGTAATGGGTTAACTCCCCATGTAATCTAAATAATAACGGTTCACTCCTAATTCTATCATAGTGGGAATATTACCTTACTAATATGGGTTCAAATCCCATTAAAGTATCATTTATCTAATGATATGTCAATAATTTCACAATGCATTCTATTTTTATATATGTCCCACCCTTCATATAATGATGTTTTTTCCACCTAATCATAAAAAATTTATCAAATTAGAACAAATGAAATGAATTGTGTTTCATAAAAATTTCATTAGAACCTAACCATTATAAAATAAATAGGACTCATAATCTTTTTATAATTTCATCATATCATATGTCCAAGAAAAATAGTCGGATTTCATAAGCATTTCACCATGGAATATCATGAGGATGTAAAATATGATTCCAAAAAATTTTTTCATCATAGACATAAAAATTCTAGAGGGACAATAAATATTCTATTCTGAGATCATATATCTATAAATGATTAAGTGAAATCAATGAATTTCATGTTATATGTAAATTTATTTTGAAAAAAATAATATGGAATGCTTCCTCAAAATAATTACATTTCATTGAAAATAAAATTTGTTAAACCAAAGTCATAAAAATTTATAAAATACATTTTTTTTAAAACATAATATTATATTGTAATAATGAAATAAAATAATTTTTAGTATGATAGAAAATTAAAATCCTAAAGTAAATGTAAAAAAGAAATATTACTTTAATATTTATTGATAAGAAAAAAACAAGCCTTATATTTGAATCCTCCATGAATATTCCTTCCATTTTTTGAAAAAAATAAAAACATGGTAGATTGTTAGTTAATAAATAATTTAATGAATTTTAAAAAAATGAAAACATTTTTATAAATCATCATATTTGATGAAAAATATTTTTCAACTTAAAAGAGAAACAAATTTAGTTAAAAAAACAATTCCATTTATATATTTACAATATAATGATAAGAAACGTTAGTGCAAAATTTTATTTTATTTGATAAAGAATAATATAATATTATTTTGTTTCATGGGAAATTGTTCATATTATTTAATCAATAGAAAAACAATCATTTAAATTTCTGAAAACAATAAAATTTTATCATAATACACTTTTTACATTGGTAACATTGAATAGTACTACCCATCAAATAATAACACTACATGAATCATAAAATATATTGAGAATAAATTTAATCATGATATTAAATTTCAATGGTTATTTATATACCCCTCAAAAAATAAGATAGCTGTATAACATAATATATATCTCAATATGTGAAAATTGGGACAGAAATCCCAATGTGATTTTGTATATTTTGAACTGTCAAACTCATGAAATAGAGATCCTAAAATGAATATGTAAACCCATATAATATTAATAATTATCATCCAAAAATAAATTCAGTATATTTATATGTATCACATAAAATAAATTTGTTGTGAATATGGTACATGTCTTATAGAATTAAAAAGTGAGATGGAAATCACTTAACATAAGCTTTGACTTCATTCATACATATTCTAACATAATGGATAATAAATAAAATATTATTATACATCTATTATATAACGATATATATATATAATACCTTATATTATTTACTTGTGTATTTTGGTTACCCAATCGTTAACAATTCAGTGATAAAATATCTTTTTGGGAAATAACTCATTTCAAGTATGTCTAATAAATTTTTGCCCTAGAAATTTTAACAAGGTTAACTATTATCTATAATTTAAACCATGATATAAATATCATATAAATTCAATATATATATATATATTTATTGAATTCCATAATAGATAAAAGTAGAAGATTAAAGACAGTCTTCAAGGAGACGGTATATCACACGTATGCATCAACCATGATTTTAGTTTATTGATGGATTTAAAGAAAACGAGTAATTAATATATTAATATTATAGATTAATTATTATTTAATATTTATAAAATGTATCAATTAATACCATCCTTATTACCTTAAGTGCTAGGTATATAAGTATCACATTTTTTCGTAAGGCGGCAGTCCACCGTACAGAAAAATGATATTATCATATTCTAAATGAATGGTATGTAAGAATGTATATTTTATATAATAATTTCATTCAAATAATAATATCATAAATATCATATATAAACCCAATATCTATAATTATACATGCCCTTGTGAGGTGTAAATAGAAAATTATTTACATTAGTTTGTGAGGCGATAGTCTGTGGTACACATTTTGATGATTTCAAATCTGAATTGATGGAAGAGGAGATGGATATATGTTATGATGTATAAAAAATTAAAATGAAACTCTTTATAAGTAAATTTTTTATTATATCTGAATAATAAAATCTGATTTTAATGGGGTGGAAGAAGAAAAAATATATAGATTCTGGTTAATGAACTTTGCCTCTTCTTCGGGTAACTTCGTTATGTTTGTACCAAATTCCATCATATTCTTGATTCATGATAAAATTAAATATTATTGTATAATATGTGGAATTATTTAGTTTAATTTTATAGGTATTGGTATATCCAATGAGATTTGGATGTTTGGGGAGGAGGGAAAAAGGAGTTACCTTTCATATGTGGGATATAGAACATACCAATTACATTTGAAAATAAAATTGTACAACCACAATATTAATTTTTAAAAACTCCCCAAAATGGAAAGTTATTGAATCATTGAGGTTGTATAATTTAAATGTCTCCACAAAAGGTGGTTTTTATATGTATTCAGTCATCTTTTATCATTATATTTTTAGTTTAATCCATATTAAACCTAGTTTCACCTTTACTATGATAAATAACATTTACTATTTTTACTAGTCAATATTTAAAAAAATAATAATTTCCCATTTTAAATAATAAAATTTAATTTGAATAAAAAGTTCAGAACATTTTTTGAAAAATTTAATTCAAAAGGTGGCATAATTTAATTTAAAATTATTCCAACAAATAAAATGACAAAGGATGTTTTCATAGAGATAATATTTTAATATTTATGTTTTTTATATAATAATTAAAAATGAAATTGATTCTAATGACATAAATTTCACTAGTAAATATATTACTTATATAATTGTAGTTTTAACCTAATTTAAAAAAAACCATATGACCTCATTCAGTGAACATATAGTTAACAAATCTAGTTTCCTTCACTATTAATCAAAATATATTTCTTTTCAATAAAATCCATATAATTATATCTTTAATTATTTTGAAAATATTAATTAAAAATTTATATTTATTGTATCAAATTAATATTACAAATATTAGAAACATAAATTTCATTATTATCAACATAAATTCATATAAAACATGTTTCTTTGAGAGAATAGTATTTTCATAACAAATGAATACTTTACAAAAAATATTTTATATTTTATGAATATGACTTAATTATATAATAAAATTACAGTTAATATTTTAAAAATGATTATTCATATTAATGATTAAAATTTTAACTATCAGGTAATAACTGTCATGTTTATATATTATTATTATTAATTTTTTGAAGTTCTTTAATAATTTGTGTCATGTTTAACCTAGGCTATTAATGAAATTTAATTTGTTTGAAAAATATAATTCATTAAATCTTAGGGTGTTACATACAAATCACAAATTGGGATGTGAGGGATGGATACCTCTCATGATTTGGTTAATCATGAGTATCCTATGAGTAATTTACTCATTGGGTTTTGTTTTCATTTTTAAGTGGTTTATACCTTGGGTGTGTTTTTGGTATAAGTGTATTGATAGCCTCACACACACACACACACACATATATATATATATATTCTTATTTGAATCTAATGGTTATTTTTGTCTCAAATTTAAATTAAATAATGAGATACCATGTTAATTATTTTAGTTTAATTTGGGAGATGTCTTGAAGATATCATAATATGATGTATACTCACCCCAACCAATTTACACTATTTTTAAGTGAAAGTCTATTTATCATGATGTATTTAATGGGAAGGATTATTGTTTTTCTTATGTGGATTCAAAAGGTTGTGGTTCTTATTTTCGGGAGTAAGAGATTGGGGATATTATTGATTCTTAGAGTATATAGTGGTATTACATTGGATCCTTGAGTCAAAAAATATTGAATATTACCTATTATGTGACAATAGATTCCTAATTTATTTCCTCTTATAATGTTGATAAATTTATTCTGTGACTATATGATTTGATTCATTCTTTTAGTACATAATGAATCATTTTTTTAATTATGGTCTACCTATAGGTTGTTTAAGGTTTAATTATCCACCATGATTTGGTAAATCCCATTATATTTACTTATTGAAATTGGTGGCTTAGGGATATAACCCAAAGTTACGGTTGTTTTGTCCATACCCTGCCAATGAGTTGGGTCAGGATGATTCAAATAGAGTAGTGTTTTATGGAATGTCATAAAAGATTGTTTTAAGGAGTTATGTTGTGTATATAATTGAAACATTTTTTATAAAATGACATAAACCCCTCTTTAAGATAAATTTCATGTTATGGGGATTTTTAGGAAAACATTATTTCAACATATACTTCTAGATAATTAATAAACTCATCATAATGTGTTTATTTTGTAAAAATCAAGTATACAACATTAGTAAATAGTTTTCAAACATTTATTGGATTATTCCGATTTTCAGTCTAAGATTTTATTTCTAAATGATTCTTCTATTAAATTTATTTTTGGGATATAATATAATATATAGCTATGAATTAAATAAACATTTGATAAGTGAATGAAAATTATAATTATTTTTATAGGATAATGGACCTATTTAGAATGCCAAGAAAGCAACAAGAGGGTGTACCAGATAATATGGTTCCACCTAAACATAAGGCAACCATGAACTTTTGGAAAATATTTTTAATTCATCCCTGTAGTGGAAAAAGGGAATCACACTTTAGAACAAATATATACTTATCATACTTTTTAATTTAGAAACAAAATCTCATATCTTTTAATGGTAATTCTGGACATGATCAAGTGTAAAATTGGATTAATAAAATTAATAGAATTTTCTAAATAAATGGAGAACATTTCAATGTAAAATTGAATCTTTGGTAATATATGTGGAAGGACCTTAAATGATAATGGTTACAATTAAATATTTATGAAAAACTAAAACAAGGCATTTATTTGAAGGTATATGATGATATGTTTAAAACATATGTTTTTACTTCAATGTATCAAAAATAATATAATTCCTTTTTCTCCATACAGAAAACCTATTAGTGATAAAAAAACTCACATAAGTTATGTAAGTTAGTAAATTTTTATCTAGACATGGATGCTGGAATACACATGATGTTGTGTATCTTGAAGCTATGTTTTCCACCTGATATTCCTTATATGGTTTTCATATTCTAGTTCAATATATGTAAATGAATCTTTAAGAGGGATGAAAAAAATATTTGGAAATAACATTGAATTATATTGGAATAAATAATATTTTCTTTGAATACTTTGGTAGAAACTATAATGATAAAGAAGGAGGGATCCTACATTAATCAAATCATAACACCAAACAGTCAATATAGTGAAAAATTAATTATTCCAAAACATCATAATATGGATCATGGTTGTTTCTAATGTGGATAATTTGATGAAAAGAAACTTGATTTTACAATATTATCCTGAGGAAGAGATACCTATGGTCCGAAATGATATCTCATGTTTTACTTTACAAGACCATTAAAAATTGTTATAGATGGATCAAATGATTCTCAAATATCAATTCCTCAGATATGATGGTATTATAAATATTATTCTAACCCATAAATTCCAGTAACATATGGTGATTCTATAAATACTTCAATTATCTAATGAAAAGAACTCTTATAGGGAAAAATAACTATTCTGTTCGAGTTGACATCCCATTATCTGGGGATGATCATGAAATTATATCTAATAAATAGTGTCCTATAATGGTATGTGGCACCATTAACATTAATTCCACTATAATGTGAGTATTATTTGAAATTTACACATTCATGTATTTTTTTTGTAGTAAATCAATTGAAGTTGCACACAGAAATTTTTTCTCATGACTATAACATCAAAATGGCTATAGGGATGTTTGAATATAAAGGATTCATGTGTCTAACTTGTCCCCATACCATTGATTAATTATATTTTTTAAGTTTAATTAATTTAAATCTATTTATTTTATTTTTTATTTGCAATGGATTGGTTGATTTAATTCCATGCTGCTATCAAATATTACACTGGACTAGTAACTCTCACCTCCTTGGATGGTGATATAAATTTATTCAAAGGGGTGGTGATATTAATTCATGATGATTGGGAATTTTATTGTACTATATGAAATAATATAATTGTAAAATGATATTATTTAATTTGGGGTCTGTCAAGGGAAACAACACTATATCTCCCCCAAATATAATAGATTCATACCCTAATATCTCTAAGAATAATTTATCTAGGTTACCACATAAATGGTAAATCCAAATTTCTATCGATATACATCCATAATAATTCTTTCTTCACTTAAATCAAATATAATGGTACCTATAAATTTTTTTTATTTAATGGATCAACTATAAGAATGATAAAATAAGTGATTAATTAGACCAATAAAATTTTTGTGTGCTGATCGAGTCCTCTCCATTGATAAGTTATATAGTCCACATAATTTATTAATTAGATATCATAAACTAAATGATGTAATGATTAGGTATTGGTACCATATTTCTTGAATTGATGAACTCTTTTATCAATTAAAGGGTGGGGAATTGTTCTAAAAAATTAATCAATGGTTTGTTGTCACAAACTCTTAGTTATGATAGTTTATACTATATATGAGTATTTTTGAAGCCATTATGGACACTTTGAATACATAGTCACACTATTGGACTTGTAAATTCACTTATAACTTCCATGGATTTAATTAATCGCATTTTATAAACTTATATCCACTCATTTTCAGGGTATTTTCAAGGATACATTGGTGTGTTATGAAACTAAATTCTACTATGAGAATTACATAGAAATTTATTGGGTTTAATATAAAATAAATTACTATATAAAAAATCCCAATGTATGTTATTGTTATATATGAGTTTACATCCTTTTCTATCAACTTTCTAAAATAGGTAAACTAGTTGATCATGCCAATATGAATATAATGATTTCTTTGAAACAACTTGAGAAATGTTTTGAGCAATAATTATTTCTAGGATTAATAGGATATTATCATATTTTTTTTTCATGAATTATCATGGATTTATACTCATATGATTGATTTAATGAGAAATGTTATTCAACAGTACTTGAATTTGAATATATATATAAATGATTTTAGGATGATATGGTTTGGTATACTTCAATACCTATCGTTATTTATTTAGATATTAGACATGGATATGTAGAAAATTATGATGTCTCTAAATATGGATCATTATGTGATCTTATACATGAGAACAATATCATATCATAAGGCATATAATATTTCAAAACTCTTGAAAATACGTATTGTATTCTTCATGAGGATTAAAGAAGTTAGGGTCTATGCAATAAAATCAACGAACTGTTACCACATTGGTGAAAATCTCATAGTGTTTAAAGATCATCAAAGCATCCAGAACATATTTTCATAATTGGTTATAAACCTAAGGAAATAAATATTGAAATTTTATATTTAGATATTTTTCATTAGATTAGTTTATACACCATGAAATTGAAATTCATTGGTATATGATTTTAGTCAAATGTTCTATATAGATATTGTTAAAGAGGATCATGAGTAGGGACATATTATTGGTGTAATTGAAAAAATTCATTTTTATTATATTTTATATAATTATAATGAATATTTAATTTTTGTTACTCTCATTCTGAAAATAGAGATGATAATTAAATAGATTCAGAAATCAAAATGTGTATTCTATTCCATGATACCAAAAGTCTAAGGTGGGTATAACATTTAAGCTTTTATTGTTGATTTATATTCCTTGAATCAAATTCAAAATCAAATCATATTAATTTATATGTTTCAAGAACTAATGATATATTTTTTATCCCTTAAAAATATGTTATTCACCGCGAATTATAATTATGATCATGGAAAGAAATACACATTTTTGGTGCTCTGTTATGAAATAAAAAATTTGCTAATTCTTTTAAAAGATGTATTAATAACAAAAAAGATAATGGAATAACACCAATGAAAATATGACATGATTCATTTAATAACTGCATTTTATAAAAATAATATATTTCCTTATAATGTTTCTTCGATCAACCATGAAAATATTAGAAATAAGATTCAATTTGGGTAATTGTGAAATGAGTCACCAATATAGAATAATTCATTAGAAAATGGGAGTATAATATAGTGGACGATTTTAAGATTCACCTTATAAATTATGTGGTGAAATGTCAAAGAGTACTGGTAGCGAGTATATTTAACTCAGATCCATGATTCACTTCATGGTTGTGAGATCCTTGCAACCAGACATTGGAACACAGTTGACCATGATAACAATATAAATCCCCAAATAAATGTATATTAAGATAGTATAATCAAGACATTATAAGAAGATCATTCAAAATGTCTTATGGATTTTTGTGGTTCATGGAATATCATGTTTCATTATTTGGTGTTATATATAAATAATTTAAAAGGTGTTGATTAAAAGGATTATTTTTGACAGAATATTTATTCATCTATATCTATCCATACTTAGTTTGGTAGAGAAGAGGGAATTCCATTGATTATAAATTGTCATTTCCTAGAAAATATTTCCAAAATATATATCATTATGAAATATTTAGAAACCTATAAAATTTAGAAAAAATGTTATAGATACCATCTCTGATGTCTACTATATTTTTTGGTTGGGGACTACATAATCAGAAATGTATCCTTCAGAATGTTTCACTTTTTTGGAAAACAAAATAAGGTTTTATTCTCTATATGTTGGTTCATTTATAATTTTTCCCATATTATGGACATTACATATTAGATTCCCTTATAAAAAATACATATTCCATAAACATATTCATGTATCCATGTTAAATATGTTAATGACTGACTCATGCCATGAAATTTTGAATCACCATGTTATTATTTAAAAAGATAATACATTTTTTATTAATCCGAAACATATTTATGATATGTAGGTATTTAATTGTAAAGAAAAAAATTTATGGTATGAATATTATTCATCTATGGTCCTAATTAAAGGAAATGATGGGAGAATAATTATTTTGTGATAGATATATGAAATGATCTATTATAAGGATATAGTGAAAACAAGAGTAATGAATAAGAAAATATGCATGCTGGGAAGAGTGTGACACCCTCAGATTGATGAATTCCATTATTATAATATGTGTTTCTGATGTTATATAGTATCCTTTTGAGTTATTAATTATTCTATATTCTTTTGGTATGTATTGGGAATTTTTTAGAGTAGAATAGTTTTAGAATGGTTAAAGGAAACAATGCAGATTTTCTCCAGGTGACCTTTTAGGAGTTGTAAGGGTATTCATAGATGTTTCATGGATGGAAAATGGTTATGTGAAATCATTTTAAATGCTATGTTTTTAGTTAGGATTTTCAGTATATAACATTTTTAATCTTGCAGCCAATCCATGCAATAAGAATGACTAAATGAAAAAATGTCATTAAAACCCAATATCCCACATAAAAACCCTAACCTAGTGTCTTGAGTTCTAAAATTATTTTCTGATAGATGATCATTATTTTCCATTTATGAGGTAGATTTTAATTGATATGATGGTGTTGGATCGAAGAAATTTAATTTAATATCAATATTCTTCTTCTCTCTCTCTGATCCATCTATTTCACTAAATAGGATCCTTATATATTTATTTCTATTCAATGATATATTTTTTAGATATTTATTTTATAAATATTCTATATGATTTATAGAATTAATTGATAACAAACTAAATCATTGATATCTATTAGGAATTAATTGTGTTTAAAACATTAGAAGAAGTAGATGATATTCCTTTTCCACATCATCCTAGTACATGAAACCAAAATTCTTACAGGAAAACTTTATTTTCTTTTAACTGGAAATACCTTATCAAAACTCAATTCAAACATCATTTTTTCATGGAATAACCTCTAAATTTAAAATTGTGGGTTATTTCAAAAACTTTTTGGACTACAAGATTAAATGTTTTTTGTGTTATAAATAATCAATTTGAATGTGAAAATATTACTTCATTTTGTTTGTTTTTATATGTACATGTTAATTTCAATTGTGGTTAGGAAAGGTTAAAACATAAATCTTATGAAACATTATACTATGTTTTGGATCCATGACTTGGGAATGGAATGATTATTTCTTCATGATAATCTGGGTCAATTGTTCACTTTTAGGGGCTTAATATAGTTTCCGAAATCAATCATGTCTGTAGGGTTTATCTACAAAAATAAATAATTTATCCAAAATCTATAACAATATACGATTATTATTTCTAAAGGCTTCTAGTTAATTGGACATATACTAATGAATATTAAGAACTCAATTTATTTCAGATAATGGGAGGTTGGGATTATCAAACCCATTGGATATGTTATTACCTACTAGGGGATTGTGTTTTATGTTTAATATAAGATTATGGATCATTAAAAAATCATTATACAAGACCAGTTACCAAAAAACAAGGATCAAGTTTCAAATACCAAGATACTCTAGAGGGTCTTCTATAAATTAAAAAATTTGTTTTTACTCGATATTCTCCATATTTCATTCCATTATTCCTTAAAATTGATGTAATATTTTGGATTTAATGCTATATGACACGAAACTCCAAAATTTACTACCATCTATGGAGGATAATGGAGTTTTTCAATTGGGAATAAAAATCTTATGGTTTCTACTATATCCTGTATATATAAGACATAAAACCAATTCAGTTTATGTAGGGGAACACTATTTATTATAAACTAATGTGGAAAGTCTATATATGGTGGTATATTGTTATAGGATATGGAGATCAAGAATTTTAAAAACAAATATATCCTATTTATAATAGGAATTAGAGTCCTTTTAGTTCATCTATTAGAAGTGAATATGTCAAGGAAAGTGTAATAAATTAGTTTTATGTGGGTAAAATAGATATAAGGATTCCATGATATTTCTAATTGGAAATATAAAAAATCTAGGTAACAAAATATTTAATATTACATTCACCTAAATGGAGGCCCATATTTTTTTCCTTTCTTAATTTTAGTGACACGTTAATTGATGAACTATATGATCAAATGTTTCATGGTTGATTCGGGAAAAGATACAATTGCTGATTTTGAAACGCGACATGACATTTTTAGATTGAAAATATATGGGGCCTAAACACATTGGTCTCCCTAGAGTCAGATTTGGTCATACAAAATGAGGATTCCTTGATGTTTTCTTTATTGAGTTTATGACCTTTCAGATAAGAGGAATATTTTTTGAGGGCATATACCATGTGAATATACACATAATTAAGGATTTTACTATTATAATGGAACACTCATTTCAAGTGTGTATGATCATAGGGGTTTCAACTGGTGTAATAAATTATATTTATGAGGATATCAGATTTATTATATATATTTGAGTTATGTTCACAATTATGATGCTACATCCTATTTGAGTGGAGAATAGACACCACTATTTCTCTAATGGGATATGGTTAAAACCCTCATAAAGTATATGAATCCACAAGGAATGGAAGAATTCTTTTTCTAGAAATATAAATCAATCCTTAGGGAGGCCTCCTATATAGCCTAAATATTATAGGAAATAGATTCGACAGAATTTTTAAATAACAGTTATGTGGACTACTACCGCAGGGATTTATGCCCATTTTTAGCGGCATAAGTATCATTTTGCTGACATGATCTCTGATGGTCTATATTCCCACATATTTCACACTTGGTATGAGAAACATGTGACATTAGAATACTAACTATGACATAATGTATAATATATTGAATTTTTATGAAGGTTAAATACAAAATCTACACTGATGGACATGTAACTAGGAGTTTCATAAAGAATATTCCCTTATGAGGATAGAGTCAATAGAATCCATAAGATATGTTATGATGTGATGTATAAAATTTATTTTTGAGGTAATTTCAGGTCTTGAACCTAAATATTTTTCCCCACAGATCCTCCTTGCCATATTATTCGGTTTTCTCATAGGTCATAAGTTATTTTTCTTCTCAAGATAAAGGAATCATGGTTGGTCTTATAAACATCATGTCACTATGAATTAGGGTGTGTTGGAGTGTATATAATGGATTATAGAATTAATGAGAGGATGATGTATTATGAGATCTTAATTAAAACCTGTTAGAATAATACAATCATGTACGTTAATTGAATGAAGGGGGGGGGGGATGAGGTTCTCATGATATGTTTAATGAAACACACATCAGGTGATCTCATTAGAACCATGTGAATTAGTAAGGGTCTGATTTAATGTACCTTAAATAATGGGTTTTAAAGACTTGTATACATGATAAAGAATAATGTAGGAAACAATAGGAAAGAATTATTCTCATGCGCCTAATGTGACTTGATTTTTCTCCTTCACCTCACATTATCCCTTTTTAGACAACTTAATGAGAAAGGATGTGATGGTATCCAATTGAATGAATGATGAGGGTCCATGAAATCATATAGATTTCTATCATGACCATGAGGAAAACCAATATCATATGGTTATTTTGAGACTGGGGATTTTTGAAATGATCATGAGCCTACCATGTGATCAAATGGATGTCTCATGGTCATACTCCGATAACATGATAAATAGTTCAACTCATGGTTGAAAATTAGAAAATAAATTATTTCTTTTTTTTATAATGAGAATCACTAAAATTTTAATGAAGACTATTGGGATTATGTGATCATTCTATTAAAGAGTCTCCACTCCATGACTATTATATTTTAGTTCATTCAAGATAGGTTTTTATAGGTGTCCGCACACATGTATCTATTCCAATTTACATGGTGATCAGGCCAATTACCTCTTTTTAAGTCAGTGGAATGACCATCTATATTATAAGAAAAAACATATGAGATTTGTGTAATTGAGTTGTTCATCATCTGTGAAAACCATCACTCAACATGTAAACTAGTCATCACAGAATCAATCATTATAAGTATATGAAGCATCTTACAATGTTTATGATGTACACATACATAGGACTTAATGTGATCATGTTAACATTTCCATGGGACTTCATGTGATCTGGAAAAAGACCATGATAATCTCATAAAAATTTCACATAAAAAATAGTTTAACTTTGTTTACATCATGATCATATCATTATTTATTTTTATTTTATGTTTCATTTTTTTATTGAAGATCATTTATACACTAGGGACTCTTATTATTAAGCTTATAATATCTTGTGAATCACATAAGAACTTTTAGTAACTTATAATATAGGCATACATCACTTTATTTTTAATGGTGTTTCATCTAAAAATAAATAGATCAGTCATTAATGGTCATGGGCCCGTAAGGGGTGAGGCAAAGTAGAGTTAGGTCTTCTTCCGTCACCGTACCGTCACCTTTCCTCATCCTGATTAGTCTCCTACCTTACTCATTGGTCCGTTGTTCAAGGCGGCAGACTCCTCATCTCGGTACTTCAGCAGTATGGTTGATTTGGCTGGTCATTTTCTCAAATCCTCTATCTGGATAGGGTTTCTCAGCATAGTTGCTATCTAGAGACCGAGTCCCAGTTTTTGCGGGTTGAGGGAGCCATTCGTCAGTGGATGCATTCTATAGGGGGTTTAGCGTATCCTCTGCAGGCATTATTGATGGTGGCGATGGGTGATTTATGCTGCTTTCTTTTCACTTTTTATTTTTGAGCAGGGTTTCTTAATATTTTTAGAGCTGCGGTTAATGTTGAGTTTATTTCTTTGGTTTGGTGAATGTTGTTTTGCAATTTTCTTTGATCTGGTGGAGGTTTCTGTGTATTTTTCTTTGGAATGGTATTTGTTGTCCTTGGAGGGGTGTTTGTTTTGGTTCTGAACCGTTTAAGGTGGTGACGACGGACGTTGGGGAAGCTCATCCATGTTCCGATTGATGTGGTTTATCCTGTTGTTTCAAGGCAGGCTGTGGATGTTTTTCTAGTGGAAGGGATAAATGTTGTGGTTGACTGGGCTTCGGTGAAGATGATGGCTGGTTTGTTGATGGATTCCGACGGTGATGGTGGTGAAGGATGCCGGTGAAATTCTCTGGCGGCCAGGTTTATATTCTGTGTTGTGTCTCTCGAGGAAGGTCATGGATCGATGTGACATTGGATAAATGTGATGGGTTCATTTCTTGAGGCGTGATGGTGAGTTCACAGTTCGAGGTGTGGCTGGTGGTGTGTTTGAATTTCGAATTTTGATGGTTTTTTAAATATTGAAAGTGTAATGTGGCTATTTCATGTGTGTTGTTTGGGTACCAGAAACCCTTAAACCGGCCTTTAGAAAATAAAAAAAATGGTTGCTCGTAATCATTAATGGTCATCCATTATGATGAAAAAAAATACACACTATTTCCTTCACAGAATCTCATGGTAGTTCATGTGTTATGTTGTCTCAAGACTATGAGGGGGTCAATTGATCTCAAAACTGAGGCACCTAAACCTTATATACTCGTAGTTTATTTATTTATCTTTATTGGAAATTAATACTCATTATTTGGAAATTTTTTAAACTAATGTTCTGATTCTCATTTTTTAGAAACCTTCAAATCCCCTGAATCAAAATAGAAATATCAAATAAAGAATAATTTCGTAGTTATGATGATCTTAATTCTTTCTTAATTCACTTGGGAATATGATAGTTTATTTAATTATCATTCCATTAAATTTGGTGTTTAATTTCTTATGAGGGATACCGAAGTGGTTCTATAATTTATTTTCAGAAACCATGGACCTTTATTTATTACATTTTAGGTTTTTATAACTTGGTAACTTATCTATTTTACTTTTGGGTCATATATCATGGAACTAATTTTTTTTTAATTTATTGTTTAATATCTCAATCCTTGTTTTCAATAGATTAAGGTAATATAGTTCTAACATAATTTTTATACATTTTTTTCAGATATATATGACCGTATATTGTTATAGATTTTGGTTTCGTGGCTTAGACATTATATTTTAATATCTTAGAGTCATATAAAACATTTATTCATTTTATTCACATGCCTAATACATAGAGGATGAAGAATGATGATGGGGTTTCAAATCCTTGAATACTTATTGATACTATTGATAATGAATATTCATTATGTTCTCTTACACCCTTAATTTAATTTAAGCCTTCTATATGATGATTATTCATGACTAGTTTGTATACCATACATTCTTTCATTAAAGGACATTAGTAGATGGAGAAATAATATTTGGGATGTTGAATCCACCTTGATATTTGGATTATTTACTATGAATACCAAATTCCATATTGTTTCAACCGAATATGATTATATTGGGAATTTGTACCAAGGGTGATTGCAATAAACTATGAGGTGATGAGTTTCATTGTTATGTTACTAGGGTTCACTAGGATTTTAGGTACATTTATGAAAGGAATATTCACAAAAATATGATTATTTTAAGTGACCTTAAACATGATTCCATAATGTCTTATATGCTTTGTGAAGAAGGATGATCCCCACTCCTTTCCATGTTCTATGGAATATTTGTGAGGAATATAGAATTTGTAATGTAATGTAGGGTATGGATGAAGATTATAAAATGGGCTTCTGGAACATTATGAGTAGTATTTTATAGTTTTTATGTTTATTCCCAACACCATATTGTTTAACATCAAGTGATAGGATCCACTATGTGGTTTAATAATTGTATACTTCATTCTCATTTTTATAACCGGTAAAAAAATGTATATTTTTCTCCATGGATGATGAATCTACATGAATAATTTGAGTCACATAAATGGAAAATCATATTTTGGAAATCTCTACATAATTTTTAATGGATATCAATGTAAATATAAAGAAACAATTATCATATGCTTCCAATGAAATAACTCATGGTTTTATGGGTTTCATTTCAACTAAGAAAAACAATTCACTTTGAAAAATCTCTTATGAATTGTGTAATTCACTAGGGGATCCTAGTTTGACCCTCTCATATAATTCTACCCATATTACTTACACATAACATATAATAACCATGATGAATCAATAAATGATATGGGGTTCTAAGAGAATCTTAACAACTAAATGAATATGCGGGTATCCACTTAGACATCAAATATATAAGGACGATTTATATATAATGTAATATTAAATAGGGGTTCAATAATTTTAAATAATGATTAGATTTTATTAAACACAATTTTATGGTTAGGGGATGTATTTAATACTTAAAAATCATTTTTATAGAGTATTGGTTCTATACAAACATATCATGGATTATAATTGGGCCATAACATGGGCCATAATAGATTTATCTCCTTTAATTTATGATTTATGATTTTTTAAAATCACGAGATTAAGGGTTTTTCTAGTGGTGAAATGAGTTTTTCTTATAACTCAAATTGATGGATTTTCCTTGATAGTTTTTTATCACTTTCAATAGAATTTTAGGGACTTCTAATTTGGACAATCCAAAGCCAGATTTTATAGTTGAATAAAATTGACCCTCTTTGACAAAGTTTATGTTCAAGCAGTTGGGGCTCATAAGGATCACAATTCACTTTTTTTTGAGATTATGATAATTCTAGTTGATAGGTTAATATCCTTAATGTAAATCCAACACTTACATATTAAAACTAAGATATATGTTTTTCATTACAATAGAAATTAAATTTTTATTGTAAATTGATATTCTAAAGAGAAAAAGTGTGGGTTTTGGATTTAGGTATATAGAAAGATTAAAGAATAACATCATGCTTTAGTTGGATAGGATTAAGATTCTACATTTCATTGATAATGAGTTATATTGAATGAAAGTATATATAGTTTAACATCATATATTTGTTTTGTTCATTCAATATAGTTCAGCATCATGTGATGACAGTATAATAGTTTTGTAGTTTAATATCATGCAGTCTTGTTTCCATCCATGAAGTTTAAATTTATTATATAAGGATATAATTCTCATGCAGTTTAATGTCATGATAAATGTATTTATTAAATGTAATTTGACATCATGTGTCATGGATGTGATAACCAACATGTAATTATGAAATATATTTTAAGGACATCATGAATTGTTTGGGGAATTAATATGTGGCATGATAGTTTTTGTTTCGTAGTCTTACATTTGTGTATCCATATGTAGGGTTAATTTGTGAACACATAAAACTCAGGTTCATGAATGATATTTGTACATATAATGCATATGTTTGTATAGAGGGACAATATGACTCATACATCCTTAAATAGAATAATGTATTCAATAAATGATTAGAACTAAAAGATTATGAAATTTATGTGGTCAGATATCCCCAAGGATTAAATTTTCTCATTTTAAGGGAATGTATCATGGTAATGATATCCCATTCAATAATTTCCTACAGGATTTTACATTAATATTCATATAGTTAGAAAAAAATTTGTTCAAATTTTATCATAGCACGTGTTTAATATATTATAGTGTCACTATGTATCCTATAAGAATAGAAAACATGGAACATGTAGTTCTTATATGAATATCTAGATAAATAAAACACGTATGTAGAGATGTATAAATTTTCTTATCCATACACACTATCTTTGGGGCCTCCTATATATAAATCCAGCTCCCATGTCGTAGGTATAATAAAACCCCTTCATTTTATAGAGCCATTAGGGATGTCGAGTATCACTATATTTGGTTATAAAAAAGAGTAGGATGGGGTATTTATATTGAATAAATTTCTGACCTTATTAGGGGAATGGTAGTCCTTGAATAACTACTTATTCTATATAGGTTCAAGGTAAGATACTTGTACTTATATAAAAGTAAACCGTCTCCTTACGTAGGTCTGAAATGTATTTGGGTGAGAGGGGGAATTCACTTTGAATGTTAAGTCACCCACCATCACCCAAATTCATGATCCCTATCTTTTTGTGATACAGTCAAAGAGAATGGATATTATATTTAAAGATATTTTCATTCATTCGTGAAACATAACATTCTTGTGGACAACGTTTTTTAAAATAATTAAGATAGATCGAGAAATTTTGATGGTCATGAAAGTGCAATAATTGTGGTTGGTCTCGAGACAATATACCAGCCCATCACAACTCATCAGGATAGTTCAGGGGTCATTCTACATGTAGTTCTTATAAATGATAGTTCCTTTTACATATCAATACTCATTTCAAGGAAAATGTGAACTATTATTTTTGGAATTGATGATTGGCCTAGGATTATGTATCCTTAGTGCCTATACATATCATATGACAATAGTAATCTTGACACACATAGTTCTCATTAATAATTATTCTATAGATCTAGATCGTATGTATTGAGATGGAATAACATTCTCTTCCCTTGGGGATCCATGGCATCTTATTCAGTGAAATATTACTCTACCAATATTTATCTCATATATAGTGAAATGGAAATTCTATATCCAATATTGATATGGGGACGAAAAATTCATCACTAGAATGGATTTGTGGGAAGGGGATATATATCATAAATTTTATCTAGCTATAATATTGGGTGTGGGAATAATAAGACACACCACTCTATCATGTTATAGGTATTACATGGTAGAACCCATTTCACATAATTTGATGTTTAGGAATACAGATATATGAGGGAGGATTATTTATAGTCATGTGAATTTAACTATGTTTTATTTCTGAGGGGATTAATTATATAAATGAACTCAACTATCAATTGGATAATCATAACATAAAATGAATGGTTATAAGAACAACATGTTACATTCTTTCTTTTATAAGGGGTATGATTCAGATATGTGTAACTTCAAGAGTATTAAAAGCATTTTGATTAGTTGTGTTATTGGATTTTTATATCATAACAGAATATTATTTATTTTGATTTGAGGTGAATATAGGAGTTATATTCTAACACAAGTAATGGAACAATAGTATATCACACAATGATAGGAAAGTATATCCTCAATTTAATAGGGACATCTCCACTATGATTAGGACATCCATTATGTAGAGGAATGCATGTAGTGTTCTCTTCACTTGTGAATCATAGTGGTGTCGTTTAATATTTTCCATTCCCTGTTGTCAATACTCTAGGGGTGATAACTATGTGTTCATGGGCTCAAGGACAATAGGGTTCATTATTAAGTGTATCATATTAATGAATAAGTTGCTATTAACTCAGATATTGAAGTTCTATAGTTTGTTTATGGAATCATAATTTTCAATAAGGTTTGGAGTAATGAAAATGTTATGCTAATGTGTGTCCAACACATTTTTAGGGGAATATATAAAACACATTATTCATTAGTACACAGTCATTCAAAAGATGATATATTCAACATGAATACATCAATGTATAAAGTATAACATCATGTAACACGGACATGGTTCCCCATCATTGAATAGAATACACAATAATTAAGCTATTTAGTGTGGATTTCAAGTTTCTCAAGCTCACAAGATCTATACTCACCATGAGAAATAATAGAAAATTTTGATTCTATCATGCTTTGAGTGAGTTCGTGAAAAAAATTTATAAAGGCATTGAAAATTTGATATTGGGATGTGTCCCAAAAACAAGTTTGTTTCTCATTGAGGAACGCTGTTAGATGTAATGAATATCAATGACTAGGACTAAAAATGTAAAGACCCGTAAAATTTAAGGGAAATTTTTTCTTAATTTTCTTTGGAATTTTACAAGAGCGCGGTTTCTGACGGCACCTGATTCTGAGGCCCGGAGTGCCCGGAATCAATTTCTGAAGTTTGGCTCGGGTAGGTTCAGTGAATGAACGAGCGAGAATTTATAACTTTTGAAGCGGTGCCCAGAATCGAATTCCGAGGGCACCGAGGAACTCACAACGCCGATATTCGCTTAGGGAGACCTTTTCCGAGGTTGTGTTTTATGCGGGTTAAGAGTTAGTTTTTGGGAATTTAAAATGAAGTTAAATAAAAAGTGGAAACACATTTTATTTTTTATCCAAGTTGGTTATAACCTCCCAAAGGGAGTTAGGGGTGGGACCCACATCCACTTAACCTACCTTGAGAGGATTAAGTGTGGTGGGGCCCACACTAACCCTAACACTTCATCTTTTCTTTAAACTCCCTATAACTCGTCTTTAATTAATCTTGACAATTTGGGTTATTTATTGAGTTGAGTTGTTTTAATTTCAAACATTTGAAATTCAAGTTGTTTAATTGTGTAAATAAAATAATATTTAATCTTATTTTATTTTAGTTGGTATCCTTTTCCACCTTGAGAGGATTTGGGAAGTTCTCTCCATCTTCTTCAACCTTGACGAAGAACACATAAGCTCCGATGAAGAACGCCGCTTCTCTTCTTCATAGCCGGTGTGTTTCTGAAGATCGACGACGCCGCATCTTCGATCTTCTTCCCGTGTCAACGAAAGGAGACGCTGTTTCTTCCTCGGACTTTCTCTGTCAGCTTACGAAGCTTCTCCAGTGACGTACCTCTTCGGACGCACCTCGACGTCAACGGAAACGATGTTCGGTTTCCACGACGCCCGACCTCCACTACGCTTGTCTTCCGTGGCTTGTTTACGTGCTCCACACTTGAAACCGAGGTAGGGGTTTATTTTATTCCTTTGATCATGATTTATACCCGTGATTATTTCTTCGTGAAATTTGTCCAATTGTTAGCAAATAACGCGAGGGGGCCGGACCACACAAACACGACTGAACCTCCTCCTTTTACATGTTGATTCTGTTGTGGATTGAAACGGGTGTGGCGCGGTGTCGTCACACCACGCAGGATCATACGGCAAGAAACGCGTGGCACCGTCGCGCCGCATCGTAAAATAATGCAAGGACGCGACGTCGTCGCGCCGCGTCGAAGAAAGTCGGAGACACCACGGCCAGAGCGGGGCTATGCCCGCACTACGTTGTGTTGGTTGCAAACGACGGACAACGTTGATCGTGGTTGAGGCTTGCAGAGCAGAACGGTACCTGGAGGTGGACCACTGGGCGGGACGTTCTCGGAGCGGACGACGGGACCCGAGGAGCAGTGGAGCTATCTGTACCCACCCTTCAGGTGGGATTTCCAGTGGACAACTCGGTGTAGTAGCTTTTACTTTACAGTTGTTGTTTTCCCTTTAGAGTTGTACTTTACTTCCAGTTTGGGTTTGTATACTGGCCCATTTACTTTTCCTCACTTTCAGTTGTACTCTGTTTTTACTTAGTGTTTACTTTTCCGCTTGCTTACTCTGTGGTGCTTGTTTACTTTACAAAGGCAATGCCTTCTCTTTTTACCAGGATTTACGCCTTGGTGCTAGTCGCCAGCCCCTGGCCTATGGAAGGCGAGCTTGGGGTAGTCACGACACGGGCCCCGAGGGTGGGTCGTAACAAAAAATAAATTTCAATGCATCACTATGTATCTCTAAGGAACAATTATCAACCCACCCATAGTTTATGAATTGAAAATTCTCTATACTTTTGTGAAAAATCTGTTGTGAGGGGGAATTTCATCATTATAATTGAGAGTGGACCTAGAATGTAAGATGTAGGATTCAATACATATCCAGAAGAAATAGGACTGAATCCTCACAATGTTCCCATATGTGATCCCTTATTATGATATAAATCTCACCTTGGGAAGTGTAACTTATTTTATATAAAAGTATAACTCATTCATTGTAAATTTTAATAGAAGAGATATCAAGTATTAAGAATGTAAGAAACCTAATTTGGGTGTGATTTTGTCAATGAATATGGTTGGAATATTTTTTCCTTCTGAAGGGTTATTTAAAAGAACACATTATGGGATTATGAACCCATAAACGTTAATATTTGTTCAGGGGCCTATCTTATAAATATGATTATGGGTTCAGTCCCAATAGGTGTGTACATGTTATTCAGTTTAATTTCAGGTGAATAATATTGGAACCATGTTGTTTATCTTCGTGTAGTGAGAGTGCTACCATGATTTTAAGATAATGTGACTTGGTAAATGTCATGTGGTTTAAAATTACGTGACTAGAAGTTTGATTTTTGTAGTCTTAATGTCATTTGTTGAAGAATTGGGCACTGTTTAGTTTATTATATTTCCACCAGTACCTAAAAGGATTCACAATTTAACATAATGTGACCAAGATGAGACCCATGATCTTTAACATCTTGGGGTAAGTACACATTTGATTCAGTTTCATGTGAAAAGGATGTGGAAATGTTGTGTAGTTTAATATATTAAAAAATTAAATAAATAGATTTTATATTTTAATGTGAGTTTACGTGGATGGGTACCAAGATTTTTTATGCCATATGATAAGGATGTAGTCTATATAGTTTAACATCCTATGGTAAATATGACTTATATGTCGTTTATTATACAGAAATATGGATGATCAAATGTAATGTAGTTTAATATCTTACATCCAAGTAATAAGAGGATTCATAGTTAAACATAATGTAATGAATACAGGTACTATTTAGTATATTTTTGTGTATTAAGGACTCCTTCCATGTAGTTTAATATCTTGTTCTATGTACATCTTCTTCATAGTTTAACATCATGTGGTATTGATGGTGAAACTTGATTCAGTTTAATGTATTTGTTCTAGAAAATATATGGTTTCAAAGATTTATTTAATGCTTGCAATATGGGTATCATTTTGTTTAACACAATGTCTAAATTAAAACATTTTTATTTTTTAACAGTGTATAGTAATTCCAATGAATTTTTTTCAGTTTAAATTCATTCCTCATTGAATGTTTCTTATGGTGGAGGTTATGAAATTTATTTCACAAGAATGATCGTGTTGGAGGAGGGGGGGGGGATAATGTGATCCCCATCCCTCATGGGAAATTAGTAATATTTTTTGAAATAAACATTCTTTATGATATATGTTCCTTAGAAATTTGTTTATAACATTGGGGATTTCTTCCCTAGTATCATCACGTTTTTAGGAACCATCACCAATTCTAATAGTATGAAAGAGATGTGGATAACCTTTTTTCACACTTACACTTTCTGATTCTGATTGGCATTATGATTTTGATGCATTGGTAACATTTTCTCATTGATTCATTTTAACTCATGGTACTTCGTATGTGCTTTATTGTCACATGAGGGTTCTCTATAGATAGCGGTTTACAGAGAGGGGGTCTAGACATTTATGGGGTATAAAACCTCACCTCAATAAAATAGTTAGTACATATTCACTTTTATAGAACTCATGGTAGAATTATAGTATACCCATAACGAATGCATATGTTTATCTGATTAATACTTCTTTTCTTTCTCTATAAATGTTTGTCATATATTAGATTTCATGTTATTGAAGTCCAATAATTGTCGATTTTCATTGCATGATAGTGAATAATGTTTTTATACTTAATTTCATCCTCCAGATATTGCGTAAACAATTTGGTATAAAAAGATGATGTTTTTTTCCATAAATAAGTTCTGAGGGATATAAAATATGGTGATGATATTTACCTTTGAAAATATAATGAGACTCCTTGTTCTAACCACCATGAGGGGTATGACCATGTCCCATTTGGAACAAAATTTATGTTGTATTGGTGTACATAAAATGATTAAATATAGTTGGGGGATATTACCCCACCACCTCCATTTTATTTATGATGAATGACTATTAATATTTGTCTACATGAAATATATTCAGGGGTTGATGGGTGAAATTTTAATGGGTCTCACATGAATGACATATCCTGGTGAAATCCAAAAAGTATTATAACATCATTTTCCAGAAGTATATGAACTATCTGATTTATAGTGAGTGTTTGGTAATTGAGTTTTGAGCATTATGGGAGAATTCATGGACTTCCAAAATGATAGTGGAAGTATATCCCTTTGTAGTATATTTGAGGAGGACTCCATCATATCCGTATTTATTTATTACATTCTTTTAATTCATAATATCTATTAGGGTATTATTTTCTAGTCTATATCAAAACTTTCCCCTATGGGATCCATCTGACAGAAGTGTCCCATATAAAAGGTAATCTTTTAATGGATTGAACCATTATGGGATGGATATCCCATGATCATTTGATGGAGTACCGTTGACCTAATTGATTTCATACATGATTCTGATGATGACTGGTGATACTACTCTTTGATTAATATTCAAAAGACTACATTATCCAGATTTTATTTAGCTAGGACAATTGATAAAATTTTATATAAATAAAAATAATTTTGAAAATGAGGGTTGTGGTGTAGCATTAGATTCAAAAGAAAATTTCACCATCATTCTACTCACATAATCGAAGAGAGGTTCCAATTTATCCTTATTGATGGAATATTCATCACTGATTTATTTTATCACTATTTATGTGTAAAATATTACAAATAGGTGGGGTATATGTAGTTTCAAGTATATATTCAGGTATATAATAAAGGCTTTATTTTTCTCATCATTCATAGTGCCTCCTTAATATAGTGGAAAGGAGATATACAAATATTGATTTTATAGGGAATCAAATACTCTCTAGACCAACCCGGTTAATAATTGTGTTTTCCATTTCCTTTCAAGTGGATCATTGGGAGGAATCCTCAGATTATATCTCCCATATTTGGGGGTTTCATTTGAATAGAAAACCTCTTCATATGGATGTTCAGTGTTCGCTAGGTTGTTTTTGTGGAAAGAATGTTCCTAAAATAAATCATACAATTCCTTCCCTAAGACATTATTCATTTATATTATTTGAATTTCATAATATTATATAACAACTACCCCTCAGTCCAAAAATATAGTTAACATAGAGTGGATAAGAATACACTTGAACAATTCAATATGAGAGGACAAGAGAACATTGTGGTACTACAAGTAATGTATCAATTTTTTTCAATCTCTAGTTGAGTTCGAGACATTTATACTTGATATCAAAATACTTAATCTTAATATCTAACATCATTTAGATGATATAATATAGATTGGTTTTATTTATAGTGCAACTTTTTTCCCATGGAGGGAGCAAAGAAATAGTTCTATAGTTTAAACATATCTAATGAGTGGATTTACTCATATTAGAGGCATTAATACTGGTATATGTAATTGTCACAACATGAGCTTCTTAAAAGATTCATGTATATTGTTTTTTAATTGGTAGGTGACTCACTTCTTCATCATCATGTTTAATGGGATAAATTCACTAATAGGGTTAGCTATAAAATTCATGATATAAGTGAGGTGACATTGGAGTATTTTAGAATCATTATGATTCCATGTAGGTAGTATCTCTTAAATATTAAATGTATTTAATGGATCATCCATGATTACACTACAGTGTAACATAAAGATTTGTAATTTTACTTATGTATACTCAAAGAGCACTAAAAAAGATTCATCTACATACTGTTTCACTAAAATTTTTTGATGATTATTTTAGGATCATTGAGGTGAATAAAATATTTTAATCATTTATCAACTAGGTCACTGATATTTTTCTATATTATTCAACCTATTATGTGTTTATAGATATGATTCATGACATGCTTTTAAGTTGTGTGAATATTATTTAATAAAAATGGTGTAACAAGTAGAAAAATATTCTATAGGGATATATGAGGGTAGTAGATTTATCATTAGCAGGGACCATGTTGATCTTGTTATAACCCATAATTTTTTTCTATAATGGGATGTTCTTATAATCAAATAGTTTCATTGATAAAATGTTATCTGATTGGAAGTGGAAGATAAAAAACAATATATATCAAATATTGTATTCGAAATCAAAGTCGAACCTAATATAAAAATTCATTTTCTTGACTAGAATGATGTTTCCAAAACATTCTGGTAACTATAAATCTTGGAAGATGTTTTATTGATCACATTTTCATATTCTGGCTCTACCACAGAATCATGAGATGGGTTCATTATCATGAATTCTTTTTTGAACAAAACATGTTCATTTAGAAATAATATATGATGAGTAGCCTCACATGGGATAAATAGTTTTTTATATGTATAACTTCTACGTAAAACATGTTTATAATTGGATTGAATTTATATAAACATTTCATACTTCTCTCGGAAAATGAAAACAATTATCAATTTAGTCAACCAATTTTATCTTATTTCAAAATTTACCAATTTATTCTGAACAGTGGTGATATAGATGACTTCCTCATATATGAGAAAGGAGCTCGTAGTTCATTGTCTCCATCTTCCATATTTCCATTAGAGGGTTAATCTCAATGAAAGGTTTGAAAAAATGGGGTTATCTCTTTCCCTTCTTCAAATATTTTGACAATGAAATGAAGTATTCATATCCCAAACAACCAATAACCTTATAGGGATACTTTGACACCCTGAGTTTTTATGGAAACTTTTTCTTGAATGAATTAGTTTTAATTGATCTCCTACATTTCAAAAAGTCAAACATTCCATTCACATGAAACGGGCTTGGTTTGTAATACATGAAACACCTACATAGTTTACATTACATGCACCACTATCTTGGCATAAGATACATGCTACACTGAGTTTCTACAAAACATCATTTAATTTTTATAATTATTTAAATGATACAATTATAACATAAAAAATAAAAATAGTAATATTAATTGTAATAACTACTTTTAAAATATTTTTTTAATTTTTTTATATAAATATAAAATATTTTTAATGAAAAATATATTTTTTAGTAGTCATTATATGCTTAAAAATAGAATTTTCTAAAATACACTACTTTTTTGTCCTTCTATTGAAAACATTAAAATTAATTTTTGAAAAATTTATAAGATTAATTTGATAAAATAAAATTCATTTTTGAATTTATAATGAATAAATTTTATTAGGGTGAATTTGTTGTATTGTTCTATAAAAATTCATGTTTCGATGAATAGTTAAAATATAGAATTTTAATTCAAAATGTAATTTTCATTTAAATTTTTTCTATAGATAAATTATATTTTAATTTTGATTTAAATTATAATTAGATAAAATATACAAAAACTATTCCAATTTATTTTCTTATAATTAATTTCAAATTGATATTGGAAATATAAAAATAAGAAAACTTTTAAATGTGTTTAATTTAAAAACCTATAACATTATCCCATCACTGGGATTTAATTGAAATTGATTTCTCATAATCATGTGATTGTAATTTTGAAAAATTAATTCCAAATATGGAATCAAAATAATTTATAATTCGTTGATAGGTCAACATATTTTTTGAAAAACAATATTGGGGAATGTGACTAAAATTAATTAAAATGATTAAGAGAAAAATCAACTTAACAAAGTACAAAACCTTAATCCAAAGACATAAAGAATCCTATAAACATTTTTGACAACAATTTTATAGATTTATTTTGACCATATCCTACCTTGGGTCATATGTTTACCATTATTGGATCATCTTGTCATGAGAAAATCATGTATGAAATTCTTTTTCCCAAATCTAGAAGAGTGCCACTCCTCCTCCACTAAAAAAAGAATCATATCCTCCCACATCATCCCACATATAAATACACTTTTTATTTTCGAAGATCCTCCTAATGAGATCATCAAAATCCCTCTCCTCATCCTAGAATACTCCCTTTAGGTAGAATGAAATCCAATGAATCCCTTTGGTACAATCCTAAAGGAGTTTCCCGAATAATAGGTAACATTCTTCCTTAAGTTCTTTTATTTAATTTGAATTCTCCACCGCCATCAACACATATTATTAAATTATTTTATAAAAAAAAAATTATCCTCAATATAATAGGTTTTTTATGCCAAGGGTTATTACTACACATACACACACCCACATCTAATGGGTAACAAAAAGTATATTTATGTGAACAAAGAACAACTGCCTCACGAAATGATTTTTGTTGATTTTTACTATACCCCTTGTTATTATTTAAATTATGATAGAGACACTATTTATATATGATATTTATTATATTTATGATGCACTTATGATTTTTTAATCAATTTGTAACAAAAAAACTTAAAATTCCTGTTTTGGGATAATAATGTTATCTCGTTTATAGAGGTGTGCACTACCACCCCCTCAAAGCGTTGTGATTCATCCACACAATAAATGGATTGAATTATATTGGGGTTTAGTGAAATTATATAACATAAATTATATAATAATTATAATAGTATATATATAAAGATATTTCATTTACTATCTTTCATTCAATACGATAAATAAATAGAAACAATGTTCTAACATACGTATGGCCTACTTTCTCCAAGGTGTATTTCATTTCATACATCAATATTATATAGATTTTTATAATAAACATATATTTAATATTAATGATATTTATATCATGGTTCAAATCGTAGAAATAATTATATGAATATAAGGAAAGATGAAATAACAAATTACGATACTTGAAAAGAACATAGCAAATATTACCCAAAATGAAACCTTTACATATAATTGTAAACAATGGGGTAATATAAAGTCATAATCAACCTATATATGTTATTATATATAATAATTTGATTTTATGATATATTTATAATATTTATTATATATATATTTATTATAATGAATGATTTAATGAATATGATGAGAGTCAAGACACAAGGTATGGAAATGAAGAAATGGAGATAATGATCATCGAGTCCTGCCTCTAGTAGTCCCTAGGTTAGGGACTACCACCAAGGGTATTAAAATATAAAAATATTTGAGGCGTTACCCTCTTTAAGGAAACAAGATCGAGGTTTAAGCTGAATCAACCAAAAATAACTCCAAGATACAATATAAAAAGTAATCCAAAAAATAATCCCACGTACATATATACATAGAACTAATAAAAATTTATTAACCACAATACATCCACTTCCCCCATATATAAAATAATGAAAAATCACACATAATATCACAACAAACCATTTTATAGGTTCCCAAGAATATTTATCACATTCCACTACTTTTATGGAGTTTTCACATAATCAAAATCTTGGGGAAACCAATTCATTATCCAAATATATGTGGTTATCCATTTTCCATTATTAGGAGATACTGAATAATATCAATCATAGAAACCAACACAAAACACATACCTAGTGAAAGAAAAGCTACCAATAGTCATAATTTATATTCGTGTGTTTATCCCATATAAACACATGATCACAATCAACACCAAAGTTGTTGATTCATGTGAATCAAATACCCCTAACCCTTTAAATGTTGTTTTTCCAAATCATTATCATTGAATAATTTTGAAAACCCAAAATTATGTAGGAAAATAAATGAAACCCTCCTCTCATATGATGTACAATTGAAGTGAAATGACCAAAATCCTACCTCAAAATGGGGTTCAATGCTATTCTTATGAGAATTGACTACACAATGGGAATATGATCACCCATCCAGCTAGAAATACCTCCATAAAAGGATTATATGGCACATAAGTTCCAATAAAAATCCAGATAAACCAAATTATGAACATGTATAAGGAAACCCCATAGCACAATGAGATAATATGGAAGGAAAAAAATTCAATACGAGATAAATAATTAGAAATTGAAGGGAGAATGCACCTTAGATCATAATGGATCCCCAAATAGAAAACATCAGGATTGAAAAATAGAATAGGATATAAGGGGGATCAAATAATAAATTGGGATTCCTTAGGTTCACCCAAAATTAGAGTAAAGAGAGAGAACAAATGAATGAATAAAATGTGGTCAAACAAATAATTTTGAAAACAAAACTGAATCGGGATATTACATGATGTGTAATCCCCTAACTCATCAGGTAATGCCTGAGGTTTGGTTTCCACTAAAATAAGCATCATCTATCCCTTATATTATTTATTTTTAAAACAAAATACATTACACGTCGTGAATACCTCTTTCACAGTGTGTAAAATTTAAACACATTGTGAATCCGTATGCTTAAACCTTAAAACAAAATGTCACCTCATGTAATCTAATTACACGATGTGTAATATATATGATTCTTTCCTTTAACAACACAAATTATCCAAACTCCTTCTGATCCTTCTTTTAACACCTCAAATAGCCAAACTGAAAAACTAAAGGGATCATAAGTCATGGACCATTACAGAAATATGTTAAATATCCAAAACCATTTTCTCAAAAAAAAAAAAGAAAATTTAGTCAAATGATATGATAAGTTTGTTATCTATGATAAAATATTTTCAAAATGTTTAACTATTTTCAAGGATTCCTTTATAGGTTTTCATGTTTATTTTAAAACAATTTTATTGGAAAAATTTTTATGTTTTAAAAATAAATTTTTCAAGAAAAAATTAATTTTACATAAGGAATTGTTTTAATGAATATTGAAAAATTAATTTTCATCTAAGATGAAATTATTTGATGTCACTCATGCCTTTTAGGGGAAATGATTCAATGTTTCCACTCAAAATATTCATCTAATGGATAATGTCTTGATAGTATGATTTTTATGAATCTTATTTCTCTTTACCAAGTTATATTCTTTTTAAAGAAGAATCATTTCATGGGTTATTATTTTGATGAAATTATTATGAAACCAATATCTTGTTCAACATGTTATTATATAGTTACATTTTTATGATACCCACTTAATTTCATGGATTATGAAATGATTTTTCATGATCTTGTGGTAGATGTATGTATGATTTAATTACTAGATATATTGAACAAATATCTCCCTACCATGCATTGAGAAATGATTTATATCTCATGATATATAATAATATGGTCTTGGGAGTGAACCTTACGTACTAATATATCTATGGGAGTAACCCATGACTACCATGATGGTATGATGAGTGAACTCATGCTCTTATGTTTTACATGGGAGTGAAAAATTATTGTTAATATGGTATATGGATTAAAACCACTCTGCTACGATGGTCTTGGATGTGATTCCTTGACTACTTTGAAAATTATATTATATGTTAATTTTTTTCCACAATTACATGTTTTATTACTATGTTATCATTTCATATATATTTTTTTCATTTCATTATGATTCATGACTTCTGAACTACTAATCATTATACCAGGATTCTTATTTATGATCTTTGATAAACAAGGTATGATCTTCTATTTTCATGACCTCCTAATAATACCCTTACACTCAGGATTATGCATACATATCTCCCTTGTTTACTCTTATTAAGAATCTTAGATCACCCAATTTTATATCCTATTACTTAGTTTATGATGATTTTTATTATTTTTATATGTCTAAGAAGGTTTCTATTCATGAAAGTCCAAGTGGGATATAATGTAAATCACTTATGTATCATTTATTATTATTCCATTTTTCCAAAGGAATTAGACTGATATGGTCTTTGGGAATATGTTTGTCTAATTTTTTATGTATTACGAAAATTTTATATGATGTTAATGTATGAAAATTGAGGGTCGAAATAGGTATTATAGAGATTATTTCGTCTATTTAAGCTAATATAAGGGGATGGAGAGGTATTGAAATCCCAAGTTAAAGACGATGTATTTGGGGAATTTACAATTTTTTTCCATGTCATGAGGGAATTTTGTAATCTTGGGAGGGCACCAATATTTGATTAACCAAAATCATATAACGTAGTCTTAATCACATAGAACTGGGCTAGTGATGATCACAATACTTATTATCAAAGTGATACTAAAAAAATACATTCAATAATGTAATTTTTATTAAATATTCATTTCTAATATGGATATGGATATTTTTAGGGATAGTTCCTAAGGCATAGGTTGTGTAAACCAAATTTTCACCCAGTATTATTCGTAGTTTACTTTACCACTTGTAGAAACTCACCTCCCTATGTCAATATTTATATGATTACAAGGGGTATCTATCATTATATAGTGTCCTATAGTTTACATAGATATTTTATTTCAATAATTGATGGAACAAAAATATAGATAACAATAAAAATTCAACAAATAATTTCATTCTATTTCATTTCATTGAATATTTCTGTAAAATTAGTGTTAGAATGAGGTACCTAAATTGGGTGTTGAGGTTTGTCATTCTAATGTGCCTTTTTATATTATATTGTATCCTTGAATGGTCTGATTCATTAGAGAAGAAATAAAAATTCTATATCCAAATCATTTTACGAAATATACCTACAAATGTTCACTTTATTCACCATTCCTAGAACATTGATGTATCTGATCTGTCAATGGATAACTTCTTCTAGGTTTTTCACTTCGAATGAGTTGGTGGTATAAAATTATACTATTGTAGTCTCCACCCAATATACATCAACAATGATGAACTATTTCTGAAAAACCTTTGGAAACTAAAGGTCCATATTAAATGACTATATAATCCCTTTTTAATGATATACCTCATCTTCTATTTAGTGTCTGGATGTTAAAACTACCCATTATTTCATAATGATTTATTTTTATGCAAATGTTCTTCTCTTCCAAAACATGAATTACTCCTTAGCATACATCTTATTAGCTTTAGGGATTGAGTTATATGTTCTTGGTAAATTATAATGGGTATATGGTGAATTAATTTCTAAAGGACCAAGGAATTCCTTTCTAGACCTTTGGTGGAATTATCAAATTGTTCCACCTCATCAAGGAGATCATCTAAAATTAATAAGATTTAATGACCACTGAATGGATATGAGGATTATCTATGCTCATGTTGGATCTTTTAAAGCACATTACCATATCAAATACCTATAAATATAGAATTTTTTAGGTTATAGTCAATATATTGGGTTCCCCATAACCATTACTTCCCATATTCCTCCAGCTACTCTGGGATCATTCTCTAACTCCCCGGTCAGATATAGGGATTTCATATCTCGGGGACTATTCAAAATAAAAAACTGACCATGAATTGAATAATAATAATAGATATGAAACTGAGATATTCAAGTTATGATGATTTTCTTTCATAGGATAGTTACCACTCATTGGATATAGAAGGAGGTAATTTTACCAAATTCTATGTAATTATATCGAATGGATGAGACTCTTTCCATTATCCATTTAATGTATTCCAATGATTAAATATACCATTAAGTGTCATATTCAATTGTTCCACATTGCAGTCTAGGATCTTCAATGGTTTACAAAAATTAAACCTAACGGTGGTATGAGATCGATCATCTTTTTTAAGACATCAAGTAACAGAAAAACTATTCATGCATTGATGAATCTTAATTCATGTCATCCTATCCTACCATTTTGTTGGAAGTTAGATAGTTCTCTTATAGTAAGACCTTTTCCAGCATCACATGTATATAATCAACATTTCTCTATAGTAGGTCTTAGAAGATGGTTTTTTCCTTGATGGTTTGGCCTCATATCCAATAAAAAGGGATATGGATATTTTGGTAACTGAGATCAACCTCATAATGTATACTAGGAGATGGTAGCTTTAATATATTCTTTTTTAATTATCGTGAGGAAATAAAAAAATATTTTAATATAGACAGGAATATACGTGGTTCCTCAATTAATCAATTTATAGGCGGCCTTTATTTCTATTTACATGATATCATGGGAGAAATATAATGCTTCTATGCTCTTTAGGAGGTACCAAGATATTCTGAGCCTTCATAGGTGTTGTGGTATGCTGCTTTACTAGTATGATAAAAAATTTATTTTTCTTTTCTAGACATTTTCTGTTATTCCATTTCCATGGATTGAGATTTGTACCTACTGCTCTAAATAGAATTGTCTTAGTGTTTTCCATTTCTATAAATATTTTGAACCAACCATGTAATATTTTAAGATTAATGTAGTGTGGAGCATGTCTCAGAGTCTTTCACCATAAATATCAATCTATTTCATTTGTGACAGTTGGATTCATAGTGAGTTTGTTGGACCCATCCATCCATAGAAAAAGACAAATACCTCAGAATTCTCATATTTTATCATATTTTTGATAGTGATGATAATTTTTCATTCTAGTGTGGAGGTAAACTAAAATACAAATTCAAGATTAATGTCTTGCCAAAATGTTATTAATCCTGTTGGAATTCTATTAAACAAAATGATTCCTACTCCCACTAAACTTTGAAAAATTCATATCAGTTTTGTTTCCACTTACTATTATCGAGGCCCCATCATTGGGATTCATTAGGATGGTAAGTTCATGAATTGATTTTATAGTACCTTATGTAATCAATGGAATAAAATATAGGTATTTTGTCTTTGTGAGGGTTCATAATGTCTTTAATCCATTTTGGTGATAAATTTTTATTGGATAATAAGGGGTCTCTTCTCCCTAATATAGATTATGTATAAGTATTTGTAGACTCAATTTTGATTTAGGTGACTTGATGGTACTATAATGTGGACGAACTATGTTTCATAGGGTGTAGGCTAGGAACAATTACTATAACCATATTTCATATTCATCTAATTTTAAAATCATTTCATGGCCATAAGATCACCTTGACAAGGGGGAATTTGTCAGCGTAATTTAATAAAATCAAAACATCCACAATCCCCATGTTTATGTAATTTGTTTTCTAGAAATAAATATTGATTTATAGTCAGATTCAACTCTTATATATGGATTACTTCTACCTTGAATGGTGGGATTAAAGATATTCATTTCCAATAAAATTTAATAACTAGTTTAAATGTTATCCCCGTTTAAATTCTCTTTGAGAATTTTATGATTTTATATTTCACTATCATAATGTTAGATTAATACATATTTACAGGGTATTTAAAACATTATAGGTAGCAAGAGGGATGTAAAAAAGGAATTTCCGTTTATCTTAGGTGGAATTTCATCAGGGAGGGGCCATCTCATCATTCATATGTTCTAGTTTATAGTTACTCCTATGATATGATATAGATGAAGCCTCTATTTGTGCATCAATATATCCCACCTCTTGAGGTACCATTTCAAAGTTACACCACTCAGTTTATGTGTTTAATTGTATACCTTCACTTAGACTAATGGTGAAGATGTTTGATGAGGCATATCAACAGACAGTGGTTACCCCGACATTCTCATGGTAATAGGGTATCTATATAACATATTATCCTTATTATATTGTTATTTTGCGATCTCTTATTTGTCCCCAAGTATTATTTTGATGTAATTATTTATGATCATGGTGGGGTTTTATTAAATTTAACTAATTTTACTCCTATGATATCATGTGAATGGGGACCTTAATGGAAATTCCAATCATGCATGTTGAATGTTCAACAAACGAAAGGGTAGTTTCTTACAAATTGATTAATGGTTGGTATACCATCTATAGGTATTTACAAAATATCCTAAAAATTGATTCTTTCCTTTTAGGGGATGATAAAAATTACCAAATACATATGGTATGGTGTCGATTTTGAACTATCATAGGTACTCTATTGTCCTATCATTGAGGATCTAACAACTCCTTGTATAAAGATTAACATAAAAATATCAATCCAAGGGTTAGGGTGTATTCGGTGATGCCACCAGATTCCTCATAATCCTAAAAAAGTTTCATAACAATAGCAGAAAAGGAGGTTGTAAAAATGAACTTATCCCTATAGTGTGGATTATCCCATGGATTGAATGCATGGAATCTTTTATTCCAATATTTTTTATTTTGAATATTATTTCTCATGCATGGGTGGTGTGTAGTGCTTAATCATAATGGGGATAAATTTTTATTGGAATACATTAGGCGAAATGCAACTTCATCTTCTAAATATGAGATTTGTTTCTTTTTTTATGAGAGACACTATTTCAGAGCCAATTAGATGTCTTATCCCACCACTATATAGCCTTTTTAATTTTCAAAGTAGGAGAGATTCAATTGATTGACTAACTGGCTCATGAATTATACATTCCCATGATCTCTAACGTGGATATGAAATTACTAGATTCCACATCCACTGACCTTTTTTTTCTTAGGGTTTTAGTGAAGTGAAATGTTCTATAATCACCCAATCATAGTATATATATGTGATGTGGATTCAATGATTATTTTCTAGAGATTTATCAATATCTAGAGGATAGCTAGACACATGGAATTATTACATCATTAAAAATTGTATTACATAGAACTAGAGACTTTGGACTTTTCTATGAAAATTTTGATCATGTTTGTGGAATTGAGATGACTCTCATATCCCTTATAAGAGATCTGTCTCAACTATAACCACTTAAGGGTTTTCCACATTTTTTAGTGTAATTATGTCATGAAGGTATGCTTTATCTCATTAAAATCATTTTTATTGGATATTTTTATTATCCAAAACATGGTTGTAAGGTAATTTGTTTGCCTAATCTATCCATATATATAATCAATCTTATCCTTCATGAGTGGGGAATTCCCCCATGGTCATAAAATAGATGTTACTTTTCTTGATTTCCTACTAACCGAGTAGAGGAATAGTTTTTTGTTGATAATGAAACTATATAAGGTTAAACCCATGTTTTATCCTCTATATATAATTATATGTCTTAAACAAGGAATGATTACTATGTCTATGTGATATATCACTATAGGGTTGTTTTTATCGGGAGATGTGAAGGGTATGATCCTTAAACTCCATAATAATAGTACCACATGGTTGACAACAATGGTAATTATCTATATAGAATTTTTTAAAATACATGGAGGACCCTTTAGGCATGGTATAGAAGTATTATGAGGCCTTATAGACACTGGAATCAAGAACAATAGGAATATGATCCTTATCCTCTATCATGGATGGAATATGTCAACCTTCTATTTAGTATTATTAAGGCATATGAGCCTATTCCATGGTTGTCACAGGAATATGAGCATATTTCATAGTGGTCACAAGAATATTATGATAATAATATGTTTTCATTGGAATATGATCTCACTAGTGATAATCTTCTATTGTATAATAATTAGCTTTTGTGTCATTTTTTGGGATATGAGAATTTCATTGTGCGGATTCCAAAATATTCCAATAAAACCTAGTTAAAGAAGTGGTATGATCCTAGTTCAAATATGAATTCCCCATTGAAATTTATCGATGGTCCCCTAGAGTGTGTTAAAGGATATTGGAATACTCGTATATAGACTCTAAAGGATGATGGTCTGGTATTTATCTAGTGGGAGATGGAATTTTCAGCTAACCCTTATATGATATTGTAATATGATGAGTAGCATTATCAGTAGAGATATTTGAATTCTAAATGGTAATTTCAAAAAAATATTGATGGGGATTAGTTATATCAGGGATATATTCCAAGTACAATGGATTAAGAATATAAAGTTGGAAATTTTTTATATGTGAATGCTATTTTCATGTGGTAATTTCCTATCTATATTGATAAACATTGGTCTAAATTGGAGTATTTTTCCTACATTTTTCCTGATACATTATCATAATGTTCCTATAATACTCATTGATAGTATTAAAAGAATTCTATTTCACGGGAAAATCCACATATACCTATTCATCATGATGACATGTTTCTCTGAATATAGAGATTGGAATACATGTCTATCTCTATATCATTTTCATGATATGGTAGTGATGTTCCTCTATCTCAAATATAATTTAGAGGAATTTCATAATACTGAATTCAGGAAAAAAATCATTTCCATTATTAGATAGCATTACATATTGGAAGACATATTCGATTAAATTATTTATTTACACCCAATCATATCATAATTAATGATTTAAAAAATATGGATGGGATTCATTCGTGGGTGATGGTCTATCGGAACACCTCCTAATTATTTCTGGGATATGCTGGAATATAAAGCCTTCAAAAGAAGGGGTATGATCTAGCTCACTAGATGCCACTGAAATATGTTGTTTGTTTTTATTTATAATAGTGTGGATATGAGTATTCTACCTTTTTTTTCTCTCTACAGTAGACAATATATCCTTGGTGTCCAGGTATGATGATCCAGGTCATCGAACTATCATTTGGTTCCCTGATCAGGTGATAGAGAGAAATTAGTCAGACAATGTGGGGGGGGGGGGGGAGGCGTAGTTAAAATGACCATGTTGAGATGGATCATTAACTATAATTAATATAAAATTGAATTCTTGATCCACATTCCCCATTAGGGGAAGGTATTAATTATCGATATCTAAAGAAATGATCCGAAATGTTGTTAGAAATTGTTATACAAATCACTAATTTTATCACATCCACCCTATAAAATGGTGGTACTATGGAATTACATGCCTAGAGACTCTTACATGTGTCCTTGAGGATTGATATTTTAATATGATAGGGGAACATTTCTACCATTTTTTGATCTACCCAATCATGATGTAAGTGAATTGGTGGCCTCATTTCATAGTCCCCTAGGGTTGTTACCGAAGTACAGATTCAAGAAAAGTTTCCCAATATTTCTATGGATTTAGTTCAATGTTAATTTTTTGGGTACAATAATTGTAATCACAATGGAAAAATAAATAAGTTATATGATATATACAACATTTCATGTAATAAACATGATTCATCACCAATTCACTATCATGAATCTTTTTTATTTTAATTATTATTTATGTTATTTTTTTACATGTAATATGTAAAAAAACATGTACTAACACATATGAATACTGATTTACTTTAATTATTGAATTTTTCATTTAATGTTCACAATTTTTTGTGTATAGGTGATGCTAAATAATCTAGACCAATTTGTGGGAACATATAATTTTATTATTGAAAAATTCATATCGGGTTTATCATTTTATTTAATTGGATCACTTGGGTCATTCTTTTATTTTTCTATATTAATACAATTTCACATTCATTAAATTTTTTAGGTCTTATCCCTTGAAACACCCAACAAAATGAAAGTCTATAAAGAGCTCGAATACTACCTTCATAATATGGGTGATTACTATTTTTTTAGGGACGAAACATAAAAACATATATTAGTTGACAGTTTGGTGGGGTTTTCACAACATAAACTTCTAAGAGAAAAATTTCCTTTTTCATGACTTTATTATAGTTTCATTTCATGGTCATAAATCCTCCAATATTTTAGAAAGAGACTAGTTATCCAAACAAAACAATTAGTTATTGAATCCATATATATGTTTTATGGAATTATAAAAAATAATCATTATTATATATTAGAGTCTCTCCATAATTCATCACATTATTTCCTAAAATTGAGGGACTACATTCAAAATTAATAGTTATGACAAGGGTTTCTAGAATTTATTTCCATATAGTAGATATTTGTGTTCTGGAATTGGGATTAAACCTCTAAAAGGAATACAATGTATCATTCAAAAAAATATTAAAAACTAATTTAGTTATAATAACACAATTATACATAGTTAAAGATAATAAAAAATTTCACTATAAGAGGCAATTTAAGCATTGGATATGGATATTAAACATTACTAGGGTATCTTTCATATTCAGTATATAATTAGAACAAGATTGAAAATAGTAAAATTGTTAAGGGTGTATGTATTGTGAAAGGTGAAATAAAAAACTTTTGAGTAGGAATTATGGATAATAGACTTCCTTAATCTTCCTCATCAGAATTATAACCATTTTAATTAAGAGATTATATAATTGAACATGAAACTAAATAGAGGGAAAAATGTGGAATTAACTAAATGATAACTGAAAAATAATCAATATTTTATAAGGATATATGAGTTATTCATAGGGAAGGAAATATGAGTTAGTATAATATTTAGATACATTGTATGATAGAGTAAAATTAATGTTTTATAAGAATTACACACTACGGTCACCCTGTAGTTTGAGTAGGGATTACACACTAAGGTTTCCCAAGTTTTTTATTCATAGAGGTTATTTCATTTTGATATAGTGGAATATATATGTGGGCTAATATAAAATATGGTTTTCCATGATTGGGGATATTACTATTATAATGGAATGATAATTTCATGTCTCTATGGTCACATGAGTCAAAGTCAGTGTGGAAAAAAAGTTATAGAAATAGATCAGATGTATTGCATATATTTATAGAATATGAAAACAAAATCTATATGGAGACCCCTAATTTTTCAACATGGATACTATATCTTATAATATGAATTTTCAATAAATTACAAAAAACCATCTTGAGGACTTTAATAGTAGAATTTATTTGAATGATAGAATAGTATAATCTTAATTTTATGGAAGATCATAAATGAATGCCACAAATACATTCCACTTTAGTATTATTCAAAAAAATAACATAACTAAAATTTTCTTTATAACATGGGGAAGAAAACATAATAATGTATCATCTCTAATGATTATTAATATTAAACAATGGTGATACATAATTAAAAATTAAGTATAACGGTATGATACAAATATCATAACATATAGAAACTAATCCTTTTATTTAAATGATCATAATGTTGAGTCCTGGAAAAATGATTGGAATTTTATAAGACAAGATTCATAATTAAAACAAATTGCATGAGTCATGTGATCATCACATTTCATTATTACATAGAATTTTTAATACAAATTATCATAGAAAATCATTCACTTGGTAGAAACAGATTATTGAAAAAAACAAATACGAGTACTCTATGGGTAGTTTGACATTTATTGTTTGACCCACCACCATTACTTGTGGAACCCTTTCCATATAGTGGAATGTTTTTACTCCCCAAACAATCATTAGAGTCATGCTTTTCTCCCTAGACAATCTTAGTGGAAAAATTATCTTACTGAATTGAGTTCACTCTTTGTTCCAATCCCATCTATCGAAAAAGATATAAATCATTAATAAGTGCACTGTGAAGAGATATAGATTCAACCTATAATTGATTATAACATAACCATAGTACAGGTTTATAATGTAAGAATCATCAAATAATGAAAATAATACACATGTGATCCATAATATTATCAAACATTCATCAAATCAAAACCAATAAAATGTAAAGGGTTTCATAAACATGTTATCATATCATAACCTATAGAATAAGGAATTTTTTTATATCCATTCCATAATTTCCTCATAGAATACCCCATGAAAATAATCTAGTTACAAAAAATTTATATCATGCTATATCACATGGATCAGAAAGAGTTTACATAATCATTTTATCATCAAAAATGAAAACCATTCAAAGGAAGATCAAAAATGGTATCTTTAATTCATATCCCCATTAAAGAATAAATTCTATCAAGCTATGTCATCATATATGGGTAAATGTTATGTAATATCCCTTAGAAATATTAAAATAAAAAATAACCATTCATTGAAAATGAATTTTTAAAACATAAAAAAGTCAAAAACCTTTTCTTTGAAAATATCATTGAAAACATATATTGGATTCTTTAAGATTCATTTCAAACATTTATTGAGTAAATTTACATTCTATTTTGAAAAATTCTTTTCTAAACATAAAAACAATTAAAATAGTTTTTTAAAATTAACACTGAAAAAATATAATTAAATACTCAAAAAAATAATGACTTTTATAATGGGATGTTTTCCTCATTCAATAAACATTAAAATAATGAACCCTCTCACATTTTTAGAAAAATAATAATGGGAAATATTTTTAAAATTTTATGAAGGTTCTACAAAAATAATTAAAACCTAAATCTTGTGAAACATTTTCTATAAAAATAATTTGGATAATTATAAAAAAATAACATTTTTAGAAAACATGATTTCTAAAGTAAACATATTTTCATCCAAAGTGAAAAATAATGTCGGGGTTTCCTAAAAACATTTTCACAATTAATTTATGTATGAAATGGAGTGAAAATAGGTCCTTTAAAATGAAAAAATTATAATATTAAAAATTTTAATAGAATTCATGTTTTTATTTGGAGAATGATGGAAATATTTTATTATTATAAACCTAATAAAAAACAATCCCGATAAATTATGAGATTGTAACATAAGATCACTACCATTTTTGTAGCATTGAATCATATGCACCCCGACATAATTAAATAAAACAAATACTACGATATCATGATAAGAAATAAATTCATGATAATAAATGTTAAATGTGTTGTATATTCACCTTGATAAATAATTTTTGTGCATAACATATTGTACATCTAAGATAAGAAAAATTGATACAAAAGAACATATTTATTTGGTAATGTTTTAATCATAAATCACATGAATGTGATATAATAAAATAGATATATATCCGAAATATTTATCAATATTAAAATCATAAAATTCATTAATGGGTGTTATACACAACACATAAAATAAATTTTAGGTGGGTATGGCATGTTTCTTTCCAAAGTAAAAATGTGAGACAAAAATCCCTTAGGTTTAGTCATGATATACATGATTCACATAAATGGATCCTATATAATAAATTTATTTTTTTATAAAGATATTAATCTACCATATTCATATATATCATACCATATATGCTTTTAATACGACCATTTATCTTCTATTTATTATAAATTTTAGGTTAAATTTATGTTTATGTTAATAACTACATTGTATTTAGGTAATGTTTTAACATGTCATTTCAGGTTCATATAACATTGATCCTCGATTAATAATCTCCAAAATGTAAACCATTATATAAATATCATATTTATTTAGTATATACATACTTATATAAATCCATAAAATTAAGTTATTGAGAATAAATTACACCATTCATTGTGACGGTATGATGTACATACACATTAACCATGTATCCATTTTATTATCCAATTAAAAGAAAGAATATTATGAGAAATATATTACCATTAAAGAATATTTTTTATGTCATATATATAAATATATATATCATATAAATTAAATTAACTCATCATTAACACCTTTCATGTAATCTTGAATGAATCCCATCACTTAAGGAGGTGGTAGTATGTCACACAAACGTGAGAAACATTATTATATTCTCAAAATTAGATATTATGAAGGTATATGTGGTATAATAATTGATGAATAATGATAAAATGATAAATATAATATATATATATTATATAATCAATAAATCCATAATTATGACCCACCTAGATAGGTTGTAATGGAGAAACAAATAACATTATTTTCTGAAGCAGTAGTTTGTTGTACACTTGAACGATGATATCGTAACCCATTTGATAGAAGGGGAGATAATTGATGGTAATGACTGAAACATAAAAATATCTCACTATATGGTGGATAAAAATGTTATATTATCACTTTTTTATAATAATAATTTATTTCTTCAGTGGAAGAATTAATAAAAAAATGCTCACTCATGAAAGTTTCCTCTTTTTCATGGTATGTTCTTGAGGTTTGCAAAAAAGCCTTCTATGATAGATCTTATTCCAAAAAAAGTATTATAAGATTATATTGGAATGTTGATATTTTATTTAGGTTAGTATTTGATGAAGAAAATTTGTATGAATGTGGGATAAATATTGGAGAGGGGTGGCTTACTATTAGTGAGGAGAGTGGCACACTTGTAGTTTTTTTGAAAAGACTCAATCATACCCTCATTTTTATTATTAAAAAAGATACCAAAAGGGCCATTATACTATATATATGTGTTATGTTATAAATATGTCTATAAATTTATTTTTTTACATGTCGGTATGTCATTATTAACGCTTATATTTTTATTTTTACCCCTCGGTAAATTAGTTTTTACCTTTAATACGTTAAATATTTTTCAATGTCTTCACTATTCATTTTGGGAAAAAATTATTTTGAGCATATTAGAATTAATAAATAATTATATTTCTAAAAATGAAATACATTTTTCAAAATTCAATTAACATATGAAATAATAAATAATTTAAAATTAATCTCACAAATTCGAGGAGAATGATGGAGTTTTAAGGGAAATTTGTCAAAGGATTACATTGATTTTACATCGAAATTCAATATAAAAGGGATTTAAATGAACTAAATTTGATAAAAACGAATAATAGTAAACTAATTTTATATTTAAATAAGTTAAAAAATAATTTTTATTTATCAATAATTTTAATGTAAATGATGCTTTCAATTAAATTTCAATAGTTCTTACTATTCTTAAAAAAATGAAACTTTTGAGAAATGTCCCAAAAATTAACACTAATATAATTTTGATATAAAAATTTAAAAAAATTCTTAAATATTTATTTCAATTTTGAGAAAATTAATTTAAAAATAATAACACCATAAATATTCGATTAATTTTTTTTTAGAAATATAAAGTTTTTCATAATGAAATTGGATTTATTTATATCCCTTAAATAAAAAATACATAAGATGACTAATATATAGTTAAATATAATATATATATATATATAATCAACATAATTCTCTAAATGTGTTTTTTATTGATGAAGAACACATTTCTTTTCATAATAAAATATATTTTGAGAAAAAGTTATCGATTATTTTCAAATAGTTTTTATATCCATTTCTAATTAATTGGACACCATATAATGAATAATATATACATGTATGAAACATATTTTAATATTTGAGTCAATATAATCCTAACTACCATTCAAACGATGGTGTGATAGATATCATATTAAAAAATGATTTTTTTATTGCATGCCACATTTTTTTTAAACTTGGTGTTTCATATAACACAAGATTAACTCTGGTGTTTTTGTAAATAAATCCAAACAGGTTTTTACAAGTAACATATGCTATATTTTTTGGTCTTATATAACATAATCTATCAAACATGGTAAATATATTTGGAAAAACGTATTATTAAAAATCTCATGATGTTACATTCAACCCCCCTTATATTTAATTTTTCCCTTCAAATCGATAACATTACTATCATTTAATGAGGATACATATGCATAATAACATACTCGGGTTCCCATATTTCTTCCAGAAGCTGATTTTTTTTAAAAAAATTTCCCATACGAATGGTATTATTTATCAGAACATTTTATATTTGATCTAGAATCCCTGTTAGTATTTCCTTATAAAAAAATTATTCTTTAGTGAAATGTATTCTAAGTTTATTACATGCAATTGATCAGGTATATACATCCTCAAGAGTGATATATTAAAAAAATTGTGAACCTGATAAATTTTTAGTGTAAATTAGAAAATATTTTCCTTATATGATCAAGTATTTAAAACATACCGACATACCTAGGTATTAATTTTCCCTCATTTCATCCACATATATATTTTTTGAAATACATTTTCACTAAAATTAAATTTTATATTACTTGGATGATTAGGAGAATTACATTTCTGTAATATATATGACATTATTTAATGACTCTAAGTTGATATAACCATCTAATACATAAAATAATATTTTTAAGGACCCAATATCTTTCTTTTTTGAACTTCATTACAACATGATGGAGTTAAACACTTTTCTCTTCAAGATGATTTATGAGAATCCATATAAATTTTTGAGTGAAAGTTATTTTTGAAAAAAAACTCAACATGGTGAAGGTATTAATACCAATAATTTTATAATCCATAGAACTGGGTCCAATAATATATTTTTATGTTATTCTCTCAAACCAGACATTTATTAGGGGATAATATGTTGTGATGAAACTCAACTCTCTACTAAAACCTTGACGATGAATTTTATAAACATTTTTGATAAACCAAATATTCTAATAAAATAAATTTCAATTTAGTAATACATCTATAACATATAATTCCTTAATTTACATTCTAGATAGAAGATCTATTGTAAAATCATCTATAATGGAAATGAAGTGTTCATATACTGTAAGGAGATCCATTAAAACCCAATTTTATATCAATATAAATGCTAGATAAACCATGTATTTTATCAATGACTTTGATTTATTATCAAAAAATTATAGAATGATTCATCCACAAATAAATATGTCACTATTTATAAATCTAATGGTTTTAATTGTAAAATATTTCTCTAAATATATCATAACTATTAATAAAATATCATCACATAATGCACTAAAAGGTGTGTTAATGACAGGATATTTGATCTACCTTTAATTATAAACCAATGATGGTGTCAATGACATATAAGATAATATTACATTGAGATATATAAACATTTAAATTGTAATTCACCCATTATTCCTTATATTATCTCTTATCCTTTAAATACAACATTATTAGAAGAATTTTTATCCTTTTATAGATAGATTATCAACTGTGATATGATTATTCAATAATTCATGTATAGGGTGATAATCATATCAAATTTTATTGATAAATATTCATAGGGATCATTTATAAAAAGTAAAATATGATATTCCAAACTGATTATGGGAGGATAATTGGGAACATAATTATCATTACTCACTTTTTCCATTTTTATTTAATAATCATTCAATTTGACCTTTTTATTAGATGAATTTCGGACCATAATCCACATTATCCCTCAGATTTGGGGATTCATTCTAATAATCCCATGATCATAAAATTTGATACATTAGAGTGTGGGTGGTTCAGTCAATATGTCATTTTATTAATTTGAATAATTATATAACTTATTCTATTTAATTAATCATCAAATTTCTCAATGAACATACCTTTCACTAATTAAAAATTTCTCAGTTCTATCAAGAGAATTTCATCCATGTTTCTTCCCATGGATTATAAAAATATGAAATTCTATTTTCTTCACTCCATGATTTTTTTATTTTTATTTTAAAACCTTATCATGTACCTATCCAAAACATAATATTGATAATTAAATTGAGTCCTAATTACCATATTGATTTAAAATAGTAATATATCCTCATAGATTCTAATTTTTCTTATGTATTATTCTCATTAGTGACTTTGTTTAAAGTAAATGAATAATTGATCGAAATTAATTTCAGGTTGGATGACAACGCTAAAACAATACATCATAACTCATGAAAAATATTAATCAAATGTACAAACAAGTTCATTATATATTTTATTTACATCAAGTCACTATTTATCCTTATTTTTATGAATAATATGATGAATTTAATTTTTTTAAAATTATGTTCTTAAATTCATCACAATCCATGGATTCAATTTCATCATATTTACTTGTATTTTTGATAAGGTTAAACTATTTATATTCATCACCTTCCAGATATTAGGCAACCAAAATGACTTTCTCATTCTCTGAAAACTGGTGGAAATAAATTATCTTTTTATTTGTTTTGATCTATTTCTTAAATATTAATTGATCAGAAGACCTAGAAAATGAAAGTAGACAATGTATCATGAATTAATCAATAGATTTTTTAGCCTCATTATCTCATTTGGACATTCAACATGATTCATATCACAAGAATTGTGTTTGAGTATAACAAAAAGGTTTTTCATTTAACTTACTATAATGATAGGTTTTTTGGGAAGAAAAAATGCATTTTCTTTATCACTCAGCATTCTAACAATTTATTCCCACACCTACTATCTATGAAATCAAGAATCATATTGTTGAAGAACTAATTATAGTGGAAAATAACATAATATGAATAATAATTATGAGGAAAAAATCAAGACACCTTCATTTAAATCTACAAAAACTCTAATTTATCATAGTTCACTCGTAGTAATCCCATATTTAAATCCATAATGCTATTTTGAAAAATATATTTTGAATTTATAATGAATATCCCCTAGAAGTGTCAAAATAGGTTTTCTTAAAGGACCATTCTTGTTGAAAAGGTGATTACTGAGTCCATATCAATGATCTCTTGTAGAGTTATTACCTATATGAACTTCAATTCAAGATCCACATCCACATGAATTTTCTAGATTAGTATATAATTTCATGGATATAATTTTTTATATCCCATACCAAAACTAAAAATAATTTTACTACATATTAACTCATCCTTAGAATTATCCTTATATATATCCCTAGATATATATTTAGAAATACCCCTATAGATCTCATGGAAGTTTAATCATCCTAGTTTAGAAACTATTCCTAAATATTTCCACTAATAACTACTATAGATACATTATATTTTATACATGGGTACTATATCTTTTTAGATGAATATTCAAAATATGAAAAAGAAATTCATTATGACCATTGTAGATTACTTTTATTTGATACTATGGGAAAAAATTTATATTTGTTGAATGGTAATTAATGTCTCCCCAAAAGATCACCCCCTTTAGTAATCATCACAAAAAATTCCCCACATAAACACCTCATCATAACCTGGGGAATGTTAACAAAAGAAATCATGAGCTTGGATTTTATATAATTGTAATCAAGGGAGATATGTAAGCATTACATGACCATAAGGGTATGAGGACAATATAATAACATATAAAAAGCATAACCTATATATCGATGATCATAATTTTGACTCATGTAATAATAATAGGAAGTTAATGAGACATGGATTATAATAAAATACAAAATCATGGGTCCAGAAAGAAAAATATTTTTGTAAGACATAAAATATCAGAATACTCATAACACAAAAATCATTCATTTAATAGTCAATGGTCATTATGAACACTTATAAAGGGAATCTATAGTTGTTTACACATCCTTTTAAGGAAACATAAACATCCCTAGTGGTACCACATTCCTAATAATTTAATGATTTCTCTCTATATACCTTAATAGTAGTCAAGGTTCACTCACAAGACAATCATAGAGAACGAAGCCCATTACTGAACTGAGTACTCTCTCTATTCACATCCTATCAATATCATGATATATAAACATTTACTAAATGTATTGAACATAGATAATGGTCTCATCCATATTTGTTTACAACTAAACCACCATCCTTTATTATAATCTAATGATCATCAATTAATAAAAATAATATATATTATTTACAAAATATAAAAATTCGTCATATCATAACCAATGAAATAAAATGGGCTTCGTCTACATTTTACAATATAATTACTTCTGTAAATGCGAAATGTTTTATATTAATTAAATCAATTAATTAAATAATAACTCATGAAATTGATATAGTTTTATAATAGTTATATCATCATTAAAACTGTGGAAGAGAAATAGGTTCTATAAATATTTTTTACATGATAAATAGAAAAAATTTAAGGAAAAATTAAATTTCGATCATCAGATAATATCCCGAGTAAATTATGAATTATATAAATGGATGTAAGTTTACATGGATAATGATTTTGGTAGATCATTACGTCCTAATAATTAAGAATTTACTTTATTCCACATTCAATTCTTGGAGATGTTCAATATGAAAAAATATATGTTTGCATTTTCATTAAAATTTTATTTATTACATGGCATGTATGTCAAATTATTATCCTTGAAATGGTGATTATAATTTATTAATTTATGCCATATTTAGCTGAACTTAAGCAATACTTATTATTTGAGATCACCTCTTTCTTATGATTTATTTTACCCAAGATTACCACGAAGTTTAATGATATTGATATGTAGGGATACTCTATGTGGGATAATTGTTTTTTCAATATAAATATGTTTTAAATTTTATATTCAAAATGTAATTCTAATTTCAAAAATTTACCTATTTTACTAAGAATATTAAAATATTTAATTTATTATGATGTGATCTCTAGTACCTTATGCCAATGTGATTTAGTAAGGCACTGGATCCGAGCTATTGGGGTCAGGGTAATTATATTATGTCTATTATTCTAGGTAATGATTAGAGTGACATGGTGTTTTCTAGTGAAATAAACCCATAATTTGTTATATTTGTGATTTAGTATTATAGGGATTCTTCTGGTATTAGTTTATTATATTGGTCTATAGTGATATATCAACAACATTGTGTTTATGTAAAGGGGTAACATTAAAATATTAATGCATGTTGACACATTTTTTGTGTTGAATCATATAGTGGAATATAAATTAATTTTTAATACGATGGGTCATAGTGTTAAATGGGAGTGTAGAATAGGGATGAAATGTTATAAGTTTTGGTGATTTAAAAATGTTCTGTCCATATGATAATTTAGTTATTGAGGATTGTTTTATTATTTTTATTATTAGTGTGGTCACATTTTAAGTCAATATTGATATTTAGATACTGAGGTTTTCATCCCCTATATTGATAAATGTTTGACATTTTATGAGGTAATCTATTAGATTAAATTGTCTTTGTACTGTCACTGTGGATTGAAAATAGATTTCTCGGTTTGTGTAGTTATAACATGTGGTTCACGATTAGTGAATGTTTAATGATAACCATGCACCCTAAATATTTGACCTAAATTTCCTAGGTACCCATGTCACATAATAATTCACCGTACCCATGTGAGAAGGTCATTTTGGTATGGTGGGAAATGAATGATTGGATTAGAGTTTATTAAACTATGTGACCAATCAATTTTCCAATTTGAAAAGTGAAACATAATTTTTCCATTAATAATCATTAAATATTAGAACCCCCGCATTTCAATTTCCATATTGACAATTACCCCTTATGGATGTTGTCTTATTACAACCTGTTTCATTATGTATCTCCACAATATTTTTGATGTTTGAATTTTCAACAAAGGTGATAGAAGGAATGAGTTATTTTTACACACTAGTAGCTTCAAATCACATTTTTCATTGTCACAAATTCCATCCTGGTGTGTTTAAAAAGATTCTAATTTTCAAGGAATTTTTCCACTTCCACAATTACACTATTTTTTTCATCAATAAGAGGTAATTATTAGATTTCATGGTCCATATAATGATAAATTAGTTGTTATAAATTTTGTTACCTTAATGTGAGGTCATTTTACTACATTTTGGTTTGTGATGATATGGTGGATATAATATAGTCATCATAATAAAGTAATCAAATTATTTGTTTACATTTTAGTGTCTTATAGTGATTATTTACCAACTTAAAATTTAGATGAGGCCTCTATTTGTATAGTCATATTCCACTCAAGAATCCATGGTACTTAGACTATAAAAGTATCATTGATCATAAGGTAAAGGTTCAAGTCATGGAATGAGGTTTATGTTTAAAGATTTTAGGGATTGGATTGTATTGGGAGTAGGGATTAGAGGTAGATCTCAAGATATATTATTGAAATGTTTTTAGTTTTTAAAATTTTTATTTACTATTGGTATAATAAAAAATTACATGATTTGTTTTCAATGAATTCATGTTCTTATGTAAAATCATTTCGACATTTATTGGTATATGATTTACTAATCCATCACATATAATTTATATTCATTGTTTGAGATGATATATGGTATTTACCCTATTTACTTCTACGATTTATAGTTTAGTAACAATGTTAGTGTTTACCTCGGCAGCCTCACAGAATGTCACTACTAATCTAAACCCACAAGATTATTGTTAGTTAGTCATGAGGCTATATGTAACACTGAATATAGGCCATATATTAGTGAAATCCTAGTATGGGAATGAAATTACTGAGGAAGAATCATCATATGAAGATCTATTGGTCTATATATATACAATTATCACATTTCAACACATATATATATATGACAACACTACATATAACCTATGTGACTCAAGTTATTTAGTTAGTTTATCATTAGATATAGTGATAATAGTATGATTCTGTTGAGATATATGTAGTGTAATTATATAAAGAGAAGTCAAATGGGACACATTTTTTATGAACACTATGAGGGTCAGTACTTTTTTGGGAAACACTAGCCATTTGTAATCAATATATGATCATAGTGGATAATCGAAGATAGGGGTAAATATCCAGTCAAAGAAAGATGTTTATATTTGTGATGATCCTTGTAAATATATAATTTTCCTCTATATTGGTTTACATTAATTGAACTTAACTAATTATTTCTCTATAATACATAAAATATTTCAATTTATAGTAACTGATAAGAGGGGTTTCATTATAAAAACGTTTTATTATATCTTAGAAATTTGTAAGAATGGGTCACACATGATTCCATAAACTTCCCTCTGGTGATTTATTAGGTCCTATTGTGCATCTAAAAAATTGATAAATAACATTTTTTCCATAAAAATAGTAGAACCTACAAAAATCTATCATTGAAAATTTTTATTTTATAGATTAAATAATTTATTACACATCCTATAAAAACCAATTATTTATCTTAAAACAAATTAATTTTTTCAATACATTGGAATTAAATTCAATCAATTGTTTCATATATTAATAAATATATTTTGTAAAAATAGTAATATGTAATTCATAAAACAATATTTATTTATAATACATTTTCTAAAATAATATTACAGATTGATTCCAATAAAAATAATTTATTATTTAAAAATTTCATGTATAGAACATACCCCTTGGTTATATCAAATAACCATATATCCAATAACCATTTTTACAATTATCACATACCCCATGTTCATATATATTGTAATCTTATTTCATATTATATATAGTTTTAGATCTATTACATACATTTTCCTCTTTATGAAATTTTCTATCATATTTCGTATTCTATTCCTTAAATAGAGAGTTATATTCCGGATTTCTATCTTTTTATAAAACCATAATGAAAGTGATTTCATGATCATGTTATTTTCATTTAAGTTTTGTTTCATTCCATTTGTATTTTTATTAATGATTATTCATATTTAATTCTTGAAATTTATTATTATTGATATAAATTTGTAGTATTTTCTATAAAAAATAATTTCAGATCATTTTAGATAAGTTTTTCATATGAAAAAATCAATTATACTCTATAATTATTTCAATGAAAAGAAAAAATATTCATATCTTGTGGTGTTACATTTTAAATTCCATAAATATAATCCACGAGAAATTTTATTTATATAGTTTAATATATAAGAAACAATCTTATTTTTATATATTTTCATTCCATGTTTCTCCCAAAAAATTATTTCTCCACAAAATATCATTTACTACATGAGTAACAATTTTTATTATTATATTTTCATAATAATCTCAATTTTTTCCTTCTCTTCCATATAAATGGAGAAATGTGACAGATGTACTATATCTTAATTTCCTATAAGTGAAGCACCCAGATTATACATCAATGAAAATAATACTTGGACCACACCATACACATGTGATAGGTTACATGTATTTTCATTATATTAAACTAGAATCCATAAATCATAGAGGATTTTTAAGGGTTCAATTTAACCATGGATCATTATTAACTTTTACTCCAATATCATTACTCCTTTACATGGTTATATTTAATGGAATATTTTTTCCTCAACTACAATATCAATGTAAAGATAAATATTGTTGCATTAACTCTTCCTTTTATTTTTTTGTTTTAATTCCCTTTTTATAGGATTTTATTATTCTTAATAATTTCAAGAGAAACATCATGATCTAGCAGTTTAAGATCTCCAATATCATCCAAACACCTATGAATTCTAATGACCTCCCCATATAGATCCACATATGATTACATTTTAATGATGTAATTGAATATAATATTATATAATAACTATATAAAATAATGTTATTGGTCACTTATACCATCAAAATACATTTATAATGATCTCAATATATAATAAATAGTTTCAATGGTCCTTTTATAATGACAATAATAAATGTTAATTCGAAAATAATTATCCAATTATTATTGTGTAATTATCCAGAATATAAATTTATACCTGGGTCTAGAACATATAAAATTTAGTGTTAAAACCACTCCTTCCTTACCACTTCTTTTAGGTGTATATTGGAATATTTATTGTGTGATTAATAATATCCAATAGAAATTAATTTTTTTTAAATAAAATGATGATCAAGAACCATTAAATTAGATATATGGAAATTTGAATAATGGGGATTATTTATATTGAAATCTATGGTTATTTTCTATAGAAACCTTATATTTTAGGATATATTTTTCTTTATATATTTTAATTTATTCATATCATGTGTTACACATGATACCAAGTTTTAAAGAACCATGATATACTATTAAGATATTATTAATTAAATTTATATTTATCATATAATATTTAGATGAGGTGGTATGAATTGGATTTACTAAATTGAAAAATATTTTTACATAAGAAATAGTGAACACTATTTTATGGATTTATCATTATAAATAAGAACACGATTTGTTTTTATAAAATTTATACTATGTTCCAAAATTATATCATTCTAAAAAATTATTCTTTTTGATTTTTTAGAAAGTATTATAATTAATTTAGGAAATTATATACAAATTTATTTTTTAATATTTATTTCAAAATAAGCTTCCAGAGGAAATTATGTATTTTTATGAAATGTTGGATGTGTAATTATGGAGTGAAAATAAGGTATTTTATCAAGAACCTTACTATTTTCTTTAAAATAAATATAATGTTAAAATATATTTCCAATTACGTTTAAAATTTCCTTATTTCATTTTTATTTGAAATAGTAAAATTATGTTTTTTCAAAATAATTTTATAATCAAATATAGTATGAGAACATTTTATACTTTTATCATGAATTCTCAAAAAAATATTTCACATCCTCTTTTCATGATTTTATTTTTAAATAATATATATAAAATAATTTTTTTAATACCGAAAAAATTATTTTATATTTTGAATGAGGATATGTATATTTATAAAATAGTACCCTTGTATTTTGTTCAATATGAACAGTTAATTTAGTAATTATTATTACCGTTCTATCGGGTAAATTGGGCAATTAATTCAAAGAATAAAAAAGAAATCACTATAAAATTTTCTTAATAGTTGAATAAAATTTATTTTTTGTTTCCATATCATCCAAAATTTTACATGTATTTATTATATGTCCAATTTTTTCCATTTTTATGTGATCTTGAAATTTACAAAATTTTATTTAAACCAAATTAAAAAATTTCACTGTTGTGTTTTTTAAAACTGTTATATATTTAATATTTGAAAAAAAGAAGATATTTTTGTTTATAAATATTAATTTCTAAAATAACTTATGTATTTGCATCATTATACTTTCAATTTACTTTATTGTGAATAAATAATTATGTTAAATGATTACACAATCCTAAAAATAATAATTATTCAACTAATAGAATAATAAAATAAATAAAATTATAAATATTAAAATTAATATTATTTTAATGAGTTATTGTGATCCTATGTTTTGGCATGAATATATTATGTTATGTTTGAATTAGAATAATTGGTTCTAATTTAATATCTTGTCAGGATGTTATCAATGTCAAATTATTGTGTTTTTTTAAAATATACATCGATGATAGTTTATAATAAATAATATTTCATAAGATGATATAAATTTCATAAAAATATTAGAATCTAAAAAAATGAATAAAATATATTTTTATAAATCAACCATAATACATTTATTTTTCATTTTTAATTACATAGTAATGTTAATAACCTATAGTGGGTAGAAATAATTAATATTATATTAATTTCCAAAAGTGTTAAGGAAATATTTTGAAAAATGATAAGGGTAACCAATGATAAAAACATATCCAATTTTTTGTGATGTAAGGATTTAAACAAATCATAATATTTTATTTTTATATTATTTTATTCACTTTAATATCTGAATTAATTAATATATAATTTTCCATGACTGTCCTTCCGCTCAAATATAAAAGGGCACCCCACCATTTAATTAATCTAAAAATATTTATCCTTATAGATCGATCAAAATCCACCATGTTATCTTATCTGTATCCATATTCACATTATAGAGTTTATATTCTTCCCAAAATATCAACCCTCAAGCCCTAAAGTGGAGATATCAAGTAGTCATTTCAAGGAAATAATTTTCTTAACATATCATCTTTTTTTAATATTCCCCCCTAAATATATAACATTCTCTCTAAAATAATAATTTAATATATCAAATATAATAAAATAATATTATGATTATTAAATGAATTTTATTGACCTTATTTCTTTTCAATGGGAAGCGAATGCATCACCAATGCATACATACATCTTACCATCTATACAGAGTGATACAATTAATTTCACATCATTGTATTTTATTTATGGTTATTGTGATGGGATTAATGTTTATATATTTTAATAATGAAATTATTATAATTATTTAATTATAATATCATATATAACTTCTAAAATTCAAAACTTTTGGAAAATAATTATGATGTTCCTGTGTATGTGTGGACTGCCACCTCCTCAAATATGTTGTGATTTATTTTTCATTTAAATATTTCAAGGAAATTAATTTTTTTGGAATTAGTTACTAAATAAAATATATATAAATTAAATTAAATTAACTATATAATTATTATTTATTTTATAAATTTATTTCTTTACATTATCTGAAATAATATAGAATCAACTCTCATGCATACAAACAACCAACCATCTCCATGAACAGTGTAGTTCATTTTTCAATTTCAACCATTATAAATGACTATAAACTAATATATTATTAATATTTATGGTATTTATATAATGACTGATCATATATATATATAATGGAACCTTGATCTAAATAAAAGGACCAAACATTCCAAACAATAACATATACAAAAAATGAAAACTATATCACCCCAAAAACTGATTTTTATAATTGAATGTTAAAAAAATAGTGTTAAAAGGATATAAGTAAAACATATATTGTTTGTATTTATTATTATGGTTTAATAATATATTTATAATTTAAATATACTAATTATTCAAAATTATCAAACTTGTTTGAAGGATGTAAAACCTAAGGTAATGGATTTTCTTCTCACTTTTATTTTATTGAGCTATATTCCTTATTCAACACTTATTTATTTTAAATAAGTTATATACTTCCCATGAATTACATTAATAGTTATTCTTATTAATTTTATTTAGATTTACATAGAAATGTTTTTGTATTAATTACATGTTGATTGGGATTTTAATAGAAAAAATCAGTAAGTGTTTATTGATACAAACTAATTGTTTATTGGGATTTTAAAGTATTAATTTTAAATGATGAAATACTATGATATAACATTCAATAAAATCAAAAAATTTCATCTATTACTTTTATTTTATAAAATATAATGTTTCAAATCAATTTCCTCACCATAACTACTCACGATACCAAATATTTTTTTTAAAAATAAAATCGTCTTCATTTACTCATTTTGTTGAAAACCCATTCCTATAGAAAAAAATTTCAAATAATTCTTTAAGATTGTTTTATTATTATAATTTTAACTTTTAATGTCAATTTTAAAAGTTATTAACTTTTTAAAAAGTTGTTTGAAACGATTTTAGTGAATATGTAAACAAATTTGTTACTTTTATGAAAAATTATTGGTGTAATTTATTTTAATGTATACTAAATGAGTATAATTTTCTACCAACAGAGTCACTCATCATTTTGAATAATTATTTACCTGTAAGAACTATTATTTTCAGTGAAATTATTTTCCATAATTATTTGAATTTATTTATTTTAAAAAAGTGATTTAAAAATATGAATGTTAAATTCTTAAATAATTAAATAATGATCATTTAATTCATAAAAAATAAAAATTAAATATAGATTATTAATCTTTTTAAATAATTTCCAAGGATAAAATTCTTACTATTCCTTTGGAGGGTTTATGATGATGTGAATTTTATCAAACTCGTTCAACATTCATCAGTTATTCAATAATAATACAATGAAATTTTTAGAAATCCCATTTTATTTCATGGGTTCTGATATGATATAATATTTTCACAAACTTATGTATTACTATCATTACATTATAACAGAGACCTAAATATTTCTTTTAGATATTGGGTAAATAAAATTCTTCTATGATATCAAAGGGTACTTGATATGTTATTCCAAGGCAAAAAGAGGGTAAACAAGAGTATATTGGTGGCTAGACCAATCCCATTTTTTTATGTCTTTAATGGTAGATATCACTAACATAAGGACTTTTATGATTCTATGTATTCCAAAAAAGAACATATTAAACCATTTTTGTGCTCTCATGGGACATAATATTTGATTTCATTTTTATTTTCATCTAATGAAATGAGATGCATTATTTCATTAACCAGGGTTGTAATATTTGATACAAATGGCGTGGTTTCAAAATATTATTACCAAGATCTCATACATATTCGTGTTATGATTATGTGATGATTGATTCCACCCTTGATTAACCTTAATGAGCATTTGATGGTATAATTTATTATGTTTCAGTTTCATGAGTTATGAATAAATTTGTTATATATAATATGTCTTTGAAGGGTATTTTGTTATAAATAACATAGTGGGGGATGATTTAGTTCACTCATGAACTAGTTTTATATGCATCCCAATTTCTAATGGCACAAATCAATTATAGTTCTCGAGTGTGTGTGAAATGTTTGGAAAATTCAACTAAAGAGATTTTTATATTTATATATAAAAATATTGGAACATTATATTTTGTATCAGAGGAGGATATATTAAAAATATAGATATTATGATAATAAATATTTACTGAAACTATAGGGATAAGTCCAAGTATAGGATGAAATCCTAAATTTATGGTTTTTACCATGTATTATATATGATAAACCTAATGTCGCACAGAATAGGAAGAATGTTTCTTGATTATGAAATCCGATGATTTATTTTCACGATTATATAGTGTATCACTCATTTTATAATAGAGTGATGATTATATACTATTTTTTTGTTTTAGTATATGGAATGAGTAAAAGGGAACTATATTAAAAATGAATGTGATAGGCAATGTGTTCATGAGCGACCGAATGAGATAATTACACGAGTAATGAAAATTATGATTATGAATAATAAGTTAGCATGATGTATGATTAGAAAACACAACCTTAACCATGTGGCAGAAACTACTGAGGATAGAATATTGAGATTCTTATATGGTGAGAATTTTAGAGAATAACTCAAGGGAATATCTCAAATTAATTATCTGATGTTTTTTGTTTGGAAAGGGTTGATATAATGTAGGAAATTATAGAGTATAAATTAAAATAATTGTTATATAATCACATGAGAATAATGTATTATTAATGTAATCTTTATGGTTGAATTATTTTAATGCACAAAGTATTTTTATCATTTAAATCTATTTCTTTGGGAGAAATCTTCAGGGTAGTGTCCAAATAATTATATTAGTAAAGGATTTTTTGATATTGATGAAACTATTATGAATTAAGAGATAATGTTAGGGACACTTCAAAAATAATGCGTTCAAAAAACATTTGAAGCATGATTAAATTTCAGTTGATGAATCATAATACATAATTCATATTTATATAGTGTGAAGCAATTTATGTGGAAAAGATGATGAATACTTGTTAATGGGTTACAATGGGAGTTGAATGATTAATAGGTTTATGTATTTTCATTCAAGAATAACATTGTATCCTTGCTATAATAACGACACACTAATTATAACATGAAAAATCTATTGAATGTGGTGTATAGTTTTTCACAAGAGGATTTTATATAATGTGTTAAATGATACTGATGACTGAGAAAATTGATTTAAGTATAAGGAAAAATATTTAAACAACAAAAATTAAAAAAAATATATAATCCTTAATATATATCTTATGTATACTAATGTTTTTATGGTGATAAATTAAATGAGAATTTACTAATTAATTTAAAACTAATTTTGGATTTTAGGAATAAAGTTTTTATGTTAACTTTTATGGAGGTTAAAACTATTAATGGAATATTATTAATAGTCAACTATTTTATCTATGGATCGAGGAGAGTGATAATTATTTAATAAATGAATATTTTCATTTTGTTATCATGGCAATTGATATTATTAAAATTTTTAACAGGAATATTTGATCAAGGTGTTGAAATATATTATATTTGATGCTAAAGTATTGATTACTTTTATAGGATATTAATTATGATTTGATTTTTGTAATTTAGTAACCTTATTTATAAGTTGTCATATTCTTATTTTCATTAGACAAATTTTTGAGGGATATTATGGTCAACTATCTATGTAATGGTTTTAAAATAACTTTGTATGAGGTTGTAAAGAATAATGTATGATATATTCATATTAGATATAATTAGAAATCCATTTTCACATTGTTATAATTTTTAAATTATGAAGGAATTAAATATGATTAAAATGATTCATGAAATGTTTTCCAGGCATAAAAAACGCATCTTGAATATACATTTAGTGGAATAAGATATGAAGTGTAAATTGATATAATCTTATACAATGTCTGAGATTATTCATAAGGGATGGAATAAATTATTGTATGTTAATTTTCCCAAATAATTTATTTCTACTGTAAAATATTCCATCAACATTAAGAAAATGGATATTAATTAAAAATGACATTGGTTTACTTTTACTTCGGATAAATAAGGGTGGTATTAATTCAAGATAGATTTATTATTTTATGGGGGATAACATTCTCATGACCAAATTATATATCATTATTTATTAGTTTTTGGGAGATATTTATATCTTATAGGTAAAAATTTTATCTTCCCAATAATTTTATACTTATATTGGAACATAATTTTAGATTATTTTAGGTATCTTTTATGTTTCTTACATTCCCATTATAATGAAACATTTATTAATTTTTTATACTATTCAAGATTCAGTAAATAATTTTCTAATTATTAATCCTTTGGAGACAAAGCAAAATTATGACAATTCAGTTTAAATAATGGGGGGGGGGGCGGTTGTAACATATCCACATTTTAGAATATATTCTTATAAATTTTTCCTCAACATCTAGCATTACATGTAACATCATCTTTATAAGAACCATGATATACTATTTATATATTAATATTTTATGTTATAATTATCTCCTAACCATTAGACTGGAAAATTTGAAATAGAATATCTAAATTAAGAAATATTTTTATAAATTCCATAACCAATGATTTTTTTGATTTATCCTTCATTTATATGAAATAATTTTTTTAGAAAAGTCAATCTATTGTTTAAAAATAATTATTCATTAAAAAAGTTTCTTATTACATTTTTTAGAAAATATTAGTAATCATTTCATTATATATGTCGAAATTTATTCATTTGAGAAGACAACATATCAAAATTATCTTGTAGTGAAAATATCAGTTTTCTTTCGAATGTTTGATTTTATAATGATTATGGTAAATATTGATTAGTAATGAATATTTTAATTTATTTTATTTTAATCATAATTTGTTATTAATTTATGTATTAGATTTAAATTTAATTTTTTTTGAAAATAATTAAATTTTGTTTTCTGAAATGAATTTTATACTTTAATATAGTATAAAAACATTTTATTCATAAGATACTGATATTAAAAAAAATAGTTTTTCTATTACATAAAGATGAGTTAATTTTAAAATTAATTATTCCTATTATAAATTTTGAATCATAAAAAATGGATTCCATTTTGGTAATGAGGATGTATAAATTATTTAAAATGGGACATCTTATTTTGGTTAATATGAATTGTAAATTTCATAATTTTTTTCACAAAGAAAAACGGAAAATCATTTAATTATTGTTAAAATTTAAATAATATGTAAAATAAAATGATCAATGCACTTTCCATACATATACTAGTTGATCCCATTTGTCCATACTCATATAACATGTTGTTATATGGGTTCTTTTCTATTTTGATGTGATTAGGAGATTGAAAATGTCTTATTTAAAAAAAGTAAGAACTATCATTCCTTGTTTTTAATAAATATAATATTTTATCATGTGAAAAATGGAGGACTTGTTCAGTTATAAATATTTATTTTAAAGGTAAAATTTATTTTCATCATGATATATTAATATTAATTTTTGTGAAAAAATAGTTACATAAATTGAATACAAAATGCTGACATAGTAATTATTAAATTAATGGAACAATAAAAAATATAATGAATTTAATTTAATTTAAATAATTATTTTTATCCAATAATTTTGTGGATGGTTTTTACTTGTTCTGGATGTATCAAAATATGTGCATCGAATTTTATTTATTTTCTGAATGTTATTGAATAAATTTAATGAATTATTCTCAAATTAAAATTAATGATATTTTATAATAAATAATTTTTTATTGAGAGATATAAAATTTATAAAGTATTATATTTGGAAAACTGGTTTTAATATTGTTTTAATAATTATTTATGGTCCACTTATGGTCCATTTTACATTATATAGTAATATAAGAAACACTTAAGGAGAAGAAAAAATTAATATTATAATAATTTTCAAAAGTTTATAACAAATTAATACGTGCAATATGAGATCCAATATAATATGAATTTTATTGGGTTAGTTGATTTCAATTAATCATATTCCTGTCCTATAATATTATCTTTTTGGATCAATTTGGATATCAAAATTTAATTTATATTAATATTCCAAGAGTGACCCTCCACTCAATTATAAAATGGAAGCCCTCCTTTCTCTTCTTCACAACACATTGAGCATTACAGATCTATAAATATCAACCATGTTCTCTTCTATATGACCATATAAAAATTGTTTAGGTCTTTTTCTTCCAAAACAACTAATCCTAGATCCATTTAGAGGATATATAAATGAGTAGCTTCATAGAAGATGTAATCATCGTAATTGATCAATTTATTTTTAATTGTTTTCAAATCCTATAAATATATAATATTCTTATTAAAATAATATAAATAGTATATAAAATAAAATGAAATTATATTATTATTATAAATAGACCTTTATTCGCCCACTTTCCATTAAAAGGGAATTGAAACTACCAATAGTGGAATATATGAATTACCACGTCTATGTAGATATAATAATCATTTCTCATGACCATATTATATGTATGGGTATTAAGATGGATTTAATGTTTATGCATGGTTATTATTACCTAATTATTAATTTTTAATTATACTATTACATCCACAATATTAATATCTATCCTGTTGGAAAATGATAATGTCTTTGTTTCATATGTTTTCCTTCCCAAATCCAAGAATGTGATGTGACTCTTGTTTTAATTATTTTTCCAAGGATGGAAATACTAATAGTTTAATTAATAAATATATATACGAATTATTTGATATAATAAATATTCATTAATAGTGAGTTATTATTTATCATTCATTTGTTTCATTTATAAAAAAATGAAAATCTGATTAATGTGTTTGTACAACCAACCACCTCCACAAATAGTGTAGATCTTTTTCTATATCCAATTTTTAAAATTAAATTAATAATATATGAAATTAATATATATAATACATTTATAATTACCATTTAATTTTGTGAGACACATACCATATTGAACACATCGTTCTTTTAGGTGGCATAAATACTGACCAATAATTTATTTTATTATTATTATAAGTAATTTTATATGGATTTAAATTTAAATATATGTTTATTTATTTCATGTGAATTAGGATACAAATTATTTTAGTACAGTAAAGGTTTTATGGGAGAATCTCATTATTTATCAGTATTGTTTATGATTATGATATTGATTATGAAATAATATGATACACCTTTTATGAAACTCGTTTATTTTCTTATCATATATATATTTCTTTAAAATAACTCTTTTTAATTAATTTTTATCACCATATATAATATGGAGGTTAAAAACATGTTTTTATGGAAAATCATCATCATTTCTCTCTTTGGTAAGAATATAATTTTCCTCCATTTCTATTTTTTGAAAAAAACTAGGGAACATTTTTAATAATCAACTATTAGTTTTAAATTTAATTTTTTCCCATATTTTATTTTTTACATAAGAGTTTGAGTGTAATATTTTATTCTTTTTCCAAATTTTCTAATTATGTATTTTTAGAAAAAAGTATGGTTTGACTGTTTTTAACATATATGGGATGAACATAATTTATGAAAAACGTGGACAATAGATGTTTGGAATATTTTTTAAGGTTACAAAGGTAATATTTTAAAAAACATGTTTCCATAATAATTTGGGATTTTTTTGAATTCAATTATGTTATTTTGAAATGGAATTCTTAATTTCCTAAAGATTATTTTGATGATCTTTTCAATCATAAATGTAAATAGCCTTTAAAAATGACTAGTTTCACTAAGAATATGTTCGAAGGATTCATTATATACTCATCCTATGGATTATTTTAGATGACATGATGTTAGGTAAACCTTTTATTCTCCATTTTTGAATGTTTGTAATGAAAGTATGATAATTTGAGGAATATTACATCATGTCATGGGTTCTGTTATGATATAATCCTTTGAAAACATTTTTATGATTATCATTTTGTGTTGGGTGGAACCTATTTCCCCATAAAATATATGTGGTAATGATTAATGATAAATGTGTTCATATGGTACATGGGTGGTTATCCCATGACCTAAAGAGGGTACACAAAAGGTAATCACAGTGCTAAAGTAGGTACATATGTGTTTCAATCAAGTATAACATGTTATTAATGTCTTATTAGGATTTATTGGAATAATTTATTTGATTCTTATTTGAATGAATAAAATACATGTCTTATGAATTTGTTATGATGATGTGATTTATATTATTTTGTACCTTTATTTTTCCTAACATTTTAACTCAGTTGGTTTATTCGATGATTAATGTGTGTGGTTATTGATATGCGGGGTATTGATTTCAAATTATATCCATATGTTCTGAAACCATTTTTCTCCTGCTATGTTTATGTGATCAGTGAAATCTACCTTGATTTCTATTACATAGAATATATGAACAACCTTTATTAAGTTTCCTTTACCTAGGTAATGATGAAAGGTATTAGGTATCATATGTCTATAAAGTGTACATGTTATTAAATCCTTTATTTATATTATTTAGTTCACTTATGAAATAGATTTTCAGGAATGGAAATTTCAAAACACACTAATACTTTATTGTCCAAAAGTATTAGTTTTTAATTATGTTGAACATTTACCAAAAATTATGTAATATTAATATATGAAAATTGTGTACCCTTACATTTTTTCTCATTTCAATAATGATAGGGCTTACAATTTCCTCATCCCCAATGTCTTTCTTCATCCTACATCTATTTATAGATATCAAGATTATCACAATACAAGAATTGCAATATATATATTCACGATGAACCAAAAAATTCATATCCCGATATCTCTATAAATATTTTTGATTCATGTATTGATAGAGAATGATAAAACATATATTCCCTCAATCATGTTCTTTTTTAATTAATTTATTTAAGGAACATACTCTCTTTTACTAAATAATATTTTCTATAATTTTTGAGTTGAAATATCAAACATTATATACCTTCTTTTATAGAACTCTAATCACCTCATCTTACTTATTTTTGTCACCATGTATTGATGGTTTTCTATTCATTTTTTTATGATATAATTTTATCCCTAACATCATGATTTAAAAGAATTTTATGATTATATACATAAGTATATGATTTCATTACATTATAATATTGGATAAGTTTATAGGACCATTTCATCTCATATCATCACCAACATTATTTTCCTTGTCATGATGGAAATATATCATATTGTTATATCCCTTGATAAATCTAAGCATATCTTATTAAACAAGTTATAATGATTTCATTTTATAATATAATATATGATCATATAATTTGTATACATAAAATTTTTTAAACAAATATGAAATTCCATGATATCTATAATTTTTATATTAACACATTTGGATATGAATAATGGTATGAATTACCAAAATGCTATAAATTTTTATTTATTATCAGAATATAATATTCTAAAATTAGTTGAGGGTGAACCTATGTGTGACTCCTTGGAACCAAGTAACAAGGGCTTGTACTAGACCCAATAGACCAAATACACAACTATAGTAGAAACTATCCATCCCATTTTCTGCTTCATTGATGGCATCTTGCTCCCGACATTGCGTGGCTGATCCACTAGGATTTCCACATGGAGATCCACACAATTCCTGAAAGTCTATCGTGTGTATATTCACTCTATTCTCCATATATATACGAGATCCAAATTAATGTCCAATTATTTAAATTTATTGATCCCCACACATTTGAACAAAATAATAATCTCTATAGAGTGGATGATAATTATTGATGATAATAATTTTTTTCGTTTAGCATAATCAATGAAGAGACACATAAGTCCATAATTTTTATTAGAATATTGTCTTGGATAACCACATTTTGAAATACATATAGTTTATAGTAAAATTATATATATTCTTCTGGAGATATATTTATACTTCCAGTTCAGTTGGACCCATTTCAGATAATTTTAGGATATAGGTATAAAATCTAGAATGTGTAATATTGAAAATTAATCCTTGTAATATATGAGAGTAAAAAACTAGTAATCTATAAATATATATAAATAACCATATAAAATAGTAATTTCAATAATAAATATTTTTTAATCAACAATTTTCTGAAAATGACCCTCAATATTTGTTATTAATACCATTATAATGAATATAAAATTTATAAAGGGAGTTCAAAGAACAACAATTATAGATTATTCATCATATTTTTATTCACGTGAGGAAGTTTTAATTAACTATTAAATATTTAAAATCGTTTTTAAGTAGAGTGAAAAAATCCATGCCAAAAAGCACATTAGATTCCCCAAATGGGGGAATAATAAGATTTTTTGGAAGGCAATTTTCATTTATTTTTATAATATTGGAGTTATAAACATGGGAAGAAATCATTATACCACAATGAGTTTTCACCTGTAATTCAATAATTTTTATATTGTCCTGATTCTTTTTGACCTTGAAAACAATATATATATATATATATATTTGAGTTGTTAAAAAAATAATAACATAATTAATTTAATGTCCTATATAAGATAGTTTTCTTGCCTTTCAAAACATCATTTCATGACCCACATCATCTATGGTGGTTATAATATATTTCCCTTCATCCCTTAGCTTAGGTGGATTGTGCCATGAATTTTCAATAATAACTCTTGGATTCACATTATTTATAGAATATATAAAAATAAATAATTGGAGTGTTGTGGCTAGATTAGGGGGATATTTCTTTTCATTCATTTCATTGGTTGTCATATTCATATCTCATTATAATTCATGTGCATGAAGGTTTTCCCTAATGAAATTAAATAATTACCATGAAGAAATTATCCCATGATTCATCCCAACTATTGAGAATGTATGAATTTTAATATCCATCCATATATGGATTTTATAATTCTATTTTCAATGGAATAAAAATTTATTCCACTTATCCCAAAACCCATTTAAAAATTTGTATCTACTATTTCACATCCATCTTGAAATGAAATTTAAAAATTTATTAATATCTATCAATTTCACATATCTCCAATAAATTCTAGAGTCAAGGCTTCAAGAACTTATATAAATAGTATTTTTTTTCTTAAAAGGAAAATAGTAAAACCAAAACCATTACATTCATGTCTCTTGAAGATTTATTTATAAGATACATTTCATTTATCAACATTTTATTTCATTTATAGTAATTCCCTCTTAATTTATGTTAATAATGTTTTTGGAAAATATTTACTGAAAACAAAATTATTAAAGTCCACAAAATCGACAGAGTTGATTACATCCTCGTACCTCATACTCATAATGAGTAACCAATACTGGTCGGCTTTAGCTACTATATGATAGATAAAAAAATAACCATTTCTAAATCTACGCAATCGATAATGGAAAATATATTTTATATTTTCTTGATCCATTTATCTATAAAAATATGTTTAGAATAAACAATAATGGAGGATGGACATCGACACATGATAGAATCTACATAGATTTTATCCATAATAGATTTTTTGAGGGTTTACCCATTAATTTTAAAAATAATAACCCCTAAAATATACTAAGAACTACTATGATATCAACTGAGGTGACCAAATCATAAACTACATGCATATTCATCATTTCATATAAATATTTGTTAAAAATATCAATAAATTAAAACCCAAAACAAGTAGGATTAACATAGTTGTATATTAATGATATACCTAATGTATATTTAATAATTTGAAATATATCTAATAAATATTATTTTAAATGGATGGAATTTTAGACACAACGAAAAAATTACATTTCTTTATAACCTATGGTGAGAAAAAATAATAATGTGTGTGTTAAAATGCCCAGTAATGGTAAAAGTAAGATATATTGATATATGATCTTATAAGATGATATGAGGTGGGCATGATAAATTAATGTACTATCATAGTTATAACAGTTAATAATAATACCATATAAAATGTAGAAAAAGAATCATTAGTTATGGAATACAGAATTCATCCTATTATATGGGTAAAACGGGTGATGAAAAATGAATACAATATTTGTGAACACATAATATACATAATTTGTAACATATAAATTTGGAATTAATAAAATAATAGAATTTTTTTAAGATAAACTACTTAGATAATAATTAAATAGAGGTCTATAAAAACCACCACCCCATATCATAATTGTCTTAGTATGAAGATTCAGGTAATGTATTGATCATATTATTACAACTCATGTACCATTTATTGGCACTGTTTGACAACTCATATTCCTCATGAAATCTATTTTTCACATATCAATTACTAATATATTAGTATTAGCTATGAATGCTATTTAGTGTGCACACTAAGGTTCGATCTCATGGAGGCCACTTACATCCACTGAATTCATAATTTTTATATTATAAACTAACTAATATAAAAAAACTTGTCTAATAAAAATTATGGATGGATTATTATATACATGTAATATTATATATATATATATAATAAATACAAAAAAAATTCAAAATTAATTTATTAGAATATAATTGGCTTACAAGATGGTTCATAGTGATGTTATCACTGTAATTTTAAAATATGTATAAATGTTATATTCATTGTAGAGATCCAGAAATATCAATATATACATACACTATTTTTCAAATGGTATTACCTACGAAGAGAACTATTAATTTAGGATTACTATCCTCCACACCAATAACTAATAGATAGTTTCCCCTTTAAATGAAATTTATTTTTAATAGATAAAAGCTTATTATATAATGATGAAGAATACAATATTAGAGAAAGTTGAGAAACCACTCCAAAGAATAATTTTAAGCACAATTGAATTCCAAAAATACCAACTTATAAAACACTATAGTTAAATTAATAGAAATACCACCACTTTCCACATCCATAAAAATTTATGGTTATCTCTCCACAAACAAAAATTCAAGATAATTATATTATGGGAAAAGCTGAAAATAATAGAAAAGGGTGGTTGTGTATGAGAGATACACTATTATAAAATGAAAATAAATAGAAATATTATAGAAAAAAACATTGATCATAACCTCTTTTAAATTTTATATCCTTTCGTACGGTAGAGGATGTACATATTTATAGGGAATAGGGAGGATATATTTCTCTCCAAAGTCAACCTTCAAAATTATCCATTTTATAATCCTTTTTTATATCCAAATATAAGGAAGATATACACTAGAAAATTATCCCTCTAATTAATCCTCACCCATCTTAAAAATTTATCTTTTTTCATTGAAATGAATTATTTATAAATGTTGTAGTCCAAAAATGTAATGTTTCCATACTAACTTATTTAATCCAAAAACAACCACATCTCATAAAATTTTAGAATTAATATTGGTATAATCATGCATTTATATAGTTTATAAACATGTTACCTAATTTTTTATATATCCCAATGTGAAATTTCATCTTATATTGTTTATCACTTTTGAGATATAGTCCCATCATCAAATGTGAAACATTATGTGCATAGATTTTTGAGGACCATTGTTTTATCTAGTTATGGGATTTCGAATGATTTATTGAGAATTATGAATGGTTTAATGTAATAAATTGGAATATGTTTGGATGCAAGAAAAATAAAAATTTCAAAATTCAAATTTATTTATAAATGAATGAAAATAAAACATTAAAATAATTTAAAATATTAAAAAAAGTAGGTCATTTACCGTATGAGCCTCAACCTGGTTGGTGGCGGCTAGACAATTTTATCCAAGAGACTCGAGATCAAATCAGGATGGAGACATATATCCTAGTACTTTAGAAGTACTATAATAGTACTATAGTGGGAACTGTAGTAGGTATTGTTCGGTACTGTATCTTCCCGAACTATTCATCTATCTAGGCCTCTAGGCCATTGGTTTGGTCCATGGGTCCTGCAAGGCTTTCAGACCACCCAAGACCTTCTTCCCAGTTGTCTCTGAAGGCCTATGGGCCTCCTCAATGTCTTCAGGCCACCCAAAGGTCTTTGGGACACATTAATATGTAGATGTACCAGTCATACAACAACGGAAAAGGCTCTAGATGAGGATTCAGTCCAAGCTAATACAGTAGAGTCGAGATAACCGAATTTGATGAATGAGAGGGTATAGATTTTCCAGTGGTACCAGGCCTTTTCATCTCTGCACAAGACAACTAATCGACCATCCCTGCAAAGGGGTAGTGCTGATATCATGACATGTGCTGGGTATGAGTGGTTCCAAGTTGTCTTGTCTGGGTGATTCCCACTATGACCAACAAGTCATGTATTTCTCTCTAAGCTGTTGGGGCTTGTAATGATTAAACCTATCCCCTAGAAAAGTAGATTATCAAAAATACTAAAAATATTAATCCCTTTAGTCCATTTAGCTTAAAATTATATCATTTAGAAACTATGCTCAAATTTCAACAGAAACCTATTTTTGAGATAGTTACCCATAAATTAAAAATATAGTTGGAATAAAAACATGAAGTTATATTATTTATCATATTAATGTATTAGGTTCATAACTCTCACACACCTATCCATTTCACTCTATGGAAATGATCAAATCTCCAAATCAAAATCCATAAAATAACAGAAGTTGAGATCATTTTCCTCACCATTTAAAAAATATAAATTTATAATTTCACCTATAAGGAATTAATTTGAAATTCATTTAAATTCATCAAATTATAATTTCTTCAACCTAAAAATTCAATGAAGACCCAATGACTAGTTATATCACCATGAAATTTATTTCAAAATTCACTTGAGAGAAATTAAATCTCGATTTATTCTCATGATTTAAAAATACATGTATCACTATAGGGTAGTGAGAATTCTCATTTCTTCAAGGTGTGATACTTGAATAGGAATTTAATCAAGCAGACTTTTCGAAGAAATTTATATAGAATATGGTCTATGTAATATTGATTTAGAAAATTATTTCAAGAAGTAGAGGTTATAATCTTGGGTACAATGCAAGAATATTGAACAAAAAAAGAGAAATTCACCACTTTATCACATTAAAAATGTGAAACACAACACCAAACCCTTTATGTGATATGGTCTATTAGAAAATCATGGATTGCAATGAATGATTTTATCCAACTCCCCCACCCCACATTATTCAATTATGAAAGGTAAAAAAATTCATAATATTATTATTTTTATGATTTTCATGGAGTATGATCTGAATATTGAACACAATGAATGAATAAAAATTTGAACCCTTAATTTTGGTGAGGGAAATTATTCATAATAAAAAACACAGTAAAGATACTCTTTCACACCGAAATTTGGTTTCTTTATTATTATTTATGGAGGAGAACCAGATGACACAAATAAAGCATAATGTAATTATGACACTAACCCAATTATATCATTGACCACTTCATATAATTATGATAGACATTTCAATCAAACAAAAACCAACGCACATCCAAATGAACACACACAACATCTTCTCCTCAATCTAATTATTAAATATCAATATAAAATTATTAACAGTGCATGTACGTATGGAAGAACAATATTATGATTTGGCTTAAAGCTGTAAATAAATTCATGGAATATAAGGGATAATGTGTGTATATTTAATGGTTGGTATTAGTTTATTGTATTTTTATAATATAAATTTATATTATCATATTAGAATAATTCCATAAATTCAAAATAATTGATAGAGAAAACCACACTCTCTGGTTCTCATAGAAAATAAAAGTTTCTAATTTTATGTTTTTGAAATATTAAAAATATGACGTAATAATTTAGAATAAATCAATGGATTGGAATGATATTTTGAGTTAGTGATTCATGGGAATTAATTTAAAAAATATTTTAAACAAATAATAATTTATAAAAATGAAATTCAAGGAAAATGTTTTCACATAAACATTCATTTAAACTAATTCATTCAAAATCCATGTCAAATATATCAAAATAAATTCAAGAGTCAGAAAAATAAGAATATTAATAGAATATCGATGTTCAAAAAAATGATGAAAAAATAGAAAACATATAAAAATAAAAATACTTATTTAAACTCCCAAACACCTAAATTTAAGTACTTCTAATATTAGCTCAACAACATAAAAAAAAGTGTAGAAACCCAATGAAACTGAAATTTACAACTCGATGTAATATATTAGTTTATGAATTGAGTTATGCTCCATGATAATATTTATTTATACCTATAAATAATTATATAAATAAAAAAATAGGATAAATAATTAAAAATAAACAGAATACTAAAATATGATAGAATGTGGATTTAATCACTAAGTGGGTGCTAGGTTTATACTTCCCTTAGGAAGTTTTACTTATTTGACCACAATTTGAAGGTGGAATTTGGTTTCACTCTTATAAATGGAATGAAAATAGTTCTCATGGTGATATTAAATATGGAACTTTTCTTAAGTAACCCATATATATAGAACATTGGCTTGTACCCCATTGAAATATTTATTGCATAGATGTTCAAAGGAGGAGAAAGAATGTGTCCTCCTCTTTGTTGGTGATGAAATCTCTTTCATCATTATTAACCTCATTCATGACTTCATGGGTGATTCTATTTTAGTAATAATTTTATGAATTGTAATGTTAGTGATAATTTAATTTTTAAGTGATATAAACCAGGAATAATCGAAACAGAAATCTCTCCATTTATTAAAATCAGATTGAAAATATATTTCTTTGAGAAATATCATCATTGATCATGTCTTAGTAGGGGAATAAAAATTATCTTCTTCAAATGAATCATATTTTTATAAATTAGATGTTTTTTCATTGCAAATAATCATAGTACCTACTGACATTTTTTCTTAAAAAAATATAACCAATGTTCTTATAAATCATTTTTAATCCAAAAGTTGTATTTGCTGGCATGTATTCATTTCAAAAAACTTCAAGTAATGGATGACTTAGGTTGAATGTATTTTTAAAAAATAATTTCATTATTTTTCATCTTTTTATTATACATATTTCATTCATAGATCTTTAACTTCATCAACAATGGTGGAATGAGATACTACAAGCTTTCTTTTTTTTGAGAATTCTAAATTTCTATCTAATCATTAATAAATCTTATTACATTATATTTATCAATATATATCAATTATTATAATTGTAATAGATCACGAGTATGTAAAATCACTAATTTAATTCATTACACAAGGAAACAATAATATGTAATGACACTATTTTTTTGTTTATGATATATTTTTTGGATATTTATGAAACATTGTGTGTGATATATCATATATGCCATGGAAATGGTTTCATATTGATTTAATATATTATTTAAAAATCCCTAACCAATAAAAATTTAATACCTTAGAATAAAATATACAACACACGCTCAGTGTTGATCTTTTCAAGGCTACTTACACGTAATGAATTACAATATTTACTATTAAAAAAAATATAATAAAAACAAATATAAATAATAAAAATTATTGGGGGATTATAATGAAATAAATTTAAAATTTTATTTATGTATAATTATTTAATATAAGTTAATACTTGAAAATTAAAGAATATTTTAGTAGAAGAACATTTTTTTTTCTGTTTGACGGCTTATAATAATGTTATTATTATTTTTTTAAAAATTAATAAATTTTTTATACAATATAGATATTTTGATCTATATGTATAAAAACACCCATTATAATGGTATTTTATAAAACTTATTCCACTTCATATATGTGTAATATCATCCACATCAATTCTTAATCTAAACTGCACTATTTGAATGACATAGATATCAATGAGTTGGAAAGTGATATAATGAAAAGGTAGAATTCAATAGTATAGAAACTAGAGATACATTATATCAAAATGATTTTTCGAGCTACATAATTTTTATTATAACACATTATAATAAATTATTGTGTAATAAACATAAATACCACCACTTCCCCCCATGAACGATATTAATAGATATCTCTTTACAAACATAGAGATAAATGATGTAAGGTGGGGAAACAAAAATAAAAACGGAGACAAAACATTGGAATAATAATATATCTTCAATAGAATACATTGCAAATATTACAAAATGTTATTTAAAATAAACTCCACATTATACACCATGAAATCAGAAATCATTTTTTTGGGAATGGAGGTATAAAGTTATTGTGGAATGTGGTGAAATATTTCCTCCCAATGTTGGCTGAAAAAAGGTTAAAAATTTCATTCCATCCTATTAGACTAACATATGGTAGTTTTAAAATATAAATATGTTCTTATAGTACATATATGTTTACCATAAATTTTTTTTCTTTATTGTCAATTCAATTAATGAGTAATAAATGATCTACTCTAGAATAATAAATATTTTTATATTGGTTATTTGATTTTTAATCCTCTATCTTCCAATAATTTTTTTAAATGATTGATGTAACCTAGTTAATATAAATAATTAATGAATGATTTATATAGGATTATCTCTATCACTATATATAATTCTATCCTAATTGTTTTTTCCCTTTTTTATATATTTGTAACAATTTCATAAGTGATACATTCTCCATACTGATTTTGAATCCCATATTTTGAAATAGCATTGGGCCTCCAATATAGGGATTGTAATTTATATAATATTGAATTAAATTAAGTCAAATATGTATTTAAATCTAAAGAAAACTAAATTTTTAATTAAATTTACTATTGGAAACATTATTTTGAAAATACAAAAAAAAAAATTAAAAAATTAAAACCCCAAAATTTTATGAATTTCCGAAATTAAGTTAAAAATAATAGTAATACATAAAAATTAGATAATTTCATTTTAATTATAAATATTGTGGGATTAAATAATTGAAATAAAATATAAAATGTACGAAAATATTATTTTCCTCAGTAATAATATCTCTAGTGTACCCTTGGGAAATAGATTTCCTTACATGTACACATAGGCTTTATTGAACCTCCGATTAACGTTTTTTAGATTAGAAGTTATATTATAATATCCTTTGAATTTGTGGGATATTTTAATCCTACTAATCACATAATTATAAATTATATATATTTGTGCAACATAATCTAAATAACATTTATAATTTTTATATATCATTTTTAACCCATGAGATGGACACATGTTTTATATTTACATACACAAAATAGTTCATAATGAATCTAAAGTAAAATAGACAATTATAATATCAAGAAGTATTCCTAATGTAAAATAAGAAGAATTAAAGTATATGTTCATTATTTAGAAACAGATAATAACATGATTAACTTATTTATAAAATAGTAATACATGTACATTACCTTTGATAACATTATTATTTTATCAAAAAAATTTAACATAATTTTTTTTGAATTTACAAGGAATAAAAGAAATAATATATTATAATGTACATAAATAATATCAATGAAGAATGATTTAGCTTTATTTTTTATATATAACTTTTAAAAATGAACCATCTCATACTGTTTTAATGAAATTTAATTTCATTTGAAAATGACCCATGTCGAAAACGTTCAATCCATGCCTTTCCATATTAAAAGAAAATAAACTTATGGAATCCCAAAAAAGTCAACATGAAAGCATTATTACATAGATAAGTACATTCATTATTGAGTATTGATATATGGGAAAATTATTCCCATCCAAAATATAGGCATAAGGCTTGCTTGAAATAAAATCATCTTTTTAGATGTTTTTATAGAAAAATGTAATTTAAAATAGACATAATAAATTTGAACCACATGAATAAACATTGTAAAATAAAATGGTTTGATTTATAGAATGAAAAATATATGATTTCTCATGATGAAGGTTTAATCCTAAAAAAACTTTATTTCAAAACGTTATTATTTATGAAAACACATACCATCACTCATATGATCTAAAAATGTTCTTGAAACACATATATAATAAATATAATGATTGTAATAACTTATCCTATAACCCTATTAAAATATATTATTTTTTATATTCTTCCATATTAATAATTATTTACAATTGTTAGTTATATACTTTTTATTATCATCATTATATTTTTTATTGATCAATACAAGTATAATTATTGTAATGTTAACCCCCATTTTTTATTACAATGTATATCATTTCTATTCTAGTCATTTTAGTTAAATCATTTTATTCTAATGATTTATGTAGTTCCTTTTTAATTTGATTTAAGGATTGGGAATGTGTTTGAGAAATAAATTTTAGAGGTTTTGGGGTTGTGTTATTTTAAAAATTATTATGTAAAACAATAAAAACCATCGATATTATAGAGAAAATCCAGTTTCTAGGAGGGAAGAAGATAAAGTGATTTTTGGATGTACACCATCACAATTTCTTAAATTACATAGCATTTTTTATTTTAAATCAGTGTGGAATTTTTAAATAGATGGGGTTATAATAATTGATCACTTATTAAACCATAAAAAATATTTTACAAATCTAATAAAAAATTACCATGAGGAAACTGTCATTGGGAAGGTAGACATGGTTTTTTGAATATGAAAAACTGGGTATTATAGGAGTAGAGAGTGATTATATTGTTGTTTCTTTTTAGAATTTCACTTGTTGAAAATTGGAAGAATCATATACACATGGACCTGAAAGTGGTGCTCCAAACATTTATGATCAAGAAAAAAATTGTTTTTAAAATAAAGGGAATTGGTTAAGTGTAACTCTAATGACCCTAATTTTTGTGTAATATTTGTTTCTTAAATTTGTGTATTATTTTATTTTATACTCAAAAAAACTATATCCATTAATTAATGAAGCAATTATACTTAAAATAATTCCATTGTATTTTCACTGTTATATGATCATTGCTCAATATGACTGTTGGAAACTAAATTCTTAACATAATGATTTTTTTTTATAAATACCAATGATCATGGTTAATTAATATAGAAAGAATAGTCAATGGCCTCATCCAGTAGTATTGGGCCATGCAAATCCCATCCATCGGAGCATGGGAAGGAGGTTGCATCACTATGCATTACTCTAGACCAAGCCCAAGCTGAGCTTCAATATGTGTAGCTTGAACGGAATTGCCTAAGGGATAAGTTCAAGATGATAGAAATCATGACTTGGGAAATGTTGTACAAGATACACAAATATTCTATCACCATAGAACCCCTTACACATAGGTTCTATGAACGTGTTATAAGGGTCTTTGTAACAAGTCCTTAGTTACTTAGTGTAATCCTTTTGTATATGTAATATTGATATTTGTTCTTATAGTTAAATTTGTGTATTTAAAATGTACAGATAAAATATAAGAAGAATTTATAGAATTCCCACATTATTGATGAAATTTTCAGGAAAGAGGTTATTTTAAAATATTATTGTACACTTTAAATAATAAATAATGTAAAATTATTTTCTTAAAAAGGTATGCTATAGTTGTGATCAATATGAAATTTAGATTCCAAAAAGATCAACATAACATTTAGTGAACAATAACGAATGAATAATAATATTACCCTTATTAATAGAAATGTAACCAATGGAATAATAACCTCCCTTGATAAAGTATAAATATAATTTAGGCATCTTGAATGGTGAAGTGATATAATAGCATCAGTAAATAACTATTTCGGAAATTATTTGTTATGTATTAGTATTTTTTTCAGTAAAATAGTGATTTTACTTAAAAATTAAATATCTCATAATTTGAAAATTCTTTTCATAAAATGGAGTTTATTTTTGAATTATAATGATTTATATTAGGTTAGGGTGAATTTAGGATATTTTTATAAATTTTTGGTTTTTCGGTCAATAGTAAAAATATTGTTTTGCGTTTTAGTGTGATTAATGACATCAATAATGATGTAATAATGATTTAATAATTCTGTTAGACTTGTGAATTGTAAAAAATTTTATGAGGTGTTCCAAGTGTCCAATAACATGGGAAAATACCAAGGGCAAGCCCATGGTTTTTCAAATACCAGTGATGTGATGTCCCATGGAAATTAATAAAATAAAACCTCCATTTTTCAATAAATACCAACCCATTACTTCATTCCATTCATTAAAAATTTATCATAAACGAAGCTCTGGTCTTTTTACCTCCCAATAAGTCCTTCTTAGGATCCCTCAAACCCCCTAGGGTCCCAACCATTAATCTTTCGAAGTTACTCTTCAAGGTAAGGGAGTATTTCACCGTCGTCTTTTAAGTCATGAATTCCTTTATGTTGTTTCTGATAGTTTACATCTTATTATGTTGGTTTATGTTCTTATATATCCCCATTTCCTTCCATTTTATGTAAAAATTATGAGAGACCATTTTCTCTCGCATCAACTAGTTTTCTAAATTTTCATGTGACGCCGTAAGGCTGGCAAATTTTCTTAAAAGAAACTACATCTTCTCTTTTCTTTCATGTTTCATTTTTATATGGTATTTCCTTAAAATATCCATAAAATGATATATTTTTTATTCTTTACCCATTATTTATTATGAGTTATTTATGAGTGGGTGACTCTTTTCCCCCATCTTTTCAATTTTTTCTAAAACAATGTTATATAGGTGTTATGATACAAAATATTTGTCTAAACCCCCACTTTTTGTCAAAAAATTATTTTATTTCCTTTATGGGAATACAAAAATTCATTTTAGTTCAGGTTTAACTCATAAAAACATTAAAATGGTACATTTGGTTCTGGATTTGAGATACATGAAACCACCATTCGTTTTCCATCGGTTATAAATGACCTAACAATCATGTTTATATGTACTTTTTAAAATGTTGTGATTTTGACAGGAAACCCATTTCATTTATTGTTTTTTTATTTATGAAATGTACAATTATGACTTATGTGGATCATATGATAATAAAAACATATTAATGGGGTGACTTGATAGTGCTCCAATGCATTGGGTCAGGAATTTAATCTCTAGAGATAACAAGTTTCACGATACCTTGGTGAATAACCTTGGACATTTTTATGTCACCATGGGGATGGACCTTGGAAACTTGTTCATGAATGTATGAATTAAATGTTTTAGCTATATATAAATGTTATGGTTCATGTTATTTACATTATGATATGCATATACTTCAATTTCTCATGTCTTTATGTTTTTCATCATGTTCTTATTGATATCACAAGTAAAGTGATTCCCTTGCTTTTCTTACTACACCTTATGCTCACCCTTTCCTTTGATGTATGTCTCCAGGTTATGAGATTCAATAATTGTTCTTATTATGAATCATTGATTGATAATTTAAAGTAGATTAGAAGAATGTCTAATTTTTTCATTTATATTGTTCCTCAATTCAACGACACATGAATTTAAAGATCCTCTGTTTGTAAAACTTATTAAAAAGTTATGTAAAAAGGTGGGATTCCATAGTTGGTATCAAATGATAGTTTAGTTATTTATGAAAATTAGGCTATTCAAACTTTTGGAATAAACCTATAGAAATATTTAAATACTTGAAATATTTCTGTGATTTTGGTGAAATTTTAAGTATGTGGTTTCTGAACAAATAAATCCCCATTTGGATATAAACAAGTGGATGTGGATCTGGCACATATGCAATTAGGAGTGGGAACTCCGCCAATGAGTATTGGGCTTGACCCGGGGTATCCTGGTACATGAATATGGGCCTTGCTGCCCTCTTGTTTTGACACTCTCGGGGGATATGTTTGGTTAATCACAAGATTTTTATGAATCATTATGAAGGATTTATAGAGGAATGTAATTTTTTAAGAATGATGTATTTAGACATTAAATCCATTATAGTTAAAAGATTTGTAAATGAAAAAAGATTCTAACTACAGTTTTATTCTATGGAATATAGAGGGAAATCAGAGGAACCGTGCAAATGGTGACCACAATGGACCATGTACTGACGATACTCCGATGGAAACTATAATAGAATCTTTCCTGAGAATGATGAACCAACTGACTCAAGTTATGGGAAATAACTTGAATCAAGCAGAGAGAACGATCTCATTGTGAAGGGAAAAAATTCAATTGAGTCCTTTATGCATCAACGACCACCAACCTTGGGCGGATCTACTGAACCATTGATTACTGAATAGTGGATCAGCACTATCGAGAAGATTTTTTCTGTGCTCCGTTATTCAGAACAAGAGAAGGCCACCTTGGATGTTTACTACTTATTGGGAGAAGCTAATCAGTGGTGGGATATGATAAAAAACATGAGTTAAGGTGTGAAGGTTGAAGCTATGGAGTGTGAGGAGTTCAAAGGGATCTTCTTCAATAATTACTTCCACCATTCTATGAGAAAAAAGTGGAGAAAGAGTTTCTCAAGCTGAATTAGAATGATAAGAAATCAAATAGAAGCGATGATATGATATTCAGAAGACTTTCCAATTACACCTCAAGGTTTTCATAGATTTTACTGGGATTATTGATAGATTATTTGGTAGATTGAGACCTCATATGCCGAAGAATCTATCCAACAGAGACTATGACAGCAATTAAGAGATCATATGGAGTGAAATGAAGGTCGAACTGAAGTTTTGTTAGACATAGTGGTCTCATAAATCCAATGACAATAAGGGATCAATAGAGCCAAGAAAAGGGAAGATCCTTGATTAGGTAAGAGAAGGAATGAATGTTAAACATAACATGTGTAATAAATGTGGGAAGAAGCATTCCGAGAACTTACTACTTGGGAGAGAGAAGTGATAAAAATATGGAAGAGATGTCTATATTACGTGGAATTGTTGCAGTGAGGTGAATCCACAACATTCCAACTCTAAAGACATAGGGAATATGGTTCATTCTCTACTTGATGTTCAACTCTATAAGTGTGGATAACATGGGAACTTTTCCAATCACTCTCCAAATCCGAGGGCAGTAGAGGGGAACCACCATCAGCCTCATCGAAGGACTAAAGATAAGGGTTGTTCTTTTTCTATCATGACAGCTGATACTGAAGCTCTGAATGATGTGGTGGCATGTACTCTTTTTTTTCACTAAAATTTAGAATGTACATTGTCTTATTCTGGTTCTATACATTTTTTTTTGTTTCTTCCATGTTTTCAAAGAATTTAGAATCCACCTATAAATTTCTAAAAGTAGAGTTATCAGTCAAGACTCTTCATGGGATTATCCAAGCATCGTCAGTGTTAAGAAACTCTAGCATTTACTGTAATGATCATAGTATTATTGCTAATATAATAGTAATTCTCATGCTTGAATTCAAAATTATACTAGGGATGGGTTGTATCTCAAATTATAAAGCAAAGATAAAATGAAGAAGCAAGGAAACCTCGGTAGTCTTGAATGGAAATCGTACAGTTATCTTCTAAGGGGAGATATCTCAACCTGATCTTTCTCGAGTATAACCTTTTATATCCTACTTTATGAAGTAGATAAGTGAAGAAGAAGAAGAAGGAAATTAGAGTATAATGATAGAAAATGTCTCTATCATCCAGGAATACATTGACTTATTTTCTGAGGAGATACCCAGACCTCCCTATAAAAGGGAGGTAGAGTTCTCTGTTGAACTTATACCTGGATCTCATATGATATCAAAGACCCTATATAGAATTGAAAATTTGGAGTTGGATGAAATAAAGAAGAAACTCCAAGATCTTTATGATAAGGGGTTTATCTATCAAAGTGTGTATCTTTGGGGAGCACCTGTTCTCTTATGAAGAAGAAGGATGGATCAATGTGGCTATGCATTGATTATAGAGAATTAAACGAGATCGTAGTGAAGAAAAAATACCCTCTTACAAGAATTGATGACTTATTTGACCAAATTCATGGGGCTCAATTCTTCTCTAAGATTGATCTTCGATATTTTTATCATCAATTGAGGGTGAATATAGAATATATTCCAAAAACATCATTCCAATCAAGATATGGGCATTATGAGTTTGTTTTTATCACCTTCGGACAGACTAATACACCTTCTATTTTTATGGATTTGAGGAATAGAGTATTTAAGAACTACCTTGATAACATTGTGGTAGTTTTTTTGATGATATTCTGAGTTATTCCAAAATTCGTGGGGGTATAAGGATCATCTATGTGTTATTTTGATAACACTACGAAAGGATAGGCTTTTTCAATTGTTCAGAAAATGGGAATTTTGGTTTCAACATGGTTCTTTCTGGGGAAAATTTTATCCAATAATGGAATCATAGTTGAACCTACAAAGACAACGGTTTTAGAGGGGTATCCTTAGCCTATAATAATAAATGAGATTCGTAGTTTCCGTGTATTAGAGAAATTTTATAGGAGGTTTATGAAAAAGATTTCATGAATTTCAAATCTGTTAACCAAGTTAACTTGAAAAGGGGTCACGTTCATCTAAACAAAAGAGTGTGAGGAATGTTTCCAAGAACTGAAGAAGAGATTTGTTACTTCACCCATGTCAAATCATCCCTCAAGTGTAGAAGGATATGTAATTTTTAGTGATGATTCTCCGAAAGGGACTGGGTGTTTCCTCATGGAAAATGAAAAATACATTGTTTATGCATCATGATAGTTGAAGAATCACGAGAAGAACTATCTTCTGCATGATCTGGAGCTGGATGTGGTCATTTTTTCTATGAAGATATGGAGGCACTATCTTTATGTGGAGAAATGTAATATATACACATACCATCAAAGTTAGAGGTATATTTTCACACAAAAGGAATTGAAAATGAGATAAAGGATATAGTTGTAACTTCTTAAAGAATATGATTATTCAATTAATTATCATCCCTAAAGAGCAAGAAATGACATTTTTGCATTAAGAAGGAAAGATCCTGTTGTTCTTTCCATGATTATGATTCAAAGAGATCCTTTGATCAGTGACTGAGTAAATATGAACATGGAAATTATATGGAAAGGGACATCATCAAACCTATCACAAATGATTTCTCAACTTTCATTACTAGAGTATAATAAGAAACATCATAAAGAAGATCGTTTATTGCAGATGAAGATGCAGGCTATAAAGGATGGAATGTTTCATGAGTTTAATATTGATCAAGAAGGTGTCTTGATTTTTCATACAATACTATGGGTTCCTTCTATTTTGGAAATAAAGAAGGTGTTGATGGATGAATCTCATAGCTCTACGTTCTCCATACATACTAGAAGATCAAAAATGTATAGAGACCATAATGATCTTTACTGGTGGGATTATATGAAATGAGAGATTTCTAACTACACTTCAATGTTCCTCATTTGTCATAAATTGAATGAAGAGAGACATCTTCCTAATAGAGTATTAAAACCACTAACCATACCATCATGGAAGTGGGACAATATCAAAATTTACATTTTCACTGTTCTTATGAGAACTTCCAAAGGAAACAATGCGATATGGGTAATTGTGGAACGCATCACCAAGACTGTCAATTTTATCTCTATTTGGGATGATTTTTCTCTTGATCAAATTACCAGAATTTATGTAAAGGATGTGTTAATTCTTCATGGAGTTCTACTTTCTATCATATCTGATCTTGATTGACGGATTACATCAAAATTATGGAGAATTATTCAACATTATATGAGTACCGAATTGAATTTCATTATGCGCTATCACCCTCAAACTAATAGAAAATCTGAAATGACTATTAAAACACTGGAGGATATGTTGAGAACATGCTCAATAGAATTTAAAGGTGGATGGGATCAACATCTCCCATTTGTTGATTTTTATTACAACAACAAAATCCTCTTGAGAATTCAACTGGAACCCTAAGAATCTCTATATGGGAAGCGATGAAGGGATCATACTTGGTAGGGATGAAGCTGGTGAGAGAAAGATTCCTGGTCCTGATCTTGTGTAGGAGATCACAGAAATGGTCTATGCCATCCAGCAACACATTAAGGATTCTCAGAGTCGGCAAAATAGAAATGCCAAAAACCTTTGAAGTGACTTAGAGATTGATGTTTGTGATAAATATATTCTTAAAATTTCACCTTAGAATAGATTCATGATGTTTTGGAAGAACAGGATGCTCAGACCTAGGTACATTGACCCCTATGAAATCTTTGATCACGTTAGAGAAGTGGCGTATCAGCTTTCACTCCCCCCAAATCAATCACAATTTTATGATGTATTCCATGTATCCCTCATAAGGAAGTACATACCTGACACTTCACATGTTCCAAATCCAGAGGTGGGACAACTGGAACATGAAAACTCTTCTGAGGAGTATCCAGTGGAGTTCTTAGATCGTAGAGATAAGGTTCTACACAACAAGACAAACCACCTTATTAAGGTGATGTGGAGGAACCACAAATATGAAGAATCCATGTGGGAACTAGAGGAATCTATGATAATGAAGTACCCACACCTTTTCACTTTTAAGGGTACGAGTTAAAATTTCATTGAAAAATGTTCCTAAAGGAGGAATAATGTAACATCCTGAGCTTTTGAATAATATTTTTTTCATGAATTTGTGTGTTATTTTTTTATACTCAACAAAACTATATCCTTTAAATATTTAAGTGAGTGTTATTATAATAATACCACATTTTTATTTTGTTATATGACCATTGCTGTTGGAAAATAAATTCTTAACTTTATTATTATTGTTTATAAATACAAGTGATCAGGGTTAACTAATACAGAATGATGATTAGATGGCCTCATCTAGTAGACTTGGGCCATACGAAGCCCATCTATCAGTGCTTGGGAAGGAGGTTGAATCACTAGGCTTTGATCTGTACCAAGCCTAATCTAAGCTTCCACATGTGAACATTTAATGTAATTTCTTGAAGAAGAAGTTCAAGATGATATAAATTATCACTCGAGCAATGTTTTCCAAACCTCCCTAAGATTCTATCACAATAGCACACCTTAGACTTAGGTCATATGCCGGTCTTATAAAGGGAAATGTAATGAGGACTTAGTTACTTTGTGTAATCCTTTTGTATGAATAAATTTTTTGTTTATTTTTAGGGTAAAATTTTTGTATTTAAAATATCCAGAAAATATAGGATGAATTTATAAAATTTCTAAATTATAGATGAAATTTTGAGAAAAAAGGGCATTTAACATTTTGTTGTGTACTTTAAATAATTAATAATGTAAATGTTTTTCATAAAAAGTTCTTCTAATGTTGTAATTAGTAAAAAATTTAGAGTTAATAAGATAAACATAACATTTAATGAATTGTAACGTATGAATATTAATATTACACTTCTAAATAGTAATGTGACCAATGGAATAGTAACCTCATTAGATAAAGCATATAATTTAGGCTTCGTGAATGATGAAGTGATATCATAGCATAAGTAAAAAAATGTTTTCGAAATTATTAGTTAAGTATTAGTAATTTTTTTGGTAAATAATGATTTTAATTAATAATTAAATATCTCATAATTAGAGAAATATATTCATAAAATGGATTTCATTTTTTAATTCAAAGCATCGATATTTGGTTTGGGTGAATTTATGATATTTTTATAAAATGTTATGATTTTCGGTAAATAGTTAAAATATAGTTTTGAGTGTTGATGTGATTAATTATATCATTAGTTATGTAATAATGATGTAATAATTCAAGTTAACTTGTGAATTGAAATATATTTAATGACGTTTCCCAGGTGTCCCATACCATGAGGAAATACAATGGGTAAGACCATGGTTTTTCAAATACCTTCGATGAGGTGTCCGTAGGAAATTAATTAAATAATATCTCAAATTTTCAATAAATTCCAACACATTCCTTCATTTAAAACATTAAAAATTAATAATCAATGAATATCTGGAGTTTTACCACCTAAGGTGTCCTTCCAAGGTTCCCTTAATCCCCCTAAGGTCCCAACCTTTAATATTTCTAAGTTACTCTTCATGGTAAGGGAACCCTTCACGCTCCTCTTTTATGTCATGACTTTCTTTATAGTGTGTATTATAGATTCCATCATATTATTTTGGGGTATATTCTTATATATCATTAATTTTTTCCTTTTTATGTCTAAATTATTAGAGACCCTTTCCACTCTCATCAACTGATTTTATGAATTTTTATGTGATAACTCTAGACTGATGAATTTTCGTAAGAGAAATAACATATTCTCTTTTCTTTCGAGTTTCATTTTCATAAGGAATTTCCTTCAAATATCCATACAATGATATAATTTTTTTTTAATTTTATACCCATTCTATTTTATGATTTATTTATGAGCGGGGGACTCTTATCCCATTTCTTTTAAGTTTTTTCTAAAACCATGTTATATAGTCATTATGCCGCAGAATTTTCATCTCAAAACCACTCTCTTTTTTTCCTCAAAAAATTATCCTATTTTAATTATATGTATATCCAAACCCATTTTAGTTCTAGGTGTATTTATGAAGAAATAAAAATGGAACATTTGGTTCTGGAGTTGACATACATGAAACCCTGATTCCTTTCCATGAATTATAAATGACATAACGATCATATTTTTAAATAATTTTTAAAACATCGTGATTTTGACATGAAAACCATTTCTTTTATTATATATTAGTTATTTATTAAATTTATGATTATGATCTATGTGGATCACCCGAAAATAAAGACATATTAAAGGTGTTCCCTGATAGTGCTCTAATGCATCAGGTAAAGAATTTAATCTCTAGAGATGAAAAGATTCATGATACCTTGAAGAATAACTTTGGTAATTTTTATCACACCTTGGAAATAAAGGTTGGTGACATTTTTATGAAGGTATAAATTAAATGATGTAGCCACATATTCAGGTTATTATTCATTTTATTTTCATTATGATATCCCAATACATTCATTGCTCATGTCTTTATGTTTTCATCATGTTTTTATTGATATCACAAGTAAATTGATTCCCTTGTTTTCTTTATTCGGCCTTATACTCACCCTTTCCTTTGATTTATGTCTCTAGTTTATGAGATGCAGTAATTATAAATAGGATGGAACTTTGATGAATAATTACAAGTGGATTAGAAGAATTCATAATTTTTTTATGTATATTGTTTTTTATTTCCTAGACAATAGACTTTAAAGGCCATCTGTTTGTAAAATGTGATGAAAAGTTATGTAAAAAAGGTGGAATACCATAGTAACACCCTAAGGATTTTAAAAATAAATTTAATTTGTAATTTAATGCCTAAGACATCAAGTCTCTGTGAAAGGTAATATTGTTATCATAATTATTTGAACATGATTTTTATAACTTATCTATTAAACATAATTTTGCAGCTTCTGTGAATTGAATTTTCAAAAAAGACCTACATAGTTTTGATCAGTAAGATATTTATACTCTGATAAGATCAATAATTTCTTTTCATGAATAGTTTCTTGATGCATTTGAAGAGTAATGTTACCCTTCTGAATAGTAATATATTCTTTATGAATTTAAATTTGACTAAATGAATAGTATCCTCACCCAATAAAGTATAAATAAAACTTGTGTATATGAAGAATTAATGTTTGATATAATTATATCATAATATAACTAAATATTTGTTTTATAAATTATTAATTAATATAATTATTTTTACAAAACAAATACATTTATTAACAATTTCATAATAAATATAATTATTAAAAACGAAATTTATTTTCATAAAATATTATCATAACTTAATATTTGCATGTTTAATAATTATAAGATAAATTTTTGAGACCGTACATAAATTTTCAATGTCTTATAAAATTAGCAACAATTTTAAAATGAGTATTTTCCATGTAAATGACAATTTTAATTTTAAAAATTAATTTATCCTATTTATTAAATAATTTTAATTATATGAGTTTATTTTTATATTCTAAACATTGTAAACTGGTTATAGTAAATATTTGGTATTTTCCTAAAGTATTTTATTTTTTATGAATTGTGAAATATGTTAATTTACGATATTTATACATTAAAAGTTAAATACACTATTCCTAACATCATGAATAATGTAAGAACCATAATCTACAACATCCCATTATTATTTTAATATATTTAATAATAATACTCAAAATATTCATTTTCTTGAGATAAAATATTATAAAAAAGAAAAAAATATTAAAAAATCATCCATCTGCTCCACTATAAATACCTCCACTTCTCCTCACACCAAAAAGCCTTTGAGCCTTATAATTGTTTTCCCAATATTCTCCCCAAGCCTCTACCAATTTCCCAAGAGCTCTTGATCAAAATATTAACCAAAAACCAATGTAACATCCACTTATCTTGATTTGGTATGTTTTCCCATTTTCAATATTCCCATCTGGTTTTACAATCTTTATTTGTGATGTTATGGATTTATTTATGGTTGAAGAATCGGTACCCATCATATACCTGAGGTAAAAATTGTGTAATTAGTTGTGGAGACATGTATTGAGTGGGGAAATCAGGTTACGACCTAATACATGTCATGTACACGAGGTACACATCTTATAGGGGGTTAAATATTATATTTTTTAACCCGAGACCACATGTTTTTTGGCGTAACCTATCCAGTGTGCCTACACGTCATGATCAAGGGGTACATGTCATGACCTAGTCCGCGACTAGTATAATGTTAAGAGTTTGACTGTTTTCGTTTGTTCTTTCCTTCGGCTCTTGGTTTCTCTTGACCCTAGACTCTTCATAGGACATTTTTAGCAGATTTTCATATTTTGGATCGACCCAATCAGTGATGGATCATCGATGAATTTTTGGTGCATCCAACCGAGTAAGTGTTCTTTCCAGTTATTTGTTTATTATGATCATGGTTTCACCCTATCCCTGTGTTATCAAATACACTAATTCATGTTGGTTTTTCCTTATCAAAATCTTCAAGATCCATTGTGATATCCCACACTGGGTCCCTTTTTCATTTGTTATTTGGGGTGCAGAGGCCGTCCTTCTTTGATGAATATGGGTTTCCTCAATTTTGTTGAATGTTTGTGTTTATATTTGGATAAATGTTATCGTGGATAGGATTATAGGGTCTTTTTTGGTGTTAAGGGGTTTCATTCTTGGTTTTGGACTCCATTGTGGTCATGTGAAACCCAAAATTTGAGGTAGGTGGTTCATTGTCTATACTATAAATATTAACAATATTTATTTCAATTAAAAATTGTTGTATAAATTTATTTAGGAAATTATAATGTTTGTTTTTTTTGTTGAAAATTTTTTTTTAAAGAAAAATGGGGTTCACTGGAATTTAATTAATGGATTTTTAATGGTTTTGAATGGTTTTCAAAACATTGAAATGGATTTGTGAAAAAATATCATATGCGTTACCATGGGTACATAGGTGGACGGTTTAGATTTAGGCCATCGTCTATTTCATTGTGATTATCATGGAGGTTTGTCTTGAGGTTTATTCTATTTCCCAGGCCTATTGTTCTAGGGAACCAATATTGACATTATTGGTAGTTGTAGATGGGATACAATTTGGGGGAAGTAATGCTGAAAATATTTATGTTTATTATTTGTTTATTTATCATCAAAAACTTGAGGGAGTACATGATGAGATTTTATAAGTAATAATAAAACTATGATTGAAAATATATTACTATATGAATTTAAGTAATATATAAAAAAAATTGCAGTTTTGGTAAAACTAAGGAAAAAAATATAATTTTGTTTGAATAAACATGATATTTAGTGAAATATGTTGATTTTTCTCAAGACTGAGCGGATGGATCGTATAATTGATTGGTTGAAGTGTTTTTTATGTGATATAGATAAAATAACTAATTATTTAGAAGGATAATTTATGCCAAAATGATGGAATATAAAATACCATGATAGAAACCCACATTGGGCATGTCATAAAAAAATTAACAAATATGATTCAAAAAAGAATTATATTTCATCACTGATTATAATGAGTACATTCATCCGATCCTAATGGAAAATATGATCAAAAAATTAAATTTTCATTTTATAGAATTATCTTGGGAATTATGTTGGAATTGTTCTACCTAATCCTCAATATTTAAAAACATGATGTATTATGGATCCACACAGCTCTCATCAAAAAATTCATATATAATAAATTATTCATGGAAGACAACAAATATAATATTTTACTATTCTGAATATTTTTTACAAACGATATTTTTGTTTTTCATTTCAATGAGACATTTTCTCTGAGTATGAGCACAAAAAATAGTCAAGGATATTTTCTAAAATATTTCATTAATATATTATCTAATACATATTTTTTTGTGAATGTTTATTGAATAAATAGATTTATCATGATTCATACATAAAAAATAGTTACTAAATGGGAGTCAAAATTGTAGAATATGGTGAATTTACACTCAATTCAACATGGTGAATAATAAAAATATATTTTTACCTCTATATGATAAACATGATTCAATATGAATGGGGGATATGTAGACTAAATCACCATAAAAAGATGACTAGTTATTATGGGAGAATAAAAAATAGTTAAGAATATAAATTTTTTAAAAACATATTTTTGAAAATCATAGATGTAAAAAATGTTGATTATGTATAGTGGTTTAAATATCAATATGTTGATAAATTAATACAAAATAAAAAATTTGAAAAATGGTAAATTTGAAGATGTATTTATTCTTAATGATTAAGAACTCAAAATCATTTGTTCTAGGAAAGAAATAGTATGATGTAATGAACATAGATTAACAATTTTTCTCCATTCACATAGTATTAGACATTACTTGTTTAGTGTTATATAGTTTTGGACATTATGGAATATATTTCCATTAAAAAAAATTAATTCAATGAAAAAGATAGAATTTTTAAAATTACTTTTGAAGTTTAGAATGATATATAGGAATATGTACCTTATTTCTGAAGAAATTTTGTTCCTTCAATCAAAGGATGATGAAAATATTATTGATTCGGATTCTATTCCATTTATGAAAAATTATTTCTATAAAATTACTAGGAATGATTGTTTATGAAATATCAAAAATATTACATGTGAAGACACTCACCCATGTGATTATTCTCAAAAGGAGAAGATTGTTACAATTAGAGAAAATATAATGAATTGATGAATATTCTAGTTACTAAATCTATTTCATATTGGTGTTTATGGACTAACAAAAACTAATGAATTATATTGAAATTGTTATTACATTTTATTTATTTAATATTTTCACATGATGGACTAGATTATGATGAATACTCAAAAAAAACTAATTCAATGAAATATATAAAATAGTATTAGAGATAATATGAAGTGATTCATTCAGTAAATATTATGATGATTCAAAATGAAAATGGAATAAAAAACATAGATATCATTTTTTAAAAATTGTGATTTATCCTCTTGACTTACATGTGATAACTCCTCAACAAACTATATTTTTCAAATGATGGACCCACTTGATTAATAATTATTATCATACAATACGTTTTGAATATTAAATAATAATGAAATGTTTGATGGAATTAGTTCTTATAGAAGTTTATATCTTATAATGTTACATATAATTACCAAATATAGATAATAATTCAAGTGAAATTTGGTTTTTATACAAACTCACACTAGTGTAATTTTTAGTTTTCAAAATGCAGTGCTCAATTTATAGAAAGTAAAATAATTAAATTTTTGAGGCTTGTGGTGATGATGGTATATTTTTATTAAGTTAATCTATTATAGAATTCAATATTTTTTTATCATGGGGACTAAAATAATTGTTTATAGTCATGGTATTATAGTGGTTGAAGCCAAGTTTAATTTCCAATAAAAATGGGAATGATTATATTTAGGGAATGTATATTCTATCTAAAACATTATACATTTAGATGATGAAATAAATGATTATGATTTCCACTCTAGGTGGGTTGGGAATCTGTGCAAAAATATATAATTTCTGTAATTTTAATGATATATATTTTTTATCAAAACTACATAGAGAAGATCTAGTAGGGTTTATATCAGTAAAAGTAAATTTATTAGTGAATAGAAAAACATTGTTCAAAAAATAAATATGAAATTCCATCAATAAATTACATCATAACATATCTAAAACTAAAGTATTTTTAAGAATTTACTAAACATGATATTTAGTAAATGTAATTTATTTATAAACTTTAATATTTTTAGATGAATATGACTTGAGATGTTTACCCACTTACAAAGAACAAAAACATGATCCAAAATAAATTAAAGTATGGAAAACAACCAATGAACATGAAAAAAGAGAATGTAATAAGACTTTGTTATTGTGAATATGATATTCTGTAATTGAAGTTAAAAATATTGAAGATACATTTTCATCGATGACAATAATTTGTTTTTTCTTTATTATTTGAATGTTAGAGGAGCCCCCATCCCCAACCAAAAATATAGGCACACAAGGAGGCTGAATGTGATGGAGCCCAAGAGAATCCCAAAGTACAAAACTATTAAATACATGTGGAAGGGACCAAAAATTAGAGAAAACCAGAAGGGGTTTCTCAGGACTCCCCCTAGACAAATCGCCTGTTGCAAAGTTACCCTCTCTAAGGATATAAAAAACTAAACAACCTCTAACAATATCTGTGGCGTAGTGATGAACGAGATACATCGCACTCCATGGCGCCTCAATGTTCCCCCGTAAGGCCTTTACCAATACCTTAGAGTCTGATTCCACTTCTGATAACCCCAATGAAAACCTTTTACACATCATTATACCCGTGTGCATGGCTCTTATTTCTTCACCCAACGAACTCCCTGGACCATGAAAACTGCTAAAGGCCAATAAAGCTGAACCATTATTGTACCTGACCAAACCTCCCACACGAATCTTCCCAACCACTAACGATCTGTCAATGTTGAGTTTGAATCCTTCCATTGAAGGGTTCCATCCGACCCAACATCCCTGAGAAACTAGCCTGAACACCTGATTGTTCGTGAAATTACCAAGAGAGAGGTATTGTTGACTCCATTTAATGAGTGAACACGATTCATTTAGGAGATACTTCATATGCACCTATAGTAGTGAGACCAGATGGAGCACATCTGTTATGGCTTTGTTCTAGGCCTCCCACATCATCCAGAAAACTGCCGTCACCATGCTGCTCCTAATTTAATTTTCCAAGCCCTGTTGATCCACAACTGCAAACCAATTCACAATAAATTCTTGCATGGACATGCACTGTACATCGTATCTCCCTCGTCCCACAATGCCGGACCACAGACATGCATCCCATTCACTCTTAATAAAAAGATGAACCACCATCTCTGCCTGCGGATTAGAACAGCAGTATCATCAGGAGGCTAGCTGAATATCTTTTTTTATGAATATTATCCTCTACATGAATGGCTTGATATCGGGCCCTCCACACTAGAAAACACATCTTCATGGGAAGATCTTTACACCATAATTTTTCATCCCATTCATCTCACTCCACTTCCTGGGAGATTAAGCCCCGATAATTGCACCCCTTAAAATAAACTCTACTGGATTTTGTAAAATAGCATCTCTCCTCATCCTTAGAATACGCAACTTCTTTGAAAAGTTCCATCTGATTTGGGCTCAAAATAGTTTAAATCATCATTAGGTAACGGTTGTACTCCCTAACTGACATGTCCGGTCTAGGAAAAAATGAAAAAACCATCTTTTTCCCACCCCAGTTTCCCTCTATTATTTCACCTCGCCTTGACCCACAAGCCAATGAGATGATTTCTGAAGAATTTCAAGATGATAAACCATAACCTTCCCCAACATTCATAGCTTTCGTCTATCCCAATCCTCTGAGTTTCATCCATATTTTTAACAAAGTGTTTTGGCCCATATTGAATTCCCAGCCATAAAATCCCTGTCCAAATGGGATTGCATGGTCTTCATAGAAACCAATATTTCCCTCATGTCAACCTCTTCCTCCTCCAACGGTTTGGACACCAGATGTCAGGCCGCCCAATGAGCCCTACCCAATGAGTTGGCATCCCACAAAAACTTATTCATCAGCTTCCCCATAGCAGAAATTATCCCTTTATGTGGAGTGATAACTCGCAATACATGCATCAGAATAGACTAAATAACATTATTAACCAAATCCACATGGACACTGAAGGAGAGAAAATGGTTTTTACAGTTCATAATACTCCCAAGAATCATGTTGATAATGTCCTCAAAGTATCTCTTTTTCACATGACTAGTAGATATGGGTGCCCCAAGATAACTCATTTGCAACTATTTTCGCTGCATTGTGAGGATGTCTGGTATAACCCAACCCCTACTTATAGAAAATATATGGGCTACAAAGAAGTTTTTATTCCTAGTGTTGATCTGTTGACCAATGAACTCACCGTAAAACATCATTAGAAACATGAAATCAACTATATATGATCTCCTTCCATTCTCAAAAATGATAATATCAACTGCAAACATTATATGTGAAAAATAACTGTCCAAGCCTTTAGCACTATATGGAAAAATCCTTATATCCCTTCAATTTCAATAAAGATTCTGTGGTAATGCTTCTTGAGCCAGGATAAACATAATGGGAGACAGTGGATCCCCTTGACGCACCCCCAACACATTATTGAAAAAACCAAAAATCCTCCCCAAAAGAGAAATGGAAGGCCATGGTGAGGAGAAATAATGATAGCAAAGATCATATACCCTTTCTTGGAAACCCAGCTTCTCAACACCCATATAACGAAACTCCATTTTAATTTATCATATGCCTTGTCCATTTCCACTTGTATAATCACATTGGACCTGACCACATTCTTATTTAGATCCACCAACATTTCTTATGCAACTCTTACCGCCCCCTGGATACCCCTACCCTAGACGAATCCATGATGCTCTTGTGAAATAACCCTTGGGATCTATTTTCTAAGCCTCCTTTTTAGAACACTTTATAAGATCTTTTATGAACAGTTGCATAGAAATATCGTCCTATAATGATTAATGGAGGTATGATATTTATCTTTAGGCAATAACACCACCTTGGAAGAACACAAGCTTCTATCGATATCACCCCCAGAAGAAGTCATGAACAACTTCAATGACCATTTCCCCCACGAATTCCCATTCTGCTACATAGAAAGCATTCGAGAAACCATCAGGCCTATGAACACTCTCTCGCGACATGCTGCAGACAACCTTCCAGACCTCCTCCCTAGACAGAATGAAACACAAGGAATCATTCTCTACATTATCCAACCTCATGGAAAAGTTTCCCATGAATAAATCATGTTCAGATTATAATCTCCCCTCTCTCAAGTATCCTTGGTGATCACCTGTAAGCATAGACTCAAAATACTCCATTGTCAACTTACCAGCAACCTCGACATCAGAAGTAAAAAACCCATCCTAAAGCCTCAGTGTTCTTGGATGGTATCCATTGTGCATAAGTCTATATAGAGAACCAAGATATGTTTTTAATTCATTATAATGAGATATATGTACTATAAATAAATATTGATTTATATTTCCTAAAGGAATAACTAGAGGCTTGAAACTCTCAATTTGATTATAATTTTAAGAATATTTGTTTTCATTTAGTATATGTTAATCCCAACCACTATATCAAGTTTTATAATCATGAGATAATGATGGTGCTAATTAATTTTGATTGCAGATCTATTGGTTTTTTGGATGAAACCCAATATACAAGCATTTTTTAGAATATATGAGAGCCTAATTGGAGATATCTCTAATTTGGGATGTTTATGATTTTCCTTTCCCTATAATTGATTCAAGTATAAAATGGGAAAATTACTTCCAAAACTATATTTACCAAGGAAAATTCTAAAAATATATCAAAAGGATGAAATCAAGTTGATGACCACTCCCAAGGATACCCATATTATATTTTTCAAATATTTGTATAATTATGGGTTCTATTTGAATTTTTATACATATATTATTTGTAGTATGATATATTGTATAATTTCAAGACATTAAACTATATTTTACATAATTATATATTAAGATTATAAATGATTTATCATATAATATCATTACATAATTGGGAAATAATTCATTTTCATATCAATAAAATGGGGAACTATTCGATATTTTGATATTATTATCAAGAACAACCACATTGGGCCATCACTGATGTAGTTTGGGTTGTTTCAATAGATCACCAATAAAAACATAAGGTTGAGATTTATATAGCTTAGTGGATGTATCTCAGGGATTTAGAAAAATTAATTAATAGATAAATTTGAGCATGTTTTAGGATGAATAAATTGTATCCACTCAACATTTTACATAATCAACATATATGAAGCTACAACATGGGGAAAATTTAATTCAAACGAAATATCTTCTTAAAATTTAGTGTGATTATAGTTGTTATATAATTCATAGGAAAAACTAAAATTCAACATTCAAGGTCCAAGATCATATATATCAAAAATAACTTTATATAGAAGATGGTTGAGAAATAGTTGGTTTATATGTCACATATTTCTACTCATAATCACATCGCTAATATTATTAACAAGTAACAATACAATTAATATTTTTCAATACATCATCTTCCTGTTAGAGTTCTAATGAATACATATTCGTTGATGCATTAAATATGAAAAACTGACTTCCCAACATGATGTTTCACTATGAAGCAAGGTAATGGAAAACTGTAAATAAAAATGATGGGATTTGTTACTCTCATTTATTATCAATTATAAATGTGTTATCTTTGGATTTTTTGATCAAAGGGAGAGATGTTTCAATTAATGAATTTAGTGGAAGTGTATATATACATGTTTTGATAAATGGGAATTGTAGTCATTAAAATTAATAAAATGGAGGGTAATTGAATTTTCATTATGGGTTCGAAGTATTTAGTTGATGTTTCAATTGTTTTATGATCAATATATGTATTAATAATGATATTTAAATTTAATTCTCTATTCTCACATAATTGATGGCTAACATTATCCAAGAATTAATAATTGTTTTATTGAAACATTACATAAAGTCTCAGTGTTTTGATTTATATTACATAGTAGATATGAAAATAATTAAAATAAGTTCATGAAGTTATTAAAAATAACTATGATTCTATGAAATTATCTAAAAAAACCTAATGTTGGACTTATCTAAAAAAATATCATTTAGAGGTGTTATTGTTTAGATCATTGAAAATATGTTATAAAAAAATTTTCCATAAAAATATTTAATTTCCTAGAGTACATTTATTTTATATTATAGAAGGAACTCATTTTATTTAATGAAAGAAACATTCATTATATCATAGAATATTTCATAGTGATAATGGTGAATGTTTTTTGGATTTTAGAAAGGATGTGGTGAGAAAAACATTGGTGTTTTACATTCCATAATAACTATACATGAAAATTATAAGAAACAAAAATATCATTGATCACTTCATTTTGAATTTATATATTTTGTTTATAATTTTAAAATGGTGATATTGTTTATTAAGGGAGAGTTATGTTTGAATTTTTTTTAATTAAACCTAGGGAAAATATTTTGGTTTTTATGGGAAGTGATACTGATAATAGAGTTATAATATTGGAAAAATTACCATCATGGAGTGTTTATAATGAGGATTATCTATTCTAAAAAAATTATTCTTTCCATTTTGGGATTAAAATAAATCACTTTACGACACACCAAATAACTCTATTTGGATAAAGAATGTTATTGTGGTGCTATATAATGAGATCCATATAAGGAAGTTAGAGAGACCAACACCAATTTATGTAATTCATTTTGAATATCATGGTCATTAAGGGAATCATGTGTGTGGAAATAAAGATTCCAAAATTGGAAGCATGCTCCCCAAACACCCTAGAGCATGGTGTTTCAGTATGGAAATAAACTTGTCGAAAATTTATATAACCACAATTGGAGTTTTGAAATTCATGGGGAACTATTCGGAATATTTACTATATAAATCATCATTTTATGGTTTTACAATCGATAATGGGCTAGTGGAAGGTGCTGGAACAAGGATGATGACATGGTGAGGATCAAATTATCTAAATTAAGTAAATCATCTGAATTATGAGTCTTATATGATCAATAATTTTCAAAAATCATTATGTAATATTAATAACTACTATTTTTTACCAATTTAACTCATATGATATTATGGATAAAGGATAAATTACTTAACCTAAATCCAGTTCTTTTAATTTGATGTATCAAAATCTGAATAATTTATTTGTATCCAAATCAATAAGAATTAATTTTTATATTTGAATTTGGATTTTTGAAATTTCATAATTCCTATTCAATATGAATATTTTATATAATATTTTGTAATATAGATGAAGGAGGGGAAACACTATTCTATTATAAGAGTTGATATTTATCTATAAGAACACATACATTTATATATCATAGAATTATAAAATTTGAAAATGATTTAATATAATACGAATAAATTTTGAATAAAAATGGGTTATTCTAAGGGATTAATTAGCCGGATTCATTCAAAATAATTATACATTTGAATACCCATTTATGTATATATTTTCATTTATATATTGAATAGAATAATACTATCATACTAGGATATGTGATTAGAAATCTATCAGTAAGATAAGTGAGTTCTTCAACATTATAGAATAAGAATAGTGATACTATCATTATATGACTATATTATGAATGCACATGAATATTGATTCCAAAAAATTAGGTGTCAACATATATTGTTGTGTGCTATATTGTTTTGGGTGCACCATCACACCTCTGTTTTCATGTTTCGTAGAGAAATTGGGTTAGTGTTATCACATAAAAACCCCAAATGTTTATTACTACATCTCTCTCAATATACATAGTATGTGAAAGAATGTAGTGCAACTAATATCGAGAGATAAATATTTTAATCTAATAGAAAATCATATTAAATGTGTTGGTATCTTGTTTGGACTTTATTCTCTTAAATTATCATTTAAATGAGTTATTTAACTTTTAAATGATAATATTATATTAATATAAAACTACTTTAATCAAAAAGCTCATTAAAAATTAATTTTACTAAACTTATTTATTTTCAATTTATAACTAAAATATTTCTAAGAGGTTTTTTATATTGGATCTTTACATTACATTCGTCAATATATTAAATAAATTTAATTTATCATTATAAAAATTTAAATTACTAAATGAAGCAGTTCATTGAAAATTATCATATTATCCAATAAATTAAATTTAACAAAACCTATTAAAAATTTATTTTTGAAATTCTATCAGTTGAATTTTAACACAATTTTTATGAATGAATTTATATAAATTTTAGAAATATATGTAATGTCGTAACCCCGACCCTGATAACCTAGAGCTGGTGTCTTACTTTATTACATTGGAATAGATAAAATGGGTTTAATCCTAAAGGTGTGATAATTTTAGTAGTCTTTCATAACTAGATACATATATGATTCCAATTTTTTATTAGTAAAAGAAAATAAATAATAAAAAATGTAAAATCTCAGCATCCTTGAAACTCATTCCTGAAATTCATATTTATAAACATGGGAAAAGAAAAAATTAATAACGATTTCAACTTCACGTTAAGGGTTTTGTAAAATAGAACTTGTTTGGAATAAATTAAATATCATCAATAAGGAATCAAAATATGTAAAGATAATTATTGGAGACCACATTCCATTTACTCAATAAATTAAAAATTAAATGAATGTTATAGAAGGAATAAAAATGATATAATAATTCCATATAAATAATAACATTATAATGAAACATGAACATGAATATTATAAGTAATCAAATAATCACATGGAATATCAGTAATGATGAAATTCAAAAATATTGGATGCATGAACTATCCCCACCTATACACCTGACAGTTGGTGTCATGATCTACCATCAAGATACTTTTTTATTATAGATAGAAACCCGACTGATTTTGCCAACTAATTCCACTCATGAGACTACATATTCATCAATGGTATCATATTAACCACTCTCCAACCCTTTTACTGCAAGTCTAGATAAATACTTAAATATAAAAAAAGGATTTAACAAAAAAACAATGAACCATCTCAAAAATCTGTATTGAGTAAAGGATACGAATTTATCAATATACCTCATTTTAATCAAGTTACATTCAATGTAAATATCTTATGTACAAATTTTATATATTTTAGGAAATAATAATATCCAGCACTCAAGAATATGGATACATAATATATATTTAATTTTAATTGAAAAATGACTAAAATAAAGTGATTGTTTTAAGTGAATTTTAAAAATCAAAAAAGGAATTGAGATTGTTTAATAACATTTACCACATGGTAATTTTCATGTAATTTAACATTTGATGATATAATTCATTATAAAATTTAAAATACCATTAATTTTTGAGGAATAATGATATTACATTTCAAATGGGAAGTATGAATTCCTTATAAATTCCACTCGGTGAATAAAAATTAATAAGACTCAATAGAATGTAAATTGACACAAAATACCTTACCTCATGATTCCTCTTGACAGTATGTTCTATAAAATACTATAATTCATGTATCCACATTATAATTTCACTAAATAGATTATAGTTTGGATTTATAACCAATCTAATTCTTCTTTGGTGAAAGTAGGGGTGATAGTTAGTGGTTTGGGTTAGAGTAGGAAGCGCTAAATGGAAAGAGAGGTGTGGAGAAGTGAGAAAAGTGAGTACCTTTTTATAGTTGAGGAGTTTCACATTTCTAAATAACAATACATATTCACTATTGGGATTTACATATTTTAAAAATTATCATCATGGGGTGTACAGATGGTATGGTTGAACCACACCTCCAACACACAATAATGTACATGTTATAAAAATATATTTCCTTACTATCTATGTTTCTTAATTTTTTTTATTTTTAGTTTTTTACAAGGTAACAAGTTTCCTAACATAAGTAATTTGTATAATAAGAATAGATTGTTGGGATAATTTTTATATTATTCAGAAACAAGGATTCTACATACAGTATAAAATTTATTAAATATATGTCCTAGGTGAGTTGGAAATTAACATCAACAAAAGCACATGTAACATGAAAAAAAATATTATAACCATAAATCTATTAATAATGTTTTAATTATTTAGTGGTCAATATATAAATTATAAAAGAACATGAGGTACATGAATGGAAAATAGTTTATATTTATTATAATTTATTAATTACATGAAAAAATATAGCAATTTTATTAATTTTATTCATTTAATTAAATATAAATTTTCATATAATAACATAAATTTTAATTATAACATTATAAATTTAAATGGAATTTAAAAATATCAATTCAACGATGGAATTTGAATATATTATGTCACACAATAGTAATATTCTATTCTATTCTAATAAAATAATACAATCTATTTACCTCAGTTTTACTATTTTTTAAATCAGATATTTTATTATTTTTGTTAACTAAATAATTAATGTGATTGCATTTTTGAAGCATTTTATTTTACTAAATCATATCTATAAATTAAAGATAAATTATTTTGACAAAAATTACCAATTTTTTATTCAATAGAATATGCATAATTGAAACATTATTGTTTATAATCTAAAAGAATTATAAAAAAATAAAAAGGTGAAAGTTGTCATTTTATGTTTTTCATTACTTAACTTATTATATTGAACATATCTTATTAATTGTGGCATGGAATTACCATACTTTTTAGAAATTTATGGATAAAAATAATGTTTATTATATGATAAATTAAACAAATTATAATTCACAATATGGATGGTATTTCTCTAAATTCAATTAATTGAACTGGAATAATTTATATTATAATGAATCATACATTTTTTTGAAAAAAGATGATGATATATTAATCATAAAGGTTGGTAGTTACACATTCATGCAACCATGAAGGAAAGCGATCAAGCTAGATATGATTCATGCCGGACGTGCTGAAAGAAGCCAGGTGATGAGCTGCTTCGTTTCCATCCCTTTTAATGAAAGAGAAGGAGCAGGTTTTGAAGCTTTTACTGAGAGACTGGATGTTCCTGACAATGGGGACAAAAGAATGCAGGCCTCCATCATTAATCCCGATAGTGTTGATGATGGTGAGGCAATATGATTTGATTTGAATAGCTTCCCATCCTCGATATTTTGCGAACATCAGCCCGGTAAGGACAGTGAAGGCTTTAGCAACAACGGGCTCCTAGAGAGCGTGGTTTGATTCATGTTTGGCAGCAATGATTTGACCTTGAAAATCACATGCCAGAAGTCCAATTCTGAAAACTCCGTCAATAGAGAGAGATGCATCAACGTTAATCATGTGGATCCCTTCTGGGGGAGGGTACCATCTTGAAGCAGCTATGTGAGTGATAGAGAGCCCATAATGGTCAGAGTCCCGATTCCACCCCTCAATCCAGGATGTAGCCCATTCAATCCAGAACCTCAGGGGATTTTCTACGTGATTGAAGATGAAATCATTGCGTTGCACCCAGAAGATCCATGCCATGATGCATAATGAAGTAACTTTTTCCGCAGTCAAAGAAGACAACCACAACATCAGCAGTTTCGGAAGGTCCAACACCATATCCAGCATAAGATCCAAATCATAACCCCAAAAAGTCCAGATCTCTTCCACCCCCGGGCACTGGGTGATCGCATGCAGAGGAGGTTCTAGTACACCCGTGCAAATGGGACATTGGTTTTCATTGGTAAAAATATGTTTTAAATTATCTTTTAAAATAACAACTAAATTGTATTTTATGAAATGTATAATTTTTTATAAAATATTTCTATTTATTATAAGTTATTATTATTATATTACTAATCAATATATAACCTTTTTTATCATAACATAGTTATTATTGTTTATAAATTTTAGTATAAAATATTTGTTATATGAATTATATTTTGAAAAATATTATCCTCTAAATATTATTTTTTTTATTTTCAAAATGGCCGCTTTTATGGTGAGTGGCAACCAAACAACACACGTTAAAAAAACCAAGTTTCAAGTTTGAAATTCAAAATTCAAAAAACACATGCTGGACCTGAGGATTATGGAGACCTCCACCCAAGAAACACCCATCATCCGAAATCGCATCGCCGACCAACCTTCGTTGTCACTATATTCGGCCGTCATCCAATGTCTCCAACCTCCTCACAGGTCAAGCCCACACCAGAGTTCTGGAAGATCCATTATCCATAGTTCATCATCACAGTGGAAAAAACCAGAACATTCCCCATTGGAACATTAAAAAACAATGAATCAAAAATTAACCTTCATTATGGGGCTCTGTCAACTCACTAGGTAATGATAAACCTCGGGACACAAATTTTAGAATAACTCACGTGATTTAATTAAATATTATTATAATGGGATTTTAAGGGGTAAAAATATCAATTGATGGACTTTGACTGTTAATTATGTAACCACTAATATAACTGCATTATCCCTATTTAAAGGGTCCTTTCGTCTCTAATTCACAGTCAATCTAATTCCGGTACATTCCATCATTTTTTGATGCGGAAGAGATAGGAGGCAGAGGATAGAAATCCTTTTAAGTGGGATAAAATCAAGAAGATTAAAATCAAAAAGATCTCATGGATCAAGGTATGTTTTATCTTATTTTAAATTTTGTTTATCTATGTGATAAACACAGTTTTTAAAGATCCTAAAATAAATCAAATTTAATTTACATATGGTATCAGAGGAGGGTTATGAGATCTATTTTTCTCAATATATAAATTTATTATTTTTTTCATTAAAATAAGAATCGAAAATATGAATTACCCTATGAATATAATACGGTATGGAAAATCTGAATTCTTATCTTCTTATTTTAAATGGTTAATAATAATAATAGTGTGTGGTGAAACTGTTTAAATCCTGAATATGGTGTGAATTTATTATTATTATTTTTAGAAATATGAATCCATTGTGCATTTGTTTTTTTCAAAAATATTAAGTGCCTATTTTTTGGGAGTCTCAATTTGCTGCATCTTCTCCGTGATTTTAGATTTTGAAATTTACCTTTAGTTATTTATTATCAATTATAATAAAATGAAATATATATTTAAAATTGTTTTAATGATTTAAAAAAATGGATAAGGTTTCCCACCTTTAAGGAATTTTTTTAAAGGTGACATGTAAGCATTTATTTATTTACTTATCAGCTTTTTTTCATGGGTTTTAAAACCATAAAAAAAATTTATAAAAAACTATTGATTTTTCATTATTTGAAATAATTATTTGACTTTCAAATTTGACGCCAAAACAAATTAAAAAAGAATAAACAAACTTTTGGATTTATGTTTATTACAAAATTTATAACTATGTTATGATTATGGTTTTTCTATTTTAAAACAATATTGCATGAGATTTCTTAATCACCAAAGTGGTCAAATAATAAATTTTAAATTCCTTCAAAAAATATGGCAAAAATTCTATATATTTATTAGTCATAAATTTAATACGATTATGATATTTTACAAGTAATTAAAGATCATTATTACAAGATATTTATTAATTTCCCAATGGAAATTTTCATATTCTTATAATTTATAAATATAATTGTTGGTAATATATATTATGCATTATGAGATTTATTTATATATCCAAAGATAATAAATAAATCTAATTATTTCATATATTATTTCCAAATAAAGTTATTTTTATTAGTATCAATTATGTCTGCGTATTAGTGTTTTACCCAAAGGAGAACTCTAATACACATTTATGTTAAAAAATTTGTCTGAATCATTGTACTATTATTATTTAAAAGCATTAATTTTAAGCATGTATTAATTGCAGTTATCTTTTAATCATCATTTCACTCACATACATTATCTGTTCTGACCATTAATGGATTAAATTTCTCTGATTGGAGTGAGTAAATCCAATTTCACCTTCGTGTATTGGATCGTGATTTATCACTCAGAGTAGAGAAACCTACTGCTACAATGGATGATAGTATAAATGATGATAATGTATATTATGAATCATGTGAATGATAAAACAAATTATTTTTTATGTTCATGTGAATGAGCATAGAAAGTAACATCAAGTCAGGCAACACTAAAACTGAAAGTGCTAAAGAATTTATGAAATCTGTGGGAGACCGATCACAAACTGCTGACAAATATCTTGCTGGAACATTAATGAGTACATTGAACACTGTGAAGTTTAATGGTTCTTGTACCATGCATGAGCTTGTCATTGAAATGAAAAATATTGCAGCAAGACTTATGTCTTTTGGAATGGAAGTGGATGAAAGATTCCTTGTACAATTTGACCTAAAATCATTACCATCTAAGTATGGACCTTTACAAATGAACTAAAACACCATGAAAGATAAATGGAATGTGCATGAATTGAGTAGTATGTTAGTTCAAGAGGAAACATGTTTAAAGACTCAAAGAATCCACTCCATCCATTATGAGAATCATCAAGGATGAAAGAAGCCTGGAATACAGAAACTTGGAAAATTAAAGGGACCATTAACGGTTAATGAGTATTTTAGCAAGAACCAATAGAACACAAATAATGATAAATTCCATTTCTGTGGGATAGTTAGACATTTCTAAAAGGATTGTATTAAATGAAACAATTGGTTTGAAAAGAAAGGTAAGAAAAATTCTTAAACACGTTATGTATCAAAATTAGTTGATTTTCCATATATTACATGGTGGATTGATTCTGGTTGTACAAATCATGTTTCGAATAAAATTTTGGGATTCCTTTCAACCCAAGCCATAAGCCCAACTGAATAGTTTATCTTCATGTGAAATATAGTGAAGGTTCCAGTTGAAGCTGTCGGGAATTATTGTTTAATCCTCGATAGTGGATATAGTTTGGAATTATGTGAATCCTTTTATGTACCTAGTATATATAGGAATTTGGTTTCTTTTTAAAAACATGATGTTGTTGGATACATTTTTAATTTTGGGAATGGATATTTTAGTTTGTTTAAGAATACATGAATGATTGGATCTGGTTTATTGTATGATGGTTTATATAAACTAAATCTTGATAATATGTATGCTGAAAAACATATGACCTTACATCAAGATTCTGGTACTAAACGTAGTTTAGTAAATAAAAATTCTTCTCATTTATGGCATAAACGTTTTGGTCATATTTCCAAAGAAACATCGGAGAGATTGATTAAGATTGAAATTTATCCAAAATTGGATTTTACTGACATAAACATTTGTGTGGATTGTATTAAATGAAAACAAACAAAACACACAAATAAAAGTGCCACAATAAGTACTCAACTCCTGGAGATCATACATACTAATATATGTGGACCTTTTGATGTCAATTATTTCGGTATGTAAATATACTTTATCAACTATATTGATGATTTTTCACATTATGTATATGTTTATACATTGCATGAGAAATCTCAAGGAATAAATGACTTGGAAAAATATATAAATGAAGTTGAGAGGAAATTAGAAAAAAAGGTGAAGATAATAAGGTCTGATAGATGTGGTGAATATTATGGAAAATATGGTGAATTTGGACGAAACCCTGGTCCATTTGGGAAGTTTCTAGAAATTCATGGCATATGTTCACAATACATTATGCCTGGTACACCACAACAAAATTGTGTAGCGGAAAGGCGTAATAGAAAATTAATGGATATGGTTAAGATAATGTTGAGTAATTCTTCTTTACACTTATATTTGAGGATGTATGCTTTAAAAACATATGTGTATTTTCTGAATAGGGTTCCTAGTAAAGTAGTTCCAAAGACTCCTTTTGAACTTTGGACTGGTAGAAAACCAAGTTTAAGACACATGCATGTATGGGGTTGTCAGGCATAAATAAAATCATATAATCCACAACAAAGATAACTGAATGCAAGAACAATCAGTGGAAATTTTATTGGTTATCCAGAGAAATCAAATGGGTATGGATTTTATTGTCCTAACCATAGTAGGAGAATTGTTGAAACTGGAAATTCTATATTTATCACGAATGGTGAATCTAGTGGGAGTAAAGTTCCACAAAATGTGGAAATTATAGAAGTTAGAATTCAAGGTCCATTTTCTTGTATTCTAACTTTACATGTTGTTGTTCCTAAATTTATTACATCACAAAATAATCAAGTATAACCACAACAGAATGTTTCCCTAATTTACAATGAAGAAATTGTTGAAGGACCACAAGAAATATTGTTAATAAGATCCCATAGGGAATGAAGGTCAGCTATTTCTGATGACTATGTTTTATATATGCATGAAATAGAAAATGATATTGGCATTAATAATGATCCTGTTAAATATTCTCAAGCCATCAAGTGTGGTAATTCTAATAAATGGTTAGATGCCTTGAAATTTGAGTTGAATTCCATGGAACAAAATAAATTGTGGGACCTTATGGAATATCCGGAAGGATTCAAGAGAGTTGGATGTAAATGGGTCTTCACAACCAAATATGACTCCCTTGGTAACCTTGAACATTACATGGATAAAAGTTTTGCTGAAGTGTTCACTCAAAAGTATGGCGTAGACTATAAGGAATCCTTCTCACTAGTTTCTAAGAAATAATCTTTCATAATTATTACGGCATTGGAATCTCAGTATGATTTAGAGTTACATCAAATGAATGTTAAAAGAGCCTTTCTAAATGTAAAATTAGAAGAAGATGTATACATGGATCAACCAATGTGTTTTTTCATTGATGGAAAGGAACACATGGTATGTAAATTAAAGAAGTCAATATATGTACATAAACAAGCTTCCCAACAAGGGTATATTACGTTTAATGATACCATTGTATCTTTTGGATTTATGGAAAACATCGTTGATCAATGTATATATCAGAAGATAAGTGGGAGTTAATTTATATTCATGGTTCTATATATTGATGACATATTGCTTGCTGCAAATGATCTTGGCCTATTATATGAGACAAAGAAATTACACTCTAATAATTTTCTAATGACAGACTTGGGAGAAGCCAAGTAGGTGATTTTAATAGAAATAATTCGTAACAAAAGTCAAGGTATATTGGGATTATCTCAAAAGTCATACATCATTAAGATTTTAGAGAGGTTTATGATGGAAAAATGTTCAGCATCACCGGTACCAATTCCGAAAGGAGATAAATTTAATCTCAATCAATGTCCTAAAAATGATTTGGAATGAAAAAAGATGGAATAAATTCCTTACGCATCTGTTGTGGAAGCTTGATGTAAGCTCAAACATGTACAAGGCTAGATATTATCTTTTTAGTCGGTATGTTAGGAAGATACCAAAGTAATCCTAGACTCAATCATTGGGTAGATGAAAATAATGTTCTGTGATATTTACAAGGAAAAAAAGGATCACATTCTTACTTATAAAAGATCCAAAGATCTTAAGGTGATTCGATACTCTGATTCAGACTATTCTGGTGATGTTGATACAAGAAAGTCCACTTTTGGTTATGTGTATCTTCTATCCAAAGGATCAATATCATGGAAAAGTGTAAAGAAATCGGTTATAGATTCTTCGACAATGGAAGCTGAATTTTTAGCATGTTTTGAAGTAAAATTTAGGGTATGTGGTTGCAGAACATTATTTCAGGACTTGGAATTGTCGACAGTATCACCAAGCCCTTGAAAATTTATTGTGACAATACTGTAGTAGTATTCCTTTCCATGAATGACAGATATTCCAATGGTGTTAAACACATGGAATTAAATTACATTGCATTTAAGGAGGAAGTTCAGAAACATAAGGTTTCAATTTAAAATATTAGAACAAAACTTATGATTTTCGACCCTTTGATGAAAGGGTTCCAAAACAAGACATTTATTGGACATGTCAAAAGTATAGAGATTATCATTGAGTATGTTTCATTGTATGTATTGAATATTATTATTATTACAGTTGACAGTTGGACTTATAAATATTTTAATCATGTTGCATGTTTTTCAAAAGTATACATGATTGGATTGAATAATGATAGCATACACATTATTTAATAAAGAAATTATTGTTGTACCAATTATATATATATATATCCCATTTTAATTATGAAATGGAAGATTCTCATAACGTATTACATGGGAGGGAGTATATTAATAGAAAATATAAGACTTCCATGACTGATGTGGACATTATCCATTATTACGATTAATGTTGTATACATGATAGAATAGATATAAATGCATATAAATGACTGATTGAATATTAAATATCATAAAGAAATATCACCTGAGTTAAGTGGGAGAATGTTATAATAACTCACGTGGTATAATTTAATATTATTATAATGGGATATTAAGGGATAAAACTGTCAATTGATGGACATTGACAGTTAATTAAGCAACTACTCATATAACTGCTTTATCCCTATTAAAAGTGCCTCTTCCTCGTCAATTAACACTGAATATAATTATTGTACGTTCCATCGATTTTTGATGCGGTAGTTAAAAGAGGCATAGGATAGAAATATTTTTATGTGGGAGAAAATCAAAGAGATTCATATCTAAAAGATATCATGGATGAAGGTATTTTTTATCTTATTTTAATTTTTTTATCTATGTGATAAACACATATTTTAAAGATTCTAAAATAAATGAAATTTAATTTATAGAAAACCCACCATTCTGTTACCTCTGAACCATACTCACATCAATGTCGCCTCAAACACAACACCATCAGAAAGCAAAAAATTGAACAAAACTAGTGACACCACCATCGATGAACCTTGATGCAAAACATATCCAATCGTAGCCTCACAATATCAAAAAGGGACACCAACCCAGCCGAAACATCACTGAATTCCATCAACAACAGGTCTCAAATTGCTGGAGCACCGTCTTCGGCACCGTGCATCAAACCATTTCTACCGCTCATCATCCGAAAAAAATGACTTCACATGAAGCTGGGCCAAAACTGTCGACAAACACATCACATCGAAATGAATAATCGGAACAGAACAACATACATTCACAAAATCACCACCCTAACAACCACCAGTCATCAAATTCCACACCGACGATAAGCACCATTCACACCAAACACATCCACCCACACCATCCCAAAACTGCTTCAAACACCTTCATACCAAACTGATATGGAGTCCCGAACAAAGGTATAGGAAGAAAGGGCAGAGGTAGATGAACGGGACAACCATAAGAATCACCAAACATTGTTTCCAACTCAATCCAAAACCATCAGAGTGTTTTCGGGGAAAACCAAATTGGGGTTTGAAATGAAGGTTCTGACAATAAGAGCATTAAAGAAACAATTGGAGAACAAAAATCGACAGTGGGAATCCAAGTGACATAGAAAAAAACATAAAATGAAACCCAATGTAAAGGGAAAATAGAATCCAGAAAAAAAGCCCTTCAAGAGTGGAAATCAAAATTGAGAAATAGCTACCGCGCGGGCTAGTGAAAGGGGCATCCAAGGGAAGAAGTGGGGATTCCATGGAAAGTGATATTTAGGGGGAGAGATGAGAGGAAACGAGAAAATCCTAGTGGAGAAGGCTCCACCATGCAGAGAGAAGGGGAACCCCTAGAGCTCAAGAGAAGGATATCTACCTGGGGAGAAAGGTTCCATCTCAATAAAATTATTAATTATATATATTTGTTCGATAAAATGGGTGATGCATGTAATACATGTTTTTGAAAAACTCGTTATTCTGTGTAAGTAAATATTACTCATTATTGTGTGCATTAAAAAATATAGGATTGATTAAATTTATTTTAAATATGAAATATTTATTAATTTCTTGGTTTGATATAATTTGTTATACTCTAGGTGTTTTTTGCAACACATGATATTTAATAAAATATGATTATTTTATCATTTCAGGGGGTTACTTACTCCCCACCATAAATAAATAGTGTCATTTCAATTTAATATTGACATAAATAATAAAGGGTTTCTATTTAAAAATTCACCCGTTTGAAAAACACATCGTATACATGTTAAAAATATATCCTCATAGTGATAAGGATAAGTAAAAAATGTTATCTAGAATAATCACACTACTAGGATTCCAAATAGGGGAACATATGTGTGATATAAAATCAAAGTAACGGATGACACAAATAACACACAATTACTCACAGAGAGTCATAGTGAACATTAATTACATGAAAGTGGGTGATCTATTTATGGTTAAAAATAGTAAAAACAAAAATCCAAATAGGAATGAAAAGGTCATTTAAATCATCAAATATGTAGGTTATCATATAATATTTTATTTTAAAATCATTTTTAAAGAATTAGAGTATTTATTTCATAAACTAATAAAATAAGGAAATATACATAATTGATACATTTCTATTTCATAAGCATAATTTCATCCTTTGGTTGTTTTTGAATGTATTCCTTTCTCCAAAAAATAAATATTCACAAAATGATTTTTTATTCCCAAAGAACTAATATTTACATTTAATTACTCATAATAACTCCAATAAAATGATAATAAATTCCTTCAATCTCTAGTTATTATTATAAAAAAAATAGTAAGTATAGCTCACCCAATATACATAAATCCTTATATGGTGAGGTAAATAATTAGTCTCTAAAACATCATATAATTTTCATATTATACCATTTAATAAATGGTTACCATATGACCCTTTCAAAATATAATGATCCAAGACATTAGAAATGATTTTTATTAATTTCCCTGATGAGAATTCTTTTAATCTTCCCAATAATAGGAAGTATCTCTTAATCATCAGATACCAAAACTATGAATACCGTCAACATGTGTTCTCTTGAAACATGATAATATCAGGAATTACAATATAACATTTTTTAAAATATTCATTCCTCCATTTTACTTTTGTATGACACATTTAATAGATATTTTCCTTAAATCAAAAAAAATAATTATTTCAATTATAGAGTAATTTCTTTTTAACAAATAATTACTCATTTCTAAGGTTGTCAGTATTGGTGTTGGTGGCCTAGAAAAAAATTCTTTGTACATTTATATAACATGTATTCATTATTTTTAATATAAATATACTATGCATCCCATCATTCTTATTAGATTGATTTTGATAAATGGATTATCTTACATAGTATGCGTTTGTATTCATTAACATGTCATTGCAGCATTAACTTTTTCCCCTATTTATGCCTTTGTATTTTTTCATATGCCAACCTTGGAATTCAGGATGAATTGCCAATGCCACTGCAAAATGGTCTTAGAGTGTCACTATCTAAGTGTATCGTGATTCTCAGTTAAATAATATAATATTACTAATTACTTAATAGGTAGAATAAATATTCTACCCACATGTCGTTTAGTGATTATTCATGTTTTTTTGACCACATTTATTCCTTTACTAGTTATTCGAGAGAATATATTATGGGTGGAATATTGAATAAATATTTATTTTCTATTATGTTAATAAAATATGTATTTATTTATTAGTGAATAATGTAGTGAAATTTATTTACTATATAAATAGACATTATGCAAGGCCTAATAAATATTTTTCAAGAATGGTGGATAAAATTTTAATAATTGTGATGAAATTATAAATATAGAATAATATTTAATTAAATATTTTTAATTTTACATCAAATGTTAAGAACGTGAAGATAAATAAAATTATTATTATTATTATTATAATTAATTTACACTGGGTTTTTCTTGTATTTAGTAAATAAATAAGGAAACTTTTTCATTTATTTGATTTTAATCCGTGCAATATAAATAATAAATTATATTATTTTCTCAGTATATTCAATTAAATTTTTATGTGCGCAAAAATCATGGAGAATCCTATCAAGACTAAGAGAGATCTCTCTTCATAGGGAAATCTTCCACAAATGGAGAGAAATCATCATCCAATGGATCAAGGATAATGCTATGGAATCCATTCTCGAAGTGATCAATGGCGTACAACGAAAGTATAATGATCTACCATGCTTCCAATAGGATATTCCTTAGACGATGTCTAGAGATTAGTAGAACACTTGTGGATAAACACTATAGGAAATCTATACTTGGATTCTATAATGCAGCGACGATGGACCATAGATTTGTTACCGGATTCATCAATGAAGAAATAATTCTTTAAAGGAAATTCATTATTTAATAAATTTAATTATAAAAAATATATGATGAACAAATATATCAGTTCTTGTATTATTATCCATTTATTTTTATCTGATTCAATTCTATTGATCATGTCATTCATCATCAAATATATATTAGATTGATCATTGATTATTGAAAAATGCAATGCTGGACATCTCCCATCGCACGCTTATGTTGCGCCCAGAAACTACTATCAGTAATTTCAAATTTACAGTATCCATATCAACCATATCTTTATCCCAATAGAGTTATCACATCATTATAAATGTATTAAATGTTAAATTTCACTAACTAGTTTTTCCCAAGCTTTTCGACTCCCTACAAAATATTTTTTCTAGGTTTTCGGTACCATAAAATAAACACATTAAAATGATTTATTAAAAATTATTGTTGTAAAATCATAATTTATTTCATAATTATTATAACCATTAAATTATAAACAAATTAAAATAAAATATATCTCGAAAAAAACCTAATAATAATAAAAAATATTATCCATCTTTGGTAAAAGATGAATTTTTTCTATAGACTATTAGCTATATTTTAAGAATATTCTCTTGAATATTGTGGGAATTTTTTAGTAATATATTTTCTTTGAATTACATCATTGAATATGTGAATATAATTTAATTCTAATTCAAATATGAACATAGAGTTATTGACTGATTTTTTTTATTATTGTGAAAACACTTTTAATGAAAAATTGAGAAACTGAACATGACCTCACCACACACTAGTTCACTAGATCACCAATTCACCAAAAAAACAATTCAAGCCTTCAAACTAAAAAACCATCATATCTAGAGCCAAAATCACCAATAAATGGTCGATTTACCACGGACTAGGGGAAACAAACATCAAGATAACTCTTGTTCTCTTTAAACAATCACCATTGGGTTTCTTTCTATAATTAGCACATGTTGGATGATACACCTTTAGATTCTTCCGGTCATCCATATTTGTCTCTATCATCCACTCCCTACCATTATCTCCTTTGAATCCATAATATATAGTTAAATTTTTATGTTTCTTGTTGTAACATGATATTATTTTTCAAATGATGATAATTTTGGGGAGACGTCATACCATTAAAATATTGGCTCAAACCTATAGAATAAGAGATCATTCATACACATTTAATTTTGAAAATTGGTGAATGGTCCATTAAATTTTCTAGGAAGTATTTCTAAAATATTCTATACACCAGATAAGATCATATCATTGTGAAACAAAAATTATAGTCCAAAAATAGTGAAATAAATAGCATAAATTGAAAAATATATGCATAATTAATCAAAAAAATATAAAAATGTTCTATTTGAAGATATATTTATTTTGATATCCTTGATAATGGTTGGTAATGAAAATTTATATTTTTTGGATCGTATCCCACAGTAGATTCAGCATAGTTGTGTATGATGTATTATTTTTGTATACCTAGTAATGCTTTAATCAAGCCCAATAAATATTTTTTCAGAGTAATTACCCCTAGGTACCACCATTATTGAACCATGTCAACTTCTAATATCCAAAAATTAATGTATTTAATAAAAAAACCTAATAATATCTTCATATCCAAAACAATAGGATGTTCTTCTATAATTACACAAATTTTCTACCATAAGGTTATGTTCTCATAACTATGTGTTACTAAATCATGTTCTAATGGTTTCTAAGAATCATGCTATGATACCAATATATATGGTCCATAAACTAGTAGTCATTAGATATTTTCTTTAATTACTTCATTTATGTAGAAACAATGGGTAAAATCTCAAAGGGCAAATCACATTTGTAATTTTGTAAATCTATATATATACATGATACTGATTTTAAATTGGTGAAATAAAACAGTGTATCATAGAGGTAATATATCTAGATCCATTAATATCATTCCAAAAATTGCTCTTCATATCCATGGGAATGGAAACAAAATAAGGGAATGATAAAATGACAATTAAGGAATAATTACATGGGATGTTGTCTTGAATAAATTTATAATAATTAATATAGAATGAAGATATGGTAACATAAACATATGTGATTAGAATATATATAGTAAATAAGTTTAAAATAAAATACATATTGTGGAAGGAATAAAATTGATAAAAACCTTCATATATATAATCAAATGATCTTTAAAATGACCATGAATATTTTAACTACTGAAATAATTTGATAGAATATAAAAATGATGGAATTTATAATTTCAGAGGGATGAACAGTCATTATATATCATCAATATAGTTAACATTAAGATATATAATCAAGGAGATTTTAGTCTATGGGTTGAAACCCATCTCATTTGGATAATATATTCATCTAATGAGACTATCGACGCATCTAGGTACATACATTATTTGGTCCCTAAACTGTGTACAACATGTGTCATGACCTGACCTAAGCCGGGGTCGAGCCACAACTACCCCATTCCTACCTCCAAAGGCTAGGGGTGGATAAAAGTGTTTAAGGAATAACAAATATGGGGATTAATTCTCCTATGTACATGTATGTACACACATAGCCACTTCAATGAAGAATTTTACAGTGAGTAAAAATAATAGTAGAAAAAAACTAAGAGAACAACTATGCATTAAAAACCTCTAGACAGTACAAGAGTATGGTAGTGTAAACTAAAAATTAAATGGAAAAGTACACTCCCAACTAGAAATACATCCCAATGTTAAAAATCTATAAATTCCTACCATAGATAGATCAGAGATCACGAATCCCAATCTATGACCACTGTACATGGTCCAATGTACCATGTATCCCTGCCCTCCATTAATGTCACCTCAATATTACCATCTCCATATATAAGTGAATAGGGAATAAAATTAAAAAACAAATCTAGGAGAATAACCATTCATAAAGAAACTCTAAAAAGTATAAGAGAGCGGTAGTATAAACTAAAAATTAAATGAAAAAATAGATGCCCCACTAGAAATATGTCCCAACCAAACAAAACTATAAATTAAAACTACTGATAGATCCTAGTTCATGAATCCCATGATATGACCACTTTACACGATCCAAAGTACCATGTATCTCTACCCTCCTCTGAAGTCACCTTTAAACTATTGGAGTCTTTAATAAGACACAAACCTTCTAGGAAAATCCCACACAGGGGTTAGTATATACATACCTGGTATGACACTTATTAAACTGGCGGGTAGAAAAGAAAGTGATACATTAGGAATAGAAAGATTATAGATGCAATATAAATTCAAAGAAAACAACTCAACCCAAAATAGAAGTGAAATCAACCTCATATAATAAAATTTTTCTCCAAATAGTGACTAGATGAAATATATGTCGAGTCTTCTCAACATATAGAAGGATAATAGACTCATCCAACAACAAGAAGTTAATTGAAGAAAGGACATGTCATAAACTATACATCTTCACCTATGATGGAAGGAGATTATCCAAATCCAATGGTATGGATATATCTATATATATGATTAGTCAAATGAATCCCAGGGATAAATTAACATTATTTGTATATCATAGGTAATTCTTGGAAGAGGAGTGGACAATAGATCAAAAACTCCATTAATGATTCCCAGTATACCACGCATATTCCTAGAAGTGACCATCATAGTCAATTGATTTATTATCCCAAGGTCGCACAGTGAAATGGGAATAATATAAATTCAGAGTACTCGTTCTATAGTGTGTAATGGGGTTCTAATCATTATGTATTCATAGAGGACATGTGCCCATGATTATGGGGCATTCAACTCCGTTGTCATGAGGACTCAAGTGCAATCATGCAGGGAGTTACACTATGTAAGGTAGATGACACACACCCATGATGATGGGGGGTTCCACTCTAGTAATCAAGGACCCACACCCTATTGTGACTGGGTAGTTTGAATTTGGAGATCGATGAAACATGCACTATCAAATATGGGTTTTACACTCAGATATTGAGAACCCTCTCCCCAGGGCCATAGTGGGTTCCACTCTATTCATTGAGGTCTCTGGAACTACCAGATAGATGGATCCACATGGATGATATATGTATAGAACCCACACCCATAATGGTGGAGGGTTATACTATAATGGGAGAGGGACCCACTTCCCACTTCTACTATAGGGGGAAGTTTAGTATTCAATGCTGATATTGCATGATCACAGTCACCATCAAGTGTCACCTATCCAAGAAATGTTCTTGTAACATTATGTATCATATAAGGAAAGACATAATAGAGGGAACCATCGTGTTTGACATTGAAAACACTATGTATAGACTACTCATGGTCTAAAATACAATTCCAAACAAAGATGATATAAAACATTGATATTTACTCAAAAGGAACCAAGGGGAGCACTACATGCAAGGGGTCCCACATGTCATGTTGTCCTCCTCAACCTCCTAGCATTGACCTTGGAAAATATATTTATACCACATCATTTATGGTTACACAGGGCGTAGGGGGTATACACGATGTGTCCTAGTACTTGGAATGCCTACCCATAAACATTGGTTTTTTCCATGTACTAAAACGATGTCCATATTCTTTAGTTTGGTGCGCTGCTTCACATAAAGTGTTTTCTGTGAGACCTGACAATGTATGTGTACTTGGTACATTCCCATGTACCTAACCACGTGCTCTAATGTGGAGTCCTACCCATGTGACGCATCAGATAAAATATTAACCCATGGATTAGTTACATGGTGTGTAGGAGGACTACACATCATTCCATCTATATGATTTCCCAATTCCCATGTTGCCAAAGTTAATGGGATACACGTCGTGTGTTCATCCCTGCACATAGAGTGTAGTCAACTTTTTTACATTTTCCAAAATCTGAGTTCCACACATCGATTCAAGATTAAAATCTATGTAGTTGTCTAATAATCCTCTAGAAAAAAGTGGATTCGGACCAGATCTATCATTTCCAACCACCATTCACCTAGAAAAAATATTCTGTTAATCATCATAGATTCGTCATTCATCTAGTATGCCTCATCATATTTGGATGATGTATAATTTTCCCCAGTTATTTAAATGATGTCCCCTATCTCCTAATAATACCATATCTGATTTTACTTCATCAATCCAGGACTCTCTCTTTGACCCAATTTGAAACTATGTGTTGGGGGGAAGAAAACCATAACAATGGTTTATCCATTATATTCAATGTATTCTTGTCCAAAAATCAATAACAGTGTTACCATGGTTATAAAATAGAGAAATAACTTAATTTAAAATGGTATTTAGGTTCTTACTTATGCCACAATAGATGCAGATCAATAGAAGTGATCAATATATTCAATCGATTTAATAATGAGTGAAATACACAAATTGAATATTTTTACCACAAAATGGGATCGTTTTATATCAAATAATATACCCGAAAATGATTTTGAGGAGTCATTGTGATATTTGAATTAGGATTTTCTCGGATCTAGTGTTTCATCGTATTCTGATCTGATTCACCGAAAAAAGATGAAGACCATGATTTAGAATCCTCATAAGGTTTAGGAGGCTAACCACATATCATTATATATAGAGATGCATTTTTAGAAAATTCATTTAGTTCCAAAATTAATAGATGAATGAATTTATTAATTTAGTAATCCACCAAACAATCCTCCAATGAAACCACATGTGAATAATATAAATTATTTTTAATATTTTGATAAAATTAAATCTGGTCACACTGGGACTCAGAATTATGTGATGTCTTGGTGCCTAAATTGGGAAATATGTATATAAATATTTCAAAGTTTTAAAAATATGAATCCATATATCTACATCATTTCCATCCATCAAGGAAATCTTAATTGAAAGAAAAAAAACTAACAAAAACTCAGGATACTAAGCTTTCACTTGCCTCTCTGGCACCCATGAACTCTCCTACACGTTTTCATGCTACCACAACATGCTTTCCAAGGTTATAGTCTATCCACCTAGGGATATTTTTATGTCAATCCCCGATCACCACCGAGTGCTTAGAAAAGGTGGATCCATCCTTGATGTCCATCTCACCCAAGTCAATGACATTTTTGGTTTCTCAAACATTATCAACTCTTATTTGATACATTGAATACATCATGCACCCAATCCAACTTTAACAGTAGGGAGAGAAGATAAGAAAACTCACAAACCCTCTTCCCCATCTCGAAGGAACACATGATCACCCTCTGTAAATTGTAGTGTTTTTCATCATGTATTAACATATTAATTTTGTATATTCTATGCAAAATCCATATGTTTCTGAATCAGGTGAACATGTTCTAATATATCCTTCATGAGACTCAGTCACAAAAATCCTTACTCACATGCATCCATCCAGTATATAGGTCATACTCATGTCGTACAATAAGGTGCCTCAAGTGGTTCAATCTATAGTGTATCCTAAAAACTACTTTTATTGGAGAACTCAAAAATATCTATGTGATTCTCTGAACACCCACTAATTTAAATATTAAAAGACCAAATAATATTCTCATGAACAAATAAATTAGGTTCTAACATCCCATTTTTATGTCCGTTGAATGTATTAATCAGTAAAACCTATGTAAAAAGAACATTCTACAGTCCCTTAACAAATAAGGAAGTGAAAAACAAGTCCTTGTATAAACCTATATTCGTTGTAACCTCATTCAGATAGAATATTATTTGAATTTAAATGTCTCCTAACTTATTCACATAGATTTTCTATCCTATACCTAACAAATTCACTACTATAGTCAGATGATCCTTAAAAACTCAAATAATGACTTTCTTATGAGGCATCATAGGGAGACCCACACCGAAGTTCATAGAATCCATGTAAAAATTCCATTCCAAAATGGGAAATTGTTGTAGTAAAACACCAGGTCATTGATTCTCATCCTTCACCTATTAATACGTGTAACATTGTAACGCCCCGCCCCTACTCATTGGATTGAGGAGGTGGTGAGGGCTACATGGCCTTAAGTGACGTTTCCAAGATGCCAAAGGCTAAAAACAAATGTCGAGGTCTACAAGATAATGTTTTGGAATGATTTTCCATTAAGACAAAACCAACCAAACCATCCACTAACAGCCACTATATGATGCATGTCATGAAAACAACGAAACATGTATTCCCAAAAACAACTATGTTTTTCCACAATACAACACCAAACTAACACAACTAGATATGTCCACCAACATCAGAGTACAAGCAGAAACTAAACAATGAAAGCACCTAGAGCCATGAAACATTCACAGCTCTACACCCATCTCCAAGCTCAAAGCTCTACAAAGACATCACAATGCACCACTAAAAGAGGTTGATGCCTTACTTTTTCCCATGTCATGGTTCACAACATCTGCAAAGAAACAAACGTGACAAATTAGGGGGTCAGTACTAAAACTCACTAGGTTTTCCCCAAATGACATCCCAACACACGCCACTAGGATAAAACTATTAGCACATTTATATAAAACAGTTTAAATAAAATAAATCGCATGTAAAACCATTTTTATAAGACAAACATTCCCTTACTAAGACATCACGCGAAAAAAAAGAAACCAAGGGAAATACAACCAAACATGCCACTTGCCATTTCACCATCCAAACATTATCACAATAATTTCTAACTTGCATGCAATGAAAAACAAACAACAATAACTACCAAACAACCAAACAGTGGATCTTTCGTCCAACCCGTTCACCGATTTACACTAACAGGCACTTCCAATCCACTTACCATTGATGATGGCCCATCTATCCACTATCCATCCACTTTTTATAGTGGTACATATTTCCAATTCCACACAACATTCAAAACAAGCCAAACCATGCATATAACCCACCAAGGTCACAAACTCATGCAAACAACCAATTCCATTGCATATCATTCAATTTCAACGAATCATCCTTTTATTGAAAACCATTTTACATGCCAAAAACATATCAATAAAACAACCCTTTTTATTGAAAACCATTTCCATCAATCATTTTCACAAATCAACAATATCATCCTATTTTAAAATCTCTATTTTAAAATCCACAAGAATATCATTTCACCATAAAACAGCCTTTTTCCAAATATCCCCAATACACCCCCAAAGTATTTCCAACCAATTTCTCATAACAATTCACAATTAATTTTCAGCACAAAAATTAATTGTTACAAGGAACCACAAGTTCTAACCACGTGGAGTCGAGAGAGAAGCCACCTACCTTTAGGGTTCCCAAGAAATCGACCCACAAGAAACCGCACATCCAAACCAGTGAATGCACCACCGAAACCTCCCTAGATCACCTTCACTAACCATAAATTTCCTTAAAATTAACATACAATGCAACACCAACCCTAGATCTACACCCAAAAAGTGTAGATCTCGAAAAACACAAAAGGGAGGGATGTAGATCTGGAGGAAAACACATGAGAAGCAAGAGGAGATACTTACCCAGAAGAAATCCCCTTCAGACCACATTGAATCCCCTTTGGAAGGATTTCACATCGAGTGGGAGAGCACCATTAACCCCTGAGAACCCAAAATTCCGAGTGAGGCTCAAGTCTGAGGAAGATTGGAGTGAAATGAGGCAATCCCGATTGAGCCCAAAACTTATAACCATAAATTTAAGTGGTCGCACGGTTAGCCCGCACGGTTTGGAAAACCGTGTGCTAACTGTGCACACACCACTGCTTCGAGATCCATAGTCCGCAAGGTTTCCTCACATGGTTTGGAAAATAGTGCGCAGGTTGTGCGAGGCCTACTGTCTCAAGAACAAGGGTCTGCACAGTTTCCTGGGGAACCCGCATGGTTTCCACTAACCATGCTGAAACCGTGGACCCCTTTAAAGGCATCTAAACTCATCCAAAACCATTCCATACTCTCTCAACCTCTTCCCAACTCATTCCATGCACTTTAAACACATAAAGATGCATAAAAAAGGCCACATAACCCAAAATAGGGGTGCTACATTCTCCCCATCATTGGACATTCCATCCTTGGAAATTAGTGAACCCTCCCTTTACTGAAAGATCTTGGGCCACTACTCGACCATATCTTTATCCCGCTCCCAAGTCTCATCTTGAATATTACTATGTTGCCACAAAACACGAACTAAACCGATGCTTTTACCATGCAAGACTTTCCCTTGCCTATCCACAACCCGCACTGGCACGTGCACTGATGAAGCATCTGGTTCTAGCTCAACATGATCGCATCAAATAACATGGTCATGATTCGACTGATACTTTTTTAACTACGAGACATGAATCACATTGTGTACCGCACTAAACAGTGGTGGAAAATCTAAATGATAACCCACCTCCCCAACCCACTCAAGAACCTCAAAAGGTCCAATATACCTCAAAGATAGCTTTCCCTACTTCCCAAACCGATGATGTCCCAACCTAAGAGAGATCCTCATGAACACATGATCACTCACCTGGAATGACAATGGCCGTCGATGATGATTCACATACAATTTCTGACGACTCTTAGTCATCTCCATTATCTTCCTGATCAACTTGATCTTCTCCATAGTCTCCTAGACAAGGCTCAGTCCAACCATCAAAGACTCACCCATTTCCACCAAACATAGTGGAGAACGACATGGCCGCCCATACAATGCTTCAAACAAAGCAATCTGTATGGATTCCTGATTACTATTATTGTACAAGAACTCAACCAACGAAAAGTGCTATTACAATGAGCCACCAAAATCCATGACACAAGCCTGCAACATATCATCCAGAGTTTGTATCATTGTCTCAGATTGACCATCCATCTAAGGGTGATACGCCGTACTCATCATCAACTGTGTCCCCAGGGCATACTACATGGATTTCCAGAAATCAGATGTAAACCTCGGATATCTATCTGAAACAATCGAAACTGGGACACCATGAATCTTTACCACCTCTCAGATACATATTTTGGACACATTATCCACCATATGAGATTCACAAATCGGAATGAAATGGGCAGACTTCGTTAGCCGATACACTATCACTGAAATGGCGTCGTCCTTTCTGACCATTCTTGGGAGACTTGTACCAAAATCCATCACTATCTGCTCACACATCCAAACAGGGATTGGTAAAGACTGCAACATTCCTGCTAGACTCTGATGCTCTTCCTTGACCTGCTGACAAGTCAAGCATCTCAAAAAAAACTCAACCACAGTTCTTTTCATACCAGCCCACCAGAACTACTATTTCAATGCTTTATACATTTCGTGAATTCCAGGATGAACTGCCCACTTGGAATGATGATACTCCCTGGGACGATCCTCCTGACAAGAAACTGGTTCAACATTCCGATTCCGAAAACAAAAAACTGAATCTCTATTAAGTTTCCAACCCTTAATGGTCTCTCGACCATTGAGTCTCGACCCCAGGGTCACACAATCAGAATCAGATATAGGTGCCTCTCTAACTAGGCCAACCAAGTCATGAATCAATAAAACTGGAAAGAAGGCTTCTCTATCACCCTGGTCCTCACATTCCAACCTCATATCCACCATAACCGACAACAACATCCACTAGTCTAATGCTTGTTTCACCATCTGAGCATATTATTTTCTACTTAATGCATCTGCCACAAAATTTCCATTACCTGGTGTGTACATCAAGTCAAAATAAAATATCTGAAGATATTCCATCCATCTCCTTTTCCACACGTTCAAATCTATTTGCGAGAAAATATGCTTCAATCTATTATGGTCTATATATACCATGAATTTCTCACCTGATGCCACACATTCAAAGCATGGACCACTGCTTCAATCTCCAAATCATGAGTTGGGCAGTTCTTCTAACGCACACTCATCTTCCATGAGCCATAGGCAACCACATGATACCATTTCATGAGAATTCACCCCAACCCTGATCCTGATCCATCAAAATACACCACGTACCCTTTTCTTGGATATGAAAAAACCATGATTGGTGCTAATGTAAGATGACCCTTTAGTTATTCGAAACACTGCTGATATTGTTCATTCCACTGGAATGGAACATTCTTCCTTGTAAAAGCTATCATCGGTGAACCAAACGTGAAAAATCACGAACAAAACGCCGATAATACCCAGATAGACCAAGAAAACTTCTTTTCTCAAACACATTCTTTGGAATTTTCCACGAGATAACAGCCTCTATCTTTTATGGATCCACTAAAACACTCCTTTCAGAAATTACATGGCCAGGAAAACGATCTTCTTGTATCCAAAAGTCACACTTTGACAATTTGGCATACAACCGATGATACCTCATGATCCCCAACATTGTCACTGAGTGCGGCTCGTGGTCCACCCATGTCTTTGAATACACCAGAATATTATCGACAAACACCACAAAAAATGAATCTAGATATCTCTGAAATATCTGATTCATCAATGCCATAAACACCGCTGGGGAATTCGTTAGTCCAAAGGGAATATCCACATATTAATAATGGCCATATCTACATCTGAATGTTGTTTTAGAAATATCCTCCTTCCTCCCCCGCAATTGATGATATCCTGACCTCAGGTCGATCTTGGAGAACCACTGGGCTCCCCTCAACTGGTCGAACAATTCACCAATTCATGGAAGTGGATATCTATTCTTTATCATAACATGGTTAGGTCTACGATAATCAACACATAGTCTCAAGGTTCTATCCACATTTTCACAAAAAACACTGGTGCTTCCCATGAAAACGTGCTAGGTTGGATAAACCCTTTGTTTTCTAACTCTTCCAACAGGATTTTCAATTCCCGAAATTCAATAAGTTCTATCCAATAAGACCAAAGTGAGATAAGATTGGTCCATGGAAGGAGATCAATCATAAAATCCACTTCCCATAAAGGAGGTAACCTAGAGAATTCTTCAGGAAATAAATCCATGAACTGATCCACAAATTCCAGAATAACACTCTGATGAACACCGTCTACCGATTCCAATGACAAAACCGCCAACTAATACGATAACGTACCCACTACTGGTGCCAACAAACCCGATGCACCCTGAATTTCATGCTTCTCTCCTCGAAATAGATGTTTAACGCCATCGTGTGTCGTAAAAGACACTATTTGCACATCACAATCGATGTGGGCCTTAAACACCACCAGACAATCCATTCCTAGGATTACATCAAACCAATCCATCTCAAGCATTGATAAATTCCACACTATCTCAACCTCACCCACAATGATACAACATTCTCTACACAAGAAGCCTTGACACTCTCTTTGAACCAAAATATTTTGAATTTTCATAACTGAGGGCATCATTTATACCCTTAAACCCGGAAAATCAACCACACGTGAAACAATAAAAGAGTGTAAAGCACCTGTATCAAACGACACTTGCATCAAGGTATAATTTAAAAAAATTGTACCTCGCACCCTTGATAGTCCCGTCTGATCATCCACCATAACCTGCTCAGCTCCAAACACATGATTTCTTGCCACACTATGCTCTTCATTCCTCTACCGAGGCATTGTGGTATTCCGAGAATCAACATGAACCACTTTACTCTGCTGATGAGGGGTATGCTGTTGTCCCCTTCCCATCAAAGCATACGATGTCTGCGATCCCTAAGAAGTGGCATGCGCACCCGACCCTTGAGAATTTCAACAATAACGCTACAAATTCCCTATCTGCTTACAATTATGACATGCTCGAGGTTGTTCCATACAATCCCCCTTGATGTGGCTCGTAAAACCACACTGAAAACATCCCAGATTGCTCTGGGACTGTAGAGGAATATTTACCGATCCTACTGTCAGATTATATGCAACATTCCTACCCTAGGAATAAGTTTCTCTCCTTCACTTGAACCCTGCGTTAGATTTCCCACTATTCTCCATGGGTACCACCATGCTTCCCTTACCTGGAGTTCCCACCAGATCCCACTCAGACTCCGAGGCTATATTCACCATCTCTGAGTAATAATCTATAAAAAACACCACTATCATCGAACAAATTTCTTTTCTTAATCCCACTTCAAAGTTCCTTTCCTTATATTATGTGATACCCGCCACCTTGGGTGCAAACCACACTATGTCCATAAAATTAGCTGCACAATCTGTCACAGACATAAGATCTTGATTCAAACTGAAGAAATCAGTCGTACAATGAATTTTGAACGTATGTGGGTAGAATTGTTTGTTAAAAAATTCCTCAAAGCCTTCACACAACATACACTAGTCCTTCCCCACTTGGACTACCAACTCCTACCACTGAAGGGAAAGATCTTCCAATATATACATGGCCAACATAACTTTCAGCTCTACCGGCATTCCCAAGAACTCAATGATCTTGTTCAGTCTATTAATCCATTCTTATGCCCTTTCCAACTCTGAATAACCCCTGAAGATGGGTAGATTCTGCCTTTGAAACTGAACTGCATGATCTATATGCCTTGGTTCATCTATTTTATTTCCACTTCCCACAGCTTGGAAAGCATGCACTATACTTTGCACTAGCTGCTGGTTCACCTGAGGCTCAGGTGCTACCACATTCTCAACATCCTCCTCCGATTGGTCTTTACGACACCTACCCAGTTCCATTTCTATAAACAGAAAACAAACAACCATGAGTCTCACTTTCATAAACATCACGAAATCCCATTTCAAATTACATTACACAACACTATCACAACCAGGCTTTCCACTAGTTCACATTTTTTCACATGTGCTATGTTTCACCATTTTGAAAACAAAACCATTTTCAAAATACCAATTTATTCACATTACAATTTCACATATTCTTATCATATCATAAATCATTATACCTCAGTGAAATATACATCCTAGAGGGATGTCATTTCTACTATGAATTCCACGCTCATATCATTGGCTACACCCACAACAATGAGATATCCAATGCCTATAAGTGTCTCCAAAACACTTATGTACCCAACTCCCCGGTAAATTTAATTTCAGCATAAAAGGGTTAGATACATCCTCTTATGCTATACATTCCCTGTTCCAACAATCCTACACCGTGCTACCATCCCTAATCAAGGGGTATACCACAATGAATGTCAACTCCAAATCTGAGAATCAACTCCAAAGGATAGAAAAAACCGATACCACTTGTAACACCCCACCCCTACTCATTGGCATAAGGAGGCGGTGAGGGATACATGGCCTTATGTGATGTTCCCAAGATGCCAAAGTCTGGAAATAAATGTCCAGGGCTACAAGTTGAAGTTGGGGAATGATTTTCCCCTAATAACAAAACCAACCAAACCATCCACTAACAGCCACTTTATGATGCATGTCAAGAAAACACTCAAACATGTATTCCAAAAAACAACCAAGTTGTTCCACAATAAAACCCCAAACCAACACAACTGGACATTTCCACCAACATCATACTACAAGAAGAAACTAAAAAACCAATGTACCACGAGCCATGACACCTCCACAGCTCTACACCTAGCTCCAAGCTCCAAGCTCTACCAAGACATCACAACGCACAACTAAAAGAGGTTGACGCCTTACCTTTTCCCACGTCACGATACACGACATATAAAAAGACACCAATGTGCCAAAGTAGGGGGTGAGTACTAAAACTCAATGGGTATTCCCCAAATGACATCCCTACAAACTCCACTAGGATAAAACTGCAAGCACATTTATATAAAACAGTTTACATAAAATAAATCACAAGTGAAAGCATTTTCATAAGCCAAACATGCCCTTACCAATACATCACACCCAAACCAAGAAACCAAGGGAAATCAAACCAAACATGCCACAAGACATTTCACCATCCACACATTAGCAAAACAATTTCCAACTTTCATGCAATGCACAAAAAAACAACCATAACAACAAAACAACCAAACAGTGGAGCTTCCGTCCATCCCGTTCACCTATTTACACTAAGTGACACTTCCCATCCACTTACCATTGATAGTGGCCCTTCCATCCACTATCCATACCCTTTTTATAGTGGTACTTATCACCACTTCCACACAACATTTGAAACATTCCAAACCAAGCATATAACCCACCAAGATCACAACCTCATGCAAACAACCAATTCCATTTCATATCAATCCATTTCAATAAATAATCCATTTATTGAAAAACATTTTCCATGACAACAAAATTTCAATAAAACAAACCCTTTTATTGAAAACCCTTTCCATTAACCATTTTCCCAAATCAACCATAGAATTCCATTTTAATATCTACATTTTAAAAACCACATGAATAGCATTTCACCATAAAACCCCCTTTTTAAAAATCTCCCCAAAACATCCCCAAAGTAATTCCAACCAATTTCGCCTAACAATTCAAAATTAATTTTCAGCAGAAAAATTAATTTTAACAAGGAACCACAAGTTCTACCAAAGTGGAGTAGAGAGAGAAGCCACCTACCTTTAGGGTTCCCAAGAAAGCGACCCACAAGCAACTGTACCTCCAAACTGGTGAACGCACCACCGAAACCTCTCTGGATCACCTTCCCTAACCATCACAAGCCTTAAAATTAACATCCAAGGCAACCCAAACCCTAGATCGACACCCAAAAAGTGTAGATCATGAAAACCACAAAAGGGAGGGTTATATATCTAGAGGAAAATACATGGGAAGCAGGAGGAGAGACTTACCCAAAATAAATAACATTCAAATAACCTTGAATCCTCTTTGAAATGCTTCAAAATAGAGTGGGAGAGAAAGCTTAACCTTTGAGAACCAAAAATCGCAAGTGAGGCTCGAGTGGGAGGGAGATTGGAGTCAAATGAAGCAATCCCGAGTGAGCCTGGAACATATAACCCAAACTTTAAATGGCTCCACGGTTAGCCTGCAAGGTTTGGAAAACGGTGCACTAACCGTGTGCACACAACTCCCTCGAGAGACAGGGTCTGCACGGTTTCCTCACAAGGTTTGGAAAACCGTGCACAGGCCATGCGATGCCTATTGTCTCGAGAACAAGGGTTCTCACGGTTTTCTGGGTAACCCGCACTATTTCCACTAACCATGCTCAAACCGTTCACACCTTTAAGGGCCTCCAAACTAATCCAAACCCATTCTAAACTCCCCCAACCTCTTCCCAACTCATTCCATGAACATTAAACACATAAAGCTGCATAAACAAAGGCCACATACCTTAAACTGGGGTGCTACAAACATCATGTAATGAACCTTTTTATTTTACATTTCATGACCGACCACAAAAAATTTCATTGTAGGTCACATTACATTTTGGGAACACTATTATGAACTTCCAAAATCAAGGAAATAAATTCATGCATCAGCTCCTCTACCATTCTCATTAGCATAAAAAATATATTCCTAACATTAATGATCTCATCCTAATCTATTATCGAGTCATAAGGGGACTCACTTCCTTCATGTATTTTTTATTAGGAAAAACATTTTATATCATCATACTGTATGTCTCTAATCCACCACCAAATTATAGTCTCCATTGAAATTTAAATGATATTCCTCTGTTATTGGAACCCTGACCAACGACATGCATTTTAGCGGGTAATTTCATCATCATCCACCAAACACTAGACTTTTGAACTTCATGAGTAATAGTTTTCATTCATTGTTCATAATCAATACTATTTATCCCAACCGGTGTATATGCAATCTCAAAATAAAAAGACTCAATATACTCAACCCACGTTTCCTTTTTGATAAAAAATCTCACTAAGAAAAGATATAATTTAAACCCTTGTGGTAAGTATACACAGTAAAAACATTTCCCAAAAGACAATGCTTCCAATAAATCAATCCATAAACTACTAAAGAAATTGAACTCATTCATATGGTCGTTATATTCATGTGGACTCCACTATCAAGACACATATTCCATAAATCATTCTCCATACATCATCACCACTCCAAGACTGAACCCAAAATCATTACAAATCATCATATAATCCTAAGACTGATTGGATATAATCATGATTAGTTCTATTTTGAAATGCTTATTTAACTCCTGGAAGCATTTTTTACATGCTTCAGAAACATGAAACATTACTCCCTTCTTGGTCAAACCTAATGTTAGTGTAGTAAATCAGAAGTTGTCATAGATGAATCATCAATAATAACAAACTTTCCATAGAAAGCCATATTTATAAAAAACATATTGGGCTTCTCCCAAGAAAAAACTGCATGAGCTTTCTCTAGGCCCACTGCCACATCTTCCTTAGAGATTATAGGACCCAATAAGTTTAGCAGACCTAACAAAAAAATTCACTAAGATATCTTGGAATTTAGTTAAAGTTATCTCAGTATACTCAGTATGATGTTATGATGTGGGTAATGATCAACATGATTTTTGGAATACACAAATTTTCTACCTCAAACACAACAAAAAATGATCTATATATGGTTTAAATATTATATTCTTAAAGAAAATAAACAATTTCATTATGTTCATCAACCTAATGAAACCACAATGGACTCATAATGGTTTTAATTGCTTCTAAAAGAATTTTTGGGTATATCAGACGGCTGAAGCCACAACTGATGATACCCTAATCTCATCTTAACATGGATAAAATAAATGACACCCTCAACTATCCAAATAGATCCTTTATTTGTGGAACTTGATACCGGTTCATCACTATAATTCAGTTAAACATTACATAATCAACACATAATCATTGTGTCCCCTCATAATTTATAGAAAAAAATAGATAATCCCAATGTGGTATACATGGATGAATAATACCATTATACCTCAATCCTTATAGGTGTGTCTTATTACCCTGAATATCTATTCATTCCATTCAATATAGGGGAAAATAAATTCGATCATCCCATAGAATGAGGTCAATTATAAATTTCACATATCTCCCAAGTTGAATCACGGAGAAGTCCTATTGAACTGCCTTCTGAAATGAGTCTGCTATGGGTCGAAGAAAATCTTTCATTACGCACCTTCATCCAAAAACATAATACCAACCTAGGCAGTGTTCTCCATTATCTATTGATTAATTTTTCCTACTCAGCCTACATAGATTTCGCAATCTTTAATATGAATTTATTATTCTACTGAAAGAGAGATAAACTTTACTCTACTATGGTATCAACCTATGTGGGATGGGTATCTAAATAACCAATCCATACACTTTTTTCGGTAAAAACTAATCATTTCAAGGATATAAATTTCCCGAAAAAATTATATTCCCCATCCTCGATAGAACACCTTTTTCAAAAATAGATGTCTCTCTACCGTACTCAAAAATTTGTATCTATAATCATTACCCCACTCATAAATTAACTAATCACTATAAGACCAATCAAAATTTGTGAATTTATAAAAGAATTAGTAGAACCAATATCATATATGTCCTCGAAAGTGTATAATCCCCATAAATGGTACCTCTAATTGTTGATAGTGCATTATCAAAATCGACCAGTGTATGATGAATGAAATCAAACAAACATGCCCCTCTTCCATATGATTCATTTTGAGTCCTCTAAGATTCACCACTATACTGATATGTGAACTCATTCCTAGAAGATACACATCCACTACCTCTACAACCATGTTATGTAGAACTCTAGATTCTAGACTGATATGGTATAGAAGATATCATTCCCATACTCTAGTTCTCTCTAGCATCTCCACCATTACCCATTTGTCGTGGGTTCCTACAGAACCTCTATAGGTGTCCAATTCATCCACAATATTGTCATTATACTATTGGTCAGGGTAATGTCTATGAAAGTGACCCTGTCAACCATAAAGATGAAAGATTAGTTAATGAAGATCATGAAGGACTAACCCTCCCCCATAGCCACAAATCTTTCCAACACTATATTAAAAATTATTATAAGGAAGATTTCATCTCTCGAAAGTCGCACCTCTTAACTATCCAGCCTGAACCACTTTTCCTCCACCAGAATTCTCCTTCATGTTCCCCAAATCAATTATATCTAGATTCACCATTAATGAAAAAATATTCATCCATCTGATATTCAAATGGTTAATAATTTCATATTTAATCTTATCATGAAACTAATTTTCTTTTGTAGCCTAATCTCCAACAACATTGTAACAAATAGATTCAAGTCTTTAAATAATCCAGTGTGTTCCATGACTAACATATTCCCTAGATTCAACATTATAAACGTATATACTCTCTCATACATATGTTTTTTTGGAATAAGTACTCCAAAAACTCCTCCAGAATGTCCTTCCACAACATATTCCCGGTTTTTCGGTCCTATGTATGGATGTCCCACCGATACTTCAATTATACAGGTAAAATATAATAATCCCATTTGACTTTCTTCAGAAAAAAACTCTCTAATTGGTCTAGAATAGTCTGGATAGAATCCATCTAAGACATATCTACCTCAGTTCCACCCTCAATGATAAACATCAAAGGGTGCTGCAGTGAAACACCCTTTTCAGACCAAACATGCTATTACTATCCCACCTTGGGTATATTTCTAGGATCTTCTTGAAGAAATCAATATTATATTGGAATTTCCCTTAGAGTTCTTCACCTAGCACTATCTGTGCCTCATGTTGCATTACTGGAGGGTCATTTCCACCAATAATCTATTATCGTCCCCTCAAAAATCATCATCATGGAGGTATATCTCTATCATTAAAAACCCCATTTTAAGTCCTAGAAGAGAAAATTAACACAATTACGTAAAATATATTCTAAATAATCCATAACAAGTAATTCCATAAACACCCCTCCACATGGTCAAAATTGACTCAAAATCATTACCCTTAACAACCCTACACCTAGTTCATGGTTAAGAGTGGTAATCATATTCTCATTAATCATGTTTCACATTAGACACCCATATTGTCAAAAAAAATTGTCACTACAAAACATTAAATCTATTTTATGAATATTTTTTATTTAGATTACACGAGTATTCAAAGAAAAATTAATTCAACATTTTACCCAAACCAAGATTTATTATGTGTGCCTGAAAATGTTTCTTATCACAAAATAATTCAATGTTCCTAGCATGATGAATGCATACTTAACACTTATTCCATGAATTTCCATAAATCCAATCATATAAAATATTACAATCATTGACATCATAATACAAGTGAATTACCTAAGGAGAAATAAAATCTAATTATAACACCACACATCAATAACATAAATCTCACCCATGGTACTTGGAATTTTCCACATACATGGGTTAGCTACTCGCAATAACAAGCTATTAAACAAGGCCCAAATCATCCTATTATATAGTATGCTATCACCAAATAGTAACATAATATATAATAATAGTAAATATAGTTTGATACTACATTTTAACCTATCGACATAGGTACCACACATGGGTGCCCCATGATAGTCGATTACATGATCTCAAGCATAGCTCCCCATATTCCAGATCTTTTGGACTAGCAATGAGGGTCTTAATATCAATTGTGGTTTCATTTTACCATCACAGTGGAAGAAATAAATATGAATGGCCAAGAAAATATAAATACAAACCTAGACAATCAATACATGTATCGCATGATGAACAAAGCATGAAATAAAATATCAAAAAAATTAATAATTAGATATGTCATTTATAATAGGTGTCAAGCGTTAATGTCAAATATCCCATGATAAATAAGGACACTGATAACTACCATGTGTGGCCAACTCACGCCAGGTAAACTCATATATGATCTATCTCATCTAAGGGATCTAACATAAGGATATTACCTTAATCCTATCCTTTAATCTTGAATTTTATTCAGGAACCAATATTGTAGCCCAAGTAGGGGGTGTGTTCAACTTAGTATGACATGAGCAATGGCGTATAAAATAACATCATTTCGATATCAACCAATGTGGTTATATAAATAATAACGTATAATGCATAAGTAAACAATTATCACATTTCAATTATTCTTTAATTGAAACACATAAACCCTTAGGTTCTTGAGGTCACCCAAACCATCAATACCTACTTTGTCTCTTGACAGAGTTTGAACCATATCTGATATAACAATACCATAGTTATAAATTTTTATTTCATTTCAATTAATAGTATGGTTAATGGTAACTGTATTCCAATGACAACATTTTTGGAATAGACTTCCATGTATAAGACCCCATTGGTATTGGAAGCAGTGTGCATGTCCCTCAACTAATTTATCAAAAAATCACCAAAGCGGTATTTTGAAGAAGTAGCTTGTTTCCCAGACTAATTTATCAATATGGGATTATGAAAATGTATTCCTCAACCCACTAATTTTTATCAATTTATTACTAAGTTATTTTTAAGTAGCATTCCATGTCCAACATTAACTTATCATTTAATCAGACAATTCACATATATAAAATTTATCCTTGTTAATACTCATTAACCCATTTGACAACATTTATCATCATTATATAAATCTAAAAATTATGATAACTAATACAGATAAAATAAATCCGCCACATGAAAAAATATTTTTAATTCACCATTAATGAAATTTGTAATATTCCATTCACATGTATAATTAATCAATCATTGTTAAGTCAACAGTCATGTAATCTTCTTTGTCAATTAAATCATATCACATTAATTGAAAAATTACACAATCCCAATTTCCTATCAATTCCCCAATCACTGCAATTACATTAATTAAATAACCAATTAACTAATCCAATTCTAAATTATTCTCTTTTCTTAATTGAACCCAAATCATTATTCCGTGGAATACTAATTGAATGAATTCAATCATCAACAAAATTGTCCAATCATGGAAATTGAAATTTGAAAATTACATATATGTAATTTAATTAATATTATGGTATTTTTAATTAAGACCACCTACAATAATATTTAAGACGAATTTTTGACAATTTAAAATCACAGATTCAAAGTGAAATGATCAAGAACATGATGAAGAACAATATCTAGATCTGAATCCTATATACGAGAATAAATATATAAGATCTATCAAAACCTATATCTTTAACCAAATTGAAGAAAAAAATCTTCTTTTATCCATAAACAAATACTACACTAAAAGTAAACCCATTCGAGAAGAAACAACATACATGGTGATGTTAATATCTAAAAATTTGGCCATCGACTCATAATGAATGCTGTTATAGAGCCATAAGAATTCATCTAGAAGCCTCAAAAAATGAATGGATTAAAGTTTATTTATGTTGGATCAAAATTGCGTGATACATAAAGGGCCCATTACATTATTATCAAATTTTCAAATTTACCAATATTGTCTGCATCGTTTCTTAGGAAGGTGTGCATGGTTTTCCAAAACATAGACCTAAATCGTGCACCTCCTAGGGGGAAAGGGGTGCATGGTCACTCCTAAAATGTATCATCATTATAAAATACATTCTCCAATTGATCAATCCCACTTCACCTATGGTTATATGGTATTTAGTGGAATGGTGAAAAATTTGGGGAAACCATGTTCCAATCATGGACTACACAAAACTTCTCCAAAACATCAACATGTCACCCAAACAAAACCTATATAAAACACAAGAAAAGTACAATAATAAAAAGAATAAAGAGTTCCTGAAAAAATTTCATGACAGCTCAAGAAAATGTCAATATATTAAAATATTATTATAATAATTTATTATAGATAGACATTATCAATATTAAAACTACATTAGTTTCTCGGAAAATAAACAGTTTTCTGAGAAAAATGTTTCTTTTTATATCCAAACATTCTTATATTTAGAGAAAAGAAATATATAGTAAATAAATTATTAATAACCCATATTATAATATGAATTTGTAACCGAAAATATAGATATTTAAATTATATATTGAAGATTATTTATAATAACGTTTATCTAAGGGGAATTTTGAAAATTTATATATAGGAATATTTTAACCAAGTGAGTTAAAAAATTATATTCATTTATGAATATTATAATATTTGGGAAATTAATTATAAAAATTTTCTTTGTATTGTAATATTATTAAAAAATAATATACACATTCATTAATTTAGGGATGGGGTTGTATGTATAAAATTATATAAAAAGTATTTAATATATTAGAAATAAATATATCATAATGTCTACTAGTGTTCCATTATTCCCTCCAAAAATAAATTATTCCTTCCAATTTCATTGATATTATTACTGAATAAAATCAGTGTAGATCTTCTTTATAACATCTTCTAGTTCCCACATTGTTTCCTCCATTTTATAATTCCCCTTATACACCACTACCAAAAGTGTCATATGATTCCTTAATACATTATCTCTAGTATCGGGAATATTGGTAGGATATTTATAGTAATACTTACCACGTTCCAATTATTCCTCTTCATAGTTGAGAATATGTATTGGGTATAGAATGTACTTCCTTATCAATGATATATATATCCCATCATGTACTATATAGATTCATGGTAGCATTTAAATTGATAAAACAAATAACCAATTATTGCCAGAATGTTAAAGGGACCAATGTAACTTCATCTCAGTTTTTCTATTATACCAAAAAATATGACACCCCATAATGTCGATATATTCATGAAATTTTGATCTCCATATCATTTTCCAAATAATTCCATAGATTTTCATTATAAATAGACTATCCAAAATTGAGAGAATTTGATATGTCCTTGAATAATGGTTATATTTATTTTTATTTCTTAAAGAGGTTATGTGCTAATAAGTGTCACATAACCAACTTCATCCCAACATGTTTGAGTATGGAATAAATCCATGTATAAATATTAATACAACACAATTTTATTATTCTAAGTGAATCTATTATTATATGACTTATATAATAATGTATAATAATGATCCCACATACCATGAAATTCAATTGGGCATGACCTCAAAATGTATTACATCTTCAAAATAGTATTTTTAATATTTTCCATCAGTTATTAGTTAGTAGGTGGTTCCCACATGAAGCATGGTATCAATATAATTTTGAAGAATCGTAAAAAATTTTGATATAAAATTGGGATCCTGAATAAACCCAATCCAAATATTAAATCCATGAAGTCTTACAACATTATTACTACTGATCCTTTTGAGGTGGACACCAGTTGAATCATATTATATTAAGAGTAAATCTACAAATTTGGATTGATATTCAGAAATATCCATTACTATATCATTCATTCATGGAGTCTATGACAGTCATTTTACAATGTCCATAGCAATATTATCCCTTTTTCACATCGTTACATGAATAGATTTAATAAATACCTAGGCCATTTTCTCCTTGCTTTAATTTGTTGAAAATATAGACATGTATACATATACTAAAATCTTTATTAATTCATGTTATCCCACAAATAGTATCCCCATAAATACCTATACATACAAGTGTTACTAGGGTCTATAGGGAAATTAGATCTGTGAGCATCATCTAGAAACTCCCTTTTCTGAGCAGGTATCTATGTTACACAATTTTTTTTCCAAATTTTAGAACACCATATAATGAAATGAAGTTTTCTAATTTACCATCATTAACTATTTTAATTATATATTGAATGTTTTCATCATCTGAGGGAAACATTTATACCTTTTTTAAAAAATATGGTTTCTCAATCATTTAAAAATGGGGTGATTTATCCCCATCCATAATAATTATCATATCCATATTTAATATATTCATGAAAATAGAATCCATATAAATCACTATATGGTTAAGAAATCCATAATTTTACTTACTTAATGAATCTATTATCTTATTTTCCTTCTATTAGTTGTATTTTTTTGAATAATTATAATCCATGAGAAGCTCATTCCATTATCTTTAAGTCATGTTAAGAACATTCAGTGAACTGGCATATTTTAGTCTCTTATGGTCAATGTGTATCTCATATATGTACCCATAGGGATATTTTCTCTATATAATTAAATAAATGATAATGGATGTCAAAAAAATATCCCTTGAATGATAGTTCTATTGGCGAGTCATCAACTACCCGATTCCATATAATTTTTTTCAATTTTGATAAGGAAAAAACCCTATAATTTTATTGATGAATTAGTATATATCAAAAAACATCATTTCCTAATGGTAGAGTAAAAATAATTTTATTGAAAAATATCGACTACAATTCCCAAAATATTCTCCACATTCCATTATCCAAAAGAATATTACCCCTTTACGTGTCATCAATGTTAATGGTTTATTGAATACAAGAAAATTATGAATGAACCATAAAATTTAACACTGAAATCAAATGAAACTATATTCCTTAGTCTGGAATATTATTATAGGGAATTCATTGAATTTCATTTTCATTATATGACCAACTAATTTATTTTCCTTGGAGGCAATATGGAAAATATGGGAACTATTTTGATGATATAAATCACCCTTTGTAGACATCTCGTGTATCTCATTTCTTCTATTATTATCATAATTGTTCTGAAAGTGACTCTTATGGTCATTATAATTCTTATAATACACCAATTTATCACTAATTAATAAAATAATAAAATCATCACTATATTAAATGAATACACTTTCCATTAGGTAAATAAAAATGTACGAGTATTTATTCAATTCAAATCGAATTATTGTGAACTCATAATGTCCATACCTCATTCAAAATGTTGTCTTTAGAATATATTAATCATTTACTCAAAATATATTAAACATATATTGAAGGTAATTAATTGAATAATATATGGATTAATGAAGTTTATCAGATAAGTCATCACTGCATGGATGAACATAGTTTTTCATTTTCATAATGGAATTGATTTACTTAATGTCAATGAATAACCTCTGGTATCCACCATTATTCTTACTGAATAGAACATGGTATCACTATGCTGAATATCAGTGTATAATAAATCCTTTATCACATAACTCACCTAGTTTCGTTTTTGACTATACTTATTCCATTCTACTTATTTTGTAGAGATTATATGATATTAATTTTTTATATGGGACTTAGTTAATGGAAAACAGAAACTCACACTCTAGTGGTTTTACCTGTAATTAATTAGGAAATTCAATAATTTATTCCTATGAAATAGGTACAAATTCAATTTTATGAGTACCCTCTCTATCCCAAGATTTTGTACGCTCCTCTTCCCCATGAATTTCATTTAGTGGATATAATTTGGGTGGATTTAAACATGTTTTAAATGGTATTGTTTCTATAATAATGATTAAGAAATCTATATCTTCTCTATCAATCATATTGTTATTATTGTAATAAATTTTTACATTAACTTTTTAAATACTGTCCATACCAAGGATTTTGTTGAAGTCATCCATAGTTATATTAATTGGTACAACAAGTAATCAATAGTTATATATCATCATGGTTACATTATAACATATCCTTGTAGTTATGAGACATCCACTTTGATTTTTTACTAAAAACTCATATCATAAAATTCAAGGGAGATATTAATTTGTCATGAAAAATATCGAAGAAGTAAAATAATTTGATTATTTAAAACCGAATAAAGTATTTTATAAACTTTTAGTTATGATTAATGTACATACCACCACATCATTGGGTATATCCATCTTAGTTATAGTGATGACATAATCATTCACATCCCCTTTTCCTCCTCTATTCTAGATTTCATTAAAACTCATGATATAGTTTTGAAAAATACAAAATGTATTTCTAGTTGATGAACTTGACATGAATGATTTGTTATTTCCCCTTCAATTCATGAAAAAGATGACTATTATATCTAAACTTATAAAAAACTATAATTATCTTCAAAAAATTTCCAGGATGCCTAATTCCAATATTTTAACAACATGGAAATTTTATTAATATTTTCATATTATTTGAAGTGTTCCCTATTTCTTGTTTTTTTGGTCATTCTAATAATTTCTTGAATTTGTTTGAATACAAAGGATCTTAAAACCACCTTTCTATTTTGATGGTGAATAAAAATATTTTATCATTTAATGATTATGTTTGAGTAACTAACTCACTTTAGAGTCTCGGATTAGGAACATCAATGATGTGTGAAACTGTGCATTCCTTCCTGAAAAAAATTAATTATTATACATATAAGGCTTTGTAAAGGTAACAACATACTCAAGAACAATTTATTATTAATAATTATTTATGTTTATTAACTTTCTCTTCCTTTTAGTTTGTTGTTCATGAGGGAAATATTTGTCGAAATATTTTTTATTATGTGAATTTCATTTCATGTGTTGAATATTTAATTCTTACATATTAATATATATACATTTTCACCATATATCTATATCTTCATTGAGAAAATATACAATATTCAAGACCATTTCCTCTACATTTCTCCCCGTGATTGAAAAATATTATCAAGGGACTTAATCCATTAATCTTCTGTCACATTATTTGTAGTACCAATAAATAAATGTGGATTCTTCCACACGAAATGATACATCATAGGACTGTAATAATATGTAATTAAAATTATCCATCTAGAATAGGTTATTTTACATAACCTGATTAAACCACCCCTTTATACCCATTATATATTTAGTTCTTATACCAGATGTATTATCTATCTCAACAGGTAAATCTCTACAGTGGGTATGATTATTGATACCCTTCTTCCTTCTAGAATCCATTATAAAATAATGACCAATATTTTACTAGATCGTAAAATATTGAATTTTATATCATAATGTATAATTCTAAATATGGTGTAACACATAACATTAATTTAAATTTAAATAATTGTTAATGTAAAAATCATGAACACTGTTTATTTAGTGATCTCATTATTTTAAAACCACTCAAAATGGTTTCTAATGAAAATGTAAATTACCCTAATAATATGCCTCAGGAGTTCTAATGAATGTTCATTGTAATACCTGTTGGTGCATTCCACATGGTGTTCATGTCTTGCATAATAAACCCTTTTCTAAGTTATTTCCCCAAGTTAAAATAGTTCCAAAACAATGTCTCTATATAGAATATATAAATGGATGCATCTCATCGAAAACCCCATAATATCCACCTTTCCCAAAGTTTTTTGATGTTTTTCTCTATTTATCATAAAGGAATGACTAAAAATTTATTTGTTTTTTTAGAATATTCCCCGTTTTAGTGGTGGGGGGGGGGGGACCCAACATGACATAAAATTCATACAAACAACTATGACTTTAAAATACATGTGTTGAAGTCCAAAAAAATTCATACAATCCTACAAAGAAGAGCCCCTACCAAGCATCATAGAAATTAGGATCAGCTTCCTCATTCTCATCACTGCTCATATAGCTACCATATTCATGAATTCACGAGTCTATTATCAATAGAAATTACATACACTCTCAAAAAACCATATCTAGATAGTAATGAGTAGGGGGAAACTCTCTAATCATAACCTCATCTTGAGAAACCCCTTATATGTAAACCGGTAGCATAGTCACTCAAACCATAAACCACATGGCCATAAAGAAATCAACACCATACAATGAATTAATTGAAGTAAACAATACACCAACATCAAAAATAAAACCTTCATAGAACCCCTTCACTATAAAGTTTTAAGACAACATCCTGAACGAACCCTGCTGCACTCTACATGACTCCCACCATCACTACAGTCATAGGTGCCACTGGAAGACAAACCAAGAAACGCGAAGCTGGGCCATCATCACATATGACTGAATGACACAACACCACATAGAGGGAATGTCTCTGATGAGAGGGTCTGGCTGATATGAACTAGAAATTCCGCTCTGGACATAAATCTCGTAAAATATGAATTGCAGATGCATCCACATCAATGTCTGATGCAAGAAGACCACATGAATCTAATGAGATGGCCCACGGGGAGGGACAAAATCGAGACAACTACCACACTCCAATAGATTCTACATGTCAATTATTTCAGTAAAAAAATAAAAAATCTATAAAATCATACTTGCGATAATATATTGTGGGAATTCTAAAAGAGATAACCAATAAAATCAACACCCCTACAGGACTCTGGAACTGACGGCTACCCACACCAGAAATGGATTTGACAGAAACCCTACTGAATCTATCTCCCATCGACACCGAGCCGAGATCCAACATCGAGATGCACTAGGACATGAAACTAGAATCCTCACATGAGAAACCTCTGAGTTGAAATGCTAGGAAGAACAAAGCTAGAGCCTCACCGGAGCCATCACCAAGATGATGTGCCATAACTGATGAAGTCAGAGCCTCATTTAATCCTTCTCCAAGCTGAAGTGACAAGACTGGAAAAACTGGAAATCTCAACTGATCTTCATTGATCCACACCATCTCCAATCCAAATGACACAAATGCTGATCTTCCCCAATCCATGCCAGAGGTGGTGAGGGGATGACTCCTAAAGATAAAACCTAGTCCCACAAGAAGGAGAAATCACTTCCGCACATTGTATTTCCTACTTATATTGAATGCATAGCATAGGTTTGTTTTTTAATTTTTTTCATTCTAGTTCCCAAGGATTCTAGTAAACTCTTTCTAATATTAAATTTAATGGCCTCAACTATTATAGACGAGGTCTAATTCCTACAGTACTACATTGGCATAAATAAAAGGTGTCAAATCTAGAAGGAATTATCAGTTTATAAATTTTGGTGAACCAAATACATAAATGATACCAATATTATATTTGGAATAAAAATTTGAATCATAGTAATAGAAAATATTTGACATCCTTGAAATCATTCAGTAAATTCATATTCATATCCTATAGAAAAGAACCAAAATATGATGATTTAAAATTCTCATTAAGGGTTCAAAAAATGAATGCTATCATGAATTAATATGAAATAAACATCATGGAATTGTAAATAAAATAATATAAATTCAATTTAATCAATAACATAAGTATAAAATTTAGATATGGAATAATAAAAATGAAAAGCTAAATTACTGAACACACATGTCTGTTAATCAACAATAGAAATATAATGAATATATATGGAATAATAAATTTGGTATTGTAAATAATTGAGATCATGTTCCATTTAATCAATTATATGGGAGTAAAATTCATAAAAGTATAATATAACTTTAAAAATTATAGAGATAATAATAATATTTAAATTATCAATGAATGAAATTATTATTTCTTAGACACTAACATCTCAAGAATCATGATATCTTTACGGTCTAGACCATTGACATTAATTTATAAAACTATGGGTAAAAACCATTTAATTCAATATTACTAATTCACCTCATGAGACTACAATTGAATAAATGTTTATTTAATTCCATATCTCACCACACAATTCATTTCAAGAAAATTATTCAAATGTTAAATAATTGATTTAATTCAGGAATAATATTCCATGTCATCAAATATCTATATTTAGTAAAGAATACAGGTTAATCAATATATCCTTATATAGTAAAATATCATCAATGTAAAATACATATGTTAAAATGTTATATGGTTTTTGAAATAATCATATAAAATAATGAATATATATGGAAATTTAATAGAAATGAAATTTCAATTAAAAAATGACAATGATAAAGTGATTTTATCCAGAGAATGTAAACAATAAGAAAATAAAAAAGAAAGCTGATATGACAATTGATCCATCAAGAATATATGTTTTTAGAAGATAAATATTAATCAAAATGATTTCATGATAAATAAATAAATCTTTTAGTATAAACACCAAATCCATTTTATTTCATTCATATTAACAAATATGTATCAATGAAATTTAATTTGAGACATAATCAAGAACCTCATTTTTCCCATTCATTAAAAATTAACAAAAATAATATATATTTTTTGATGGAATATTAATTTTTTTACATAACTAAATTTATATTATTAGTATCCTATATTATCTTATTATCACATTATACCACCCATATTAAAATAATATATGATTATATATAAAATAATACAATAAAATTTTTTCATTATTAAAACCACTTTATGGGTAAGTGGAAACCATACAAAAAATTTCATATTTTCACCAACACATTCCCCATAAATAATTTCCAAGACAACATACCAAAATCAAACCACCACTTGCACCAACCAAACCACATTCCACATTATTTCAAAATTAGAACCAATTCAAAATTTTAAATAAATGGATGGAAAACCATTAACCGTTGTGGGACCAAAAAACTTCGAACCACCCTCCAATAACATCGACACTTAATTAACCTTATCACCTAAAACAATTCACCTCCATTATGAACATCTGGTCACCTAATTCACAGTCATCAACACATGATACACCAACCTCACCGGCGAGACCCACTAGAAACCATCGACATAGAACCATCATTGTGGTCGTTGAGTGTCTCCCATAATTAAAGAGTCACTACCATTATTCCACCGTCACTCCAAACATTGCAGACAATACCATCTCAGCGCTGCTGCCAAATGATCATCATCACCGTTACCTCCCGAAGATGCCCAATCAAACTCACTTCACAAACAACCTTGAACACCACTGCGCATCTCCAACTACCAGAGAATAGTTTAATACTAGCTATAGAGTATAGAAATAATGTGGTTTTGTGTGATAAAATATTGGAATGAATATCATCGACTAGGAGACATCAAACCAAGGCCTTCGCTGCTTCCCTCCATGTCGTATCTCAAAAACAACCCTATGTCGGCACTACATCCAAGGACGAGTCATAAATAGAAAAAATAAAATCCCCAATAGATGAAAAATAGAATTCACTATGGATGAGGAATAAAGAACATGATAGGAACCTGAGGACGAAACAAGGAAAAAGGGACCAAGGTATGAAACCCTATAAAGAGACCATGGGATAAAACCCTGAATAAAGTAGAAAAATGTTCCAAGAGATTAAAGAGAAAGCTATATTTTCTATCAAGAGTCGGAAGAATGTACAGAGAGTAGGCTGTATGTATAGAGAGTAGAGAGAAATCCAAATTTTCTAATAAGAGATGGACAAATGTACAGAGAGTTGGCCATATGTAGAGAGAGTAGGATGTTGGTTAATGACTCGGTTCGTTGTTATATGCTATAAATCAATAATATATATAAATAAATTAATGTTATAAATAAATTTTTTTAATATTAGTTATATTTTTGTGATCATTCATAATGTTTCTATATGGAATAGCAATCGAATCACTTCGTAGAGAGAGTATGACGTATTTATGAATGAGCAACCACATCATTACCCCATCATGATAAAGTGTAAGTAGTTGAAATATTAAAATTTTAAGAATAAATATTATTTCATATATATAATATATATTAATTATAAATATCTTTATCTCTATTCATGTAATGTGTTAATGAAATAAAAATCGCATCTCCTTGCATGGCAGTAGTCCTCCATACTCATAAGCGATGTTATCATATGTTAAATGGAATTGTATGTCACAATTTATATATGATGTTATAATTATAGAAGTAATAAAATATCATAAATATTATATATATATATATATATTTTATATCCATCATGATATAAAATCAGGAGATTATTTGATAGATAACAAGTTACATCAGTTTGTGAGGTTGTAGTCTGATGTACACATGATTGATGGTTTCATTTTAAATTATTTAAAAGAGGAGGTTTATATAGTTTATTTTATTAATATAAACAATATAATTATATGTTATATACAGGATTAATTTTATTTTAATTTTTATTTCATTATATATAATGTTAAAAAATAATTAAAATGATAAAGATTAATTAATATTACCATCTCTAAGAAAAAGCTTGATTAGATATCCTCTTAATGACACAAGGGTTTGTATTACACAAAACAAGAGGATATATAATGTGTATAAGGATACTGTGAAGATATTTCAGTAGTTTTTGGTCAATCCAATGTACTTGGTAGGTGTGTAGAAGTTATTTTAGTTAGTGACCTTTTATAATTAATGAGTGGAATTTTTTTAAACAACCAAAACTAATCAATAATTATAAGTCAAAATCACATCAAGTTATCCTAAATAGATTAAAAATGGTTTTTAATGATTATATTGTAGATACACACTATATCCAAGATTTTTTTTGAAATCTTATTTCATATCCATTATGTGGGGTTAATTTTACTATTTATTTTTCACATTAGTAATGTATGCCTTTCTATTTATCTCGGTAATTTATCAATTATGGATAAAATTTACATAATAATTAATTTATTTATTTTTAATGACAAATTATAAATACTAAATCAAGATTTTCAAAATAAGAATAAATATAATTATAAAATTAATTTTAACACAATCGCAAGGTGCACGGAAAACCCCAACATAACCATAACCGAAGTTATTATTATTTTATTTCATTTATAATACTTATGGACAAAAACAATGTTTTACTAATTAAAAATATATTAATTATTTTTAAACAAAATAAAAAAATCAATTTTTTGAAATTAAAATCATATATGTATCAAAATTTAACATAAAATAAACATAAAATGGATGTCAAAAAAGAATTTTGAAGAAATACATTTTCCATATATAAGATGATTTTATATTAAATAGATCGATAGAAATAATCATTAAATGTTCTTAAAATCATAATGTTAGATATATAAAAATATATATTTAGAACAAATCGTTATTCGCTATATAATATTTTGTTTATTTAAAATTCATAGACAATATATTATTTGTAATAAAAGAAATTTATGATATAATTTATAGTTTTCTGAAAATGAAATAATTATTTTAGTTTCCAAATGATAATATATTTCTTTCTAATAAATAATTTTTTAACAAAATTTTAAAAAAATATATTTTGAATAAATTATAATAAATAAGAGGATGAATATTTAAATATTATATTTTTCATTATTCCTAAAAACTATTTTTAATTGAAATATTTAAAAAAATCATCCCACGTTTATTTTTAGCATGTTCTAAATTTATATTTATCCAAGAAAATTATAATTTTTTCTAGGATATATTTAGAAGTTATTTTTATAATTGTTTCATTAAAATAAAATTTTATATTAATATAATTTAGTCTAATGGTTTTATGTACATTAATATATTAATGATGTTCAAATTATTTAATAGAAAACATTTCATAAGGACATTGGGTGTTATATTTTTGTGAATTATCTTTTTAGTATTTTAAAAATATAATGTTTATAGTTTATATGAAAGGTTATATCCAAATTATTTTTAATTTATGTTGTAAATGGATATATATATATATATATATATATATTTACATACATTTATATATATTGATATACATATTATGAAGTGTAATGAAAAATGTCCTCTCAATTTAAGAAACTGATTTTTCAATTTAAAATGTTCTTCATTGAGTATTACAATTTAAGAAGAAATCATGTTGTTATTATATATATTATTCTTGTCTGAGGGACAAAAAATTCTCACAAGGAAAATACACATTTTCTGAAATTTACTACTCACGATGTATACCCCATGGATTGAAATACAGTATGGCTTTGGTATAGTAGGGGTGTACACTTTATATTTACAATCCACAATACCTGATTATGGAAATACATATAGAAATAGTAACTTCATTTTTTGATTATATTCATATGTAATCATATAGGCATTCCTAATTGAGGATTAATTAGGTATGTTATTGATCATATCAATGGGTTGAGTCTCACTATGATATAATTTTAATATCATATAATGATATGAAATATTGTCCATTAATTGAGATATGTCTAGGAATTGTATTACTATAACTACATAATACATAAGATAATATTATCAATTGGTGAAATTGAGTACGTTGTTCTCATCTATAAAATCTACATATATGTCATGTATTCATCAAATTGAATATTTTATTGTTTGAGAATAAAAAATGTATATGATTGATGTACATTATTCCCTTTTTTACTCAAGGTGTTAGGAAAATGGATAAAATTAAAATGAATTCATATATATGAGGCAACTGGTAGACATGAGTATATAGATAAATCTGTCTAATGGATATAATAAAAATCCATTAATAATTTAAGTAGAAATTATTCTCCACATGATAGTGATATTTTCCTATATATATATATATAAGTGTCTATTGATTCATATTTGGGTCCAATTCTATAAAGTTTCTCATTAATTCACTTTATGATTTTCCGTACAGGGATTGATATTACATTCAATGATTATTTATAATTTTCTCTTATAGTTTTCTAAAATGATATATTTTTTGTATTCAAAATGTATTTCTTATTATTTAATACATGGTGGGATTGATGGAATACTATTTAATGTGTTTGGGATGATATCTAAAAGGATCACAATAAAATTATAGGTTGTAATATATTTTAAAATGGAAAAACAACTTCCAGTCTATAGTTAATGTGGTAGATTTATTAAAATATTTCCCAAATAAAAATAAAAATATATATAACATATATTATCTTAGTTAATATTGTTTTTATTTGGAAATTGTTTGTGAAAAATATAAAAAAATATTCCCATTTAAATAACTTGGTACGATTGATGTGTATTACTACGTAAAATCTTTTTCCTCTTCAACCATTTCATGGAAGTCCAAAATTTAATGTTTGCATAGAAAAATAATCCCCCTAATGGATATCATTAAAATATATAACATATTGGAAATTATGATTCATACATATTATTAATTCATTTTGCAAAAGAGGACTCAATTGTAGATTTTATAACACATTATTAAAAATGTCATAGTGTTCATTTTTAATATATAACCTATAAAAAGAGACTATATTCATTTATTTTTTTGATAGAGACCCATGGATATTTCCTGGTTAAATATCATTCCTTCTATAAATCTCTAATCACAACCTCCGAATATCATTGAGACTATAACATGTCCTGGTTGGTGTAATTACCTCGTCCTCAGTAGCCCAGATCTGAGGTCTACATTATTACATTTGTATAATATATACAAAATAACATCCTAAATGACTAAATAATTTTATAGTCTTGTTAAACTAGTAAAATAAATGAAATTATTATTTTAATTTAAAACCTTAAATACAAAAGTTATTTTCTTTTATAATTCTAGTATTATTTTTAGTGTATACCTACTTATCAGTAATAAAACACTTCTTCATATCTGTTGGAATAGAGAACAATAGAAAGGGTTGTGTTCATATTCTCAGTTGGGATAAACGTGCAAAAAAAGCTATGAATAAATTCAGCATAATCAATATGGAAAGGTTTCTAATTGAAACACATGCCATGTAATCAATAAATATAGTATTATATCGAAGGGATAAACAATTATCAAATAATTCTATAAAAATAATCAAAATAAAAAGAATATTGTCCATGAATATTTTAATTAATTTAATGATCACATGCAATATAAGTTACTGATTTGGTAAGGATGTAACGAATAATAATAAGCATCCAAAACATACAGATGAGAAATTATTTAAAAAAATTCAACACAATCAAGTAATTTTTCCAAGACATCATTATAAATTGGTCCGGAATCATACATAACCGAATCTATTTTGTCTAATGAGACCTACAGTTACATCGTGGGACTATTGCAGGCCCCAAATATCACATATTAATTGAAATTAATTCCCCATATAAAATATCTGAAATTGAATCAATGTAAACAATCATATTGAAATAATATAATATGAGATGTTTAAAATTACTGTAATTAATTAACATAAGAACAAAGAATCCATAATTAAATGAATCGTGTCAACATGATATATTCCTAGTCAAACTGATCATAAGCCATCCAGAGAAATAATAATAATGGAACCAATGGATAATACCTCCATTAATTAATTAGTAACAAAAAATATTGATTTATAAGATGTAAAATGATATATAAATATCACTAGGTATATTACGTGAGTAAAATTAAAGTTACTTTAAAATCACAATTTTAGAGAAAATATCACAAAACACCATAAAATTAATTTTCACTTCAAATAATCTTTTACATATTATAAAGTAAGTATTAAAAATGATCAGTATTGATGGCTCAGAAATATCATTCATTCTGTGCGTGTTAAAACAAGAATTTATTTCACATTTTAATTAAAAATGAAACATGCATTTTTCTGAAAATGAAATGATGATTCCTTTCAAGAAATTTTATAAAATGTAATAATAAATAAAAAATAATTTAAAAAGTAATTTTTTTAAGTTTTCTATAATTTCTGAGAAAATTTCTAGAAAGCATGGTAGGTGATGCAAAATGACTTCTCACCAAATATATAAATAAATTCAGATTCTCATCAAAGCATTTTCTTTAGTATTTGAAATATCATTGAGTGGGAAAATAAAAATATTTCTTGAAAAAAATGATTAATGAATATAAAATAATTAAATATATTTATTTTTAGATATAAGTATCACATAATTCCCCCATGGGAGATATAAAAATAAAAAACTCCAATTAATGATGAGATAGTGAATTAAAACATTATCACTATGGGAACATAGGAATCATAAGCCCTATAAAATAAGTGAAACAAAATAAAACATTAAAACCATGAAACTCATTAGATCCATTAAGTTAAATATAAAAGGGTCAGTATATACACCACACAAACGAAATAAGTGGAGAGTAGGAATCAATGTTACATAAGTAAAAGTGTGATGAGAAATGATTTCCTTGAGTATGACTGATTTAAAAAGTTCTTTATCATATTGATTAATAAAATAATTTTCATTATATACTTTTATAAAAATATTATTATATTTTTTTTATTCTTTTCCTCTTGTAACATTTTTATATATGATTACATAATTAAATAATTATACGACGAATGTTTTTAGAATATATAGATTATGAGTTAAAAATGATGTTTGTTGATTGACTATGGTAAAATAGTTTATTATTTAGACATACTAAGAAAATTAAACATTAAAAAAATTATATTATATATAAATATATTTAAATTTTCAATTAATCAAGAATTTTGGTTTTGAATAATGTCATATATCATAATCATGTGGAAAATAAGTCATATTTATGCATGAGTAACCTTGCCAATTTTTAATGGTCATTATGTATAGATGAAGTGTAATATTATATATTAAATAAAAGATAAAAATACAATATATAACATAATTTTTCAGGAAATATACATAAATATATCATCCATGTTTTTTTGTGAGGAAACGAGACTCATATTACTCTATGAAAGAGATAGTCCACATATACATGAGTGATTTTATCGTCATTAAATGAGTGAAAATGTAAGAGTGATAATGAAATATTATATTTTTGGAATGATAAAAATTCACGAATATAAAAATCTATAATTTATATAAAATATATTAATTATATTTTTCATTGTTTTCTTCCATGTAAAACATTATTGAAAAAATAATTTCATCGCTTCATGAGTCAATACTATACTATACACATGAACACATTTATAATATATTTTACTAAATGCAATTTAATAATATGTATACTATATTTTTGACACATAGTTATAATTATGTAGAAAATATCAAACATATTTTTTATATAAATCATCATACCCATCCATGATAGGTGTTAATGGAAAATGTTTCACAGTAGTTCGTGAGGTGGAGTGCTACAATAAAGATGTAAAAAGTTATTGTTTCCCATTTGAGGGAAGATGAGGGGTATATAGGTCATTAGATTAATATAATAATAGAAAATATGTAAGAGATATAGTTTCAATTATATATTTATAAATGAATAATATTTTCGGTGTTTGAATAGAAAATAAATAAAAATACAAAGTTAAAACTTGTACACATTCTTAGAAAACCTATATAGAATTATTTGTAACAGATTTTTAGAATGGGTTTTTTTTTAGGCTCATGGGATGTGGTGTTGGATAATGGAATGTTATTTTTATGGACAATTACTAACGAAAAAGGGTTTTGATGTGTAAATAATGTTGGATAGGGGGTGGCCTTTAATAATAATGTTAGTGACACACTTGTAATTGTAGAAAAAAAGTTGTATCCACACTTTTCACATGAAAATGGGGTCTTAAATGGTGTATCGTTGAGACTATGAAATTATTAGGTCAAATTATGGACCTATAATATATTTTTGAAAAGATTTTAGTTCATTTTAAACCTTATTATTTAAAACTAATGCTCGTTAAATCAGTTTTTACCTTAACCACAAGTTGTTTTAGTATTTATACTATTCATTATGGTCGAAAACAATTATTGTCTTATTAGATTATATAAATTATTCATATTAAAAATATTATATCCATTTCTACAAAAATTAATTCAATGATGCTCAGATATTTAATTTCAAATTAATCCTACAAACCTAATGAGAAAAAAGGGTTTCCAAAGAGAAAATATTCAAAAGTTTGAAATATGTTTTTTCAAAATTTAATATAAAAATGAATTTGATGATATATATTTGATTAATAGATATATAATTTAAATAATTATAACTTAAATATAATTTTAAATAAATTTTATATTTATGAGTAATTTTAAAAAATGTAGTTTTCAATTAAAATCTATTATTTTCACTTTTCATGAAAAATTAATATATTTTCAGAAAATCCCATTAAAGTCACCTTAGAAAAATTCTAATATGATGATATCAAAAAATGTATTAATTTTTTTTATTTATTCTAATTTTTCATAAAATAAATTCTATATTATTTGAATAAATATTTTAAAAATAGATTTTAGAAAAAAAACATTTCATCACGAATCTATATTTTTATTTACTATTGAATCTTTTAAAGGGGTATCTATAAGGCCTCGAAATTAAACATTACTTAATATTGAATTAAATGAATAATTCACATTGAGGATATTTTCAGGTTTAAATTTTTAGAGAATTAGATCATAAATCATGAATTACATTCCACATTTAAACAAAGTGGTTACATAAAAGATAGTATTCGTTTTTCCCCATCAACAGAAACATATTTAAAATAAAACATGGATTTTTTCTTGACACTTCCTTGACACTATCATCAGATCATGTACCTTTCCCTTGACATGTGAAAAAAATTTCAAAAACATTGGATGATCATAAAAAGCTCAGTAAGGGTTATAAAAAGTATGGAAAGGAAACATGAGTACATATATACATAATAATGAGATCATACTTTACCCATAAATCATAATAAGTTTATCATACCTCATAAAATCATGAATAAATCATATAAATGATAGGACATAAAGGTAAATTGAGGAATTCATAACATTCTTACGTAGGGAGTAACCCTTTTGGTTACGTTTGGAATACCCATCACAATATATTCCCTAAATCTCTTCGGAGAAACCTTAACGTTTAACCCCTTCGCGTTACCCAATGCATTGGAGAGATATATCGGGCTCACCCGCCCTTAGTTTTTCACGGAACCACCTGTCTTCATAATAATGCCTAAGAACCATAACATAATCGTATCACATAAAACATGCATAAAGGAAACATAACATTTACACTTTTCAATCACAAGATATCAATACAACACATTGATATAAAAGCATTATTAAAACCATTTTCAATAAAAAAATAAATGAAAATTAAAACATGGTATTAATTTTTCTTTTAAAAAAAGTATGGCTTGTAGAGGAAGCCGAAACTCAAATAATGGTCATGGCGGCGGAGAAGTCGTTGTCACTGTATACGTCCGAGAAAAACATTTTCTTTTTCCATTTAGTAAAACGCTTCGTATAAAAAAGATTCCTTTTGGATAAACGTAAAATTCAAAAGGATTTATACACCATATAAAAGAAGTTTGTGTATAAAAAAAATATGCCTCAATGAAAGGAGATTCAGACGAAGTCCTATAGAAAGACGGTATCCTTGGATTAATGATAAATCAATTACATAATTATGTGTGACAAACGAATACACCATATATAAGTGGATATTAAGTGTAAAAAAATCAGAGTTTATTCACACATATTAATAGAACGCCATATTAATGGAGTACAAGTTTATCCCAAAGAATCAAAATTGGGTTAAGAAGTTCCCTTGCAGAAATTCGACAGCCTAACGGCGTCACTTCAAATTTCAGAAAATGAGTTGATAAGATATAAAAGGGTATCTCACCACTTGGAAATAAAATTTTCATTAATAATGATATATAAGATCATATCCCAACATAATAGTATTTGAATTAATAGACATAACAAAATAAGTCTTTTAAAAATAGGAGGGTGAAAGGTTCCCTTACCGACTTGGGTCACTTTCGAAACGTACACCCCATTGAAGAAGGGTCATACAATGAATATTTAAATACCCATAAATGAAATTATATTACAAAAGTAGAATAATAATGGGAAGTACATACACCACTCAATGGAAATAGTGGAAAATGTATCATAAATCTAACCGGATTAAAAGTGAGACGAAAAAATCCCTTCCAAAAACTCAGCAGCCTAACGACGCCACTCAAAACATCCAAAAATGGATTGATGAGATCAAATAGGTTCTCTCGTCATATTAAAATAAAATTTACAAAAAGATGAATATAAAATAACATCCCCCAACATAACAAAGAGGAGATTTAAATAAGTGACATAAAGGGGAGTACTTAAAAAGAAAGAGAGGAGTAGGATCCCTTACCTCGGGTCCGACTTGACTCGATCGTTCTTTAACGTCCTGAAAAATAAACTTGAGTTAATTTAAACTTTCTTAAGAACCTTTTTCATGTTCATTATTCCTTATATATTACATATTTCCATGTTATAAACATTATTTAATCATTTAAGTTTATAATGATTGTTTTGTCTATATTTGGTTCTTAAGTCGAATGTAGACTTCTTACAATTACATGTTGTTCGTGTGGTCAAAGGTTCATTATATCCAGAATGATATTCATGATTTGGATATAATATATATCATATATATCAAGAATATACATGTATTTATAATATTACATAATCATATAGAGGTAATAAATGAAATGCACCGTTCATAGAGACGGTAAATCGTACGTACGCATGAACGCTACTTTCATTTCTATGTCATATTAATGGAATTAATGCCAAATGAGAGGTATGTATATTTTAATTCCATAATTATATTAATAATTTATATTTAACATAAATCATATATAATAAATTCAAATACATCCTTTATACATCCCACATATGGCATTAACGAATCAAATCACTTTGTGGGGGCGGTAGTCCGCACTTCCTAAAATGAAATTATCGTGTTTACCAACAATGGAAACCATAAAGGTATGCCAAAAAAGAAAAATAAAGAAGCTTAAGTAAAACATAAACATATTATATATCATATATAAATATAGTTACATATTAATGGCCACCTTTTAGTGTGTTATATGAGTGTTGAACAATCATCGTTTAGTGAGGCAGAAATTCACCATCTACAGAAACAATATGTTCTTTAACCATTAGATGTAGGTGTGTATAAGTTTAGCTCTAATTATTCTTATAAAAACATCCTAGTATATTTAAGATATTGGTGTTGTTACAAAAAAAATTAATAAAAAGAGTTTAGGGGGTTGGAGAAGCAAAATAAAACAAAAGAACACAAGTGAAGATATTACCTTAAAATCGGGTAACTCTCTTTGATTTGAGATCAAGGGCTTCCTTGGGAAGCCTTCTGCCCAAAGTGAGGCTTCTAGGAGTAAGATAGGGATGTTTAGAGATAAATTGTGGATATATTGGCAGAACCAAAGGCTTTATAGGTGTGGGTAAGGTGATAGTGGTGGGGGCCTTTTATAAGAGGAGAGGAGGGGCACTCTTGGAAAGTAAAGAAATGTTACTTTATTTTAAAATGATTTTCGGATTTAAAAGGTCCCATATTGATATAATTCTAGGATAAGCTGATAAGGGTTCTAAATATACCCATCCAATAGGTTTTTGACAAGTGTAGGTCTTATGTTTTACATTATCATTTCATTTTATATAAATCGTTAAATAATGAGGTAATCGCTCCATCAATATTATGCCATACATAATTTAATTTATTTAATGTCTAAAAATTATAAAAAAATAATAAAATGTAGGAAATCGTTTTAGCTTTCAAATGAATATTTATAGTCAAAAATATGGCTTGTATCACCCCATTTAAAAATTGTTTTAGGAAAACCACTCATGTTTGTGTTATTTTTACTTTTACATTAAATAGAAAGATAATAATGTCATTTTCCTTCCAATGTGGATCCATGTGGTCTAAAAGTTGACCCATGGATTTTATTGGTCATCCTTGACACATCCAATAAAGGTAGGATATGTTTGAAGCTCATCTCATATTATTAAAATATTATTTTCACCTTAAATTACACTAATTACCTTTAATCGCGATTAAAAACGTAAATGTTACTATTCACCAAAAAATTATTTGAATTCCATTGAACCATATTTTACTTCTTAATGAAAACCATGTTTGTCGGATTTTTAAAATTCAAAACACAGAGGTGGAAAATTTTCATTTAAATGGAATATCTGTTTTTATAAGTACCACTTAGTGGTTTCACTATTCATCAAAAATTGAAGTTCTTCAGAAAAATTCCAAAACTTCACCCTAAGCTATATTTGATATTCCGAATTCAAAAATGAATTATATTTTACAAAAATCAAAACATATAAGTTTCATTAATTAAATTAACAATTAATTCCCACTGTTAGAGAAAATAGCGTGTTTTTATGAAACAATAAGTATCAAAAGATTGACACAAGTTTAAGTCCGATTTCAAAGTGAAATTAATTAAAATGACCTTAATTGGATTAAATGGTAAAAATATATTCTAATTGAACTTTAAAACCAATTAGAAATATAATCTAATCATATAAATTAATTAGATTAAAAAGTGGTTTTGAATTAAAATACAGCATTTTTCACTATTCATAAAAAAATGAACTTTATCGGAAAAATACCAAATATTTACACAAAGTAAATTTTGATGTCCCGATTCTAAAGAAGAATTTTATTTTGTCAAATATAACACATAAAATTGTTAAAAAGTGAATTTAAAAGAGGTTTTCCATCGAAAGGCGGTTAATCAACCTTTTAAAGAATATTAGAATGTTTATGCTTAAAATTTGGATTCATTTGCATTTTTAATCCTCTAACATTTATTTTAAAAAGTAAAAATATTTGACCAACATACATAATCATTTTTTAGTTAGTTCCCTTCATTCCCGCTATTACAATGGCTAGGCGTTAACTACCATTTAAAATAATATTATTTTATTATTAGAGTGCAACGTAAGATTTCAAAGGAACTTGTTGTCGCGTATTGGGTACACCATCGAGCATAGAGTTACCTTTAAATTAATATTAATACTTTTTTCCACAAATAGGGATAAATATAAAAATGTCATATTCTTTATTTACCTAGGGTGTTACAGTGTCTGTAAACCCAATACAGAGACAACCAGTTCAAAACCAATCATGAAAACCCAATTACCACCCAAAGTATGTATCCCTTCAACAAAATCAAAAATTTAAAACCCGAGAAAATATTTTAACATCCCAAAAAATCAAAATTAAAAAGGTATTATCAAAATACGAGCCAAAACGCATCACATAATCACCATCAGTCATGTCTGTGCCTACCAATATCATCATCAATTCTATAATAAAACTCCTCCAAAATATAACTAGAGAAATAACAACACACTGACCACTATCTCTATAAGGTCATCAATAACATATTCATTGGAGAAAAACCACATCTCCGACCAGGAGACCCTGAAATAGGGAAACACAAACCAGAAAAAAAAACCATGTACAATGAAAACCATGAAATCAACCACATAGAGCATCCCATAAATGTAACTATGACTCCAACACCAAAACATTGAAGTGTAGGTGAATGAAAATCACATGCACCATCCAAAAACGTGGAATGAAGCACCCGAATACTGGTAAAAATAGGTTCTAGAAAAAATCAGTGCCAACGAAGAATCCAAAATGAGGAACAACCTATCCAGACGCCATCCTATTAATTCTCACCTTTGTTGCATATATCATCGTCTCTACACAAGAACCACCAAAAATCACCACAACGACACAATAAAACACCAACATCAAACAAGGAAAATAGATAAAAACCCTCAATATATGACAACCCAAAACAAACTAGAGCTATAATGAAGAAACAATATTGGACCCCAGAAAGAATAATAAACTATCCATGAAAAAGAGAAGTGATGTGAGGGGATGATAACATATAAAGAGACCAGAGGTTAAAACCAAAAATTAAGAAGAACCAAGATATAGATAGGATCCCTAAAAAACCAAAGAACTATCAAAAATAAATTTTTTTCCCCCCACTCGATGTCTGAACTAGAGAAGAGCAGTGGAGCTCGATGCGAGAGCATAGAAAGGCTGTCGAAGTCTTCATGAATATAGGTAAGGTGAAACGAGGAGAGGAGATCGAACCAATGAGAGTTAAGGAGACGGGGTCATGGGGAGACCGAAGCCTATAGAGATGATCAGAGGGAAGAGAAAACCAGAGATATCAGAGAAGAAGACAACACCATAGGGAAGAACACTAGAGTATCGTGTTTCTTTAATCCTCAATGTTGCTTGTATTTGATAGATATCAAAGAAATTTAATTTATTCTTGAAAAAAACATCATGAAGTCTCAGAATGTTATATTCCATTTTTTACAATTTGTTTTGTGTCATAATGCTATCTAATATTATGATATTATTATCAAATATTTTAGTGTTACATCTAACACCATTAAATAAAATACATCCTCATAATTTAATCTTGATCTATGTAATTGAGTATTTTTAAATCAAAATACCCTTCTTGATATCTCACATAAATTGAATATATAATTAAACATTCTTCAGGTTTGAGGGAAGTGAATGAAAAATGTCAGATTGAAAAACCAATAAATCGGCTTCCATTTAAGATAACATAGGATGGATGTGATGTTATGGAAAATGATGAAAAACTTGAATAATTATTGATATTGATAGAGCTCATTGATCAAAAAAATTTAATGATCAATAAAATGTAAAGTACCTATGGACTATAATATTTTTATGATTTAAAAGACCAGTATATTCATAATGTATTAAGGTAATGGGATAAAATTATTATTCCAATATCCCATTCTTAATGATATGTAATTCTCTTTCTATCTATAATATTAGGGATTATTCATACATGATAATTTTATAACACATAATATTATTTTCATCCATTGGTTTTATTTAGATAAATTTCCAATTCAAATCTTACTCTATGAAATTAATATGATGAAATGATTATTTATGAATAAAAAATTGTTAGTAAATGTTATCAAATATTCATAAGTCCCCATATAGTGAATAAATACATTAAACTCTAAAACATCATCAAAATTAAATCATGAACAATTTCATAAATTGTTAAACTTGTTCTCCTAACAAAATATTATTTTACCAAACCTTATAAATATGTACACTAAATTTCCAAAATGAACATATCTTTAATACCACAAATCAACATGACGTAGATATTAATAGTCATATACCAATCATTAAAACTTTTTAATTTATTCTTTTGAAACATGGTAATAAGAATAATTGAAATAAAAACAAAGTTAAAACATGAATTGTTCCTTAGTAATAATATAAAACAAATATTATTGGATATGATACATAAATCCAATTTTTTAGCTCCATCATTGATATAAATAAAGCATATTGTCAAAAAATCAGTAATCAATTATACGGTTTGTGAGAAAAATCTAATTTACTTTATCCATATCAATTATCTATATATCTTAAAAACATTATATCAATATCATAATCATATTATGGGTTTTATAACCTTCAATCAGATGTTTTCCATGAAGTTCAAAATGTAAGAGAATAGTTTTTCTTGGTCATCAATACTATTCAACATGTTCATTTAAATCCATAATACAAATGTTTTGCGGCACTATATTAATAAATTTAATAATTGATATAAAAATGTTACGTTTTATAAAATTATAAAATATAATAATTATTGAATCCACACACAATAAAATCAATCCTTCCACTATATCCTTGGTAATAGCATAGCATTACCAAGTTTTATTATATTCATTTGAGGTATATTCCGTGACATTAGGGAATTTTTTTCTTTGTTACCAATCTATTTACAGTTTATGAATTTAATATTAGAAACCTATATCATTACATTGAAATCATGAGACAAATTGAATTCTTATATGCACTTATAGAAAACTACTATTCCATTTAAACAGCTACGAGTGTGTTTCATCCACAATTTTTCTATATAGAAAAATCTTGCATTACCTTATTCTCTATAACCATATTTTTTCATTCTTCTTCATCATACCTTTAATACCTTAGAATAAATAATAAATACATTATTATTTATCCATATTTTTTAACATGATATTATATCCTCATATAATGATAATATTTAAGAGAATATTTCCTTTCTAACTATTGGCATAGTCCCATCAATGAATTAATCATTCATATTATTTATAATATGTTCATTGATGTTTTTTGCATTACATCTATTATGTTCCATTTATAAAAAAATATAATATATTATATTAGATAATATTATTATGAATCATAATGCATATCCCAAAAATATTGGAATACATAACATTAATTGAAAAATTTAAGCATCGTTAATCTCCTAATAATAAAAATGAGTTATTTTTTATAATTATTTCCCAATATGATATATTGTTTTATAAGGAAAATTTAAATTATAATGAGAATATAGCTATGTAGTGTAAAACTAGGTGTGTTTTAAGGCCCATTTCCATGCACCAAGATATTATTGGGTCATTCCTAATGTTCTGTTTTTAGAGTTACTTCGCATAGGTACATATGTTCTAGAACCATGTCTACTTTTTGAATTCTGAAAGAGATGTATTTTCTCTAAATATAAACATTAAAAAATCATTAGGGAGTGATTATATACTTATAGAAAATTATATCACATTATTATGTTCCATATTCTATGTTTTCCTAAATATAATTTCCATAGTTTCAACTAAACATCATTTGATACCTACTATAGCAACCTCGTCCCAAGTAGCCCTAAGTCGGTATCTACTTTATTAAATTGGAAAAAGATAGTATGAATCATATAAAAAAGAAAAAGATATTTTATAAGTATTAATAAAGTAAATATACATTGAATTCTTATTACAATTTAAATCATTTCAAAACATTATTTTCGTCGAGAACATCATTATTTATATAGTGGACGATACTTTTAATACATAAATATTGCATAATATAAGTATATTCATTAAATTATCAAATAAAACCATTCTTGGACCATATATGTTTAGTGTCTTCAAAAACAAGGATATATATTGATCTATTTCATAAAACATCTACATCTTCCCCCACTAATTCCTTCACAATTATAACCCCTTGTTGACACATATTACTTAATACCCCTCTTCATGTCATGGGATAAAGAAACCTAAGAAAAGGAGATATCAAATGCTCAGTAAGAGTAAAAAAAAGATGTATAAATCATACTATAGTCTTGGACACAATAAAGTAATAAAAAAAATTGTAAATCCAATCCTACATATCAAATATCATGATATCATGTCATGGGTCATATCATAGAAGTTTATAAATAAAATATTTCATGAGATATTAATATAAGACATTAAATTTTGGAATTACCATATGAATATAAAGACATTTCTATATTATAATATTCTCATTTCCATTAACATTATTGTGGATAAAGTCCTTATTAATCTAAGTTCACTTCCCTTTCTTGCCTCGTGTGATTGACCTAGTTTTGCTCTAATTATAGCCATGTATTACTTAATATAGATCATTTTATGTTATTTTCCTCGCTATATCATGAGATATAAATATTTACTCAATTAATCGGAGTGAAATATAGTTCCCACCAGTCACAAATAATATCATACATATGTGTTTTATAAGAAAATAAATCATTAATCATTTTATAACCTATGGAATGGAATGGGTTTCATAAAAATAATTTAATAATAACATAAAACATGGAAAATAAGTGGGTTTTATTAATATCATTCCATCATAAACATAACCCAAAATTAGGAATAATAATGATAATATCCTTGAAAACATATCCCAATTAAAGTATAATTAATATTATATAATTAAATTTTAGATGGAAATAATTTTGATGGAACACTTGAAAATAATTATTGTGGAAAATATCCTTTGTGGTTTGAAAACATTTCCTTTTCCTAAAATTTTGCCCAATATTAAAATAAAAAAATTCATCGAAAATACTCTTGTAATATTATAGAATAATCATCAAGGAATTAAGGTATCATGAATGAATTAAAATACTTTCATTCTATATAATTTACAATAAAACATATCCTTATACATTTTTGCAAAATGTCACAAAGTACCTCATTTAGAATATGAAAAAATATTCCATTCAAAATGTTTACTAAAACATAAATCATTGGTAAAGATAAAATTTAAATTTTTTAGCATAATAGTAAAACATATTTTACAGTTTTTTTGGAGAAATATGCACATCGGTGAAAAGTGTTCCCCAATAAGTGATAATACTTGAAATATACAGAAAATTAATGAGATTTTGAAATTAACCATTACAATAGGTTTTATTTTTTCATATGTATCAATAAAAAGAAATATAATATATATAATAATGTTTTTAACTTATTAAATAACCATATTTTTATTTGTGATATAATATTTGATCATATTATCATCTGTTTGATAATAATATTTTATTATTACTCTACTTTCAGGTGTTAACTACATTTCCTGATGAACATTTTGTCATATAAGAACTAATTATTATTCACGTAATATAGCTCCATGCCTTATGAAACAATATTAAGGTAATATAAATACCATATTCATTCATCATATACATTTTTTAAATAATTATTTATGGAATAATATAGAAGATGAATCACATCGCATCATGGAGACGGTCAGCCATACGTATGCACGAGCGATGATATAATTTCTTTGATATAAAAAAGGAGATCAAGTGGATGGCATATATTTTTTTCATGAATAAAGATAATGTTATAATATATACATATATATATTATTTCCACCATTGGACCCATCGAAATAAATTGGTGGTGAAAAGAATATTAACCACGACGTAGGGATGGTAAGTTGTACGTACGCATGTTTGGAACATTTATTTTTTTAGGATGGATAAAAAGTGTATATGGTGTTCCCATAATAACAATAATATCAAATCATAAATTTCATAAAAGATATATTACATTATAATGGAAAAAATGAAGAGGAAGAAGAATAAGAAATAATCTTGATGGAATCGGTAAGGGAGATTACGTCTTCTTCAACATACTCCTTCTATATATCCTCTTCAGGGAACGAGAGTTGTCCTTATTATAATAAAAACACCTCTATTATTCTATTGGGTAATTATAGAGGTTAAATGGGTTGGTTAAGGTTGATATTGGGGCCTCAATGTAATGTTAATAAGAGAGGGAGGAGGCTCCCATTTATAATTCAGATGAAAGGCTACTTTGTAATTTCTGAAAATATGAATTTATAATATATTAAATCTCAGTATAGGTACATAAAAAAGGACTTGTACATGTACCCATTATAAGATAATATGTTATTCTCACAATCTAATAATTTTTTTTACATGTTTTGTTATTTTTACAAACCATTATTGACCCTTACATAACCAATTTTAATTTTTACTATAGTAAACAACTATTTCAATATTAAAAGGTTTTAATCATTTATTATTTGTTTTTTACATAGATAATAAGTTAATAAATTAGAACAATATATACCCGATTAAAATTATTATTTTTTAAATATGTTTTATAATTTTAAATAAATTTATAAAACCGTATTTTCATAAAATATTAATTGTTTCAATCTTGAAAACTTTTATTTCCTGGATTTTTAAAAATATCAACATAAAAAGTAATCATAGAAAAAAATATTTAATTATATTCTTAATAGGTCAAGATCATATAAAAAATTATTTTTATATAATACTTGTCTCAAATTATAATTTTTTAATATTTTTAACAACATTTCTTTGACATTTCCATTAATTAAATAATTACTACATTAATATTGTGTGTTTATTTAATATACTTTTTGGATCACTGAATATTAAATAATAAATTTGATGAAGATAGATTTATTATCTTTCATAGAAATTTTTATAATTTAAGATATCTATTTTCTATCCCTATATTAAATTATATATTATTTAAAACATGAATGTGGCATTCATAAATTTTTATAGTATCAAATATTGTAAATATTATCATCTTATCCAAATTGCACAATATGTCAAAAATAAGTTTTTATCATGAAAATATACTTATTACAATAAAAATTTACATTGATAGTAGTTCATAACAATATTTTTTTCCCATGTGTATATAAAAGAGATATTTTGGACAAAAGAAATGATATTTTGTGTGTTTCATTTATTTAAATATTATATAATTAATTTTCATGAGAAATTTAAAATTCAATGACTGAAGTTAAATCATTAAGTGTAAGGGATCTATTTTCATGCATCAAATAAAATTTTGACATTTTATAGGGCCATTATATAGTCTATATATTATAATTTTTAACAGAAATTACATAATTACACTTTATTGTGGTAATAAGATTTTCCATGGATACTATGCATATTAGAAAAAACATAATAGGGACTTACTTAATATATTTGGAACATATAAATTCAAATTCAAAATCATTTTAAAAAATTAAAAACATAGATTTCTATTAAATTATTTTAATTTAAAGCCTTTAAATTACCATGAAAAGGCGTTTCTTAGATAAAATAACTTCTAAAACATAAAATTATTTTATAATATGTTCATGTATAAAATAATTTTTAAAAAACAACATTGGTTAATTTTAAATAAAATTTAACTAAAGGAAATTTTAAACAAATCCAAAACCTAATTCAACCTTGTAATTTCATTTTAAAATTAATAACATTCTCAAAAATATATATATTCACCCATTGTATTAAAAATAAAATTTTCCATGATGGAAAAATATTTATGATAATTTTAACATGATGAATTTTAAAATTAATTTCTTTTTATCAAATAATGTTTCTAAATGAGAAAAGATCATTTTCTAGAATATGTATAAATTGATTTTATTAAATATTGTATGATTATTTTCTAAAAATTTAAAATTAAATTCACATTGAGTTGGAGGACTATATATAATATGTTTTTATTTTTAGTTATTCCCTTCGATTTAATGGATATGGTATAATTTTAACTGTATATTAATTTCATCCCACAGTTCGTTTAAAATCAAACTTTTGTGAAACACAAGTTGTTAAATAAGATAAAATATTTATATCTAAATATTTCATAAAAATAATGTCTTGTTACCATTACCCATTTCATTTCCATTCACATTATTCACAAAACAATTCATGGTGTAGTTGGGGTTTGGCTTAGTGGTAAGCACCCCTTAAATCTACATGAAAAATGGGGGTTCAAAACCCATTGGGCGTAGGTTACTGTAGCAGCGGCAGCACTGTAGCAGCGGCGGCACTGTAGCAACGGCGGGCACTGTAGCGGCGGCCAAGCACTGTAGCGGCGGGGGGAACTGTGCAGTACTGTAGCAACACGGGTACTGTAGCAGTACTATTCACAGAATGGGCTTTGGGCCAAACAAAATGGGCCTACGGGTCATGTAATGGGCTAAACGCCCACTTGGCCTTCGGGATATGTAATGGGTCTCCCTCTACCCAGTTAAAGAGGTCTTTGCTTTGCTTTAATAATAAAAATGAGGCTTCGTCCCCAACATAAAAAAACAATTCATGGTATCTTGGGTCAAAAAATATGGGAAATTGGTGCGAGAAGATACTTACTAAGTGTATGTATATAGTGAAATCTATGAATAATTGAGGCATAATAAATATGGAAAGAAAAATAAATGAAATAAATCTAATTTAATCAATAACATGATCTTTATATAAAATGAAAAATTATTATCAAATAATTCCATGAAAATAATCAAATGAGTATGAAGCATAACCACTGATATTATAACTAATAAAATAATAACATAGAATATAAATTACGAAATTTCTAATTATGATATGCATAATGATGAATATCTAAAAAATACCATAAAGGCCTTATGTTAAGAATTTAATGTATTCTATGTATTACTCCAACTCATCCTTATATATGGTTAAGGCCTCGATGAAAATACAATCTAGTTTGTATCACGATTCCCTTTAATTCACTGAGGTCATATCGTGGACCTCTCCAACAACTTATTATTCTCAATTAATTCCTTATATGAAAGAGTTAAAAGATGATCAAAATAATCATTGATATTGAAAAACTATAATATGAAATATTAACAATTATCCCAATCAATAAACATAATCTTATACCTCACAGAGTAACATGATGTTTTTCACAATGGTACATACCCAATAAAACTAGAAATTATCTATCTAGATAAATAATAAGTTTGGTATCATTGTATTATATCCCCATTATTTCATAAGTAACATCAAATAATTTTTTATTAGATGGAAAATGATTTTCAATTTTCACATTGAAAAATACATTAAGAAAATAGACATCAATTAAAAATCACCCTTTAAAACCTAAAGCTCAAATCAATGGAAATAAATATTCATTGAAAATAAAGTCAATAATTTTTAAATAATAATTAAATTATTTATTTTTCTAGATTTTATAAATTTCAATACATGTTGGACATGTTAAAATAGTTATTATATTCAATGTTTTTGGTAAAACGCTAATGGGCATTATCTTGAAAATGACATGATGATTCCTCCAAAAAAATTTAAATAAATAATTTTAAATTTTTATGATATAAATTTTTTCAAATTTTTAAAATTTTTTCAAAAAATTTTATAAAACATCTTTTTTGAAGAATAAAATATTTCTCACCAAAGGGAGATAAATTTTTTTATTTTTATAAAAACACATTCACATTCATCTTAAATACGAAAAGGTAGAATCATGAATTATTAAATGAAAAAAATAATTAATAACTATAAGTTATTAAAATGGAATAATTTTTTTATAAAAAAAATAATTCCACTATGGTACATGTAAACATAGAAAATATACAGTAATGATGAGATTTTGAAGTAAAACCTTACCACATTGGTCAAATCTGAATCATATTACCAATAAAATGAAAAACATAAAATGAAAAATTATATACAATGAATTCAAACATATTTGTGATTTAATTTATCATAGGTTCATTATAAACACCACATAAATGAAAGAATTGTTTAATATGTCATGTTCCCCAAAAATGTAAATGTTAGATGAGAAACTCATACCAAGAGTCTGACTCATCACGTATGCTATCTTTATTTATGAATATTAAAATTATCTTAGTTATTTAAATGATTAATGAAACTTATAATTTTTTCCATTTTATTTTATTTATTATAAATTTCATATATGAATTCTAAATAAATAAATTTTTTCATTGGATGTTTTGATGATATTCATCTTGTCTGCCAAAATTGACTTTGGTAGCCCGAATATGGAAAATGTTGTCATTATTTAAAAATATACACAATAATTATCATGAAATAATTATAATATTTATACATAAATTATAATTTTAATACTACTATCCAAATATGGATATGAAAATAAAATATGTTACAGTCATTGAAACAGTAGGTCAAACATATGCATGAGCACTGTTTCCATTTTTAAATCATCATTTTAGAAAGAATTTAAGTAATATTTTATCATAATAAAATTATCATAATACAATTTATACAATATTTTATTTAATATATATACAAATATATATAATATGTGGTTTTCTGATGGAAAGAGATTTAGAGTCAATTGTGAAGCCGGTTATCCATACATACACGAACTGTGGTATCATAATTTAGTGAGTAAAAAGGTAAGAAACAAACTGATATATTATAATCTATAAATAATATATGATTAATGAATATAATAATTATATTATTAATATCACATTTTTTCATGTACTTTATCACTATTAACTTCCATAAATAAATTTGTTTTTGAAACAAATCCATCTTTTTGAAAGCTAGAAGCCTCTGTACATACCAACAAAGTTCCTCCTTTCCCCTATAGAATGTAATATACCTTAATATGTGTATATATATCATATATTTACCCCATAGGTATAATTTTTATTTTAAATATAATATATAAAATATATCAATCATCTTACCCAACCATGAGAGGTGTCGACAGAATATTTTTCCAATTCATTCGTTAGGAGGCACTCGATCGTACAAACGAGCAACAATATTATTTCGAATTTTATTTATTATGATATGTATATAGGATGTGGATATAACACAATAATGTCTCATTAAATGGTAGATACTGAGGTTAATATATACTAATCAATGAAAAATATTTTAATGAGGATGAATAATATATAAAATAACACATAGTCTGGAATCTTATCTCTTCCCGGACCAAATATTTTGGATTATACCTATACATTCCCTAGAATGGAATTAAGAAAAATAAGGATAATAGGATGTTGTTTTGTAATTTTGTAATTTATTTTTTCAATTATTTTCATAACCATTAGTTTTTTTATGGTGCGAAGAAGAGGGGAGTTGAGTGGTAAATTATAATTCTGGTGAGTGGCACACATGAAATTTTTCAAAAGAAAAGTTTAACCCACATTTTATGTATTATAAAATTGTCCAAAATAGTGTATTCATATGATATTTGTATTATTATATTTAAATATGGTAATAATATTTATTATATTAAATTTTTAGGCCATTTTATTCCTTATTGTTTTATTTTAACTCCTAGAAAATCCAATTGTTCCTTTATTATTGTAATCAATTTTAACTGTTATTACAATTATATATGGTAAAACATTTATATGAATGTGTTAGATATTATAAATTATTCAGATTCAAAATATAGAATCCATTAATCCTAATTCCTCTCTTATAATTCTCAAAGTTTTAATTTTACATTTATCTCTCAATCTTTATAAGAAAGTGATTTCTTTATGAGAAACTGTTCCAATATTGATAATGATTTTATAGAAATATTCATGATGTGAATTATTCAAATTAACTAATTTCAATTAATTGATATATAATTTAACGAATATTAATATAGATCAATTTAGAATATAATATATCTTATAAATAATATAATTAAAAATTTAGTATTCAATTAAAAATCTAGATTTTTATCTATTCATTTGAAAATGTAACTTTATAGAAATATCAACAATAAATAACACAAGATAATTCAGATATGATAATTTCAATAAATAAATTCATTTTAAACATAAAATTTCTAAAATTTTTTAGTTTTTTTAAAATTTATATTTTCAAAGGAAAACCAAACCTCCTTTTTGAAAAATATTGTTTTCAAAAAAATAACCCATGTATTATAAAGTGTTTAGGTAATTTTCACACATTTTGCATTGATATAAGAGTTTTTTCTTAGAAGGAAACTGATTATTTCATTCCTGAATGATTTAATGCAAGATTAATTACACAAAATATATATTATTTGAGGGAAATTGGGGGTTCCTATATTTATTAAATTAATGTAGTCGATACTCATTTAAAATTATATCAGATAATATGGGATCTCATTTTTGGGAAAAACATTAATAGATTTAATTATCATATGATAAATTATCATATTTCACAGGGTTTTAAATTTTTAAACCCTTTAACTTGGGCTATCCAAACATTGTAGGAGATCTAGTTATGAATTTTTTTGATAAGATGATCCTTTAGAAAGATAATAAGTCCATGAATTATATATTTAAATCCTATTAAGAAATGTTTAAAAAAATTAATGGGTTTGTATTCAAAAAAATAAATTTTCTACAAAAACGATTACATGTAAGAAGAAATCATCAAGGTTAGAGAATAAAAATTTTAGATTCCGAGGGATATGTATGAAGATGCGAAACTATATGAGTATAAAACATTTAATGATAATTTCACTAGGGTAACAGAATTTATTATGAAAATAAAAGTATATTGAGAAAAGTTAAATGATTTTACTAGTGTTAATTGTTTTATGAATTTTCTGAAATATATTCCCCCAAAATATTTTATCTATCAATGAATGTGATGAATCATCACTTGAAGAGTTTGGTAATGCACTTATAAATTATGAAATGAGAAATTAAATAATCAATCAGATGAATTATAAGGAAAAAAATATATTTCATTTCCTTAAATAATATTATATTTGTGGAAAATAAATTGTATTATTCATGTTTATCAGATAATGATTATGAATTTGATAAAACCATAAAAATGTAATGGATTTTATAAAAAAGAATAATAAAACAATGGTCTTTCAATGGATCATAATCATTTATTCTAAAATATTAATCCACTATATGATACAATTGATAGAAATGATAAAATATTTATTATTTAATTTGGGATAAAAAAAGGTGAAATTTTAATGGAACTTATAGAAGTGGCTAAAGAGACCTTTTATGGGGGAAGGGGGATCAACCTGAGAACCATTGTTGACTAAATTCTAAACATTAATCCACGTATGGACTGTAATATTATAAAAGGATATTTATTATGAAAAAGCATCATGGGAAGTATATAAATGTAGGAAAATAACCTCTATTAAGAGTGATCAGAGAAAGATTTATGGATGGAATGGTGAAGGAGTGAGAATCTCCATTAGATGGATGGTAATGTGTAGTGGGTGATTGGGAGAGGGGATATCATGTACTGGATAGAAAACACGGCCGGTCAGAGTCTCTTATTTCTGGGATTCTATGTTCTTGATATCGCATTCAAATAGGTGATTCTCCTCCTTTGGATTATTACAGCTACATATTTTGGTGATAAAAAATACTTGAATAAAATAATTATCCTCATGGATGATCTAGTTAAATTCTTGTTTATATATTCAATGATATGAATATTTAATTATTGGTATTTTCTCAAAATTATTCTACCCATTTATCATACAGAAGGGTGTTTCATCACGTTATGGTTCAATGATATCATATCCATGATAGATTTTCTTTTTTGGTTGTTACATAAATACACCACTCCTATAGACTATAATGTACAAAAAATGGTGATAGGTTTTGTTTCATGGTTCATGTGTTGTGAGAATCTAAGTACCCAATAAATGTGTAACTTATTTATAGTGGTGTTTGGTCTTTTATAATGGGGCATGGTTAATATGAGTGGAGTTTGTTTGGAATAGTCAAGAAAAATGTAAGAGTTCATCTCAATCAAGTTATAGGTACTGGAGGCTCGAGCATCATAAATTATCATTCATGGGGTGGTTATCACCTAAGTTTTTTTGGGAATTATGGGAGATGATGAATAAATGTACACACAAGATTCAATATTTTCACCATGTTTTTTATGTTCCATATTCATTCATTTTTAGTGTATATTATTCTCCTTATTCACATAAATGAGTCTTGGGCTACCAATAGTGGCCTCATTTCAAGTCATTGAAGTACTAACAACAGTGATTCTTTTGGGAGTTGGCTCATTTGAAACCTACCAAATTCATGGTATAAACAAAATGTTTATGGATCATGAATTAAAGAAATTATGAGAGGATTACTCCTTATTCGTGATGATATTGGGTAAATGGCCATTGTTCTCAATTCTTTTTATGGTTCTTGTAATGAAATTGTGGTATATAATCAAGGCCTCATTAGTGTTATCTCTATTTGAATTCTTTATAATATTATGATTCTGGAAAACTAATATGATTATATATATATGTTTAGTTTCATTTGTGACATCAATAGAATGCCATGTTAACTCATATATCTTATAAGGATGATCAGGGGTATTATCGGTAATGGTATGGAGGTAACTCACACCTTAAGGGAGGGTATGCTTATTAGAAAAGGCACTCTTGATTATAGTATTATTATTTATTATATAACAAAAGATGTACTAGATGATTTAAATATAATTTTAATTTTTTATTCCTTGGGTTTACATCACTTCAGAACTCCCTTATATGTGTTTTCATTTTATAATAAAAAACTAATTACTGGGTGGATAAGAAAAAGATGTATAGGATTTTATAAAGTAATGGACACGGTAAATTTTTTTCATAGTTGGGGGAGTATGAAATTCTTCTATAGATTATCCAAAAAATAAAGAGTGTAGAGTATGATGAGAATTATTCTTAATATAATTTTTATTGGAACTCAATGGAAGATACTTAATATATAACAATATCTTTGATGAAAATATAAAGAGAATGTCATAAGGAAGGGAAATTATTATACTATTTAAGTAGGAATGAGAATGTTCATCATCGTGTGTGGATTTTATAATGAATTTTTTATGAATAGATAAACATATATTCTCACGTGTTGTGAAAAAGGAGGAAACTCATGTGGTGAGGGATATAATCATGAATGAGATGTTAGTAATATTGTTATTCCAAATAGAAAAAAACAATTTTTATGTCTTGATAGAAGAATTTATCTCACGAAATAAATAAAATATTCATAATACTATGGTAAGAAATATTATTAATGTAAATTATCATCATTTAAAAAGATTTTTTTAAATGAAAATATTATTATTCATAAATTTAAATTGTTTTAGCATGATAAAATCATGAAAAATAATGAAATTTTTTTAATATGAAAGAAGAAGAGATTTACTAGGTCAAGTCATATTATCTCAAGGTTGAAAATGTTATAAAAAATTGAAGAAAATAGTTTTGAATAATTTTAAGCGATTTCTCAAATATCTCTAATTATTGATAACCTATGTGTACTAGCATAGGTAAAATGTATACATGGTGTATCTAAAATTAAACCATTATTCTAATTAATATGGTGATGTAAAAATAATTAGTTGGGAAATCATGGGATATAAAAAATAATTAGATGAAATGTACTATATCTTAGAAAGTGGAATATAATTTAAAGAATAATGATGTATCAAAACATAAACAAATATGATATTATGGAACTAAATAGAGAGATGAGTTTAATTGAATGTATCAGTTTTTTTATAAAAATATCTTGTTTTAGGGGAAACTACTGGTGTTGGTAACATTAAGGATATTAATCATTTAATTTCAGGTGAAACATGTGCATCCCTTAAAATTAAATTACAATAAAACAAAATGTTATCTACTATTTAAATAGAAGTTATCATATATTAAGGAGACATGATATATAAGAAACAATGTACATGTTTTTATTTCAAATATGGTTTAATAAACATAATTATATTTTAAAATTATTTTATCCATGATGTCACTATATAAACCAACGTATAACAATTATTCATGGATAACAATAACTACTCTTTGAGTAAAGAAATACTCACTAGACCTAGAAAATGGAAATTGATGTATCATAGATAATTAATTCTTTTCCAACATGAATAGGGATAAAATTTTCCAAAAATGGTAAGATAATATAGTTGTGGTGAAATAAAATTTTGAAATGAAATATCAATAAATTTAAAAGTTATTTTAAAAAATGAAATTGTTTCTAATAAATTGAAATCAAATTATGTCCTATTTGTTGATGGGATAAAATAGAATTTTAATTAATGTCACTAATCCATATTATAAAGAGAAATGAGTAGTTTTATGTGGAAAAACATTTCTCATGTAGAGAACAAATATTTTAATATTCTAATTACCATGAGAGAACAATTATTTCATTATATATCATTGCATTTTTCAGGTAATTTTTAATGAAATTTTACATATAGTTGTGTGTTTGAATTGATGTCTTTCTAGTGAGATTGATGGTTTTCATTCTATGTTTTTAATTTATCATTATTTAGTTCCCACCATACCTGTGGAATTTAAGAATTATAATATTTTATTATAGATAGGGGTGATAAAACTTGTGGAAATCATTTTCATATTAGAAACTAGACAAATTATTACTTATTGTGATAGTTATAAGAATATAAATTATAAACTAAGAATTTTTGATAAAATTTTTATAGGGTATTTTTCAATATTAATATGGGGTATATAATGATGTAATTCCCTACCCCATTAGGTAAAGGTCATGATTTTTATAAAAACTGCCCAATGTGAAAATTGATCCTAGGGTTACAAAAGGTATTACATTTATACCACCAATTAACATTAGTCCATACACATAGATTGTAATGGACCAATGAGAAATGAATCCACATAATGTGATATTTATTTGAACCAATTTACGAATGATTATAGTAGAATTAATAACTCTTTATTTATAGAAAAAAATTTCTAACATATTTATAATGTTTATATTTTTGTTAGATAAATGAATAAATAGTTTGAAATCATTATAAAAAAATTCTTTTCTGAATATAACAATGAATTCAAATGTTTAGAATTTAAATATTTTATTGAAAAACATGGATAAACCATTACTATACTATATATACAACTTACAATTTTAATTTTGTTTGAGAAAACGTATGATCTTAGTATATATTAGAAGGAAAATGATCATTGAATGAAGGCATAAAGAATTTATTAAAGAGAATTTACTTTAATATAATTTCATATTAAAAATATATATTTATTAAGTTTAAATTTTTACATGACTTCTTTTGAATCATGGTACAATAGGAATCCCATTAGAGAGTGGTTTTAGTTATTAGTAGTACCTACCCTAATATAATTTATTTATTTAAACTAAGGTTATTTGAGAATAATGTTAATGATATTATCTTTATTGGTATATATATTAAGTATGAAAGGATAATGATCTTTACAAATTTGAATTCGTATAGTTTTTTAGGGGTATGATGTGACTTTTACTAAATATAATCAAATAAAAAATAGTCAATACATAGTTTTTTTATGAAATAGATTAATTGAAAAATCAAAAATATAATTTAGCATATATTTTAAATGCTTGATAGAGATTACATGTTTTTAATTTTATGTTAGTTTAAGGTAGTTATGTGGAGAAAGCTACTGAAGAAAACACCCATATGTAAAAATGTTTTAAAAAGCTATAAGATACAAAGAATATTTTACAAAATCCGTCATATTTATTTAATAATAAATTGGGAATCCTATTTTAAAACCAAATTTCTATATTCTTGTAAATTTAGTAACATCAATTGGATAATTATTTTCAATATAATGATGAGAATTTTTTTTACGATTATATGAATCATATTGAAAATAATCCAATATGAAATCTTCTTCTATGACCTAGTAAAAATGACATTGGATAAAAAAGTTCTTTCAACTAAGAGACATATGATAAATCAATAGTTGTGACAAACAAGGTAACAATTTTTCCTAATGGGTATTCAAATGTTAAATTAGTGAATTTAGAAGATAATGATTCAATTATAGAAATATTAGATTCTATAATAATGTTTTTTATTTAGCGGAAACATATATCCAATGAAAAATATACAATATAGATATAAAATTTTCATTTTTAAAATTATATCATGAAGAAAAGGTTTATATTATTAATCCAATGAATTATTTGATTTATAATGATGGATTAATGAGGTTCATATTTAACAAGTCTTTGTAAGGATTAAATAAATATACAATGTTAAGATTATTTAATTATTTATAAGTATTTGAAAGAGTTTATATTCCACATTGGGATGTTTTTTAATTCAATGATTACATCTTTTATGCGGAGTTAGGTACACATATTATGGTTATATATATTGATGAAATTGTATTTGAGGGTGACCAATTATTCCCCCTAATGGATTTTTTTAAAAAAAAGATAAATAATAAATTCAGACATTCATTCTATGATAATTTGGATACTTCATGGGATTAAGAATCATTGCAGGTTTAAATATCAATTTCATATCCTATTATAAGAATTATAGTTAATTATTGAAGATGTCTCATATAGATTAATCAAATCCATTTTCGATTACCATTCTTATAGTAATTAAAAAATATAATGCTACTAAAGGAGGGAGGGAATATAAAAGTGAATTATAAAAAAATTACTGATAGATTTATTTATATAAATTCTTCTATATCATAAAATATATGTGCTTATAGTTTTTTTGATATATCAAACTAATCCAATGGAATCACATCATATGACTACAAAAAAATTTCACGGATATGTAAAAGGGGTTATAAATTATATATTATTCTAGAAAAAGGGAAATTTTGAATCTTTATATATTTATTAATATCATGTTCATAGTCATTTTGAAGATACAACTTCAACTTTAGGTATAATTTTCCTCTTAATTTATCGATCTATGAGTGGTAAATTCACAAAACAAATGATTAATATAGAATATAAATATATTGATGAAATTAGTACTATCACTCAAATGATTTGGAAGAAGGAGTAGTGATATAATTTTTGGGTGAATATATATAACCTATCAAAATCCATTAAAATTATATATAGGTTATAAACTTTCTAAATAAAATTTTCAACACATATGGTTAAATAATATAGGCTCTAGGATTCATTTCATTAAAGGTATGGTAAAAATTAGAAATATTATGTTGAAATTTATTCCTCATAAATATGTGTTAGTTGATATTTTTATCAACTTACTCATTATTTATATATTTGTGTTATTGATGTTGTAAAATAATGTTCATCCACTCCAACAAATGTTTTTGGGAGGTCCCCATTTGATTTAAATATTTTGTTCTTAATGGGGTAAAGATTAGTTCAAAAATCAAAACAAGAAAATGAAATAAATTATTTCATAAAAGTATAAATGTGTATTGTCAACATAGGATAATTTAATTTTTATTCATTCTTGTTTTAGATTCAATATTTGTTTTTTTATAATATGTAGAGTTATTTTTAGTGGTGAGTTCATGATTTAGAGGAAGAGCACCCTATTACATGGGAAAAAATTTCTCATCACTTATCGATTTTATTATTTTAATAAACTACACTAAAAATTGTTCTAGTGTAAATAGGATTTTAAAATTAAAATGATATCAATTTATATATTATATATTATATTATAAGCATTGAGATTTGATTAGAAATAGTTGAATAGTGTTTGAAAAAACCAAGGAGAGTGGGGGGGTGAATTTAACATGGATTAATTTATAATATTGAAATTATTTTCATCTATATATAGAAATATAGTAAAATATATGATATATAATATTTAGGTAATAGTCAATCGATAATTTAATTTTAATAGTTTGTTTAATTATTTTGGGAAATTTATAATTTTGTTAAAAAAAATATGAAAATCAAATAAGTCATGAAGCCTGATAATAATTTGTTCTCTAGTATATAATCTCATAGAGTGTTTCAATTTACATTGATATACACGAATGTCCATATTTTCAACTGATCTTTTTAGACTTTAAGAATTAAAGTATGACCTTAGTGATCCACGCATACCTATTTTACTTACATCATATGAGATTTCTCAGATGACATCTGCCTATGTATTTTGGAAGATTTGAATTACTTTTATATTATTTTTCAATATTATGAGTTTTCTTGAGACTCTATGTGTATGAATTATCAAATATATAGATTTCCATTCAATGACATACCATAATACTTTTAAAGTCATAAAAATTTACAATCACTTTTTGAAATTCTCTATAGATTTTTATTTATTATATAATAATTTAGGAATATATTTATTTTTGTAAAAAACAATGAAATATTCTGAATGGTAATAGAATTTAAATGATATTTAAGTATATATTTAAAAATGTAGTTATATGTATATACTTCTATAATTATTTCAAATTTTAAAACTAAAAATTATTATTTGTGATCCTGATGCTATTTTAAAGGAAATTGTTTCCCTGAGAATTTAAAGAATAAATTATTGAATGATTTTAACAATATTTTATTAAATTGATATTACTGAAAATAATGAAATATAAAAAATTATATAATTATGAAAATAACTTCATTTATATAGTTAAAAATTATTTTTATATTAGGATGCATAAAATATTAAAAAGATGATAAGAATAGTAATTTTACTTCATTCATGTGTTTTATAGATTTCCTGTAAACATAATTCTATTATCATTGATCCTGTAAAATATTATTGAGAATAATGGATATATTTTCTTTCCTGAATTTTCTCTTTTTTGAAAAAATTCTTCTGAAAATAATTTGAAGATAATGAATAGAAATTTCTAAATTTATTTTCCCCAGGTAGTTATGAATCATCCAATTCTATATCATAAATTTGATTCAAATGAAATTGAGTGTCACGACCCCCTCCCAACAAATTGTACCCCTCCTGGGCCAGCAATGTGAGAAGGGAGATAATGCCACCTGAGTCCCGCCTCCAGTGGGCCCTGGGTTGGTGACAAGAACCAATGGTATACTGAAAACACAAATGAGAGGCACTACCCTCAAAGAGAACACATGTAGAAGAGATAGATATGATATACACCAACAATATCCCACTCAGAAAGTAATATAAATTCAATCATAAGTACACATATGTAATCTCATTAAAAACTAATGTAACTGAAAGGGGAAAAACATCAAGTACCCAAAAGAATGTAAAAAATAGTAGCAACCACAAGCCCGAATAGATCATACAACCCCAAGCTAGTAGAAACTAGCTATATCTTCAACCTGCTACAAGTGACATGAAAACAGCTATATATACATAGGGATAATATTACAGTATACTCATTATGATCCTCCCCAAAGCCTCTCATGGAAAAGTATAGAGAGAATGCAAAAGCACAGAGAACAACAATTGAAACTAACTCACCAACTAAACTAGTATAATAAGTTCCCAGAATCACCATGGGTACACTCACCATTTAACACATACATGAGTATATAATATAACAAATAAAATCAATTGTACCCCACTACTACTTCACCACCGGTTTTCCGCTTTTCTCAAACGTCGCAAGATCTATGCATATCTCTCCAAAATGTCTTGCCTGATGACACCTGGGTGAAGAAACACAACATTCACCTCATGAAAACAAACCACCGCGTTCACACAAGAAGGTAACCAGGTAGTTTCTTGGAGCCACCATAGCTCGCATAATGCATATCATATGTCGGGTATTATACCTCAGGCCATTACATCCCATACAACGAGTAAGGATCCTCAATACATCACAACTTATACTTGTTACACCTATAGCTATCCACAAGATACTATATCCAAAATATAAGTCTCTGAATAACCACAAGACTATAAAGCCCTCTAAATACACATATATGAGGAAAACTAACCATTGTGGCTACTAGCATATGGTACTACCAAGAAATACAGAGGGGATAAAGGGGGTGGGTATCCTTCCATAATCCCTCCAGAATGATGGGGGAAAACACCCCCTAAGGGCTGAGATAACCCAAGGTATCAGTTTCCCTTACTGACGGGGTGTAGTAGCGTATAGAAATAGAAAAAGTAGAGAAAATACTATATCTCACAACCACACTATGGGCATAAACTAGTCTTAAACTCAAATGCAGCTAACATTTATTGGACTCCCATCTGCCACATTTATGACTAGGTATCCTATATGAGCATAACGAATTAAAATGATTTATTTCATTTCTTCACTACCTTTTTATCAGTTCCATTTTATGTTAATTAAGTCATTAAACATTAATTAACCATTAACAATTCCATATTAAATTTCACTAGCATCACACCCAATGTTTACTATCCCTTCAAATTTCAACCTTGTCATTACATCCCAGCAAGATCCAACCCCATGGGTTTACATCATTTATTTAATTATTCATTACATCATTACTTTCCCATATTCCCAAGAATCCTAGAAAAACATTCTATGATACTAAACACAAGGGGTCTTAACACGGAGAGTAGATAAACTATCTATCGAGACTTTGCCACCTATAAAAAGTGTATAGACCCATCCTATCTTACGAAGCTAAACCTGAAAATAATGTGTCATACCCCACACATCTTCACCTCTGACGAAAGAAGGGTAAGAAAGACCCGCAACCTTTATCACTGGGGAAAGTAAAGGAGATAATCATCTGATATGAATCAGCAAGCATCCAACATTCACATCCATTCTATTTCATCACCCATGGTGTCCTCCCTGACACCTATATTCATAAACTGATGCATCTCATAAATCTAGGCGTCATTTTCTGCCACAAGAAAGAGGCCTCCATAACCCTACAAATAACAAAAACCATCCAATCTCACATCACAACACAAGTAGCAGGAAAAACAAACATCATAAAAATTAGGCTCTTATCCCTTTAACAATCAAGAGGGTAACTCAGAACCCTACAAGGAATTATCTTTTATCAAACAACCAGTTCTTTAATCCATTATGGAGTAACCAATTTATTATTCATAGGTTCCAAATTCAGGAAACCTAGAGAGTAAGCTATCACAAATTGATTAAACATGATTACTAAATCAATTTGATTAAAATAAAATTACAATAACATCAGTAATATTCATTCACATTCCTCTTTATCTTTAGCCAATAGATTATCAATTAATTATATATTTACGTTTTTCTATATCGATTTCCATCAAGAACGATATTCTAAACAGAGAAAGAATTTATGTCACACTATCTATCAAAACAAGAGGCAATAACATATGATAGATATCAATTTATTTATCTAGTTCAAATATTTATTTGGTCAATTCCATTGGGATCTAGTTGTAAATAACATGTTGGTGATACACTTGCACGTAAAAGAAGAGAGAAGAATCAAATCCGCTACCTCCAATAGTTTCTGATGTTCTTTATATGAGAACAAGCCACACAACAGGTTATGATCTCCTCCCCCCATGACAAATATATCCACCTGGGGATGTAGAGACACCACCAGACTGGCCAACACACACGAAATTCCCATTAGGAACATGGGGGTAAAAATCCATAAAAGGGTGAGGAGAAATAGAAGGAGATGAACCCAAAAGAATTATGATAGATCGTACCTTAAATTAGAGATTGATACAACTTGGATTCATCAAAAGAAATCGGAACCAATACTAGGAGGAAATTTCTACTGTGAAACTCCTTCGAGATGGAATGAAAGGTTCAAGAAGCTCACATATGAGAATAAAGAGTATGAATTAGGGAGGAAGATATTCCATACCTTTAAAAGATTTAACAGAGAGGCAGTTTAAGATACGCCAGATTTCCCATTAAATTCGTATCACATTAAACCATGTGGTTTGAACATGTCAAAACATCCCGAACCTTATGAGATATTAATATAGGATTTAGGGCATTTAAATCATCCTTAGAGTCCATAAAACAAGGATTTAAATGAATTTTACATTTAAGGAAACGTCAAAGCGAAGAAACTGTAGGAAACGTGAAACACTGTTCACAGAATTTAATTTTTGCAAAAGAAAAACATTGTTCATGAAACTCACCTTTGGAACCTCACCATTCTGGAAACACTATTCATGAACCTCACCGTTGGAATGTCACTATTGGAATGTCACTGTTCTGGGAACACTATTCATGAAACTCGTCGTTGGAACCTCAACATTCTAGAAACACAGTTTAAGAACTAAAAATTTGGCAAAGGAAATAGGTCACCATTGGAACCTCGCCGATGGGATTGTTCATCGATGGAACAGTTCATAAAATTAGAATTTTGGAAAAGGAAAGGGGTCACCATTTGAACCTAACCGATGGAATTGTTCACCGATGGAACTGTTCATAGAAATTGAAATTTGGCAAGGGAAAGAGGTCACCGTTGGAACCTCGCTGATGGAAATGTTCATTAATGGAACTGTTCAAAGAATTAGAAATTTGGAAAAGGAAAGAGATTTTATCATTGGGCCTCAATGTTGGAACAGTTCACAGAAGGTTACCGATGACTCTGTTCATAGAAGTCACCAATTACACTGTTCACAGCAGGTCGCCGATGAAACTGTTCACATAAGGTCATCATTGCAGTGTTCCCAACTATACACCATTAGGACTATTCACTGATGGTCACCGATGACATTTTTCACATAAGGTTACTGTTTAACTATTCACAAAAGCCTACCGTTGGAACTATTCACTGATGGTAGCTAATGACACTGTTCACGTAAATGGAAAAACAAAATGGCAATGTGTTGGGGATAAGTCACCTTGACCTCCTGAAACTCCTCATACACCTGATTTTCACAATTAAATGGACTAGAAAGTTCCAATACATTACCTCATATACCTCTCAAAATATTCTCATCCTAAAGAATTCAAAACCCACCTAAACATAAAACGAAATGGGGTCCGAACAACCACCCATTGAGATAACTCTCAAAAGAGAGAAAGGCACAAGAAGCAAAAAACAAATCCATATTATAAACCTGAAAGATCTATAACCACAAAGGATACATCAATACATAAAAATAGCTAAAAATTAAACAAATCTAGGTACTAAGAACTTATTTGTGGCTCACATTCCCATATATTGTCCTCCGTGCCACCATGTCACCCCATGACACGAACCAAGGGGATAGAATGCCCACACAACACCTTCTATTTGCAGTCTTAGATCTCTACAAGTCGCTCCTAAATGTTCTCATCATCATCAACATTGATCTATCACTAATTGATGACATGAGAGTCATCATGAAGATAATTACAGAGCAATGATACATGGAAACATTAATTATCTGACTCATCTATGGGGGAAGTGCTACTTGATATGCCATAGCTATAACATGATCTAACACCTCAAAAGGCATAACAAACCATGTCGAAAGCTTACTCCCAAGACCAAACCTTCACTTCCCATGATGGGGAGTTACCTTCAGAAACACGTGATCCCCAATATCAAACTCTAAGGGTATACTCCTTTGATTGACATATGATTTCGGATGATCATGCACTGTCTTAATCCTCTCAAGAGTCACCTGAACCATTTCTGTTGTATTCTGCACTAGTTCTAGTCCGAGAATTACTGACTCCTTAACCCCAGTCCAACACAAAAGAGAATGACATGGTCAGCCATACAAGGATTAAAACGGTGCCATACTAATAGTGGAGTGGAAACTACTGTTGTAAGCGAACTCCACCATGGGTAAGTTCCTCATCCATGAACCTCCAAAATCAATAACACAATAGTGTAACAAGTCTTCAAGAGTTTGGATGGTTCGCACTATTAGACCCTATGTTTGAAGATGAAAAGTAGTGCTAAGTAATAACTGAGAACTAAATGAATGCTGGAGACCTCTCTACACCCTAGAGGTAAAATGAGGATCTAAATCTGAAATGGTCATCCTTGGGACTCCAGGAAGTCTCATCACCTCCTCTCAATATGTCCTTGACTAAATATCTACTAAGATTGACTCTTTGATTAATATAAAGTGGGATGATTTCATTAAACAATCCTCTACCACCCAAATATAATCATTTCCTCCCTGAGATCGAGGTCAACCAGTAATAAAGTCCATTGAGATGTCCTCCCACTTCCATTGAGGAATGTCTAATGGATGGAGTATACCACCATAAAAAAGTTCTTAGGCCTTCCCCTTATGGGAGAAGAAACATCAGGATAGAAACTCCACAACTGTATGCTTAAGCCTAGGCCACCAAAGCTGGCTCCACAAGGCTCGGTACAACTTTTTCATGCCAGGATGCACCGCTAAAGGAGAACTATGGAACTCTCTGAGAACCATCGTGTGCATTTCCAAAGGAACAAATTTCCTTCCATGATTTAACACTCGGTGTTGTTCGTCTTCAGAACAACCATCATGGGCCTCACCATAAACAACCCAGTATCTCTAGACCTCCACATCAAGATAAACCAATGGGGTCTCTTCCACTTTCTTCACGAGAGATGATTTCACCATCATCTGAAATAGACAACTTCTACCCCCAACTTATCCAATGTCAAGATGTAATGCTGGAATTTCTTCCATTACTCACCAAGAGTCACCAGATTCACACACTACATCACCACAGGACTTCCTACTCAGCGCATCAGCTACAAAATTACCCTCTATAGGTGTATATGATATTTCAAAGACGCATTATTGTAAGAAATCCATCCACTGACGTTGTCACAAGTTTATGTAAAGCTGGGAGAAAACATACCTCAGGCTCTTATGATCACTAAAAACCACAAAGCGCTCACCAATGAGTTAATGTATCCACAACATCTGAGCAAACACCTCGTATTCCAACTCAAGATAATGGGTGGAACAGTTACATTCATAAGGACACTAATGTCGAGACCCATAGAAAACAACTGATATTTGATGCATCAGAACACAGACCCACCCTAGATGTGAAGCATCAAATAAAACATAAAACTAAACTCCCACAGCTGGAAGATAATGAATTTGAGCACTTAATAACTTATCTTTTAGATACTCGAATGTTACCAGACACTAATCAGTATATATGAATGCCTGATCCTTCATAATCAAAGCTGTTAGAGGATTCACAACTCGTGAGAAATCGTCTATGAACCCCAAGTAGTAGCTTGAGAGACCAAGGGAACATCGCACCTCTAACACTATCTTGGGGTATGACCAAGACATAACTGCTTCAATATTAGATGGATCCATAGCTACTCCCTACTTGGACAAAACATGCCCCATGAAGCAGAATTCATGCTCCCAAAACTCACACTTCGACAACATCCCAAACAACTGATGTTGATGATGAACTCCTAAAACGACGTGTAGATACTCTGCATTCTCTTCTCAGGACGTGGAGTACACAAGGAAGTCGTCATGGAAAACTAAAAAGAACTTGTGCAGGAACTCACAAAACACATCGTTTATCAATCCCATGAACACAGCTGGAGCATTTGTGATGCCGAACGAAATTACAACGAACTCAAAATGCCCATGATGACAACAAAAAGCTTTCTTCAGGATACCCTCATCCTTCACATGCATCGGATGATATCATGACTGCAAGTTGATCTTTGAGAACCAAATTTCACAATTCATTTGATCAAATAAATCATCAATACACGGAAGAGAATATTGATTCTGCACTTTCACATTGTTTAAGGGTTGATAATCAACACACAACCACAAACTGTCATTAGCCATCTTCATGAAAAAAACTGATGCACCCCACGGTGACACACTTGGCCGAACAAAACATAACTATAATAGACCATGAAGCTGTATATGTAGCTCTACTAACTCATAAGGGCCCATCCTATATGGAGACATGGAGATTGGATACGGTCCTAGTTGTAGCTCGATTCAAAAATCAATCTCTCATTAAGGAGGTAATGCCACAACCTCTCATAGAAAGACTTCTGTTTACTCTTCTACAACCCTAGGAAATGACAACTGCTGAACCTTGAAAGAACTTAGAATCAGCTTAGCCATCATGGGTGATAAGGATGGTACATTCCTCTGACCCATCTGAGGGACTCGCTCACCAACAAACACCACCGGCTCTCCATCCACATCGAAGAACACAACCGTCCTCTTGAAGAAATCCACAATATCCTGTACTAAATACAAAAAATCCATGCCAAGGATGAAATCATATGGTAGTATCTGTAAACATAGGAAATCTCCCCAAGAGCAGTGATTCCCCAACACTAGCTCACAATCTCTACATATGTCAAACAAGTCATCTCGACCTCCATCTGGATTAGTCAAATCCAAGGCCACTGGAAGCCTCTCTACCTCAAGTCCCAAATCATGGACAAGGGTAGGTGATATGAAGGGTTGTGTCACTCCTGAATCAATCAAGACATACACCAAGGTAGAAAAAAAAGAAACGGATTCATTGAACGATGTCTTCCTCACCTGGTGCTGGCAATGAAAAAGCATGAAGCTGGCCACAGCCTCCTCTACAACCTCTCCTACCCTAATGATGACCACCACCATGGCTGAACTCTTCTCTCTGAGGACGTGGAGTATCACGGGGTTGTCCTCTACCTACCCCATATACCCTCTACTGTTCTAATGCTGGTGCAACATGCTGCTGCTGCCTCGGCTTGAACTGCCTCATTGGAGGAAGCTGGAGTGGAACGCCCTTTGGATGATGACTGCTCTAAAAGATCAGGAATTCTTGCTGTTGATTTCCTCGACAACCACAAGAAAAAAAATCACCTAATCCCTTGACATAAGCTTGAGAGATACTTCCCCCGATGAAACAAGATGGTAAGGGCTGGAATCTACCCCCACCGAACTAAAACATTTCTGCCCTAAAAACCTGAAACCCCTGTAACATCCCAGGTAAATAAAGAATAAAGAATTTTCATATTTATTAATATTTACGAATTAAATATTAATTTTAATTAAAAGGGGTTTCTACGTTCGATAGCGTACTCGGTACGAAACGATGAGTTTCTATGAAAACTTACGTTGCACACAAGTAATAAAATAATATTATTTTAAATGTTAGTTAACAAGTAGTCGTTGTACTGGCGGGAATGGATAGAAATAACTAAAATATGATTATATATGTTTTTAAATGTTTTTACATTTACCCAATAAAATATAAAGGCTTAAAATACGGAAAGAGTTCAATTTTAGGCATTTATACCCTAATTTTCACGAAAGGTCCACTTATCACCTTTTGACGGAGAACCGTCATTAAATATATTTTTGATCGATATTATAAATTCGATTGGACCAAATATAACTCTTCTTTAGAATCAGGACATCAAAATTTACTTTGTGTAAATTTTTGGTACCTTTCTGATAAAGTTCATTTTTTTAATGAATAGTGTTAAATGTTGTATTTTAATTCAAAACCTCTTGTTAATCTAATTTATTTATATGATTAGACTATCTTTTGAATTGGTTTTAAAGTGAAATTATAAAATATTTTTACCATTAAATCCAATAGTGGTTGTTGGAATTAATTTCACTTTGAAATCGGACTTAAACTAGTGTCAATCTTTTGATACTTATTGTTTCATAAAAACACGCTATTTGCTCTGACAGCGGGAATTAATTATTAAATTAATTAATGTGACTTATATGTTTTGAATTTTGTAAAATAGACTTCATTTTTTAATTCGTAATATCAAATATAGCTTAGGGTGAATTTTTGGTAATTTTCTGAAAAACTTCAATTTTTGATGAATAGTGAAACCACTAAGTGGTACTTATAAAGACTGATTTTCCGTTTAAATCAAATTTTGCCATCATTGTGTTTTGAATTTCAAAAATCCGACATACATGGTTGTCATTAAGAAGTAAAATGTGGTTCAATGAGGTTATAATAATTTTTTGGTGAATAGTAACTTATTAAGTTCTTAATCGTGATTAGTGGTAATTAGTGTAGTTTAAGGTAAAAATAATGTTTTAATAAAATAAGATGAGCTTGAAAAAGGTCCTACCCTCATTGGTTGTGTCATGGACGACCAAGACTAGCCATGGGTCAACTTGGGGACCCCATGGAGCCACTTTGGTTGGGAAATGACATAAATAACTTTTTATTTAATGTAAAAGTAAAAATGACACAAACATGATATGTTTTACTAAAACAATTCTTAAATAGGGTTATACAAGTCATATTTTTGATTATAAATAGTCATTGGAAAGCTAAAATGATTTCCTACATCATAGTATTTTGTTTAGAATTTTTATACATTAAATAAACTAAATTATTTATGACATCATGATGATGCAGCGATGAGCTCATTATTTAATGATTTAAATAAAATGGAAAGATAATGAAAAATATAAAACCTAAACATGGCCAAAACCAATTGGATGAGTGTATTTAGAAGCCTTATCACCTTATCCACGAATTATATCAATGTGGGACCTTTTAAAACCGAAACACATTTTCAAATAAAGTAATATTTCATTACTTTCCAAAAGTGCCCCTCCTCTCCTCTTATAAAAGGCCCCCACCTCTACCTCATTTCACACACTCATCTAGCCTTTGTCTCGGCCAACCCCTGCCCATTTACTCTCTCCACATCCCTATACACATCCTAGAGGATTCCCTTTGGGCAGAATCCTTTCAAAGGAAGCCTTTAGGCTCAAATCAAAAGGGGTTACACTTTTAAAGGTAATTCATTCTCTCTTGTTCATTTGTTTTATTTTGCTTCTCCAACCCTCTAAACTCTTTTTATTTACTTCTTTTGTAACAACACCAGTATCTTCAATATACTAGGATGTTGTTATAAGATTTATTTGAGCTACACTCTCACACAACAACATAAAATAGTTAAAGAACATACGGTTTCCGAGGATGGCGAAATTCTGCCTCCTGAAACGATGGTTGTTCAATAATCATTTAACACCTTCAAGGGTGGCCATTATGATGTCACAATTTTTATATATGATATATAATATGTTTATTTTTTCTTTAAGATTCTGTATTTTTCATTTTGGGCATACCTTTATGGTTTCCATTATGGGTAAACACGATATCTTCATTTAAGGAAGTGCGGACTACCGCCCCCTCAAAGTGATGTGATTCGTTAATGCCATATGTGGGACGTGTAAAGGATGGATTTAAAGTTATTATATATGATTTTATACTGGAATTATAATATACCTCTATATCATTATTATTTCTTTCCATTAAAGTATGAGATAGAAATGAATGTAGCGTTCATGCGTACGTACGGCTTACCGTCTCCATGAACGGTGCATTTCATTTCTTATCCCCAAATGTAATGTTCTATTAAAAGTACATGTATATAATGGATATATATAATTAATGATATATCTAAATGATGAATATAATTCTGGAATTAAAATATACATACCTCTCATTTAGTTTTAATTCCATTAATATCACAAAGAAATGAAAGTAGCGTTCATGCGTACGTACGGCTTACCATCTCCATTAACGGTGCATTTCATTTCTTACCTCTAAATGATTATGTAATATTATAAATACATGTATATGATGGATATATATGATACATATTATATCCAAATCGGGAATTTCATTCTGGATATAAAGAACCTTTGACCACACGAACAACATGTAATTGTAAGAAGTCCACTTTCGACTTAAGAACCAAATATTGACAAAACAAAAATTATTAACTTAAATGGTTACATAATGTTTATAACATGGAAATAAATGATATAAAAGGAATAATGAACTTTAAAAAGGTTCTTAATCAAGTATAAATTAACTCAAGTTTATTATTAAGGACGTTAAAGAATGATCGAGTCAAGTCGGACCCGAGGTAAGGGACTTCGTCTCAATCTCCTTTCATTGAGGCATATTTCGTTTTATACACACCTTTCTTTTATACGGTGTATAAACCCCTTTGAAGTTTACTTTTATACAAAAGGAATCTTTTTCTACGAAGCGTTTTACTAAACGACAAAAAGGAATGTTTTTTTAACTTATGCGGTGACAACGACCTTTTCCGCCGCCGCGAGTATTATTTGGTCTTTGGCTTTCTCAACAAGCCGTAATGTTTTTAGAATAAAATAAATACCATATACTCTTTTATGTATTTTGGTATTGAAAATGGTTTTGAAAAAGGATTCTATTATGTCAATATATTTATGATATATTGTGATTGAAATGTGGAAATGTTATCATTCCTTTATATTGGTTTTATGTTTTATGATTTTATACTGGTACTTGGACATTTTAACGGGTGGTTACGTTATAAACCATATGACGGGTGGTGCCGTGAATACCAGGATGGGTGGTTACGTTATAACCTCCAATGCATTGGGTATGGAAGTCGGCCGTATGTCTATTCCATTAAGTATGTATGGAAATTGGCCGTATGGCTATTCCATTAAGTGATATGTGTGGAAGTCGACCGTATGGTTATTCCACTTAAGTATGTTTATGTCCCAAGTTACCTTTATAAATGTTATGTGTTCTTTTTATGGATTTTATGGTAATCCTTTGGTTACAAAAAGGTAAGTAATGATACTTTATTCAGTGAAGAGTTTTTACAACTTCATGAAGGTGAAGGTATTACTTTGATAGAGTATACAGGGTTTACATGATTTTGAAAAACTAACAGTTTTCATTCTTTGTGTATCCCTTACTGAGCTTTTTATGCTCACCCCAAGTTTTTTTGAAATGTTTTTCACAGGACTTAATGTGGAATAAGGTCAAGGATGGGATCAAGGGAATTTCATGCTATATAAAACATGGAACAAGACATGTTTCTTTTAAGTGTTTTATTTATTATGGAAACTTAGTAGAAGTGTCTACTTTGTAATCTTTTGAGATGTAATAGTTATTTTCTAATTCTCTAAAACTATAAACCTAAAAAGATCCTCAATGTGAATTATTCATTTAATTCAATATTACGTAAGGTTTAAGGCTGGGGCCTTATAGTTGGTATCAAAGGTCGGTTTAGACAACTTTAGGAGTTAGAAAAGTGTTAAATTATAATATGATTGAAATGATATAGCATTTATGGATTACCATGTTGCTTCGCCTAAGATATTTCTGTGTTCAGAATGGTTTTCCGCAGAGGAAACAAAGCAGTTATGTTGGGACGACATTAGGAGGAAGATAACCTTCCAAATCAGCAACCTGAAATGGTCGGAATCGAAACTGAATAGTTTGTTGCAGTGATGGCACAGTTGACTCAGGCTATAAATGGTGGTGGTATCCATGCACGAGATCAGCCAGATCAACCGTAGACGAACATGTCAGTGGTGGAACATTTCATGAGGCAACATCCCCCATCATTCAGAGGATCATCTGACCCTGTGCAAGCTGAAGGGTGGATTAAAGCACTGGAGAAGATTTTTGATGTCATGGGGTGTTCAGAACATCAAAAGGTTAGTCTTGATGTTTACCTTTTTGAAGGTGAAGCTGATCAGTGGTGGTCGATGGTGAAAAATATAAGGGATAGTGATGAGATTGAGGATCTTCACTGGGACGAATTCAAAGGTATGTTTCTTGAGAAATATTTTCCTAATGTGGTTCGTCTTAGGATGGAAAAACAGTTCCTAGAATTGAGGCAGGAAGATGATTTAGTGGCTGCTTATGAAGAAAAGTTCACTCGATTGGCAATGTATGCTCCAAACTTCATACGAGATATTGATAGTAAAATAAACCGTTTTTACTCCGGGTTAAAGCCAAAGTATCGAAGGGCTTTAGCTTCTCGTGAGTTCAAAAGTTATGAAAAACTTGTTCGATGTGCGGAGAAGGTGGAAATGGAGTTTTCCGATGATCAGGTGTTCTATGACAAACAACAGAATAAGAGGTCTAGTTGGCAGGCAAAGGGGAAGAATTCATCAAAGAAGCAATGAGGTAAGAAAACCAAATATCCATCCTATGAGAAGTGTGGTAAAATGCATCCTGGAGAATGTTTATCCAAGTCTGGTAAGTGCTTTCGGTGTGGTAAGTCTGGTCATATTGCTCGTAACTGTAAGGAAGATGATCAAGAAGGAAATGAAAAGCCAATGGTACGATGTTTTAAGTGTAATGAAATGGGTTATTATTCAAACGGGTGTCCAACAAAGAACTCAACTGGGGGAATGCAACCAGACTACAAGAAGAAAGGGGTGGTGAAATCCTTTGCAACAACTTCAGCAGATTTTGGGCCATCGAATGAAGTGGTATCAGCTCCAGGGAGCTCAGTATTTTTCGAAGATTGACTTGAGGTCGGGGTACCATCAGTTGAAAGTAAAAGAAGTAGATGTTCCAAAGACTGCGTTCTGTACTAGATATGGCCATTATGAATTTTTAGTTATGCCTTTTGGGTTAACCAATGCACCTGCTGTATTCATGGACCTTATGAATAAAATTTTCCATGAGTTCTTGGATAAGTTTGTGTTTGTGTTTTGAGGTTTGGGAAGAGGTTATGTGTGCCTTGTGATTCACAGTTGAAGAATGAGTTGTTATGTGAGGCTCATAGTTCCCCGTTTTCAGTTCATCCTGGCAGTACTAAGATGTACAGAGATCTGCGGGAGTATTAATGGTGGGATGGAATGAAAAGAGATATTGCTGATTTTACTGTGAAGTGTTTGACATGTCAACAGGTTAAAGCAGAGCGGCAGTTTCCGAAAGGGATGCTTCAGCCTTTACTAGTGCCAGAGTGGAAATGGGAAAACATATCCATGGACTTTGTTGTGGGATTACCGAGGACATCTCGAGGTAATAATGAAATCTGGGTTATTGTTGATCGCCTGACAAAATCTGATCATTTCATTTCTATACGAGATACTTTCTCTCTTGATCAACTTTCCCGTTTGTATCTTAAAGAGATAGTCAGGTTATATGGAGTTCCTCTCTCCATTGTATCGGATCGTGATCCCAGGTTTACTTCTAACTTTTGGAAAGGCCTTTAGAAGTCATTGGGTACTGAATTAAATTTTAGTACAGCTTTTCATCCTCAATCAGATGGGCAGTCAGAACAAACAATTCAGACATTGGAGGATATGCTACGAGACTGTTCTATGGATTATCAGGGAAGTTGGGACCAACATCTTTCTTTGGTTGAATTTTCATATAATAACAGTTTCCATTCCAGTATACAGATGGCACCATTTCAGGCATTATATGGGAAGCGGTGTCGAACTCCAGCTTTCTGGGATGAAGTAGGTGAAAGGAAGTTGATGGGACCAAAATTGGTAGAAGAGTTGGCAGAAAAAGTTCAGCTGATTCAGAAGCACATGAGAACAGCTCATAGCAGGCAGAAGAGTTATGCGGATAACCGGAGGAAGGATCTATCTTTCAAGGTAGGTGATCATTTTTTTCTCAAGGATTCTCCTTGGAAAAGTGTGATGAGATTTGGTAAGAAAGGAAAGCTGATTCCAAGGTTTATTGGACCATATGAAATTCTGGAGAGAGTTGGATCAGTTGCATACCGGGTGGCTTTACCTCCGAGTTTATCTCAGGTACACAATGTTTTTCATGTTTCAATGTTGAGGAAGTATATGCCAGATCCATCTCATGTTTTGTGTCCAGAGGTAGTTCAGCTGGAAGAGAACCTATCTTATGAGGAACAACCGGTCCAGATTCTTGACCACAGGGATCAAGTGTTACAGAATAAGGTGATTCATCAGGTAAAGGTTTTGTGGAAAAACCATGTGATTGAAGAGGCAACATGGAAATCTGAAAATGCTATGAGGGATAAATACCCCCACATATTTTGATAAGTGAATAAAATTGCGAGGACACAATTCCCAAAAGGGGGGAAGGATGTAACATCCCAGGTAAATAAAGAATAAAGAATTTTCATATTTATTAATATTTACGAATTAAATATTAATTTTAATTAAAAGGGGTTTCTACGTTTGATAGCGTACTCGGTACGCAACGATGAGTTTCTTTGAAAACTTACGTTGCACACAAGTAATAAAATAATATTATTTTAAATGTTAGTTAACAAGTAGTCGTTGTACTGGTGGGAATGGATAGAAATAACTAAAATATGATTATATATGTTTTTAAATGTTTTTACATTTACCCAATAAAATATAAAGGCTTAAAATACAGAAAGAGTTCAATTTTAGGCATTTATACCCTAATTTTCACGAAAGGTCCACTTTTCACCTTTTGACGGAGAACCGTCATTAAATATAGTTTTGATCGATCTTATAAATTCGATTGGACCAAATATAACTATTCTTTAGAATCGGGACATCAAAATTTACTTTGTGTAAATTTTTGGTACCTTTCTGATAAAGTTCATTTTTTTAATGAATAGTGTTAAATGTTTTATTTTAATTCAAAACCTCTTTTTAATCTAATTTATTTATATGATTAGATTATCTTTTGAATTGGTTTTAAAGTGAAATTAGAAAATATTTTTACCATTAAATCCAATAGTGGTCGTTGGAATTAATTTCACTTTGAAATCGGACTTAAACTAGTGTCAATCTTTTGATACTTATTGTTTCATAAAAACACGCTATTTGCTCTGACAGCGGGAATTAATTATTAAATTAATTAATGTGAATTATATGTTTTGAATTTTGTAAAATAGACTTCATTTTTTAATTCGTAATATCAAATATAGCTTAGGGTGAATTTTTGGTAATTTTCTGAAAAACTTCAATTTTTGATGAATATTGAAACCACTAAGTGGTACTTATAAAGACTGATTTTCCGTTTAAATGAAATTTTTCCATCATTGTGTTTTGAATTTCAAAAATCCGACATACATGGTTGTCATTAAGAAGTAAAATGTGGTTCCATGAGGTTATAATAATTTTTTTGGTGAATAGTAACTTATTAAGTTCTTAATCGGGATTAGTGGTAATTAGTGTAGTTTAAGGTAAAAATAATGCTTTAATAAAATAAGATGAGCTTGAAACATGTCCTACCCTCATTGGTTGTGTCATGTACTACCAAGACAAGCCATGGGTCAACTTGGGTACCCCATGGAGCCACTTTGGTTGGGAAATGACAAATAACTTTTTATTTAATGTAAAAGTAAAAATGACACAAACATGATATGTTTTACTAAAACAATTCTTAAATGGGGTTATACAAGTCAGATTTTTTATTATAAATAGTAATTGGAAAGATAAAAAGATTTCCTACATCATAGTATTTTGTTTATAATTTTTAGACATTAAATAAATTAAATTATTTATGAAATCATGATGATGCAGCGATGACCTCATTATTTAACGATTTAAATAAAATGGAAAGATAATGAAAAATCTAAAACCTACACATGGACAAACCCAATTGGATGAGTGTATTTCGAAGCCTTATCACCTTATCCACGAATTATATCAATGTGGGACCTTTTAAAACCGAAACACATTTTCAAATAAAGTAATATTTCTTTACTTTCCAAAAGTGCCCCTCCTCTCCTCTTATAAAAGGCCCCCACCTCTACCTCATTTCACACACTCCTATAGCCTTTGGCTCGGCCAACCCCTGCCCATTTACTCTCTCCACATCCCTCTCCAAATCCTAGAGGAATCCCTTTGGGCAGAATCCTTTCAAAGGAAGCCTTTAGGCTCAAATCAAAAGGGGTTACACTTTTAAAGGTAATTCATTCTCTCTTGTTCATTTGTTTTATTTTGCTTCTCCAGCCCTCTAAACTCTTTCTATTTACTTATTTTGTAAAACACCAGTATATTAAATATACTAGGATGTTGTTATAAGATTTATTTGAGCTACACTCTCACACAACTACATCAAATGGTTAAAGAACATACGGTTTCTGTGGATGGCGAAATTCTGCCTCCCGAAACGATGATTGTTCAATACTCATTTAACACCTTAAAGGGTGGCCATTATGATGTCACTATTATTATATATGATATATAATATGTTTATTTTTTCTTTAAGCTTCTGTATGTTTCATTTTGGGCATACCTTTATGGTTTCCATTATGGGTAAACACGATATCATCATTTAAGGAAGTGCGGACTACCGCCCCCTCAAAGTGAAGTGATTCGTTAATTCCATATGTGGGACGTGTAAAGGATGGATTTAAAGTTATTATATATGATTTTATACTGGAATTATAATATACCTCTATATCATTATTATTTCTTTCCATTAAAGTATGAAATAGAAATGAATGTAGCGTTCATGCGTACGTACGGCTTACCGTCTCCATGAACGGTGCATTTCATTTCTTATCCCCAAATGTAATGTTCTATTAAAAGTACATGTATATAATGGATATATATAATTAATGATATATCTAAATGATGAATATAATTCTGGAATTAAAATATACATACCTCTCATTTAGTTTTAATTTCATTAATATGACAAAGAAATGAAAGTAGCGTTCATGCGTACGTACGGCTTACCGTCTCCATGAATGGTGCATTTCATTTCTTACCTCTAAATGATTATGTAATATTATAAATACATGTATATGATGGATATATATGATACATATTATATCCAAATCGGGAATTTCATTCTGGATATAAAGAACCTTTGACCACACGAACAACATGTAATTGTAAGAAGTCCACTTTCGACTTAAGAACCAAATATTGACAAAACAAAAATTATTAACTTAAATGGTTACATAATGTTTATATCATGGCAATAAGTGATATAAAAGGAATAATTAACTTTAAAAAGGTTCTTAATCAAGTATAAATTAACTCAAGTTTATTATTCAGGACGTTAAAGAATGATCGAGTCAAGTCGGACCCAAGGTAAGGGACTTCGTCTCAATCTCCTTTCATTGAGGCATATTTCGTTTTATACACACCTTTCTTTTATACGGTGTATAAACCCCTTTGACTTTTACTTTTATACAAAAGGAATCTTTTTCTACGAAGAGTTTTACTAAACGACAAAAAGGAATGTTTTTTAACGTACGCGGTGACAACGACCTTTTCTGCCGCCGCGAGTATTATTTGGTCTTTGGCTTTCTCAACAAGCCGTAATGTTTTTAGAATAAAATAAATACCATATACTCTTTTATGTATTTTGGTATTGAAAATGGTTTTGAAAAAGGATTCTATTATGTCAATATATTTATGATACATTGTGATTGAAATGTGGAAATGTTATCATTCCTTTATATTGGTTTTATGTTTTATGATTTTATACTGGTACTTGGACATTTTAACGGGTGGTTACGTTATAAACCATATGAAGGGTGGTGCCGTGAATACCAGGATGGGTGGTTACGTTATAACCTCTAATGCATTGGGTATGTAAGTCGGCCGTATGGCTATTCCATTAAGTATGTATGGAAATTGGCAGTATGGCTATTCCATTAAGTGATATGTGTGGAAGTCGACCATATGGTTATTCCACTTAAGTATGTTTATGTCCCAAGTTACCTTTATAAATGTTATGTGTTCTTTTTATGGATTTTATGGTAATCCTTTGGTTACAAAAAGGTAAGTAATGATACTTTATTCAGTGAAGAGTTTTTACAACTTCATGAAGGTGAAGGTATTACTTTGATAGAGTATAGATGGTTTACTTGATTTTGAAAAAATAACAGTTTTCATTCTTTGTGTATCCCTTACTGAGATTTTTATGCTCACCCCAAGTTTTTTTGAAATGTTTTTCACAGGACTTAATGTGGAATAAGGTCAAGGATGGGATCAAGGGAATGTCATGCTATATAAAACATGGAACAAGACATGTTTCTTTTAAGTGTTTTTTTATTATGGAAACTTAGTAGAAGTGTCTACTTTGTAATCTTTTGAGATGTAATAGTTATGTTCTAATTATCTAAAACTCTAAACCTGAAAAGATCCTCAATGTGAATTATTCATTTAATTCAATATTAAGTAAGGTTTAAGGCTGGGTCCTTATAACCCCGGACCACAACTCAGCTTCATGAGAAATCATGACGACTCCCCTCTCATGATGAGCTGGTTCTGGAAAAAGTTCCCTCGATGACCTCTAACCTTTTCATCACCTCAAGACATGTCTTCATCATAAATGGGGTGACATGGTGCTGGATCATTGGATGCAAATCCTCCTTGATATGCCTTGCCCTAGCTTAATCATATCATAACAGGTCCAAAGCATATTGTAAAAAGGTTCATGAAACGGATTCCAAACTATCACACACTGGAGCTCCACTGTCGAAGGGTAAGAAGCACCTTGAGACTGGAAACCTTTGTAGTAAAAGAAAGAAACATGACTCTAAACATTTCTCATAACTCATCCGATGCGATCATTGAATCCTCATGATCCTCAAGGAATAAGAACCACCACTGCCTCGCTACACCACACAACATCGTCACAAAAAAGGACAACCAATGCTCTTTATAAGAAGGAATCGAACTAAATCCTGTCTTGACCACCTCCAACTAGTCTTCCATAACTACATATGAAAGGGAGCCCTTGTACTTCTGTAGACGCTCGTGCCGAAACTATCAGGGTGTCCTCCCCCATGTGTTATCGTCGTCAACCTCTACCCTGCGGTGATCTCCTGGCATAGCTTGCTGGAAAACTTCTTCGCAAACCTGATGAGGACGTTGACCCAGATCCATACCTATAAAATAAAAAAGAGTTAGAGCTCCTAAACCTGTAATATGGAAGAATCTTCATTAATTAATTAATTCTTTTCATTTATTAATTTTAGGTTATCTTATCCCAAGGTCTACCCATTCAAAAAAAGGCACAAAGAAGAATTATGCATGATCCTTTCCTAGGTTTATACCATGAAACTAGAATCACCTCATTTTGTATCCATTATAAACATAATGGGTCATACCTCAAATTATAGTGGGACATAAATGCCTATGTATTCTACAGTCTCTAGTGTTTACATAAATTTCTAAACTTGAATGACACTATTTCCCAACCACCAATCCAACCTCACTTGTGCCTAACTCCAAACTCCATACTATCCCTCAACCAGAGCTCTGATACCACTCTGTCAAAACCCCCACACTACAATGTGTACCCCTCCCGGGCCGGCAATGTGAGAAGGGAGATAATGTCCCTTGAGTCCCACCTCCCGTAGGCCCTGGGACGACGACTAGCATAGAGGGCATAGTAAACACACAAATGAAAGGCATTACTCTATAAGAGAACCCATGCGAAAGAGAGAGATAAGATTGAAAACAACCAACTACTTCAAAGAATGAAATATAAATGAAATCCCAAGTACACATATGTAATTTCATCCAAAACTAATACAACTGAAATGGGAAATATTGCATGTACCTAAAGGAATGTAAAAAAACAGCAGCAACCACAAGCCCAATCAGCTCCTACAACCCCAAACTAGGTGAAAACATCATGATCTCCATTATTCTCCAAGTGACCTGAAAAATAGCTTATATATACATAGTTTGGGTATTAATGTATACTCAGTAGGATCCTCCCCAAATCCTTTCATGAAAACGTAAAGAGAGTCTACTAAAGAACAGTGAACAACAAGTGAAACTAACTCATCACCTAAAAATTTAAACTATCTTCCCAGACTCACCATGGATACTCTAACCAAGTAACACATAAAATATTATATAATACAATAAATAATATCAAGGGTACCCTGGTTCTATTTCCCCACTCGTTTTCCACTTTTCCCCAACTTCGCATGTCCTAATCATCTCTCTAAAAAAAAGGCATTCCTGCGGAGACCGGGGCGAAACACCATAGCATACACCTCGTGCATCCAAACCACCCCTTTCACACAAGAAACTAAAAATGTAGTTTCTAGAATCCACCACAGCTTTCATAACATGTATCGTACATTAGGTATTATATCTCAATCCCTTACAACCCATACACCGAGTAAGGATCCCAAATCCATCACAACATATATATGTTACACCTATAGTACTCCATAGGAAACAGTATCCAGAATATATGTGTGTGAATAACCACTATCCATTATAGTCCTATACACACATATATAGGGACAACTAATTGTTGTACCTACCAGCACAGGTAACTATAAGGAGAAGACATTGGGGGCCAAAGGGGGTAGTCATCCATCCATCCTCCCACCGGAATGTTGGGAAAAATACCCCCTATATCTCATAATCCTTGGGGTGTTAGTTTCCCTTTTAAATGGGGTGGAGTAGTTTATAGACACATATAAAGTAAAGAATATACTATAGCTCACAACCACACTATGAGAATATCCTAGTCTTAGACTCAACTGCAACAAATGTCTCTAGGACTCCAGGATGTCACTTCTTAGACTAGGTATCCTATAAGCACACAAACATTTAAAAATACTTATTTCCTTAGTTAATTCTCTTTTTATATGTTCCTATTTATGTTAATTAATTATTTAAAAATTAATTAAGCAATAAAAATTCCACAATTAATTTCATTATCATCACACCCAATGTTTGTTGTCCCTTGAAATTACAACCTCATCATTACGTCACAATAAGATCCAAACCAATGTGTTAACATCATTTATAAAATTATTCATTACAGAGTTAATTTCCAATATTCCCTGGCATTCTTGAAAAACATTCTTTGATACTAAACATACGGGGGATCAACACGGAGATTAGATGAACAACCTGTCGAGAATTTTCTACATATAGCATGAGCATAAACCCATCCTCCCTTGATAATCTAAACATGGAAAGAAAGTGGCATACCCCACACATCGTCACTTATTTTGGAAGAAGGGTAAGAAATACCAGATGGCTTGAGTAGTGGGGAACGTTAATCTAATAATCAAAAAATAATAATCAACAAGCTTTTAACAATCACATTCATCCCATTTCACCATCCTCGGTGTCCTCCCCAACACCTATATTAATAAATTGATGCATCTCGCCACTATAGGCGTCATTTGTTGCCAAAACAAAAGGCCTACATGCCCCCTACAAATCAGAACAACCATCTATGCTCACATGACAACCCAAGCAGAATGAAAAACAAACATCATAACAATTGGGCTCTTGGCCCTCTAACAATCAATAGGGTAACTCAGAACCCTACAAGTTATTGTCTTTTATGAAACAACCAGTTCTTTAATCAATATTGAATTAACCGATTTATTATTTTCTGGTTCCAAAGTTTGGAAAAATAATTGGTAATCTATCACAAATTGATTAAACATGCGTACTACATCAATTTGATTAACATAAAATTATGAAAACATCAATCAGATTCAGTCACATGCCTCTTTATCTTTAGCCAGGTGATTATCAATTAATTCTGACATTGCGTTCTTTACCAATTTCCTTCAAGAATGAAATTCCAAACACAACAAGCATTGATATCACACTATATAGAAAAACAAGAGGCAATAACATATGATCAATATAAATTTATTTATCTAGTTCAAATATTTATTAGGTCAATTCCATTGTCATCCAGTGAGATAAAAAATGATAATGATATAGTTGCATGTAAAAGTAGAGATAACCAATGAATACCCTAACTAAAATAGTTCATGATGTTCTTTATATGAGAATGAGCCACACAAGAGGTCATGATCTTCAACCCCTATGGAAACTATATCCACCTTAGGATGTAGAGACACCACCACACCGGTTAACACATAAGAAAATCCCATTAGGAACATGGGGGTAAAATTCCATAAAAGGGTGAGGAAAAATTGAAGGAGATGAACCCAAAAGAGTGAAGATAGATCATACCTTATATCAGATATCAATACTACTTGGTTGCATCAAAAGAGAGCATAACCAACCCTAAGAGGAAATTTTGATTATTCTGCTCTAGTGGGATTGAGTTAATTGTTCGAGTGTCTCATAGCTGAGAACAAGGAGAAACAATTAGGGAGGAATATATCCCATCATTTAAGAATATTTAATGGAGCAACAGTTTAAGATATTCCATATTTCCCATTAAATGTGGATCGCATTAAACCACACAGTTTGACCATTTAAAAACATTATGATCCATATGATAAATAAATATAGGAGTTATGGAATTTTAATTGGCTTTAGAGTCCTTAAAAAGGCATTAAATGAGTTTTACATCAATGGAAACCTCAAAGTGGTGAAATTATGGGAAGCTAGAAACACTGTTAAAAAATAAAAGTTTTGGAAAATGAAAAACATTATTTGTGAACCTCACCATTGGAACCTAAATGTTCTGGAAGCACTATTTATTATCCTCACAGTTTGAATCACAACATTGGAAACTCACCGTTCTAGAAACACTATTCATGAACCTCACTTATGGAACTTCACCGTTCTAGAAACAGTAATCTTGAACTTGAAATTAACAATGGAAGGGGGTCACTGTTTGAACCTCACTGATAGAACTGTTCACTGATGGAACTGTTCATAGAATTGGAAATTTGGAAAAGTAAAGAGGTCACCGTTGGAACCTCACTGATGGAACTGTTCATAGACTTGGAAATTTGGAAAAGGAAAGAGGTCACCATTGGGACCTCACTGATGGAACTGTTCATAGAATTAGAAATTTGGAAAAAGAAATTGGTCCCCATTGGAACCTCACCGATGGAATTTTTCACCGACTGAGATTTTCATAGAATTAGAAATTTGTCAAAGGAAAGATAGGATACCATTGGACCTCACCATTGGCATTGTTCACAGAATGTTACTGATGACACTATTCATAGATGGTCACCGATGAAACTGTTCACAGAAGGTCACCAATTACACTATTCACATAAAGTCACT